>JABWDB010000007.1:7779130-9086340 GCA_019614645.1 Stratiolaelaps scimitus
AAACTTCAAGCGAGCAGATTTTCCTTACGCAGTTCAAAGAAATGAAATCAACTCCTGCAGCACAGTAGTTCAGAGACTTATGTCACGCCGATGCTTAGTTAGACAAAAGGGCTGTACATTGTTTAGCGTCCCCTGTTTTGGCTCGAAAAAAATACTATTTCCAATAATAACCTAACTTTTGTCATCTTGTGCGACGCATCATCGTTCTGTTTTTTTTAATACAGCCTTAAAATTTACATTTCAACAATCTATTTTCCTAACAGAGAAATGCTCCTCATTGCAATATCCATACCCAGAACAACTTCAAATTCCTCTGTGCCTTCCATCAGCGGTTTTGACAGGTTTTCCATTTTAATTGAGCGTTCGGCTACTTCACAATACCACGAAAATAGGTTCAGCTGTTCGAAACCACGATACACAAGCAATGAACTAAAACGGCGCACCGTTCAGGTGCGTTCGATTTCGGAGAGGGCGCGAATAGCTCACAACGTGTTTTCAACGCGTGCATGGAACCTCGATTAGGTACAAATTTCGCATCTTTTCATTGGCTCATTGGGGCTTGCCCTGATACATCGAAAACTCGAAGGGTTATGATGAGCGATTTATGAAAAATGCAATTTTTTGCTTGAAAAAAATTGTTTCCAGGGTTTAAATTTACTGCCTACCACATGCGTAGTTGCCGACCGATGACAAACTCGTGTCGACAAATACCCCGTAGATTCCAACGCGTCACTAGCTATGCGGACAATATCTAGGCCGTATCGCTTCGACAAGTTACTTATAGAAGCAGCAGCAGACAGAATCATTTTTGTGTTGTGTGATGGTGGTGCTGCCTCCGCCGCCGCCGCCGCCGCTCAGGAGTTAGTACTTCAGTTGTGCTGGTCGTAGTGTTGAGGGTAGTTCTTGCAGGAGTTGTCGTCACTGGCTGCTAAAACGTTCTCCTTCGAATCCAGAGCGGATTATTTCAGCTCGTGCGCCAAGTTCAACTTGTTTCTGGACAAAACGACAGATGTAAGTTCCTGTGTTTGCTACCGCAAGGAGAGGCCTAAAGGCGGTGAGTTCGATGGACCGAAATGTTTGCTAACAGAGGACGAGTGGACTCCACCATAGACGTTCTGCAGGGGATGGGATCTGTGGGGGGTGGATGGGAGTCGAGTAAATTGAATGGTGCCGTTTGTTCATATATGGTACTATGGTTCACCATGGTTCGCTTGGTGTAGAGGTACCGGGCGCGTTGTACAGCGGCGCAGTTCATGTTTCGGATGCAAACATTGACTCAGCGGAGAGCTGGGCGACGAAGCCAGAGACACCATGTATGTTATTCACTCTGGTGGCCGTACAGTAGAAGCAAGCTAGCAAATACGACGTCGCTGTGAGCAGCAGTGGATTCGCTGGTTGTCCTTCATTGTACATTGCTGGAGTCATCCGTTCGAGCGCTAAAATAGAATGGTCTGCGTGGCTCTCGCTTAAAGCAGGTGGCCAAAATTAGCTTCTCCCTCTCTCCCCTGAAGACTAAAATACTAATAAGAAGCAAATGTGCCCTACTTGCAATTGATCGTTGAGCTAGCTGGACGCGTTTGAATGCTACTGGCCGCGTAACATGAAATAATACGTTAATGAGCTTATTCATCGTTACTATTCAATAGGGTATTTGTATTATTTATGATTTATTCCGGCAGGCTATCATTTCATGAAACCCATTGTGGATATTACTAGAGAAAAATTAAAACGAAACAATGGTGAATTAGTTTACCTTCAAGTGAGCGCAGTTAGACGAACAATGCTGGATTTGACAACCTAGTGCATTTTTCCTTTCCAAGTGAGCTCAGCCGAGTACTAATGACTGTATTTTATCTACATTTGTTTGATTCATACATGGACCCCTTGCTCTGCGCATCCTAACATTAAACACATAAAGAGCAGATGAGTGATCTAATTGCCCGCATTGATTTCGGCGGATCGGAGCCGGCGGATCGGAGCCGCCCGCGCACCCAGTGTGAGCAATGCCTTGTGTTTCTGTCTCGGAAGTGCTCGCTTGACGAAGCTTCTCATCTCCGTCAATTTAAGTTATGGGTCTTTCATCGAATATCGTTTCAATTCGCTTCTGTATTAAACTCAGTAGATATCGGAATGTAGGTGCAACTCTGCTGCATTTATGAAAGCCTTGGGAGTTGTTTCGTAAACAACAACTCTGGAGCTAGAATCGTGTGTTAATGAATGTCTTTGAACGATTACAATCGTCTTCGTATAGCTTCAATGTACTCGCTTACGGCTCGAGTATTCTCCACTTCGGAGTCTCCTGTTATGGTGGTGTTTTGTGAGTGCAGATGCATTTATTTCATTTAAGAGAAAGCTCCTCTGTCAACGAATGATTAATAACAGGATACATGACGACATCATACGTATTCATCATAGTATTATTCATTATCGTATTTGTGTCACCTTTCAAAAGTTGCACAATTTACATATTGATCGAACAATTTCAGATTGTATATGGTGATTAATTGCCGACACTTGGAAGCACGGAGATAGCTTAACGGGTTGTAATTGATTACTATCAATTAATGAAATCAAAACTTAACGTTGTTATTATGTGTTCCGCATAGTAGTTATCAGTTCATTGGTGTCGATTGTCGAATCGAGCTAATCGAATGCCATATGCCAACCACTTGGAAGTTTGATGTGCACATATACCAGAGTCACTACGTGTTGTCTTCGACAATTATCGCATGAGCGCCCATGTTATATTTTCCATGGCATAGACACACCCGAATATTTATTTTTTCCCTCCGCTACTCGTTGGCAGAGAACAAGACGGCATCTCTCTTTATCCACATACTACCTACGTACGATCTACGTATGTCTGGAGAACAACCTCCAGTCCCCGCTAACAGCGTTTTTTTAACACGATACTGCTTGTTCGTGTTGTGTCCGCCTTTCAGAATCGGGAACTAGTGTTCTTCAGAGACCCACTAGCGGCTGTGAATCAGCAATCTGTCTGCCAGCCTTCTTGCCCGTCTCTGCTGCTGCTGCTGCCGGTAGCCATTGCCGGTGTCGGCTTTGACAATGTCACGCAGCGTCAGTCGCAGCCGTTCAGCGTCGAAATGCTCCTCAGTCAGCTCCCACAAGCGAAAGCGTGATCGCGGCGATAGGGAGCGAGAACGAGGCCGTGAGAGGGGCCGCGATCGCGAAGGCCGAGACCGTTCGCGAGACCGTTCGTCGAGGCGCCACAAGAAGTCGAGCCGAAAGGAGAGTTCACGCCACGAGAAGTCATCGAAGAGACGCCATGAAGATGTTCCCCGGGCGTACCGAAGGAGTCGGAGCCCGTCGACAACTAGCGACCGAAGCTCGAGTTCAGAACATAACGATGAAGATAAAGGCAAGGAGCGCGAACGTGATAAAGAGAAGGTGGCCGTAGAACAGGCGCCTGCGAAGAAGAAGCCCCGTAAAGAGGCGACACCCGAGGTAATTGCACGCAAGCACGCGCGTCCGATTCAAATCAATGTGTATGTTATAAATAGTCATCACTATACTGTGCTTCCCCCACTTTCTTTCCGTCTCATGAGAGAGAGAGAGATGCTGATTCTTACCACGAGTGTCGATGGCGTCTTCGATCATCTCAATGTTTTTTGTTCTCAATGCGGTTTTTTTGTTCGCAGCTGGACCCGTTTGAGATACGAAGGCGCGAGCTGATGCGCGAGAAGGAGCTTACCGCCGAAGTCGAGAAGCGTTTGGCCGAAATCCTGCCACAGAAAGTTGAAGAAGAGGTGGAGTTGCGGAGGGAGAAGATGAGACAGGACATCCGACTTGAGATGGAGGAACAGGCCAAAAAGGACAGCGAGGAGCTGCGGCTTGAGAACGAGATGCTCAAAGAGGTACGGAACGACGAGATTACCCTCCGGAGAGGGAAAATTGTCAGAGATATGACGTCATCCTTGTATATGACAATCGAGATCCATTTGGCATGGACCAATGAATGCTGTACGAGTGTTCAGACAGATGTAATTTAGTCTCTTCTACAGCGGAGATTGCCTGATATCTATATGCACTATCAGCGCTAATGACGAACAGAACAGAAAAATAGCGACGTGGCTCTAAAAGTGTTCGTTTAAAATAACCAAGGAAAAAATTGACAGACATTGTTTTTGGCCCCTTTAAGGCCTTCGTATTCAGCCTGTCTCCCCTTCATATAATAGTGTAGCAATTCTTAATCAATATATGGAAAAGCAATAGCTCAGCATATCGATCTTCTCCACCCTAATGCCACGAGCCAACCCCAAATATTTGAATTTAATATATATGATAGTTATTCTTATAGACGCTGTAGGTTCGCTGCAACGAACCGAACGCTCTTTTCCCGTTGTACTTAGGTGCCAAAAGTGCTGCTATCATTATTGTTGTTGTTACCCTAACGTAGGTCCCGGGACAAACAGTCGAACGATTGAATGAGTGCTGACATTTCTCTCTACGACAGGATTGAGTGATTGGCACCTTCGCGATAGATCCACTCTTCTTCGTTAGATTCGATCTGCTCCTCCACCTCTTCCGTCTCAGGAACTCCTGAGAACATACCCAGCCTAAGTTGGCACATAAAACCACCCTGCAAGCACCCATACAACAAACACTACTCCTCCACTAGAAAAGAAAAATATGTGGGGGATATTCGTCCTTCAATTGTTCTTCCAGGGTGTTGCTCTTCACTCTGACTCCTCACTGAATCCATCGCTTCGGCAGGACTGACTCACGCATCCATACATAGCTCGTGCATCCCAGCCTCGATTGACGCTTAGGCTTCGACATTCTGAAGTTGTCTATCAGACTCAGGCTTCACAGAGAGACAGAGCTTCACGCTCGCCGTCACGCTCCGCTTCCAAATGTTGGCGGAAGCGCGAACCTTGTGGGGCCTTTTTCTGGTGGGGATCGACCCGTGTTCGCCCTACCTTTTCCGTGTCCTAATATGTTTATGTCAGACAAGGGGCTCAGAAGCTTAGAATGCCTTGTCTTCCAGGACGAAGACATCCGAAAGTCAACGGCCGTGAGCGGTCTGTGGCCGGCGGTCGAGATGTCAACACTATTGCGCCCCCATTCGTTTTAGCAGTTTCGAGTAGTGTGACCACGGTGGCCACATTGGTGGCACAGTTGCTTGTTTGGTGGAAATGTGTCTTTGGTGAAAAAATCTATCTTTTTAGGACGGAGCTGTGATGTTTGTCTATGGGCGGTGCCAGTATCTATATCTCACTGTCGAAGTAGCCGTGATCGCGATGCACGCTTATCGAGAATCAGAGAGGTAGAAAGACAGAAGGAAAGAGAACACTCTAACATCATCAATCAGACAGATTGGATGCTTTGATTGGTTGCTTATGGACACACTGATGATGGGTATTGTTCCGGATGAGAAAGGACCTATCGCTCTAGTCGCTGGCATTCTTATGAAGCATCATTCAGGTATGTAGAGGGAGAAAAGTGCAAAAGACAGAAACAGAGAGACAGAGAAACAGAAAGAGAAACAGAGAGACAGAGAGAGAGAGAGAGAGAGAGAGAGAGAGACAGGCCGGCCGGAAGTTCCGATGCCGCGATGTCCCCAGCACACACATACGGCCTGGACGAGCACAGAATCCGTCTGGGCCGGGGCGACACCAACCCGTAAGTACCGCTAACCGATTAAAATGTGCGACCAAAAAAGACCATCCCAACAACGTATGCATAACGTATTAACCACTGCGAGTAACCACTGCGAAGTGAAGGGAACAGCACAACAATGAGAACAACACCCAATCCAACCATCCGAGTCGGAACACGACGCTGCGTCCGCACGCTGGTCACAGTTGTTGCGGCGGCGGCAGCAGTGGGCTGGTGGCAGTTCAAATTAACAAGCAGCAACCACTACCAAGGAGGTTTCATCCTGAGCTGAGTCGGGACCTCCGAGGTCTCGGTCGCAGCCAGGGTGGACCTTGGTAGATTAGGGATCTCTAGTGGGAATTGTGGTGTTGTGCAGATTGTTGTGCGAACTCGAGGGACGGGAATAACGTTTCGAACTTCACAGGAGATGAAGACGAAGTTAGAGGAGTCCCAGAAGGAATTGGAAGAGGCTCGCGAGCAGCTTCGGGCGCTCCGGGAGCAGACGGATGAAAGTGTCCACAAGGTGGCCGAGGATAGGTTCGTATCGCGTTTAGGGGGGAGTCTTTGTACCAAAGAAAAAAATTCGAAAACGCTGCACTGAATTTCAAATAGAACAACTTGTATTTTATACAGGTCTTAAAAGTATTAATACAACTAGCGGTAACACCACTGGTGGTGGTGGCTTAATAATAACAATACTAATAGAATTGCTCTTGCATACATTTTTTTTATGCGTTAGAACATTAATCTTTCTTTTCACGTTCGTCAAGGCGATGCGGGAACGTCGAGCTCCGTTTATCCTGTTACTTGTACTATTTAACATAGCATTGAATTGCCTATAGTTAACTGGCCATTACTTACTGGGACACCTAATCCTAATTTCTGGATTCTGCTGATCTAGGCTGAAACTGCTCGAAGAGCGCCGAAAGCTGGATGAAGACCGGATGGCCCTTGAGCAGGAGAAGCGAGACAAGAAGAAAGCCGAACAACACTTGATCCTCAACAAAACTGGCAAAGCACGACCAAAACTCGCGTTCTCGTTCAAGTAGCCTACCACGGCCGCCGACGGCGCCCCAACACACAACGACGAGTAGGTATCGCCAGGTAACATGTTTCGCTTGGACCACATTTCCGATTTGGGACACCTAGCTCGCCTGTGTTTGCATCAACGTGTGCTGCCTTAACAGTCAACTTACAATATTTATCAATGATGCTTCACATTTATATCCACTGCGTTCGACAGTGAAATCGTCTTGTTTTTTTCAAAGATTAGAATTTAGATAGAATATGCTATTCTATGGGAGGGAGGGAGGGATACACGCGATAATTAGGTATTACGTCGTCGTCAACTGAAAGCTACGCTCAACACTGGTTGACCGGTTATAGAAAATCCTTTATCTTTGGGTGCTGCTTCCAGCAGATACTACAACAACAACTATAACATTAGATATTTAAGGAATAAAATAATGAAATTAAAAAATACAATAATCAAATACTCACATGCTACCTTCATGCAATTTTGTCTCGATGTGCACCGTTTTCAGGTGAGCTTCATAGCAGTGCTGTAATTAGAGCTGTATATATATATATTTCGCACAGCTGCTAGCGGGGTTTACGTGTTAATTGTTCATTTCCTGTCTATGCACTGGTAGCATGTATTATGTTTATTTATCTAGACGCGTAAATTCCGATAGCCGTTAGTGGCGATGCTTCGTGTATGGGTATTCATTACACTAATAAAGGAAAATGCTGTAGGAAATATACTCGCGTGTTTTCTATTTAATTTTCATCGTTTTTGTCGCCATTTCCTCCTTGAGCAGATATAATAACCGCCTTTATGAAGAACGTGTTGAAAAATATCGACACTCTACAGTCGTGCATTTTCGATTAGTTCAGCTTCGAAAGCGATTTACCCTCAGCTGTCCTTCCTTCTAAGCTAAGCATTGTTTAGCCTAAAACAAGATAGAAAAAAGTATACGTTTACGGAAAAAAGTATACGTTTACGGAACTTACTAAAGTTCCGTTGTTATGTTACATGGTAAAAACAAAATTACCATTACCGCAAACTATGGGTCTTGAATCCATTATGATGTGTACGTACAATTTGTATTTTATTGTGTGAGAAAATTCGTTTCACCACTGCTTAACTAGAGTCATATGTTGAGGTGCATATAAAGGGGAAATCACTTCTTCTCATTCTTAAGTACTTCATTCAATACTTGTCTGTTGTTCAGCCACATTTTGGTTTGGCTCAATGACGAAACTATGGACAAGCTCCGTTTAACATCTAGATGAAGGTCGCATCCAGTTAACGGGAGCAGTGCGAAATCAACAACACTTTGGCAAATCCCCTTCGAATCAAGTGAACTGAATCTCGTCGATCAACTACGACTATTTCATACTTTGGCATAATTATTCGAAAGTGTGAAAAACATTTGTAATTTGTATCATACCAACTCATCAATTAATCAATTTCGTAGCATGTCTTTCGTACTTTTCTCTGCCTGTTCCCTATCGATCTTCCTCTGATGGAACTCGCGAAGCAGCGGTGTCCGACCATACAGAAGCAATACGATCGCCGTCACTGTCAGCATACACGAAAGTAGCGTGTGGCAAACCATCATCACCATGGGCCACTCATCGATGAACGGGCCAATTACGGTACCAGGTACCATGGCGCCAAGGCAAACGCACACCATTAGCACGCTCATGTAGTTATGCGTCAGTTGAATATACTGGACTCCCCAAATCGTTGCGTTACCAAAGTACGGCGCTATTCCGAAAGCTACAATGATCGTACCGACCCAGGCGACCAGCCGCGACGTATTAATAAACGCCAACATGCCAAAGGTGGCAATCATTAGAATTGTGTGAGAGAAGATGATCAGCTTTGCCGGAGTCAGTTTGAGCGTGAGTATTGTCGTCACCAGTCGGCTGACCGTAAAGCTCATCCAAAACGTCGACGAAAGGTAGGCGCCCTCAGATTTGCTAAAGCGGAGATTTTCGTTGCGAATAACGAACGTCGGCAGGTAGGCCGCGAGCGCAATTTCGTCCGATATGCCAATCAGCATATAAATGGCGATCAGAGCAACAACGATGTATCTGGACCTGTCCGGAAGTTCGTCCTTGGTTGTGGCCGTGTCATTACTGCCCTTTGGATCAGTGCTGTCCAGAGTATATGAGAAGAGCAACGATAACATGTTGAAAATGAACACTGCCCCAATGATGGCATAGGCGATATCAATGCGTGAGACCAACCCCACCGCTGCAGGAACGGCGGTCACAAGTTCAGTTGTGACGGCTGAGGGTACGAGCGTCGAAATCGGGACGCCGTCTTCGCCAGTAGCGGATGTTGTCATTGCCCCGTCGATCAACGGGCTGAATGTGGCGTTATGCGATGCGTCCGATCTACAAAATCAATTCATAATTCATAGTTTAGATACCAATACTTAAAAACACTGTGGGTAATAACATGGGGGTCGGGGGGGGGGGGGGTCGCTGGGGTAAGCGTGGCCCTGCCTCCTTGGGAAGACTTAAGAGAACATGATGATTTGCCTGGAGTCAGCGATGGTCCGCATACCTAGAAGCACTTACAAATGCCTTATTGTAACACGTAGCTCTAAACAGATGGTTTCCATCTGTGTCGTAACGCAACAAAACCACCTCATCTAAATTAAGCAGCCTTGGCCTTACAGAAGACGCCAGCCGTCAAAGACCAAATCGTCTACCAGCGGATTGGAACCCGCGACAAGCTGCATTGAAAGCGGGAACTAGCTGGGAGACTTGATCTTTGACGGCCACAGATTTCTTCAAGGTTAAGTCTCTGCCCTCGGTGCCGGAGGTAGCGTGTTGAAATCCTGCAGTGGAAGGCGTGGTCTTTTTAGCAGGAGGGCGGGCCGGCAAGATATGTTCGAAATTTTTGCCGAAAATAGACCCATTGAAGGTCAATAAATATTGTGTTGTATAAATGAGCACTTGTAGGAAGAAGTCATGGTATACTAACGATGGATGAGCGTCCAGCATGGTCGTGCTTAGAAAAGGTTCACAAATGAACGGGGCAATGATTCCTCCCACACCAAACACGAAGTTGTAGAGCTGCAACTGAGGGCCGCTCTTGTTCTTCCAAATAACCTGAAGCCACACATGATTTCCTATGGAGAACGCAACTGTACATAAGATAACTGTCGAACCTCGTAACGTGATACACATTTGTGACATGATAATAAGATATCTAGCGAACAAGTCGCATGTATATATATATATATATATATATATATATATATATGAATAATTCTACTAATAATATTGATACACAGTTGCTTGTTACCAATTTAAGTTACCGATTTCGCCGAGCGTGAGTACGCATCCTTGTACGAAGGAAAGCCCGTGGAGAAATAGTATACTCGACGACAGTCTCGGGGTAAGAATAGTAGCGAGTCCGCAAAGCAGAGCGCACGCCGTAATCACCAGTTGGATATTGAAGAAGCGGAACACCAGACCGCCTATTGATTGAAAGGGTGTTAGTCAACCAATAACCAACAGTTTAGTGCAGCCCCTTTTGTTTCGTTTCTCTCAGTATCTGCAGGTTATACATACTGTACTGATATTTCTTATGAAGAAAATTGTAGATTTTTAAGACGTTGCTTGAGACATTCGGCTGTATTAATCGAGTACACTTCAGATGCAAGTGATGCAGGTAGGACACGAATGATTAGCGAAACTACGAAATACGAATAATCTAATGCAGGTGTCAACGCTGCAAACCGCGTAAGCCTAGTTATTACATAAACGTCTGTCCTACCCATAATGCCGCCAAATATCGAGCCGACGGCGCGGGTCGACAACGTGTATGAGATCTCTTTGACGTTTCCGCGAAACACCTCGGCCAGATCAAGGAGGGTTGCTCCATATGCTGAAATAGTCATACCCTATCTCAGAAAAAACAACAGTGCACGTGTCCTTTTTAATTGAACGTTTGACGACCATGTGATCAGATAATGGTAATGCGGCTTGCCGCGTTACCGATTGCGGTTATGCTCAGTGAATTCGTTGATTTTAAATTAATTCATTTCCACGACAAATAGCAAGAGGGAATGCTTTAGGGTAAATTTCCAGATCTGGCAATTGTGATTTTATTTAATTATTGACGACCTGCTAATAGGTCGGCCCATGAGGACCTATTGTTAGACACTGCTATTTGTTAAATTCATGATATTGAATATAAGTCATATTCAACGCATATCTAATTTAAACTCAAAACACAGAAGGAATATCGGCAAACATTTGAAGGCTCGGATTTGTGTATGCGTTTGAGACAGTATCTCAATGAGCAATTCATCACTTGATGCCAAAGCTCACGTGATTTACAAAAATGAATTGCAATGATGTGTTGAAAATACAAAAAATGCTTACTGACAGAATTCGTGAACAAAACGTAGCAGTTAAACACAAAGCAACACATCAGCATTAGCAGAGGACCGACAAAGGTTATCGAGGTTCTGATTTCAATTTTAAGGTTTTGGATTCCTCAGTAGCTCCATCGTGCTCCACTCTTGCTGTATCGCACTCTTTCTACATGCATGTCACTTTTAACTTAATTTCATTTGCGTTATTCGCTTAGTGCTTCGTTTGCTTCCTGTGAATTACCTTTTTCCCTGTTAATTACATTTGAAATATTTCAATAATTAGAATAGTCATATATTAACATATAAAGCCATATATTAACATACATATGAACATACTGTTGCATTCTCTATTGCGCTAGCACAGTTTTTTTCATGTACACCGCTTACCATTAGCGAATTGCCCCGCTTATGGCTGTCACAAGTATTGCTCAGCGCTTAGGCCTGCTCAATGCTTTGCCCGATGAACGATTAAGAGTCAGCCAGAAGATATAATAATAATGGTATAAAAAATAACAGTGTATTCAAATTAGCGTATCCGGCAGAGTAATGTTGCAGTCGGCCCCTCACCAGAGCAAAGACAAATATGTTGATGTTGAACGTCTGGAGACAACGGACGACTCGTGGAGACGCCTTCATCTCGACGATCCCGTGAGCGCCCGGCACTTCAGACACTTCAAACTGGACTTCAAATTGAATTCAGATCAACTATCTGATGAATAGTCGCTTGAAATGTTGCTTGTCGACCACCGCTCACATCCCGTTCACGAAGAACCGCAACGTCATTTACAAAGGACAAATCCGGAACTATGTTTGATATCATCAGCAGCAGTCGTGGTCACAGTAAGACGTTCTCACTGGGCCATATCCGAATCACCGCGAATGTTTTTTAGCAACATCCCTGTTGGCATTTGCAATACATCCGTCTAAGCAGTCATTCAGTGACTCCATCAGGGCAATGATCGCCGTTGGCCTGAGGGATCTATTAGTTGGCCGATACAGTGTTCACGTAGATATAAGCACACACACACACATCGTAAGATATATCCATTCGTTGCTGTTCACGGTGATGCTCGCTGATATTTAACACGACATCGTAAAAAATCGTCAGATAAGTAGTTGTATGGGTGACCTTGGTGTTCAACGAGATTCAGCTCCTCATTGCCGAGTCGAGTGGGCAGCTATGTCAGCACGATTCAGTGTCGAGAGCTCTACTTGAGCCAAAGATAGCTGCAAGCGTCATGTTCTTGACATCAGCATCTTCCTATCGTAGTTTGCAAATCTTTACAATAACACCATCCTCGTAATGATACCCCTTAAGTGATTTTTACCTAGACTGACAGCGGAGAACCTTGCCGGTCCTCTCTGCTCAAGGCCAGACACAGACTAGTTGGATGCTTATATGCTTCAGGGATCCACAATACACAGTATATCGGAACCAATCGAGGTTTCGAAAACCTCACCCAAACGATGAGAGTAAAATCCTCAAAAATAACTTCAATATCGGACGCTTACTTATTATCCGCGAGCTGCCGTATGAAATGTCCGGCCAGAAGCAGCTGAATGACCAAAGCTTAGCATTTGAGATATTTACGCTGCGTTCAAAGGTTCAGTAGATCATAGGTGCAGGATGCGAATTGTCATTCATATCGGCATCGCTTAAGCGTGTCGTTACTATGGTACTATCAAATTCCTGTAGATGGATACGAAATATTCCGCTGTATAGTATACATATATATACATAATTATAAGTATATATAGATATACTCTTTGTTTTTTCGAGCTGACCCTCAGCTGTTCCCCTATGTGACAGGCCTCAGCTCTTAACCTTTTTAGGTATTACTATGAGAACCTGTCGGGGCCACCTTTGCTTATTCATTTCCTTATATATATATATACTAAATTCGCTGTAGAGTATTGCATATGATATAATGTGCCGCTTCTAACATGGCCTGGTCCGATGCACCTTGATGGAAGCCACATAGCCGACCAATGTGTACGACCCTGTCCTCGTGCTCCTTGAAGGTTTCGGTGAAGTCCATCAGCCGGAAGGAAAGCGATCCGAACTTCCACCCCAGTATTCGCATTTCTAAACACACGATGCTGCTATTTGCTATTCGTGAACAGAATCGAATGTGTTTCTTCTATCCAAGAGTCGGACGCAAACCATTTACTATTAGTAGGAATATTCTATGACTCTATCTCGGCTTTGTTTTTTGACTTTGTTGTTGGCCATTTCGAGATTTTCAGGTCACTATTTCTTACTGTTTGTTACTGAGGTGATCTGCAATGTTTTATGAGATGGATTTTACCTTTTTTTTTTGGATTTCACTAATGCTTTACAATGAGCAGCCCTCATGGATGGGTTCACCTTCTTGAGCTTTTTTTCCAAATTCGAGACCATGATATATAGAGTGAATACTATATATAATATATATAGTATGACCTCTAATTTCATGGCAAGATGAAATGTTTCATGCGACTCAAGTGAATCTGTAAGGCGCAGCCTAACAGCTTTCGTGGGATAGATGAGAAGCTCAAGCGTCCGTGGCGATACTATTGGGCACCTGTCTCAGCAAAAACCCCCACGGGAGATGATCGAATGAGACCAGCAAGCACATGGTATTATATTATATTATATTCCATTCATACTATATATATTATATTATATTATGGATTTATTCAAACATACAGTAGTTAGGAATTTCTAGGGATTATGGGGGTGGGGGGGGAATAATATTATATTATTATTATATTCCATCGTAATATAATACTAATATAATTATAGTGTATACTGTACTATAGTGTATTTCATTTTATTTCTTTATTTATATCCATTCGTACATTTTCATATATGTCTTCACTCTTTTTATGTTCCACAACAATGGTTATCATAGAACCTCTGACATAATACGCTATTGTAAGAAATGCATAGGCATTGCTATCGTGGCGTTTCGTTGAGGGTCCTTTTGTTTGATGCTATACAATAATCGTCTTAACCATATGCCGATTACTAAATGCTTCCGTACGGAAGTCGATATTGCAGATTTTTTTGCAAGAACTCAAACTTCTCTGACGAATACCTCCTCAATTGGCTATCCTGCCACTTTGGTGCGGTGAGGACCAATTTCGAATAGATTACAGTTAGGGAGTGCAACTACATACACTTACGCAGGTTATTACACAACAGTGCGGTAAGCTGATGTGGGGAAGTGACATAATTTGAAATAATTAGTTATAGTGTGAACTCGGGATCAAACCTGGGCCCTCAATATTGTGTATCAACATCCACCCTGTCGCCTTGGTAATAAAGTGGAGAGAGGGCCTTTAATGGTCTTCACTAACTCATGGAAATTCCCTTTATCTTCGACCGGCATGACACTGAAGATACATTCAGTACAGGTCGTGTTACGGTTTGAATTTTCCTATCCTGATGATCTATGTTTGGTGGGAAACCTTGAGAATCAAGCATCGACTCGGGATCGCAACAATTACCTCAAGTTATATGCTACATAAGTGTCTACAAGTTCCTCGTAAACGTTCCAGGATATTAGTAATCGCCACTGTCAACTGCTGTGGCAGAATTGCCCCGGAATTTCTTCAGATCTTATTTTATGGCCGTTCTTAAACATCTCGCGATAAATTTATCCACCTGTAAGGATAAACATACAGCCAACCCTGTTAGGTACCGTTCGTTCGTGATATCCAATACACTCAGGTTCGCTCTCGGCATTGCTATCAACCATACAAAAGTAGTAGAACAGTGCTTGAAACATTTTGTCTACATAAGCACTTTGAGCGATATGTACTTGTTTGGAAACTCAGCCTCATAAATTGCATTGGACAGTATAGGAATTCACACGGCTACAGATTAGTGTTCAAGATAGACCGTGTCTGATATGGCCATCATTGACAGCCAACTTACTTGACAATCTGTTAATACAACTGACAATAATAGCCGTATTACTCTTGGAAACGGTTCGAGCTTTGATGGTAGCCCAATACAGGGCAAACAATCAATGATATTCTTTGTCTGGTGAGAGGAAGCGCTCTGTCGAAATCCGCAAATCGAAGCGAATTTATTTTTCCTTAGATTGCTTTAAAAATAGGTAAATATGCAGAGTTATATAGTTCGTCTCAATGTGCTGGTATGAATCAACGATTCTCTCAATTCTGTGTGCCTGGTTTTACCAACATCTATGCGTGCCATATTTACACGTGTTTGCCAGATCCTAAAAAGGATCTCCATGCACTATAAATGGTAGAATGAGGTATGAGCGATGAGTGATATATCTGGATGTCCTTTATGTGCTTTATCTAAAATGCTATATATATATATATATGTTACGCACTTTCATTCCGATGTCGTTGGTCTTGTAGAGGTCTCGGCAAGTTTGTCGAAACTTCTCAATTTCATCAGACGGCAAACCCTGCTCTTGAAGATCAACTGATTTCCCGTAACAAATGAGAAATTCTTCGGCTTCAGGTAGCACCCGCTCGAGTTCGGCGGACTCCACCTCGGCCATGGTAGCTGAGATGCACGGACGGATGCTTGTGATCACTTCCTGAATTCAAGTTTCAAAAATCTCAGAATAACGTTTAACGTACGTCACTTCGTCTACACTCGTACGAGTGATGCTAGTAGCAGCATTGAACGGTGTTTTCGTTGTATTCCGACCTAAGTGTTTCTCGAAACTACTCTCAAATATGGGACTGGTCTGAGCATTTATTTGAACCAAATGAACGAACCGTACGCTCCGAGGCTATAGCTGTTCTTGTGCGCAGGGCACATTTTCAAATACATTCATCTATTCGAAATATGGATACAAATCAGTTCCCTTAGTCGAAGAGTATTTTTTGGGGGCGTAGCTGGCTTTTTACAAAATCAATTCAAATTTAATTGGCTCATTGAGAATAAAACGGTATTAGCCATTATAGTTGCAAATTTTAAATAAAAAAAACGCGCTCTTCGTCTGGCCCGCGCAACTACATGGACATTGCCTCCGTTAACCTTTGGTTGCTGCAATCAAATCTAAAGTCTGTGACTGTATTGTAACTGTGTGAGGCTTTGGCCCTATCGACACTGTTCACCGAGTCTATGGCTGTTATTTTTCCCCTCTTATAGAATTGCCTACCTCGGCGTTCTCGATGCCATCGTACTTAAAGGTGCTACGCAGCACGTTGAGTACTCGCTCCAGAAGGGTTTCGGATACGGGGGCACAAAATGGCAAGGAAGCCGCGCAGATGACAATGAAGAGCCAACCCATCGTTACCTGCTTATTGAGCTATTTATTATTACTATTACTAAACATGCTATTTTATATGATTGACAAGCCTTGCGACGTTCACTCGTTTGTTTCTGTGTGCGGATAGCCTAAACAGAACATTGACGCTTGCTTAACCTGCACTTTTGACAGTTCACACTTGATAAGCTCTGAAAATCGCGTTGTATAGATTTGATTTTAATCAAGCTCAATATTGTAATGAATTACATATTTCATATACAACTTGGTGGGAAAAAAATGTCGATAACAACTAATTCAATATAATGGAACGAATGTTAACGGAATCTTAATGGTGTGCAATCGAAAAGTACAACGATTATATCTCGTCGATTATATAACGTCTTGTTACTCAGTCAGAAAAAAGTGGCTCGTAAAGCGCATAGAATTTCTCATCGGTAGCAAATGTTAGAAATGTCCATTCAGAACAAATATGCAATTTTTACATTTCTGCCTATGTTGAGGGTGGATGCATTTCTGACGAAATTATTATAAAAATAATGCCGGAGCCAGCAGCACGAATGACCATTCCATAGTAGCAACACCAAGTAATGAAGTCGGGTTAAGCGCCAGATCGTCATCGAAGCGAGACAGCGGCTCTCCGACGCTGCGAGTTTACTTCATGGTTTTCAGGTCATTATACTATAGGTGATGCGATGTTGATAAATTTCTTCTTTTTTTTTGTTGCTCCAACCGAGCATGAGCGTTACTTCGCATACTTAAATACGGTTCGTTACCTTTTCACGGAGCTTTGAAAGACGGGAGACAGAAAGCACCACGATGATCTTGGAGCCTGGAGTGCGTTGGCTCTATTTATTCAAGACAACAGAATAAAGGCTGAGCGCTGAAAGGCTCTCGTCGCCATCCAGTCACGAACAACACTGCCCGTATATAGGAGCAGTAAAGCCCACACTACCCCGACAGGCAATAAATAGATCAGGTGTACGGCATACGACGCAACAAGGCAAGAGGTTAGAGGAAATGGACAACACGTCATAATAATCACAACGTGTCTGGCATCGACGTATCGCGAACATCATACGTTGGGGCAGAAACGAGGTAACCCTATGTATGTGACATCACCTCTGTGCAAAGAGAGACTCGTCCATTGATAGATACTGTTCTTTTGTTTGTACTCAACTCAGTCGCTGCGAATCTTAAGTGGAGTGAGGGCCGTGCTCCGATTGACATCAGGCGGATATATCCTATTTATCAAACGAACGACCACTGGTGGTAAATTGTAATAGACTAACCTTAAGAGGGTAGCTTAAGCGTACACTGCTTAGTGAGCCGTCTGAGAAGATATTTACGTCGTTTATTGGAAAGACGAACTTTTGGTGTTCTAAAAAAATATAGCCGTACCCGATATTTTATGGACGCCCTTCGTCCGTTGCTGCGCTAGTGTCTCCGTACAATACACAGTATTAACCCAAAAGTGAAAACCTGTACAAATCTCGATTCAAAACAACTTGGACACAGCGTTCGGCATTTTTGTCTGATTATCACTGAGCGTTTAGCATGGCTAATTTTTTTAAGAAGATGAAATCTTCCCCCAACACACGTACACCACTAGAGACGTTTTAATCTCTAGAAAAAATGGGCCGATCCAGTGCAGGGTTGACCTCGAACGACGACAAACGCCGACTCTGCTCACTGAAACCATCCCATGCTGAGGGTCGACTTCCACTCCAAAAGACCTTAACGTGCCTAAGACAACGCAATGCCACAGTGCACATATCTTCTTCGGGTAAATGTTATGTTTTTTATTTTTGTTATATATTATTGTTATAGCATTACCCGATCATATCCATGGTTCGACACGTAAATATTGCTATGTTCTTCTGAAATTCGTTGTCTGAAGCAATTTAAGATGCGCAAATACTAATCGTTGTACCGCGTTCTATAGATACAGTACATGGAGCAATTCACATCAATTTAAAACGAGTGGAGTGAATCTCTTTGTGTCAAGCCTGTGGAGTAGCGATACGTAGAATCCTCATTAGAATAGCCGTTTTCGTTGAGCGTTGTATTGTGAACAGTTCAGTATTAATTTCAGTCTGCTTATTTATCTATTCAATATTCCGAAATATTACAGTACACCTGCAGTTGTACCAATAATAATAGTGTATGCAGCCGGTGTGGTGCTGTACGAAGAAGAATAAGATATTCTTTCATCATATTATTATTATTATTAATGCCATCATGAACAGTAGTCTCAGATATACCGGCACTCAAAATCGACCGGCGAAATAAGATATTTCCTGTCTACAAATGTGGAAGCCATTCCAGTGAGGAAGGAAGTTTGCTAACTGCATGTCTTGAATAAATTATCTCCTAGCTGAGAAGGAAAGCCCGCGATGTCCACTGTAAAAACATTGGTCGACTCCTCGAAGTGGCAACTAATTCTCTGCCAATGAGTTTCTTCCCATGATTCTGCTGACATTGGTGTGCGTATTTGAATTGGAATCATAGAGCAATTAACTGTCTAAATTGCCACCTTCTAGATATTCGGTTCCTCAGCATGCAGGTTGCTGCATGCGTCGACCCCGGTGGCAGAGTGCGTGTACGCGTGGCACAACCGGAGGACACACAAGGGTTCGAACCTCAAGGGGTCCGACGAAGCAATGCAAGACGCTAATACCCCCGAGTCAGCCCGATATGATTAGGTCGCTTAACGAATCATACAAATGTTTGGAATTTCGTGTGTTTTCTCCTCAGGACGAAATTGCGAATTTGAGCAAGAAATTCTCAACATAGAGCACTGAACATTTGTAATGACGGGGTCCATGTTTTTAGCCGTTCGTTATGGCCAAAAAATAGACGCTTGCGGCCTAAATTGCGTTTCAGCCATCCGGGTTTTTCACTAGATAGGGTACATTTTGAATAATTCGACTAAGATATATCTGCAAAAGACATCGGACAATTATTTAATCATCATCAATTTTTTCCGTCCTTGTAAATATATTGCGTGGTGCGATGTTTTTTTCTCTGTAGTCAACGCCAGTCGACTATGTATAAAACATGTACGTTGCACCGTGATGGGTATTACTGAATATACAAATGAAGAACTCATTTATGTCGCTAGCTGATCTTCATGCTGCTTCGCCATCCAAAGTATAGTAAGCATCGTTTGGTGCATTCGTCTTTATAAGCGAGTATAAGTATAAAACCTACCGCGTAACTCTGTTGAGGAAATCGCAATAGAAGTAACGAAGTGCAACTGCCCGGTTGACCAATGCCATAGTTTGTAATGTGTTGTATAACACAACACAACTCGAAATCTCAACAGACAGCACATGTGATATGTTTATGATACTCATATGCCGTCATGTGATGTCTTTAATAGCTAGATGATACAGCAACGATGACGAACTTAAAAGAAACGCAGTGTACAAATGTATCACTGAGCACTACTACTCAAAACCTACTAGATAACATGGGTAGTAAACACAGTCGTTGCCACGGTCATTGCGAGTTAATGAAAGATGCGAATAGAGCATTTCTATGCTAGACTGCGTCTATGTATCATTTCTTAGGGAACTTATCATAAGGTCCTCACTTTTGACTTCGCGCAATCGCTTCAAATCAGCTCACGAGTCACCGGGGACACTTAACGATCGAGGAAAACTAGAGACGAGTGGCGAGACTGTGAAATTCAGATCTCATTAGCTCAGCGAGTGGAAAGTCGTGACGCCGTCAGTGACTGTCTGTCGGGGAAGCGAATCTTTAGTAAGGGGACCATTAAATTACATATCGTAGAGAATAGAGAATCAGATATACTAGACAATGGTGATACCATATAGTCTTGCCAGCAATCATATTACAGATGATGCAGAATCGAGCGCGGGGTGGGTGCCGTCGTTTGGACAGAGGAAATTGATGAAGGAAGGACATGTGTCTTTTACGCAGACTGCTGCTGCTGCAACTGAGCAGACGAGGTGAATCGTCGAATGGAATAGTTGCTGAACAAGTCGTATCACATGTGTGAAGGATTCGACAGCGACACTAATTAACCGGCAGTTATGGCATACGGAAGATGTTCCAGTGAAATTTTCATATGTCTGAAAGTAATTTACTCACGTCTCTAGCAGCCAGACGAACGGCAGAGGGGCTAGAGTCATTCTCGAAATAATTAGGAATTATAGCGAATAGGGTTCAAGACGTACAAGTGACAGTGTTCATAGAAATGGACGATGAGAAACACAAAGTTCCACCACGCTGGCTTGCTAATCAGTCAGAAAAACGCCACTCTAAGACGCGCTGATACAGTTTTCTTTAGCTGGAACAAAAGACTCGAACGAAGTCCCTCCTTCGTGGCGAGGGCGAACCAACTCCAAGCCGCCCTTTCCCCTGCGTTTTTCCTTCAAATTTGCCAAATTTCGCAACATATGGCTCAGAGTATTTTCTGAACGGCCCTTGTAGGAATTCGCAATGATAAAAAGTGAACGTCTGCTGGGTAAGTTGATAATTTGTAATCAAAACAAAATCTATCTCTGATCTGCTCATTAGTGAATTATACGGTGTCACGGATTCTAGAGACAGTTGCAGTCAAGGCTAAATGAGAAATCGTTGTCGGCTAATTTAGAACTATATTAATAAGATTATATATAGTTTACTAAACTATTCATTTGGTTCTGGATTCGCAACTCGACTACTTCAGGAAGTATATTAATTACAAATCGTCATTAATTCTAGCTAACAGGATATAATCATCTAATCCTCATATGCTTGCTCTATCCTTGAAGACGGTATTATCTTATTCAATTCAAATGCACCTTTATTCAGTATGCCCCAAGTGTTGGTTTGTTGTTAAACGATTTCTTACCGTCTTGCTAGGACTACATTCCCGTTTCTTCGACTGTTAATCGATGAGTACTCATTAGTGATATATTCAGACTGGAGGAAAAATTATTCTAGATTCACTTCCGTTATGTTTATTCTTCCTTAATTTCGAACGACTACGATCAGCGATACATACTGGTTGGAGAAGCTGCTGCGGCAACACTGAGATCACACTGAGACCAATAACTAACAATTCTGTATTGTGTAAACAATCACCGAATTTAGTGTGCTTGCTGGTCCCATGGGCATGCCTAGCAGGCCCTCTAACGAAGTCTCCAACCATTGAAGCTGACCCCAATGACAAATGTTCATACGTTCGCATGGACCGTTGTAGTCAAGCCGTTATTGTCTACAGCGTGAATGACACATTGCCACTGGACGCCGATGAAATCGACCAGGCCTGCGAGTAAGTGCGCGTCGAGAGGCAACAGCTTCGACATTTGCTGCTTCGAAGCGCGTGTTAAAATATAGATCGAGTGTGAAATATAAAATAGATTGATAGATACATATGTGAGATAGGTAGATAGACAGTGGAGGTGTTCACCAGAGACCTGGCGCTGATTGCTTCCACCTTTCGTCGACAGAATATTGCTACTCTGAATCAAATCCGTCGTGTAGACATGGTTGTTCACGTCGTTGGTATAGCTGTCAGTTCCGAAGCTGAGATCATCACAGATCGAACTGAGTTCGTCAACTGCGAATCATCCCGGCGTATGTACCCTACCCACTTGGGGGGGGGGTTCCGAAAGTCTGCTGATAATAGCTCATACAACTGGTTATTTCTAAAAACAGAAACCACAGAAGCTGGCATTGACTAGAGTGAGAGGATAGTCTATTCTACGTACGTTGGCCAATGATAATCAATCAGGATGCAGTGACAATCTCGCTTCTCGTCAAACTCCACACAACAGTGACCGTAGTTGCTCCATTCATCATTTGTGTTATTATCCATGAATTTTGGATGAAGCAGTGAACAAAATTTGTCACTCACCCCAATTCAACACTGACCGTTTCATTATCCTCGTCAATATGTTTGTTGCTGCTTTTGATGGCTGCGCTGGTGGAACTGAAGTCGTTTCTGGCGGCAAATATGGCGGCTTGATACATTGTCTACAAAAATCTATAATATATAATTGCCCTCCGATAGGTTCCTAGGGGTGATCCTATGGGCTGCACATGAGAGACGTCAATGAACTTTCGACTGCGTTGATCTATCCACATATGTTGGCAGGGAAGTTTTGAAATGGTCACTGTCATTTTGGCTTGAAAACCGCAGCGAATGCCAGTCACGGAAGTGATCAAGTACTTCATTCGCTAGTGATTTGTCAGCAGTAAGATAGTGCACACACACACACACACATACAAGTGGATTCCCAATTCGAATTGTAAATTTTCCGGCCTGACTCATGCAATACCGTGGACGTTAAATGTTGGCCTGTGACTCAGCCCAGAAAACGATTTCTAGGTTTGCTTATTGTTTATTGATTTTATTTGATAGAATTTCACGTACGTCAATCATGTTAACAATATATACAATCATATTCAGCTCAGTATTAAGCCATTAGATACCCTATCCGCGCTTAAAGCTCCTGGCCGTACCATGTAATGTTTAATATAGTTGGGTTAAGGTTTATTGGTATATTAAAGGAGCAGCAATTTTAGTCCACATTTAAATTTAGATGTTCCATATTCGCGAGCAACATGTAAAGTTTAATATGTTCTTTGATTATTGTTTCCCGTGTCTAGACGTCAGAGGGAAGATATGCAGTGCATTCAGGATTTCTACAATAGCGACTGTGTGGGAGGTATCGCAAAGGCTGTATTTAAGGCAGCCAAAGAAGGCATATTTGATGAGGTTGAAGGCAGATGCTTGAGGGACTCGCCTCGTCGAAAAGGTAAGGCAAACTGTTTTACGTAAGCCAATGCAAATTGCGTAACCGATTATGATGGTCATCGTTTGTAAAGGCAAACTTCAATTTGAGTTGACCCACACATATCGTTAGTTGACCCCGCTGTTACATTGTTATAGTTGAATTGATTGTCAATTTGAAAAATCAACGTTCGATCTATCGAGTTCGAAAGGTTATAGCTCAGTCGACAATTAGTGAAAAATGCGATATTAAATAGCAACCAGCGGCTGATAAGAGGTCGTTACCACCGTGAGTAGCGCTTCAAGGAAACATGAAACGAGCGAACGTTGGCCAGCATTAATGAGACAACTTCACAAGATGGCCGATTGTAACAGTGGCACTTCGAGGTATTGTTCCGAGTTGGAAACGTCAACTGTATGATGGGGAATCAACGATCCTTTTGCAATACGAGCAACAATCTAGTTATCGGATACTATATATGTGAAATGGACATTAAAAAGTAACCCATAATCTATTCCTGTACTAATACTTTTTCGTTCTCGTTCAAAAAGAAAACATATACATATATATTTTTATTATATATTTATTCATTTTTATTATATGTTTATTTTTTTATATTTGTTTACTATATATTTAAAAAAATAATAATATATTTTGGTTATTAAATGTGGTGAGCATTTCGTCATTAATGCTTTCCTCGATGAAATCATACTTTTTTCATATGATGCGAAATATATAAACGATTTGCAAAAATACACGAGTACACAATAATCATATGCACTTTGGATTTCTTCGGCCCTTCCTAACCGCTGCTCATTTTCGGTAGAATACGATGAGTATGTTCCATGTATCAACAAAGTGGGCCGCAAGATTGGCGATTGTCAGCGACGCATGATTCAACAGCTGGAATCTATTGGTGCCCACACTGCGAAAAAGGAGCGGATTCCCTATGGATGCTGGTTTGTGATTCAAGCCATTCTTTTCTTGGCAATATTACAGATAGCGTTGAAATATATCTGTAATAATCGCCGTTGCATGAAGTAATTCATTGAAATTTAGAATACGGAATAGATTGATTTCGAACTTGCCAACAAGTATCAGACTTTTGCACTAGTTCAATATGCACAGTTACTTGGTGGAGCTACCTGGGTACGTTATGAGGATGTTAGATATATTTACGTTTGTTCGTTTCAACCCAATTGTGTAGCGAAGATAGTGTCGTGCTGTACTGTTGTTAGTAAAATTATCTGCTTGAGAAAAAAATTAATTTCCAATGAGTAAATCATCGCATGGAGGTGTTATCATCGTTGGTGGCGGGAAAGAATGGCAGACACAGAACGAACAGAATTCACTACCTGGCGAAACTTTGGTGATCGTGAAGCCACGACACGTATGCTAGAATTATAAAAGAGATAAAGACTAGCCCCATTGTTCCACTATTGTGTTGACTAAGCAGTATGACCTCTCCCGGAACATCAACCACTCTAGCGCATATTCACTATCGAGTATATTATATATATTCGCTGTAACGTATGTTCTCTATAATACGTAATATATTTTGGCAATAATACATAATGTATTCTTGCTTTCTTCTACTATTATTTCATGCGATTCAGCCGCTTCTCCGAGTTTCTGACCTGCGCTCGGGACGCGATCGCCACCGAGTGCTCGCCTCAGCACGTCGAGTACGGCGATAGCATCGTGCAGAGCATGTCCGGCAACGTACTGGTAACGGCCTGCAGCTCCTACCGGCATGGCGAGGAGGGATGCAACGAACTGCGTGACCTTCCTCTGCAGAGCTCCGACGCAACGACATTTACGGGGCCCCTCATCAAGGTACTTGGCCCTCTTGGCTGATGTGCTGTCACGAACATCCAAGAAATTGTGTCACGTTGCCATTGAAACACGGTTGCTAAACGAGCTAGCCAACAAGACTAGCACACAAATAATGAGTAATAAAATACAGTTAATCGTCTCTGTAATTCGAGAAAAACTAGGTCGTATTGGCATGCTAACGAAGGCAGACGAATAGCTGGATGTACTAATGAGCAAAATGTATTTACTTTAGAGGGCAATTCCGGTATTAGATTATACAATAGATCGTCGCGCATCGCTCCTCCGTCCGTCACCGACGTTTGCCCACTTACTTCACTAGGAGTTGCACAACTCAGTGCTATTATTGTACGTGGGGGGGGCGAAGATTTAGCAAGGAAGGATCAGCGCTTTGAATTTTCCAGTTACTTCGTCATCTCTCATCTCTTCCCATCTCTTCTTGCGAGGTGCAACACCACCTGGTGGAGATGAAATGAAAGGAATATCATTTCGTCTTCCCCCTTCAAACTCCTCTTCTATCCTGCTTGTGTATTGCCTATAAGCTCATTCTCGATCTCTCTCTCCACCGCACGCTTCTGGGCGTCTCGTTTGTTCGGTTGAGATTGCTGTCCCGATAGTTGCCCCCGGGGTTCTCTTACTGTCTCAAATAATCACAAGTTGTGACTCCCTAAACGCCTTCGTGTTCCTTCTTCTCGTTTTGCGCGTCCCGCTCTCCTGTTTGTATTTCTAATCTTCCCTTTTTTTGCCACCCTTGACTCTCGTTCTCGTAATGGAGACAGCGTTTTGCACTTCGTGGACACTCGAAATCAGAGAGCAGGGTATCCGCCTGGATTTCCGGGGGGTGGCTGGATTCAGCGGTTTCCTAACGCTAGTACCAGATGGCACATGCAGCACAGATGGTCAGACCTCCTCACACCGCTGTTGAGGCCGTGGGACGACGTCGATTTAGAAGGGGCCGACAAGAACAGAGACGGGTCGCTCTGCTGCGAGACGGGGCGCCGCGCAATGTCCTGACTTCGGCGGTGGCCAGTCTGATAGGTTGACATTAGGTCCGTGCTTATTGCCTGGAGAGGCGGGGCGGGGAGTCGGACCAGATGAGAACTGGATTGAGTTTACTGCGAGTTGAGAGCAAGTAACGAAGCATGGCAATGGAAGAACTTACGCATAGCGTTGTCTAGTTGCACGAGCTATGTTGGTTGCACCCAGTGAGCAAGAGTTAGATACTGGACTAACACTCGTAAGCGACTCGAATGCGAAGCACGTCCACTGTTGCTTCTGGCGGTGCAAATTTCAATAGGCACGTGTCACGGTGAGACGATACTTACTACGAAACAATAGTTACAGGAAAATCACTATTGAAGTTGATATCCGTTAACAGCATACAAGGAATAAGAACTAGATTGAATCGAGGTGTCATTGATTTGCCTGTTGTTTGCGTATTAATACGTCGCTGAAGCTGTACATGAAAAGTAGATAAACAAGCGTCCTAGATAAGAGTGACAAGTTAAAGAAATCATTCGCATGACCAACTACGCAAATGGCCAGGAGAGACGGCAATAGCGACAGAAGACTATGGACCTCGTTTTTCACCCATACCGAGCCGATGTTCTACTAATGACGCAATCGTCGACCGCTGCCACGCGCCCTATCGAATTCTCTGCGTGCGTGAACCGCAGCTGAAAAGTCTGACGTTTGGGTCAACGCTAACAAGTGCAAAATACGCAGCGTGCGCAGTCCTATAATGCAATATGCATACGCATCGAGAATCAGCTGACAGCGATCGCCAATAGAAGCCGTTGGTTTGCTTTGCAGAAGAGTAATTATTGCTAATTATGTGCAGTTGGTTAATTGGTAAATCGAAAGATTGCTTAATAGAAGACGCGATCGGTCATAGGTATTAAATACAGGGATGTATTGCAAAAATCCATTGTCGACCGCTTCTTCCATTGAACACGACTTTCGACCAGAGAATCAGCTAGACCAAATAGCGTAATAGGTCCGATTGATGGTCCGACCAAATGCACATTTTCACAGGTGATATTCACTCCCTTGTATACTATCTATTTCTTGATGGTGTTGTTGTCTGGCTGCCTCTCGCACGATTATATTATTAATATTTCATCATTTCGGGCACAGCGCAATTCGTTCTCTGAATTCCGTCGAAATGTTGCTCTGAGAAAAGGAGAATTCGTCGACGGTCGGTGGGGTACCAAACGATTCGCTTGGATGGAAACGCATTCCGATGCGTGCCGCTCAAGGCCACCTTATCTATGGCTGCCAGAACGCTAACTCAAACGCCGCCAACGCCGCAGTGTCTGTCAGTGCGTTGTGTTGTAGGCCGGCAGTTGTATGGAGATTGGTCTTTCCAACGACAAAAACATGCTGAACGCATCCCCGTTGGCGGGGCGAGCTCGTGTACCGACCGTCGAGTCAACAGACGTCCACCAAACTACTCATCCAGCCGAACGAAACACACGTACATGCATCCAGATACATGCATACATATAATGTACATATTATACACATACATGGCATATCGCCGCGTAGTGTAGCTATTTAGAGTCGTCCTACTCCTGCGCTACCACCGCATCGTCATTCTTCTATACGGAGATATAGAATTTTCGTGTGTACAGCCTTCTACCCATCATGTGTATAGGCTGCCCACACCGCTGATTCAGTGGCCAGACATCGGGCGGCCTGACAACACAACGCGGACCAGCCACCTGCTAGCATGCCCTACCTTCCTGGCTGGCGACAGCTATGGCGACGGCTTCGGCGACGAGGCCACGTCCCGAAACGTGTCCTACTGGGAGGTCCGCCCTGCGTGACACTAGATTCGTACGAAGAGCCAGCAAGCCCAGCGAGTTAGATAGCTTACCCAGTGAGAAGTGGAACTGTTCGACCATGGTGCCATATTCCTGGAAGCACCAGTCATCCCTCCATTACTACTACTACAACAACCGTCGTCGCCGGAGCCGCCTCCATCATCATCAGCTGGTGTCGATGGACGCACACACCGTCTACGTCCACTTGTCGAATGGCCGAGGAGATCGTCCTGTGGAATCGCATGGCTCACGATACTACATCCGGACAGCTGTTCATCTGGCCATAGCGTTCTCGGCATCCAGACGCTAGCCATTGCCACCGCCGGCTGCCATCCTGGAACGAACGCATGTTGGTCTTGTATCCTGGTCATGGCATTAGCCTCGCGGACGACTCCCTGAGGTCTCATTTGCTTGAAGACTAGCGAAGCTCATCGGATGCGAGGCAACTCTGCAACATCGTTGACTGTCGCTGGCCCGCTGGCGGGGGATCATGCGCCCCCAGTGGAGAGTAGCAGTCATTGGTATATACCTAAGCGCAAAGTTCTATGATGGTGCTGAGAAAGAAAACGCAATGCATAGCCTTATATGTATGGCTTTCTTTACTCGATCGACTCACATTTGTCGATCGACGTTTTATGGCGAATGTATATGGGTGCCGGTGCATTTTCGAGGCTTATTTAAGTTCCAGCTTATTCTTAAAAGTGGCTTTTGGGGCGAAGAAGCATTCTCTCCATCTTGATCGTACTACCGAAAGGAACTCTTTCCATTATGGATCGGGGGCCACAATGCTTGTTGTTGCTGACATCATTAGACAACATCGACAACGGTAAACGCTCGTTGCAGGTTTTCTGAAGCGATTTGTCCGCCAATGGCGTGGGTATAATCACCGAACATCGTAGCGTGCTATCTCGATCCTGACTCCGATCTCGTTAACTCTCCTAGGCAACCCAAATTCGCTGGAACACGATTCACATGACTTCCCTAGTGACGACAGTGGTGTACGTGTTGTTTATCGAAAGCCGAGTTTGTCTCCGTCTCTCCAGCAATGTCTATGTGGCGCCACGGCGATTGATGATATGTAGTATACCCGTCAATTGCCAATCCGTAGCAGTCACACTTGACCACTACACCCCATGTAGTGAACTACTGAGGCCACAAATCCATCCGGCCGTAAATACGACTGCAGTAAAGTGAATATGTATTGAACAATAATAAAAATAATATTGTTTGTTGCCGTATCGTAAACTGAATGCTCTCGCCTTCCCAACGAACTCACAGCTTCCTGAGGTTTGCCTAGGAGAGACGAAAATAGTATAGAAGAAGCAAACAAGAAGCTATTCCATTTCGTTTCGTGTGTAACACAAAATGATAGCGTTGGCAATTCGTGGTTTGTGATTTTCCTCTAATCTATCCGCTTCGAACATAGAAAAATCATCAATAACGAGACCAGGCATATATAAAATTCAGATTTGCATCGGAGAGTTAAGGTAACCCCGAAAGCATTGATCCAACAGCGATGCGAGCACGAAGCGAGCCTAAAACAAATGCTGCTTTGACCGAATTTCGAACAAAATATAGAAAAGGTCGAAGCCACTAACAAGACTAGAAAATATAACGTATACTTGATTTGCGTTCGCCCTTCTCGGGGATGTCGGTGGGATCTCATCGAAAATCATGCTGAAGTGCAGCCACACTTTTCAAAAATGGATCCGTTCTCCTGAACAATTTGAAGAACAACAAGGTCAAAATGTTTCGTTCCGTATCCGGGGCAATGAACGCGCCGCCAGCGTTCGCCCGACTCACCTACACACGCCGTTCTAGTCCATTTCAAATATGTAATTCTACACATAGGCTGCAATATGCAGCGTCTCCCTCTTGCTGTGAGACATCAATGCCATCCCCTCGTCCGGGGGTGACCATGACGGGCTCGGCCCTGACATCCTTTCGACAACTGCGTCACTAATTATTGTACATATTGAGCCGCAGCATCGTGATAGTATAATGACATTGCTAAGCAATGTAAGCTTGTTCGTTATCCGTGCCAAATATTTTATGGCGTGCTACAACTGATCCAAGCAAGCTTGCCGGCCTAGAAGTCGTAGTGAATGCATTTGGTGCATGCTAAATATCATATATAAGGTCGTTAAGTATGAAATTTAATAAATTGCATCGTGAGATCTTATTGTGTAGCGCTTCGGCGATGACGGGATATTCTACTTCGATTTCTATTTTGTTAATCGAAAGGCGAATCTAACAATGAAGACACTGGCATGCAATGCTGGTACTAGTTAAAATCACAGGATAACATTAGGGACATTGGCATTACACAAACTGAACTCTGCTATACCGTATGGGCTACGTATCCATCTGAAGGCAATTATGTATAAAGGCAATTTTTTGATGGAATTCGTAGCTGTCCGAAGTTGGACGTCCTCTCAGGGTAGTTGCAGTCGGCCACTAGCTTTCCACTGGAGCTTGAAGCCGGAATGCCAGCGTCGGTACAAGATAGTCCTGCTTATTTGCAAACGTTGGAAGCCAGAACTTGTCCCAAGTGTGACCGTTTTACGGCTTATGTAAATATAAAATTCAAGTGATGTTAGGATACGAGTTCCACCATGGAATTGCATCACCGGAGAAACTCGTTGACCTCGGCGAAGGTTTCACTACGGAAGCCACCGTGGACAATTGGTATCATACAGTTTCGTGGTGCACAATATTGATCCATATTTTCATGGGAGTGTGATCTATGTAAAATAAATTTTCCTGTTCAAAGGCTCTACAGTGACCGAATACACAAATTCCCCCGTTGCAATTTCGAATTTTGTTGACAGTCTAGGTACATCCCCTAAATAGAAATAGGAATTTCAGAAAATTACCTCAAGCTCAAATTGGTCACCAAACCCATTTGGTTTAAGGTAATTTTCTGAAATTTCATGCCGCTACTTCGTTGAGCACGTATACAAAAAATATACACACACACACATATATATATATATATATATATATATCCGATCTAAAAGTTTTCCAAAAACGTTTCCAATCGATCAGCCATCAACGGGCTTTCGCGGAATTTCTGCCATTGCAGTAACGCTGCCGAAACCCGTCTTTCCCATCTGTGGATGCTGTATTCATCATATAAATATTAGCTGCAATATTAATAGCAATCCCATAACCCCGTACCAGCGACGTATCACTGCCGGCCTATCGACGATCGCCGTCCAGGTTTGCCACACTCATGGTCGCTACCAGATCCAAGTAGAAATAGCTTAAATGGGCAGCCACGTTACGAGTTCCGAGCTGATCTCACAAGGGAATCATTTTTCGGAGTTCGTCCAGCAGCAGCAGCAGCAACCGCTGCAGTTGCTCTCGCGTGGCGCCGTCCCCCCGGATCTCTGCAGTTTGATGTAATTCATTCGTCCAATCGTTCGTTTCATCATCGTCGTGATCAGTGTACTACGAATCAGCATGGCAGAATGCTTCCTCCTCAGCAGGAACTTGCCCGAAGCAGCAGGTCTGGGACTTCGGGCGTTTCGATATTTAAGCGATACTAGTAGTGCTAGCGCGAGTGACCGTAGTTGCATGTTGGAAATTCATATTTATGATTCAATTCGGAGTGACTTAGCGGCCGCCTCAGCGTTGCCCACCGGATGCTGTTTCCACGTCCTCTAACTGATCCTCGCATAGATGGCCGCCACCGGAGCCGATCTCACCGGCCGGCAGATGGTGGCGCCAGTGAACCGGTCGTGTAGCAGTGATCGTAGTGGGGTGATTCTGCTCCCGGGTCGGTTTTAACTTTTATGTTCCTGAGGAGTCCGCGGCCGCTGCCGCCTTCTCTTCGTCATCGTCTCAGCCTCATCTGACTTTGCCTTCGCCGCTCTCGAGAGGAAGGCAGAATCCAAAACTCTCCTCTACCATCTCTCTCTCTTTCTCACTGAAGCTCTTCTCCATCTTCTTCCATTTTTGTAGACGCGGTAACAGCAGCAGCTCCAGAGTCGGAATAGTTCGGGACGGATAGAACTTGCCTTTTCATGTGTCCTTTTTCGTGCTTTTCCAGCTTCGTCTTCATCACGGAACATAGAAGCCAGCAGGAGGGACAACAGCAGCAGCAGCAGCTCAATCTGGTGTATACAGTTGGAAAAATGGGGGCAGGTTGACAGTTACTTGAGTGGAACAACTGTCCACTCGCTATTTTTCTAGCTGTATCGTAGACGTTCGAGCACCCTGTATAAATATAGAATATGTTGACAGTTATAATACAATATGATAATACAAAGTGTGGTTTATTGGTTTATTGAACTGCAACTGTTACATCGCTTAAGTCCTCGTAGATAGTCAAGTTCTGGCTCCGCACCCTGCTAGCGATTGGAAAACTCAGAACGCTAAAACTGTATATATATATATATATAGATAACAAATAGACAAATCGAACAGACTAATAACTGCGAGCTTTGCACAAAGTTCTCCAACGGGGATTAGAAATCACAACAATAAATCGATGGAACTCCTCTCCTCCGACTCGTCATTGGCCAATGGGTAGTCGCGTCTGAAGAGGTTCAACGACCGGCCAGAACTTCTGCCCGCCGAGGAGTTGCAATAAAAGTTCAATTAAGAAAGCTGTCGACTATGTTCGGCATTCAGCCGGGTGGAATGTAATGCCTGCATGCGTTTGCACCTAGTCATTTTTTTTTGTGCTACCGTGCACTTTGACACCTTATGCAATGCATCCAAGTGAACTTCCCCCTCGTCGAGCTCCTGGATTGCTTCACGAAGCAGGCACACCCCAAAGCTTGGCGTCAACTTTTCACGCATCTATAAGAATCGCATTACTGCCATCTATCTATCTATCTTTCGTTCTTGTAGTTCCAATGCGGAATGAGACGTGTTTAGTATTGTTCTAATTGTGCTCGTTCTCTTCTGGGCGTATTTTGGGTAGCACGAATGCAAATGCGGCGTTGGTCACATCAGACGAAGTAAGACATTCATTTCAAACTGTTATAGAGGCTAAAATTAACAGACTATATTTTTAGGGTATTTTTTCAACCTTACATTATATATATATATATATATATATATATCGACGTGGAATTCCAGACATTAATGCGGCTCGTGGACGAAGCATCCGCAAGTGCCTTGAAAACGAAATCATCGGCGATTCAGTAAACTGACGTCTGGCATCAGCAGTCACTCTCGTTTCCTTTCAAAAACTGCCGAGGGAACTCTGGATTCTCTATACGTCGAGGCTTCACGTTCAAAAGCGTGATTGTTACTTATTGTTCCAAGACATTTGTCTATGGTACTAAGCGATTGGCAGGGGCGCTCCGAGAACTCTCGCTGCTCACTCGGCTCCCACATTGCTCCTCGACGTAACACCACTTGTAGCTCTATCCACCAGTCGAAGCCAAACCGTATACAAATACTGGTTGGTGATGTCGCTGCGGCTGCTGCCCCGCAGTGAGTGTGAACACCAGCGGGCACGATGAGATGGCCGGAGCTAGTGACTGGGCCGCTACTATTACCACTGTCGCCGCCGCCGCCGCCGTCGTCGTCGTCTCGATGAGAACTGGGACGTGAGCAGAACATTTTGGCTGTCCAGCTTTGAACGTGGCTGTAGCGGCGGGGGCAGCCGCTGCTGGCACGCCGCCGCCCCTCGTCGGCCGCTGGGCTTATTTGCACTTGAAAAGAACTTGCTCGCGCCCACTGCGTTCCAATGACACCATAGACAGTTCATTGCCACCGGCACCGCCAGCAGCAGCAGCCTCAGCACTACCACCTCCGGTAGTAGCAGCAGCACCCTTATACAGTTCTCCCTGCCCGTTCATTCCGCCGCCTTACATACACGATTCGCTCACCCTCGATTCGCTCCCCAGGAGAACCCAAGCCCCGGCTAGCGCCGCCGCCCGTGCGGCCTCCGATGCACTAGTGTATGGGTCGACCCATAGACCCCTCACATCGTGTGTGTCTCCCTTTGTATCTAGTCGAGAAAAAGCGAGGAGTGCTCATGGAGTAGAGGCGCAGGCCGCCTGCTAGCACTTCATATACCCCCGGAGTTCTCTCTCGCTCGTGTTGGCCGGGGCCGGAACCCGGCGGGGGCAAACATGGCCCCCATGGATCGGCCTTTCCCTGTCTGCGTCGGCTCCCGTCTTAACTCCGATGCCCTCCTCCCGTAACGCCCCAATGCTTTCGCTGCTGTTGCTCCTGCTGGCTACCCCCTCTACCATCTCTCCCATACTATGCGGGGCCATCCGTGCGATCCTGCGATGAGGTGCCGTGGGGCTGTTGCCTTTCCTATCCCTTATACAGAAGAGGAAGAAAAAGAAGCACAACATGGGCGCAGACACACTCACACTCATACACGTACGGACGCACTCACAGTACATACGATAGAGAGTATGTACACCGGTCGCCGGTCGGCGGACCGGCGTGCAGCGGAGTGTGCTCCGATTTGGCCCCTAGGGTGTGATAGAGGAACGACGCCGAGCAGCGGCACAAGAAGAACAGGGCTAAGGGCCACGGCTAAAGCGAACTACTCCGCCGCGGAAGACGCAAGGGGTCACAGGACTTCGTCAGCTACCGCAGCTTGCAACAGACACACAACCTGCAGATCCCTGCCGGCCGACTAGTGGAGCAGGCGCGCGTAAGCGAAGTGCCTGCCGTTCGCTTGGCCCTACTGTGAGAGCGGACACAACAGAGCAACACCAGCAGCCAGCAGTTGGATACATCGCGTTTCCTGGTTCGGGCTGCTGCAGCTTTGGGTTGACGAGCCTTTGAATCGTTGCAACAGCGAGGGGAATTGGAACAGATAAATAGAGAGGAGAGAGAGGTTGGAAAGGGAGGTGTGGATATTGTCTATTGCCTAGTCGTCTTCCTCACAGCGCGCAATGCTGGATTGCTGTCCGCTCGGTCACATCGTATTGTCGATGTCGGCGGCTAGTTTGCCCTTAAAGGCGGTCCACTCCAAAAGTACCGGTGTGCTTAAGAAGATCTGGAAGATCCTACTTGAATGAGCCTGGCAAGTGACCTCCGTGAGTACCGACATGCGTGCACACGATGTGAGGGTCTAGTAGCAGATCTGTGTTGCATGTCACGGCTGCGCGGATGTCTGTAACGTCGGGGCTACACTGCCGTGGTGGCATTGTACGGTACCCAAATCATGGCATGCGTCATCGATCCCAGTGCGTGTATACCTTTAAGACTACGAACCTTCCGATGACCCCTTTCATAATGAGCAAAGAAGGGCTGTAGCTAAATAGCTAGAGCATTTATAAGTTGGTCCAGCTTTGTTCTAAGTTTGGGCTCACATTTTAAACGCTCACATTGTACCTAGCGGAAAAGACAGTACTCATTCCACAATATTCCACGAGGTCCGAGCTTTTCGACTGTCACCATGACGGAAACACGTGTATGTGCGTTTCTTTGAATCCAAGAAGCGCGCATGCACAGCTCACATTGGCACCACTGGCATCAGTCACGGTTTTATTTTACTTTTTTTTTAGAAAGGGCTCATAAATGGCTCGACCAACCATTTTTTATGGTCCTGGATGTGTCGTTACTTGGGCCATGGTTCGGAACTACTTTCGTATTACTTCAAGCACCATACGGTGTGTCCTATGGGATTCAAGCCAGAGACGCAGGGTTGGAAGTTTTCGGCTCTACATCTTCGCCATCCTGCTTGACTTGCTCGATCTACCTGTGCATTTGAGTTTTCGAAAAAAGTAAAACTGTATTGGGTCGAAGGCTATCACTTATTTTGTCCTCTGGTCTAATAATAAGTTCATAGGAGAAATGACGTTGTGACATAAATCAACTGACACTTATTGTACCCATGGTGTATTTCGTGATGCGTAAACGATAACCTTAGCGCCTATTACATTAACGTAAAGCAGGAACTGTTAATTAAGTAGAACGCATGAATCGAGAACGTCACATTTTCATTGCGATGGACCCCGTTCGGTCTGGAATTGCAAAAAAGAAAACTGGAGTTAGATCCTGCACGCATACAACACTCGACCCCTAGGCCAGTATCGCTTTATGAAAAATGTGCTCAAATGTGGGTATAGCACTATTTTCAAGGCACCTTTTGTTTTATGGGAGAAATATAGTAAAATTAGCTGGTCTTGACGCGCAGGCGACATATCATGAGCACACGGAATATATATATATATATATACTTATATTACACTACAGGCATTATGGAAGACGTCAAATTCTGTGAACTCATTCACCCCTCCCTATGACAACCGTTCTCGAGCTAATTACTGTCCACATTCTAGCGTATGCTCAGTTTTAGGAACAGAACAGTCATTAGCAGAGTCAGTAGAGCTCAGCAATCGGGTAGTTATCGCGTCTGGCGAAATCTGTTTGGTTTAGCGTAGGCAGCAATGAGATGAGAAAGCAATGCTTGACTGGTTGCTATACGACTCAACGACGTTTGGTCCAACGACAACTCAGTACATGCTCTGCTTGGCCTCCTCGGCGCGACACCACGGATGAGGAGCGCGCCCGGCCGGGGGCCGAACTCGGAACGATGGCTGGTGGAACACCTCAGCGATAGATCCGCAGATAGGAGTCGGCGGCTCGTGAAATGACTTGCTTTATCAGCCAGTTCGCCCGAGCCCTGCCGCACCCCCAACCCCTGACTGCCACTGGTGTGGCAAGGCACCGACAGTGCTACCGACCACCCTGTGTTTCACGACAGCAGCGCAAATTCGCCCCGTCTGCCGTTTTCATCCATATTTTCGCTTCGTTTTTCGCCATTTCTCGCTGCTGCTGCTCCTGCTGATAGATCTTGCTCTTGATGGGTTCGTTTTGAGGCGCCGGGCGGGCCGGGCGGGCGGCCGTCATATCGGTGCTGGTGGTGATTCGTGGACTTCGCCGGGTTTCGCGGGGCTTTTTCTCCTCAGGCCAGTGCTGTCTGTATATGTCGTCGATCTGGTTGACGTTGTTCCGAGACACTCGGTCGGTCCTCGGCGAGGGCTGAGAACGAGCGGCCCGGCAACGCTTGAGTGCCAAGGGGAAAGAAGTGAAAAAGAGATATTTCACTCGTACATATCCAAACGCATACATACAGACACACCCACTTTCCCCGCTTTCTGCCTTGTCTATTTCGTGCACTGATTTCCAATGGGTTCGTGCGATGTTGCTGTTACAATCTCCAGCCAGCCTTGGGTGAACTGCTGGCGACGGGCGGACGGACAGACCGAGCGACTCTTGCGCAGCTTCCCTAGTCCTAGTTTCAGCCACACGCATCGCCGACACATGGTTCCGCCAGATTTTCCGTTTGCTGTTAAGATCGTGCTGAGTCCCGGAGCGTCTTAGACGAAGGGTCTTAGATGAGAGCTGACTTCAGTTTTCGATGTGGCTATGATTTCTTCCAGTTTCCTCTATGCCACCTGCTCTCTCTTTACATGTTTGCTGGGAGGAGTGCAGCGCACAGCAGCTTTTCCCAGATATGAATGAGCTACGACGGCTATGCAATCATATAGAACATGCCTGAGGTGCAGCTCACACTAGCCCGGTCGGCAGGGGGAGTCTGTCAGGCGCGCGTATAGCTGCAGAATGGGCGGCGAACTGGCACAACGATGCCGGCTTTCACTCGGATCAGAGCTTATTCCTTCGACGATACGAAGGAAAAGTTGTAGCAGATGAGAAGTTATGCAGGGAGAGTGTAGGAAGTTATGCGCTCTCCGTGGCGGACAGTACGCTCGACAGTGGAACGGCGCCGAGGTAAGCGTTTACCGATGAGGTCCTTGCTGACCGACTCTGGGCAGCTGGAGAAGCAACAGCAGCAGCAGTAGCACTGTAAGGAGAAGACATCGCCGTTCACATCTTGTCCGATGGTGCCAGGGACTCCCTGCTCCTGCTGTTGACCCGCTTTCGCAGCTATTGCCAAGCCGAGTCAAAGTTGCCAGTTGGAGACCAGTTAGCTCTGGGGTAGAGACCCGTGGACGGTGGACCAAGCCAAGCGATGACTTATCACGCTAATCTCCTGCTTGCAGCGGCACGGTAGATGAGGGGGGGGGGATGAGGCTCGCTGTACAACTAGCACAGCTGATGGCTGCCGCCTCTTCACTCGATGCTACGCTACTGCTTTTACTGAATCCTATCGTCGACGACGACGACGATGAGCCCACGGCCCGCGTGGCTCCGGCTGTATATCCCGACCAATACGGGGACATACAGAACCAGTCGCGATGTCGCTTCTCCGCCGGAGACACGGCCGGATCGACGGCATAGGGCGGGAGCAGACCAACGAATCGAGCGTGTGCGATTTGAGCTGCGCTGCGGAAACGGCAGCGGCCACGGCAGCTAACGGGTCGCTAGCTCGGTAGAAGATTGCACAGCGCCCACCGGAACACATCGTGCACTCGCACTGGGCTTGAGCCGCCTGGGCCTTTCCGAATGCCCAGCCTACCATGGACCCCACTTAGTCCCTGCAGGTCTACGTCCCCGAGCCACTCTGGACCTGCGCGGACCGTGAGGTACGAACGAGCGCCTCAACGGAGACTTCGGTGCTGAGAGCCGACGAGCCGTTGCCGTCGGTCAAATGATCATACTTCAGCTACAAGCAGCTGCTCGGTCTCTCAGTTTTCTCCCCGGTCGAAGGGCTACACTCTGCTCGAACGGTTTGCAATCGATTGGTATCCACCAGGCAGCACATACGAAAAGATAATTCACATCATGATGTGCAAGCGGATCAAACGAGAGACGACTTTTTGGGAAAACTCTATGGGGCCGGGAATCGACAGGGTGAGCAGCAGCCAGTAGAGCCGGCTCTTTGAGTGGACCGGTGAGTGTCTAACCTTGCTTATTTATACACCTTACTCCGCGTTAGATAGATACTCGAGCGTGCGCCATATCGAACGTTTTCAGCTGCTTATCATCTTTGAACAACTTTGGGAAATTTTCCATTGGGAAACAGGCATTTCGTTGTCTAGCGAAATACACGTATGAGATACTTAGCTCGAATAGAAGCTATACTTCGGTGGACACTATTTACTTTTGTTTTGAGGAGTCGGAGAGAAGCATACTCACACAACTCAAAATTGTACAGCAACAAATGCTTATATAAGGAGCCTACCGCCGAACGATGTCGTTTTGTGCTCCCTCCACACGGCTAACATTTGGCCAGTTTAATGATGAGTGAGGATAACACAAGGACACTGTAAGCAATATACTTGTATTCACATATTCAGGGTGTCAACCACTGTGCAACCATCCCCGGTTACGCAGTAGCGCGTGCGGAACGGGCAAAGCTAAGGAAGTACGCCGCTCTCCAAGCAACCCACCTGTTTTCCCCCCTTGCCTTTGAGACCTTGGGCGGGCACGGCCCTCTCACTGCGAACTTCCTCGAGGGGGTCTACCATAGGCTGATCCGCGCCACCGGGGACAAGCGCGCTGGCTCTTTCCTCCTGCAGCGGCTGTCCCTCGCCGTGCAGAGAGGCAATGCCATCGCCTTCCTCGGAACATTGTCGTCCTCACCCCCCCCCCCCCATAATCTCTAGAAATCCCGCCCTACTGTATGTTTGAATAAATTTAAAGTTCGTTTTTGTACGAACACCATCCTAATATAACCTCTTAACTTAACAGCGGTTTGTCAGATTGAGTATATTTTCAAGCACCCATGACACTTGCTGACCAGGAAAGATATATGATCGAAAATACTACATTTCTCAAAAATACTAATTAGTATAACTGCAAAACTGCAATCAGGAATCACCTGTCACTATATAGCTCGGGCTACACCTATTTATAACTATAACACACAAGCTCCTTAGGAATGTAACTTTTAGGAGCAACTCGCTCTAGACGCTTGACTGCAGTATAAGCAGTTCGAAAGAACCTTCGCACGAACTCTTGCTAGACATGGGACATCTGTAGAGCTATTACTGTACCCTAAGAGTTGATCATCTACACTCATTTCTGTCGGTTGAATACCAACGAGACATCATATTGTCAGTCGCACTCATCACGGTTGCTGCAGTGGGGTTGCACCTACAATGTCTTCGAATATGTGTGTGTGTGTGTGTGCGTGCTCACGTGTTTGTGTATGTTGGTCTGTAGGTAGAGAATACACACATGCATGCCTGTATAGGCATAACCTTTCACAGGTCCCCATAGAGTGGTAGTCCTAACCACGAAAGCCCACGCTATCGTGGGCTATTGATGGTGAAGGTGGTCCAAGATCCCATGCGATATGTGGCGCACTGTAGTCTCTCCAACTGTCCGTTCGAGAGTACACCATATTGGTGGTACTCATGGCGGTGTGTAATCTTAAGAATTCGTGTCTGCCTTGAAGAATCACTACAGGGCACATCCACGTCCCGAGCCCCGGGTCCTTGAGTCTCGCATTCTTTAAGGCCCATTGCATTCGCCTAGCTACGGCTGTTAAAACAGATGAACAGATGAATTCCGAGCGGCGTTCACGAGGGAAGGCTTTCAGCTAAGCCAACTCTTACGACAAGTCGTATTGTGACTCTTCCTCCTCTTGTGAAAAACACTAAATATTTATTGAATAAATACACCGAACTATGGTGATAACGGTTAGCAGCCTTGGGTCATGTCTACTCATCAGTGCGCAATGTGGGAATATTTGTTGTTGTGTGTTACCCATCGTGCCATCAGTTCGTCTACGACCAGAGTGGCGTTAGAGTAGGGTCTCGTTTACCCTTGAAACTTGGAACAAGAAAACTCATAGTTAAGCAGTATTCCTTGCGTATCATCCAATGGCTCTAGCATAATACTCTGCTGAGACTTATTACTGGCTATCGGAGTAGTATACAACGATTTGTACCGAGCAAGATACCACGTGCGATCCGCCAATCATATGCTGGAGCATACATGACTAGGCATACGTCATATTAGTCTTAGCCGTTCGATTATCTTCTTCGTGTTTTCTCATGACGACGACCATCGTTTCCGTATTCATTAATGGCCGTCTGTCTACAGCTCTTTCCGACGAGTGCCGCTTCGTTCAAACAGCCCTCGAATGGGATACCTTTGCCGCGGCCCGAAAAGTTCGTTCGGTCGACTGTCCATATGATACCACATCCGAGTGGAGAAAATAGGAGAATGGCGGAAAGCCGGCGCATTTCCTCGCTATGCTGATGAAAACAGTCAGTCGATCCGATCCGATGGCATAAGATCTGATCTCTTTAGGTCTGAAGCGCACATATCATATACATATATGTACGTAGGCAACATCAAAGCTTCAGGGACAATTATATATGTTACCCTGAGAGTTAGAATGATTCGTACACCAGCGTACACCTGATGCGAGCATCTGTATATGGACGGAACCGCGGGCCGACCAAGTGGCCTGTTTTCATATGGGAATGCAATTGGGAGTTGTCACGGAATAGGGGGACCAGAGTTTCGGTTTCTTCCTCTTGCTCGCGTTATCCGATGTTTTCAGATGGATTTTTATATAGGGTTGCAAATCATAAAGGACCACTGTACAGTTTTTATAAAAACAAGCACGATAATAGCGGAAGTAATGGAGAACTTCCGACGATTGTCGTTCCTGTTCCCAACACCCCTTTTGCTGGGGTCGAACGCGTGTGAGGGTTCAACAGGGCGATTTCCATATTGCGCTTTTACTGGTTACTATTGAGATTCAAATAAGGGATTTATTTTTGATTTGTGGTCGAAGTTACAGTGATGTATTTGCGTCTGTACGATGATCGAATATTACAGGTCACCTAAAGAACATCGACAAAATTCGGTAGCCGTAACCTTGCCCTAAACATTCGCTCCCCCCGTTCGTATCCGTGAGTGCCCGAGTCCGTAGGTACTTAAACCTTGAAGATGGCCATCCTTCTTTCGTAATACAGGACAAAAAAACGTCTTGTTCCTGGTTAGTATTACCGTGAGTTTCTACGAGTACATGCGAGCATTACAGGTTTTGATTGGCGTTTTGTTACACTAAAGCGCCTTCATACTAAATACACTCCAATCTGAGGCGGCTCACATTCAACGTTGAGAAATTCACACATCGAGACAAAAGGGTGTATTTATTCTACCGTATTATTGTCACAACTGGAGCCGACTCCACCGACGTCGTGGCTCTGCAAATGTGTTCGGGTCGGATTGCGAGAGTTGCGCCCCAGAGCGTAGCGGAAACACTTCGGCTTTGCCGGCACCACAGGCAATGACTATCCCTTTTTATTTGCGCGGCGCCGCAGAAGTTGCCGCCGCCGCTGCTGCCGCCGTCACCGCCACCACCACCGGAGCAGCAGCAGCCGCCTCTCGACCGACACCACAGCAACAACACAACACGAAGCGGCAAAGGGGGTGGACATATGATTTATGATATGAGATTGTGTGCAGGCGAACGGGCCTCGCGGACTGCGACTCACAGTGTCCGACTGTGTGTGTGTGTGTGTTTTGCAAGAGGGTGTGCTAAAGACTCGATCCCTCCCTCCCTCCCCCACCGCCCATCTACAAATGGTGGCCACTTTTACGTACTGGCCTTTTTGCCTGCGGAGCTCCCTGAGTCTCTTTGGAGCGAGACGGGTAATGATGGTAATCGTTTTTAATCGCAAGATGCATTCATCGTCACGAATGTATTCGATACCGTTACGTGCTGTAATACATCGATATTTGTCACACTTGTGTCAAGTGGTAATGTCTTGATTTATTTGTATTAGTGTGAGCCTCTTATGTAAATTTTTTGACCTTGAACGTTTGATAAATGCTCATGGCCTGCATGGAGTGGAAAACTGGTCGATTGCTTTTACATTTCGCGGATATGATTATTATCATTATTATTATTAATAGGCGCCCTAGTTAGGATTTCTTCAGTGTGAAAAATATCACATGATAGGTGTGGGGCGTGCGAGTACTATATAATAGTATGGGTGCTTCGGTGAATATGCGAATCTCAAAGAGACAATCTAGAATAATGGAAACCTATATATTTTCATCATATTCATCGACAGTCGTCAGTATTCGGCTGTATACATTTCATGTAGGCCATTTTACAAACGTTAGTATAATGTTCGGTAAAAAATACTATCAACGTTTAGTAAAATGTTTGTACATAGATTTATCATATTTCGCTAAATACCGGGTACACACATAGTCGTATTCTGTTTTGCCAAGCGCTGTAAACCGCACGGTCAGTAAGCACTTCTTTCACATTTTGTCCAACATATTTCCGGGAGACATTGTTACGTGTAGTCGATTCACGAAGCTTCTACAAACCGCCAACAAATCAAACAGCATGTCGTAGTTCAACGTACCAGCGCGCCCGCGGTGATGCGCCAGCTACTGCTCAGTGTGAGCAATAGTCTCTTGCTTGCCCTGAAGCTGACAGCCGGTTCTCTTTCATGAGCAGTCACCGTGAATACCCCAAGGTGCGTTGTACCGATGGGCTTTATATCTCCTCTCTCTCTCTCTCTCGCACCAGAGCGAGTGTTTGTTGCGAGCCGCATGCCTTCTGAAAACCTCAATATTCGACTAGTTCATCTGCCAACATCTATTTCGAGCTGAGAAGCGAAACGAAATCGTTGCATTCCGGACCTACCACCTGTGCGGGAAGTAAAGGGAGAGCACAAGTAAAAAAAGCCACTCGGTGAAAAATCCCACTGAGTTTTCACAGGTTTTCAACCATAGGAAAGCGGCCTCCGAATCAAAGACCCTCGCCGACCCCCTCTCCTCGTCTGTCCCCATGTTGACGTCGTGTCAGCAAGCGTACGTCCATCGACAGCCCGACTAGACTGCGTTCTTACCGCGCGCGAGCGAAAATATGCGACCAAGGTTACAGGCTCCGGTGCGTTATGGAACAGATCATCCGTAACCCTATGGCCGATCAGCGTGAGTTCCATGGATTCTATCGAAATTGTCACGTCGGATAAACTGATCCTACCAGTAGTGGGAGATGCCAATAGGGGACGGCGATGTCAATTCGTTATTATTTGTAGTAGTATTTACCTTCATTGTACTTGGAATATGATCGTAATTAATTTTAATAGCTCCCGAGTGAAACGTCTTCGGTAACAATTTTGACGTTAACAATGTTTCAAGTGCATTGGAAAGAAATAAGGACAGAACCAGGAGGATCGACGGCTAGGGGAGCATTTCACAAGGAATTTACACTGATCTAAATACTATGGCAATAGTGTAAAAGAAAGCCTCCATCATGTCGATCTATTTACAAGCTGTTTGTCGCCCACATTTCTTAAAAACTACCTTGAGACCACCGTCATGGACCACACGGGCCACCACAGCGGGTTGCGTCCTCCAGGTCCAAGGCCACATGGTATGAACATGGTAAACCACTTTCATCTGTAGGGTCCTTGTTGTACACGGCACAAATGTGCCGAACCACTTCGGTAGGGTTTTGACCTAGGGGAAATGCGAAATTTAATTGGTGTCGAAAATGCTTTTTTTCTGGATTCCGCAACTTGCTTTCCTCCAAAAGTTGCTATCAGGGCACTATTTTAGCTAGATCATGCAGAAGAAGCCAGCCTCGATTTGTAGTAGTCCCTTTTATTCCATTTATAAATCGATTACTTATTGTATCTTATCGAAGACAGCTAGGGAAGACGGACGCTCGCTAGCAAATGGCTTCTGAAGTCCCATAGCGATTCTCTCTACACATGTCTTTTCTTTAAAGACGACTACGAACACCGGCAGGAAAAGGCAAATGAAGTATTTTGGAGCGGAGCTCACGGATGGGTCATCCTAAGGCAATCTTCCGCCAATGCGGAGCGTCGATGGGAACGTCCCATCACCGCATCGAAGGCACGGAAGCAAAAATCCCATTCTAAGAAATAGCCTCGGTGGGCGTCTAAAGGAAACGAGGCTGAAGTGTCTACGAGAGTGAGAAAAAAGGGCGCGATATCGGGCGGTGGGGTACGTTCGTGGTCGTGTGCTATCGTTGGCACGTGCTACAGCATTTGCTCACAACTTGGAACGACACCAACCTGACTATTTTTGCTAGCGACCCCCTCGCGTGGGGTATGGGGGGGGGCGTAGCTGGCACGTAGTACCTTTGAGTTAAGCGGACTGCCCAAGTAATAACGAAGGGCGGACCAAAGCGGAAACGGGCCCTGGGAGCCGTAAAGTCGCCATTGTCTGAAGGATAGCGCCACCTCGTGAAAGCGTTATGGTGACACTACAACGAACTCGTTGGCATCGTTCCAGGTCGAGACGTCAAGGACGAACTGTTCATGCTGTTCCAGGAAAGCTGCAACAAGATGACGAAACGATACGGCAGGAAAACGCTGCTTTCAATCTATGTGAGATGATACGAAATGAATTCCTAGTATTCCTCTGAGGGAGACAATACAGAAGAAAGGCCAGGAAATGCATTATCAGAGATCTAATAAATACCCTGTTTGTGCACGTTTCAGGCGACTAGTTACACAAATGAATGCTGGAGGTGGTCTTATTGATCGGTAGAGGAGAGATACACCTACAGTTTTGAAAGACGACATGCCCGGCAAGGGGTGTTTGTTGTAATATATGTCTATATCAACGTCACTAAATCACGTGATGACGAAAAGGGGAAAGCGCCTGCGACTTCCGAGGACAGCAAGTAATCGGAATCAATGTCGACATGTTTAATATCATAAGTAATTGTATCACTTTGATATAGCTATTCATATATAGTGTTCGATTACAATTTTACAAGACTCTCATATATATATATATATAAGTAGTGTTGTCCACACTTTCGGTTCGAGGCGAGGTTTGATCCACTTCTTTTTAATTCTGAGTCGTTCGGTTTAAGACCAGAGTTTCTTCGCCAAGATCACCATCCCTAACTACCCACAGTGCTCTATTATAGGGTATATAGAATATATAAGGGTTACATGTTCTACGTACTGTCCTAAAACCATTCTCTTTAAGGTTTTATGTAATATAAACGCTAAATGCAATGCTTCCCCTGGATGCTCGTTCACTGTCACAGGGATTTGGGTAGACAACGAAGTTCAAAAATAAGTGCAACCGGAGACCGAATTAATCAATAAATGACACAGCAGTAACACTAATAAAGACACTCCACTCATCTTTATTCTTCATGCTCACCGTGAGCTGAGTCTTTCGGTGCTGCATCGAGACAGTAGCCCCTGCATTAACGGGCTCTACTTGGGCCCGTTAATGCAGGGGCATTAACGGGGTAGGTAGGTAGATAGGCTTTATCTCTCTATCGCTTGAGGTCGTACCACAGCTTTTTCGAAGTCTACATCTCGCCATTTGAAGGAGGGGACATTGGCGTGAAGCAGACCCCACACATTGTCCATAGATGGTGGGCTCTTCACCTCTGTTATTCTTCATGTCACTTTGAGCGTGGGGCTGTTCGGGGGTCTTTCTCCATACGACGTCAACACATGAGTGGAATATCGATCAGCGGGCAGTGTCCCGTCGTGCGGGTGCTAACGGCCATATTGAATTTGTGCTCCCTCACCGAATGCAGCACCAGCATTACAATAAGCAAAGGGATCCAACGCACATGAGGAAGTCGGCGATAAGTGCGACGTATTGTCGGTGTGGGCAGCAGCGGCGGCATCAGCACGAGCAGGGGTAGTATGCGTAGAATGGTGTGCCTCCGGGGTGGTATCTCTTTCCAGCAGTTCGCGCGCTTTCCTACTCTTTATATATCTATCTATCCTTAATAGTTTTGTAGAGGGGTTCCACTGTGGTCCCCGGGCTACTGTCAATGCGACTGCAATTGAGCAGAAGCCGTTGGGCTGCTCAATCGACAGGGCCTTATGCAATCTATCTGTACCGGGTGTTTAACAAGTCACGTCGCTATAAGCCGCCTCGTGGACAATAATATAATGCATGCAAAAAAACGATCGCAGACCAATACCGAGCCGATGACAGGCGTTTGAAGAGTAGCTTGGGTTAAGCTACTTGTTGAAGACCACCTATAATGTGTCACAACACCCAGAGGGGATTGCTTTGATTTTTCAACAATGCCCCATTGGGTGATTGCGTGAGCATTGATAACATTCTGTATGTACTAATATATACGGTTGGAGCAAAACCGGCACCGTCGCTGTCCTGAGTTAAAGCTGCTCGACGACAGCACTCCTGTGGAGCAAAACGAAGGATAAGTGCAAGAAGAACCGATGAGACATATACAATGCTGATGAGAGGAGAAATGCAATGCGGTTGGGCCGTTGGAATGCATCGCACGTGCTGAGCCGCACAGAGGTTGAAGCAAAGGGGTATATATATATATGTGTGTGTGGGCTCCTTTTGCCCAGGCTCATTCATTTACTCGAGCTGTATTCGCGTTTCGTAGGGAAGAACTCACATGGTTGATGAATGATCGACGTCGGACAGGATGCAGTGAACAATGGGAGACCAGCAAAGTAGTTAGCTAACATGGGGCTCTTACAAGAATTCGTACGATTTCTTCAGGGTAAAGGGGAAATCCTTGTCAGAAAACCCCTTTCGCGTATGTTCCCTGTCGGTTAGCGAGGCTCCCGCTGGTTTTAGCGCTAAGCCAATCATAGGCAATTGGCCCAACGAGCTGAAACTGGGCGACAATGCAATTGTTAACGCTTATCCAGCGCCCCCGTAGTTTTGCTGTACGTGGCGGTGTGCGAACGAAACTGCGCTTTGACAATTGATAAATGGAACCCGGGACATCGTCGTTATGAGATCACTTCTCCAAGATGGCATTACGGGACTCTTAACATGGTTACAGTATCATTATCCCTGTTTAAATGCGCACGATTTTGCAATGATGGTCTTTTTTACTTACTTTACCTTTTAAATAACTTCACTAAGAGATCTACAAGTAAGACCGATATGGTTTCACAAAAACGAAAATCATGATTATCATGATTGTCATCACCTTGTTAGATGGCATGACGCAAGTATGAGTACGTTTGAATAAAATTTGGCCCATGTATTTTACAAAGGAACAACGTCGACATCTTCTGCAGTACTTACGCAGAGCTACACCACACCCTTGTTCCCCTGAGAACAGAGAGCAATGTCCGCCCCAAGAGGAAAATCGAAGGATGAAGCAGATTTCTAAAAGAATTTCAGAGAATAATTGATAAACTGGAGTAGAGAGCGAGGGAGAGAACGACATGAGGCCACGGGAGAGACGGGCGAGCGAGCGGGCGAGCGGGCGGGCGTCCGCCTCGGGAGAGTTGGCTGGGTAAATCTACATCGTACCTTATACAATGTTACGGTGTTCGTGTGCAGCAGTGGTAGTAGCAGTAGGACCTATGTTGTCGCAGAGCTCGTTACCCGAACCTGTCCCCTAGCGTTCGGGGACCAAGGGAAAGAAGATAGTTGGTCAAATATTTGGAAACGGTTCGAGGCGAACGGCGAAGCCTCGGCCACTTGAGTGCCGGCTCGTCGAGAGGCTTCGCAGAGAAAACAGGCGAAGGGAACACGAGATTCCACCATAGCCAACGTCGCTTGGAAGGAGAACACTTCCAAGGGGACCTCGGAGCAGTGGTAGGGTCTGGGCTCTCGGGGGTCAGAGAAAGATCATGGTGCAAACGGGAGCCCAATCACGGCGGAAGGTGGGAAGGAACGTGCTTTTTTGCACGTCCTCCATTCACTTGAAGCTGATCCAGCCCAAACAGATAGGTTATGAACGACAAAAGGGAGATGAGACGATCTTTGTGTGTAAAACCCATAAGCAGAATATTAGAGGGAAAATCCATTTCTCAGCACAAGGAACACACGCACAGGTAATCGAATATTATGCGGGCCGACGTGTGCGCAACACGTTGCCAAATAACAACATAAGAAACTCAGCATAACGCATCAATTTTAAACAATACTCGTAATTTCTACCCGAAGTAGTTCGATGAACGGTCGTTCGTTCTTGAATGTGTATATTTCTAGAGCGATATTATCGACTATAGGCGCTATTATCGACTAAGCCTGGCCGTTTGAATAATTTTCTACTGAAAATAAAATCATTTCTACAGTTTAAATCTCTCGTTTCAACTATAAATTAGGCGAGGTCTATGTCGATCTACAATTTTGTATCAGTGTATGTAACACTGTGAGACAACCAGGACAATCATCTGGCATAATGCGAAGGTGCTATGGGGTGCGCCGCACAATAGCACTGAGTATGAGTCTCAAAGGGGACTATGAGTTTTTTTATTTGGTTTCAATTGTGATTGCTTCCAAACCGTTGTGAACTTTTTTCTTGCGACCATTAGACCACTGTGGGAACAGATGTGCCGATATGGAGTTTGGACGGCCGAAGAAAAACAAAGACTATGAAAAAAATGGTACATGTAAGTAGAGTTACAGCCTGTATTATGTACTACCTTCTTTCGGAGGTACTATTAGCTATAATTTATGATTGCTATCCTATTCTCCATGCTCTGTGCTTGTTGTTGCTCATGATTACTAACGTGGTCATCCAGAAGTGGATTATACTTAGACATAAGCGGATTGTATAGCAAATAGCCTTCCGTGCTTGATTTCAAACACAATGGCCTCACTAATTTGTGGTATACGTACATAGCTAATGTAATATTTTTTGGAGCGATTAAATACTTTATAGCTCAAATGTACGTTACACGAATATTGCGATTTTTTGCACCAGATGTTCACCGACTGCCTTGCCACGGATATTGCAAGATGCGAAATATACTGACTTAGTTGAAATGCATTATAACGCACATTGGTATTAGCGAAAGACCCATTTTCGAAATTATTACAATGTATTGTATCTCTACCGTATCCTATACTTACTCGGTCTACGGCTCATTTGAAGACGAACATCTCGTTCCAGCTCATCAAAACACCAGGAACGCAATTGAAAATCAAAGTCATAAATCATAAATTCGGCTGCGTCAATCGAGCATTTGCAATTGTTTTTTAGCCGATGGCATATACGCGCACACAGACAAGATTGGCCAGCCACTCTCCCTCAAGGCTTCGTCGGGTCTCTCGTTGCCGTCCCACGCGTCAGAAACAAAAACACACCACGAGCAACGGACAACGAACAAAGGCTCACACGAATAAGCAACAGCACAGATAGAGCACACTTGAGCACAGCCCAGCCGAAACGTACAACTGTAGTAAGACAAAGCGATGATCGGCGAGAACGGCAAACGTCGCCTAGTTACGGAACAGAGAATATATTGGTGGAAAGAAAAAAATGACCGAGCAACTGAGAAATTTATCAATTGAATTCATTTATAGCAAAACATGGATTAAGCTAAAGCGTACAATGCTTATTTTCCAATGATGTGTAAACGAGGCTAGCAGTTGATCGAATACAATCTGAGAATGTGGTGTTAATATTATAAAAATGAAATGCTAATATAGTTCACCCTATTGTCCAGCGGATACAGGAGAAAATATGATAATCAAGAAGTAATTTGTATTCTAACGACCGACAAACACGTCGTCGTGTTTTTCGGTTGTTAGAAACTAAAAATAAGTAAATGGCTAAAATGTATGTACTTTTGTAGAACTGTGTAGAATGCAGGCAATTTTGATTCATATTTAGATTGATTCGTAGCTCTCTGGTAGTGCAAAAGGACGCCTGTCTTCCATTTCTTCTATTATTTGACCAAAATCTCTCTCTCTCTCTTTATATATATATATATATATATATTAGGCTGTCCCCTTCAAACTGTCGCCTCTTTAAATGCCAATAACTTTTGAACTAAATGAGTTAGAATAAAGATATTTTGGTATGAGTTAGAGGCGTATAAGTCTTCAAATTAGATGTCGAACACTCCACACGCATTTTCATCTGCTCAGCACTCAGTATATGGGGAACCCATTTTGCATTGATTTTCTTCATTTTCAGTACATTGGTGACAATTTTATGACATGTCACCCGAGGAATCCCAGTTTCAGCCGACAAAGACCTCATGGACCAAGCTCTAGTTTGCTCAAAAGCTGCCTTGATTCTGTCAATCCGTTCGTCCCTTGTTGCACCTGATTTGTGGTCCCCGCCTCGGTGGTCATCGGTGTCCATATCTCCACTGTTAAATCGCTTGCACCAACTTTGCACCGTTCGCAGGCATAAGGCAGACCTGCCGTACGCGTTCACTAATTGTCGATGGATTTCAGCTGGAGGGTATTTTTGGAGAAACAAAAACTTGATGTTTTCCCGTTGATTTTTGGGGGAATTTGAACTTTCTGCTGCAGTTTCCATCTTTCTGATCGTATCGAAACCACTTAGTGTTCGAAAGGAAGCCACGTTCCTGCCGCGTGCCCACTCCAAAAATCAACGCATTGTATCGCGTAGTTCGGATTGTGCGCCATTCGAAAGGCGCGACAGTTTGAAGGGGACAGCCTAATATGTATATATATATAGGGAGAGAGAGAGATAGAGAGAGAAAGAAATGTCGAAATTTTGGGAAATATTATATATAAATATAATCTTAATAGGTCTAAGCCAGTTAGTTTATCCACTTCAAATTGTGTACCTACACCACCAGATCATTTTCACCGATATCAGCCGAAACGATAATACTCTGTACGGCCGCATGTACAACCAGTTTCGATTTCGAAGTTTGTACGATATCAATTGTAAAAGTTGTTCAACATGCACAACTCTTACAATTGATATCGTATGCCACGCCATACCACCATGAATATCACTAAAATTGACGGTATCGTCCACCACCCGTTCTCGCTGTGTTTGACGCGGTAAATCCACCAGTGCCGCTTTCTGTCTAAGCAGCAATGGTTGCCTAAACCCCCGCAATGACCCAGTGATAAATCTTCACCGCATCTTATGCCCAACTCATAGACATTTGTCCACAGTAGCACGCTTAACAACTAGAAACACACAGACGCGAATGCCCACACGGCCACATCTCTCAACGTGGCATACGGAGGCAGGTCAACGCGAATTGCGTTCGTTCTTTATCCAGCCCGCCTCTCTTTTATTGTTGATGTTGTGCTGCCCCTTCTCTCTCTCTCCGGGTTTCTCTCGGCGGCGTCTTTCGAGCTGACTGCGCCGCCTCCGGCTGTCGTCGGCTTCCTCTCCTGTTCGTTTTGGGTCCGAATCGAGGTCGGGCGCAACAGGTCCCCTGAGAACACGGCGTTCAACAACAACGCCAACAACAACATGTTCTCAATTCAGCATACCTTTCCTTCTGCTTTCAACCTGCTATTTATGTCCATACCTCGATCGACATGGCTCGCTTCTGTTGGGAACGATCGGCAACCTGGTAGCAGTGCCAGCAGCAGCAGCAGTTGTTGTTGTTGGTTGTGCTGCGGCTGCTGTCTCCTCTCCTTCGTTTTTCTGCAAAGCCGCATGCCTCAGAGACCTCAGAGATGAGATGCGCTGAAGGAGACTTCAGGAGTTTGATCCTTTCTCCATGCGCTCACACACAGGAGCCAACAAGCGGGTAGAGGAACTGCTGCCGCCTGGGCCACACCACCAAAGGCTCAGACATATGTATGTACGCGTATAGTGCTCACCCATGGTCCATATCGAAGCATGGGCCTTGGCTTACTTTGCTGTCGTGCACTTTAGCATGGGTCCTCGAGGGGCTCAATGCAATAGAGTTATGTAGTTGTTCCAAAAGGCTTGCATTCCCAGCAGATAGAGCTAGACGATAAATGTTTAGGCCTCATCATTTTGGCCGATTGCCAGCTGCGTCAAGGTGAACCGATGATCACAGTTGAATACGGTCAATTCTTGAGACAGAAATCTTGCGAACGCTCGCGCGTCTTAAATACGATGCGTGTAGGAGAAGGGGTCCATCTTTAGAGGCGTGATGTTTTAGCCAGCTCTGCAAAACACTGATAGAGCAATTCCGCGAAAAAAAAATAGGTGTTCAAGCGAATCACATTAATCGCCTAAACAGCCTTATGTCGACAAAGAGTGCAAAAATAGGGGATTAAAGAAAAACCTCTAGCAAAGCGTTTCCTTGCGATATTGGCAACAAGTCGACAACCAGAAATTTGGCCTCCACCCATGACCCTAAATTACTCTGAATAGACGGTAAATAATTACTTCTATTTCATATAGAGTTGCGATATCGGTATTTGCTGGCATGGCACACCAGCATCACTTTCAAACACAATGATCTCGTACAAAAGATTTCAGCAGCCTAAAGTATGCAATTTTGTGTTTCTATTCATAGAATAGAAGACCGCGCATTTGTTTGTGTATGTAAATACTTCACTCGATTGCATTGAGAGTAAACCTTCGCAAAATACTTACACTTGTATACGTTAGATATTACTGGGCGAAATCGTTTCAGATGAGATACTCATTTCCTTTTCGTAGTAGCGGCATACAATCCACTTGGGCCTCTTGGGGTAGTATTCTTCCACAGTTTAGCTATTGCTCGAGTCAAGCGTTTCGTCCTTCGCGTCCAACATATATAAACAATGCGTTTGCTGCCACAAAAAAGAGCAACAATCCGATATTCGATGGCTCCCCTCGTCCCGAGTTCTGTCTGTTGGCTGTTGCATATTTTGACATCGATTCTCGCTGTACCCCTCCGTGAGTCAGTCGCACGAAAACGGAGATCTAAGGGTCGGGTGGGGGTAGATAACGAACGACAATATTCCGCGCTAGTATTCCATCGTTCCAGAGTAGCGCATTTGAATTTCTTCCGGAACACGACGTTCCACGATGCTTCTAGGACCACCGGCCACCGACCAGTGATTCCCTTCACGCTTTTTGACTTTCAATTTTGTTCGCATAGCTTCGTTCGCCGTTGGGGCAATGCCGCTCGCAGCGGTTACACAGCGGCCTGAATGCTTAAAATGCATTATTGCCTGTAATACTACTGCGAACCTTCAAGTGGAGCTCAGAAAAAGGTGAGCCAAGTCAAGCTATTGTACGCATGCTGTTTCGAGGGCACTGAAAACTGAACTGACACGTACATACATTTGACGCCTAAACTCTTACCTAGCCTTTGTAAATATTCATCCATATCTTGAATATTTTGTTCGCATGCGATTCTTATAGCAGGTTAGGTTCACATTCAGGCATCCTTTCTCTCTCTCACTCTCTCGTATGGCGTTTCTGGACTACATACGAACGCATAGACCGTTTATCCTATGACAAGATGCCACGAACCAAACAAGGCTGTTGTATCTATGTAGACTCCATAGGCATACTCGTAGGGAGACAGAAAGAAGCCGTCTGCTTACCTTCATGACTAGACGTTTACTTAGCTTTCAGTGACACTGCAATCCGCTTTGCGGGGCACACCTTAGATATGCACACCTGCCTTGCATTAAAAATGCTTGTGATTAATTTTCGTCGCATAGGTCGCCAACGGGTCCAAGTCTTCCCTACTGACGGCAATTTTGGGAAGTGTGGCTATTTGTTTGGCTTTGCCCGAAGATCAGAAAACGGTGTAGGTTAACTATCCAGAAGCAGCAACTAGACAGACATTGGTATGCTGGATAAAGGGTAACCGTGGGGCACAGGATGTGCTGCCTGTGGCAAGCCAATGGAGGAATAATCGACTCTCGTTCGAGATCTTATTGATAGCAAACGATCCGTTCGTTAGGGGTTGATAAATGAATTCCATTTCTGGCCACTGTACAGACAGGGGCTGGCAGTCGTGAAAACGGCTCCGAGTTTCCGTTAGGTTCCTGTCATCATAGTGGCCGTTCAATGGCGTTGTCTGGGAACCTCTAGAGGTTAAACCAGGGAGGAGCGTAGAAAGGTATCGAAGAAAAGTGGACAAGATAAAATTTATTTAATTTTACGATTGCCTAATTTAGCTGCCTTATAAACACCACAAAACGCCACGGATTGCTTTTTTGAACGTAGGTGCGTACTAAACCTAGCCTTGGAGGCAGCTGAGAACGACTAGTAAGATATACGGAATATATATATAACATTGCTTCATACGACGGACCCTAAATGTAAATGTGCCACAGCGGCGACATATACATGAGCGTCTTCTTGACATGGCGAGTAGTCTTTCGTTCGTGCACCGACGGTACCAAGATGATATTGATTTTCATGTCCAACTTATTATACACACACACACACTGCCAGCGTGTGAATTGCTAACATGCAAATAACACAGGTAGTCCTTGGACACGTCAGCGTATAATCATCGGTGAGGAGCTCATCAGGCAAAGACCGCAAAAGTCAGACGAATCAATATCACACCCACCCCTTTGGAGTAATTACGTGCGCGATCGTCGCCAATCTCACCTCGAGCGGGTGCCACTAAAACCTAATATACTACTTGCATATGAGTCGAATGAGTTTTTTGAAAGGGGTGCAACCTTGGGGTCGTTGTCGCGCTGCTGTACCGCGCAACTATATACGTAACTATAAATATGTAGAAGGTCACTGTGTCATGTTTGAGTGGGCTTTGGTTGGCATACCACCCGGCGAACCTGGACTAGCTGACATATGCCGATAATGGCTGACACATTTTCGTCGGATGCAGAGGATCCTTAAGAGGAGTGCGCCAATGCCATCGCCTTCCTCGGGAGAATGTCGGCCTTGGTCCCGGTCCCCAACTAATCCCCCTCCAAATAATCCCTAGGGATAATTCCTAATTATTGTATGTTTGAATACATTTTACGATTAGGGGAGTGCGTAGTGGATCAGAAACAGAGGAGAACTCTGGAGGGTAGAACCGCGTCAGGCATCATGGTGCATCAGCTGCATTGAATATAAACACGTAACACATGTGTGTGTGTGTGTGCAAACGCAAAGATTTTATTGGTTTGCTAAAGGAACTGGAGCTTTTGCAATGCTGAAGTCCTCTTATATGACTCGAACCTGCGACCTCCGTATGTATGTATGTATGTATGTACGAATAACTGTTGCACAGCTTGTAGGAGTTTAAAAGTCAGACTTTATTCTGATTTCAGACCCAAATGGGTGCCGTTGACTGCAACAAATAAAATATTCGATAAACAGGCGAGATTTCCCTGTGGCACCATTAACTCGATAGGTACCTGGCTTGACGACTCCCAAAGAGTGCTATAGGTGCACGAAGGTCACACAATTTGATTCAAGATGGGTTTGTGAACGCTCAATAAATTCCGGCCAGACTCTAGCATATAGTTGACAATCTGACTTTTGGTGGTATATCCCACATAGTGCGTGGTTCTTTTCACATATGCGTGTTCAGCGTGTTATCGATTCCCGCTTTGACCAGCGGTGTTGGGCAATTGCCATATGCTCAAATTTCTAGTCAAATCCAATGAATTTCGTTGCGCTACTCTTCTCAACAAAATAACAACAACAGAACGTGCGATTCGGCTGTTCCAATAATTTACTGAGTACCATGCTGCGCTCCCAGGAGAACCGGGCTATGGTTCTTACCCAGGTAGATGCTAGAATGAAAAAGAAGGATAACCTGGAGAGAGCCAGGCAAAGTGCGGGGCCTTTGTGAGTCCCAGACCAGTGTTGGTATGGACCGCCCGACACGTATGTGCATCATGCATTACCGTAATGCCAAAAAAAGAATGGCTGTGTTAAATCTGGCCCTGTCATTTATATGTGTCTGTTGCTGGCCATGTATCTGTTGCTGGAATGCTGTCAGCTCTCTCTTCTCTTTATCGTATCTTAATTTTTCACGCGCATGTCTATGTGTACAATGCAGTGGTCATAACGGCCTATTTTATGTAATTACTACACCCCTTCAGCCGGCTGAAGCAGACACTAGTCTCGCTTTATCCAGAACGGTCATTCTGTTGAGTGATTAACTGTTGGCTTATTCTCATCTGATGTGGGATCGGGAAATACCCATGACATCGTAATACGCACATACAAAATTCAACCAGCCGCTCATACGGCAGTTGCATTATAGATCAGATCGCGCATCGGAGATCAGATCGCGCAATGACCTTGCATTTTAGAAGGAGTTCAGTTTTTTCATTAACATAAAGCGACGGCTATGTATAGCTATCTGCATCAGCTCTATCTAATCATCATTCTGGATTCTTTCTGAAATTAGTTTAGACTTGACAACGCAAACATGAGCAAGGTATTAATGTATTTCTATCAGAGCCTTTCAGACTACTATGAGAGCTACTCTCTCGTTCTTGAGAATTTCTTTTGAAGATATTGACAGTGCGTCAAGTTGATGATTTTTATGTCCTATATCTGTTAGGTTCTCAACAGGGACGACTCCCATTAACGAATAGATCCAATTTATTACAGTGAGCATATATAACGATTAAATACCACATTTCGAAAATCATTCCCCATTCACCGACACCGCCCTGAATTATCTGAGCTTCAAAATACCGATATCATCTTCGGTATCATCCGGCTTCCCACAGCTCGATGTGCTAACGCGAGACTCCCGTCCAATACAATAGTCGGGCTATTCAGCGAGAGATCCGATCTGGCGACATAGCGACCCAGCCAGGGTGTCTCGTTCGGACCAATCGGTGTATACGATCGATCGGTACTGTTGGTGTGAAAAATCGGAACTCGGCATGCGATCGGGCGCAGTCACCGAAAAAAAGAGTTGATGGCGTCAGGCATTGAGGAGGACCAGCGGGGAAATGAGACGAAGGTATTATTCCGTCACATTGAGCAGGCCACTCAGCGGACGATTCAAGGCCCTCTAGGCTCCACGACCTCAATTGTCGCACACCTCAATACAATTCGACCAATTTGATAGCTCAACGTAACCTTAAACGAATGATGAAAGAAGTTTGCAGTGCTGAAGTTAAACGTGCGACGATGGCAACGCTGAAGAAGCATACATATTGTTTGCATGGCTAGGTAGATAGATGTGGTAGTTCGTTAACTTCGTTGGATTTGCCTTGTTTATTTATGCATCTCACTCCGGCGCTCGTATCTGCTCGAAACATCCAGTCAGCGACATCTAGTATTGAGTCGTGTCTCAATGGCTCAGATCTCGGACGTGGTCGTTCGACTGCTCGAACGTTCCGAATCGGAAGCGAACATGAATTGTTGAAATGCCCCTTGAGGAAAAAGGAAACCCTCAGAGGGCGGGGGGTGGCCCACTAGGCTGCTGTCTCGTAGTTGAATCGGATGATTCTATTGCGCTATGTCGCAATCGAATCGGCTATGTTTTCTCGGACCAGGCACAATTATTAATACATAATTAATTAATATAATAAATACTACCGTTGGCCGTACGCATTATAAGCATTGATAGGATTTCTACACGGATGTATGACAGGATGACTTCAGTTGTGCGTAGACGACCCAAGCATTGATCGTCCCTCACTCAAGATGCGAATGAATACTCGAATAGCGAATCGTTGAGGCGGACGAAAGACCGACCGTTGCTAGCGCTGGCGGGGTCGCCACCAAAAGAACAAGTGGCAGTTAGCTCTGCTTGCTGGGCGGAACGCAACAAGAAACAGCTGTCACAATGAATCGTTATCTCTCGATCTCCCGACTAATCTGGCTAATTGCAGGCTTAGCAGACGCGACCTGCTCCGGACGCACGCCTCGTCCCCCCGCTGCTGCAATTCCTTGCCCAACAATCTGCCTCAAGCCCGCGGCATTTCTGTGTTGCCTTCCTTGCACATCCTCCCCGTACACTCCTTATGTATTATAGCCGAGCCTAACTGTCAGTTGTGTGCTCCGCACTGCTCCTTGTGCGTGAGTCCATGTGCGCATGTATCCGTCCGTTTTCCGTCGAGCCAAAGGCTGCAGCCGGCACACTCAAAGAGCCCTCCACATCCACACACACACACCCACGTTCTGGTTATCCTGCCTCGTCGTCTCGCTCCCCTCCTTCTGCCGCTCTCTAGCTCAACTGGCCTGCGCCTTAATAAAGCGACGACCCAGCCAGGGACGTCGGCGGCGCCGCACCCTCTTCAGTGGTGTGAGTTTCGCTACCACCGCCTGGCCAGGCCTCGTGCACAGGTGTCGTTACGTGCCTGCAGTCCGCTGCAGCACGCTCCCCTCGCCTTATGCCAACCCCCAACCGACTACTTCGTTCTGTTCGTGACGTGGCCTCGCGACGTGGATCACCGTCGTCCGTCGACGGATGCGCCCGGTTGTTTGCGTTCGGACGCGCGGATGTCTGTCTGACTGTGCGCGTGGATGCGTTTGTGATCAACTCAGCCCTTTGGTCTCAAGCAGTGGCCGTAACACTTAGTGGCCACCGTCTGTGTGGGTGTCTATGTGGTTGTCTATGTGCAGGTCTCTCCGGCCGCCTTCGGCTGCCTCATTCGGCGGTCTACACAACGTTACGCTTATTCGGACTACCCCTTCTTCCTTTCTCGGTTGCTGGCCTCGTTGCTCTCAGTACTTCTTGCATGGCTGCGCTGGTGGCCTGTGCTATTCGTATCCGAGCTCGACTTCGCTCGAATCTATCCTCTCTCTCTGTCTCTCTCGCTCTCTCTCCCGATGTCCCGTACTCCTAATTCTCGTTGGGCTTGCGGGCTTGGGAAGGCAAGAGGTCTCTGCCTAGTGGTGTTGCGTCTTCGTGGATGCCTTTCACTCGGTGTCAGATTGAGTCCGTCCGAACGAATTGGCTGCGGCCATGCTATGTTGTGCTGTTGTTGGTACTCACAGGACAGTCACCGCTATCCAACCCTCCAATGGGCCTTCTCAGGACTTAGACCCTTCGGATTGGTGGACAGAGGAACTAGCGACTGCAGACCCCCGCTGGGAATGCCCGAGTTGGCGTTGTATGTATAGAAGCTCGATCGTCGAGAAGCATCGCATCATCGTGGTCGTCCTCTTTTTCGCTGGCCAATTACTGCCGGTTGCTTACCGACGATAGTGGCTTGATTCGCAAGATATGCCTTTGTAGTGTACAGAAGAGGAAGCTGATGATGGTAGCTTGGATGTAGTTTGCCCAGGGATCGGCTGGATGCTTTGGAAGGAAACTGTCAGATACAAAATCGATCAAATGACAAAGTTAGTTACGGAGCCATATGAAACTTCATGGATCAAAATATACTAGTATTCCTATGAGTAGTGGACCGGGCTGTAGCAAATGTAAATTCGCTGTGTAAATATAGGCCTGATAAGTACGGGACCTGACAGGGTCAGACGAGGGGAAATCGTTGAGGTTATAGCATTTCTTACCGAATACATCCTGATGATGACTTACATGGGAGTGATGTAAGATCACTGTCATATATCTCGATGGAGTAATGAAAATAGACTAGTGTCCTACGTTAGTGTCACGCTAACTGAACGATGTGTCTTGTGATAAGTCGTTTAGTGCCACATTCAGTATGCGTACATGATGTGACAAGTCAGTCAAACTCACTTGCATTAAGTAAAATATGACTTGGAAATCGAAAACGTGCTAAAGAGTGTAATCACTCACTGAGAGCTCATGTATGTATATATATATATATATATATATATGCACTTAAGAAAGGCAACGAAACGAGAAGGGTCGATCTTTTCCAAGGGATTCCTCGAAGCTTCTTCGGCATCTATTATTATCGGCCTGTCAGGCTCGAAAGTCAGCTTACTCACCGTGAATACTTTCGCCCGTTTACCCGACCCCACGAGTGCGATATTTGATATCGGAGGCCATCGAGGCGCGAACGCTTCAGGCTTCAGCAAGGAAAAACAACGTTGCAACCAGTTGTGCGGTGCGAAGTTCATATATTTTAATTTTTTTTCTTGTACGCGAGTATCTGCCGCATGCACTCACATGCGAGCAGATACATAACGCACAGAGTTATTAGGATCCGTGGCAGGTGACCCTCATCACTAGCAAGCCGAAGAAGACCGGGAAGACTGTTGAAAGGCTGACGCTAGAGTGCTTTATCTCCCACCGCAGGCGCGCGGAGGCTCTCCACCCGAGTAGTGCGCGCCACGAGCTAAATACAACTCCCCCAGGACGCGCGCGACCCACTCCAGTCATAACGTAAGTTTAATAAGAAAAAAAAAGCAGTGTTTTTGCGAGCTCGCATTTACTGCTACTACGTTGCTGCAGCTGGACGTTGTCTCTTGTAATAAGTGTACTGGCGTGTTTAACAGAAGTTAGCGTATCGTAAAAGGTGAACAGCGAAGGATGCCTCTATTGTTATTGATATGTAGATGACAGATTCCTAGTTCCTTTTTAGGGACATAGGGAATTATGGAAAAGAAACCGACAACAACAACGTAGAGGAAACATTGGATTTGCAGCGCGTTCATGCCGTCGGTATTATTACTGTCTAAGCTAAAGTTTGGTCATAGTATTATTATTATTACGTAGACTTTTCCTGGTTTGCGTCTCAAGATGCAACCTTTTTTTGTTATCGTACGAAAATTAAACCACTACCGAACCTGCAAAATCGAAATTCACCTGGCCAGATTTGGGCCTTTAGATAGAATCGTTGGATAGAAAAATAGGTATCACAACATAATGTCCTTAGGTCCAGGTTAAAGTGCTTGTCAGCGTGGCGATTATTCGTAAGTGAAGCCAATGCCTGATTCTGTTTTCAAAATAGACGACTCATTTAGACTATGTGCGTTATGTTGGGTACCGTGACGTTGAATGCTGACGGTGAGTCAGTTCCGAAAGTTCACTCAGAGGACTTGATGCTTCCTCGTCGTCCCAGTATCTAGTTTTCGTTCCAGCTCGCAAAATGTGTCGATTTAACCGATGCTTTAGTCGGTGCTTGATGCTAACCAATAGTCTTGGACTACACCACGGACTCCTAGTTACCTCCAACTGCTGAATGCTGACAGAGCTGTTCCACAGAACTACAGGAAATGTGGCCAATATACGATGCTTCGCCGGCTGGCAACATGACGACCCACAAAGAATGCTGCCACGCCACAGAATTTACCGCCGACTGTGTCGAAGTTCTGGCCCGGCTACGTTACAAGGAGTGAAGTTTGGATGAAAGAATATGTTTGGCAATACGTTTCGTTTTGCACAATATGTGTTCTTTCATAGAGGCCTGGTGTCCATGCAGGATTTACCTTTAACCTCTTAAAAAAACATGTTTCGTTTGGGTCCTGAATCTACGAATGCTTTGGTATGGCTTCGACTAGGACTATTCAAATAGTGAACACAAACAATCAATTCGCGTACATGCTTATGTTTTGATTTGTGAGACACTGCGTTCGTTAGATTATATGATAATATTTATCAGTAGCGTTGAAGCTAACCTACGGAAAATGACGATTTCCAGCTGTGACTGATAGAGCTATCCACTCGCTGAATAATAGCTGTACTATGCGCATAACACAGCTAAACATTATGAATATACTGTACATGTTATCTAGGGATAGTGTGGGTCACTCTACGAGTCCCCTTCGTCACGAATTGTCACAAAGCTCCCCTATTTCTTAGCATATACGTATATATATACACTCCCTACTGCGCGCGTCTGCCGGACAGCATCACTCCTTTATAGTTGGAGTCCGGTTTCAATTTGGCGGCGATCATACGGCAACGCACTCCCGTATTCTCAATCTCTCCTTTCCGCTCCGGCCTCATTGTTGCCACTTGAGGATTGGCTCCTCTGGTGTCCTTAGGGACCACCCTTCGTGGTAGCACTGTGTGCGCGCTTGCGGCCCTCGGAACCAACGGTCGAAGCGCCTTCCCGCAGAGAGTAGGCATCGGAGGGCGACTAAGAGAATGAGAGGCAGACACAGAGAGAACGCGGAAGAGCGTACAACCGAGCATGTGTCAGAGGCGAATTGTTGGGGTGGGGGGGTTGGGGGTCGTTGCTCAGGAGAAACAAGGCTGCGTGGGATAGCCAAACAGTGTGAGCGCTCCCGTCGGTGGCCCAGGGTATCCGTGTTGCGGAGCAGATAACCCGTTCCGCGTTGTTGAGTCCACCGAGTGCGATAATGAGATAAGGAGCGCCGCTCCGCCGTGTTGAGGAGGAGGAGGAGGAACTGGCTGCTGCACGAAGTCGAGGGCAACAAGGGCCGGGCGGCGCACTGAGGGTTTATATGGGGCAGTCGGTGGAGTTCGCCGCCATCATAGCGAGGGGTCGGTGGCAGCCGAGTTCCCAAGCGCGTTTTCGCTACCGGATATGGCTCGAGACCCCCCCCCCCGTCCCTGTGCCAATCACGACCATCAGCCGACTGCGGGGATCACCCCATGCAGACGTACGCTGACTGTGCCGCAGAGCATACTCGATATAGGTAGATAGCAGCGAAGAGGGGAAATTACGGGGGGGCAGATGTGCTAGCTGGTATGAAATGTTGACGGAGCATCCCCACGGCTGCTGACGGCAACCGGGTTGGAGAGACGCAACTGCGAAAAGAGGAGACGGTGGCGGCTAATACTACTCCAATATGTGAAGTCCAAGGTGCAGTTGAAGGCGACGACTTCTGTGAAGGCGTCCGTGTGATGAAAGCGATAACGTGATTGATTTTAAAACGCTCTCTCTCTCTTCCTCCTACCCTACCCAAAGCCCTCCATGGACTGGCACTGGCTTGAAAACGGAGTGTGCTCGCTTGATGGCAAGTGAGCGACATTTCAGCAGTGCGACCAAGGGGCTACAAGACCACGACAACAGCAACAACGACAACAACAACAACAAAAACAACTGCTGATACGAGTGGAAAATCAGGGAAAACTCGACGAAGCCGCAGATGATTATCGGTAAGTAAGGGTACAGTAGGTAACTGAGCGTATAGCGTGTAGCTCAATTGCAAATCAAATGCAATCGATATTTAAGTTTTAATCTAAGATCCTCTATTCTTTTTGTGTTCGCCACACAGATTTTATAAATGCCACCCCGCAGAAATGATAGCGACAACGGTCGTATTTGAAATAGCGTTAACTAACACAGGAAATTGGCGCGTACTTTCAATGGTGTGCAGAAAAAAGTGCCAACAATCAAAACATGATATGTCACAAAACTGACATCGAAGGGTTTGCTGCGATTATCGGCATTCGTCGTTGTTGCATTTTATTTACCGTACCTGCAAACAAAAAAAGTACATGCAACTCTTCAATATCCGCCGACCTCAGCAGCGCTGTACAACAGCACACATAGCAGTGCACACGGCAAGAAGCATACGAGACAATGGGTTCGCTGCGGCGAAAGCCATACGGCTACTAGCCTGGATCGAGCGGCTACCTTTGCCCTCATTTACTTTCCGGGCCCCCGGCTCATGCGAACAGCCATCGAGCAGCCATCAAAGCACGCTTTGCAGCGCAGGCGTCACAGCAACCGGCGGTTCAACGGCCACCCCCGCAGCATCCGGCCAGCTGTCCAACCGATCGGCCGTCACGTTGTGCTCCTGCCCTCAAAGTCCATGTTCAGCTTCGTGTTCATCCTGCTCCACTGCATTCACCGTCCTGTGCAACCTATATAGTAGTTCCTGCCTTCCCGAGGCGCTCGTGACTCTCCTTGACTCCTTGATCCCCCGTATTCCTGTTCTCCCGTTCTGAGTTCGGAGTAAAGTGAGCCAGGCCGGTGCGGGATAGTCGGCGCGAGAGAGAGATCATCAGTGAATATCGAACACATGAACCCCCCTGGCTGAATCTTCGCTGCTGACCTTTAAACCTCTCGTTGTGTCCCGTTGTCCCGGGCACTGTGGCGTCATTGCCGTGTGTCGTTGGCTGGCGATGGGTGATCCCAGCCGGAGACGCGTACCCGAGACGCTCTTGCCTCATACATTGAAGCCGACCGTACTAAGGCATAGCCTCATCCTCTCTTTCTCTCTCACTCTGACGCTCACTGTTTTATTCTTGCTCACTTCTATACTCTATCTCAAATACGGCGCATACTTGATCCCTATGCCCAAGGGGACGCCGGAGCAGGACACCTCCAGGACTTCAAGAAGGAACAACGAGGAAAAACAGGGTTACATGGCCGGGCCTCGCCCTCAAATCTGATTGTCGAATCATGTTCAACGAGAGGACGGGGAGACATCGTCGTCCGAGGATTCGGATGGATGTCTGGAACTATTCCGGCGATTGGCCGAACGTCTGTGCCACTCATTGTTTTTCTCCGTTTTGTCCACCGCGCTGATCTGGCTCAGATTGTACACTGGCCGATACGAAAACGAAAATCTGATCGTAGAAAACGCCGCTTGGCCTGAACTGTAGCAGAACATCCGTTGTGGGCCCAGAAAATGCGGATTCGTCCCCTTCGGGTGTCATCGCTCTGTGGGCTACACTTCAGCATTGGGCCGATGTCGGCGATGTATCTGTGTTTGAATGCAACAACGTCCATCCATAACTGGTCGAATGTGCGGTATTTGCCCACATCACTGAGTTTGCACAGATGTCGGTTGCGCATCGGTTATGTCGTCGTCTCCACGAGTAGGAACGCTGGTCGGGATGTGTGACGCCGAATATATGTTGCCGGCCAGCTGATGCCATCGGGTAAACATAGCAATGTTCTATGCATTGGTGCGTTTCTCCCGTCTGCTTATACATTATATATAGATATATATATATATATAGGTAGTTGCCTGCGCTCGTTCTCGTATAGGTTGCACAACCGCCGACCCTCACCCACGTCCCCAGAGAAGTGTAGAGTGGAAGCGTCGTTTCTTCCATATGCATGATAATAATAATAATAACACTATCGACGCGGATCGGGGCCCCTTACCCTATCTGCTATGAGAAAGAGCTCTTAACTTTGGCGATATGAATTTCCGACCTACGACCAAGACCTTTACCCGAACTTGCTTCCTAACCTATCAAATTCCATCGGAGGAATAGCGCGGCTGCAGCGGCAGTGCGAAAATAGAGGCTCCCCTCCTACACGGTAACTGTGCGTCTCCCTGCGTTCCACCTGAGCTTTCGAGGAGTGATAGGCACTGGACTTGACCCGGAGCGATGGGTTTTGTGTTCACTGGAGCTTCGGCACAGTGAGTAGTCAGCTCACTGCGAGTAGCTTCCGGGAGCCCAATGGTGAAACGTGACACCACCCATCGTTTTCTGCGGCTACCCAACTCCAAGATGGAGCTCTAAGCAAGCGAAACGTGCCGCCCCCCTTATCTATTCCGTCACTTTCCTCCTCCGGTCCGGGTTTATATTACCTCGCTGCTCGAGTACTACGTTTATTGGACAATTTTTTTTAGCGCGAATACACCACTTGTTTCAGTTCTACATTTGTTATGCAATCATGTTATAGTTACGGTGCAAACGACTATTCCCGAGATATTGTATAGTATGATGTTTTATTGACAAAATCTCCACCGCAAAAATCTGACTGGGTTTTTCCATCTTATCGAACCTAACTGTGTGCTCGTATTCAACCAGTACACAACATGTGCCAACCGGCTAGGCAGACCTGTTCATTGAGACTTTTTAAATTCGTTGACACAGCTCGCACGTATGCTGGACGGGCAACAGAACGTCGACCAACTTGTTAACGCAAATAATCATTAAGGGTTGTGTTCGGGACAGCTAATAACTTACAAATCGTTGCACTAGTGGTTATGTTAACAGTCCAATCAAACTATTGCAAGTGTCTTTTGTTCCTGTTCAGTGCTGACGACGACCACGATCCCTTCATGTTTCTGTCATCCAAAGAGATTAGGCTTCGACGTTTCCTCCCAGTTCTCGTATCTCCACCATCGACAACCGCCGAACAACGTTACCACTCTATGAGACATCGCTATGTAGCTCTTTACTGGTGCCGCGCGCACTTGCTGCACCGTCCGTATCGATGACCTGCTAGATTTGCTCCTGCCAACTTGTATACAAAGTGCTATTGCGCGTCATTTCCCGTTGGGGTGGTTGGTGTATTCTCCAGCAACTCCTTCTTCCTTACTCTCACTATCTTTCCCTCTCTTTCTTTTTCTTTCTTTCTCTCTACATCCCGTTTTCTCTCTGTTTGACCACTGTCATCCTGTGTCCCGGTTTCAACTGAGCCTTCCCGTCCGTTACGAGCCTGAGTACACTCCTATATATTCGTGTGTGTAGCAGTGTTTGCCTCAGCCACCGGTAGATCCCGTATCTACCATGGCCATATCTTTTCCCGTAGAGAGAGCGGGACAACGGAGCAACTACAGCGGCCTGACCCGTCCGATTCGAAGGGTGTTCCTGTGTTGTCGCTTGCGCAAGATCCGAGAGGACAAATACACACACGGAGAGCATACACCCGCACACAGACACACACATACAAATAGAAAGATAAAGGGAGAGATAGGCAAGGCGACATGCTAAACCACTCACGCAGACGGAGAAAGACGCGAACTCACATGTCCTGCCCGTTCAAGGGGAGAGGCGGACCTGATATCTTGTACCTAGAAGAGATTCGAGGTGGGCTTTTTGTTTCCTGCTCTATATAACGCAGCCTCGTCAACGAAACGATACTGACCATAGCCACCACCATCACCACTAGGTTCGACTCTCAACCTGTGTCAGGAGGACTTGTGACGAGGACAAGAGCCAGTCAGCGTTTACCAGCCCAGAGCAGACAAACGCCTATATAAACAACTCGATTGGCCTCGAAATGAGCGACTGCGGCTAATTTTCGTCGACTAACGAGTGTACCTCACGATTTCAGGCCTATTGTACTTGTTCCATTATATGTATGGTACCCTTGGAACCTGGCGACGTGAAAGGCCTGCGTCATCATCACAACAACAATAACAACAGCAACAAATCGATGCAACATACCAGCTTGACCAAAGGCAGATCAGAGTTAGTCAGCGTTGCATACAACGTACCTGAATAATAACATCTGTCTGAACCACCAGCAGATTGTAGAATTTTATATTATTAAGATGATGCTATTAGGGTAAGGCAGAATAGAAGAACAATTCTTCTTCAACGTCTGCTGATTACGTCCCGAAGAACATAAAAAAGCCATGTCAACCAAGCGGACCACCGCCTTCGCCTCGCGCACGCTAAGGGTTATGAGATCGATGCTTACAGGTTCGAGCGTCGTACCTACCGAGAATTGGCTGCACTCGACATGAAAAGCGGAAAACTCGACCTCCTCTTGACAGGCGAACGGAGGCGAGTGGAGTGTCGTCTTTCGTTGCGGCCCGCCGAGCTGCCTGTCGCCGAGGCACTTGCCCCCAGCTAAGCATTGTTCCCTGTCCCGCCGGTTGCTCTGCAAAGCATCTCCCTATCGCTCCCTTTCGTTCTCCGCAAGTTCTCCTACCTCTGTCGGCAAACTCCCCTCATCTGTGGCCTTGCCCTATCCGTCGTCATCGCTGGGCATCGGCTGCCCGAGGGAGGTTGGCTGGCGGATAATCTGGTTAAGCGATTCCCTACGGAGTGAACGTAAAGGGGCGGGGGGGGGAACCTCAGGGCGGCAACTCGACAAGCCCTGCAGCAGTAACGCAACAAACATCGAGCGGCACACGGCCGAGTCTGTTCCCGGTGCTGATGGCGATCGGAACAAGGAGACCTGCACTGTGTATCGGGTAGGCAAGCGGCCTCTCGTCGGGGCCGTCGGCCCTTTATGCCGTACTCCTCGACCCAAGAGACCAATAGCGGGATACGAGGCGACCCATAAACCAAGTGGCAGTGGAAAACACACCGATAACAATCACAAGGGCAACATGGACTCACCGCTAGGCCACCAGCAATCGAACCGACCCACATACAGATAGCGATATATATATATAGAATCACATTGTGTTATATATATCATGTGCAACATAATGATTTTTCAAGTACTGTTTTTCGAAGTTGTTCCTATGCAGTTGACGTACTTCGAATCGATAATCCGACACAGAGGTCAGCTAGCCAACCAAGCAAAATAACAAAAACAACACTCACTCACAATATTGTATGAGTAAAGCATTGTCGAACGTTGAGGGTACCCCAGCCAAATGCACAACAGTGGAAAGGTTATTATTAGGAAATATTATTATACGTAATTGTTAGGTGCCATTGCAAGGACCCTCTTCTATGTAAAGGGGTATACGGAACGTTTGCATAAGAAACCCTTAAGATACTTCTGGCGAAAGGTATCATTATTACCGACCCGCCGAGCGGCACCGTTCCCTCCACAGCTGCAGTTCGGGGAACGATTTCCTCGGATGTCTCCCAGTGGATGTTACGAGTGGCCCCACATAGTATTTAATGAACTTCGACAGCTCTGTTTGTGTCTCTCCTCAATGATCTCGCGACCGTTGGCACCCCCCGGAAACTGTTTCATGGTACACGGACATTAACATGCCAACACTAGATGGCGAATTTCGTTCTTTCCCGACAAAATACATCTTCGAACTTAATTTATGATAATATTTTCCTTGTACTACATTTATTGTGCTTCGCGTAAAAGCATATCTACTCCTCAGTATCGCGTAGAAATTCCTGCAAAAACAAAAAGTCGAGTTCACTCAACACTCATAATGCGAAAATCAAAATACTACTGTTCCAAAAAAACAAAAGCCGAAAACAACACACCCATTGCACATGTGCAACTCTTGATACGTACAAAATTACGGTGACGGCTTCTACAACTGGTGAACGCTGAAGATAGACCAAACTGGAACTTTGATCGAGGGTCCTTCTTGTACTATACAATGGCTTCTTTTCGTCAATGTATGCTTTACATGAAAGTAAGAATAGTGATTGTGTTCGTCGACTAAAGTTAGAAAATAACCAACAAAACGAACATGGAATTACTTGGCGGTCGTCAGCCAATGATGATAATTTTCGTCATCACCCTTCAAGTGGTTAGTGCCGTACGGAGGCGTCTCTTTGTCGCGAAGATCGGATACGTCTGTCACTTGAGATCCACTGTATAAGTCATATGCGAAAGAGCTGATTCGTGTGCGCCGCCAAATCGCAGCTTCCAAATATACCATCCTGTGTTCATACAACTCGATTCTCCCCATGAATACTACCGCCATCGTTGTCGTTGTTACCTTATTTACTTTTCTGTTTGCTTCAAGCCATTCGATAGTTGTTATTTCAGCTCTGGGCATCAAGAGCGACGCACACTCGCAGCAATGCCAACATATACAAAATGTCCATGTTTTGGCGCTGCATCCCACTCGTCCCGAGTCTGGCTGACGCCCGAGGTCTGGCAGGCCATTGTTGTTCCTGCATCTCGTCAATGCGGAGACTAACTGTTTCATGCATGAAAGGCACAAAAGCCAACGGAAACCACATTATTAGCGTAGGCCCACCAATCACTTGTCCTGTGAATCGATTCTAACGGAGGATGCTCACACTGTCCCACGTATGACCAAGTTCCGGCACGAAGTAAACGTTTAGCTTTTGTCATTAAACGGGCCTGTCACCTTTGATTGGCCGTCCCCCCCTACGTACAGTCAGTGTTGAGTTTCTCGAACCGGGTTCAGACGGATCTTTGTTCTCTGGCGATGCGTAGTATACATTACTGAATACAGTAGTGAGGCATCATTCTCCTAATACCAAGGCTGGATGTGATGACGTTTACAGAAGGAAGTAATGGGCCCCACAGATGGTTTTTCGCTCACTGACAGCTAGGCCAGCTTGTGTTAGACTGAACACTAGAAGGAAAGCAATGATAGTCCTTTGCAAACTTTGACGTTGATCTGGTCGAGAGGTCTGACATCCCAAGCTGCAGCAAACTTCGTACGGAGGATAGTCGCCACTCAGTGAACCAAACCGTTGATAAGGCCAAACATCTAATAATCATAAAAAAAAACAATACTGAAACATTTTCCATTATCATCTACAGCTATCATCATCGGTATACACGGTCAAATCAGCGTTGTTGTCTTACCCTACGGCAGCCACACAACATTGCCATAGCAAACAGGCATTATTCGAGAGCGCAACCGAAGCGTTTCCCTAACGACGTCGACGTCGCACTAACTAATCCGCGATATTTACGTTCACCATTAAGGCCAGTATTTGCTCATTCGCCCGCACAGTGTTGCCGAATCCGTGGCCTTTTGCCCATGACAGAAAGAATGGCTGACTAACGCGAGCCTTTTGAAAGGGCCGTTAAGCAACGTCGACTATAATCGCTCGCGCAGTCCTCTCGCACGCGCCTCTGAACAGCCTGAGCTTTACGATGCAAGTAGACGGTGTAGACATGGTCTAGAACTCAACTCTGGAACATATACACCCGCACTTACTCAATAACGACTCGAAACTGGCGCCGACCGGCGAACGAGCGCCGACCGGCGAACGACGGCATTACTTAGTAGTCCTGTTGGCGACTGTTGGTCCTGGACGAAGCTGGAGATCGGGAAATTCAAAGATAAGGACCTAGAGTGGTATTCTTGGCTACTGCAGGAAAATAGGTCTGTAGAACGACGCCGCTTGTGCAGCTCCTCCCCCCCCCGTGAAAGAACTGGCAAGCATGACTTATAACGCGGCTTGACCAATTCCAGTTGTAGCGTGGCGGGAAGGCCGAGCAACGTGAGTGCCTAATAATGCCATACGATATATAGTATGAAATAATGTATCGTCTGAAATGGCAGGAAGAAGAGCCATAATTTGTATTAAGTGTTCGCGCACACGGTGTCGGACCTCGTGGGACAATCGCTGTCGTTCGTGTCTTGAAGATAATTCGCGTTGTTGCTCACACCAACTTCTGCTTCGCTTTTTGGCGAATGATGCACTCGAGCTAGAAATCACTTTCGAGATTACTATTTGCGCTAAAGCAGCGTAGAAATCGTGGCATAATTATTATGCTGACCAGGCAGAATGTGTGTGTGTGTGTGTTTATAAATATTTTATTTAATTCTGTAACAAATGTATGCCAACTTGTGATCAATAAATAAAATCGTCTATATTTTGGAACACTGTGCATGTGGCCGTATTGCATAGGTGATATCGATGTAAGCGTTAACTCGTAACGTATAAACCATATAAATGTATAATCATTCGTACTCATTCAACATCAAGGTCACACAATTAGTAAGCTATAATATTTACGAGCTATTTGTCATGGCTGTGATGATGCTTGTCAGCTTGGCATAACACATAACTATGCTCTATAAATCATATATTCACCATGTTGACAATTAGAGCCTCAACTTGTATCATCGTAGCGAAGTCGGTGAAGGTTCGCTCCGCCGTTGATCGAGCCGGTGTGAATGCAGCAACCTAATATCCTCCGTCTGTCGACGATGCTCGTACCTTTTCAATACGTTTAGATACAGCCGAAACAAAAAACCAGATATGAAAATCGATCGGCGATATGGGCACGGGAGATGGAGGGGTACAATACATCGATAATAACAGATTCCAAGCAATAAAATTCGATACGCAATCAAAAAATAATTATACGAGACGTGCACATTTTCGGCCATTGTCATTCGGCTGATGGCGTCACGGAGAACATCTCCATTAGGCGTTAACAAAACGAAAAAAAAGCAGCGTCTAGAAAATACCAACGACATCGAAATGAGACGTCATAGTTGAACGAAGCCAAACGGATTTGGCCAGAAACATCAATGGTCGTAGTAAACAAGAGGCGAGTTTTGGGTTCGGCCCCCAGCGCTCGTTGTGGATTTCGTTGCTGTGTTGCCTGCGCTGCTTGACGCCAACCCTGGCATGCCTCGGTGGTCGGCTGGTGCGTCGATGGTGTTCGCGTTGTTGTCTTTCACACAGTTGCAGTGATCGCAACGCTGATACCATACAATGGCGGGGGAGACAGAAATATATAGATCTGACTGTGATTAATTCCCGTCGCGACCAATTCAGTCAACTGACTGGCTCCCTCTCGACGGCTTCGCTTTCACCAATTTCAAGCATAAGCGCCTACGGCGGCAGGGGAAACGATGGCAAAAAGGATCGGGTAGCGAAAATGACGGCGACAACGATCCATCTGGGTGGTCGATTTAATGGCGAACGAGACGGACACGGTCGCCTTCCGAGCTAAGCGTTCATCTTAAGTTGATGATCGGTGGGCAGGTCGTGGGGTGGTGTAATCAAACGATGCAAACGTGTAACGGTGGAAGAAAACACAGAAAGCTGAGGAGAAAGAGTGTGAAAACGGCTGAAGAACAGGCGAACGATCACGAAAGATGACGTTGCCGAGAGCAAAAAATGTCGAGAAGAGCCTGCTGAGGAGGGACACCAGGGGGGGACGAGCGGCTTGATACATTTGAGGAAAAATACATTGAAAAGTCTTCATGTGAAAGCGAGAGAGAGAGAGAGATAGCGAGTGATTTTCGCATGTGAAGACAGAGAAGACGGCGTTGTGATATTCGCCTAATCGCGTATCCACTGTTAATCACACTCGTGTGTTTCAAACACAACCTCATCATCATTATTTGTTCAGGACATATTACACTGATCATGCGCAAAGGGCGCAAATTGTATTTGTACAAATGTACAGTATTTATATCATAAAATTGCCCACGATAAACGCAAGCGGCTTTAGCGAATAGTCAATTATGTTTGCTACGACCTTGGCAGTGAAACCCTCCCAGCTTTAGAAGACCTCCAAATCGTGCTGCCAGATCGCCCGTTGTACGGCGTAAATATGCTCGAAGTCGAAACATGTGGTGTGAAATCGCTCATTGTGTCGAAATGATTAATTCAGGTGGCGCTGTCCGTGTCTGAGCTAAGCCGATATCGGTGCAATTCGTGGCCTCCAACTGACTAGAAGAGTCATGGCGTTTTCTTTTCTAAAATATCCACGATAAATAGATAGTCCTTCTAATCTATGCAGCTTTATGGCGACGGACAATGATTGATCTCTGAAATAGAGCATACGTCAACATCCTCATTATTATTATTACAGCGGAAATATTCAGGGGCAGGCGTACTTGACGGTACGCCACAGCGAGTAAGAGAACGAGTGAGAGAGCTGTAGAGTGAAATGCTGACGATTAGATTATGCGTACCTGCTTATGGGCGAATATTGTAAGTCGCAGACTTCAAGGTGCTCTTTAGCATACTTTAACCATATCGATTAAACAGTCGTATGCTAAAAACAAGTATGTTGACGAAAGGCCTCAGTATCGAGTACAACCAACAATATCCCACACATTCGAGGAAAGGCGAGACGCGCGATTGACGGGCACAAATTCTACCCGCTCACTTCACTGTGGTGAACTCACAAGTAGGCTGAATCAACATTAGATACGTAAGGTGTTTACCTTGTCTAGATGGAACACAGTTACATGACAGGCAGGCAAGATCGAGTCAAAGGTGAACAATATCTAATGTAGCTATAAATAATTGCTAGTCATCATTATAAAGCAGAGCTCGTCAGTTCAGCTATGCGTCTATTTATTCATTTGCCATTGGTTCAACCGAGGAAATAAGGACTATCCGCGTCCTCATAAATCATAATCCTTGTGGCTATTCTTGAGCGAATCTCAATGATGCTCAAAGCTGCAAATTACTAACTTCAAGCGATTCCCATCAGCAGTGTAATTCTCGCCTGTCGTTTGCTTGCTCGAATTAATGTGGCACTCTTCGACAACCTCGCACTCGATCGAGGCGATATTCGAAGTGTCTTGCGTTGCGGGCAGCTGCCACTCCATAGAATTGAATTGACTCGAACTGAACCGAAATCGCAAATGTCACAAACGGTTTAACATCGAATATAATATTATATATATATATATATATATATATATATATATATATATATATATAGATATAGATATATATATATATATACAGAGGTCACTCATTCAGTATCGACGTTCACACCAAAGCCCCAAAAATGGCCACAGCCGCCGCTGAAGATCGATAGATTTAGTCGCTGGGTGCAGTTCCTCCTGTCCGTTGCGCCGGATTCGATGTCTGGCTTCGTCGAACACAAATTGATTTCCATGTATGCCTCCAACTGCCGTTTCGAGGATCTCAATAATTTATTGTCAACGTGCGATTTGTCACAGAACGAGCGTGAAATGTTTTCCAAACGATATACACTGCCCATGTAACCCTATCGATCGAAGATTCGCTCGAACGTTGCATGAGAACGATAACATCGGTATAGCAGTAAATCTACAGAGGAAAGGTGTACCCTATAAGATAAGAGGTTGCAGTGACAATTCGCACTGTAGATATGTCACTGGAGATAAACGAAAATAAAGTCGTGTCAATTTGCTGATGCAAAGATGTAACACTACCGTTGTAATAATAATAATCGAACAGGGCACACGGACCCGTCGCTGCAGCGCCACAACAGGTTCGTATAGTGTCTTAGATTGAGGACGAAAGTATTTCGAACGCACGTTTTGCTTCGAGAGATTTCCCCACCATATCTGCCATAGAACAGTTTTCAACACGGTGACGCTCTCATAGGAATACAGTGTGGAAAGTGTGAGATATGAGATACCTCTCACGTTCAACAAACATTCGCTTGAAGTTGCCATTCGCTGCCATGCGAAGCTCGAGTGGCCTTATGTTGTGGTAAGTTTAGGCCCGTGTATTGGTATCTATATACGTTATTAGGAATGCCGCATAAACTAGTATAATTACTGCCGTTTCTCTGTTCAGCACATGCTATTTGTCATAGCTATTCAAAAATAGGTGATGCTAGCTCGGCACGTGTCATATATTTGTGGATTTACCATATTTTTTGTTACCAGCCAGCTATGGATGTAAGACTTTACTCGATAACTGAGGTCATGTTCATAGAACTAGTTACCCTCAAAGTTAATGAAAATGTAAAGAATAATGCAAACTGCTTCACAAAGTACGACACAGAACAGGCGTTTTCCAGCGGTCAGACTACTGTACGCAGCCCTTCGTTCGTAATGTTGAGATATTCGAAGTGTTAACGCTCACCCGTACCAGCATAGAAACGTGTCCTGAATATTGGTTAATCAATTTGCTTTCCTTAAATTTGAAAGTACTGACATTTTCGCGGAGAATAACGCTGGAGAATAAACCACATTGCATTCGAATCACCGAAGATTGTTGGAGATCCACAACGGCGGCAACAGACCGCGAGAGAATACATCGGTAGCGTTCGTACTTCAGTCACTTCTCGGGCTCAGCTTGTAGTCAAAGTTCCGAAACTACAAATATTATAGCGTCGAGCTCGCGAACGGCGACACGTCTCCGACCTGCGAGTGGGATTGCTCGAATTACTATATATTACAACATATCGTTTATTTGTTCTTGATTTACTCGCTTACAGACTTCAAGTCAATGAGTGACTATATTTGTTTGGATTCAAGGTAATTTGTGTGGTGGTCTATGACAGACTATCATTGAAAGGGTTTGCAGAAAATTCTGTTGGTAGCCATCGGCCTCCTTTAGAACATCGTGCGTTTTCAGTTATCATAACAAAGTGAATAAGTTCTATGTTAGCTTATTGTTAACGTCATGTCTCTTGACTCGAGTACCTCATTCATACGCAAGAAGATATGCTACCACTGTACACAAGATCGTAATAAGAATTTAAATTGAATACAATTAATCGCTTGTAATTATCCAGGTCAGCTCACCTTGCCGTGTAATTTCGTACAAGCATTTAGTTAGATGTATTCGAAATATGTTACTGTCGCTATAAGTGGGCGAATTGGCTGTATTGTTTAACGCAAACTACCCTCTGGAACCCAAAGCCAGAACGGTCTATGCTGCGTGAAAACCTGTTATGATTTGCGGGCGAACATTATAAATCAAAACTTGCCTCAATTTAACCCATTTGACGGTACGCGCTTCCCTCGACGCTCAATTCTACGTGGGCGATGTTCGTACGCTCAACACCACGGCCGGATTCTATATACGAGCTCGATAGTGAATCGGCGAGCCATCAATGAGTCAACGTTCTGTGGCGAACGACGGCAAAGTCAAGTCTGAATTATCTTCGCGACAGCTGTATATGCCTCCGATGCTTCAATCATTTCAGCGGTCGCCACCGTCGTCGTTGCCTCTGGCACTCGGATTATCTTCCTGCGGCAGCCTCATCACAGCGATTCGTGGCAGGACCAAACGAAAGCATCGCCCGCTCGGGCTACCAGCTTCCTTTACTCAAGTCCTTCCCCAGCGAGCTACTGTTGCTGCTACTGCTGCTGCTGCTGCTGCCGCTGCGGTTCCTTTCAGCCAGATACGATTTTCAGGCGCGCTCACTCTGCATCGTCCACTCGCGGCTTTCCACGGCTTCTCCACCGTGTAGTCTTATCGCGCCACTGTATGCCTGTCATGAACCGCAGCGGCAGTCGCCGCTGCCGCCGCGAGGTTGAAGAGCGCACGGCTAGAAGCGGGCTACGACCGCGGAGCAAGGTGTAAATATATCAAGCTTAGCCGCGTCTGTCTCGAGACAGACGCCGCTTGAAACGCCGCGCCGTAACGATAGCTATAGAGACGGCGGGAGGGGTGGCGGATATACAACGCGGGTAGACGAGAAGGAGGACGATGATGGCGGCTGCTGCTGCTGCTGCTGCTGGTACTGGATCACTGGCGGCTGGTAGGCGATCTTCATCACTGGCAAGGACCAGCAACGAAGGGGTCGACAGTAAGAGGGTGGAATGTTGGGGTTTGTTGCCGAAGATGAACTGGGGGGTGAAGATGATAGCGCTGGAACCGAACGGCTTCGTCTGTTTCCGTGCGCCGCGGCGGCGGCGAAACAGCCGACGGAGCGACCGTGACAACGACAGCGGTGGCAGGGCGGCAAGGGCGCCTTCCATTATTATTATTATTATTATGTCAGTAAGGATGAAAAGAAGAACGAGTGAGAGGATCTGCCTTTTCATGATGCAAATACACTAAGGTGAAGTCACTCACACACGCGCCTACCTACGAGGATCGTTGCGAATAGATCACATACGAACTGATCGCATATGTGCTGTGTGTGCGTGTGTTGATCCCCATCATCGCGGGATCGCAGCGTACGGCTGTCCGTCGCGTTTACTAGTTCACTTGTGGCAAAGTGTTTGGCTGTGTCGGTCTGCTTTCGGACGGGGGGGAGGTTGTCGAGGAGGCAATGGATGCTGTATGCACCACATACTTGAGGAGAATGAAGTGGCGGAGCTTTTCTATGGTGCTGGTCGCTTTTAGTATTCCGGACGCATACACACATTATATATATATATATATATATATATATCTATAATGTCAGTAGAAACGTGGAAATATGAAAATGGAATTGTCACAGAACACGGTCGGAAAGCTTGCAGCGTGAATTCCGCTTGTGGCTTGAGCTGTACATGGTACAGTATAATCACGTTCATGTGACGAGTCGCGCAAATATTTCATCAGCATTTCTGGTGTCCAAAATTGGTTAGGCAATGAATGCGCCCTGCTTCGGTATATTCCCATGTTTTGCCTTGGCCATGTCTAACATAATAATAGTAATAGTAATACTAACAACGATGGTAGAAGCATCGTTCTTTAAAAGGTGATGCAAAGCACGCAGAAGGACCATCTAGAGTTATGAATGATGACAATAAATTCATAACACGCACAGATGTCGTGGGCTAAGTCCTAAACGAAATGACACTTGCAAAGCCAGCGCTTCGCGAAGAGGACATTTGTGAAGATGTTTCTAAATGTCATTGCTCGAAGTCAGGTCGACTGACTAAGAGAGATAGAGAGAGAGAGAGAGGCAGATTTTGCCGTCGCCACTAAATTCATTTATATTGTGCATTGCGTTTAGTACAGCGTGCGCCAACCGGCAGGATGTCTCAGGATTGGCGCATTTGCGAGATTTCCGTTTTAATCGAGTGTAGTACAGACGGAGAGAACTCTGAAGCGGAAATTCGCTCATTTTCGGCGATCGCCTCCCCATGAAAACAGGCCAGAAGTTAGTTATGACGGTATCGATTTTGAAAACAATGACGCCGCATGTGTCTTGGCCTCCAAGTGGCGATTCCACGAGGCCCATTGCGAGTTGTAGATTGATGAACATCTCAATCAGATGATTGATCCTATCAGCAAACATTTGTATTGCCCGTGTTAGTTGTTAAACTCATCCTGAACAATTTGATCGTTTGGTGTCGATCGTTCGTTGTCGAGTCCGCAAATTATTCCTTCCTTTGCACCGCAAGCACCAACTGCTTTTTGTTGATCGGTTATTGGCTATTTAGCATATAAGCAGTAGAATAGGTCCACTTCACCGAATGTGTCCGTTGTAGAAACTGCACCGCCCCGAGAGACAATGTAATTAATATAAGTATTATAATTGACATTAGACAGCCGAAACAAATAGGCACGGAGTTGAATCTGACAATCTAGTTGACTTGCTACACGAGGCCATTTTTGGGTCATTCAGAAAATACCGCTGCTGATGCTGCCCAAATACATTTTCTGGGCTGAGCCAAAGCCAACATTTAACGTCCACGGTAGAAATGCTTTCGCCATTGCTCCATAGACGGACAACCCCTTGAAATGCAAATGTGCAGTGGTGGGTATCGAACCCGCGCACCTACGTGTCTCCTCCGATTGAGAGGCGCACACGAAGGTGCACCACCAGGCCACCACCGGGCTCGACTGCTAACGCTGCCTCCCGGGCTCGAATCTGACAAAGACACTCTACAGCTTTCGACCGGATTTGCTATTTCTAATTAAACAGCATTTGCAAATATGAAATGTACTGCGTACTGGCTGGATGTCGAACAAAATGTAAAATAATTGTTTTCTTAAATTTTATTCAACTGATAGTGTTACCTACATTTTCAAGGAACATACGCTCGCTCATAGTCAGAGAGTTCGACAACTGACGCAACACTGTCTAAGCTTGGACCAAGTTTGACTTTCTCCAAGGTAATCTTATGAATGAGCTGGTTTCTAAAGAAACAGGTCGACATTTAGTAATATATGTTTGATATCCTAAAAAGTAGAAATATCGCCGAACTCGATTCCCGACAGCCGTAAGCGCCTCACAAAGGTCCAACAGAGCAGAGTTTGAAATTTTCGAAAGTTACTCTATTTATGGCATGTGCCTTCGTTTTGTTTTTAAATACAGATCATTAGCACATAGACACATGTTGAGATATACATTATTCAATAAGTAAGTATAAGAAATTGCAAAATGAATAAGTCAATAAGAATCGAATTGAGAGAAAATGCCTCTTGTTTAGGGCATCACAAGCAGCGGTGTTCCGCTACTACGACACAAGGTCATTTCAAGTATTACGATGTGATGTCGTTCATGTGTACGTTGGATTCACGGATCAAACGGCGGACGAGGGTGAATACCATTGGGAGAGATAGTATTCGCATGTGCTACGAACTCTACTAGTGAAATGCACATCACCGACTCAGTATGGTGCATTCATACCTGAGCATTGATTTAATTATGTGCGTTTCGTTTGAAAGGTCGGGGATGAACAGAGTCTCATGTAGGGCTTGGATAGCTTGAGGGTAAGATATCAGCAAAGATAAATTATACGCCACCTACAAAAGAGAGAGAGATAGAGAGAGCAGAAGTCCACATGTGGACAAATAGACAAATGTGTGCGTGGGCGTCTCTCCAATGTTTGTGCCAACGTGAGCATTTCTTTATTTGTGCACCACTCTGTATATACGAGATTTGACAACAGAGCGAGGATATCACTCAGGGAGGGACTGGGACGCCTAAAGCGACACAGTGAAACAGGTGGACGAACGAGAGACGGTGGACAGAGCGGGGTGAGAAGAACAATTACTGTGCTGACTCTCTGCTACTTGTGAACGATATGTGACATCGTGTGTCAGAGCCTTGTAGAGTCGCAGCGCTAGACAAATAAACACTCCTGCTGGTAGCGAAACTGCGAGAAAATGAGGTCGAATGGACGACTGTGAGTGACCGAGGTGACTTCGTGCCTGATCGTTCGGTGAAACAGCAATTCGTTCTCATTTATCCGCGTTTACGCCCTCACTATACACCCCACCCCCCAGCCCCACCTATGCTCACTGGGACCAGGTGAAACCCAATGTATCTTCTACGAGCTTGTTCAACGTAGTCATTCCCACTTGTCACGAGCACCCCACATATAACCTTCGAGTTTGTACCTTAAGGCCAGTGAGTTTCATTCTGTCCGAGCTTCTCGTTGGGCTGCTTGTCGCCGCTGTACGATAGGGGCGTGTGCTTCGGTACGTGCTGTCAGCTCAGTAAAAGACACTGGATCGCCAAGCATCATTTGACGGGTGCCAACGATGCTCAGACACGTCAATTTGTCAGAGCTGAGTGGTGATTGGCGATTTCATCAGCTGACACAGAGGGTTGTTTAAAGAAAGGTATTGTGTCTTCAACAAAATAGCACTCCACCAAAGAAAAGACAAATTGTAAAACAATAGTAAATAGCACGGCGCAATGGCATGACCCAAAAAAAATAACTCAGTTTACAAAATATTATCTTTGCAGCAGATGAGCGGGAGTCTCAAAGGGAATTCAGCAACTGAATGCACAAATTTCAAAGCAGCTTTGAAAGATCTTTATGAGCCGCCAGCGAAAACGCCCAGGCTCAAACATAATCACTTGCTGTTCATTTCTTTCGAGCTCTATTCACGGATCGGTGACCTCATTGATGATCGATTCCGTGATGTGTAATAGTTAAATAGTTACTGTGACAACTAATGAAAACTAACAACGAATTCTAGAACACGAATGTGTCATTTATTATTATTATTATCAGGTTACAATTTCGAGTATTGGTACATAATGGTGATAACCTTAATCAAATGAACATTTTAAGGATCATCTTTATTCAGATTGTCATGCACCTTCATGCCATCCTAATAGAACCACTAGGGTTTCTTCCCTCGAACCTCTACGATACTGGCCACCGATCGGAGCGCAGTCCCAGAGGAGTAAAGCCGTACGACACTAACGAAATGGGAAGAATATGAGGGCCACGTAGGGGATGATGGCCTTTTAAGAATAGCACTCAAACTGAACAAGTGATCAAACCTTCTGAAAGAAGAGTGTCAATAGGATCATTTGTGCACTGTTGTTGGTTTTAAGTAAGCAAGTTCTTACTGGCGCTCTTTCGCAGTGATCTTAGATTTAGCACATATCCATTTTAATATAATTTACGGCAACTACACACACCTTTAGCACCAATTGCCATTGAAATTGAACGCGCATTTGACGGTGTTGACTACTGTCATATTGCGGAAAGGCAAGCTTTATGGTTTAATTTTTACAGTAATTTTAACAGTATCAGTCTTACATTTTTTTTAACATAGGAAAAATGCGTTGCGCACGAATGGACACCACCTTTTGATGTGGTCGGAACACTCGCCATAAATGAACTAAGCAAACTAGACTATTGGGAGAGCGAGAGAGAGAGAGAGAGAGAGAATGTTGCCAATTAACTAAATTTTTTTCACATAGGGAGAAAAATTGCTTTAATTTCCAAGGCTTAGTTACATTTCTCGGGGCCCAGCAAAAAATCTATGGCATTTACAAGGGGAATTCTAGACGGGCTTGGAAAACGTTCCCTAGGGGAATTGCGAGCGCGTGCCACTCACTCAGTCTTGCGCTGAATTATCTCTCGCTCAAAGTGCCTTATAATATGAAACGAACTGAGCAGAGAAGAGATACGCACGGCGTCTAGTAACCTACTTCAGACGCCGTCTTCGCGAAGGACTTTCAGAACTTCTGCTTCTCACACTGCCTAGCTTCAGCCTCAATCGCCTCAGTGAAAAGTGCGTTATGTAGCATTACGACCGGAATGTAGCTTTCGCCTAAGTTGCACGCGTTGCTCGAAGCGATATTTCACAGCGAATAATATCGCTGGGGTCTGCAAGGAACAAAGGTGTAAATTCTGCAAAATTTCAACCTTCTGAGCCAAGTTTGCTGACATAAATTGCCCCCCCCCCCCTATAAGTGAGTAAAATACTTGGTCTTTAATTTATATAAAATGTATGCGATTGTAGTAAGAACTAGCAACAATGAATAGTAATAACTAGCATCATATAATTTAACTATTAAATGAATTAGGGGATGTTCAGCATAGCATGTTAGCTAACTTGAGACAAAACAAGTAAGCAGTCTGCAGAATTTAACACGAACCCTGTGGCATCTAAACCCAAAATGGAATTTAAGACACCTTCTCGTAGGTATACGACGGACGGACATTGTTTTAGCATAATTAATAATAAGTTATTAAATGGAGATAACAGCCATTGTCTTAGGTACCGCTTGTCAACAGTGAAGGCCGCCTGCAGACTGGAGCTTTGAATTGTTTTCGTGGACACAAAATGCCAATGATTGTTCGTGCAATTATTTTCTCTACAATAGGATCTTATATGTAACGAAACCCGGATTTACAGACGTTCCTCATTTTTGCTGATGTGTTTCCAAATTCAGTTATGCGTACTCGTGTACTACTCAGCAGTTGATCCGCTCATTCAGGCTCTCTCTCTCTCTCTCCCTTCATTTTCTCTGGAACAAGATCCTTGTCAGACTACAATGAGCATCTCATACTCCACTTGGTACTCGTTTCAAGTCGACGACATCGGTGGTGGTATCTTGCTTGGTTGGTATACACAAATATCTCTATTCTATCTATTTAGCTGCGGGCCCGTCTGCGTTGTCGTTTCGTCCTCTCAGCTCTCAGCGAAGTCGGTGAAGAACCACTCGAATTTCGTGGCTAGCTAGTAGGCTCGCTGATAGAACGTAGAGAAGCAGCCGTCTCCAGCTACATAGGCCTAGCCTCCTCTCAAGGCAGCTTCCAACGATGTCAATGTAGGCCCAACCAAAGCAAGCGTTTCGTAAGCGAATCCAGCGAGGAGCAGAGCGGCGTTCTTCCCCGACCCTCGATGGGCAAAATGTTTGTCCATGCCGCTTGGCTTGCCTGGCCAACCCAAACGCACTGAGCAGACAAGCCCGGGACCTGTACGAGCGACTGTGTTTTTCTCTTCACGAACCATCGTAGACGTCGGCCGCGCGAAGCAAAGGAACTCTGCAAGATCTGTACACATACTCAGAGAAGGAGCAGGCAACCGGCTCCCTCTCGTTTACCTCGAACGCCGGGCAACGAAGATAGCTATGAGGTTAGCTGCTGGGGCATGCGGGACGACGGCGAGTCCCTGACCCATTCAGAGGAACTCGTCCCCAATCCCGTCAGCACTAACTCTTGCTTACCCATCCTTATTCCTTGCTATTCGGCCCTCGACGTCCTGCCGGCGAGTTAGTGTCAGAGCGGCAGAGAAACGGTATTGTAGGAATAGCACCCAGGCCCCGATATCGTTCACCGCACTGAGGTCGCTCAGAGTTCCTAAAAGCCTTTTTTTTTTAGTGGTAGAGGACTATGCCTGAAACCTTCCATACGGATATTCCAGACGAACGTCGCTGTAGCGCTACCCTCCCAGCCGCTCACGGATTCGGTAAACGGTACCGAGTGGCGGCGTTCATATACCTTAAGGAATATCCTTTACGACCATGAAACACTACGATGGAGCGCCCAACGGTGAGAGCGATAGGCAACAGGTGATATATTCATTGACATTTCCGGGATTTGTTTGCAGCGAACACTATCGGCTAGCCGCTGAGTTGCAAGTGATTCAGTGCCTCCCTAACGCTGTCTCGTGATTTTTCGGCTACACGTACGGCTGCCCTTCGGCTCAGTCAGACAGACCGTTCGGACCACAGTAAACTACTAAAGAATGGAATAGCGTGCCACAATCTGGAAGAGACTGCGCGAGAACAGAGTGCCGTCATACGCGAGAGAACTATTCAGTCATAAAATGTGCACAAGGGAACAATTCCTTTAGGGGTCTAAATCGTTTCGAGCCTCAGCGCCCGCCGATGACAAGAAGGGATTTATATTTAAGAAAAAAAGTTGAGAGAAGCGATAGCCACAATGTGCTACTATTACCTTGGCCTCTTTGAGAAAACCTGAAGAAGTCCAGCAAGACGTCCTCTGACACGAAGCTATGCCGGAAGGTGATTCTGAAGACCATCCACACATCGGGAGGATTAGCTGAGGGCCAGCTGGGAACGTCTGATTATAACGACCTGAATAGGAAGTTTTTCTTTGTTGCTGATCTCCGTTTATTAAGGAACGTCTGACAAGCGAAACAATTCTATGCAAAGTACATGTAGACAGAATAAATAGCATTAACATCGAGCGATGTATATTGCTACTATTCATAATTTGATACTTTGATACCGATGTGAGGAAGATGTTCCCTGGTGAATATCTCGACAGAGGTGCGATTGTGATTGAATTCGGTTGTTGACCTGAAAACATCGCAGCAAACTGACACACCCTGTACACTCAATTGAAATACAACACGCTTCTAGGGTTTAGCCGTCTACCAATGTCTCGTGTCTTCGAGGAAACGAAGGTGCTGTGTTGTAGCAGCGACGAAAGGCAGAAGCCGAAGAATAGCACCACTAGGGAAACTTGCGCATAAACATACATGGAAACTACGTTTGCAACACATTACCCTGATATGCTGAATACGATATCATTTGCTCAATTTGCGTCCCCGCATCTGCTTTCACAACGGTTTCCCTGCTCATCGGCTCGTTGTATACTGTTGTACTGTTCCGGGGTCAAGTCGTTTGAAATCGAATCTCCCAATGCGCACGAGCTGTTTATTGCGGCCAGTAGCTAAGGTAAAGGTTTGACAGAGAAATCCACCGGTGGCCCAAAAACTGGTCGAAGCGGTTAAAACGTGCACATTCTGTCGATTCGAAGTTCAAGCGTACACGTACAACTATTCTATTGTTGTTATAATTACTATTGTGCAGCCCAGTGTCGTGGCGTGGTGCGCGTCGTAATCGGAGAAGACATGTAGGTGGCCGGTGTTCGATCCGAGCTTTGCATTTAGAAAGGGGTTCGTCTTACGAATCAATGCCGAAAGAGGCACCGTGGACGTTACGAATATTGCCTGGAAGTCAACCCGAATGATTCTTATCGTTTTATATCAGCCCAGTATGCGCGCTTATACCACACAATAATAAACAACTATGCGGTGACATGCTGGATACATTTGACAAGAATAAAGTGCTCGATTCCATAAAGATCAGTGTTATTCTTGTTGTTAATTATGAACAACTGAAATTCCCACTCAATGCTGAAAGCGTGATCGGACAACACATAGGCGATAATGGTGGCCTATTTCTCATGTTATGCGCAAACGTCACGAGACCATTTGGTCGCACCCGATCGCACTCTGTATATATATATAGTTTTGCTGCCAATTATTGATCGAACAGAGATGGTGAGATATTGTTGCTACAGTCTTAAAGAGGAGTAAATTCCAATTTAATGCTCACAAGCTTGTGGGCCCAAGCGTTAACAGCGTCGCCACACGCTTCCACAAAAGAATAATGTTGATTTACTTATCACATCTGCTGTTGATTGTTTGAAATGATTTAGCTCAGCGGCATTCTCGGCAAAGCACATTCTCGGTCAACAGCAGTCGCTTGTGGCCTGGCGACCAATCCAGCTCATTTGCTGAAAGCTAGCTATGAATACATTTACATAAGCTTGGATAAGTCGATATGAATAACAACTACGCTATGCTAATATACATATGCATAGGGCTTAGTGCTAGAAATGGCAAAACAAGGCGACGATTTTTACTTCACAAGCATGATTTCAAAAGCAGTTGCGTTCCACACATGGTGCCAAACGTCAGCCCATCCTCATAATCTTTCCATATTCTAATTGGATGTCGGGTGGGACTTGACGTTTCACGCTGTGGCGGTAGACCTATCGTGAGAGCTTTCATTATGTCAGGAAGAACTTACTTAATCACCAGTCAGGGCATGTCGCCTAAGTATGATATCTTCCTGCAAAACTCTTGTCTCAAGTTCTGGCTTATCGGCACATTCGTATTCAAACGACAGCCTGTTGGCCGCGAGTAAAATGTCCCTATAACTAAGTCCAAAACGACAGAATATAGTAAATAAGTTGGATTCTTCAAAGCTGTCGAGGTGGCGCCACAATTTCTTAATTTATTACCTAACCGGATTAATATGGCTAGTGTACGATTCTCGTTAGTCTTTTTGATTTGGCCCATATATAAGGCAATGTTCTCTTTTTTGAAACTAGGTTTTTTGACAAAATATTTGTACGTCAGAAATGTCTGGATATATTGGCGCTTTTGTTAGTGCGCTGCGACACACGCATCACGCGTGAGTAATTGTTCTCACGCCAATGGAGATGACAAAACTGAAGATATGCTTGGTTTACGGTAGATGCATGGAATCATATATTCATGACGAGGTGACATAGACAATGTCGTATATAAAATTGTTATACACCCTTCATAGGTATTGGGCTCACATCCAACTGATTACATGACTTCAAACTCAGTAGTGTACCAATATAATTATGCATATTTAAACATAATTATCATGGCTGTACAGCGATGTATTATTACGTTCCTTTTTCATTTGTTATCGAACGCCATGCTAACCTGTCGAACTCGAATTAGTCCTATAGAAACGTTGATTTGTTTTGTTCCGATCTTGATTCGTCCTTCTATTGCATGCCGGAATTCGCGCGCATTCGAGTTCAATCTGATATATATGTATATATATATTATATATATATATATATACAAAATGTCCCCCGTAGTCATCTGCAATCTCGCCCCGTCGTCGAGTCCCGCTGTCAAATTGCACCACTAGTGACTGATAGCGAAATGACGAGACCCATAAACAAAGATCGTACCTCTGCTAGTTTTCTCATGCACGCGTTGCGGGCCCATACATTTGCGGCTATACCAGCATAGGAGATAGACAGTGGGATCTACCTGCCGTCTCGTGTCACCCGCAGCAGAGGGACGGCCGACAAACTGACGAACGAGATCACCACCAGCGGGTGGGTGCGCGCACACCGATCAGCGATCGGGCGGGTTCGGTTCGGGTCGCCGCGCCTCTGGTTCGTCTTTCCTTGGTCTTAGCGATTTTCATACGCGTGTTCCTCTGCTCTCACCCTCGAACAGAGCGCGGCCCCTTGCCATATAGGCGAGGGTCGTCTCAGCGCCGAACCATTGGGAGCTCCGTGTGGCGATAGCCCACAGGCGCCGTTCGCTCGCTGGCTGGCAAGCTTGCTCGACAAGCGCGACTACTGGTGAAGTGTCCTACCCTCCGCGCGCGCTGATCGGACGAGCATCGTCGACCTGACCTGTTCCGTTTGCGTCAGTCAGTCAGTGTACGGCCAATGTGGATGTACTCCTACCTCGCGCGGCCACGTGTGCTACAGCTGCCGTCTAATAACACTACCAGTGGTGGGCATCGTAGCTACTCGTTACGGCCTTTCGAGGCTGCACGCGAGGAGCACGTTCGCAGGACTTCGGTCCATCGTAGCCGCTCAGGTACGCTTCTGGCCTTCGGTTCAGGCAGTCTCCTCTGACTCGCACTGTAGACGCTTCCTGCACTTGCAATAAAGAGCGCCTGTTCTTGGCTGGCAGTGGACGTGACACGCTGACAGACACCGAGTCGGTGGAGCCCCGGCTTGCACTTGCTCGAAAAATAGAGCTCATGGTAGCAAGCAGCAGCAGCAGTTGGAAGTCGAAGTATGTATGGGCAAAAACAACTACGTGGTACCACCACTCAAGCTTGAACAGCACCCGAGGCTTGTTCCTCACATGTTGCTGTATCAGCTGCCGCTGCTGCTGTTTCCTCCCGTAACGCGACTAACACGTCGTAGTAAGCGTAGCAGCTGTAGCAATCGTAGGGTAGTAGGCACGCATGCAGCACTGCATGCCGCTAATTCTATACGCGAACGGACTAAATCACTTCTCTTTCCTGCTCTCTCTCTCTCTTGTCCTCGCTCTCTACCTTAATTTCTTCCATCTCTTGAAACATCGAGTGCATGACAGACAGTTACATTCACCTCTGAATCAACTAACTTAATCGAATTCCCTTTCATTGTGTGCTTATACAGGCAAGCAAGCTTAAAGTACGGCCGGAGCCGTAGAAGCTGTGGAGCAAGCAACTTGTTGTCGTTGCGAGATGCGCTCGGAGTGTGGCTCGGAGCACGGAGAGCAGATAGTATGAACAAAACAACGACCAGAGCCAGTGACAGTGCGTGCATTTGTGTAGAGATCGACTGTGGCGCTGATCAAAAGTGAACACCATCGATATGGTTATTATTGTTCAATAGACGAAACAGAACAACTCCTCAAAAACGGCTTTATGTGAAAAGGATTAAGTGCTGGTGGAACAGACGAAGAGGTCGGAGGCGAAGAGCGAACTCCATCGCCTCGCTCACGTGTGCGTCCCAACTCATTGTGGCTAGTGTTTATACCGAGCGGTGTTCAACGTGTCAGGAGTGGGTTTCAACAGAGAACTCTGCGTGCAAGTGGGTGCCGGCGTCAAGCGGTAGCAACCGACAACGATGAGGGAGTCGCGTATCGTATTGGTGGCTATCACTGTGCTCATTGGTTTGGCCGACGGTCGAACCTATCGAAAGTACCAGCCACTCGAGTCGGAAGAAGATGACTCGAGCTTCTTGTCGATGTTCCAATCGGAGCAGGCCCCGATTGACCCGTGTTATGACGAGCGTAACAACCCGAAGCGGTGTATTCCCGATTTCGTAAACGCCGCCTTTAGCCGACCCGTCGTATCGACATCCACATGCGGAAATCCCCCAACTCGACACTGTTCGACAAACGCCGACAAGCGTGGCGAACTAATTCGCACCTGCGACATCTGCGATGAGGGGAGCCCGAAGCTCCGCCATCCCGCGTCCTACCTCACCGACCTGAACAATCCGAGCAATCTCACCTGTTGGATGTCGGAACCATTTAGCAGTCCATCGCAGAATGTCACGTTGACACTGTCATTGGACAAAAAGTACGAATTGACGTACGTCTCGCTGAGCTTCTGCGGGCCAAAGCCCGACTCGCTGGCCCTGTACAAGAGTTCGGACTACGGCAAGACCTGGCAGCCGTTCCAGTTCTACTCATCGTCCTGCCGAAAAACGTATGGCAGGCCGAATCGGGCCGACATCACGAACGACAATGAGCACGAGGCGCTCTGCACGGACACGGCTAGTATACCAACGGAGAATCGGATTGCGTTCAGCACCCTTGAAGGTCGACCGTCGGCGTACGATTTCGACACGAGCCCGGTCCTTCAGGACTGGGTGACGGCGACCGATATCAAAGTTGTGTTTAACAAGCTGATCAACTATCAGGAGAACTCGCTCGAAGATGACGACGAGTTTGATCAGGAGGGTGGCAACGATACGATGTTAGCGCAGGCTACCCAGCCGATGAGCACACCGAGTGGGGGCGGTGGAACCTCGGAGGACGGACAGTACTTCTATGCCGTCTCGGATCTGGCTGTTGGCGGCCGATGCAAATGCAACGGCCACGCGGCTAAATGTGCTCGGGATGAGAACGGTGACAGCATCTGCGACTGTCGGCACAACACCGCTGGCAGGGATTGCGAGAAGTGTAAACCATTCCACTTTGATCGGCCGTGGGCGCGGGCGACGGCTGGCGACGCTAACCCCTGCGTTGGTAAGTGACGCTCGAGCTGTACCAGCAAATGATCGCTGGATACAAGTAGAATAATCACAGGTTATATAATGCATACAGCAGACGAGAACGGTGTGTTACTTCGTTTCAGTATTAAATAGGAAATTCATGCAGGCCAGCAGATCCCATGCCCTCACCCAATGCCCAGCTAACAGGTTGTAGGTTCTGTCAATTCCACGATGGTGCATTATGCTTAAATGAATGTCCAGTCGCTGGGTGTAATTATGTCATAGCCTGGATGGTATACACATTCGGCGTTCAGGATGGACGCCACCAATTTGAATGACAGAACGATTACCTCTATCTGGCCGTCACTAAGGCGGTCTATCGCTACTGTTGCGATTGTTTCATTTACACGAGCGATATATTACTTTGCATTTGAAAAATAGAAAAATGAAATTTGCAATATATGATCATGGTGATAATGCCTTTTGAATTGGCTATAATAAAGAAACACTAATATTGCTTGAGTCTGCCTTAAGATATATTCTGTACTACATTCTCTCATTTCATTTCAGTGCTCAGTACTTCGTTGTTTACTATGATTAGAATTTGGGTTTCGATAACATAAGAAGATCATTATTCCTTCTTGATTTGTACCAAGATCGTTGTTCATCATTTGGAGGAAAATAGTGCCTAGACCGCAGTGTAACGACATACGCACGCCTTCGAAAGAAATCCGTGCTTGAATGGAGTTCAATCTTTGGCCGTTACTTTGAGCCCACAGAAATACACGAACCGCCGGAGATATCAGATAAAAGCTTGTGCTTGCGGAAATGTGTTTAGTTTCCTGTAAATCTAACGTTTTCGTCTATCATGTGAATTAATTTTGTGTTAAAGTGAAAACACACTGATTTTATTTTTACAAAAAAAAGTGTCAGTAGACTAGGGCTTATTGCCGTGCCCTCCGATATGATTACCGGTGGAAGTACAATATAACTGTCTCTAGCAGTAGCAGCGGCAGTAGCTTCAAAAAAATAGAAAAATGATTATATTGAGTTGTATTTTCAATTATCTCGAGTTGTAACATACTGAATCTTCTTCAAGAGAACGTATCGCCATCCGTAAGGTAGCATCGCTTGTGAACAAGCGTATACACGACTGTTAGCTGAAAAGCTCGGCACAGTGTTTTATAAGACGGTAAAGTTTACATTACATTGTCTCCTGTCACAATAGAAGCTCGCCAGAAGCTTCTATTGTATTTGCCCGCTCTATAGCGGACACTACATACAAAATCGTAGGTTGAACAAATAGATCATCTGTGTGTGGGCGTTTGTGTTCCCTTGTAGGATGAGCCACAGTTTCGCTTGATTCAATTCCGTCCCAAGAGAATTTCCCTCTAACATCTGCACCGCAGCGACACCCCTAGAAATGCTGGAGGAGAAAATCTTTCCTTCCAATTACCACAATGGTATTAAGCATTACTGTTAATCAACTACTCAGTACTTCCTTTAGACGGCAGCAACGAGCAGACTAGTAAACACCTGTTTCATAACGATCTACGCCGAATCAGCTTCTGTTCGTCATTTCGACAAAGATATCAACCGTTATCGGGTTGTTAATCGCTCGTGTCATAATTTGTGCTTATCTCAAACGCACTGCAATTAATTAGCATTTCTATTACTATATAACATGGGCGGGTACACACACACGCATATCCAAGCACACATATTTCACTGAGCGGCGGTGTCATTGAGCAAACGTCTATCAGTGCTTAGCCAGCGAGCGGTGACCAGCTCTCCCAATACACAGCGAACCGAAACGCGGGCCCCCGCGACGTAATCGCGCGGTTTGCCGATTCCCCCAGCCGAGCAAGCGTATATCGCCCTGCGACAACATGCCCGACCGGCGTACGACGGCCGTCGTATGGCGTATACGCTAGATCTAAGCGGAACGCTTAGCGTGACGGGCAAGCTCGACATCGCAACGTACAATGGTGTCCATTGCTTTTTGCTTGCTTGCTTCAATGAGATAATTGATTCGGATTCGAGGTCCTGACGGCCGAGGGGTCTCGCTCCTCGCATCGGGGATCAGAAGCGCAGACGGATGGATAGAAGTGGACCGACACGGCCACAAAATGTGTCTCGACCCTCACGCGACGAACAGAACCGCACCAACAACTCAAGCAGAAGCAGCAGCAGCCGCAACCGGTGCAGACATAGCAACACTATCACACGATCGACTAAATTGCCCCGCGCATCGCCAATTACACCCTCCTTCCTTGCTGTTGCTGCAGTTGGCCTTTTAGCAAGCGATCGATGCTATCATTTTTCGAATTTCGTACCGATTTGTTCTAGAAATTTTCAATTTTGCTATAACGACGATCACACCAACAACAATAAGGGCGGCAACAGCAGCAGCGTAACCTGTGTGCAAGCTCAATACATGGGAGGAATACATTTGGATGTTCGTAATGAGACTGGAGCATGTTATCTGTGAATCAATGCTATTCAAAATACATTTAATTACGAAAACGACGGAGCCTGAACAGAATCGTGGACGGATTACGTTGATGTTTATTTCTATCTATGCGTCTATGTATTGAAACGTACGGTAAGTAACATAGAGAGAGAGAGACCTGGATGGACATAAAAAGACGACAGCCTTGGTTTAGGACTTTGGCCACTGCCCATCATGACTCTCTTTTCTTCGTTCGCTGGTACCATCTCAATGAGGATCTGGTTGATGTAAGGTCAAATGATACCATAGTTAGCCTACGCTTGTATAGATTAAGTTATATAAGAACATGTCGCCTGCTCTTTCTCTCTCTCTCTCTCTCTCTCTCTCTCTATAGATATAAATATATATATATATATAATAAGACCACGCTTACGCAGATCGTAACAGTTTGAATGGCATGGTAATCATCGAACTGAGCTTCAATAGTTTACTGTATATGAAAAGGCCACCTGGCACGACTGAGCATATGAAGTTGATTAGACGAACTAGATCACGCTGATATATACGAGCTACACACGAAATAGAATAACCAATTGTTTGTGTAATTCGTTATAATAACTCACATAACTTCAATGGGTTCTTGCGGCGCTTATGATCTGGGCGTTGCTCTGTCAGGCAGGATACCCGCTCGAGAACAGTCCATCCGGTAGCCGTAACACTTCATGTCATTGTTGTGTTCGAGTGCAATTACAGAGAGAGAGATAAAGAGAGAGAGAAAGAGAGAGAGAGGGAGCAAAACATATATCATAGACAGAGAAGAGCACAGGGTAAGCTTCCCACGTTCGTGATCGACGTTGCGGCTTGAGGGATGACGACAACGACGATCGAGTACTTGTTCCGGCCCGTGAACAAGGCGCGGATCGACCCTCTTTAAGAGACCCTTACCCTTCATCTGCTGCTACGATGCTCGGGCGGACAATGACTTTGTCGAGAGACAGAGAAATAGCAAGAACGAGTGTGTTATCCACCCGGAAGGTGTTGCCTTCCATCGTGCTCACGTGCGAGGTTTGGCGGTGGCCTTTACCAAAGCCTTTATATTTTGAGCCTTGAGCGTCATGTGAACTTTGTCGATAGGCCAGTCAGCTTGCTCACACTATGTGTCTGTGGAGCTGAGAGGAGAGCGGTGATGCAACGCAAGGCGTACCCGCAAGTTTTGCCTGAGGTTCTCATAGAGCGATGTCAATGAAATCCACTTCGATGGATTTCCGAGGGAATCCATCATCACCAGCAGCAGCAGCATCACCGTCATCATCGTACGCCAGAAAGTTCGCCGATGTCGTTGTCGACCTAGATTCGCCGTAGCTTTAATTGAAGTTGCACAAGGGTCCATGCTCAGAACTTGCCAACGGCTGTTAATTGATAAGGAATGTAATATATCGAGCGTTTCGAAACGCGGCGCAGTCTGGCCGAAGGGCAATGCTAGTTCGCAGAGAGTCTTCTGCCGCCTCGACGGAGATGATTAAAGACCTATGGACTGATGAGTATATCGACACCGCCCTTGGCCTAAATGAAGTATTGCTATACAAACGATGTAAGGAATTGTACAATCGTTGACAAATAATGATCTTGCCATTGCCGAAGCCGGCGCGTTGTCCCGCAGAAATGCGATTGGAATTAACAAATGCGCCTTCGACGCCCTCTTGGTTAACGTGTCATGGAGAATGAACTCGCTACACTGAATGTCCACGTTGAGATGCATGTTGAGCCTCCATTTTGCGTGAGAATAGCGAGTTTAGAAGAGGGTCTAATACGACATATATTATTCTAAATAAAGTTAAAGGGGCGATGCTAAGGCTCTCTTATATGTCATCACCAGGTTGCGGGACTCCAACCTGCGGCCTCCGGCTGTTTACAGCCAGAGTCTTACGTCGTCGTTCAAGCCACCTCGCTGACTAGCTTCCGAATCAAGTGATTGATTCCAAAAAAAACGATGTTCCCTTTGTGTGGCGACACAGACTTACTATAGAATTAGTAGAAAAAGCTACCAAGATCCCGATTGAAACAAACATAACTCGACCTTTTTCGTTAAGTTCCTCACAGCACTGAGGTGCCATTCCGCACTCCACGTAGAGCCTTGCTCTATTTCTTCGTTCGTTACTGTTAACACGATTTTTATGACATCTCACTGTCACTGATCGTCAACTTGCTTCTATTTGGCTGGAGCTTCTGATGTCCGAGGGTCATTTGTTGCTCGTTGACTGCGCGCTGTCAAATGAAACAACGAATTTGTCTGGAACTAATGAGTAATCGCTTAAGCGTCTTGATGTGGCTTTGAGAGATTCAAGTCGCGTCCATAATTCGTCTTCGTGTTAGCTATCCAGTGACGGGGTTCGTGCTCCGATGACTATGGCTATAATATATTTGTGAAAACATCGTTTTTTTTTTCTACTGGTCGGTGCCGAACGCCGACGATACAAGCGGCTACCAAAATAGGAAAGACCGTGACTGAAGCAGGTTGCTTGCTCTGAGGGCTATCATGCGAACATCCACCGTACGGGATGATATGTGAAATTTGATTAACTGCGGCAGGGCGATTACGAAGTCAAGTCAATGTCGAGATGGGCGCGGACGGGATGTGCGGAGGCGATCCAGCGAATTTGGCAAGACAGCAATGAGCGATGCTGCTTCATGTTTCGCTTGTTGACGAACATCAGTCGCAACAGCAGCAGCAGTAAAAACAGCATGGAATCGCTTTCGTATCCGATATTTACAGTGGACTCGAACTCATCAGTAGTTCACTAAGCTGAGCAGCCATGGCCGAGCCAAAGCTAATCGCACAATCGGCCGTAATCAAATGCTACCGCTTATATAGCGGGGACCTTGCACTATATAAAAGTAGTGATGTATCTACCCTACGCGTGCATGTTCTTGTACGTATGTGGGTGTGCTCAATGCTGTTACGCTTCGCGGATGGTTCAGAGGTTAGCTTTCGTACAAACCGAATTGAATACATAGAAATGTTATATAATGAGATAGATCGATTTTCTCGAGCTGTTCAAAACATGTCTTGTGGCCCAAATCGAGTTCAACTCGATGTGCCTCGTCCATCTGACGTATCGATATTTACCAATATCGTACATGATTTCGTAGAGCATACGCAGTTTGCGTGAAACATACGCTGGGCTCACTCGACCGTGTCTAGATCTAACAGTAAAATACGATGATACCCGCAAATTCAGCAAAGCAGATCCCAATTAGCCTAGTCCACCAATTAACCAATCAATCGAGACAAAATGGAGCTCATCATGGAGCTGTTCGTCAGCTCACGAGCGAACTATCAGCGACAGTAATGAATACAATTACGATATGCACTCGCACATTGCAATATGAAATAACCCAGCGCCAAGTATCACACAAGCAGCTAGAACAGTCATAGAATTTGTCCAATCATCATGATTGTCCCGTTGTCACAACGGGGTCATTGCCATATTTGCTCGCACTCTCTTTGTCATCTTCGTATAAATCTGATAGCATCATCATCATCGACCGCCTCTTTGCCACCGTAACCATCGTAGTCTGGCCAACGCTTGCCGGCGAAGGAGAGTGACACCCAGCGGGTCTACTAACTGAATCCCTTCTGGCTACATGGTAACGTGCATACGCGGGCGGGAATCCCATTCGGAAGCACTCGCAACGATGCTGTTTTTGCTGCTACCGCCATTTAGAATAGGATTTATTGACTCTTTCGGTTTGCTCTAGTTTTGGCCACAGCATGGGCGCCGCATCTATATACACTCATACAGGTACATCCACCCATCCGTTCATGTATCTATTCGAACTACTGTATTGCCCATATTCGTTTGTGGAGCTGGCTGCCCGCGAGAAATTCATGGGGCGACGATATTAATACTCGAAAACACATACTCAAAATAGCGGCAAGACCGAGCCAGAGCAACGATGAGATGAATGACGAGAATTATATTACAACAAGGATAGAAGATAGGGCGAGCAAAAATCCGCAACGAACAGATTTTGGTAAATCGTCTGTGAGGCGGAGGAGGAGGCGGCGGCGGCCGCGGCGGCCTCGCTCAGGCAGGCCATCGCTACAAATGGCCGTTGCCACCACCGCCGCCACAACAACAACAATTTTCTACTCCTATAATGTATGGCTTTGCCTGTTAGCCTTCCGCCTCCGCTGTTTGCTCGCCTTCTCTTCGGGATCTTCTTCGTCACGGCTCCCTTACCTCTCTCTCTCTCTCGTATAGGAATCGCCTGTTCAGACGATTGGTGGTACTTCTCGTGGTCGGTAGTCAGCAGTCGCTCGATCTGTAGTTTGTCGTCATGTTGCTTCTGCTGCTGCTGCTGACGCCGGTGGTGGTGGTCGTCGGGAGTTGATCGTAACGGCGATAGTCGTTGTCTGGTGGTGGTGGCGTAGAGCGGCCGTCGCCGGCAACAACAGTACCCTGCCATATTCACTCACTCAATCAATCCCTCAAGCGATCGGAGGGGAGGAACGGGCGGACACGCCGACGCATGGACAGGGTCACACCACCCCCCCCCGACCGTTGGCTTGACTCGTTCGACTGATGCTGACAATGACAACAATAACAACAACAACAACAATTGCGAAAACAACACGACGGCGACGAAAAAGCATGAAAATTCGACGATTTTGCCAACAAAACCAACATGTCGATGATAAAACAACAACAAGCAACAGGCGCCAACTGCTGCTGCCTCAGTATCGTCAACAACAGCAACAACAACACCAAGAACAGCAGCAGCAGCAGGAGAATGGGAGAGGTCGAAGGCGACAAGAGGAACAGTATTACAAAACGGCCGTCTTACGGGGCGTCACCTCCCCAGTCGTCCTCGCCTGCTCGCTGTGACATTTGGCGAAATCGATAATACGCAACAGTATTAGTATAATAGCAGCAGCAGCAGCGGCCGCAGCAGTGGCAGGCATCCCTTCCCTGTCCGTGTCTGCGTTCACACCTTGTTCAAACGCTGTTATGACCAACAGAAATTCAGGAGTCTGTCAGTTTGGCCGTCCGTCCGTCCGTCAGTGAGTGAGCGAGCGGCTGTTGTGAGGTCAACCACAGCGGGTGTCGGGAGTTGCCCTGCTCGCCGAGAAGTCCACAAAGACGGGAACGGTGGTGGCCGGCGGCGACAACTGAATGCGGCCTCAACAGCGATTGATGCAGCAACGGGAATCTCGACACACGGATAAGCCCGGACAGTGAAAGGCCAGCAACTGCAGCAAATAACGTGATGCACTGCTTAGTGATTCTCGCACGCACAACCTTTGCTTTAACCATGGCTTTGTATTGTGTAAGGGACAAATCGACAGTGCGACATAGACTCCCAGTAGTCGGAAAGACACGGAAGCTGTCTGTAACTGATCTCTGATAAAAAAAAATAGTCATACAGCCCTGACATAGCTCAGGGTGTCATAAGAGCTAATCACGGAAATTGATCGCGTGCGACTCGCGGGAGTCGACTGACGAAAGTCACGTGACGTGTGACCACCTTAAGGACCGCCTTAAAACCAGCTGGCGAAAAGGAAGGCTCGCGCTGAATGAGTAGCACTGCAGATCACCAATGAGTTCGACGTGGTCTATGAATATCATGTGTAATATGTATAATAGATGCAAATGATTAATGGGAGTAACTTATTTTTCATGTATGTGTGGGTTTCGGCAAATCGTCCTGCTAGGTCGTATAGTAGGCTCCCAGGTGAATTTTTCGCCTCAAGATTTTTGAGGCGTCTTCCTATGAAGGACACAGTAAGTGGAACGTTGTTATGCAAATACAGCCTACACAGATGGTGTACTATTGCCGTGATACTTTTTGCTGTGACTAGATTTGCGGGAAATGTGATCGAAATATTCAGGCCTCAAGCTGACAAAGAAAGACGAAAGTATCCCGCGAGGTTGCTACGTCCGTTGTGGGTGTGAGCGATCTCGCTGCATGACCAAAAGCTCTGGAACCAAACTCGAAAAATAAGGAAGCTATGATATCATGAAATTTGGAATAGCTAATTGTGGTAAGAATCAATATACGTTGAATGCAGGCTCTATTAAATTGGAAATCGTTTTATAAAAATCAGTTGTAATTTATAGCATTCGAATAACAAGACTACAAAAATAATTACAATCATCTTCCTAACAAGGGTCAGAAGGCCACGCAACCCTTTGAAAGGCCAACCAACGAATAGGGGCGTTAAGTGGGATTAAAAGCTTAAGCAGGGTTTTAATGCGAGCCTCCCCCTATATATATATGTATATATATATATATATATATATATTTCAAGACAGAAAGTAAACACAACCCATTATTTTAGAGGATATCAAACTTTCCCTAAAACCCCAAAGCTCAGGTGGGATTTCAGGTAAACTATATCGTCGTCTAAGGCAACCTTTTCTAGACTTTGTCTATGGTTGTTTTTTTTTCTTTTTAAATGCTGAAATACACAGACACTTTCACTGGAGGTTACCTTCGACACCGGCAAACTTCTCCCATGGTCTCTCAATCCGCTTGAGTGACTACGTGAACGCCGAACGGGGTACCTATGCTCCCAATCGAACAGGCATTACTCAATTTATTATATCCTACCGTTTACGTATAGTAAAATGCTCTCGTTTCTACGTACGTCGGTACGTATTACTCTAACACTATAATAATACATTCACCGATACAAAATGCAAGATGTTTTTGTCTTAACTTGATCAATATGTTTGTCCTGCCGTATGTACAGAGTGTGTGCTCGCCTTCGTGATAAATACATAATGCGCTTCAGAGATACACTACACGTATTGAATTCCTCCTTCCGCCAGCACTGTCCGGCTGGCCTGTTGCATCGGATCGATGTTTTGGGCGTGTCCTCCACGATGGTCACGAGGTACGGACACACTCTTAATCGAGTGCCCCAGCTTGTAGTGCGCGTTCCACAGCATCTCACAGGTCGTCACAGGACGACGCGACATTCCGTCATCAGTGAGGTACCGGTGAGTTTGATCAGTGCTTGGGGTGCTATGTCGTCGTTCTGAAACCCGTTTCGTCAACATTGTCCATTTTGTTGCGTGCGTGCGAGACGCGATTGTGTATAGACGGCTGTGGCGGCGGCGGCAATGTGGCATCAAGGGATCGATCTCGCGGCCGTGGCTGGGATCGTCTTGGCCCAGCCTGAGCTTGCTCATTGCCAATACGATTATGGACGCTCGCTTGGGTGACATTCGGAGCGGTGCGTATTGTGCTGGGAAGTGACCAGCCAGAGAGTATAGAGGACTGGCGCCCGATAATACCGTCCGATGCTACCAGGCTGTGGCAGCGTCACATTCAACGGCGGAGAGCTCGACAGTCGTTGTCGTTGTTGCTCAATAGGACTCGCAACACAAGAGCAACAAGGCGAGATCGAGAGGTGTGTTCGGTTCCATTGTGTGTATCGGGCACAGAGCACCCGCCTCTCGTTGAGCGGGGTATGGAAGCAGGCGACGACCCAAATATCTTATGGTTACCTGTCGTTGATCATTTACTTCACGGGACGGTCTAGAGCAAGCAGTCACACTAGCATGAAATCTTAGCGACGAATGAACGTATGCTGGCAGTCAGAGCAGCATACGTCATCTGACAAGGTCCTCGTCACAGATCGAGGGGAGTCATATGTGATGCCCGAAGATTGGGAACCAGTTAGTGGGTGGTGTTTATTTTTCAAAGGGCTCAAATCTAGTCTCATCTTAAGGCGCACAGGAGGTCGACCAACGAGAGGTGCTGCTTCAAGGTTAAAAAATACCGCCCATAGATCAACAAACTCGAGAGCTGTGCCGGGCCGGGCCATGTAAGGACATGTACACGGAGATATTGGATGAAATTGGCTGGGTGACGCTGCTCGGCAAGTGGTGGCCTACAGTAGTGTGCAGTGTACCGAGAATGCCATCCTTAGGCTAAATTCGGTATATATAATTGCATGCATTCATTACGTGGACCGCAGGCCAATTGGCGACCGCGATCTTTCTACAGATTATTGGACGGTCATCAGGCTGCAGATAGTTGTCATACGTTCATTGATGTGACACAAACGAATCGCCATAGACACTCAGGTTAACACTTTGCGAACCTGATTTGTTCGTGACCGTACGCCTTTTTTTTACCAGGTACCGCCTCCAGACCCACCGTTCGTTCAAACGAATTCTGCAAAGCGCTGCACGAACGTGAGCTCTCTCATTAGAGTAAGTTCAGTATTCTCATTAAACGAATCTACCACCTACGGTCTATGTGCTTTCATTGTAGCTCGACTGGTCGTATAACGCCGTGTACTGCCGCCCTAGAGATAGACGGGTCAATCGCTTTACCAGCGTTGGCAGCGTGGCTGCAACGTGTCAGCAGTAGGCATTGTCCCCGTGAGCCGATAACGACCATTCGCTATCATTCGTGGAACAGACCACTGTCTCGTTCGGATCCTCTTTCATTATTCCAGTTCTTACTACCACTACTGCTGCTGCCGCCGCCGCTGCTGGCGTTGTTACTGTTTACTATCAGGATGTGTGTTTCCACTCTCATAGTCATCATCGCTGTGAGCATCGTCAACATTACTGTCGTCGTCTCGTGGAGCAACCCGGTGATCCGCCGCCTTGATCCTTGGGCCGTACGCCCTCTGATCTGCCCGCTTGTCGCGTTGTCTCACACAGACGCACACAGACCGAGAGACACAAACGAACAAGGGAGGGAGTGATGTCACCACAGATCAAAAGAAGGACATCAACCTTCTCAGCGAGATACGTAGACCTCAACAAGCAATGGGGCTGTCGGCCTATATCGGCGACAACTCAATACAACCATTATTCTCCCATCCATTGTGGCCGCAGGAGTCAGACTAACAGGAAAAACATGGCAGCCCCGACAGGAGCACGGCCTCTACCGCCACCACTACCAGAAATATTAACAACAGCAAGTGCCTTGGCAGTTCGGCACCGGCTATGCCGCCGAAAATGGTCGTGTGCTTTACTGGTGTTTCTGCTGCAGCAGCGTCCCGTCACCCCGGCATCCGCTGCCAGAACGGTACACTGTCGCCTCACTGCATCGCTGTTCGGGGGGGGGGGGGGGCAGAGATAGTTCGGCTTTTCGAAGGACGCCTGTGTGTACAGGCGAATTTCTCCATCGTGTCTTGATAGAGCTGTACGTATTCAGTGACATAGATTCACCGGCATTGGTTAACGGTCCTGCGAAACCGCTTCGAGGTGACAGCAGAAGATCGATAAAGAGAGACTGAAGAAGATAACGACACCGATCCTGCTCTCGTGTCCGTGTGAACGGGAAGTGACCTCAGAAGGGTGAAGATCTCGTGGGGTCAGAGCGAGGTAGAGGGTCGCTGGCGGCGACCGACCAGCGATTCGGCGCAGTCCTGGTCCTGCCTTCCAGAATTAAGTAGCAGATGTCATTGAAGATGTCGTAGCCCGTGGAGTGACCAAAGGTGCAAGAGCGATTGTTGGAACAGAAGGAGAACTGGAAAGAGGAGAAAAATTGAATTATTCTGGAGTCACCTAAAGGAATCGGTATCGAAAATCACGTCAGACGTTGAGACACGTTACGCGAGGATGGACGAGAAAGGATCTCGTTGTGTCCTGCCTCAATATGACAGCTCTGTCTGAGGTCCTGTGATCTTTATTTCACAGCCTTCGCGGACATTACTTCGTACGGAGATGGCAAGACAAAGATAGGAAGAAAAACCTTGTCGCCAGGGTGATCATTTGAATGTCATTAAAAAGATCGACCGGTTTGCTTTGAAGAACGATATTTGGCTGACATTTGAGTTAAACAGTAATTCGTTGTAGTTTTCTCATATATATATATATATATATATGTATATACAAGATAATGAGATAAGTGCAACTATAGCGTGTTCATAAACGCAAGTAATTATAACAATTTGTTCTAAAAATGATGCTACACTCCGCTCAAAATCCCATACGCGTTCTATGGTTTTGGGCAAGGTTCGACTTTTCCTATCGTAACCTTTTATGCTTTCCCCTCTGTCTGTCTTCTAGCTTACAATGTACGTTAAAATCTAGACCCTATATTCGCAGCGAAAAAAACCGAAAAACTAGGTGCAAGAAGGTTGAATTCGAATATATGAACACCCCGTATAAAATTTTTCGTGAGATCACATCCGACCAGATCCCACGCTGCGTACAAATCTCTCCTTGAGTTAAATTGTCCACTCATATTATCTAAAGGGTCTGGTCGTTTGAATTCAATTGGATAAATCGCTCGATGAATATAAAATGGATCTGCAGGAAACGCGAGGCATCATTATACTAGACGACTTTGATAGTACGTGTCCTACAACCTCTAGACAGTCACCGAGTTTCATTTCCATTCGATCTCGAACTGTGTTGGCAAAGCAAAGCTGTACAAAGCATTGATCTGGTAGACTACCGCAGTGTGCGGGGTGACGTGTATTAATCGACGTGGTCGTCGGCCCGTTCAATGAGAGCGAACATCCAGGCCAGAGTTATATAGAAGCTTCGAAACGCGGTCGGTGCTCTAGATGGGCCAGCTAGCTAAGAAGCTAAAGTGTACCACCTGCGTATACATATTAAAATATACGCGCACCTATATATATATATATATACATATATATGTTCAGCGTTAATAGTGGGTGATGCTTGCCCTTGGAATTCTTGCATCGCCACTCGACTTGCGGGTCACACATCCTCCTTTACTTTGCCTTAGGACGGAGTCGAAGAAATTGCATTTTATCAGATACATTATGCACGTGACGATCTCAAGTCAAAACAGCCACGTCCCCTGAGCTGAGGTATTTGGGAGATTCGAGATACCACTCTATAGCGTGTTACTTGTCTATATAACGTAAATAAGTAGACAAACGATACTACATACTTAGTGCATGCCTTGAAGCCCATGCTATTCAGTTGGCCGCTTAGTTGGCCGCCAGAGCGCCACCATCATCAGTTGCACATATGATACCTCCTTATAATTGGTATGTCTCGTACAACATGTGTACTGTAACAGCATCACACCGTCTTACGTTAGATATTGTATATGTAAATGTGTGGTTAGCAACTTTATTGTCATGTAACTCGCCTCATAATAGTGGCGTTCACTGTCCCACCGGTGTAATTCGCCATCCACAGGAATAACCCAAGGGATATCGCCACTACGCGATAGCAGCGTCCCTACGAGAAACAACAGCAAAAGATACTTTCGTGTTCGCGATCTTCCGAATCGGTCCACCATGTAGCCGTGTATGTATACGCGTATATGTACACCCAGACCCTGAGACCATTGTCGAGGCTATGGGCTGTCATATAGCCTCGCTCTGGAGCACACACGTGGCTGCATGCGCATAATTGAATGTGCGACCATCGTGCGGAGAAGCAGATGGCCACAAAGGCTGGTAAACAGCAAGAGCTAAAGGGGAACGAAGGAGACGATGTGAAGGACAGCGGATCGCGTACCAGAAGCCGCTCACCAGGCACTGGCTAACTACGACATGGGAATCGATTCTCGCTCCTTTGAATTAGATCTTGTGTAAGTGTTTTTCGGATTCAACAAGGGAGGAAGGGAGATGCGTTCCCATCATATAAAGTGCCCTTGTAAAGTGTAGTCCGTGTGGTCCGCTCGGCTAATATTGATACATTTCTCGGTTTGGTATCAACTGATCTTGAGACAACAGAACTACTTCCTTACAAGTTTTCAAAGCTGAGGATGGCCTCTCTCTCTGTTAGTGTCTCAGCAATTTATACACGTACAGCCACGCACGCACATACACATATACTCACATGCGCTGAAATGCACACGCGCCTCTGTCTCACTGCATTGTGACACCACTGTCAGCTTTTACACTCCAGAATAATCCTATTCCAATAAGGGTATGCGACGAAATGCATGTACAGAGAATTCCGGCAGCCACCGACGAATTTTAAATTTCATTGCCAATTCGCATGGTATTTATCGTTGCGTATATTAGACGAGTTGTTATTATACAATTTTAGCACGTTCATTCGTCCCGTAGAGACAATGCGAATATTCGCATCCCAATAGTGGACGAAGCGTGATCAGCTGCATCGGCTCATGTATATACCGTTGGACGGTGGATTAGACATTCGCGACGTCCATAAGCGAACACATGGGCGAGACGGCGGACGAGAGTGAGGGAGATATGTTTTTGCATTCAGTCTCGGTATGATTTGTGGCAGCTTTGTTACTGCCTCGAAGCGTTGGAGATGGAGCCAATAATCGGCACCGGCCGCCGGTGAGTCGCGTCGAGTTGCTTAGCAGTATGGCGTCAATTTCGGAAAATTCTCACGATTTCGGCAGCGACCAGCGGGGGTGGTGGCCCGTGAAATCTTTGTGTGGAGACTTAACTTGATACGGCGAAGTGTCTACGATTGCGCATCATGATGGGACAATAATTACGTTGCCGTGATTGTTTTGCTTTTTGTCGTCTTCATCCTAAGCTCATTGCTGAACGTAGAATATGTTGTGAGATCTTAATTCATTGATTCGTCACACAAAATATGGTTAATTAGCCAACAACGGAAAATAATGAAAATGCTCAAGCTCTCTAGAATAGAACACACATGAGTCTTATATTCTAGATATAGAAGGGTAGATAAACGTCCATTTTCTTGTTTATAATCTCGTACCCGATTCGTTTCTAAAACTGCTCCGGCACGAATTCTGACTAGCCGTAATATAAACATGGTGAGAATATCGGGCAATGTCCAAATTGTCAAGTGTCTAAATTCTGCTATTGTTTGAACGGACTACTACGGCGGCATGTATATATTTTTCCAAATTTTTCACGTCCACCCTGGAATTTATGGCTCACAAGCCTAGTTGGTCTACTAATTAGAAACTGAAGTAACAACATCATCATGTTTCAACTGAAAGACATTTGAAACATGACGAGCGCAGATCGAGCGCAACCGTTTGAATCTCGCCGCACCGAACGTAAACTCAAAGAAACAGCACCACGCTCAGCAGATATATATATATTTATATATATATATATGTGTGTGTGCGTAAATGAACAACACCGAAACTAATGGAGCTTCGCAGACTCCCAATGCTCCTGCGCGTGCAAAAGCATACGTCCGGGTTCAGATATCAGGTGATAGGCAGGCTTCGCGCCTGCCTCCCAGTGACGTGGCCAGCTTAAATGTGACATGAATTGCAACAATGATCGCCGGGACGATGTTTGGCTGACAAGTGATAAGCTTGCCATCTCAACACCCAGAAAACTGCTCAGATAGATAGGCTAATACTGTAGCAATTTGTTGATTTGTTGTAGCCTGCGAGCAACAGATTGATTCATTCGTTTATGTTCTTCGTTGATCTTCTCTTGTGCATCAAATAGCTGCTTGATTGCCCTACTGGCTCAATACAACTTTGGCCTTTGTCGCAGACCAAAATAAATACTTCAATTTTTGTGTATATATTCTATGTATGTTTGTGTGTATGTAGACCAACCATGAGTTGGTCACCATAGACCATTGCCGTCTTCAACCGCATTGGAACCACATTGGCGATGCTCTCGTTGTTCCTGCAAAGTGTTGAGGCTTCTTGCAGTCTCGCTGTGATCTATCGCCGATCATTGGCAGATCCGGCGGGTCCAAGCGGCGCGGCGACGCAAGCCGTTCCGGTGCTCCGACATACTATCGTAACAACCGCCCACTAGCGGGGACCCTGCCGTTTGTCGGTGTTGTTATGAGTACGGGAATAATCATTTACTCAAGAGTATCAACACTCAAAGGAAACGCTCGCTCGGTCTGGTCCGCCGCCGGCAGAGCTGGAACGCGGATCATAGCCGACAAGCATAGGCCGGGCGAGAGGTATCGGCTGGCCGAGACGCGACCGAACAGTCATAGAGCAATCAGAGATAGACCGCTCGTTCGTTCTACATCGGTTTTCGAGGGAAGCCACAAGAGGGACGAACAGGACGAGATTGACACACATCGGTAGTGATCTGTAGAGTTTATGTGTAACACTTGTGGTCAAAGGCAGGCCTATGGCGGAGGCAGTAGTGCCACGGTCTTTGGCAGTTAACAATAATAATAATAATAATAGCCGTGGTGGCGGTGATGGCTGTCCGCGCGAGGTCGAGACAACCGTCTCGGGCTCAAAAGTAGATAACGAGCAGGGTTTCGAGGGCGGCACGGATGACACTTCCTAACAAATAGGTAGAAGATTTAGACATGAGGCGTGATATGTGAAAAAAATCTGAATTATTTGAATACTTTTCTCGGCAGTCTCGCAATATTGATATTATCTGTCTGTTTGGGTTAATGGCTCGCCTTTTTTGCCGCTTATTCTCAATGCTTCGGGTCGCACTTTTTCGTGCGGCACAGTCACGTCATAATACGACAGCAATTGGCCGTATTGCAACGTTGCGAGGAATTGAAAAGCTGTTTACCATGAAGGACCTAGGATTAGAAACAGGAGCAATTCTTTTTAGATTGTTTTTCCCTGTTGGGCTTATTAATTTTGCCACTTTAGCTTGTGGCTTTCCTAATAGAGTTAACATACTGACTGATGTAGAAACGATGCCAATCGGGTGGAACAGCAGCGTCCGCGTTTACCATTCCAAGGGTAAAGGTGAATATTGAATATTGTGTATACAACGACGACACAGCTGCATAAACTTCATATTATAACAAAAAAAAAAAAAAAAAAATATATATATATATATACCGTCGTCCATATTTAAGTCTAATACAAACCACAGATATGACAATCACCCAAACGGCGAAATCGACCATACTGTACAAATTTGACGAGTGTGATATTTTCCACGTCCTCGTACACGACAATATCCCCACACCGTCGAGAAGATGCCTCCTTTCGTCGTGGGATCCATCGAAAGACAAAGTTACGGTGTTCCAGGCTCCTTGAAGCAATGACGCTACAAAGTGGTCCCGAGATCTCTCTGCCATTCAAAGCCATAGCGAGAAGGGTCAACTGTGACAAAAAAAGGTAACGGAAGGGATATCTCGTCTGCAAACGTGGCTCCAGGGAGTAAAGGATATGAATCACACTTGTCAATCCGACGGTACTGCTTTGCTGGCCATGCGAGTGACAGAGTAAGTCTCTATATCGCTGACTTTGAGCAATGATTTCCCATCATAATTATTATTACTATTATTATTGAATAGGAGAATCACTAGGGGCGGAGGGGAATACGCTCCAGATTGACAGCATGCGGCGAAATGTCGCTTCGACAGATCTTCGATTATCGAAATCGAATGCGTGAAGTCGAAGCACACGTGTGATGGCTTCAGTATGTTTTCGCACGATTAAGCTCATCGTTTTAGTCTTGTTTGACATCTCGAGTATTACAATTGACACCGTACGAATCATATTGAACTCCAACACGTAATTTCGGGCTGTTTTTGTGAAGATATCATGTTGGCGTTTGAATACTGCATTGTGCCTCGACACAGGAAGCACAAAAACATGTTCTGCACGGCAGGGCGCGCCGCGAATGTACCTTCAGCGAATTCAACCAGGGCCACAAGCATTTGCATAACAGAGCCATTTGTCAACGTTGGCAATATAAATGTGTCGTGGTTAACTACAAATATGTTCGACATCAACAAGTACGAGCGGCTGTAACCGCATTTTCAAAAAATCAGAGCAAAAAAATGCAAACGTGGGACAGATGTGAAGCACCTCTCTTAACAGCCATATTTGGATAAGGCGTTACGATGAACTAGTCCAGTCGACTACTGCCCACTAACTGTCCTATGCGTATATATCATATTACATATATACGTATATAGATCTTTATGTATATATGTAATGCAAGCTTCTAGAAGGTAACCTTTCGACAGGTTAGTGGCCTGGGCTTGAGTAGCCAGTTGACATCTACCTACGACTTTTAATGGCGCGTTTTCTTCCCTGCATCGGAGGGCTCTGTTCCAAGGCTGTCAGTGGGCCGAAAATCGCCTGCAATATTTCTCAGGTCAGTTACCACTTGAAGACTTATTCCAGAGGTCTGTATAGATGCGAGGGTAAGCTTAGTAGCTTAGGTCGGCTAGGTAAATCGCTGGTATTCACTTGCGGTGTTTACGGCTCGACGCAATCTATCGGATGTCAAACGAGGTACTGGCCTCCTGAAGACGGCATCGTTGCCGACTGGCGATTTCGTCTCGTATATCGACATGGTCGGGTTCGGTAAGGTGTTGCAATTTTCCAACTACCAGAGAGTGTGACCCTGCTTGGTTGCGTGACGGACGAAGTGCAGTGGGCAGTGTCGCGCCGTAGACGTCTGGCATCCATGACCACTGCGTCGTGGCACGATTACCTGAATTGCTTTACGCTTGGACACCAGATTCTTGCTTTTCCTTCGTCGGGATATCTAAATTTGATTGTGTTGCTAGGCGATAAGCCTGAGGCTTACTGTAAACGACCGCACAGCTCTTAGAAGCACATAATGTTTCATGTAATTTTAACACATAATCCCTGATGCATTTGTCTTAGGACGATTAGCAAAAAAAAAACTGAGTGTTCTAGGTAGATTTTCTTTACATTGAAAAGTTCAGTGGAAGTAACAGGAATACCGGTCACAAGTTGGGTTAAGTGTCGAACTTGCAATCGTGCGCTGGGACCACCTGCATTTTCTCGAAATTCCTCATTGCGCCTCGGGCAGCCGTCAGCGGGAATTCATTATTGCTTACAAGTTCTGCTGTAGTGGAAAAGCGCATTATTGTACCATCCGCGTACAGGCTTTGAAAATGCTCGCACGTGGGGACGGGCTACGGGTGAAATTTGCATTAAGACTTCAGGCATTTTTTCGTCTTAATCATTTTAATATATCGATCAATGATTGACAGGTACATGGCTGACGTATTACTGGTAATGTGACTTGCTATGACTATACGTGTTCGTATACTCGTACAGTTTGCGTCGCGGTGACTGCCCGATTAACTCTCTGGCTCTCCCAAATATATATATATATATATATGCGGAGAGATAGAGAGGAGAGGCTGTTCGAAGAATTGCCATGATACATATCTACTCATCGTGAATATTGATGGAGTGAATTTATTTGTGATGAATTCAAATCGCCTTCGGCTGTTCCGCCTCAGAGAGAGGCTGCTGCGTGCTATTCTAGCAAGTTGGCAATTTTATTCGTTCGGTTGTCGGCTTCTCGTTTACCGACTACATCGTTACTAAGTCTGAAGTTAAAGCATGGCACGTGTTTGATGAAAGCACGTATTCAGGGGAGGGGCTACGTCGGTAAAGACGGGACGAAACGTCGGCGACGGGGATATTTAGAAGAGCCGAAGTTTCTCGGCACGTCTCTATTCTAGGCCTAGAAAAATCGGTTTGGGAAAACAGAAATGAAGGGGTCTGAATTGATCGAATTTACGTGTAGCGTCAATTATGACGAATCACCAAGCATTAGGTAATTAAATTGTTATTATTATTATTATTATTATACTTTTAAAGTGGTAGTATTTGTTCATTGCAAAACGAGTAAACTACGAATGCTGATATATATGTATACGATGTGTGTACATACCTATCTCATCATAGCAGCGAACACGAATTGGCTGAATTTCATCGTTCAATTCTGCGCTGAGATATACTGAGAACGATTGGGAGCTTGCAGCTGTGCCGCTCTATCTACTACAGCGTGGCAATATGGAGCCTTTGAATACCCTGCGCACGTCCATGTGGAGCATGATTCAGCTATGTCAACAATCGCCACACAGTCTGCCGAACGTATTAATAAGAGTATATATATACATTTATGAAATCTCTCTCGATGGCACCGCATTAGAATCAATATATTTTCAGTGAGTTCGATGGCGGCGGCGGCGGTGGAGTTAGAACGGTCTCCTTTCCGTCCTGCCAGAACAATTCCTCCGTCTGCCGACCACGTTGTTCCTGTCGCGGCAGCGATTCTCCCTGTCAAACGGCCGACGATCGAGGCACTCCTGTTCGCTTCAAACGACTGCTGTTATATCGTTGTCAACAATGGGCCTTCGAGACGAGAGCCCACTGTTGCGGGCATAAGACAAGAAGATGGTAACTACCACAGAGGTCCCCTCAGACAGGAATATCCTCGGTGACGTTTGGCCATATCCGTCGTAGCGGTTGTCTATCTATCCGCTATTGACTGCAGAGTGTCCGTCTAGGTGTCGCTACCACTCTCACGCTGTCTAGCCGGTGCACGGCTGCAGCTCGGGCCGGGCACGCCGGGTTCGTTAGGATGGCGGCGATTCTGCTCGATTCGACGCGCACGGGGTGCACGAGGGCGAGCGTTGCCTTGTTGCTAGTTGTTCGTAAGTGGCCTCGGGTGGCTCTGTTGTGCTGGCTCGTTCAGAGACGAGAATTCGCGGGAGTTGGAAACTTCATGCTGACAACGGTCCTACCATTCAATAGCAGCGGTAGGTGCTATCGGCGGAAAGGGCCTCGTGCAAGCCGCCATTCAGGTAGAAACCCCTTCTTCAAGTGGTCACCGACGCGTTGATTCACAGGTTTCCCTCTGACGCCGTCTGATGTGTGCTGGCTATCGCGCCTTCCGCTTGATAGCTCCTCGAGCTTTTTGGGACTAAAGTGTTTAGTGCGCTGCACAGACTGCCGACCACATTCGTGAACGTTGTCATGCCACTTAAGGCATACCACCTTGCTGCTAGGGTTGGTCAGGCATTGTTGCGGCAATCGTGTAATGTCACGTTAGATAGTGAATAGATTTAGCACACCCGTCCGATAGTACGGGACGAAACGAATAAGAAAAGCTTTACCTTACAATCACGCCAGTTGTTATATTTCGTTATACTTTAAGGACCCACGTGGCCCCACACCAGGCAATTATCGTGTATGCGATTCAGCTCAAGATGGGTCACCGGCAAAAGCACGTCTCACTGTAAAATGCGAACTTTCTATTATATTTTCTATACGACGCGTCTATGTATCGATCCCTCGTTTGTGCTAGTTTCCTAAGTCAAGTCGTCCCGCAGCATTAACCAATGTCTCGTCGACTTGGTTTCCGTCATGACATGCTGATAATATGTCACGACGCTGATCATTTCCTGCTCGCTGCGACCACTTACCGCATGCGACCCGGCTGAATCCAAATCATTCTCATCTTCGTATGTTACGTACGCGTGGTATAACGTATGACATCTTCTACATCTATTAGAACGAATAAGGCGACGAAGATTTCTCTGACGCCAGGCGCCCCCCCTGCTTGGCCTATGTTGGGCCTCTTCTCGCCGAGGTCGAACTGTTGCGGCGGATCGAAGTGGCACGGTGAGTGCACTCTACGTCATGTCTCTTCTCTGTAGCTAGATGATGATGATGCTTCTGTTGCCGTTGCCATAAACGTAACGAAAACGAAGTCGCCGTTGAGTTCCGACCTCGGGTCCTGCCCTGGCGGCTCGCCTTTGCGCGCGTATCGAGTCTTCGCGTAGACGCATGAATAAGCAGCAGGCCTTTCACGAATCATCGGAGTACCTCAAAAGAGATTCGTTTCGACTACGCGCGACGAGCAGAAGACGAGCGCACCTTCGCCTGCTGTTCCTCAAGGGGGCGGCTGATGGCGCCGACGACTGCCGCACGACGCAATGGTTTTTGGTGTTCCGAGCTGCTGCGAGCTCCGAGCGCATCGTAAGCAGCCAGCAAGTCGCAACACTTCCCGACGACGCTTTGACGAGATGATTCTCTGAGCAGACGGTAGAAAATCAGGTCGTTTCATCCGCTATGACACTGATAATGTAGATAGGAGGGGGTAAAACGAGTCAGCTAGTGCTGTATACGACCTAAGTGAAATACAGGAACGAAGACAAGCAACGAACGGAAAGGCAGGACGAGCGCGCCAAGTTTAAGAGCGTGTTCTACTCCGATCGGCGAGGCGAAAAATTCAATGAAAACCTATATCAAGGAACATAGGCGTATGTTGCGGAAGCCATTCTCGACGGGAACTGTGTTTCTCGTTTGGTACGGTGTACAGCAGTGCCTTCGATCATCATTTACCGGATGGTGAAGCCAGTATACACATAAGCGTCATTGGCATTGAAAGGGCGGCATCTTCAATGAGAGCAGAAGTTTGGGCGAGTCTGCGGCGTTGACGGTGACGGCTATCAGAGGCTAACGATGAATGAGCGCAAATGAGAAGCGTCTTATTACTCGACAGAATAGCAAGATTGCCCCTGGGGGGGCACTCGCACAGCGCGCGTGCTGGATATTGTGCCTACAGGCGATTAGCAAGTGACACAGAGAAGTAGAACAATGTATTAGTGGGGCTGAAATCCGAAAAGTTGAACGTTGCGTACCTTTTGATTGTGTAATAACATGTTTCTATTGTAGAATGTTCTATTCATTGTCGAGGAATTAAATATCAAAATATAGTATACGTTTCGTAGTTACACTTTTATTCAGTAGTCCTTGTTCTCTTCATTCCGGCATACGGGTTTTAGCTTCTTCGAATCGAAGTGGAATAAATCACTGACAGTGACAACGACATCAGAAGGCCATTGCCGCTAAAGGGCACCACCGAGTGTCCAAGACCCCTGGCATGTATCCATACAAACCATAGTGTTGTATGCTAAATGAACATAACAATCTCATGAATATATATATATATATATATATGAACATTCGAATCAAATTCGCCACATTCGCCCCCGAAACTGACGGGGGTTTTTGATAGACCCGCCCGCAAGCATCAAGTCCAGGCCGACCAGGCAACTCAGTATATATATATATATATATATATAGATTCGAGCGATTCCTTCTGTAAAAATAGAAACTCTTGGCCACGTGGGCATTTTCGACAACGCCTTCACACAAAAACATAGAGGCGGTTAACGGGGGTGGCGCGATGTGGGCTGCTCTCAGCAGCCGCTCCGTCGCCAAGCAGCACGAGACAGACTGACGGCGAGTTGTGAAAAACGCTAACCGCATCCTTTGCTACTGGGGCCAGGACACAAACAGACATTCAGATAGAATCGAAACAGCTGAACCCCTGCGAAGAGACGACGTACACTATATCAAGCTGTGGTGGTGGCCGTTCGTGCGTACGTTCGTGCATGCGCAGTTTTGACAACAGCACTGCTGAGCAATGTGATAACTCCTTATCCGAACAAATAAAGTACATCGATGTAATAAATGTTGGTAGCGTCTCCGATGTTGCATGCAGTGGTTGCTGTTGTTGTCATCATCGTTGCTGTGACGTTGTTGTGACTGTTTATTTACTCAGGGATTGGGCAGGAACATCTGGCATTCTCGCTTTTCTTCACTGAAGGCGCGGCGGCAGTAACGACAACAACACCAATAACGACAGCAACGGCAACAACAGGACCACGAGTTACCGCCCAACATTAAGCTCATTAATCCGCGCGAACTACGTACAGTGAAAAAGCATTGGGTCTCCCGTTGCGGTAACAGCAATCTGTCTTCTTTAACGGGATCGCCGCTGCGCTTGCACCGCCAACACATCACGCTGACTTACTCGTGAACGACGGTTCGGCTTTTCGTTGAATCATTATGTGTATACAATACATGATATTAATGTAATAACAATAATAACTGCTCGAGAGAAGCCATAATGCTAAATACGTGACGTATATCACTATGGCGCTGTTTTGCTATACATATTGTATGTATATACAATCGTCGTAGAGATCTTTCGACGTAGAACGAGACGGGACGATATATTGTGCACACAAACGGCGATGATTGCATCGTCTGCAATTTGGCAGCGGTACGCTCTTGACCGTCACTGTAGGCGAGCAAGACCCTATATTTGCTTATGTGTGCTTCAGTGCATTGTTGTTATGCAATACGTGAATTGAATTGACCGAGACCGGGTAATAGGTGATTTAAGAGCAAAAGCCAGATCCACACCGATCTAAGCATAATACGAATCGGACTTAACATTTCGCATTGAAGATGTCATGACGAAAATTACCAAGGAGTGGTTGAAAATGACCGTTTGAGCAAATCAGCGATACCTTGCAGTTCGGGGGAGACAGACTCGACAACTGCAAAGAACACTGACAGTAGCGAAACCTAGCTATGAATAGATTATGATTAATGTTAACCCTAAAGAAATGACTTCATTTAGTGCACCAATTATCGTTAGTTCTTCTAAGCTTCAAAGTGTCATCTGCGGAGGGTTTCCGGGTTTTTGGAGACGTGCCTACAATTGCAAGCACAGTCCGATTTTGCCTTGTGTGAACCATGCTTCACTGTCCTCGACATCTTCCCTCATTAAAATGGCTCTATTGGCTTCTTTCAATTAAAGCTTTCGTTCGCAGTACGCATGAAGCACATACACAATTTGCTTTTTTTTTAAAACTAACCTCTCTCATTCTTTACAGACCCTCCCCCCCACAACGTTGCGTTCGCACAAATCTATAATCATACTGCACGTACAATTTGCTATTCCCCACCACCACCATCAGCAGCAGCAGCCGAGGATGAAGTGAATCAACAGCCGAACGAACAGCAGCTTTTGTAGAAGTGATTGTCGACGCTGTTCACCGTTACGGGGCACCGGCAGTTCACTAAACGGCAACTGCTCGTCGCTACCGACAGAATAGACGACGCTCTCCTCAGTAGGCTCTTTAATTTCTTCGCGGTCTCGTCGTCGACATCGTCATCATCATCATCATGATCACAATCGTTAGTTTCTTTATCCTTCCACAACTGTCCCGCAACTATCGCAGCCGACGACCATTGCCACCGTTGCAGACGCCGCCGCCGCTGTTGTTGTTGTTGTTGTATGATTATTATTATTATTATTGGGTTGACGTGAAGCGAATCAAAGTGTAGTAACTAGCGAACTGCAACGGGGAAGGACTTCGCAGTGGCTGAATCACGGAGGGTGGATACGGATTTGAGCTTTATCTTCACGAACGCATCTATTTTTCTTGTTGTTTCTGCTGCTGCTGCTGCAGTTGTTATTTGCGCTGATACTGCTCTGGTCCTTGTTGGTGTTGTTTTGCGTCATTGTCGTCGTCGTCGTTGTTGTTGTTGTTGTTGTGCTTACTGCTGTTTCGAGAGATGTATTACATACAATACAACGAGAATAAGTCCCCTCCATCGTGTCCCGTACTCCCACACCAAAAGTGCAGCCAAACCCGAGGTCCGCCCGCCATATTTGCCAAATTGGTAATTGGTCAAAACGGCCGCCGGTCGCGGTGGTGGTGGTAACAAACGACAGTGTGCTACTAACAATTTACTCCGACTCCTCTTCTCAACTATGACCAACTGACGGGTTCTGATTGTTGCTGTTGTTGCTCTAGCTGCTGCTGCTGCTTTTAGCTCCACCATGTGTAGTGTTGTTGCAACAGCGATTTAAGTAGAAGAAGAAAGCAAGAAGGAGATGATATCGGCGGTGGCGACGGGCGGACGAGGACGGTGAGACGGGGCTGAAGCTAACAGCAAAAGCATCAACCGCACCGTTTGGCTACCAGCCCGTTAAGGCTATTGCTGTATTAGTTGCCCTTATTATTGTTGCTGTTGTATATTAGCGGTGATGATCGCGGTGGGACAGGTAATAATAGCGACGTTGTGACTGGCACAAGAGCGTGGTCGGGGAGCCCGCAGATCGTTGCAAATGACTCGAAATCTTAGTGATTCTCTCGTTTAGATTGAGAGAGAGAGAGAAACAGAGAGAACGATAATGAGAGTGATTCAGACCTGTCAGCTGAATTTCACACGGAGATCGTTGTATTTATCATTTCGAAACAACATTACACGCATACATGTATGTGTGTAATATATATATATGTCGTGATTATTATTCTGCATGGATTGTATAATAGCGCCGATACGCTTTTTCCACTTGAGAATTACCACCAATTATGTTTCTGTCTGGTCCACTATTTTTGCGCGTACTCATATTGTCGTTGGGTTATTTACCATTATGCTCTTGCTTGGCATGTTCAATCCGGACTACTCGTCTAAGTTACAGTAGTTATCAGTGCGAGGTGTTTACTCAGCATATCCTTGTTCGTTTGTCTCTTGAGCACACATCGACTAACGCAAATACATTTATTTGCATAGGTGCTGTATGTAGATAAGCTTGCGGCTTGCTCTTACCCATGAATCTATTATACGACACGACGCGATATCCTTGTCAAGGTTTGTTGTTGTTCGACAGTTCGCCTGTCCTCGTGGTTGACGGACATCTTTATCTTTGTCTGCTGATACCTACAATTAGTGTCATTCGGCACAGTGTAGCATGCTTTCTCCAAGTCTCATTACCAGCATGCGAGTGGTTCTGCTGAAGATGCAGAGCGCGAGACTGGTGAACTGTCGACGAGGGACAAGTACAAGGATATATGCCTCGGAGACTGCGACCGCCGCCGCCGCCGCCGCCAATCTGGCAACATGACGATGCTGTCAGAAAGCCGGGCGGCCAGCGATCCAGGCGAACTATCGCAGGCGACGAATTCGCATACGATACCCTCAATCAAGCATTCCCCGTTGTTTAGTCTTGTTCGGTCAGGGGGCCTTTCTGGTTGTTGTTGTTGTTGTTGGCCACGACGGCGGTGACGGCGGCGGCGGTGACGGCGGCGGCGGTGGCAATACCAACACCTAACATCTCATCAGCCATAGCCGTTGCATCCGTCAGCTTAGCTGTTACTGATTCGGATCATGCCACACGCAATGTATCCGTGCTCTACAATCCTACAATGCAGGGCTAGCTGCATGCAGTTGACAGTTACCACCCTGTTACCAACTAAGCCTCGCACACACGCGGTTGGAAGGGGGAGTGCACAGACCACGAATCGCAGCGAATGAACATGTCGGCCGTCGGCACCGCCACCATCTTCGCCAGGGAATAGTTCACGGCATATGAAAATGGAGCCTAGGACCACACCAAGAGAGGAGATGGGACGAGAATGACATGGTCGTCGGATGGCCTCACTGCTCGAGGCCCGGAGATCTCTCTCCTTAACAGTCCTGTAGATCGTTCGTTGCGTAGGGAACCGCAGCAAAAGGAGAAGCTGTAACCGGGTGAATCAATGAGTGTATGAGGGTGGCCGACAGCGGGCGCAGATCGATGTTGTGCTTACGTTGTAATCTTAGCATTGGTAGCAGGCAGGAACACACTCACACACGCACGCATGCCCGATCACCTGTGGGTGGCTCAGAAGAGAGCAGCTTGAGATTTGGCTATCGATTCTTGTTAGTCGTCTGCGTTGTCTCAATTCCGAGTGTGGTCTCTGAATGAGTGAGTATGTGTATGTGTGTATATGTCTGACTGCTTGTGCTACACCTATGAATGAGCAAGACCTTTTCTCGATGCGTATAGCGACGTTATAAGCAAGCCCCCTACTGTCGATGTGTCTAACGACATGCTCTGATGCCTGTCGACTCTCGCCTGTCATCCGGATGGCGATGTCAGCATGGGCAGCATGACAATATCATTTGGTACGGTGCTAGGTATAACCAGTGTCACAGTGGTAACAACATGAAGTTCAGTGAAAAAGATAGATCCAGAGGGAGAGAGAAAAAGAGAATGATATAGAGAGATTGTAAAAAATGCCGACAGCTGCTCATGGGACGAAAACATCAAAACATAGCGCAGATTCGTTCAGCGCCGCTTCGATTAGCGGGCGTAGCGTGCGTGTGACAAATACGTACGGAGTAACTGATGTTATAGAAAAATCTGGCAAAGACGCGACTTGGCATTATAATGACCAATAAAAAACAATTATTATTAGTGTTATAAAATATATATGCCATTGAAGGTATCGAGGTATAAATCAAGTAATCTCACACATATTCTATTATAGTTGGCCCTCAAGAGATGTGAGGCTCTCATTGATGTCACTAATTATGTCCCGCGTTAAGTAAACATACATATAGGATGGCCAGAACATAAGTGTTGAGATTGTGTTTATCCACCACCAATATAATAATTATTCTGAATTTCATCTAGCTGTTTTCTTCGAGAACTTGATGAAAATCGGACTTCAACCTCGCCGGCTGGCTGGCCAGTTTTTAGTGCGCCGGATCGAACTCTAGTACTCGAGAATTTAGAACACACTTACATAAATAAATCGTTGTTGAATGCTCATTCGAAACAAGCAGCCTTATTCAAGAGCCACTTGTATGTATAATACGAGTGGCGTATATCTATTGCATAATATATTAGGTTGACCCGAAAATAATGAGACTCATGTCGTCTTGCGGCGAATTCTTATTCTTGGCCGGTTTGAATTCAAATTTGGCGGGTAGTGAGACACAACAATTAGTAAGCTGGCGGCGCAAAAGCCGCTAGCATTCGGCTTTGGTTGGGCGTACGAAATGGCAATCGCCGAAGCAGGTCCCTCAGACTTGCATTTTTTCAAGAAAAGTGTCAGGTTTATTATTCAAAAAAACAAATGTTTGGCTGAAATCCATGGAAGGTTGGTTAGCGTGCACGGCCATAATGCCCTGAATCGACGACAGGTGTGCCGTTGGTGCGTTTAGGTAAGGCTGCTGGGACATTAATAAACATCGAGGGCGCCCACTCCTTCCCGAATCTCGACGAACGGATCGAGATAATCGTAAGAGCTTTTGAGCAAACAAAGCTTGGTCATTGACGACTTTGTCGGCTAGAATTTGCGTGCCTCGAGAAACATGTCGTCGAATTATTAAAAATAATCTGAGGATGCAGATAAAAGTGCAAAATGGGTCCCTCATTAACTCGGTCCTGGCCAACTGAAAATGCGTGAGGCGTGTTGTACCGTTGCAGTGGACGAGACATGGGTCAGCCTGTATAGGAGACCGGAAAAAGATCAAGTGAAACAGTGGCTACGACCAGGTGAACAGGCAATGGCGGTAGCAGAACTAGGTAGAATCGAGCCTAAAGTTATGGTAGCACTTGACATGGATTTCAACGGAATTCGCTACTACGAGATTTTGGGCCCAAAAGAAAAAATGGACTCGGCTCAATATCTCGAGTTCTTGAAAGGACTCATGAATAATTAGCATGGCGATAGGAAGCACCGAGTGTGGCCGCTCGAGGACAATGCTAGGGCACATCGTAGCAATGAAATTACGTCCTGGCTTAAGGTCAACAAGATTGAGCGATGGCATCACCCACCCCTATTCTCCCGATTTAAGCCCGTCTGGCTATGGTTGCTTCCATCTATTAGAGAGGGCGATAGGTGGCGAAAGGTATGCAAACATCGAGTTACTCCGAGAGGCCTTAAATATCGAAGTTATAAGTAATAGAAATGGTGCATACCCAGCCGTCAGAAGGCTGCCAGAACTCTGAGACCAATGTAGAAATAAAAGAAGTGCATACATTTAGCTCATACTAAAAAAATCTTTGTTTTAACTTCTGTATGTGTCTCATTATTCACAACCTAATATAATGAAAAGAAACTGTTTCCACTCGGGAATACCATATCGTCTTTGCTGGTCGGCATATTACTAAATATTATAGAAATGGCCGGTCGTGAAATACGTTCCTCGTTCCATCTGCGGTCATTATAATAGCCATCGATCACTGATGAAGTCATTTTACAAACCTACTATATGGTCATTATTATTATTACTCCATCTTACAACTTTATCCTATCCCAATGCAACAGCTACGAACATTTACATATTTCCCCTTTTTACAGGAGAGTTACCCGTGGTGCCTCTCCCACAGAATCATTTTTTCTTGTCTTTCCTTTCTGGTTATTGCTTTTTAACTAAATCTCCTCCTTTGTGTCTAAATCCCATTGCGACCGGTTCATCACCCAGTCGTCCACTTAAGTTATATTGGCCTGCAGGAGTAGGCACGCCCAGAGACCTCCTCCCGTACACAACAGCTACTGAACAACTTTCACCCAAGTAGTCAAACACCGAGACACACATCAGTACATCTACTTTCACGCACGCACACCACATACCACCAGATCTTCAAACCATTGCCACCAGCGTAAGACCCTTTGTAGTAGACCGCTGTTGCTTCCCATTAGTGCTGCTGCTGCTGCTGTCGCTGCTGTTGTTGTTTGTTCTCCTATTGCTGTGTTGCTCGTCCCTTAAGCGGCCGTTGTCTTCGATGGGTGGGGTGGGTGTATATAGCCTCCGTTCACCTCTGGCCAGCTTCGCAGCACCTCAATGCCGGGCCCCAGTTTGCGTGCTCCTTGACGAGCGCTTTGTGCCCGAGATTTATTCCTCTCCCAAGCCAATTTTCCCTCTCAGTGTCGTCCGTCCTCCATTAAGTCACATTCTGCCTCCGTATCTCTCTATCGGTGAGTCCATCCTCTCGGAACCCAGCCCACGTACGTTCAGCTATTGGGCGGCGGCTATTTGTCGCTGGTTTTCGTACTATTGCTGCTGCTGCTGCCGCTGACTCTGTTTCTAGCGCGGTCGTCGTTCTACGACGGCTGTTGCTGTGTAATCTCGCGGCTATCGGCATCGTCCACGTAACGAATACTCAGGCGGCATCGCGGTTATACGTCCACAAACGATCCGTCGTCGCTCTCCCTCTCCCGTCTTACAGCCACCGCCACCGCCGCTCTACAGCCATAGCTACACGATTACTACTTCACTATTCTGCGACGACCACTACTGGTTGTGCTAGTGATGAATCGCTTCGTGGTTGTACAGAGTAAGTGGCGCTCGTGGAGGTATCTCTTCTCCTTGTCGTTGTCGTTGCTGTTGTTGTCCATCGATCGGCCACAACGGCCGGCCGGCCGACCGACCGACGGACAGACTTATCAGGAGGGAGGGGCGGCCGTACACGCGGACGGATTGACAGGCAGTCACTAGCCAACAGGAGATCAGTGGCTGTTGCTGCTAACGTTAGCTCCGCTAACCGCAGCGGCGATGAGTGCGCCGACGCCGATAAGCAAACAGAGATTAATGTCGCCCGTCTGCTCGCACTGGTTCCACCGGCGGCGGCGGCGGCGGCGGCAGCAGTAGTTGTAGTAGCGGAGGTGCAGAGAATACAAAGAAATAAAGAAATAACGGAGCCTCACTCTTCACTGTTTTGTTTCTTTCACCGACTTTGCTCACGTTGATGCTGCTGCTGTTGCTGCTGACGATAATAATTATAATGATAATAATAACAATAATAACCACCATCATCGTCATCATTATCAGCATTATCATTATCATAGCAGTGCTAATAGCATTTGTAGATAGAGCACGAACGATAGTGATAGGAGATGCTGCGGCGACAGTTGGCCGTGTTTCAGGCAGCCGCACTCGATGTGTCAGCCGAATGTACATACATACGGCACAATGGTGGGAATGATCGTCACCAAAGTGGATTTTTTCATTAACGTGATTCTTGGACACCACAAGATACTCCGATAGACGTTGATCCGCCTGACACGGCAGAAGCGGCGGCAGCAGCATCATCATCGGCGATGAACAGTGACATTTCTTCGGCTGACTGACATGCATTGCCGTCAGCGGCTACGAGATGGCCGGCTAATTTGTTGTAGTTGATAGGGCCGTTGAGTTGTAGTAGATTAAGTAGCGATGCCGTTGTGGAAAGATCGAGATGCGGAGAGGTGGCCAATGGTCCTTGTGGTGTCGTTACCGGCCTGTTAAAGTAAGGGGCCACTGTCCAAGGAAATTTTCTCCTACGACCGACGAGCCGATCTTGCGCTTGTGGTCTGCGTCCTAAATGTGCGTTTGGTCCCTTCCCTGGTCTTGCCGGGCGACAGCGGCTATGCATATGTTTTAATGGCGGCGAAGTCGAGAGTGACTTTGTCTGTGACTTTGTTTTACACAAAGAATTGATACCTCTGTGCATTATGCACGACAGGGAAACTAGTCGAGAGGGATGGGACGCAGAAGAGAGGGATGGTAAGCAAAGCCCGAGGTGTCAGCTTCGTCCTGCGACGAAACTAACTCCTCTGCTCGGGTGAGCGCTGGCAGCGATGTTTGCTTTGAATGGGCGGTAAAGGGAAGACACATTGTGTAGGTCTGTTGTTGGTGTTGTTGTTGTTGTTGCAGGTGGTGGCAGCAAATGAACTGGTAGAGATAAATCATGTTGGACTCGTAGAATTATAGTGGGAGCTCACGTCAGTAAAAATGCGTATAGATGTCGGTACGTTGCTGTCGTGTACTACAAATGCCTATCGGATGATCGACTTTCTTTGACGCCCAACGTATCACTGCAGGGAATAAACAGCTGAGCTATCAGCTCCATCAAGATGGAACTCTGTCAGATCTGCTAGCGACGTTCGGAGATGACGTCTGCAGAATTACTGCAGACAGAAGACACAAATGGATGTCATTGATCCAAACAATCCTTCCGATCCTGGGAAGCTTTGCAAAATGTTCAAACAAACTTCACGCGCGTTTTATAAACTACAAGTTCGATCGATTCAGTCTACGAACGCCAGTGACTAATCGAAGTTTTCGGACCCGTTTCGCACTGTTTTTCTCCAGGACGTTCGTTGCGCCGGACGCCACCCGATCGAACCGGGACGTTGTTCAGCAGATGGACGGTTTTTGAGTTTATTGATCTTCTCGCGATGCCTCGAAAACCAGCCTATCTTGATACATCGTAGACAGATACTAACGTTAGCCACTGCCTGAGTACCAATCTACACGTCGAGCGGTAGCCAACGACAGCGCTGACCCTGGTCAGCTGGAAGATGAGGGGCTGCTTTTGACTATATCTTATATTATATAGAATACGAATGGTCAATTCGACAATTCCGATTGTGCTCAGTATACATTGAAAGGATATTGCCATACTATACGGCCGGCCAGTGGTAACTATTGCTGGCGTCATTACAGTACACGTACATAGGAACCGACATATATAGATAGAAGCGACGATAAGACCATGACACGCATATAGTAATACCATCGGCATAACAAAGCAATAACGCGATAGCAGCAGCACCTCGACTGACGAAAGCCTGGACTAACGTCACCTATATTAGTTTATCGAGATCAAGCATTTCCATAAATCTGCGGCATTCGGCATTGCGTTCGAATCTATTAGATTATGTTGTATATACATGTCTGTGCGCATGCGTGAGTATATGTGTCTACTGGCGTTGTGTGTTGTAAAAGTCACATCACGAATTTGCCACCGCAAATCAACATTTAGACACGGGCGTCTATGGTGAACAGCAGCAGCAGGTGGAGTCGCACGAGAATGATCTGGCTGATATCCAGTTGATATAATGTGAGGCCGCGGAAGCTGATCTCTGCGGTGGGAACAGTTCCGTACAGAATAGTTGGAAAGACAAAAATGCTGTTATGCCGATACGTACATTTTTGTTACTTATACTTGTAAACTTTTTGCTCGAAATCTCTCCCTTTCTCGACGTGTGTGTGTGTGTGAGTGCTGTACGTGTACGAGCCCATGCCTGTATGTGCTAGCGTAATGGGGACCTGCGTTTGTGGTAAACGGAAGAAGACAATGAGTAAAATATTTCGATTTTCCCACGTCTTCGTCTTCAGTCTTTGTCTGGATGTCAATATCATATGTATATATATATATATATATATAAACTGATCACAAAGCTTTGAACTCATTAACGAACATGAAAAGTAGATTGACCGAAAATGGCAAGTTGAATACGCTGCTGTTGTGGTCGCGCCTTGAAAGAGCAAAATTAGACCAAACCAATATATTGAACACTGCTTGTTGATTTGTTTAAACAGAACATCGACTGTCTTATTGATTTTTTAGTTCTCCGTTCACTCCTCCAATCTCTTGCTTCAAAGAAAAAAATCGGAATTAACAAATTTATTTGACATTAACCTATAGTTGAACATCCGCCAGGCTGTATCGTGGAATTTAGCTGCATCACGCAAGATAACTATCAAAAACACGGGCCCGTTGCCAAATCAGGTTCTTGCCTGTCTTATATCATATTATGGACCGCACCACCACACCGATTTACCTAAATAATTACGGCTTGCGCTTCAGTTTTATTTTCGTGCTCCAAACGGAGGAAACGCGCCTTCTATTGCCACACAAATCGCTCAAACAATCCTTCATAATTGTTTAATTTGAGATGTCGAATCGAGATTTCGACAAGCGCTCAATGTATCACCCTGTATAGACATCGATAGAAGAACAATGACATCGGAAATGCCTGATCTTATCTGCAATCGAATCGCCATGAGAACGCTTACACGTTGGGGGAACCAGCCCCATGTGACTTTTATGCTTGAAGTTGCCTTCGGCCGCAGATAGAACAAATTGATGACCATAGAACAATCAGCCGGGGGGTGGGGGGAGTGAACGCCGTTAAGAATACGTGAGACATTCTGCTCAGAAGGAACTCAATGTTCAATCAAACGATTTCGTCAAACGCCGATTCGGTCAGCTGGGATTTCGGTATTGGGATTCAATTGCTCCGCACAAATGACCTCGATCATTCGGCTCGTATCGGCGGATTACCGAAAACGCTTCAGGGTTCTGTAGCGGCCGGTGTCACGTACGTTGATTTATGATTCATCCACATTTAACGGCTCTGTACATTGGTTCTCTATTATGAATTCATCGAGCATGTGCTGGGGTGACGAATTCACTGCCCGTGACATTATAGTGTTGTCCTACTGAATGTATCATTAAAATCGTCATTTCGAAATTCGAATGGACTCGGTGCGAGCAATCACGTTCGATTGACCTGTGTAGTTATCAGCGAGTTGTTTTCTATGTGCAAAGATGCAGTTTAGTTGTAGAAGTTGATGCCGAGTGGCAAAAATTTTCGTTTGAAATCGTTGCAGCGCCGCAAATCTTAGAGGTGCCTTTAAGAAATCAATTCTTTGGAAGTAATAATAATCATTTGGTTTACGTTCATTTATAGAAAATAATACACCTATAGTACAGTCTCTCATCAACAACCTATATGTATAGTATAAAATGTTATAATAAATGTGACATACTAAAGACGATATTCTACCATGATAGCAGCACTAGTAATAGTAATTACATATGCATTCACAGTAAAGATGAGAGCTCTCAAATCATAGGTGTACACATTTGTTTGATCAATCCGCGTATACCGATCGACGACGGCACTTCATAATATTAACGTTCATATCATTGCGATAGCTCCGATTCCCCTCCCCCCCGGGTGCGTTATCTATTACACAACAACTGGCTTGTTTTTTTCTCTCGCTTCCTTGTATCACCTTTCTCATTCGCGGTAAACTCGTTATTATTATTATTACAATTTTTATTGTACATATCGTTACACCCGTTATATCGGGTCATCTATTTCGGTTCGCTTACTACGACTCTCCACTCCTGCTGCTGCTGCTGTTGCGTGTTCTGTGTGAGCACTGGTCATACATAGACGAGCCCGTTCGTTTCTTGCCGTCAGTGAACCAAAGCAACGGAGATGAGTGCGAAGACGACCCGCGCACACGTCGTCATAGCTGCCCCATCGGCTTTTAGCCGTTTACCCAGCAGCAGCAGCAGCGGCAGCCTCTGGTAACACTGTGCGGCCTCCGGGACTAACTACGCTCCACCTATGCCTCAACGGACTGCGGCAGCTTCTCCCATTGCCACGAGCGCTCGCGTTGTCGGTCGCGATGCCCGCGGCAATATGACAGACCACTACGGACAGACACCTCAGGGTGGATTCGTTCATCGATAAATCACATCGCGCGGCCGTGAGGTGGGCCTCTACAACGAGAAGGAGCGAGTTAGATAGACACACACACACACACACATAGGGACACTCAGAGCCGCACAGGGGAACATTGAAACACGTAGCAAGGTTGCTGCAAAGGCGACGGCCACTGCTGGTACTAGCGCTCACGAACACGAGGCGGCCTGTTGTCGCGACGGGAGCGGCAGCCAACGATAGCTGACGTCTGATCGATATGACACGCTCGTACAGATCACGCTACGAGGACGGGCTACCGCACGCATCAGACGATTCAGCGTAACGCCTCAATGTTACATCATCACAATGTTCATGCGACAACGACGATTCCATTACATGAGTCGCTACTACGCACGCATTATTATTATTAATTAATTAATTATTATTATCATCATCGAAATCTGCGTGCTGATTATAGTCAGTCGATAAGCGGGTGAGGAGGTGCGCTGTGCTTGGTAGCCTGTTGCTTACGAATTGTCTGTCCAGGCAGCGAGACGCGCGCGCCTGGCACTGGATCCTGACAATCTCGTCCCGCAGTCGTACTATCGGCGAAGTTGTAGCGTTCGTGCACGACACAGGCACTGCCTGACGCGATGGGCATAATCTAGCGTGATAGAATCGTATACACCTGACCGAGACGTCAAGGTGACCCGATTGGCCATTGAGAGGTGTTGTTATTATATAACATACGTCAAATCTAATTAGCATGGTTGATTGGAAGGTTGATTGCAGATTGGATTAGTCCTGACAGCGAAGGGTGTCCGGGGCTACAGCCCTTGTTTGCGTCCATCGGGTACACGGGGAACACGGGGGATTATGCGGAAATAATACAACACGAGGTCAATATATGATGTCACTACGCGCATGTATAATTCACAGCCAGGACAGAGGACCGAGTCGCCACGGACAACGGCCACACACTCCCGAGTGTTTGACTGTTCCTCTGTTAACTGTACCACGGATGTATTATCGTGTTGACCGTTTTCGAGCCGCCTAGTTTCTCCTGGACCCATTTCGCTGACGGACGTATCCAGGGTCTCATGCATACGGCACAACGCCTTCTGATCGATCTGCACAATCTGAACCGGGGGAAGTCCGACATTTTCCTGGCAGAGTCGCGAAGGTTAGCGAGGTTCTGTGAGTGGTCTTAGGAAAAAGGAAATGTTATATCGCAAAGTGGCACCGAAGCCGAAGGGAAGCTTGGAATAGGAGGAGGACTACCCAAAAGGTTTCGCTGATATATTCGGCCAGCAATTCACCGTCAAGGCTTCCAACGTACTTGATTACGAGTCGTTTATCATCGTGTCTGTGTTGCATCTTTGCAGTGGATATACGGGGCTCGCCTCTGTCGAAGAGGGGCCTATTTTAGCCAACGGAATCTGACCACTACACATTTTGTTCGTTCTGACTGAGGGTTCCTTGGCGGGACTACACGGGTCTGGAATACGAACAATTGAAATATTTCATGTTGTTCACCAACCGTCGATGCCACATTGTGAGACAGATCTACGGGACGCTAAAAGTCTCACATTATACTACCTATCGAACGAGTAAGTTGAAAAATAGACCGCATACAACAACAACAGTGGAACGGCCCGTTGGCAAAAGACAATATAAATCTAGCCATGATCATATGCTCCAAGCTGACAACTACCGAATCGTTTGCGGTAGAGCTTTATTCGGAGGATTCCCTAATGTGAACATTGCCCATAGCTACGCCGCCGTACGCAGAGTATCCCAGCAAACAAATAACTATTATATTCAGATTTCAATCAGGAGTCACGTCATCGAAAATCTTCTGTTCTTCCGCTGACTAGCTCTCTATAAGACATGCAAATTCAATATTTCTCCCAATGTTTATCCTTCGAACATTTCGATAGACGTTCTTGATCAGACAGAAGAGCTATGCAATCCCGTTCGTGAAACAAGAGGCCGCCCAGACCACCCTCTCTATTCCTGATCATGATTCTGATGAAAGCGATATTTCTTCCTTTTGCTTTTCTTCTTCTTCTTGTTCCTGCTCTACTGAGCCAATCGAGACACGTAGGCGTCCACAGTGAATGAACCAGCGACGACACTCGTTGCTTGCCTTACTTTCAACGGCGGCGAGGTCTTCCCACGGACGAGATCGTTCGGGCCGTGCCGATCAACTGTTGGAGTAGCGCACCCAGCAGCTCGTGTCTCTGAGGATCGGGTGACCTTTCACTTTCGAGCGCCTACGCCCGATTGTCCGGCCGCATCCGCGATGTTCGAGTCTACGCGATAGTACACAACGAATATCCGCTTCTCCTCTAGTAATCTGCTCTTAGTGACATTTGCGCCTATCTTATATATTAAGCCTGTTGGCTGTCAGCAAGCACCATGTGCGCAAGTATTACAACGTTATAAAGGCGTATCGCATCGCACACAGATAGCCGCTGCATCGATCCAGTACGCAGTGCGCTCGCAGTCCTCGTAGTCTGTGATCAATACTTGAGAGGACTTCTCTTCAAGATTGTCTCGCACCAAGCCTGTGGCGTTAATATAGATATATATATATCAGAAGTTCAACGTTGAGCAAGTATTGCCATGTTGTGGCGCAGAGTGAAAAAGATCAACTGACTGGAACACTGTGGTAGAACTGTATCCTGGCCTATTCGAAAATACTACTCAAGCTAAAACTAGTTCTCCTAAACGGGAGAATATGCATCTTGTCTGGACATCCGAATTCAGGCCCCAGAACTGCTATTGCTTTTGTTCTGTTTTGGGTTGTCATTGTTTTATATTTTTTCCAAATCGGGAGGAAAGGCCGGTGAACTCAGTGTATTATTTATTTTCTTTCCAGATGAGACATCACACGATTTTGTACCAAAATGTTCGCTATGTATCTATATATCTATCAGCTATCTATTGTTATTGTTGTTATTCCTGTTACGCGTACACGCCTCGTCTTGAGCCATCTTCCTTATTTTACTGCAGTGCACGAGTGAAAGATTGGTTTGATATTAATCTTGTGGCTTTATCGAATAGAGTAGCTTTTCTAGCAAATACAGAAGATTGATCCTGTTTATTGGAGGTGGATAAAATGAACAAGATTAGATGTTCCTAGATACGAAGTGATGGAACAATTTGACATTGCAAGCAGTATCATGAAATGGAATCACATGAAAATGTGATAACGTCTTACGAATGGATGTATTATTATTATTATTATTATTATACAGTCTACACAAATAACACAACGAAAGATTCGAAGTGCCACCAGAAAGCTGTGCTTAACGGTCGCAAATTTTTTGCTCAAATGGAAGAGATATAGCAAACTGATATTCTAAGTCTTTACAAATTAAAATTGGGTTATCCTATTTGCTCACCATTACCTTGTTGTTTTCGAATTAAGCACGAGTCGTAGGTGAAGATTATCACCAATTTTGTCAGATACACAGTGAAATGTTTGTGAATAAACGTTCGGCTCCTGCCCAACGTAATAGGTCTCGGATGTGAACCTCTAGTTGTTTCTAGGACGTTTTGTCGGGGCCACCTTTGCTTGGTTTTGAAACCATGTCGTACCTGGCATGAATCCATAGATAAACAATGGTGATAATGAACTTCAAAGACTCTTAGCGTATAATAGGATTTCAACCCAACCCGCATGCCCCTCCTGTCTAGTAATCAAAAGACCACTTGAGCATCTTCGGGACAAGAAAGACCTACTAAATATAATATGGAAACCTGCAAATTAGCTCGTTGTGGGTGGCTCGGGATACATTCAAACAATTGATAGGTTCTCCTCAACTCACCGAACTTGAGTCGGGGCCCATGCTAATAGACCCACCCCCCAAGGGCAACAGCCAACGACGTCGGCGCCGTAAAGAATCTAGGTTTTTCGGATTTTGTTGCTAAAGAAAGGGGTTGCACTGTGTCCCGGTGCGGTACATGTGCATGCGACGTTTGACATAACCTTTCTGTCATCCTGGCATGATACTTAAGGTACGCGATCCTGTTTGTTCTCTCTCTCTCTCTAGTACGCCTGCTGATCACACTGTGTGTCCATCGAAGCTCCAATTGGCTTTGTCCCTAACACTTTATCTTTAACGAACAATGGTTCTTTTACGAGGGTAATTTATTTGTGGTATTTGTGATCGTATTTTACCCACTTATCATTTGAATGGCTTAATAGCATGGCAATTATCGTTTTACTGCTGTATAGTGTAAATTGGACTGTTTGTGATTGCCCAAAAGCGGAGATGTAACATTGAGACGTAATATGAGTTAACTACTGGACGGTATGGTCACATCAAATGAGTTAAATTCAATTTACCATTTCGAATAACAATAACAACAATGACAACAACAATGTTTTGATACAACTCGACCTACTGTAAACTACACTTAAATATAATTGATGTAATGGAAAACGAATGGGTGTCCCCGTACAAGTGGCTATTCAGAGTCCAGTTAGATATGGGTACCTCTTTCTTAAGTCAAGCGAAGCTGATTCATATACATTGTGGACGACAGTTTGGCATTCATGTGATCATGTTCCATCTGTTACGAGATTTAGATGCCACATCCGAATATCGAAGTCCCATTTGAGCCCCATTCGAGCCCGTTCGTTCGGATCCATTCTAAGATTTACCGTCCCAGATTAGCCAACACGTTCGAGCTTTCATTTTCGGTTAGGCTTTTATTTTCAGTTCATTTTTCACGAGGAAATTACAATTCATAATCAGAACAATCATCTCAGCTCAATGATCCACAGTTGACGCAACGACGACGAATCTAACTATTGATCTTCTGTTCTTCTATCTTGCGCATCTTCTGCATTTCGTCAGAGTGCAAATGCAACGGACACGCACGCGGCTGCCGGTTCAACATGGAGTTGTACAAGCTTTCCGGCTACAGGAGCGGGGGTGTGTGTCTTCGTTGTCGACACAATACGGCTGGAAGATATTGCCACCACTGCAAAGAGGGATTCTACCGGGATGTCAGCAAACCGCTCAATCACAAGCGTGTCTGCAAATGTAAGTCGATTGGCTAGATGCATGCAGCGCTATGCAATTAATTGGATAAGTGATATTCCTCCGAAATTCGTCGCGGTAAGTAGACGGCTGAAATGACAATGACTTCAGCGAAACTCATCCGAATGCAAGCGACTCAACGGGTCGGCACATGTGATACGCCGCAGTGTCATAGATAGAGAGATATAGACGAGGCCCAGAGAAGCTTGGTAGACATTTCCAAGTTTCTCTGAGGGAGAACTGACAGACGCTGAGTTATTAGACGATTGGTGTCTACAAGCATGAAAGGTCCTTGATCGTTGAGCTGTTCGTCTATTCGGGTTTTGCTGGTGCTCTTCGCGCACGATCTACGGGATATCACTATATATATATATATATATATATATAAAATGTGCGGAAGACGCCTCACTAAGATTGGAATTCCCATTGTCGTCTTTCGCACTTCGCTGCCATTGTATTTCTGTTGTTTCATTTAAATACTATAAACATCCTGATAACTCGCTACAGTGAGAAATTGAATCGGAACTGATAACGTACCGTTTTGATGGGGCAAATTGAACAAGATCCTGGTCGAGTGGCGGCGGGTCAATACCCGATGATTTGTTGCCAAATCGGATTGCCTTCGATTCTCGAAAGGAAAATCGGACGGAGGCGGCGGAGGCGGCGGCGAGCGCAGAAATACTCCGACAAGTCGTCAAGCAATTCGAGCCATCGTTGTAGAGTATTGAGTTCCTGTAGCCGTATCGAGGTGCGAATTACATTGAGGGCGGTGGATAAAGAAGCACGGGAACACTCAACGAGACTAAAGAAAGTTTTCTTGAGTGAACAGGTTTTAAGCGATGTGTTGTCATTGAACATCTGGCAACGATGACTCGGAAGTTGACCCGAGAAATATTCGAACTAGTAGATACAATTAAACAATCATGGAAACAGAGAGCGAGAGAGAGAGTAAGAACAGTTGCATCCTGTGCATCCCATATGAAAGACCATATTTATTGTATTTAATTTTGAGGATACAACGCCTGTAGTTGATGCTAACGGTGGTGTACACAACTGTTTGAGGAGGCAGTTCGCAACGGCTGAAGTTATGAGACGAATCCTGCCACTATTTCTCAGCGAATCTTACAGCTTCTGGGTGTCAAAGTTTGACTATACTGGACAGGACAATCGTGTGTTGCCACCGGCGAGTTCTTGAATGACAACCCGGCGTGAAATGCCGCACCCAGCAAGACTTCAAACTCTTGAAATTCCCTCACAGAATTCGTGTGTAGATTAACGATACGCTGTGGGATTGCTCTCACAGGTATGGCCCGACAGCGCTGTAACGTTCAATCAACAACAGGTCACCGACGGGCCGGCGAATGGCTATTTCTTGTCAAATAATACTATTCTACTACAAAAAAAAAACAATTTACGAATATCAGTGTTTACATTGTCGTTATTGACCAATATACATCGAACGGTCGCGCTGTTCAATTATCAACACGGATTGGCAAGTCGATACAGTCACACTGAAGTATTATACGTCTAATATAAGTGGAGAACGGATTGACTGAATACATGCACAGCCAATCATCTCGTTACGCTGTAACGGAGGGGTCATCAATTTGGAAGAAACAAAACTTTTGCTAGCCCGCCTTTTATGAGTGATTCTCCATTCATCTAGAATGCTCCCGATACGAAGTGTGCTGTGAGTTCACTACTTACGCGGTCAACGAGACGTAACCGAAGCGTCTATATGATACCGTGCTGAGGATCGTGTTTCCTTCAAATCACGTGTAATCACGTCGTTTGTTATATTGTATAATACATGAAGTATCTTTCGTGTGTCGAAAATTGCATCGAACAATCACGAAGTGCTTGAAGACCTCCGGAGTGACCGGCAGTCGAAATCGGCGAGTGTGTACGTCCGTCATTTCAACGATGAAAGCGTATGCTACGGCAGAATGACGAAAGGTGCTGCAGCCAACTGGTTGAATGTCTATTGACACTTTTCTATGCAGCTATCAGATGCTACCTCGTCAGCCGAAATCGACCATTTTGTCTCCGTACAGGGTAGGGTGATGCCCAGTAGGGTGTCTTCTATGGGAGTCCATTGCTCTCATCTCACCTTCGTGCTGTGCCTGTCTTCAGGCCGAGCAGCGATCCAGTGACGGTGTCGATCATGATCTCGTGTAAACGCATGGCCAGGTATACGCTGTAGATTCACTTATCGCGCGTCCAAACCGTTCCCATATAAAAGTGGTTAGAAGTTCGAGGAGCACTACCGATGCTGACACGGAATATCTGTATGTACAATGCTGCCTCCGGTTGCTTAAGGTGACCCTAGATCTGAGCTGACAGTTCAACCTAACTGCTCTGATCGTATGAGCCGAAGCGGTCGTTATCTTATATATAATAATAATTATGGGTTTGCCATTAAATGGCGCTATTGAATTCCTTCCTTCTGCAGCTTGAAATCTCGTTTTTTCCTTTCCATCTAGTTTCGTTTACCTCAGAGATATGAGAGGCTGCGATGAAGTAGAATATAATTTGAATAGCTGTACATTTATTTAAAACGTTGTCGTCCTTAGAAGACAACCTGCAACTGAAGCGCTAATATCAGTAATAATAAATTCTCATATCATATTCATGTCTTACGAAATCAATCGTGTTTCATAAACTCTAAAGGATACCGTACATATTTCAACAGAATCTTAGAACTCGTTCAGTCGTCAAAGTAAGCGTACATGCTGTGTTCACCAACACAACAACTAAGCCCACCATAGCTAGCTCAAAACCATTAATATTAGCGGGTGAAAAAATGCCTTTGTAGACGCATCGCTACAACGCAATTTGTACTCCATTAAAGGTAGGATCCTCCGCATTGCTCCACTGACGTGATACGGTTCCCTTTCACTGGAGTCTTAGTGAAGATGCCTCCAATTGTACGAGCGCGTATACGTATGTGTGTGCCTTAACAACAACATATTGTCCGTTATTGGCGTTGGTCACCATTCACACCGCTGTCATGATCATTACCATCATTATCAGCATCGTCGGTGTATTTCTATGAGAATTTGCCACCGCGACGGCACACCGACGGACAATGCTGGTCAGATCTGTGTCGCTGACTCTGGCGTCGAACTGAGGCGTGTGCCCGGCGGCCATCTATCTGCAGCGTCGGCAATTGAGATAAGACGCCGAACATTCCCACTACATACCCCATGTCTCTCCCTCTCTCTCTCTCTCTCTGAGTCGATCCACGCGTTCACCGCGAAAAGTTCGACGTAACTCGGTCTTCCGAGTCGCGCTCATCATTTGGTAGGGAGGCGCGGATCGTCGAGCGGTCCCGCATCTCTCGTGTATCGCTTATCTGCAGTCTAATTGCCGGTTAAGTCTTCGCCAATCGTAGATCTGACCGGCGGAAACTTTTCCATCACGAACATAAAGTAAGGCGGTCGAGTTTTTTTTTGTGAGGCAGATCTATTATGTCTGCTTGCATACTTATTCCTGGCAAATGCGTGGACGAAGAGAAGAATAACACTTAGCAAAAATGAGAATTATGTAGCATTTTAACTGAGCGTATCTGTTCAAAGGCTATATAGGGAGTGCCCATGGAACTGTGTATTATGCGTGTTTATATGTATGATTGCTGTTTGTCATCATAGTCTGTTCGCGCCTATTCAACTCGGTGTTATACATGGGAACAATACGGGGCATGGCAAGGCAACGAATGCATTCCCAGGGTAGGAGCATAATTTTCATTTTTCTTATTCATATACCGGCTTCACGTACGCATAGGGTACAATGCAATCCTCAATTGTTTATCACTGCAACGGTCACGGCCGCAAATTGTCAAGCTACGTTTGAGTATTGGCGGCCTCAGGGAATATCTGTATGCGATCGGCCACCAAAGCGCTTACGAAATTGGACCTCGTATTATTTCAGCCCTATCCCCCCTTGTTTCAGCAATCAAGAGTTGGCGCCCCTATGCGTACAGCTTTATCGATTCTCTCAGCATATTATATGGACAATATAGAGAATCACTACGCTGTCTCCACTGAACAGTTAGAAGGCAAACTATTTTCAAAAATGCCACTACTCGGAGCCAGCTGTCTCTTCGAACCCCTTTCAGGCTGCCCAAAACCAAGTCAAGTCAATCCTACGAATTAGTTGTTTGGAACCGGTCCGAGTCAGCTGTGGGTGGAGTGAAGGCTTATTTTATTATGTAAGCGGTTCCTTGCGAACAGGGCACCGGCAATAAATATTGAACGTGGACACCTATTGCGACACGACGCCACGACGAGTTGCGTCCACGATTACAATCAACCTCGCGACTTCGACGCAGACCGAAGTTCCCTCGTACGTCGGTCCCCTCACCTTGATGGATGTCGCCGATCTACATCTGGGCAATCCTGACACAACAACCCGCCTGTTCCATATGGCAAACAGTGGTGATACACCCAGATATCACCCGGACAGACAAACACTCCCTTTCAATCTCTCTCTCTCGGTCTCGGGGACGCTTGTAAACGAAGTGTTTGCTACAGCGTTACCCACCGCTCGAGCGAAGCCAGGGACGTAACTGATTTTCAATACTCGCCCTCGTCGACTTCGTCCACAAGCACTCGGTGAACATGGTCGGGATCTCGACCCTACCGATGTCCAGACGAATGCGACTTGGCCTCGAAATTGAAAAGCTAACACGGAGTTTGTCGCTCAGTAGGCTGATTCCTTGTGCCCGTCCATTCAGGTCGGGCCACGCTACGCTGGATCGGCTCGCTGGTGGATCGGTCAGCGTACACGTTCTTACTCCTCAGCTCATTCGAGGTGACTCGCCGACTCCGTCGGTTGTCTCGACTAGGCCTCGATGCCTGCTTGGAGTGCTGGGCACGATCGTCGTCAAGCCCAAGAGGTCAACTCCGAAAGGCAGCGCTGAGATGGAGCGGGAACGTGTAAACGAAAAATCAGCCAGACAAGAAAGTCAGTTCGCGAAGGCGACCGCGGCGACGCCGGCCAAGGACCCGTAACGCTCACGCTGTGCATTGAATCCAAACGGAGAGGTCAGTGAGTGACACAGCTACCGTGGAACAGTAGATTCTTGAGATCAAAACGAAGTCGTCAACCGCCTCTTTGTGGACAGCCTTGCTAGCCAGGTATGACATGCCCTGTCAGCCATTGTAGTTCGTGTTGCCAAACAACAGCTTCGACAATCTCTGCGAAATAATTAAAGGTGTGTTTACAGAAAGCAAAGGAAAAGTATTTCATAGTTTTGTCCATGCCTTACTACCAGTTATTGTTTCATCATGTCGAATCATATCCGTTCCCTTTGAACTAAACGGATATGATTCAATATACCCTGCCCACTCGTGTCGGTATATCGGAAATAATTCGAATATTGAGTGCAGTATTTAAATGAATGGTGCATATGTAACGCAGCGACGTTGAAATGTCGAACAAAAGTTGCGCTTAACACCAGCTAACGTGCGTTATACGCGAGGGATGTTATAGTGGATCGTCGTTGGGGGTCCGAACAGTTAGAAAACTTTCGAAGGCGAGAAGTCGACAACAAAAGACGCAAATCACTTTGGCGGGTTTGTATGACATGACGCCTCGACGTGGGCATAATCGTTGTGTCTGTTAGACATTGCCTGTCTGCATAATGCACGTGTCGTATGCGTCTCATGTGCAGGGCCCTAATTAGATCTATACTGAAAGTGGATGAGATGTGTACCAGTAAGCACTTTCATTCCGGAACGAAACAAAACAGGCAAATTCGAGCCAATTCCGCCTGCGTCCCCGATCTGTTTTCATAGAAGGTTCGCTGGTAATCCAGAATCGACAATCTATTATCCTTTAGGAAATGCGGTCTTCTATGAGACATTTTGATTTTACACCACCGTCAGACAATGACTATCAACGAACAGAAAGCATGAGATAACTCCCATTTGAGTGACAGTCGAAAACAGAAACGCGCCACGTGTACTTCTCCGTACTTTTCTAGCAAACATACGCATGCAACTGTAAGCTCAAGAGAACAACCTTGTTGCTCTCGTACGACGCTGTGCGCTCAGCCAGGATGTTTTTCTACGCGATATTTTAAACAAAGTCTTAATCAGGGGATTTGAGCGAGCATGCGAGCAGCGAGAGAAAAAATACACCCGTCTCTCCGCGCTTCGAGAAGTAGCCCGACCACTCCCGCCCCCCCGGCCGTCCGGGGCCCCTGTTAGCCGTCAAGCGACACGAACCAGCGTTTGCACAGGCGTTTCAGGCGACCGCCTGCACGAGGGTGCCGTATGCCTTATGCAGGCAGACGGACAGACAGGCAGCGAACGCGGCCACCCAAGAATCCTCGACATTTCACTTGACTCAATTAAGTGCTGAGAGCACTAATTGAATCGCTTCCTACCTCTCGCCTGCGTTCGCTTCACTTCGTCGCTGTGTCGCTTTGCCGCCTGTTTGCGCAATTCTCGTTTCCACTCTGAGTCAGGCAGCCAGAGAGGGAGCCGGGGCTGGCGCCGCGTGGGGCAGGGACCTCCTCATCCAGTGAGTGGGTGGCCAGCGGGCAGTAGTAGCAGCAGCCGCAGCAGAGGCGGCGGCGGCGGCAGCGACAACGGACGGAAATCTGACCAGGGAGCCGTGTCAGCCGACAACCGACAGCCAACAGCCGACTGGATAAACGCCGGAGCGAACGCGCGCGCCAGATCCCGTATCCTCGAACCCTCCGCGTTGTGGGGCTCATCCGAATCTCGGACCTCCTCGCTTAGCTTGGCCTTCTTCTGTAACGACAGCGGACCAGTCGGCCGGCCAGTGAATGACCTAGCTAGCCGCGGAACTGAACGCAGACGTGGACACGGATACGCGGACATCTCTGTTCTCATCTGCCGGCTCGACCCCCCGGCCTCTGTTTGCTCCTCGTCATCTTTTTCCGTCCTTTCTTCTTGGCGTTCTTTTCCCCTCTTCAGGGCTTTTCTCTGTTCTTTCTTTCTCCATCGCTTGCTTTCCCTCTCGCCCTCGATCTCAATCACTTTTCTCCCTCCGCTACCTGCCAGCCCGTCCCCTTCTGATGTCACTACCGACATCCTGCGCTGCTGGCCCTGTTACTTCGTTTGTTTCCTGCTATGCGTGGCCCCTGGCCGGTCGGGTCTGGTCCAGTTCATGTGACCGGTCGTATGTCCTACGTAGTTCTGTAGCGGTGGCGCCTGTGATTCTAGTCTTCTGTCCTGTCATGGATTGTCGCCGCCGCTGCTCCTGCTGCTGTCGCTATTCGCCGTCCCCGTCGTGATCGTATGGCCAAGGTATAGCAGTCTCTCTACGCCGTGTCTCTAGTGCTTGCCCTGCGGCCTATCGCTAGGCGGTGTGTGTCGGCTGAAGAAAAAATGATGAAGAAACCGACCGTTCGGCAGCGCCGCCGTCGAAAGAGAAGCCGTTGGCAGCCCTCAGCGCAGAGCAGGGCCACGTCTGTGACCGTCTGCGCGTCGGTGCTGCGGCGAACGGCCAACCGGAGGAAAGTGGATACATGGCTAAAGCCCACTAGAGTGTCGTACACAGAATCCACATAGTCGAAGCCAGAGAACACTGCCACTGCGACGACTCTCACCAGCAGTCGGCAGTAGTGGGCAGCCAAAATGGTGGCGTCCTTTGACCTACCCGAGGCCACAAGCGCGATAGCCTGAGAAAGAGAGAGAAGAGAGAGAGAGAGAGAAAGATAGATGAGGGATCCCACAAGGACGATGGCCAAGGGACTCAGGCCGACCGAACTGACCGCCGACGTAAGCGACAGCGCTTTCTTCGTAGCCGTTGGTCAGAAAACGAAGCCAACGAGGGGGGGCCAGCCACATCATACACGGGAGCCGCCAGCGGATAGATGAACGGAGGGACACTCTCCCTTCCTGCTCCGGAACGATGGCCGCCGACTCGAGTCACCCAGTGTCTCACAGAGGAGACGAACGAGGAAAGCAAGGACCTCTTCGACGTCCGCCCCTGTTCCTTCCATCTATAGCTTGCCTCAATGACATCCATGTAGATGTTGAAGCTGAGTGGGACGAGGGTAAGTCACGACGCCCGGGATAGGATATAGAGGAGACAGGCAGTGCTGCCGGTGGTAATACATGGTAGTGATAGTGGTGGCGGTAAGTTACTGAGGAAAATCGGAGCCGCAGATTTCCGGGGGCGCACGACATCACCGCCAATAGCGAGCTCTATTTGGCGGATAAGCGTATGTGCATGGGGCATGTAGCTGCCGCATAAACGCTCCACCATCTTGTACATTTTGTGATTGGATTGTGCGACCAAGCATTTGTCTAGTAATTGCCTTTGCATATTGAGAGCTCATTCAGCTAGCAGGATTTTTACATTGGGGATTTTTGGGAACGACAGAGAACCAACGGCTGAGGCGTAAGGTCAGCAGTACGAATGACAAACAAGTCGCTTGTTTATATTTGCAAATTTTTTGAAAGTATGTAATCAGCTCGTAAGGCTCCCGACCTAATATGAAGTGTGATGGAGGAGAGGCCATATCTAAACAGTTCCCATTACTCTAACCATGTTTAACCATGATCAGGACATGAGCTCAAACAAATCTGCGAGCATTGGTCAGAAAACACAAACAAACCCTCGGACTTCAGTTGTTGCCCCAATGCCACCCAGAGGATGAAAGTGATGTGGAATACAACTGCCGGTTCCGAAACGGACTGTTCTGAAACTCGACAACTCCGACGATGACTTACCCAGTCGACAAGTGACAATGCTATATACACAATATATACTTCTTACATAAAATACGAGCTGCCATCTCTATGCCGATCGTATTCCACTGGTCGGTGTCGCCCCCAAACACAGCAGAGATGCATGCAGCGCTCTAAGATTTGAGTATGCCCAGGCAAGTTCTAGGGGCACCTAGACTAATGTTCATATTTAGTCAAAACCTGCTCAACGAACTCGCTGCAACCTAGACTCCGATAAGTTATCGAGTGGAGAGACCGCGAGAGAGGCTACAGACATCGTTGATGTTGATTGGAATCGTTGTGCGAGTGAACGAACGACTGATCGCTGAAACATTCATTAGTACTCAGAGGAGAGACGCGGACAGGACGGTACGGCGATCTGAGGTTGTGCCAGTGCCGCTGATTACAATCTGTTAGGCTATTTGAATAGCTTAACAATGTGCTGGCGAACGCCTGCGGCGCAAATCACCGACTGTACATATATGTGGTAATGTCCACTGCATGCGAATCGACGATGGCGTGGAGGGAATGAGTCCTCGGTGAAGTTTACTGTCGTGATTAATCTATTGCAATTTTACGTGCATCCTATCATTTCTAATTATATCGGGCAATTTCTGATATTTTTGTGCTGATATTGCGATGTTTCCTTCACATGATGTTAAGTTCCTGCGATTCAGAATAACATTAGTGATTTTTGACTTGTAGATCCATTTAGGATATGACGAATATCCGTCCATAGATATATGGCTTATGAAGCATACGTAACTAAAATTCGTTGTAAAAAAAATCAAGTATAGTAAAAACAGTTCATAGAATAGAACTCTTGTGCAAGTAATTACAAATGCAGATAGGTACTATAGCATGTAAAATTAATTATGTACATAAAATGAATATAAAAGGTCAGTCATGTGTTGCGTTGTGGTGAAATGTTAGTCATGCATTTTTTCTTTCCCTCTGTAGTATCCTTCGAAATAATGTGGCAACCGCTAACCGTATATACCAGCGAGTTCGTTAGGAATTGAGGGGGGGGATGCTTATATCTTCGAAGTCGATAATTTGGCATGGCGACCACGATATTGATACGGATCATTCGGTTGACCGTGGCCATTCAGCTAAGTCTTGAGTACAACCCGCATCTTTACGTTCGTAGGCCACGTAAAGAACGTAAGAACGGTGTGAATAGTTCCTTGCCACGACTGCAAGGAACTATTCACACCGCTGGGACACCTTGGCCTCGGACAAAGGAATGATGGAAGTGGAGACCAATCGGGAAAGTTGTAGGTCGCTCCCCGTTGTGGCTTCCAGTTCGACCTGTGTTCGCTTTTCGAAGCTGGCAATTCTTCGATAAATTCAACGTCTATCGCAGATTCGTCGGCAGCAATTACAGTGTGTGGACCCGGTTCCATGCAGAAATCCACGAAAGGCAATACCACAACAGTAGGACGTCATGCCAAAACATCGATTACGGTTGAATTTTCGACTGGCAGACGGATAATGTTCAGAGTATGTACACAGTGATCTTGAGGCTACGACCTACGCAGTGGCCTCCACAAATGCTCAACAGCGATCCAAATTGACCAGATGAAATCGAACAGATTCCACAGATTCTACGGAATGGCATTTCTACAACAATGCACACTATGTATGTTGGCGTTGTTGTTGTTGGCGTTGTTGTTGCTGCAGCAGCTACAACCCTGGTTATTAGAGGGTCTATCCTAATCTATTAGACGCCATTCGGGCTAGTGCAAATATGAGAAGTGAGAAAGATGGTAGACGTAAGCTAATCTCTCTCTGAACAGTTCGTAGTTGAGTTCAGTTTTATTCTCGGCTGCTGTTGTGGACGAACCGCCAATGCAGACTCTCATGGGGCGGCCACAGCAGCTTCCCCAGTGAACATGTTATGACTTGTGGTCCTAGACTTTTTCACTGGTACTCACTGACGGACCAGTTGAGCCGGCGGTGGCTACTGCTGTTGTTGTTGTTGCTGTTGCAGATGTTTTTGTTGTCGCTGTTGATATTGTTGTTGTTGTTGTTGTTGTTACAAGCGACCATGCGAGGCTGAGCCATCGTCCGCCTCCGCTTCGAGCTAGGAGCCAGTGTAGGCGGCGCTAGGCTATATAATAATGTTTTTAGTTATAAAAAGCTGCTACTGCTGCTGCTGTTTCTTCGGCGTCCGTCAGTCCGTGCAAGCGTCTAGCCGTAGATGGCCAGCAGTAGTGGAGGCAAGGAAGGTGATGGTGGTGGGCACGCTGCTATAGCAAGCAAGGGGCATTGCGCTGCCGTGGTGCGAGTGGTGACGGCGGCGTCGACGGTGGCTGCTGCTGCCGCAGTCCTCCTCGTCCAGCGTTGCCGACACCGGTGCGCCTCATAAAGAACAACGAGGAGCGGTCTCAGAGGTAGGGAGGGTCCGGTGCAAAGCGGGGCCGCTAAAAGAATGAGTGGGTGAGTGACTTGCTCCCCGTAGACGGCAATGGGCCAGCACCAGAGGAAGCGGCGATATCCAGCCACGCTGTGTGTGAGAGTTCAGGGTGGTACCGATGATGATGGTACGCGTATATATATATATATATATATATATGGAGTTCCTGGATGTGGGTGAATGTGTGTGCAGAGCTGCGCACGGAAGAAGAGAAGAAAATCGGCCTCGTTTTAACGTAATTACGCTACTACCGTAGGCGGCACGGCTGGACGCTGGCGCCTCCAGCGCACGCCAACAGAGAGAAATGAAGAGAGAGCTGAACGAAGATGAAGGCAAGGAGTACGAAGCTGATATTGTATAATATGACGGTGAAGACGTTGGATGGAGAAGGCAATGAATCATGCTGAGTCGTACGGGACGTAGGTTGGAAATTTATTAGTATAGTTTGTGTTAGTTTATTAAGCAAATGTTGTCCCGTAGCTGCAGTCAATTTGCATATGTGCTAGAAAGGCGATGAAATTGACTGAAAGTAATGTGATTAGCGTCTAGTTAGCTGCGACACTGCCTCCGCGCAGTTAGATGGTGGTAGTGTCTATATGCATATATCACCGTAGCGACCACAATATGGACCGAAATGATGACTGCTGATGTGGGGTTCGCCCAGACTATAATAACAAGCACGACTCCGACCCTAAAAGAAAGAATAGTGGTCTATCAAAGAAGGCCCCTATAGGCGGTACGAAAGCGTAAACAATCAATCTTGCTTGAATATTCCTTGCGCCGAAGTGATCCTCATCATCGCCACTCATGAGACCATAACTCACAATTCATGTTGAACTTGCGCAACGAGTATGACAGCTAGAGTCAAGCAAAAACACAACGAAGCTGAAATAGTTATTCGATAGTGCGTGCACCTGTTGCCATACATGCACCCGATACGAAAGTGTTATGTATCGATGGGGTCTGACTCCCGGGGGTCCGGTACAGTTCCGCCTCATCGGGCCTCTCTCTGTGTGTCTACTTGACGGGTCTTTTGCTGGCAATTTAGGACGACTCCCCAAGGAATCCTCTTGTGCCTTGCATTTGCCTTGTATTGCCTACCCCTGATGTGGTGCCCCGACCAGAGGAAATTGTTCATTTATATCCTTCTAATGAGGTACATCGGTTGCGCGTGTATGAGAGCTATTGGGATGTTCAATAGGAATTATTCATTGGTGAGATAATACATGAGAGCCGATGGGCCAAAATGTTACCATGCTTGTAGAGAGAATAAAGTCCTCACTCGATGTCCTGAAGGTCATGGTGACTTTGAAAATTAAGAACTTGCCGGTTCAGCAAGCAATTTTAATGATTGCTAAGGACTTTGAAGAGTCCAAGTGGAGAATTGTTGCACGTACAGCCAGCACCGCGTTGTTTCTCAATAGCTCTCATACATGTACATATGCATATACACCATAATTGATCATTCGACCATAAAATTTCGCATGAAACAACGATTGCGGAATATAGCAAAAAAGGCGTAAACGAGACCCACGCTTGTAACAGTGCTTTTCAGAACTAGAACTGGCTAGCCGTCAACCTGGGGTTTCATCTAACGATTGCTCCGCCTAAGCGGGCGGTGATAATCTAGTGAGAGTCCCTGTCCGCGTCTCATGCAGAACTCCGTTCCCCTAGGCGAAAGGAACTGTTGAGAGCCCGGGGCGTCCCTTCGATTGAGAGCCTCTTCATGGCGAGTGGTTGGCAAGAACTCAACCGTATACAATACAACGATACATGCCAATGTGTTCATTATAATTAGACGATTTCTACTCAGAAGCCTAGTTCTGAGTCTGTGTACGCATGCAGTCTTGGTCTGCAGCGAGACAATTCCGCAGGCGATGTGTCTTGATTACCGCCTCTATTCGAGAGCCAAGCTGGCGGGTTTTGCATCAGCTTAGGAAGGAATCCTGCCAGCCTGCTGCTTCAAAGCTATTGAGGTCTTGAAATATGTACATACGGATGCACGCAGCGCAGCTGGGGGTGCAACACGCCTTTGGCTAGCTGAGAAGGCTGCGCAGTTTACTTCGTGCTGTGAGCAGAGTTGGCCGACCAGTGACGCTACGTGTGGCTTTAATAACAGTCGCAATCAGTTCAATCATGAATTTCCCGTTGAATGCTGGAGTAGACTTGCGGAAACGGCTGAGTCGAGCATCGGGTCTCCATCTGCCTTGATGTGCGGACGTCATGGTTAGCTACACCAAGCATAGTTAGCTGTTGCACCGAGCGTAGAAACTAAAAGCAGATCGGGAACGAAGACTTGAAGTGAACGATTGAAAGATCAGGCCAAATTCTACTGTGGAAATCCTTTCTCACTGTATTGGATCAGATGTGCCACTGAGCGTCGATACGCGTTGTGAACACCTCGTATAAGCGACCGCGCTCCGTGTAGCCTTATTCTTGTTTTTTTGATTAATATTGTAGGGGGATTGAACACGAGCGGCAACCGCAAAGGCTATATGGAGCCGTCGCTTTACGAGAAAAATATGATCCAATCATCGATATGAGCCAGTGCGTCGGATTAAGAATCAGGTTACTGTTTTGCTTCGCATTACAATTGAATACGGCCGAAACAATTGGATTTTCCTGAGATTGGAGAGAAGATTGTCGCTATACCGACAACCCCCGCTTTTCACGTTAATCCACTTTGCCCGAGGCAACGTTGATCATCATTATTAAGACAGACTAGTCTAATTATCAACTGATTTTCTTTTAAAAGCTAATTAATATCCGGCTAGATATTTACCAGCCAAATATTTACTGCTGAGGTCATTTATTACAGGTCAACCAAATGGTGTCGTCACTTTTAAGACCCCGTACTTTTGCCGCGAGCGGTAATAAGTTCATGCGCATAATATCAAAGATACGTGGCAATTAATGCAACCCTCTGATATATGTACTACACTTTGGTGTGGCACAGATTTTTTAAAATGTGCAACAAATCTAAGAATCAGGCGACGTTGATACCACGATAACAGGGTGATGTAACATCAGCGTCCTTGAACGCGTGGGCAGCTACGACACGAATATAAAATCGTGTTACGATTTTACGATTGTTGCGTGTTCAAACGACGTTCGAGCAACAACAGAGGGAAGGGGACAGGGCCGTACGTGTCAGCTAAGGCGCCATAGGGGACGTCCTAGTAACTAGTGATTAGATACAATACATTGTACCTGGATACGAAAGCGTCCGTGTCAGTGACCCTATAAAGGACTTCCGTCACGTTTTAGGTCTTTATACTCTCAAATCCAGTGAAGTTAGGTTTTGTCCCTGATCCGCAACGCAGCCTATCTTTGAGACCTTTGAAAGAACAATAAACTCAGGCCCCTCACCACGGGTGAACGGACAATACAGATATATATATTTATATATGCATGGGCATGTGATCATTTCGTAATCACATTTTGTAATATACTAGTATCTCTATGGTTGTGCTCGCAAGTTCATACCTCACTCAAGTGAATTTCGTGAGATCGTTGTTGCTAACACCTCCTTCTGCACTGACATAGCTATTATACAATGCGATGCACCTTTGCCTGAATTCTGTGTCAATTCAAGATCATGAATCGCTTTTATCCTGGGGACGTTTAGCCACCTGCCAACCTTTTACCATAATTGATCAGGGGGCCGAAATGTCAAAACGTGCCTGCATTAGCCATCGCGCCAGGGGATTGCCTACTGCTTGAGGAGGTCAAACGTGCAATAAATGTTACGTTGCGAAACATCTTTATTGTCTGTGGCTAGAGTAGACAAGCAACAATAGCAACCGAGGTGTGGGACGGGGAAATCCACGTTTATAAAATACGCCTACATGGGGAGGATGGTAGTAAATCGGACTTCACAATTTACTACGTTCACGGGTATTGTATCACTTAATGATCTCATTGTGTAACAGTGTGGCAAGCCGACATTTGAACGGGACTCAATCGCAAGGTGGTCTATAATGATCTCTCTTTGGTGTAGGCATGTTTGCGTCGGCTAATGCTGCAATGCTTTTAACTGAAAACATAATTCCCGGGTATGATTTGATTGTGTAACGTTTTTTTTTTGTTTAATTTGCGGAAATGCTGCAGCGCAGGATACTGTTTCCATTGGCTGAATGGTCTACCCAATTCTGTGGCAATCATACAGAACGCGAGATAATGTTCTTGCGATGGACAAGGCCGGTGGAAGCTACAAAAGTGGTGGTGCACATTACAATGGCATCAGCATGAATAGTATATATATATATATATATATATATCGGATAAGTTCGCCCATAAGTACAATTCAGTATGAAAATGAGGAGCATGTATCAATTCGCATAGGCATTGCCTCAACAGAATATCAAGGGTAAGTAGGACGATATGACCTTGGTCAACGCAGTATACAGGGTCAGGTGAAAGAAAGGAATGGGTGAGACATTTAGCACTGCAGTGTGAATCCGTCGAAGGCCTTCGACGGCTCAGAGGAAACATGGCCCGAAACTGAGTTACAACTGGACGAATTAGTAATAACGATAATGGTGAGAAGTGTAGTAGAGCGATAGATAGAGCTGTTGTTTGTGTGGTTGTCGCAATTCGAACCGTTCAATCTACTGAGCTGGGAATAAACCTGTTCATTCGATTTTAACCACGGAACCAACCTCAACATATCGCGTACACGATAACGATCTGTATAATGTAACGGCTACGAATGCATCATTCCAAGTTATTTACCATCCCGCCTACCGACGTGCGCAATCGATTTTCGATCATTTTCAGAACACCACAATGACATCCGAGTACACCACGGGTTGATAAACTTTTGTTTTACATTCCTGTCTATCTGACGAATGTGTTATTTAGATTTATCTGACCCCGGTGTGTATAACATAAAGAGAAACGGTATATCTGGTCAACAGCTACCAAAACAAGAGTAGGCAGACTTGATTGAAGATATGCCCTTAGCCTTGCAGGTGTAACAGTGTACGCTTAGATGAACGAAGCGCCGCAGACTCAGAATATACATATATATATATATATATATATATATATATATATTAATTGTGGAGATAACTGGAAACGCAATGCCCCATAGAAGAGTCGGTCTCTCGCACGATCATAAAAATAAACGAATAAAGAGACTGATCAGCTCAATAACAGAAGGGTCCGTGATTGCGATTGACATGAAAAACACCTGGTCCGCCTCAGCCTCCTACTCGCCCTGTTCCGTCGACCACCAACGAGGTCGTAACTGCAGAGACCAATCGCCGGAGAAGAAACGCAGAACTGACTGTGCACGTACATGCACTGACTGACTGGTTAACTGACCGAGAGGACGGGCGAGTTGGCCCTTGGTCTCTTGCGACACCCTTCCGACTGGAAGTTCGGGATCGGAAACTCCGACGGAGGGTTTACGTTTATAACGTGATAAGAACTCGGTCTGCTCGGTCCGTGGATAACTTACGCTTCGTTGTTGTTCACGCCCACATCTTTGGTTGGTGCAGAGACCAGAAAGAGGGGACGATATATGAGGCTACTGGTCGCGCTAAATCTTCGCCCGTGAGCGTAGCTTAGCCCAGTCCGGCCGTACTGACCGGCGTTGTCTTGGGTCGCTGGGTAATACGCAGCTGCAGATTGTACGCAGCCACTGTCACTGGAAGGGTTAACGGTAGCTTCTCGAAAAGCGGGTGATCTTATGGGAAAACGAGGACGAACGACCCCACAGAGCGTTTTCAGTGCGATTCGGCAGAGAAGGGTACCGCCAAGCGATAGTGTCGTACTACTGACCACTGAAGTCGAGGTTTCTTTCTGAAGCGAAAACAATGAAACTGATTGTTGAAAGTCGAATACTGGCAAGTTTCGTGTGCTTCAAAGACATTCCCCTTTTAGGCGCAAACTGGCTTTGGTTGGCACTGTCGAATATTGAAGATGAATATCTGTTCCAACGTAACATAACGCAACATTTGCGGTTTATTTCCGGAACTGCAATTTTAACAATGCTCAAGTTCTCGACTAAAAAATAGAGTAAAAGTGTCGTTCACTGCTAAGTAGATATTGTATTCACCTTGGAAATCTCAGCGCTCCTATAACTCGGTCAATAGCGATTACATACTACGTAACGTTTACATATTGTTGTAGGAAAAAAAAGAGCATTTCACAGAAATTCCATTCGCTGCTGGGAATGAGACGACTCCGACAGCTGATCTCAATTCCCGCTAGACGGGGTACAAAGGGCTGCGGCCGCATTTTATAACCGCCGACGACCAAAACAAGTCGCCCCGTTTCGTAGTTTAACATCCGAAAGTAGTTCCAGCCACCCCACACCATGTATTTATCTGCCATACAGGCGGACGTTCATCGCCTCTACCTGTAGGTACCTACCAGAGTCTCGTTTACCCTTCTCGCCCCCTCCATCCCTTCAATTTTCAGTCTGTATGAAAGTCGGCCAACCGGCCGGCCAAGCCAGCAACAGCAGTGTGGTTTGTAGTCGCCGTGAACCCTGTGCAAACAGCCTAACCCCTAAAGGTCTGGACATTCAGAATCGCCAGTTTGTCCTCGGCACATTTAACTCCCCTGCTCTAAAAGGGAAACACGTTTGCGGGCAAGAGGTGGCGTGGAGGTGGCACAAGGAATAGATATTCTACGACGGCTAATGGGCCTTCCTGCGAGGTAGGCGAGAGCTGTCCTTTTTGGGTATCGGGACCCGGAAGTGGCAAAGGATATGAAAGGTAATTTGATGGTAGCACCAGCGTTATCAACGGAAACCAGCCAGTCCAGTCCGTGCACGCGTTCACGGGCCAACCTGTCGGTGACTTCTAGCCGGCCCGTGACATGAATTGCTCGCTGACGCAGAACGCGAATGAAGGAAGTCGCTCCGGCCTGGAGTTTACAATTTTTTCGTTGCACCATCCAACCAGGCGGGTCAGGTAAAATTTACATCATGCGCACCTGTGAATTACTCGAGTCGCCATCATATATTCGATTTAGTTAAGCATAGTTCTCTATCGTAATGATAATGGCGACAACGATGATAGTGATAAGAATGATACGTTTACCATAAAATTACATTAGGGCCGGACTTTGATGAAACCATAACTTTTAACCCTGACATTTTATGCTGGAAATGCCGTCGTTGAGGCATTCCATCCGATGTCGCAACACGACATTTCCAACTCGGATAGCATTGCCATGCAATTAACAATGCCGATGAATGGGACGTCCCGATGCCGAATAGAGATTCCCGTCGTATCTATTGGCCGGTTGCAGAGCGCAGATTTGCATATTCGTTAATTGTGAAATTCGAATCGACTCCAGGCCGGCATCAAGATTATGGCAACAACTGTTTCTGTTACACTTGAGCCATTGAATCCCCTCATTTTGTGACACCCTACAATATCGACTGTCCACAACAATGAGTAGACAAGCTTGAATTCCCAGCTTACAGTCTGTCGTTTGCCGATATCACGCTTATGACACGGTAGCCCTCGTACGCTTCTGTTTGTACGCGCCGCAGATATATTTAGGAATCCGCTCTACGCGCAAATTGCTATAGAATACAATCGAAAATAGTTACCCCGCTCACCTAAACATGTATGTGCCTAATGTATCATTTTCAGTAGCACTAATGGTGTCATTTCGTACATTTGTAGCGTCGTCTTCGGTCGTTGTTCTGAATCTGAAATTACACACGGATAAGGCCGATGCGTCCGCTGTACACTTCAAAGCTCCGCACCCCGAGCTCTTCTAGTGAGCCTTTCGCCTGTCATTGTCGTGACAGAGGGACTGGCATCAGGTACAACATTAAACAGTTCGGGAGCTGCTTTATTCTCCATCGAGTGGAAGGACGACAATGGCTCGTCGAGTTTTTTCGATGCAATACGCCGAGTTCGGCGATCACTTGAATTCTGAGACATTTATCGATAATATGTCGTTGAGACACCGCCAACGCGGGGTTGATGTGTCTGCGATCAACGCCTGCTCCTGTAAGCGGAAAACTACAGATGGCCTTTTCTTATCTGCCTACAACTCCGATAGAAATCGATGTATGCGAAATCGCCTTAGATAGGTATATATATATATATATATATATATATATATATATATCGAGAAGGCGGCATCTTATTATACTGTCACCGACAATTTAAGACACAACGATGTACAGATTCGTCCCGATTTAAGCGTTTTACGGAGCAGACATAAATAGAGACACTGAACGCGTAGCGCAATATAAAAGTCTGGGTATTTTCGTTGCTGTACGTAGTTGCATGAATGAATGAAGGAATACAATTATTATGAATTATAATGGTGAATAATTTGCTGTTCATACCATAACATTGATCACCACAGGGAAAACACAACAACAGCAACAACTTATCAGCACTAAACATATTTGTCATATAAATCATATACTATATAAGCAATGCAGCCTGCAAGCCCGAAGCACACTAGTGCCCGCTTCGCAGCTACCAGTCACGATAATGACGATATGATCTAACTGTAACCATATCGTCAGCGTTGTCGAAATTGTCCCCCCGCCCCGCCCAAATCGGCAAAGAAGATCAGATTTAAATCGGCAGCGGGTGACAGACTTCGAGGTATGAGGTCAGTAGATAAAGCAAACATGCCGGATTGCTTTAGGTGGCGTGATTGTGGTATGTGAGTGTGTGTTTGTGTGTGTGTGTGTATTGTTGCTGGCGGCGATGGTGTCGAATGATCAAAACGCTTTGGACTGCATCGTTCGCCACTTTCTTTCAGTGGCAAGCGGATTCATTCCGGGTGACAGGCGTTTCGGGTCCTCCTGTATAGCCCGAACGTATGTATTGTATAGCTTATATTTTGGCGGCGTCGGTGGTAGCGGTGGTGGTGTAGTAATCGTTGTGACTGACGGAAGCGCACTTGACACGCCCCGCTGATCACTGCTCTCCTCGTATTTTCTCGCTCTCCTCGCCCTCCCAACGCGGCTGGTGCCTACAAATGCTACTGGCCTCCAGAGAGAGAGAGTAAAGCGGGGTGAGTGAAGAAGTCAAGACGCTGGAGTCTGCAGCGTCAGCAGCAGCAGCAGTGGCCCTCGGCATACTATTACACATCACGCTCGCATGCGCCTTCTCCCGTGCGGCTGTTGGCCTGAACGGCAGAGCGAATTGTGCGCGTCCCCAGCTGTTTCCCGTTGGGTCGGGCTGAGCTGAGCTTGGCTGGGCTCCGTTTCTCGCCTCGGTTCGGTCAATGCGCTAGCAGCTCGACTACGTCGTCCACAAGGCAGCTGCAGAGAGTCGGCGCGCTTATAGGCCGACCGCTACGGGCCACCACCACCCCCCACCACCACCAGCAGCAGATCCGGCACCACCGCGGCCGCTGCTACATCTTTCGCAGCCGTTGCCATGATCGTTTCGGGGGGTCGAATAACAGCCACCCTGGCCTACCAACCAGGGCCGCGAGAGCTACCCCGACCAAAGGCTAAGCTAAGGAAACGAGAGGATGAGACACGAATGGAGGATGGTGCTCCTCTACGTTATCATCATCGCCCTTCATTCCATCATCTTCAGATCTGCGTCGTCTTCAATAGGACTGTCTAGGACACCTCCGCAACCACCTGTGGTTCGGTCGATGAAAAGAGAATCTGAATAGCAAGTCGCTTATGATGTCTTGGGACTTCTGTGTGGATATATAATAGTAATAATCATAATAATAATGCATGCTGACATTTCGTCCGTACGGTGTTGTTCAGCTGGACAGACGAACCTGCGTTAATTATCATATATGTATACATCAACCCGTTTGACGGAACTATTCAAAATGTAAGGGCATATCAGGAGGAGAAGTATGATAGTAACCTGGCGATGGGTATATATATATATATATATATAGAATCCAGCGACACAAACCGACACAGTGCCATAGCAGGAATTGTTATAGATACTGTAGAGGTACTTCCCGAGAGTACGTGTCCCCCATTTACAGGGTCTCTTAAGCTTATGTTTGTCAGAAGGGGGGTGGAAGGATATCGCACGGTATTAGCCCATTGCATTTGACACAAACCGATGTACCGTGTTCTTTACCCGCCCACCCAACTACCCACTCTCAATTCATTCATCCCTCAACGAAATTCACCACAGCTTAGCATCTTGTCTCCTATCGTGTCCATCTAATCCTCTGTGCTGCCAATACACAAGGAGCCCTCTGCGAAATATGCGCCGAAGATGTGGGAGAAACCTGCTTCCTACTTCAACGTCTCCTCTGAGGCGGCACCCGCCGAGGTGCGATGCCACGACGTCCGGTCGTGGCAGAAGCCGCGCGGTTGGCCAGGGGGGGCCGTGTCAGGAGGGGCTGGCCTGCTCATAGGACAACTTTGTCGCTTCGTTGCATTTCTCTCTCTCTTCTGTTCGTTCTATCTGCTCAGCAGGCTCATGTCGTCTCACTTCGTCTGTCAATCATTTTCCCCTCGACTCACGACACGGAAACCGGCCGATTCAGCCGGTGCTGGCACAAGCCAAGCCATCGCATTGAGTGCGCTGGAATACCGGCGTCGTGCCGACAACGCCGTCGCCGCGATGCCACGTCGTTGTTATGCGTTCACCCATGTGCTTCCCCTCCGCTGTGTTCTGCTACCGAACATTCTCCCCTTCTCTCTCGTTCATCATAGTGATATGCACGATGCAGACTCAGTCGGCATAAGACCGTCCGATGCCGCCGGGTTATTTGTACCAATGTTATTTGTATTTATAATACGACTCACTCACATCAGGCTTCAATTCCGCTAACTTTCACGACTCTCTCTCTTCGAATCCCTTCGGGTTCGCTCTCGTTGAATTTGGCCCGCCGGCTCCACCGCCACCAGCGCACAATACGACATACAGAGCAGCTCGTAACACACACACACATATATATATAGTATCGGAAGACCCACCATATATATGTATGGTTGCTTCTCTCGGCGACTTCGTGAGTGCCGAGAAACGACGGTGATTAAGTTGCCGAATTGTTTGAAAAGAGAGAGAGAGAAACACAGCGGACAACTGAGCACTCTACAGCTGCCTGTATAATAGGTAGAGGGCGAAGCTGTTGGGTCGCTCGAAAAGCGTCACTTATGACGTTTTCACCTGCTCTTTAAGAACTTTACGTCGGTGCGCGAGAGTTAGTTTATCCCGAGGAATTCGTCGACGACCGGGTCTGTCTGTGAGAGTGTCTGTGTTGGTATAAATGGAGAGGGAGTGCTCAGATGGGTGGTTGCAGATCAGGCCCATGTTGAGGGGGATTTGACTTTGCACACATGCGGGCGGCGCACGGCCGACGTGCCAAGAGAGCCCTCTTTTAGACCTCACCCAGCCCAGCCTGTCTTCTTTACTTCTGCCTCTCTGCTTCACTATATATTCTGGCGACTAATCGACTTGGGTTTACGGGTGGACCATCCCGCCAAGGGCTCCGTTTTGCTCGCGGTACTGCCGGCGCTTCTGTGGCCGTGGTGGAGGGTCCGTCGATTTCTCCCATGCGGCGGACCGGCCGCCCATAGTAGTTCCCACAGGAGTTGGAAACGTCGCCAGCGTTGGGTAACCGTCGGTGAGCGGTCCGAGGCCTTCACTCCTGTGATGCTATTCGCTTCTCCTCACAATCAGCCTGACCAAGCGGCGAGGCAGCGCGCTGCGCTGGCGCTCGTGAATACGAGACCACCATGAATGAGACATAGACTGAGCACCTCGGAATCGTTAGACGATTTAATGCCGCGCACCTACATTACTTCGTGCTGGTAGTATTTTAACGTCAGGGACTCGGGAAACGGACAGGTGTATAAACGGTCGGAAGTATATATATATATATATATATATACGATTACTATGCGGTCTGGGTACTATGATATACAGCAGAACTAGGATGCCGCCAGCCACCATTAATAATTGACCAATATCCCATTTATCGTTCATGGTCAAAAATCATACGTTGTTGTGAACCAGCGCAACAAAATCTAGATGCTGTATTGTCGCTCAACTGGTCAGCTGGATGAGCTGCCGGCTGCACCAAGCATCAGATGCATGTCTGGAAAGTGTTCGTAGTTTTTACAACATGAACATAGTTACAGGCGTGCCATACAACAGGGCGTGAACATGGTTTTGAGCAATCGTCCAATCTGGCAATTTGACACACTACGTCATAAAAACTCGTTGAAACGAAGGAACAATTGTACCTAAAGTGTTTGGATTGGAAAAGAACATCATGACGGGTGTGCGATATGGATGTGAGAGCGGTTAGATGAGCGATAAATATATTTGTTATTATACTATTGTATCATTGCCAGTATTGTTATTACTAGTATTATTGTTATTATTAAATCTTATCAGAACTCCACAGGTCTAGGTACTGCGATTACCGATGTCAGCAACTGCTGTCGCGGATGATATCGACAGTTTGTAGTCACTTAAGGCCAGTCCATTTAGCGGCGTGAATACCAAATCCAGAATCGTTTCACGCAAATGGATTTCTATTTCGAGGAAGGAATGGGCAAATGAACGCACGTGCACGAAAAACCCGACGACCAAAGGGAGATTAGTGATCTTTTGCTTTCGTGGACGCGCCAACTCAACAAGGCGCCCCTGAGAAAGAACTATCCGTTGTAGGGCTTTATTAGCGACACAAGAAGAGAGGCGACGGGTACCGCCGACCGGACCCAGCTGGCCGAATCCGCTATGCTGCCACGATTTTGGCCGGGGGACCAGAGAGAATCACTAACCGAACCCTCCCGCCCCGAGGAACTGTCGCCGGGACTTCGCGCGACGGAGTAGCCGGGGCCGAACTCGCCATGGGAACCGCAGAGGAGGACACAACCTATAGACGCACATGTGGGCACCGATTCGGAGCGGGAACTAATTCCGCCAAATGGGCAGCGGCCACCCACACAGGCGGACGTGGCAGCTTGTGAAGGCGCGGTCAATGAGAGCGTACCATTGATTGAACCTTGACCAATACGAATTTGCCAGCTCGAAGTGAACAATGATGATTGTTTTAGCCGTATAATCGGTAGAGTAGACGATGTATAATTGTAGGCGAAAAAATCGGTGGTAGCTTCCGTTCCAAATAGAGACCGCTGGCTTTCAGAGGTGTTTCATCGTAGATGGCTTATTCAGAACGAGGTATGTACACCAGCTATAGTTACAGTACAATAATATGTTAATAAGCAAAATCTATTAAAAACTTGGAAAGGAAAATATGCCATGCTTAATAAACCGTCTCGTGGGCCTTGGTGGCCTACTGTTTGCCAGACGTGATGATGATACAACTTCGCCCTTGTACTTGATCATGAAGCGACCAGTCTCCGGAAGGCTAAATCTTTGTCTCATTCCCTCAGCGAAGAGCTGCGTTCCTCGCAGCTACTTGTAATGGTAGGCAAGCCTGTTGCTGGATAAGTCCGAGGACGAGCTTCAGATAGGCAGCCTTTGCACGGTCGAGATCACCGATTTGCCGATTCATTGTTTCACAGTTAGGTGATGCCAAATTGGTGGTACTCCGTTGATCTGGATGTACAAAGTGCAACCTTGAGGTCGAAAGGGGCGTGAGCTGTCTGCAAGGACATGCTAACCTATACGATCTTCATATGATTGGCCCGTGAGAATGCGTGTCAGCTCTAAGTAAGTGAAGACATTGAACTACTTCAATGCCCCACAAGCTAGTCCTAATGGGTTCGACGCAGCGAGCGGCCCCCTCTGTGCTTTTATCACACAGAATCGCCGCAGTTAAGCCCCAGTGCTCTCCGGCACTGACTGGCACAGGTCCACTTTTGGACAGTGGTCCCACCACTTCACGGTATAATCCCAATACTTTGCGGTATACTACGATATAATCCCGTAGGTTGCCGACCTGACGCAGTGTACTAGGCAGTCGCATTGGGGAATACGCGTGCAGAAAGGACAAATTCGTGATGATGGAGTTTTGGGCTCAGTTCGGGATCACTTGGACACGGCGGATCATATCTGATCCGCAACGACGAGCGTTATGAAGGCGGCAGAGGGGACGGGGCGTGAGTGAACTTGGATGGAGGAGTGAGTCGACCCTACCGAACGCTGTTTAAATGATGTCCTAATATCTTTCTGATGACCTGCACTAGCCTGAGGGCTTGGGCGCGGCCATTCCTTCCACCAGATAATCAGCCCTATAGGGATAAAATAACAGGGGCCGAGAAGGACGGCGGCCACGCCGGCCGCGGGCGTCGACGAAGATGAAAACGGTAGCGCATGTATAATAGCACAAGAATTGCTGCGCATACCGTTCTCCATCCAGATAAGCACAGACACGCCTGCCAGACACTCACGGATGGTCGCAATATGGCGACTATATCTCTTTCCGATGAGAAACGACGAAGCGGTGCGGAAGCGCGCGAAAGCGACCCATTGGACGATCACCTGCAGGGGCCTCGAGCGGTTGAAAAACAGTTGAATGTCGGTAGATGCATGGGACGAAAGGTGGCAAGTAAGAAAATAGGTCGGACAACAAAGAAAACAGATCGAAGGAAGAGGAATAAACATTGGTGGTGGAATGGTGGAATTTGTCCACTCGGCAAGGCCACTTGCTAAGCAGTGCAATATGGACGTGGCAATGAACAAGAAAATATTAAATTCGAAAATTCTCATTTGAACCCTCCTCCTTCTTTATATATATATATATATAGGAGGGATATATCGATTCATATATATTCATTCTGCTTTCTGTGAGTGCATGATACTATTACTTTTAGTCTGAATCGAGGGTGGCTGCCGGCCAACGAGACGGTGCTTGGGATTTCCAGCGTTCGCCATGAGCTGCTATGCAGCAAGCTTTACGTTGATGACCATGGAATGAAACCAGGGTCCCATGTAACAGTCACAGTGGCTCAATACATTGTAGCTTATCAATTCAGAGCGCCCACAACCGTTATGCAAAGTAAGGCCATGTCTACGACCGCGTTCTGAACGCTGGAATACGCATGAATTTATAAGTTCTATTTAGTTCTCCTGTGCCCGTCCATTACGTGTATCAGCGACAAGTACAAGTCGACAATTTTTATGGTTTGTACTGGCTGGCCGGAGGAGAGTTCTGAACGCTTTTGAGCGTTTTTTCTAGTCTAACCATAGCCTAGGCCATATGCAGCTACCTACTTACACAACACGTGTGGGTGTGACATTGTCCCCTGATGGTTTCCGGTCATGCATCGTTCCGGTCGTCAGTAGCCGTCACTGGATGTCTTGCAGTAGCAGTCGCAGCGATAGCAGCAGCTTCCACCCGTTGTCAGTTCAGCATGACTCGCTTCAGTTGGTTGAGGTGGTCCATTGACGTGGACAGTCATCGTGGTCCAGGAGAGCGTCTCCTGACAGTCGTCGACCCACTGGCGAAGGCCTCAGTTGCTGCTCCTTCATGGCCGTTGTGGGCTGAGCTTCATCGTGGGTCTAGCTCCGCTCTGTACCTAATCCTTATCCGGCTTACACCATTCAGTGGGTCCTTCCGGCAACCCAACCCAACTGAACTCGTCAGCCGAGTGAGCTGCGACACAAACCCTGTCCTGTCTGTTTGGCCGGACTAGCTGTCCAGATGTCCCTTCGAGAGGCCTCAGTCTTCCCGCTTTCCCTGGCTGCTATCCCCCTTCCAGCGGTCGACTACCTGATTCTTCACCGCCGCCGCCGAACACTTCGTCCTTCTCTCATCCGCCCTATTTGCTGACCCGACGTCTGCTACTGGCCTCCACCGTGCCACTCATTCCGCCATGGCGGCCTCTGGTACTAGTGCTCCTCTCGCGCTTTTCCGAGCCCACATCCAGCGTGCGTATTCAGTGAATTGCCAACCAGCGAGTCAACCAGCCAGTAGCAGCCAGCCAGCCAGCCAGCCATTCTCACTGTCTGGGACCTGACCTTAGCCAAAACACGTGAAGGGAGTCAGAGCGAGGGAGAGAGAGAGAAGCCGCTACTAGTTCCTGTTTTCCCTACAAGGTTCCGCTGCCATCCAATCCACTCCGCTTTGCCCAGCCGAGGAGGGGATTGGCTTGCAGCATATGCACGCACGCCGAACGTTGAATTGCCGCCTGATATTGAACATTGGCGAGGCAGAGGCAAAAGAATCAAGGGGGGAGGCGAGCTTCTCGGAGCGTCGACACCGTCTGTACGAATGTGAATCCATCTTTCTTCATTTACCCCGTTTACGCGTCGTGTAAGACGAAGTGGATTCTCGCTGCTATATTAGCTTTTCTACTATGCGTCCGCCATAATAAACGAGAACTAAGAGATTGTGTGTAAAGAGAGTTCGTATCGATTACGCAGTACGACTAAGGGCGGGAGAGGAATACGAGACACGGTTGGTTTTATCCTTGGACCGCCTTGCGACGTTAGATAAACGAACGAACTATCGAACTTTTCCAGCTAACTTTGACATTTGGCCGATTGTGAAAAGCTGTATAAAGAACAACAAGCTCCCACCCAACGAATTGTGGGTCAACTACGCGTGGTTAGATACTCGTTATGCATCTTTTTCGGATTTTCTGGAATAGCATTCGTACTTTGCTCACTGATGGCTATCAGCGTATTGGGCCACTATGTCAATTCGTGTAGCTTCGCCTGCGCTATGGTTTAAGCCTATCAGTGTAACAGATATACGTGGTAAATACGAGCACAATTCTGTGCAATATATTTCTTGTATTGGTTGGCGCTGCAGAATTCAGCCAGGCCACCAAACTGCGACTATGTTTATTACGCGCCGCAAGCGCTAAGGTAGCAAGACAACTGTTAGGGCTTTCGCTTTTACTCAGGTAGTAAAGGTGATCCAAGACCACGGGATGGCGGCCAATGATCTCCTGAGCGTCGCGCGGGTGAGACGGCTCCCCCAAATGATGGGGAGATCCTCTTGGGAAGTAGTGGCGACTGTTCATGCCGACGAGCATCGTTTGGGTGTTCGGCACAAGAGGTTTCGTTTTGCGACTGAAGCCTGAAGTGACGCTCAAGTCTCAGCCGGCTCAGGCCCACGGAGATGGTTGCAGTTTCGTCCTTCTGGTTCGCCAACTATCAGGTGATGTATTGCGGGCTCTTGGCGAAATATTATGGCTCGTCTGCGGTGCGTCTCGCCGCGCCCAGGCTTTCCAATCCCCAGTTCCTCGTCACCCTCGGGAGGGGGGGGACCCGCTGCTGGCTAAGCTGCCTTCCGTTGATGGTGGTGGGCAGCGATGCTGCGGGGTCGCCGAATCGGGAGATCCCAGGGAACAAGGAGCAGACCTGGCGCAGGGCCAGGTTCGGGGGCTACTTGACTACTTCAGCAGAGGACGCATCAATTTCGGCGCATTTTCGAGCAGCTTGCTTTCTTGCTGTTCGTTGAGCAGCCAACATTTTGCTTTTCACTCCAGTCGATATCTTCTCCTTTATTTCGATACTTACCAGGGCCACCCCCGTCGATACGGCCTACCAGTCTAAATTTAGGCGAGGTAGTCAGTCAGCGTTTTTTTCGCGCGAACGCAAAATACAACGGGTGAATTCTGAGCGGCGTCCGCACCGCAAAATGAAAATAAATAATATTGCGGCGAATAGTGGCGGTTATGTCTTCCTGTCTGTCTATTTCGTTGGCGAGAGACGCCCGCCGACGAGGCCTTCGGCCTTATTCCATTCGCTGAACTAGGACGAGCTGGCTCTCTCCTCTGCAGGCTCGAGGAAAGCACGAAGGACGAAGGCCCGCACCGAGGAGGGAGGGGAATGCTGGGTCCGCTGGCTCGCTCGACGATGCACGACAAATCGAACGGACTCCGGCTCTCCTGTGGCGCCAGCGTGCCCGCAACTGACGTGCACAACCTTCTTCGTGGCATGCGTCGTGCATCGTGCATTATAAATCAAAACTGATCCATCTATATATGGTCGTAGACAGGTCGTCGATACGTGGCTCGCAACCATTTATGGATATGCTCTCCCTACGGATCGTAGGATATATTCGATTGGTGGCGTTAAGAGTTTCTAGGACAACCCAAAAGTCGCCCACTCTCAGAAGTCTTGCGGCAGTCATCCAGTGATCGCCTCCTTTGAATCATATCTCTCTTTGTAGAAACATTACTATTTTGCACAATCTGATTAGATGATTAACCCATGCTTAGCTGAACCCAACGCGCAGTCCGTCGATTAACCTAATTACAGTGTTATTCAAACTGCAACTAGACACGGGATGAGGTTGTGACTAGCTATTGTTCCTCTCAAAAGAACGACATGCACTTGTTCTCCTGCAAATTTTCCTTAAATATGTAACATTGGTTTCCTGTGATTTGTAAAGTCAATTTTATACTGTGGATGTTTCGTGTTCGAAGAAGGTTGGCAAGACGAGTTGCACAAGAAAGGAACCACGGTAGAAGAGAAGTGACGATTTACATGGCAATTTCTATTATAAACATTTCATTACATAAAAGTATATTCATCCAGATATAATAGTAATAAGATATAAAATAATCGTCAATAATCGAATATGTGCTGCGCCCGTATCGGAGGTATACGCCCGATATCTCTAGTACAAAGATTAGAACTTCTCTGAGGTATGGTAACGAAAACACATATACATATATATAATATATAGCATCATATTTGCCTGTCCATATGTCTGTTTGCTATTTGTTGTCGCCAGCAGCAGGCGTTCGTATTCATGGTACTCCATCAAACAGAGAATTCAAGACTAGTCGGAGGAGACCGTCGGGATAATCCATCGCGGAAATTATCCCATCTGGTCTATGCAAGAATTGATATGCCGCTCGCTTGCCTACCTGCCAGCCTCTATCAAGCAGCACCTCTCTTGCGCCCAATACTTCCCCCTGCGACAACAAGTGGTGTCGTCCTGCATCGAAGCTGACCCTGGCTTCCTTCTCCCTAGAGATCGGCCAGCCCTCCTATGTGTGGTCACTTGGTCACCCGTGGCAACTCCTCCGAAGCGCGACCGCGCTGTTCTCTCGTATGGCACGGGCCGCATATGCCTCTCGCTCTCTTGTCGACTCACTGACTGCTACTCAGATCGTGTATAGTTACTAGTTACTGTGTGTCCATCTGATCGCGGTCCTTCACCCCAACCTGTCTCAATCCCAACCGAGCACCGCAGCGACATTTCTCGTTGACGACGAGAGCTAGCCGCGTGACTGATAGGGAGGTGACTAGTGTATCCCATCTCTATAGGTGCAACGATGCAGCTGATCGATGACCAAACGCTTGGAATGACTCGCCCTATCCAACAGCCCTTAGCTCTGTCAGCTCGTCAGAAGCTTATATTATTCTTTCGTCCTGTCGGGGGACCATCTTGTGGTCGATCGCATGCGGCGCCGCTGCCGGCTCTACGATGTAAGGCATAGCGTGAAAGCGCCTATGAAGGTACTAACTCTCAGGCGGGCATATATTGGTTTCTTGACAATGTAATCTGGCCCTTGAAGCCGGTTAGGTGCTGACGGTTCGTGACACAGCACGTTCAGTGTCATGTCGCGCTCGAAGCACTTGAAAGTGCAACATCTTAGTACATACATATTTATATCATACATGAGGTACGCACAGTTGAAGTTTTGGCAGAATTTCGATAAATCCCTCTCGAAATCTTCTTCTCTTCAGTCAGCGGATCTTCCTTTAGGCAAGCACACGAATCTACTAGATCACTGCGCCTGCTGCTGCTGTTGTTGCTAGGGATCACGATGCGCTCGGTTCTATCTAGGTATGTGTACCTAACAACAGGTGTTTTGTCCGAAGGGGGTACTCATACCGCACCATAGCAAGCTGATTAAATTCAAATAGTTCCCCAGGGAATTGTCTCCTGATGAACTCACTCGCACCAGCTGCATATGCTTTCGAGCGCAGTCGGCTGCCGAGACCGACTGTAGTCATCATTTCGCCGACCGTGGTCTGGTACGGTTCAGTCCTTGGCAGTGCTGTCATTGAGCCTAGCGACACCAAATGAGAAATGGATAATAATAATAATAATAATTGTAATACTGTATAATTAGCTAGCTGCCTGATAATGCGTGCACCCAGAGCGCTGTGTGCCGACAAGGGATCGCGCGCCTCCGTCTGCTTGGAATTGTTGGCACCCAACCGAAAGGGTGGGTTTGGTATTCAGTGCGTCGCTGAATTCCATTGAGTGAGTACCGGGATGGCTCAAAGCCGAAGCTCGCCGCGCTTTACCAGAAGCCCTCCCGTGCGGGAATAGGCAAGGTTGAGTCGGAACGGGATCCGACCAGCTCGAGTTGGATCCTGGTGGGTCATCTCATTTCTCAGTTCAGAACAACGGCAGCTCCTGCGGCCGCGCCGGCTTACGCACGACAGCGGTCGACGAGGGCCGTCATGGTGCTCGTGTGGTCCACTGTGGTTGTGGTGACTCCGAGGTCACCCTTTTGGCTTCCTCGCGCACTGATTCGCTTCTCTGCCTACACTTCTTTGTCTTGCAGCAAAGCCCTTTTGATGACAGACCTCATCCGCACGCGCTGTTTGTTCGAGCGACCTCGTCATTTCGGTCTCAGCCGTCTGCTAACCTAACCTAAATAAGGCTTTTGCTTTAAAATCAGTCCTTCCTCTCGATTCCGGCGTTTCGTGTTCCACCGGAGGCCGCGCAGGTCAATCATTATGGCAGTATTACCTGGAGCAGGTAGGTCGCCGACTCTCTGTGGCCACCTAAACAGATGGAGGTAGTTGGCCAGCGCGCGGTGGTTGACCTGAAAAGTTGACGTGGGGCGTAACTTCAAGCACATCACTGGTGAAAGCTCAGTTGACTGCGAAATTTCCGATAATTGCAATTGCCATAGCAATTGTTAGAGAAAGACTTAGCCTGACGTTGGAGCATAGCGTTCCTTCAAACGACGGGCGTATTTCAACTGACCATCGAGTTCTCGTTTCCGTATCCAAGTTCCTAACACACTTGATGGCCGTGCCCTTTGGAACAGCAGGAATACTTACCTGGGCCAGGCTGGATCATGACCGATGGTATCACATTATGCAATATAATACTCGAGTATGAGGCTTCTACCCGGATATGTCTAATTACGCCTAAAATAGTGTGACATAAAATGTCCTTTTATTCTGACTAGAAAGGTCGAGAAATAACCCCCATCAGGTCAAAATCGGTTAAAAGGCCTGGTTACTTAGTTATTAGGTCCTAATTAGTTGCCCACAAACTTGGTAAATTATCCTCCCGTCATGTGGGGCACATTAACCCATGTTTATCACATGAAATTCATGTACAGTCTAGATTAGGTTATGTACTTCAATCGATCACTTGGCTTAACGCTTGAATGCACGTAGGCATCTTAACTTCCCTCCCTCTGTTTAGGCATGATGGCATTTGGAGTTCATTTAACGTTGTCGCCGATTTAATAGACCATTAATAGTGCGACTCTCTAATTGGGTTTGCAAACCAACGAACTGACCGACCGTTGTTTAATAGAATACGCACGTCGAAGCGCGTCTCTAAATTGTGATTACATATAGACACACAGGTTTAATTACCAGACACTGGCAGAACGAGAACTCTGCAGGCTGGACGTCGTCCGCTCGAAACAGTTTTGTCCGGAACGGTTTTGGAGGCAGGAGAGGAAAGTCCCAGGGGACCGATAGCAACTTCGTTCCAAGAGGTCCCGAGGGTCTGATAGATGAGGAGCGGTACCGTCGAGCAACGACAAGTTCTCTTATCCAAGATGTTAATAGTGCTGCTGTCTGTGAGTTTGGCTACACTTCATGGCCAAAATGAAGTAAAACAAACACACATGCACGCACCCACAGAGCGAATCCCTGTCGCTCTACTGCAGTATAACGCCCTCGTCACGCCCAGCAACTCAAGAAAAACCCTCGAGGGGACGGCGCAAAGGGGCTGACAGACGAGGAAAAAGATTCCTTGCTGAGTGAACGAGAGTGCGTATCGTTTGAAATTCAAATATGGGCGGGCTTTTCATAGCCAGGCACCCCGAACGTACTGCCATACCATCCGTGACCACCCACTGCTAGGCGATGGCCATTTCTATGGCGAGACGGCTCTCCTGCCGTTTTGCTTTTAGAGGTGGAAACCTAAGGCAGCTTTGATAACAGCTACAATCTGCAACTGATAGCTACTGCCCACGCAGACGAAGCATCGCGCGACGGTTCGAGTAGCCAATGGGCCGCATTTGTATAAGGAGTTGAGATCATAATCGTCATAGCAGCAGCTTGTCGATTTTTTTATATTCCAATTTTCCAATTCTATGGAAATAACAAATGCTTCAACCCAAAAGCCTGCTCGGATGAGATATTCGAAGGAGCTTGGCACTGCGTTCCGTCGAATACATCGTATTAAATACTACACCATAACATCGATAAGAGAAATATGACGTGTAGAACAAAAAAACTGTCACTCCGTTCGTAACAGAACGTTTTGGCGGCATAACCTGCTAAAACAATCGCACTGCAGAACACTTTGCCTTGCAGGCAAAGCCTCTGCCTCCTCTCGTACGCTTCCTTGTTCTCTCTTTCCTGGCGGTGGCAACAGCCAGAACAATAATGCCATGCCGTAGATATGTTTGCCGGAATAGGGACCCTAATGAAATACGACCTGTGACAAATGGTCGAATAAAGGCCGCGGATGACCGCCGTCGCTATACCAACTCCTTCTTGTGGTTGGCTTTCAGGTTGTTTTTGGCTCCCCATTCGCTTTTCTTATTTTTATTATTATTTTGTCTTACTGTAGCTTCGTGGGATTTTATTCGGACCACGACATCCGAGGATTCATTTACTCTTCGTTAGTCGCCTTGACGCTGTCCTTCCGTGTCCGTAAGTACTGGCCAGGTTAAGATTAGCACTCCACCTGGTCCATCCTGCCGCCACCTAGACCCGAATAACTACTGAGACTTCGGAGGACTCCGGAAGGGAACGGAGCCGGAAGAACCAGCGACAGCCAACAGTTCGAATCTGGTCTCCGTTAGCTCCGTTCTGATAACCTCTCAGTGTATCTGACGTTCTAACTTCTTGGGTAACGTTTGCGCCGGCCAGCCAGCCAGCCGGCCAGCTACCTCGCTCACTCGAGCTCTTCCGCTTCCACCGTCCAGGATATGATGAAGAGGCATTGCTCGTCGTCGTGGAACTGCCTGGTCTCGCTCTCTCGGCAGGAGTTCCTGTCTGATGGGAAGGTCTAAGGGGCTGACCAATCTGGCAGCAGCGGCAGCAGCGGCAGTCCACGAACTGCAGTTGATAAAAACCGGCCTCGCCACGCCGCGCAAGGTGGATGGTACGAGGTGCAGTGGCCGAAGGGGCGGGCGGTCGTATGCTTTGATTCCGCTTCTGGTGGACTTGAACGAAGACGAAAAGGAAAATGGAGAAGGCGCAGAGGCGCAATGCCCGTGTATTAATCTCACTCATTCCCGCCAAGATGGGAAGATGATGTTAGGACGAATGGAGCGAGCGCGGAGAGAGAGAGAGAGAGAGAGAGAGGAAGAGAGGAGTCCATCGACTTGCCTGAGTTAAGGAAATACCTTGGAACGACTTAGATCTGGATTTGGTAAGGCGTGCCCAATCCCAAGTTGAGCTCAGAATTGAGCCTGTATGTGTTAGTCCCGGCCCGATCCGTATCAGGCCTCAACATAGAAGTGAAAAGAGAAGCCAACCGGGGTTGTTGAATTCTTCGTTTGCAGCTTGCAGCAGCAGCAGTCGTGGTAGAGTCGTTCACGGATTTCGGGAACACTGTGCACATGTCTATGTTTCGGATGCTTTTCAGAACTTAAACTTTCAAAGGAAGGACCAGTATCCGTCGCTAATCACTAATCCCTGCATTGATGCGTAAAAACCAACTTAAATGCAATGACAGGCGACGCAATCTCAGCGAAAGTAACTTGTGTAAGGTAGGGTGGAAGCTAGATGGAGAACTTGCTACACTTCTATTCACAGGCTCTCTACACCTCGATGGTTTGAAACGATTTCGAGACACTACGTCGAACTACGGTTTATACCTTACCACATCGAGAGGATATACGTTTCTCCATACACTTGGAAATTAAGAATAATACAACTTGAAGTTTCAATAGTGATTGTTTCATTCTGTCAGAGACGTGTCATGCCTTTTGCAAACGTCTCTCGCGCTGTAGCGTCTTTTCGTGACATCTCATTTCTCTGTGCTTACCTTTATCAACGCATCATCACGATGTTCCTGCTCACAGGAATCAGACCTAAACTAAACCAAATATAAGAATATATAAGCTCACATCATTAAGTGCACACCTTCCGATTGCTGTCGATGTTGAATACCGTTAATCACTGTTAGGCCACCCACGTCAACATTAAGCATTATATTTCGATACTTCTCCCTCTACATTTCGTTGCCTTCAATCGACACAGCCCGCTCTTGGGACTCATTTGTTCATACCGTGCGCGTAGGTTCATGTTTCGATATCGACTTTCACATCGTTCCTATCTTGCACGCAATGCTCCCACGCAGCCTCCCGCCCCGTCATAGTCGACTTTCGCAGGCAGCACATATCATATTATGGCTACGGAGGAATCTTTTCTGATTTCGTCGCCTGCTAACAGCCCCACATGCTGCAAGAGATGAGCGAGAATGGAGTATTCCTCCGACGTGGCAGGATGGTAAAGCTGCCTTCAGTCAGTGTCGCGTACAAGCCGACCGCAAACCGTTCGCCGAACACCGCTGCAGCCGGAAGTCACCAACTTTTTAGCTGGCGCCCGGCGGCGGCGACGGCGGTCGTTCGCGTGGTTACGGACACATGCACCACTTCGCCAATGTGTCGCGTGTTGCAGAAAATCCCCTTTTGCCCGTCGAGGCAAGGGGACCCGGCGGCCTCCATCGTAAACCATTGTGGACTGGAAAGGGGAAGAGCGGAAAAATTGTGGTACGCCTCCTCTATTGGATCCCCTTGGCCCCCACCCAACCACTCGGGGGCCGAATATTGTAAGCTGCCGCCTCCGCCGCCTCATATCAAAGAAACAAGGCGCGCGCGCTGCTGCTTCGCGACTTTTAGTTTTGTCTCTTCCTTTTCCTCCAACACTTTCTATCATTTTCCCTTCACCGTTCTCTTCGCGCTAATTATTGCTCTCACCCCTTCTCTTCTCGCTTCTATTCTCTCGATCGTAGCCCGTTCGTCGTTTCCTCCGCTTCTTGCCTTGCTGCCGTCCTAGCAGCGGGGTTTCTCCCAAGTTCTCCCGCTTGATTCCCCCTGGCTTATCCCATTCCCTGAACCACCCTGCCCCATTGCCCAAACCCCGCCGAGGCAATCACGCAATGAATCGACACTGACTTCGTAAAGGGTGGAGACGTTAGCAAGAAGGCCGTAACCAAAATGGCAAGCGATGAATGTAATGGGAGAATCAGACAGAAGGGAGCCTGCCCAAAGGGGAGCAAAGGGTTGTGGGAGACAAAAGTTATACCTAAAATTTATTATGGGTTATGCAATTCATCCCACCCCATCTCACTCTGCTCGCCATCGTCCTAGGAGCGTCCTATCTCACCATCGGTGCGTCAGCAGTAGCGTAACATTGTGTTGCGTCTTTTTTTTTCGGGGCAACGAAACCAAAGTGAATAGCGGATCTGTAAGAGGTGTGTGTGTGTGTGTGGTATTGGCCTTTACCCTTCATACGTCGGCTCACGAAGCCGAGAAGCTGCTTCGCCCGACCCATAGCTGGGTCGGCGGCATTGCCTAACGCGCGAGGGCTTCATCATACCCCCCAGTCCATTCGGAAGCGGTGTCGCAGAGGCATGATATCGTAAGGCTCTCGCGTCACCATTTCTATACCGTTCTGCCTTGGCATGGCTCGCATACGACCACAACCTCTTCATTCGCTCGTTCGGCCATTCATGCGTTTTCCGCGACGATGATGGATGGCTTAATGAGAGCTAGAGGTTCGCTCTGCCAGTGGGGAAGGATGCTCTGCTGTGAATCGGCGGTAAGGTGGCCGCGCCAAAAGGATCGCCACGTCCGCCAATCTGTTTTCGATTCCCTCAACCTCTTCCTGCTCCATCTCCTCGAATGAAACTTAGCCCACAGGGTTTATCCTTGCGCAGGCGGCCATCGCTTGTCGCCTGCTCATCAGAACAAGCTAACTTCCTGCTAAAATTTCGTGTAATCGGTGAGAGAAAGAGCGAGAAAGACCGGATGCTGATCTTTGAGCATGCTCTCTCTCGCCTCCTTGAATAGACACCATTGGCAGTTTTGAACGTTTGGTGCGTCGGGCATTACTTCATTGAAGAGGGATGATTTGCCGGTCGAATGGCTCCATATGTTAATAGTATTCTGCTAATAACGATATAATCGGATCATTTCCGTATGTCACTCATTCGTGAAATCGTGCACCATGAACCGTAGGGTCTATCGTTCAGGGCTAGGCCATGGTGATGAGTTGTCAATACATCTCCTTGAGTTGGTTGCTTCAATATAGATTTCTCTACTATAGACATGTCTTTGTTTCACCCTATCAGTTGGCACCTAATCAAAATATCAAATAATAAGCAGTAATTGCACAAATACCGAGGATTTTGTCCGAAGTCGCGCATTGGCGGAAGGGAAACCTTTCTTTCACTTTCTTGCCCTTGCCGTATTCGCAGCCTATATATGCCGTGTCGAATCCAGTTCTCCACTGAGTTTCCTCTTACCCCAATTCGTTTTAACGTACTGTCAATGAACAGAACCACCAAGGCCTTTATGTTGTTATGAGTTCGAAGGTTGGTGGGGGGATCGTCAGTAAGTTCTGTGACAGCTCCGATGAGAGGACGCCATGTGCACCTGTCCCACCTTTGTAGACGAATGACAAAAACGATGCAGGCATAGTTTCGACAAGACCTCCGTAATTCTTAGCAACATCGGTGCTAACAAACAGATGGGCTTGGTAGGCAAGTGTGAAAGCAGCAGCCCACCCACTCTCCCAAAGACGGGAGGAGACGGTCTGGCCTGCGTCATAAACTCAAATACTCACTCTATTCGCTTACAGAGTCACCTACAAGCTGAGATAAGCCGCTCCCTGTTCCTCAGCAGTAGAAGTAAAAGTTTAGTCACGTACCGGTTCCTCCACTCGGGACATACATATATATATATATATATATATATATACAGACGCACCTTGTCCGCACCGCATCTCCAGGACTCACCACAGAGGCAACTTGCCCGACTGACCCTTTCACAGGCCCCCTCCAAATGGGTGCCGCGTCTATTCCTTTCGCACTAGTTGGTCCTGCTTTGGCCTGGGTTTGCGGCTAGTTGCTTCGAGTCCAGTTTCTCATCGAGCATCGAGCTACTCCCCAGTCCGTTCGCATGGATGGGACGAAGCCGTCAATGGTAGCCACTTGTCGTAATTACTTGCACATGATTCAAGCTACCTGCTCTCGAACGACCCCCCCTCTAGCGGAGCTTCTTTCGAGGCGCACTCGTTAGCCGGCCGCCTTCCACATTCAGATATTTGTAGTGCAGGCGGCAGTTGAGCTGAATGAGCGAGTGAATAACAAAGCATGCTCACATACTGCTCAAACCTTTTGGTGTGACACTGTGGAGAAGGGGACGACACTCGCAGTCACGAAACTTCGCCCAGTCGTTCTCGTCAACCACGTTGGAGTCTCCAAGTCGAAGCGGGATGGGACTGGGTTAGCTTTCTCCGCTTCTGCGATCTCTTTTATTGCATTGGATTCGTGTACCTAACTGCCTACGGCCCAACAACAGCAACAACGACTATAGTCCATAGATAATATGGTCAGTCGTGTGTATATGCCAAATTGTTTTTCGAGCTGACCCTCAGCTGTACCACTATCTGACAGGCTTCAGTTCTTAACCTTTGTGTGTATATGTCAATTGCATATATGTGTCATATTAATCATCAAATGATTTTTCAGCTGAGTTTGCTACAAACTAAGTTTTTTGCAGTTGGCGTCCAGCTGTCCCTTCTACGATAGGCTTCGATAGGAGCTAGGATTCTATAGGACGAATCGGAGGATTGTTATTAGGCATGAATACATTCACCGTAATTTCAATCATATCCAACATCCACGACTTCTGGTGATCGAACCTGCGATCACTAGTGCAGTCTGTTTCCTTGGCAAACGGACCGAAACAGATTTGCGCATTAGCCACTTTAACCAAACCGCTGCATAAAATGAAGTTTATCACTCATAAGCATACGCCAGCTACAAAGGCAAAGGTGAAAATTTACTGGTTTATTAAAGAAACCGTTATATTTACAATGCTTAAGTTCTCCTATATGTCACGTTGCGGGACTCCAACTTGCGGCCTCTGGCTTTTTACATGAACGCCATAGATTGCATCCAGCACATAAGCAGGCCCAAGTTCGGTGAGAACAGCTCTACACATCTGTCATATCATCTATGCATGCACGAGTCAAGAAGTCGGCTGGGCTGTTTAGTTTAGCTCTCCACATCCGTAGTGTCGTTGCTCGCTATAGCGGCCACTTACAGAAAGGTTTCTACCTTTATCTCCCGAATTCTCCAGCTCTCTCTCTCTCCCTTCCTCTCTCTCTCTATCTCTCTCTCTCTCTCTCTGCCACGTACTCTTATATGAAACATCTGCCCTGCTCAGTGCCGGCTACCGTGCTGTCTTACCTTATCTTCTACTCACTTGTCCAACCAGCTGGCTGCTGGGTCCTTGCTCGCCGCGGACACTTCCGCTTCCGGCTGGCGGCGGAAGGCCGCCCTCAAACCCCTTGGTGCAGCAGCCGTCTCCGTCCGAAACGCCTAGACGAGGCTGCGACACCGTCACGGCAAGCATCGCGTTGTGACCGGCTGTACCACAACGACCGACTGCTGATTTCGTGAGAAGTGAGTGGCATGGCCTCGTTGGCTGACTCTGTTCCGACTCTGTTGACGACTCGTCTGCAGCATGGACGTACTTAGCGGGTAGTGTTCGCTGTCATACGATGGCCGTGCTCCATATGGGTGTGCTCGTACACGATGTTCCGGCCAAACCGTGAACCGATCCACTACGAATGTATAGTGTGGACGGTCATGGATAGAGTCTCTGTACTAACCGCGTGTACAGTTCTATCACATTAACACTGGCTGAAGGGGCGGCTAAATGTATGCATGAGTATGTATATGCTGGTCTATCAGCTAAGCCAGGTGATTATGTTACGCAGAGTGAGTGCTGTTGCAGGCCGGTGGTCCGAAATGGCACATCGCGAAGGGGAGAGAGAAACAGAGAGAGGTGGAGAAAGCAAAATAGAGAACGCGTAGGCCGTCTCAGTACATTCGCACATATAGTCTGATGAGTGCACAAACAAGGCGATTAATAGCATCGCTGTTCCGAAGATGACCGGAGACTGTGTCAGGTAAGGGTACGTTGACGGTCGAAATGTATAATCATTGTCAGCTGAACAGTATGGAAATGCTCAGTAACCAACGTAAGGGTTGACAACAGCCGGTTCCGCAAATCGAAGTTGATGTCCAGAGATTACTACTAGTGCTCTAAATTCAACAATATCATAATCGAGAGTCGATAAACTGCCCAGCGAAGGTTTCGTGTTGTATCAACATTTCCTCTATTTCTGACTCGGTGACATTATCGGATGCTTCAAGTGAATGTATCATTGTCTCAAAATTTCGGATTGTTCGGACCACACAAGCGGGCTATCCCTTGCGAATATCATTTGCCGAGCTCATTTTAGGTAATTTAATGTTTTCCTCCAGTCGTTGCCCTTCGGACACGATTCGGGACAGATGCATACGTGCATCCGCATAGGAGACGCGCTGTTGTGCAAAAATTGCAAGCTGGCCACACAACCAGAACAGGACCTGCACATTGTACGGCACGAACGCGTACATGATAAGATTATCTTGCCTAGTCGACAGTACAGAGTGAACGTTCAACAGTCATTTCATTCGCCATTTTGTGAATAACGATATCAAATGTCATGAGCAATACAAACTTCTTCTATGATTAATTTTCGACCTGCTCAGCGGTTCATACGTTCGGATATACTGTAGCTGGGTGTCCGACTCGTCAACTATTGAAACAGCGTCGATGGCACAATCATGCCTAATGATGCTAGCGGATTTCTGGCGTATTGTTGAGTCATCGTGGTGTTCGTCAGACCCACCAATGCGATATGATGATCGAGCCTTTCATAACCGTCGCATGCAGACAATTCGGCACCCCGCTCCTCTTTCACATCGGTAGCTTATCAGAAGAGACAGAGAATCGTATTCCTGCTTGTTTCTGTCTGGGATTCGCATGAATTGCACAGACGGCAATAGCAGTAGGAAGCACTTCGCAGAACATTTGTCTGCAGAAAGGACACACAGAGAGATGCCCTAGCGTGCTCCGACGTGTTAAGGGTCCAGGAGGGCTTCATTTGCATCCTTATGAAGTGCGAGCTCGTCCACGATGAACGTAGCATGACACCAAGTGGCGGTGGTCAAGCGATAGCGCTCTCAGTACTGCCAGCCATTGTGGCGCCGGTCGTTGAGAGCTGCGCGTTACGCTATCGCTGACATCCCCGGTCGGTCGCGATGCCCTTCGGGTCAGTCAGGACAAAACGCTCTGTGGACACAACGCTGAGAGCCGCATACGGCTACGCACATTGCCCATGATAGCAGGCACGGGGCAACACACTCAGTAGTAGCTAGGATTCCGCCGGTCAGTCAAGTCAGACCTCCAGTCGCTCAGAGAGCTCATCCACGCGGCCGCGGAGGTGGCGGCGTTCGAGTTGGCAGTGACTACCACTACCGCTACTACTACTCTGTATGAGCGATGGAAGTACTGACTGTCCTTCCGGCGAAGTGGCTTCTCGTTCAGTCGCCATCACTACCAACAGAGAGCAGAGCTCGAGCGGACAAACGTACGGGTAGAGATCAGTCTCGGCGAAAAGGGGCGGCCATGCGGCCGAGGAGCAAATTACACCCACACCGCATCCACAAGCCACACAGGGCGCTGCTCCCGGTGTTGACGGCTGACGATGACGAGAGATGCCTACATTTTTGGTGATTAGCCTTTCATCTAATGTTCGTTTGAGGTAGAAGAAGTCGTGAGCGTTAGGACAGACGTAGCAGGGTATGGCAAGCCAGAAGTGCTAATACAATGTGTCCGTTAGTAGTTATGCTGTGATCCACGATATGTCATCACCTCATATGGCTATATATATATATATTCGCTGGCACACATTTTTGCCCTTGTTGATTTTGATATCGAACAATATTTTAATGCTGAGCTAACTTGAACGTTTATATGAGAAGTACCTAAAAAAAACACTCTCAAATGCTATATGGTCTGTCGCAATGCCTAACACATTCTGTAAATCATATTTCATTTCAGCGTGTGATTGTCACCCAGTGGGAGCTTTAGGCCGGACATGCAATATGACCACAGGGCAGTGCCCCTGCAAGGATGGCGTCACCGGACTCACCTGCAACCGGTGTGCCAAGGGTTACCAGCAAAGCCGTTCGCCAATTGCACCCTGCGTCAGTGAGTATCGAACGACCTGCTTAAGGTTTTTCATAAACATGCTCCCCGCTGCTGAAATGATGAACTCGGGATGCAGAGATCACTCGGATCGCAAAATTTACTAGCTAATCTAATTTTGTTTAGATATTCATATTTGTCAGCTGGTGGCTGCAACTGAATTAATTAATGTGTGAATGGACATTTCCGTGTTGCGAGGCAGTCGCCACCATAACAAATAATGCAAAACGCGATCAAGATAACGCTTGTACGACCGACACGTTGTATCATTCAAGGTTGAGAAGTCATGATCAAGTAAGGTGAGTATGTGTGTCTCTCCGTGCTCTCCAAGGTGTCCATGCTGAAGGCTAGCCTCAGGCGGAAATTCATGAAGTGCGTGATAGCACTTCTGTAGCACAATTAGTATAGAGTATATGCTTGGTGAATTGACGCGAGTGGAACGTGATTACGTACGTGGATTTCTCTTTGGGACATATCTAAGGATGCTCCTAGATATGCATCCAGAGTAATCAAACAATTCACTCAGGGCTGATTTGTTATTCCGAGTTCCTACATAGGTTCCTTGAAATATTTTGACATTCACCATAAGCACACCTTAGTGCGTTTTCCATTAAAATCAAACAACACGTAGCAGTATTCGGATGTAGGCGCTAAACATCATCCGAGCGAATAATTCACTCAAGCCAAAGTTTAGCTAAAGCTGCCGCTGGAAAATGCTTCCTGGCCGCACGGCCAGGTTGGCGTCGACGCCATGCGAGGTTTTTCTTCTTAAATCTTACTTGCCCCTGTCGCTTTCGATGTGGAACTTCCCTTTCGACGCGAAACTGCTCGATGCAAATCCTTGCATCGAAATTCGCCGCGGTGAACTTCAGTCTCGAAGAAGTGGGCTTGCATTGGATCGGCCTGCAGAGCTGCGGAGAAGGCCTTAAATATAGGAAAGGAACCACCAGCCCCCCAACCCCCCCTTCCAATAGGTAGAACGCAATCGAGAGAGAGAGAGAGAGAGGCCTTCGACCAGTGAGCACCTACCGCCGCCTTGCTACCAACTCCAGGCCTCACTGGGGCTGCCGACCTGGTCCTGGGGCCGGCGAGCCTGTCTGCACTTGCTTGTGCAGCTAATAACACCCGTCCGAGCTCGAAAGTTGGCGGCAGACCGCCTCTCCGTCCGTTCTTCGTTTTCGTATTGGCTGGCTTCAATACTCAATACCTCCTCACAGTCGGCGGAGCGGGCAAGCAGACGTTGGCGGCCTAAGCCTCAATTGCCTGCCGATCTACCTGCGTGCCCATCTACCTGCGGACAAGCATTTCGTTGCTTTCTTGCGTGGTGTAGCCTTCACTGAATACCAAACAGTCGCATAGAGGCACACAAACAACCATACACCGAGAGCAGCCTGCAAACAGTATTGAGCAACGAGACCAGCCAACAACGGCAACTAGTGCGTACTACTGGTAGAATCAGCAGCGGGAGCGCTTAGATGTACGCACGGCCCCACACAGCGCAGGTGCCCGAAATGTGCAGTCAACGAAGGGAGATTGAGATCTTGGTTGCTCCGAATTGAATATCACCGCGTTGTCGTCGACGATGTCCTGAATTACCCTGTTTTCTGTACTGGGCTTGCCTTCTCGCGCAGACGACTGCATCGAGCATATTGCTGACTGGCAAATATCAAGGACCGACACGAGCGCCTTCGCCGACTCGGCGATAACCGATAATTCGGTGAGGTAAATACGATTACCAAACATTCCAGCATGGCAGACGAGAGGCGTTCAAGTTGGATATGAAAGTACAAAAAACGAATAAAGAAATTCTTCTAGAACTCTCATAGTTGCGACGGGCTGCCATTTTGAACATAATTAAAGGGTGATGAAATGTTGTCAGAGGGCTAAGCTTCTTTACAGATATTATGGAAGCGTGCGGTAATCATCGGCTCAGATATCCTAGCATGGACTCGCGTGACGCTTGTATTCATGATATATGAATGTCCCGATGATCTGGAAGAAGGCTCTGACGATTTTGAAGATTATTTTGCTGGCAGGCCTGTGTTAGTTAATGAGAACACGCTGTGTTGTAAATGACATGCTTGAGAGAAAGACATGCTTATGTATAAAAAGGTGAAAAACTGAATATAAAAGAAAACTCCACTGTAAAACATAGTTGTACTCTTAGCAAAAGATGACCTTTTGGGTCCCCATTTGGACAACGGTCAACATTCTGCAATACATCCAAATGCACAAATTACTTAATTTTTAGATCGCTCTATATAGTAGGAAGAAAACGGGGGGAACGTTCGAGAAACGTCAGTTTTCTTTCTGTTTGTCCCTATCTCAAGTATGGTGTTTCTATGAAAACCGTTGATAGTTTCTGACAAACGTCAACATGGAAGTTGAGGAATTTTGCAAATTCAAAGCAGGCGATCCCTCAGATTTGTTCGAGTATCCTGAAGACGACTGGTAGCTCTACCTTGAAAGTACGCAGTAATTGACGTGGGGTAAAAGTTTATTGATTTATTAAAGGAACGGCAATGTTCACAATACTTAAGTTATCTTATATGTCACACCGCGGAACTCGAACGGAGTTACTTCATCAGAGTAGCAGGACTAGTGGTTTCAAGGTAACTGGTTAGGTGCAATGGCAGCCGAATGACTGGAACAAGCTATTGGAGCAGTGTTATTAGGGCAATTGGGTAACCTCCGTGGAACAATGTAATTGAATAACTGAAGCAGGGTGATGCAGAGATAACAGCATTAAGGTAACTGAATGAGATGAAAACAATGCCGTGAATTGATTGAGAGATAAGCTAACGGAAGAAATGCAACGCAGAAATAATTGCAGTGGAATAGTAAGTGCAGCAAGATCGTAGTGCAGGCTGACAGAACACCTCTGCCGAGGCAGGGATGAACCTCAGCTAAGCTACTCATACCCGTTAGACGTTGTTCAATGTGCTCATGTTAATATGCAGATGCGAGTGACATCAATCCCTCTACGTGACAGGTATGATTTTTATATTTCGATAAAAACGTCGAGTTTTTCCATCTGTGTCATCGAAGAAGTATGAAATGTCCTTCGTTTTCAAGCTCCATTCAAAGTGAGCTTAAGGTAACGCCATAACAGCAACGACTCTAAGATGCTAGGTCAACCGGGTGCGGGATGATTGAAGGGTGTTCCCGAGTCCGGGGGGTAGGAGATTCCTGTGTTTTCCTTCCTCGGGGCCTTCGTCGGTCCACGTTGTCCCGTTGTTACTGCGTTGAGGCAAATTAGTCTGCAGAGCATTGTAACCCAATACTGCGTTGAAAATGCTCGTTTCGAAGCAGTGCTTGTGTGGTAAGCCACAATGTGGCATGGGCATCACGGAGAGGCCGACGGGATATGCTCCGATCTCCGATCGATGTGCCATGAATCCAGGATCTGCCTGCCCGAAATAGCACAATGGCACAAATAACTTCAACAGCGTGAGGATTAACGGTGGCGAAGTGACGTGTCACTTGGCATATCGAATTGTGCGGGGATGACAAATGGGTAGCATCGACTAATCTGGAACGGAATAACGTAATAATTGCAGAAAAGTTACAACAGACTGCAGCAATAGACGACAAACAGAAACGCAGTCGGTTAATTGAGGTGTAACTAGGGAACTGCGAGCTTCAGAGTAAGTAAGCTTCAGATTTAGGGTAACCCGAACGATCTAGCAGGATAGCTAGAGAATTTCAATAAGCGAACGAGATGTGTAACTGCAACCACGTAACGGGATTGGTGTAATGCAGCGGCAAGATATCGAAATTGATACTACTATAATCAAAATGATCAGAATACGATTTAAAAGCAAAGTTAGGTAAAGTACGGGAATAAGCTTCAGATTATGTGTGGCCTTTCGGCAAAGAATCGAAAGCTAGTGTCGCGCCACGGTATCCGTTACCCAAATATGCGTGTGCGCGAGACGGTTCCTTAGCTTCCGGCAGCCATAGAGCACGTTCTATTGGTGATAAATACCAATCATCCCTATCTCTGTTAGTCGTACCTGACTTTTCGTTGGTGTCCACATGGGCATTATGCATTTAAAGTAAAAGCATCAGTAGATAAGTGAACACACGTGCTCCACTGTACATGGAAAGCAGTTGCCTTTTTATTCATGTTGATCCCCAAACGGCGTGGCGCCATACACATCCCGCACTACAATATCCACCTACGTATATACATATATACATTTATACATATTTCCCATACGCAGACCCTGCATAGGGCACACGACGTTTGTGCTTCGGCGCTGTTCCCCAAAGGCACGAGGACGTCGCTCCCTCCGGCCTGATCGAGCGCTCTCACCCACCTCGAGCGTACGGGCGGACATAGTACCCTACACTCCTCCGAACCGGTGTGGCGCCCCTCAAGGCTCGTGCGTCGCCGTCCCTGCCACCACCACCGCCGTTACCGCCGTTCTTCGGGGAATTCCTCGAAGAGATTTGTCAAATTCCGCGCCACCAACTTGACTTTGCGCCAAAAAAGTTTCTCAGCGCGTGCGTAGTTTTCTCTTGATGCGGACCAAGCGGCCGTACCAAGGGGGCGATAGCGGAAGACGTCCTGTCTCCTTGTCCTGTCCTGGCTGCTGCTGCTGCTGCCCCTCGTTCATGTCGCCGGGCTCCCGGGCCAGCTCTCGAACGCCAAGCTGGTAGACGGTAAGCAGCGAACGCGCGCGCCATCCGGGGTTCGTGGGCCGCTGGTGATACTGAAGCTGGTACTGCTGCTGCTGTTGGTGAACCATCCCTTTTCGGCACGGGCATTCCCATTCCTTTGTTGGCGCCTTTAGCCTGCTCTCTCTCTCGCTGGCTGTCTGACGAAATGTAGTGGAAATACATTTGCTTCTCATTACGACATCACGCCAGTGGTGTCGGCTGCCTCACAGACAGACAGCGAGCCGAGTCAAAGGGGCAGCCAGTTACGCGCAGGCTGAGGCAAGCCAAAGCAAAGGAGCCAACGGATGTGCGCTGAAGCAAGCCCACCGGAATCGCCGCCGAAATGCCTCCATCGGTAAAACACGGTAGACGGGGACGTGAACTGGGGGCGGGAGGGGGAACCAAACGAATGCGATCCTCACTTCCCAAACACGTGAAGGGGACGCGTCTGGGAACTTTGGCTTAGGCCCGTCTTAGGCCTCAGCTCATGACCGGCTATGGTCGGATCGTTGCCTCGTCGCTGAGTGGGACGCATCCGTTCTCCTCCGATGAAGCTCGCCACGCCGCTGCGGTATCCACGTGTCGTTTCCACCCACTAGGACACTCGGTGCCTTGCATCACCGGACCCGACCGGCGCCCCGTGCTTCCCCTTATGTCATACCAGATGGGCTAATCAGGACAAATTCGTTCGGCGGCTCATCCCCTTCCAAAGGCGTACCCTTCCACCTACCGGCCAGCGATACTAGCTCACTACGTTATGCGGAACACAGCGGAACATCGATGCCCCAGCCAGAGGGAATGGCTAGAACTTGGGAATGAGAAAGGCAAGTAAGGCCACACTAAACAAAAACTGATTAACGATAGATCACCACCGTTACCGAGTGGAGGGACATGTATAGCACAAATAGACATGAAGTTCTGCGCTAATGAGTGCCGAGCGATTGCCTCATTGAATACACTAGCGTTAACATTACTCGATACCTGTCGTAAGGTGACAATAAATGAAATTAATTGATAGATCACCTTTATTACTGCCTATCACATTATATAATATATCTCGGACGATCATTTCCTAGGCTGTCAGACATCGTACCCACACTCACATAAAGCGAGTGGTTCATTCTTGGCCACTGGGTTGATGGCGAATTGTTTCTACAGTGGTCTACGTAGCTGACTACACGAATGATGATTATCTGACTGTTATTTAAACGATGAAGACTCAGTGGCCAGGTGAAAATCCAGCACAGGATGACTCAGTAGCTAGGGGGAACTCGAATATACAATGAGTGTCTGCCACGAAGGTATTCTTCTAAATATGGTCGGCCACCTCTCATATTGGGCGTGTATTTTTACTACGACATATATATGTACATAACTATATCATATTATGCTGATTTGGCTATGAGTGGAGACTGTACGCCATCGCGCTGTCGGATTCAGGAGCAGAATCAAGTGTGGCAGTGAACCATTAATAGAATAATGCAGGAGGTAGAGTATCCGCTGAAAACCAATGCATACAGACTTTAGACTATATGCAAACTCTTAGGATACTTCAGGAAAATGGGATGACTGAAATTTGACAATCGAGACACTTATATAGACGTGCAGCTGGATATTATTCATGCAAGGTGAATAGGAAAAATCGATTGTTTCATAGTTACACCCATATGGGCAATCCCGCCACTGTTCCGTTTTTTAATTCACGTGTGCTTAATTTTCCACTTGATATCGTGAAGAGATAAATAAGCCAAACGGCAGAATATATATAATATTTGCTAGCGTAGCCATATAACAGACTTGTGTCTGTCAGTATTCCTGACAGAAAATCGATGATCGACGACACTGAAATAGCAGGATTTCATCAGAAAACAAATACAGCGATTGTAAAACTCATTGTAATATAGTTCTTCTATAACAACTGTCGGTCGATATTGGCCTATTGACATGTTCAAATTACCATCTATGTTATCGAATAGCGAGAATGATAATGACGAAAGTTGCGGATAGCGAAAGTGATAGCGGTGTCTATGCAGGGCTTCCCCTACGCTTTCACAGCTAGATCGTGCATGTTGAGTGTGTTGAAGACATAACCATTCGAAGTCAGCCCGAGATTCGACTGTGGCTGGTCTGCCTCAGTGAGTAGAAGTGAGCGATCCGCGTCATCCGTGGTCACCTACCCTTAATAGAGCCATTTTTCACGGTATCCCCTATGGCCATGCGGTTTCCATCGACATCTCACATTTCTCCCCGCTCATCGGTCGGCCTTCCCTCGTATGTTGTGCTGTAGCAGACGATAGGCAGCGACGCCACGGTAGACACACAAGGTACACTCGGTCCGGTCCCTTGCGGTGGGTTGTCGGTCAATTCGACAACCACCCCACCAAAGCCTAACGAAAGCTCACCTTGCATCCCGGGTCGACAATATGATGGTCGATGTATGCGAGCAATTTCCTCCTCTAGATTTGCTGCTCACCCCGCACAAGGTGAGGCAAGCGAACCGCTCAACCCCCGACTAACCTGTCCAGGCACGGACTACTATAGCTTGCGCGGAAGTCATACCACCGCACTCGCTACGACACACACACACACAGAGCCGTGGCAGAACCGTGGTGGAAGGAACCGAGAAACGCAGGCCTAGCGGAAGGAATATTCGATTACCATCACCCCAAGCAAAATACCCCCGGGGGCCCCACCCCCGGCCTCCCCTAGTCCTGGTCCTCTTTGACACTCATACACCACGACGAACGACACCCGCATTACCACCACCTTCCACCTATCATATCTCGCCGAACCGTCATCGCATCGGAGGGGCTTACGCAAGTGTTCGTTCCTTCAGTTTGCCCGAGTGTGCTTGTATCTGCGGTAGTGGGTGTGTGTGTGTGTGCAAGTGCACTGGCACGGGTTATGGCCGGTGAACTTTGTGGGTGAGCTAGCTAGCCCGTGTAGAGATGAGCGATAGCGGACAACCGCCCCACACCGTGGTTGAGTCGCGGTTGATTCACTCACTCACATAGATGTGTGTACATACATATCGTACGCGAGCGGGCAGGGACATTCGGGTTGCCTCAAACGCGAAGGCGCTGGAGGTGATGGCAGCCTTGCATGGACACGGGAAGCGCGCATGGAACAACGTGCAGAATAAAGGCAGAAAAGAAGCGACAAAATGAGACTATGGTTAACAAGTGCCACTACCCCCCGTTATGATGTATGCTCATGTGAATATATGTACAGTTCAGCACGTACTTATATAGCTTCTTCCGAGAAAGCTGTTGTGTAGGCTGATAGGCTCTGGCCACTCGAATGCCGCTCGGTACCGAGAGACAGCGTAACGAGACGACATGATGACTGTTTCGCAGACATAGCAGCATCAACAGTGTGACGGATTCGCGGCCGATACCAATCTCGCCTCGCTATTGTGGCCACTCGGGTACACCCCTATCGGGAACAGATCGGGTGTGCAGAAGCGCACTGCCAAATTATTGGATAATATTGCTGATGCTGACGATGATGATATACGAGGTGCACAATGGCTGACAAACGTAGAACAGGAAGCATATTGTGTATATATGGTCTGATCAGTAGGCAGTATGGCACCTACATATCGCAGTACACCTACATAGGCAGTGTGGCACCTCCATATCGCTCTCTTTCTCTCTCTATATATATATATGTGAGAGCCCGACTGGAAAAGAGCTGCCAGACGGGATCGTCACTACATCATGGACCGGGTAAGCGCAAGGATTACGCTGTAACGTTCAGATCTGTCTATATGTTGTTGTTTTGTGTTGTCGAAGGGGAGGAGAACGCAGCCGATCCGAGGGGGACAGTGCCAATAACGAACCAATCACCTATCGGATAACAGTACGAAGAACACTCGAGACCACAGATGGAATACGGGGAATTTGTATCGCTGTCGAGAGCGAAAAGTGAAAGAAGAAGAGGAAGAACATAACAACCGATACGTGACGTAATAAAGCTACCACAGGCGTAGAGCTATAATAAACACCAATGACAGACAATAAATACGCGTGGAAAACTAGGGAAAAGTGTTGCACACTGAGGAGGTCGCAAATGGACCGGTGAAGACCATACTATACATGGGAAGAACATGACATAGAGATACAACAATGCACGACTTTGTCCGCATCTGCTTGCTTATATATATGATATTTGCTTAGCTTCGTACATCTGCAGCGGGTGTGCCTCTGTAACGGTTTTATGGACAATAATGAACTTTGTCCATATTTGACGATTGGGCTATTCGGCCATTTCATCATTTTGATCTCGGTCTCGTGCGAGCTTTTTCTTCGGGGCACAGTCGCGTCCAGAACGAAAATCAGACTCCCTCCATGAGTGTGTGTGTGGGAGTGTGCTTGCCCGAACAGCCCTGCCGAGCAAGTTCTTGATCTTCCCTAGGCTGCGCCTCCGCCCCCTGCAAAAGGCATGTTCATGTCGTCTTGCCTTCCTCTGTCTCTCTATAGAAAGTGGTCCCTTTCAAAAGTGCTGAGCGTAGCACCAATCCGGCTCGATGTGGCAAGGCTGTGTTAGGTGCGCGGCCGTCCGACATGAGGGATATAACATAGACGAGTACGAAGACAGGCAGTCGACGGCCAGCTAGTCGACAGCGTTCGGCGGCGACGGCGGCGGCGACGGGCAAGGCGGCTGACAGGGGTAAGAGTTTCAAGGGGGAGTTAGGCCTTAAACGAAACGAACCGGTGGGCGGCCTGGCTCCTGAGTACTGAAGCTGCTGCTCATCGCATCGGTCGTCCGAACCAACGAGGGAGCGAGAGAAAGAAAGAAAGCCAGTGCTAGAGAGAGGGGCCCGGCAGATGGAGAGCGCGGATCGCGGCAATGGTTGAACATCACGGGGCAGGGAGGCGCTGAAGGGCAGAGATGTTGGAGGGAGTTATCTCGTGTCGAATCCATTGCAGGGCTATCAGCGGAAGTGATTCTTGCCTGCGGAAGGCCCCGAGGCCCGTGAAAGTCTCTGCCGCGGGGATACCACCGCTGCTTCCCGCTCGGTTCCACCACGACCAGTGCGCCGCTGACAACCTCCGGAGACCTTAAAAAGTCGTCCTAGCCGGCCGAGTCGGTCGGCATACCCGCCGCTGGCCGGCAATGTCTCTCTCTCTTCTCAATATGACGTAGACCGCCGCAGACTATCGGATACTCCATGGGGCGATTATGGGGGCTGTGGTGGTCGTGGTGATCTGCAACGAACATCATCATAGATACTAGTCAGAGATGGCGGTAATTTGTTTTATCTTCTATTTGTCCGGCTTAAATGGACAGCTGTGCTCTGATACAACGGTTACCTGATACACGTACAGCCATAGCTTTGTTCACTCGTACAACGCTCAGGATGCGGAATGCAGGACTCGAACTCACTGTTTGATCGTCTCAGTTTCGAACTGCTGCCATAGATTTGTGTGTGCCGACTTCGAAGAGGGGTAGTTCCCTTCAATGAGCAGCAATCCTCCTTGGAATAGAGGATGGTTTAATGTGCTAGAAAACCTAACGATGCTTTATTTAACGGGGCGGAAAATCGATAGCATTAATTTCCCCTAGGTGCCATCATAGCCAGCAAACATAGATTGGAAATACAATTCTTATCACGGAGGCTGAGATCTCTCAGCCGAAATGCCTCGCCACAGGCATAGTCATTTACACGGTGAGCCAATTTTAAATATGGTACTGCTAGAGAGTGCAATTGAGTTCGCTCTTGAAAAAAAACGATCAATTATAGTCAAACCGATGCCCACTTGACTCTGAAATTCTATGTCGTGTACTTTTTCGTTTTTCATATGCAAAAGTACCGCGCACATGTTCACCTTGATCTTCGATCTCACCGTACACTACGCATTTTAACGTGGAGGTATCATCCCGATAGGAAAATAAGATAAACATTTTAGCAAAAAGAGAAGTTTGTCATGTTGCGCTGCGTCCCAAACATCTTTTCGCGCGTGCACCTCCCTCAACGAAGCTCGCAATGGAACAAGCCATCATGGCTAGGGACTGCCCGTACACCGTTGTCACGGAACACCGACCGACCGACCGACCTCCAGAAAATCAGCAGCGATGCAGTCAAGACGAGACAAACGAAGGGGGACTGCGCTATCTTTTGGTGTTAGCAACTTGTGGCTTACATCCTGCATGGGTGTTTCTATCTCTGTGCGTCCTCTCCTTGCTGTACGAGCTTGGCTGCTTATTTCGCAGAGACCGTTCGTTTCCCGCAGCAGAGTCGTAGAACAGTTCCAAGCTGCGCGAAAGCACCATCTCGAGGCGCACAACGACGCAATGCACATCGCGATGATCTATGCAAGCGAGTCCGTCGAGGAGTATTGAGCTTCGCCAAAAGGGGAGACTGCAGCGCTCCTCCGACGGCCTCCGAACTGTACCTTCCGACAGGCTCGAACGCTCCCTTCATCTTGTCCTCGAGACACGGTCCCCGCTGTCCTACCCGCCCCCATGCTGCCTTCGCTGTTGCTATCTATCCACTGATAATCATGTTAGTGCACGGAGAAAAGGAGAACGCCTCTCTGCGAGCGTGAGCGAGAGAACGTCGCGCAGTACAGCGGGCCCTCACGATCCCCGAACGTTATCCCTATCTTGCCTAGGTTCCTCGGCAACCTGCGACACTCTGGCCAGCATCCGCTGCTGCGGCATGTGTTAGCAGCGGTAATGGTGCCGTGGTCTTCAGAGCGAGCCTGAGGAGAGGCCTCAGGGGATGAAGCGGTTTGGGGGTGAGCCAGCTAGAGACGGATCCCGGTTGGGGGGGGGGGCAATTTAGAGGAGGATTTGGGCGGAGCGTGCAGCGGGAAGGGCGAGAAAGAGACACCGAGATCAGAATGATAGCGAGAACGAGGAGAAACCCTCGAATTGCCGGAGGCAACAACGTTTGAACAGTAAGACGGCAAGCAGCGGTGGTGGTAGTGCGGCTGGATAAATGATAGCGAGTACGCTGATCGCAAGCCGGCAGCCGTGGCCTTACGCGACGGCCTGCCGGGGAGCGAGCCGGCAACCGCGCTGTAGGAACGGCGCATCAATGAGATGAGATAGATCTGAAGGGAGAGAGAGAGAGAGAGAAAGAAAGAGAAGAAGGGGCGGGGGAAAACCAGACCGTGAAGGAAGAGATGATTGAAGAGCTAGCGATAGCAAGTAAAAGCAGAACACTCATTGTCCCCGCGGCGTACTTGTTGTCATTGTCATTGTTGTTGTTGTTGTTGTTTCTGTGTGGTATCATTGTTATTGTTATTTTTATTGTTATTGTTGCTGCTATCACTGTTGTTGATCGAGGAGCGCCAGTGTCAGTATTCTTGAAGATTCTAGCTTACATGTATTTTACACGTTCGACATCTGTCATCTGGTAACAAAATGCATACTTTAGTGTCTATATGATGTTACGCTAATTGTATCAGAAAATTAGAAGTGCCAGAGATTGTTATGTGCTAATTGATGAATATGAAGAAAAAGCAAATGATAAAATTAATTTTACTGAAATTTGCCTATTATTTGCATATATTATATATATATATATATATAATGTCACTCAAATACGAGGCGTCATAATAATGTTATCGACTCGGGTGTGGTTCAGTTTGTTACAAAATGCTAGATGTTCTGCTTCTGATACAATTATAATAACTTCCGGCGAAGGGAATAACCTAACGATAATTAATAACAAGCTATGGATAATTATGCTGGATAGAGAAATCGGTGAGGGTACGTTTGTACAATTACCATTCAGAGACAAGTTGTGATGATGGGCTCATTACCCTGACCGACTGCCGAGTCAATGTTCATGGAAGTGAAGGAGCATAGTTGACAAGTTACTAAGCCACAGCTGTAAGTGGAAACCGGGACATCATGGTCTTGAACCCGAGTCTCCAGGACTCCACCAACCCGTCACTGTGACTGCTCCCCATACCAGCTCACGAACCCATGGCAATACTAGAATAGGCATGGCAACGTTTAGTAAAACGATAAGCAGGTATTTTAAACAACGTTGAGAAGTGCTGCCCACCGTTGCAGGCAACAGTGCCATAAGCGAGTTCATATGCGGTTTGAAGCATATTTTCTCGCTCGTTTGCCTCGGTTCACTGGCCAGCTGCAGCAGGGTGCCGAGTGGAACTTTGTGCCCGACCATTGTGCGCACTTCTCACGAGCAGTAACAGCAGTAGGTGCAGTAATACGACATATTCCTGCCAAGGACCCACGCCGCTGCATGCTGCCAGCTGGGCTATGTCGAGCGCTATTCGGCCCTTCTGAATAAATGGCCAAGTGGTCGCCCACAGTTTGCTAACTTGTCCAAGCGCGGAAGCTTCGTGGGGTGGGTAAGGGATCGAGTTTCTGAGCTGACATCGCTTGATGGCGGCTTTGTCGCCTGCGACTCTCTATGGAAGTCCCCTGCACCGTGGCAGCAGGGTTAGTTGTATCCGTGCGGCGCCCGTTCCGTCGTCATATTTTCAGAGCTCCTTGAAACTGGCCCAGCACAAGCGCAAGATAGAACGGCGAGCCGGGAGAAGAAACCGAGCGAACGGCAGCGAGATAGAGAGACAAAGAGGGGAGTAAGAAGCGAAGGAGAGAATGATACAATTCGCATCCATGCCACATGACGTGCAAGTTAACCCCCCGTAAACCGCTCTGCCGCCGCTGCCGTCACCCACGCCCCCCCTCCCCACAGACATTGCGGAGCGCCTGTCGTCGCTGCACGGTGGGCGCAGTCACCCCAAATACTACCCGCCGTGGACGTATTTCAAAATTGGAGGAGTGCAGTAGAATCGACCGTAAGAGGTGGGGAAGAGCTTTGGGGGCTGGAGCCGTAGGGGTAGTCGACAAAGAGAACACGAACGGCCGCTCCTAACGGGGGACATGTAGCGTACGTACTATGGCAGCGGTGTCCACGAGTTGAAGCTTTACGAAACCGATTCCTGCTATGTATAATACCTAGTACCGTTGCCACTCGGTTGCTGTTGCTGCAGGGAACAGTGTGAATACGCTTTCCAGGGGCATATGGCGGCATATGACGGGCAAGTCGGGGGTGTCAAGGAGTGTAATAGGCTCGGTTCGGCCAGGGGGTTCAGAGCCTCCATGAGGAGTCAGGCCACAGCTTGCCGTGGCAGCAGCACGAGAGAGGGACATGACTTTAGGCGGTTGGGGAGACGTCAACGAATGCGGGGGGGGGGGGGGGGGGGGAGGCAGTTCGCCAGGACGGCTGGTTTCTGCTGGACCACGCAACGGCCGTCACAGCGATCAGTGGCGATACACCACTCGCGTCTCTTTCTCTCTACTATTACATGACTCTCCTGTTTGATTCTATCGTGTGGGCGCGCGTGTATGTGTGGGTGTGTGTATCCACTTCATGCATTATGGCCCCGACTAACTATTTCGGCAAGCAGGAGTCAGAGAGCTGGAGAAACATGTTTTCATTAGGGCGGAACGTAGACGTCACATGGAAAGCGTGAAAGAGAAACTGAACGTCGCTAATACTCGGACACAAGCGTCGGTGGACGTGGACGAGTAAAGGTTGGTCTACGATGGAAATCAACAAAAGGTTTGGCTTGAAGCAGCCACAGATGATTTAGAAAGTTTGCAAAGTTTGACTGGCAACGATGTTGGAACGCCCGCTTGCACAATGCCACTTTTACAGTCGAAACAGCAGCATAGCCGAACCCGAAGGGTGAACTCAATGGCAACCAGGCTCGTTATAGAATTACGCTGCACGTAATTCCGCCGATTTGTCCAACGGTGTTCTGGCGTAGTTGACTTATTCCTCCCAACTCAGGTGTACTGTGTTAGGCTGGCCTATTAGCGACTGGTCTCTTATCGGCTGTATCTCTTATCCACTTTATGGTTCCCATAATGTAATGTACCAAATACGTAAACGTTTTATATTACATCTCCAATGTTTAGAGGGATGTTTATGATGTGGCCAAAATTGGGTCCACGAATGTATCCATGTCTATTTTTCAGCACGTTTCATTTGCTTTCCTCATAAAAATGCTCGACTAAATAATCTCCAATACGTAATTACCTACAGTTTTAACATGTAAACAAGGGCTGACCGAACGTCCAATACATCGAGTCGCATTATGCATAATGAAACATTTACCTCGCCCGCTTACTACTAAAGCCACTCCTTGAGAGCAGTTGGGCCAGTCCGTTTTAGCACTTACCTACCTACAAATGCTCACACCGCTCGCTATTCTAACACCTGCTCCAGCTGGACCCGCATTTGCGAAAGCCCATCCGTTGATCGGTGTGTGGTAGGCAAAGTCGTATTCTCCTGGCCGATGGAAAACTATCCACATAACATTTAGGTATTAATATGCGCTATACTTCGAAGCAAAGCAGGGTAGTGGCCGAGAACTATAGTCTGGCGCTCCCTATCTCTCTCTCTCTCTCTTGTATTGCGAACTATAATAACTGCGCAGGAGGTTGAAATGTGCGTCCGGCACGTCCACCACTGCCCTTGAGGCATGAGGGTGCGAAAATGCGAAATGGATGTGGTGTGCGAAGGGCATCAGCACAATGGAGGAGGACTGAATCGCGAAGGTCGATCTGCTGTTGGCTTGGCAATACACGCGGCGGTGGTGGTGGCGGCGGCGGCGGCGGCTCCGTTGTTTAGCGGGCAATAGAGGGGGAAACCTCTGAGGGCAGAAGCAATGTGAAGATACTCTGTGTTGAGGCGACTTTAGTCGCGAACATTGAACGGGGCCAACATCTATACTGACCCAAGTTCTATTGCCCGGCTGTTAAATAATGCGAACTGCTGCAAACCCATGCGTTGGCCAAAAGGATTACGAGCGGCCGAGCCAGAGGAAGTGTGAGAGAATTAATGGTGCGTAATTGCACGGCGAAGACAGCGGCATGAGGCAAGTTGACTCGGGAGAGCAGGGCACAATCAAAACGATAACCCAGACTGTTCCATTAAACCGGGGGAATATTCATAACGACAGTCTGTTACGACGTTCACGTGCGTCGACGTTATCCTGTTATCCGGGAGGTGGCTGTATGCAGAGCTCTAACTTACGTCTGCATGGCGTAGGTGCTCTAAGAAATACACAGAGATCGAATTCAGTTCGAATCACTCTACTTCAATAATGAGTACGGTAAGTAGCTAAGCAAGAGCATTCGTCGCTAACACTTTGTTGACAGTCGTAGTGGACCTTATATTCATTATGCCATAACAAGGTCATCTTGTACAGAGAGAGAGCGAGAGAGAAGGAATTTAGCCTTCCCAGAACACTATAATTAGCTTAACGCCCATATCAACTGATTATTTGTGCTCGTTTACAGAGATACCGCAGCTGATCGAAGCACCGCTGATGACGGCAGATAGTCCAGGTAAGACACTAGCTTGAGACTCTCTGTGAAACAATATAACAAAAAAGTTGAAAAGGTTCTTCAAAAATAATAGCAATGTATCGCAGTGCCTCTATATTTTCGTCAATTTTTAGTCTACATATGAATATGCATTCTTCGCAAACTGTTAAGGACCAACTATTGATGGTTATTATCACTTAGCTGAGAAACGCACACAGACATATTGCGCTTAACTCTATCATAATTTAGATTTAGTTATGTTATTTAGTGTATTATTTAGATTTATGTTTGTTTTGCACAAATATATGTTCTGAACCAACAGGGTGAACGAATCATTTTACAAGTCCATTCTATGCGCATGCCCGCCTAACTCACACAGACGGAAAGCTGTGTACTCATCGGACAGTAGCGCGTTTTTTGTCAACCTGTCAGCTGTGTGCGGTCGCCAAGGCAGAATTGTTTCGTTCGAGCGCTGCTATGTACGTTCGCAACGTGACTAAATGGCGGTAGAATGATTCTCAAAAAGCTGCTGGATTTCAATCAATTTCGTGTGTCGGGCGAACGGAGCCAGTGGCAGGAACTTAAGAGCGCACCTACGATATTAGTAACATTAGCACCTATATCAAAATTTTACACAATATCGACTAGTCGACACTGGCGAATGGAGCTGATTGAATCAAAATTTCCACGAACACGCGAATAACTTTTGCAGCATGCTCTCCAAGTGTGCCCTGACTGGGTGAGTCAAGCGTTCGTCAGAGGACCAAACGCCTGCTCTGATCCGGCAACTGAAGTATGCTTATTCGATCAACTCAACTCAAACCGCTTAAACTAACTTGAGTGACTGAATGTATACAGCGAACTCTGGTGGTGACAACGACTATGAGGACGACGATGTCGGCAGCGAGGAGGAGGGAGATGACTGCTTGGATTGCCAACAGGAGAGCGCGTACCTGACCTTCCGAAAGTTCTGCAAACGCGACTATGGTAAATACGAGCTACGTAAATAGTAACTAGACTTACGAAACTAAGAATCTGTAACAATGAACTGTAGACGAACTCATAGAGTTTGGGTCATCTGATCGCTCAGATCTACCTAGAGAAAATCCGGCCAACTTGGGCATACGAAGAACGAAGTCCTAATGGGCTGCTCAGAGCTTCACGACGTGCAGCAAACGTGCACGACAATGAGAAAGGCGTGACGTTTTTTCTATAGTCTAAACGCTGAAGTCCCTTTGTCGAAATAGAGATGGAGCTATTTCAACGAAAATAATACGGCTCTTATCGATTTCAAACAGCACGAGAAGGGGACGCCACCGGGTGGGATATCCACGTTGCAAATTTGCCTGCTTCGAACAAGTCCCACCAAAGGAATTGCATAGACACCTATAAACAAATGAGACACCCCTGGAAAGAATAGGTAATCAGCGTTTTTACAGCCTCAATCTAATTAAGCTTGTATGTCTATTTTCAGCTGCTCATGTCGTGGTGCAATCACGAGAGACATTTGGAGATTGGATTCGTTTCTCCGTACAGGTGCACGACGTATTCAAGTGGGGCGCGTCCAAGGTGCGCAAGGGCGGTCAAGACTATGTCTGGGTCCCGCAAGCGGACCTTAGATGCAAATGTCCTCAAATTCGCATCAAGGGATCATACATCGTTCTTGGTAAGCGTGCTTGACTTGATGTTGAATTAGGCATAATACCGAATCCAGCGAAGTAGCTCAGATTCACCAGTTGCCTTCTCGTATGATATTTCAATGAGTTAACTATTTCCATTGCTGTGCTTCACAAGGAAGCCCCAAAGTATCTAAACTAGAATTTAGCGTTTAACTAGATGTAGCGGCGATCGGTTAATCCCGTACACTGCTTCAGTGTTACAATAAGGCCCTTAAATATTTACATCGTTTCCCCACCGCTGAGTCCTTGGGGGACATTGGTTACTATAAGTACAACGAATCGCTTCTGCTGTACGACAAATAGCTTGATAAATCGTTCAGGCTTCTGGTGATGCAGTACTACAGCGTCCGCAATCGAATGGAATGAATTCGTCCCGTCTAATGACTCGAATTCGCCTAATCACCAGATGAATTCATTTCTCTGCCCAAGGATCTCTAAACTGTTATATGATAGATTTACTCGACAAGTTGCTCCAATGATTGGACGATGCATGATCATTTGTATTGCATAAGTAAATTGCCACTATTTATACATCAGCTCGGACAAACACAACTGACGTTTTTTTTTCTGGCGAACCAACCAAGTTATGCCTTCCATACGTTCGGGCATCTAGACATCATTTATTGGTGAACTATAAATACTAATAATCGATTTTGATTTGACTTTGCTCTGATCAGGTTCAAACCAAATGCACGGTGGCTTAATGAGTATGACAGCCGACCGTAACAGCGTCGTTCTTGACCACAAGGAAAGCATCGGGCGACGCCTGAGAAAGTTCTCCTCTCGCCAAAGGAGATGCAAGAATTGAATTCGTGACACAGTCAGAATTAACACTGTGCTGAAAGCCGGAGCGGAACCACTGAAAGAATAACGCGATGTCACTCAGGCGCACTTCAGCTTCCTCCGTAACGCCGCTGCGCGCTTGTTGCGCGTCACATCAGCATCCTCCCCACTGAGTGTCATAAATAGGGGCGAAATTCAGCAAAATATCATTGGTGTTCTTCTATCTTCTGTGCTTTTAGACAGCTTACTTACCTTTGGCGATCTCGACCTTTGCGAATCTACTAACCGACAAAAAACTAACCACAGCTACGGACGTGAGCACCTCTAAGGTAAACCCACCTATATATACATATATATATATATATAATCTATGCGGTTTCGCCTTCGAAGCCTAGAGGAAACGTACATTCTCAACAGAATCAAACATTGATGAACAAGATCATACAGTTCTTCAACACTATATATATAGAGAGAGAGAGAGACAAGTCGGCACCCGCGATTGTGAGTTATATAAATTGGTGATTTTATGTAATTGTCAGGAATACAAATTATATTCATGCAAAAAACAAAGCATAGTGTAGCGGCATGGAATATAACATGGTCTGGAATCTAATATAGACAGGTGAACGGTGAAGCTTCTTTTTCGGTGATTTTCTCGAATCGTTGTGCGCACACGGGGACGGACGATACAATCGATGAAATCGATCAACTGTTGTGAAGGATTCGTGCCAAAAGAATACGGTATCACAAGGCTAAAGTCGCACAGTGATGTCTAGCCTGTTTCCAGGATGCTGGGCTGTAGATGACGGCTGTTAGGCCAATTATATTTGTATTATTTACTATTCTTTTTTTACCGATTTGAAACTCAGGAAGAATACCAGCATTGACGTGTGTACATGAGTTATACATACAGTGATGTCGTAACCTGATGTATTCGCTTTATCAACAACTTTACAAGAAATATAAAAGAAAATACAAACATTTTGTTGTCCTTGCACCCTTCTTTAGCCGACTGGAGTCGTGCGCCTAACGAATTGGCTTGACGGGCAGACTTAGCAGGAAAAACGCCAATGCATTCTACATAAAGACTATAGGGATACAATATGATTACAGTATGATTGCCTAATTCGTTACTCAATAAGTGCTGCACAACATAGGTGATACAGCAACCCACATTCACATCATCTTGAGTCAGAGGATTGACATACTGAAGAAGACCGGGTACCTCAGTATTGTATTGCCCGATAAGCACGGTAACTTGTGAAAGCTGCACCCCACACCAGTAATGCATGTATTGATATCGTGACGACATCGGAACAGCGACTATTAGCAACTGCCTTTCTCCGCAAAGACCGAACGCGGTAGATGCAGTTCCGTAGAGTTGGCGGGAACAAGAGATTGACGAGACCTGTAAACCTCAGCGACCCCTTCATCCAAGATGGCCCCGATGACCCCACACGTGCAATATCTACACCGAGAGACTGGCACACAGCTGTCGCATCACGACCACCCGACTCAATCAAACGCTTCCTGCTTTCTTCCCATATCCACCCGTGTTTCAATTTGCTGCGGCCTTTCTAATGTATGGACACCACACACACAGAGATATTAAGAGGTTCTCTTTGTCTATCAGATGTCGTCTCATCAATTACCTAATACTCTCTGCGGAGAAGGGACATGCAATGATTTCATATCGAACCTAATCCATACACCGCAATTAATCCATATTAATAGGAGTGGATGGATAATATGGTAGATTTCATTCGTATTGATAGTAGTGTTAGTTCTATAATAATAATGACACTTACCGACCGATGGACGAGCATACTAACCTAGACACGCACGAATTTTTCGAACAGCTGCTACAACGCAACAACATATCCTCAATCGTTCCTTCAACGCCGTAGTGACATCCACATACATGTTGTATTACTTGACGCCTATATATACATATGGTAACGCATTGATGGTGTCAGTAAAACAATAGTATATATATATATAAATGGTATAAGTGGCTGAGATTCACGGTGACTATCACTGGCTATCAATGGCAGTGTGTTCTCGCAGGGCGTAAAATGCAACATTCAATTTTCACTCACTCTTCGAATTGATTCATATACGTTGACCACGATCCAAGTTGACCATTATCTTTTATCGTAAATTCACAATCTGATCGATACTACATGTCTGAATTGTGCCATTTGAATAGTAAATTAGTAAAAAATGCTAGGATACTAATATTTTCTTGAGTTTTTAATACCCTCCTCCCAATCTGCTCCAGGGCAAGTGGTGAAACGAAATTGCTAACCTTATCAGCTGGTAGAAACAATGCTAACCCCAGATCCAACTATACGCGGGAACAGTTGAAGGGAATAGATGGAGATACTGGTATTTGTAGTTTACGTTCAACTATGTAGACATATCCCCAACGAGCTTAATTACACATATGACCAGATATCACAGAAGGAAGTCGGTGAATGTCACATCGTCGGATTACATCTATGATAGTTACATGCACACATCTAATATAATAGTAATGATGACAATATGGACAACAAGTTTATACGCAACCCAGCGGCTTGCAGCTTTCTGTACATAATGTAAATACCTATGAGTGTACGCGACTGAGATGAACATATGATATGTGAATGTCTGGACGAGTGCGTGTGAATTAAAGAGAGAGAGAGAGATGGGGCAAGTACAGAGTGGACGAAAGAAGGGAATATCACAATCAGGGCGAATCGGTGTAAAAGTGAATTGGTTCTACGGTCATAGCACAGGATGTCAAGGGATATTGTGTACTCGCACGTGATGTATCTAAGCCGAATACGAGGCGGCCATAGCCTTGACAGAATCTCCTCATCCGGACGGTTTCCGGGAACTAATTTCGAGATTGTATTTCTGAATGGAAACATTGACATGACGGTTAAGTGCCCACCATGTTGGATGGTGGGGGCGAGCGCAGTTTATTCAAGAAACGAAAGTGACCAGTGATGCAGGAACAAAGGGGAGATGGACAGATGATCTGAGCTTTTATCGAGGCGTCGTCGTAATCATAACATTATCAATTATAATAATAAAAATAATAATCATAATAACAATAATAATATATTCGTCATCACCCTTCATAGATGGACTGAAACATAAAGACGCGAATTTCGAAGAACCATCAACGACAACAGCAACAGCTGCATAAATATATCTATATGATGATACGGACAGTGATTCATTATTAGAGATATTGATAATTACATAATTACAAGTAATAGTGACAGGGATGAGACAGATTAATGATAATTATGACAACATCGATAACAATAATAATAATAATAATGACAACAGCATTATTGAGATATTAACAAGAGCGAGCGCAATGACGAGCAAACATACTGATGATTATTGTTATTATACGGATGAATAACAATTAGACAACTGATATGAATATGATAACATGAATATAAATATGAATAATACCGACTGAGAGACGTACGATCAATATGCATAGAGAGACAGAGAGAGAGAGAGAGGAGATGATTTGCACATTACATTCATTGGTACGTTATTATACTCCTAATACTGATAATTAGTAGTGTTATAGTAAATGGCGATTATTCATAACGAGAGTAGAGAGGAAACGATGATGAATAAGAAGGTGGCAAACATCAAATGCTAGGTAGCTGCGACAACGACGACGTACCAAACAACAGCATGAACAAAAATAATAATTATAATAATAACTGAAATAATACAGAATCCGAATGACAGTAACAATGGCAAGGACCTCACGATCTTTGGCGCAGGTGGCATTGTGAATTATCCGAAACTGATTTGCGTAGTCCGTTTGAATATCCACAGGAGTATGTGAATTGGATTTAAGCTTGTCGAGACACTGACTGATTGATTGGACAAGCTTCGATAATGAGACGTACTCGAGCCGGGTAAGCGAAATATATAGCTTACAGGAAAAATAGAACCTCGACGAAACGCACTAATTAAATAAATGGCGATGAAAAGTGAACAATAAAGCGAGAAGCACATCGACGCAAACAGAATACGTTTTCAGCTCTATCCCGACAAAATTCGTTTGTGTGCTTATTCTGAACAATAGATAGTAACTCGGAAAACATTCGTTGTCTGGACAACAATCAATAAAAATCAGTTACTGGAAAAAAATCACGCGTTGTTATCGTTGTCGTCGATTTTTCTGTCCATAGATTAGAGATAACGACAGCGATAAGTGAGATTGTTGTCTAAGCGTTTCTTCAGGAACGGTTCTCATTATCGGGAAGGGAAGCGCGAAAGCTTTGACGTAGGTTGAATACGTACTAGGTAGATCCGAATAGAATTATGAACTTCTTTGCTCGCTTGCTTCGGAGGCTGCAACTGCTGATCAGATAACGAAGGAGGAGGTAGTTAAAGGGATCCTAACAGCCAGGACCGCTAGTCCTAAGGACAACAATGAAGGTAAGAAATTTTCCAGCATCAATTAAGCAGTCGAATCGTCGTTTTTAGATATCGATTGTCGGCTAAACACAGTAATACATGATCATTTTATTGATGTCATATGTGTTTACGTCGATATGAATAATAATTGTTTCGTTATCTGACAGGCCTCAGATCTTAACCTTTACGTCTATATAAATAGGAGAAAAGCAAATTGGTGGATATTTGCAGAACAAGGCACTAGGAATGAGGAAAAAAGTCACTCTGTTCTCAAGAACTATTGTATCCATATTTTGCTTTATTATGTATGTTTTCACATGTATACAAGGCAGGCTTTGACGTATCCTCGCGTACCAGCAGTGGTATTTGCAATATTCGTCTATAATGTCTCACTGTTGGTGAAAGATCTGTATATATTATGATAGATAATATTATAATTCTACATAATATATTGTAGTAGCGGCAAGCCGACAGGAGCCTCAACGTTTAGCGCTCGTCACTTGGTTTTGGCCTTCGATTACCGCTACATAGATTAATGAGGACTATGGTTCGTCCAACGCGTCCGTAACACTCTACACACCCATTAGGAGGTTCTGAGTTTGAAGGAGTCGTTTGAAATTTGATTTCTTGAACGTCGTCTTAGCAAAACATACACACAGGAATCAACGTAGTGGACATAATTTTGGCCTTTAGAAAATCAGCAGATATTTATCGGTAGTTATCCCTTAATGCTCCCAGATCAGCTATTACGGCGTACAAATATAATAATTAGCATTTATGCTAGGGCGTGAGTTGTTGAACGTGAGTGCGTGAGCGCCGTCCGTATTCTACTCGCTCGATGAAATGATCATCCGAGGGCGTGCAGATTCTCTAGTAGGGACGGCACCAGTGTGGTATATTTGGCCTTTTGAAGCTTCAACTTCGGCAGCGCCTTGCACTGTTTGTCCTTGTAGGGTGCGCAAATGGTTGACTGCATCGGTGAGAACATTGACAAAGAAATAACGGTTAGTCCTCCCATACTATTTGCTCAAACGATGTTGGAGTAGGGTGCACAAATTGTACCAGCTTTTCGTTCAAGGCATAAATATTCCTATTATATTTATATATTAAGCCTGTTCGAGTCGAGTGCGCGCGCGTACCTTTTCTTGTGATTTCTTTTAACTATACACGCCGTTGGCAAACGGGATTTGGTGCGCGAACGGCGTAAACACCCGACTTTCAAACGAACACAACCGTTCTTTCAGTCCATATCAGTAGCGAAAAATGCATTTAATGTCTGCCACCAAAAGGGGTGTGATTGGAGACTTTTTTTTGCATTTCCAAGGCCAGTTCCCGCTGCTGACATTCGCTGACAATTGATGGAAGTGTTTGCTATGTGCATCTGCTTTAACTTAAGATGCCATGCAACTTTGACACCATCCAACGTATAAGCCAGGTGTACGTTCGCACCCAGACTAAAAATACATGAATGCGTGACGGAATGGTGTATGCTTGAAAATGTACGTTCAAAGAAGGATAATTGAGATACACTTCGGGCGTGCAGATAGTGACAACATACTGTTATCGGATAAAATGGTTTGTTCATCCATGCATTAGGCGGGTTAACGCTGGTGGTAGCGATTGCCGCCGATGCCAACTGGTTTCGTTTAAAAAAATCGTTGCGAAATATTTGCCGATGTCTCCGTAAACGTTATGTCTATCACCGATATTATGGCTATCGGCTAACATTATGGCTAAGAAAAGGGGTCGCAAGGTTATTCGATTATCTGAGCTTCCGTCCTCTACATACCCGTCTTATTTTAGTTGTGTATTAGAGAGGGCAATCAAACAGGCTCACATAGTGCCACACGTTTAGCCTATGCCTCGTAGAGACCTTAACTTACAACTTGTTAAAAATGACACGTATATAGCAGGGTCGCTTCACCAACCAGAGCAGTTTCAGTAGCACATCAGCACAGCAAGACACATCTGTAGTGTGTCGAAACATTGTCGTAGCCGCCGAGTTGGACGGTACGCTCACGACTACTACATATACCTCTCGTATATAGCTCGTACGGCATCATATACGGCTAAGCCAATATGTAAAGATTCATAAGGTCCGTCGAGGCGAGCTGTGAGAAATTGTCATTGACATTTTCTAAAGCTGACGGAACACACTACGTACCTCAAAATCGCCCGCTATTCCTTGAAGAATTGAGCTGGCGTAGTCAACATGGTCTTTACTGCATGCTGAACGAACGGTCCGTAGAATGCACTTCCGGTATTCATACATCGCACTGTGATACGATACAGTTCATATAAGTGAAATCATTTTTAGACATTGTATCATCGTAGTCATACTTGAATAATATAGTAGATAGACGGAGTAAGAGTCGCCACATCTGACAAACTTACAATTATTATGAGATATATAATAAATGACTCACGGTGTATTATTAGGTTTTGTTAAATAAGTTGCTATCGGATGTCACCGGAACAGATATTTTTAATAGATAATTTATTCGCCTCCATTCTTGGTGACAACATATTCGGTGTAAGGAAGTAGGTGGTACTTCAATTATAAGCCTAGTTTTGAACTAACGCTGAACGTATTTGTTTCCTACCGTACACCTATGCCTTATAGTTCTTTAAACAACTTGTTCGTCTCTCTCTCTCTCTCTCTCTATATATATATATATATATATATAGAGAGAGATCGGAATAGAGAGAGAACATGCGACTTTACACTCAGCAGTCCTACCAATATTAGTTGTTGGTCTATTATTTTATACGTCTCTTCCTTCGCTTTTGTACACATTTATTCTTGTCTTTCGTTGTTAGCACTCGATAGGTTTCACCTATCGAATTATGCATTAGGGTCGATGCAAGCTACAACAAGTGTTACTTACCAGCATGTGTGGGGCACCCTGTTGGTAAGGGGTGCCTGAGTGGCAGAGGCTTCCATAATCGAGCTCATCTGACGCATACAATCGCCCAGCTTCTTACCGACCTTGTTAATGCACGGAACGTATTGGAAGTAGGCTACAAAACAACGACAATAAGACCGTTAGCATTTGTTTGCACGAAAAGTCACAGCTTTCTAATCTTCAGAGCCGCTTGTTGGGGTTGTGTTAGTTGTGTTGCGATATCGTGATACACAATAGTAATGAAAACACCGAAATGCCAACTGTATCGAAAAATCAACTGTAATCAACTGCAGAGGGTTAGAGCGGAACTCGACGAAGCCTCCTGCCATTGTAGCGGATCGTCGATGAGCGTATCTTATCTGGAGGAGCACCAATTTGAATGGTTTTCTCATAACCGAATAAAAATAATTATAGTAATAGCCGGCTTATTATTTATGCAGTATCGTATTTGGTCTATTACCGCCCAGGCTGAGCCGTGTGCGATTGATGCTTGCAGATGCATTTATTGACTAATTCGACGTTAACAACGCAAATCTACCAGGCATAGTAAATGGCATAACGAATTAACAACTAAAGCAATACATTCACTCATATTCAATGCAGTTGAGATGAGACGCTCAACAACAGCAGCACTAAAACAGTTACACGCGTCTATTCATCATGAACGATATCGACTATGTTTCGGCTGTACAACAGCCTTATGTACCCACTGGGGCAAGCGCGCTTTGTGTTGATTGTACACACTGGTGTGCCTGCTGTCAGGTCCTCGTGGTAAAAGTAACGCGACGAATATTGCTTGTAGTTCGAGCAGTCATTGGAGGATCAGGTGGAATCGTAATGGACGTCGAGACAGATCGTAGGAGTAAAAATATTATAGATACCGCTTTCATGACTTTGCTATTGATTGCTACCTTTGTTCTTGGCGTGACCGACTTCGCACTTCATCCGGTGTTCGTTGGTGGCTCCCTCAAACATAATTTTGAACATTCCCACGAGGAGTCCGCCCGAGATGCAGCCACCTTTCTCGAACTGGTTCGCGCACTCGATCGCTTCTTCTTCGCGCCTGAAACGAGCGTTATGATCATGATTTGGGTTTAGACCACTTGAAAATCGTACAGTTTGCCGGGGCCCGTGCATCGTACTAAAGCGTATCATTTTGTGTGTGTGTATGTGTGTAGAGCCTGGAACTTTTTGATACGAGCGCTTGGTTGGCGGCAATATAATGCGCATTTAGTAACCAGATATTGTCATAATGTATTATACTATCATCCCTGCTAAATCTAGATTAGGCTTTCTATTCTAGATTCCCTAACGATAACTCGTTTAAGGGAACTCTCAACAATGACTATTCGACAAATTAATCTCTTGATTCACATTGGTCATTTAGCGACGATTTGTATGGAACGAGCATAATGTACATATACGTTGTACACGACGAAGAGCTCCTCTTGTGTCACCAAAGTTCTATACAGATACTCCCAATAATAAAGCCGATAGGAAACAGCCAGCCAGCAGCGTTCGCTTCGTCCTCGATGTGACAATATATTTATTGTGGTAAACGGCACACCATATGATCTTCGTCAAAATGGAGAACCCGCTTAAACTAGCCATGCCCGAAACGCGCTTTCTAATCATTTGAGTCTCCCAGACAAGCAGGAAGCTTTCGCCTGCCTAACGGCGCAGATTTAAATCTATTGTAGGCGGCATGTCTCCTGCAGTTAATCCAATGAACAGCATTATTCGATTGGGCTTAAGCTCTCACCTAGAGACTAGAATCACCGGGTCGAACGAGCGCACCTGCTTCCGTAATCAATACATACAGTCAGTTCGGAAGTTAAAACCTAAATAGTGAAGTTGCTTAAAATATTTCCCTTCAATGCATAGGTCGGGATGTCGACATCTGGCAACGCATTTTGACAATCAGTTATTGTACATTCCCTACCGGGTTCGAGCCATACCGTTGCACATTTGCATTTAAAATGGGTTGTCCGTCTTATGAAGCAACGCCGAAAGCAGTTCTACCGTGGAGGTTAAATGTTGGCTGTGAGTTAGCCTGGAAAATTCATGAATTTATAGCCATTGTACATTCAATGGATTGACATATAGTGGACATGTTTAGGAATATCGACAGCGTTCGCACCGTGATATTGGCTATGCGCTTATCTACACAGCGTAATATTACGACCACTGGTTGAATTACGCTCATAAATATGGACAAGAACGCGCTAGCCTCACTTTCTTACCTCCTAGAAAGTATCTTTATTCAACTTGAAAGTTCTCCATGAGCGAGGGTTGCCCATCGTGAGAACTCCCTTAAGCTAAACACCAAACACAGCCGAGACTCTTCTGTTCAACCCAAAAACGTTTAATCGATAAACAACGGATTTGTGACAGAACTGCCACAACGACGACAAGAACAATAGCGGGTCGACGGAGGACCCGGGGCCCCCAATGCGAATCACTGTTCCTTTGCGCTCTCGCCAGCGATAGGCAGCGGCGTTGTATAGGCTGGGGGCGATAAGGAACACCACCATTGAAATTCGGTTGACACGGTTCGACTCGTTAGCGTCATTGTTGATATAATCATTGAACTGTTTGCTCAGATTTTGCGAAGACGATGGCCTCTGCCCGCCCAGCGTGTCACGCCTCGCTGAGCGTAATATTAAATTTTCGCCGCTCGTTCGAGGTCCGTTTCCTTATACCGCGACGCCGCGGCCGAGCCAGCACCCGACGGCAGTCGTGGTTAGCTGCTGCTCGACCGAATGGACCACGATGTGTGGACGGAGCTCGGCGGAACTCGAGGAGCGCATGCAAATACGGGGCGAATACGCTCGAGGGAGTCGAAAGTCTGTTCTTAAGTGGGCCGACTTCATATTTGAGGAGAGAAGCGGCCGGGAAAATGACAGAAGATTGATTTTCAGATTAGTCCGTTCGGTGAACCTGCGTATGGTAACGCACGGGAGGAGGCCGGACACACTGGTGGTGCGGGGGCCGAGCGCGGGCAGGATGGTTATAGACAGATGGAGAGGGAGAGAGAGAAGTTGGAGACGAAGAACGATAGAAATACGTGGCTTACGTTTTGAGCAAATAAAAAAAATCGATGAGGATGGGGAAAGAGGTCTTTGAGGTGCTGAGGTGTCGCGTGCCACCGGATAAACACAGAAGAGCTACAGAGCAGAAAATCGGAGGTTCTTATTTGCAAGGTGTCCCGGTTAAACTAACTCTTTATTAGTAGAAACATATCATGTCGCCCATTCTAACTAGCCAACCGGATAATCAAATTTGAGAGCAGGAAATTGGTGGATATGGAGATATATCATTGTTGAGTCGGCCGTGACCAAACTCGACACAGTGTATTCGAGCTGTACGTTAGCGGTTGGATCCACAGCAAGTTAAATATTTGTCATCAAGCATCTGTTGTTAAGGCGCTAGGTACAGATCAGCAATAAACATACATTTCTTTGGTATATTTCTTGCTATTTAGCACTTCTGTCTTGTTTCTATACGACAGTTGTTTCATAAATTTCGCGTAGAAAATGTGTGAAATTAGTGAAATGAGTTCCAAATGGAAGTCCCATTTTGAATTCGTCTAACTACAAATTCAGATTCAAATTCAAACAAATGTTTATTGACGGAACTGCTATATACATGCTTAAGTTCTCGTAAAAATAATAGTTAAAAGAATTATTGCAGCGTATATTTTATATATAAAGGGTACACATTTTTGTACAATATGTAAACATTGGGTAAGATACAAAACAACTATCCACAAAAATATCTACATCTGATTGATAAAAAAATTTTTCACCTCCGCTGCAAACTTTTTTGCCGAGGAGAGTGAACGAATCTCGCGAGGAAGAGAGCCCCAGACTGCCGGGGGCTCACAACAAGTGCCAATGACTCTATTCGATATCGTGGGTACCTGAGATCTTTCCTTTGGAACTAAGAATGGGCAAATGAGCAAAAACGCATAGATCTCAGAAGTGGAAACAAACCTCGTTGAGTCTTTGTAATCATAATTACGTCTAACTGTTATGTGAAAGGTGCACTTAACACCTACTCGGGCAGAACACCTATGGTGAAGTCTATTGGGCGCAGGTATGCTTGCAATATCCGAAGTGTTTTCTTAAACGCTTCTGGCAAAGGCGTCATCTTGAGCAAATTGCGAACATTTCGTGATATTCGCATTGACGATCTGTTGATTTGCTAGACAACCGTAATATATAAAAGCAAATGGACTATATGCTGCCCAACAGTAACGAGAAGCGCCTATAAATCATTGCTCCATGCTCACTATACTATAGTGAGTATGGAGCGATGATTTATCGGCTCTACGCAGCAGCCAATAATTGAGAACTTGATGATAATATTCTCGCCAATACGATCTCCATGCATTTGGTTCGATAATATTTTTCTGGGAAGTTGCCAGTCACCGTCTAAATTGCCTCCAATGTTTCTATCGATAAACGTTTATTAAATTACCCTTAATAAATAATGTCGACTTTTGTGGTGTGCGTGCTATGAATGGTGTTCTATTATTATTATTATTATTATTGTTATTACCATATTTGTTTTGTCTTACGAAGGACATTTCGTTTGACATTCATCTTCATATATTTCTTGCACTTAGGAACAGGAATAGCACAAATTGACATTGAAGTTTCGATGGTCGCAGTAGAGTGTTTCCATGACAATATTGTGAGAACTATATACTGACAAATGTGTAAACAGGAGACTGCATCAATTTTCATGGGCCGTACAATAGCTCTGTAATGTTACTTTCCACGCGCGCTGTATGTCTCAACAACCAAAAGGTATTAACTCGGTATGTTTTCCCTTATTCTCTCATTAGTTGGCCTTCCCACACCGTTGTAAACTCATGTTCGACTAAGACAGTAGACAAGTGTCATACAATCGACGAGGTTTCCGCCTACGCCGAACCTGCGATGGTCGAAGCATTATCCGTCTCTGCGCCAACGTTTAAAATATTCTGACATTAATGCACGGTAGGCTCTCACTGTTATCTACCAACAATAATGGGACAAGTGACATACATACCTAGTATTCTACATGAATAAATATGATACGAATAACTGACTGCGCACGGCGCGACTCTGTATGTAAATGGCAGTATTCCCTCGGTCAAGGATGTCTAGCGGCTTTTACACACATGAGCTTGAGATGTGTGTAAAAGCCGCTAGACAGCCTCCAACCATCGCAAAAGGTTTTGTTCGACTCGACGCATTGGTGTCATCTATTATTAATAACCTAGCATCTCTCTTTGAGACGAAATTGTAATTAGGTTCACCGATCACAGTTCCCTGTGACCGTGAAGTGACATGCGACCACTCTTAACTAACACTAGCCCGATGGGATGCAGTTAATTATTATTTATACTTTAGAAACAAAACGTGTCACTGTTATAGCTGAAATTTAGTAACAACGGATGGCTAATTTCATATGGAGATAATCTTAGTAATTAGTAATCGTTTTGGGGACAATACTTACTTGCAATCCTCGGCGACTCCCTCAGGTGTCGTCGACGCGTTTGGATTGATGGCGTAGAAGAATACCTTCTCGGAGCAGGCGGAAATCGTCGTAAGAGCGCATGGACCTTCCGTTGGAATAGTGGGCGCAGCTGTTGCGGATATAGACCAGGCCAACAGTGCTGCTCCGAAATGAAAATTGTAGCAGAATTAAAGAACATTTTTCTTGGAAAAAATATTAGTTGAATTCGTTTCTATACAAGCTCTATGTGGCGCAGCGTTTAGTACTTCGAAACCCAGCTTCTATCTGCGACAGCCAACTAAGTTGACTGCTCTCGGTTATCTTGGACTAACTGGTGACCGAACCTCGGCCCATAGTGACGCTGGGTAGTTGCTTAGTGCTAGCCGCAAGTGCTTTTGTATTAACGGACGATTTGCATAGTCGCACAAATACATCACACACCTATCTACCTATTTATCTATATATGAACGTGTTTGCGTCTGTGCCTGTGGAACATTCGTAGCACCCAAGTCTGGCCGAGTCTTGGGTGATATTTTCTTCAACTTTCTCGAAGAAAATCGTCTCTCAGCCAACTGTCGTTGGCAACTTGCGGTGAAAAATATCCAATCGGGCATACCACTTATAGATGACGAAAGGCAGAGCCATGCGTTATTGGCCGCACGAAAGTGTTATAAATAGCGTTTAGTTGATTTTCTGAATATGATTACCGCTGGTCGATTATGTGGTCCCGACAGAAAAAGGCACATGTATGAAGTATCGTAAGTCATTCTTTCGAGATACTTCAGCAACACACTGTGTCATTGTTGTTGAATTTTTCGATAAATTCTGGACCACCCTGATTCAAAATCTCGCTTTCCAAAACGATTACATTACAGTTGTTTAACACAATAATTATTCCACAAGCACGTCAGCGTAATATTCGGCACATAATCGTTGCTTGAGCAACCACGTCTACGCTTATGTAATGTACAAACGATACACATGATGTGCCTATCGAAAGGCCACAAAGGTAGCAGCTGCAGTATGAGCACCTCTCTCGCAGTAACAAGGGCGTATCCGCGTTTTTCATTTGACCTTTTTGGTTGCCCCTTTTTGTTGCTGACCCCCATGAACGTATCTATGAGATGAGAGTCATCTTGGTCTCGCTGTAAACCTTTGCCAGTTCCGCTGTTTGCTGCGTCACTTTCCTGACCAATGTGGCACACCCAATCAAATCAGACACACTCGATGAGACGCACAATGACATTCAATGACCGCATGCACATTTGCATTTTAAAGGGGTCCGTCTTATGAAGCAATACCGAAAGCCGTACCGTGGACGTTAAATGTTGGCTGTGTGTCAGCCCGCAAAATTTATCGGACATTCAATGATAATGGATCAATGACCTAAACATAGTCGCCGTCCCACTAATCTCGTCCATATTCCTTTTAGTTCATCAGCACATAGAGGTAGCTTAAAGTTGCAGAGTGAACGAATCATCGTTGTGCAATTGTGTTTCCACAGACTAGTGAAAAGTGTGGACTAGTTTCTGATTTTTTTATCGGTCCATATCAGAGGTTTCGTCAAATGTTAATTAGAAGTATTTTATTTAGTAGTATTTATTTCTGATTTCTGTTCCATATATTGCATAGCTGCCTATACAACCTTAACGGGGCTATGGAAAATATTGTCTTTTTTTGGTTTTTTTTTGTCACTCCTGTTTGGGGAACCCGACAAGAGACGCCGGCGATTTGATCCGGTAGGCATCCACCGCTCCTATCTACCCATAGTAGTACTAAACGAAGAGCTGGGAGGCATGGAGGGAAGCTAGAGAGAGGCTGCTGTGCTGAGGCTTTCAGATCAACTGAAACCTGCAGTTTTATTCGGTAACGCCGGTTGTCTAGCTTGCCGTTAATTTATGGCGAGCCCGGCACTGCTCGGCCCACATCAAAAGGTAGCGTCCATTCGTGCGCAACGCATTTTTCCCTGTCAAATAAAGACCTCGTCTCTAACGAGCAATTGTAGCACAACAGTTGCACTAAATAAATCGTGAGATAGTCCTAAGTTCGTCAACTATCGACAATCTATGCTCAAAAATCTCCCAAACAAAATATGAGATTTCTCACCAAGTGAACGCTGAGTGGGAATCGCGAGTAATCGCAAAACAAGTACATTACTGTTTGGAAGGGGGTCATATTTGGTACCATTGTGTAGCTACTGATCTGAGCTATACCATGAAGGGGCCCGGGAGTTCGGGATCAAAGCCGGTTAATACCATGAGGTCTCTCTAAGGGGTCGAGCCCGGTGGCATGGCACATTCGTGTCCGCCTTGCAATAGGAGAAGACACGTATTATAGGTGCACTGGCTCGATCCCCACCATTGCGCATCTATGTAAAGGGTGGTTATTTCCGTTTGGGCTACTTATTTTGACGGGGTGAACAACACAGCTAGAGTTGGTGGTTCTTGAGATAATGCCAATTTATGCTTTCGGGGACCGAAAAACCCCTTCGGGCAGTCTTTTCGCTCACTTTTCGCTTGATTAGAATACTTTCTTTTATTTAAATTGTTAATTTCTTTGGAGAGTTCATGCCCATTGAGGGCGCTATATTCTCAACAATTCATATTGACATTTGAAGGTTTAAATATTTTTAATTAAGGAAAAAAAGATGACCACTAATAATTTCACCCCCTTTTCGTCGCTTTTCATTTTTCCTTAACAATGTAAATTGGAGAATTATTGAACAAACAGCATCCTTTAGTTGATGGCAGTTATTTTATTTGACTAGAGTTTTCGTTTGGTTAGACAAATTCAATCAATTAAACTTTATGTTATACTTGACTTTCTTATTCCCAACGGACTTCAACCTTATACACAACCCGACCGTTTTCTAGGTAACGACGACCTTCTGTAGAGATGCTGGAAAACTCTGCGTTGTCCGTCTGTACGCGTGTCCGTATGTCAAGACGTCGGGCAAAACTGACGTTGCTTATACAGCGTCCCAGACAGCCATTTTTGAACTGACCACCAACATTTGAAACCTTTATAAGCCAGAACCAGGCCATGGCGTCGGCCAGATGAGCTAAGGCCACTGCCGACACATACCGAATTGACGTCTCAGAAACCACCGAATCTCCAAATGTTCACACAAATTCTCCAAATAAACATACCGCGAGCGGGAGGGACTACAGTTGGCCGCCGCCGCCAGCCAGCGCAAGTCCAAACTCTAGTTTTTTATTTTCTTTCTTTCAGCTCTAGTCCCAGAACTGTCCCAGAATATGCGGGTACTCAGTGGCCTCACAGCACATTTTGAGGCAGCAGCCACAACTGAACGCACTAACCAATATGTATTCGTAGAGACTGCCACCACTTCATCTTCGAGTAGCACCTCAACTCGAACGAGAAACAAATAACATATCCTTATCTAATATGACTTATGTATACAATAACTTATACTTATACAATAACTTATATTTACACTTCTATATCATTGTGTAACGCCGTAAACATTTATGCTTACCGACAAGTGAAATTTGATTAGGACACATAACGACACTTCAGTCCGTCTATCCCGTTGTAGAGTTTCTATAGATACTCCGTTTGTCCAGCAGCAAACATCCGTATCGCGCACACTTGCAGCGGAGATTCTCGCCTGAATATGTCATCCCTGTTTTTATAAGTTCTTCCTCCGTTGGCCTCCGCAGACATTTCGCTCTATGCTCTCTCTCCATTCTTTCACTTAATTGGATCTGAATCTAATCTATATGTCGCCCCCTTTCCATGTTTCTCAATCGTTGTCTCATTTACTACAGCCGGCATGCGTCCACCAACGGCGGTATTTTCTGGGAATTCGCTTGTGTGCATTATATTTATATTATGTAATAGCAGAAATGCGGATTTTGGCCTATCAGCTCCCGCTGCTATCGCTTTCGTATCGGATAACACTCTCGATCCGTTGTCGATCTCGTCGATCTGTTTACGCTGATCGGCCCCGCGGACGAGACGATGTTCTCGAGTTGAAAACGTCGATTTGAGCCTTCCTTCTGAACGCCGATCGAAAGCGTTCCTTCTGACAGCTCGCGCGATGGTTGTCGCGCGCTTGGACGCCGACGGTAAACTTGCCGATAGTGCTGCTGCTGCTGCTGCAGCAACACCTTCATTCTGCTATCGTCACGGAGGGTTTTACGTAGCAACGTAGAACAACAGAACATCGAACCAGAGTCATCTGCGCGGTATCACTAGTTTTGCGCTCGCAGTGAATGTCCGATTCCATCGACATCGTTTGCCGCCGATGTCGTCGTGATGATCAATGGCAACATGCAGTGAATCGGACGACATCGAAAAACTGTCTAATTGCTGCACGAACATAGAGCTGCTGTGCTCGATGTGTGTAGCAGAGCGGCATTCGCACGCAAACCTCCCCGAGTGCCCAGTCGATTGAGGAAGAATCCGAGAGCGCAGTAGCATCATCGGCTGGCACAGGAAAATGAGATCACGTGACTCGTGAATGTATACGCTTTTTTTCTTCTTCTTTTTCTTCTGCTTAGCGACTGGCGAGTGGTAGGGCGCCGACACGAGCTACACCGAGAAGGAACTGACTCTGGCGGGACGTAGGGATAGCGTTGGTAATGATTCAATTCAACGTATATTATTATTGCTCGGAAAACGTGATACTGGTATCACTGAAGTTGCTTGCGCCATGGAGTGAGTCTCGATCTGGTTATAATTTCGCCGCGTGTGTGTCTCTCTGTGTATGGGTGAGGCTCATCGGGCGGAGGTCGAAGTACTCGCTGTGTCGCTGCCAAATGAATGATGATGCTGATGGGAAGACACAATGGAAGAGCCGGCCCCAGACGGATGGTGATGCTTTTTAATGAGTTTCATTATTTATGCGACGGCACCTTCATGAGCTCAGCTTGGTCACCTACGTCAAAACGCTGGGCAATTTGAGGAATTTCACGTTGCACTAATTGCCGTTCTTTCTATCTCTCTGCTGTTTGCCTCTTCCGGGCAATATTATTAACACGGGATATATAGTTGAACGTGGTACATGTTTTTCCTTGTGGGTCCACCCTGGCCATGCTGTTGTTGACTGTCACTAAACAACTCCGTAAAAGATTCCAAAGGAATTCGACTACCTTCACGCGTAGTCTTCAAGGCCGAAAACAGCTGAGCACGCGCGGCCCCCTATCTTTCATATCCGAATGAATCGTGCCATCGCCTTCAAAACTTGTTAGCATAAGTAAACTGTGAGTTGTCTATGAGACACGCTGATAAGCTTAGCAGACGGCCTCGATGATTGGAGCTGATATGGGTGAAGTAGTGAAGACAGTAGAAGTTATTTTTATGGATTTAAGATACAGCCGCTCCATAGCCATTCGAAATTAGCCAACATTTGAGACGCAGGAGGTGATGAAAGCAGGCAACATCTGGTGAAGACAAATATATATATATATATATTAGTGTTATGATCTGTTTAGTGTGAATTCATATCGTTTTGTGACGCGAATGGCTTAGTAACGAAAAGACACGAAATTTTAAGCCTACCGCCATTGACAAAAAAGAATCTTAAGACGGTAGTTTTCGAAAGGTCAATACATCACATACACATAACAAACATCAAACAACCTTGCGAACACAATAGTCATAAGTTTTCATGATTAGGTAAGCTCATTCACTAGGAAATCAATGTTTTGTTGTTATGGTTGGCTACTAGCGATCCATACAGCGGATGATGGAAACGTTATGATAGATAAGTGCTTCAAATGTTTTTCACCAAATGCATAAATACAATTATTTCAGCTGTTATATACTACCAATACTGGTGAACAAAAACATATTGTATGGTATAAATTCAATTAATGCGGGCGATAATAACAATCGAATAGAGCCCCGTAAATCAAAAACCCGTATACACTTATCCGGGCTCTAAGTTACTGGAAATAATCATAGATCAGAAATTTATTCAAACATACAGTAGTTAGGAATTATTAAGTTACTTATTCCCTGCTCCTGATAGTATTATAAGATGTGTGCAACGAAACATTGTCAGGTTCCCTTCCGACAACCAGCTCAACTTTGCTCACTGGTCAGAGAAATCGTTAATTGAGAGTATTTCATACCGACCATACGACTCAAAGCGGTTTCGTAATCAAAATAACGGGTTTGTGAATATGATTAAAAATGTACGCAAAAACCAACTTCAGTGACTAATAATAACAAAACTAATAATAAGAAAGTCTGCTTGTTTTTATGACCCTAGTGCAAAGTTGCCTGAGCGGGGCCTTGATTTTGCACCAAACTTATTGAGCTGACCTATAAGTAAGGATCGCCATCATTGACGTTTTGTAGTTTCACTAAAAGAAACGATATGCGTTTCAAATTTGGTGGGCTTTGTTAATCATCAGACCAACGTTTTGTATTTCGGCTGGGCGCATTAGCAGCAGTTGCCTAAGCGATCGTATATGAAGACCAAAGAGTTGCATATTCGACATTGCCTTCTTCACTGCTCTTGTGCTGGAAAAAAATACAGCTGAGGCCACGAGGGTAGTGTGTGTGTGTGTGAAGTGGAAGGAAAATCCGCGGCAGCTTCACTGTTTACTTGTTCGGCAAACAAGGCTTGTTTCCAGAAACAAAATTGTTGCGGGGGATAAAACATAGGTACTCTGTTATACGGTAATCCCAGATGCAAAAAATAAGCTGTTAGAGCTAGGTGGTGACTAATATATAATAAAACGATCATTGAAGAAATTGCACATGAGCATATAATTTTGTAAATATGACGTTTTTGACAATTATTATCTTGAGTATTCCTATAACGTCGTGAGAGAACGTGAGTGGCCGAAGGCACAATAACAGTTGGAGGGTCTGGGCGCACCAACAGGCTGCAAATTCTCCGGTCGTGGTCTCGTCCTAACGCTGCCGTGCATGAAACTTTGCTTAAGGGCTTGCCACTATACGCCTGGTGGTCTTCAGTGTATCATAGATTAAGTGCTGGACGTTCGGACGAGATATCGGAAGAGATTCGTCCTGTGGATTCTTGTCCTCTCGTGGTTTTTGAAGTGTTCCGTTCTCACCAGATCTTCATGGTCACGCGTGCAATGTGTGTACTTTAATTCTAGCACCATGAGTCATCAGCGCATGCTGCTTCAGAACAGGGAGCCGCCTGCAATCCCCTGTGTCCAGTGCAACGCTTGCTTAATGTATCGGAGAAGAGTTAACTCTTGTAGCGCCAAGAGAAAGAAATGTTGCGGGTCATACCTACCGAGTGTGTTTCTCGTACGAGTGTTGCAGCTCGTCATCTGCAATCTCTCCACTCGGATGGCCCGTAACAATATGATTGTAGGACCTCTGGTTCTGTTTCTACAACAGCGTCCTCCAAGATCGAGAGGCGCGGAGAGGTCGTCATTAACCGCCCTCAAATTATTCAATTCCTTGGCTTATTAACCCTGTCAGAGGGTTCTTGGACCTTGCACAACAATACCAACTAGTGGATCCATGTGCAATTCCGGGTCTGCTGTTTTATTCCCGTTTGGGATTCTCCACAGTCCACGGTTCCAGCAAAGACCGAGCAAAAGTAGTTGATCTGGCGTCGGAGGACTCAAGTATGGTCACGCGCGCCGTCAGCCCCGAAAAGTGTCCGCAAAGAATTTTTGCTTTTCTCTTTTAACGATCTATTCTTTATTCCTTTTGTTTGAGATGTATAATAATCACTATGACTGTATCGATATTGTTGTGGCACTGTGAGGGCCTTGACAATTCGGAGACGCACCTACGAAAGCTGATCCGGTGGTATGGGCCGGTGACATGCACGCACTGTCAATCAATTTTCCGCCTCCCCGACAACTTGAATATGGGGGCCTTTCACCTTCCTCGTTCACATCGAGATCGTAATGGCCTGGGGTCTCTCATTGCTATTCATTGGATATTCCTGTTTTTGCTAGGATAAGTGAGGGCGGTGGTAGACCTGATTTATTGCTTAACTATTCGTGTTTGATCTCTAGCGGGTAGATGGCTTCATGTTTTCAAATTTTGTTATGTATACGTTCGGACTTTGGGTAGGATTTTTCGTTGCTCCGTCGGGTATAATGAGATTTTTGGCGACAATGTAGGCGACACCGGGCCGAGCAACCGGTTTTCTGTGACTTCGATTGTTGCCGAGCTGCAAAATGCGCTTATCTTGTAGACCTGCTAGTATATCCGTACCTGCTTATTGTATTCACTCATATGCTTAATCCATCTTATGGGATTACTCATATTTATTCAAAGGCCATGTTGATTGTCCTTGAAATTAGCTTTAAAGGTCGAAATTGTTCTAGACCCTATTTTTAATTATATTCCCAATTAGATCCACTACATACACTCCAGGAAAGTTAAATCATCTATAAAATAAGCCTCTAACTATTTACAGTTAATAGTATTACAGATTCCACAGCTACTTAGTCTTCAGGTGGCACATGTATCTTGAGAGAACCTATCGAATGGGGTTGTAAGGTGCTAAATATTGGGATAGTATTCTACCAAACCCAAGGATATATTAGAAGAATAGTTAACCTCTATGAGGAAGGTGGTTGCTCGAAGTCGCGCCAGGGTGCTCCATGGATATTTCCAGATGTCTGGTGAGTTACTCTATGGTGGCTTTTGTTGTACTTGAAGCGAACCTGCAGCCTGAATATCACCTAAGAGCCCTTAAATGCAGTCTCGCTGGAACAATGCACATATTAAATCAATACTAGGTAAAAACTAACCAGCGCCCGTCGCGGCCACCGCCGCGCACCGATAATAACAAATAATAATAATAATATCAATTATAAGTGCGGATTGCAACGAGGGGAGGAAAGAACAGTGTTATCTAGAAATAGAGCTTCGGTGTTATCTACACAATTCTCGCTCATGGCACAACTCCCGCTGATCTACTGATCCCCTCTTGCTGCCAAAATGGCGGCGGTGTGGGCGCAGACAGCCGAAGTGTACTGATCTAATCATCGTAGCCCGAATCGCGCTCAGAAAGAACGAGAAGCGTACTCTATCTTCAGAACATTTTTGCCTTAGAAGGCGATCGAGTCCTTTGTTCGGAGCGGCAATCAAATCTACATTTATTTTATGGTATTTCTTTGAAAGAAATATGGTTGGCTGAGATCCGTGCTATGTGTACGCCTTGTTCTGTGTGAAGGATAAGGATACGTTTTGTCGTCTTATGGCGTTATAAACCTGATGGGACACGTTATGATATATTGCTATGTCCAACATGTTCAATACAATATTTTTGAGGAGGTTTTGTGTGCATTTTATTAAGAGGAGGTTTAATGTGCATTATTTTTTGATGTTTGCATCAAGACAACGTAAACTCCTCCATATGTCCAAAGCTGTTTAAAAATCAATCAGTGGGCTCTTCTTTCACGTAAGAAAAACTATATGTTCAGTGATATATAACCTTTATAATACCTTGCCATTCTATAAATCCTAGCATCCTGATATAAATAAATACGCAGTACACACATTAATGTAAGAAGGAGATTTCAGGAATAATTTGGTATGTTTTAGGTAGTAGTTTTTAATCCGCGTCTTGTGTTCAACGAATGTTTTACCATACTTAGAGCAGTTAGGCGCTTGAGTAGAGCAGTTATCTACCACTGCGAAATCAGCACCGTAGAATTTGCCATCTTCTATCATTAGAATACGTATTAGCTTATAATCCAGTATGTGATTGGTCACCTATAACTGACGATGGTTAGAACCACGTCTCGGTTCGACCTGACGACAGAAATCCTTACATATATAGTTTGTACAAAGAAATGCGAAAAGCATATGTGATAATTCTCAAAAAGTCGCCATAAGTTACAGAGAAAAGTTACCGTGTGTTTCAAAGCTTGATGAGCTAGATTGTTTCAGTTTATGACGTATTATTTTCCACTGCCCAAGTGAATTAGTTGACTATTTCAACTGTCATTTTTTAAATCATCGGAGACGTTAAAACCAATAATAATTTGATTGAAGTGCAAACGTCGAAAACCGAAGCACTCGACTGACTTGTGCAATTAGGCTTAAAGGGGTTAACGATTTTTTTGCCATTTGTAGCAGCAACGACAAAAAACATAAACTTATCAAATGAAGAGTGTGTGAAGTTTCTTACGGCATTCATTCTGCGCAGCTCTTGCTAAGTGTTAGGACGCTACGTCGCTTGACGAACGTTGTAGTATGAATATTGCAAGCATCTCTCGCTTACCTTCATTTTGTTCTTAATTTGAGCAGGCAAATGATACGTTGAATCTGAGTAATTAAAAAGTTTACACCGTTGGTTCAGACTGGGATAAGCCTTCTCGACACGGTCGAAGTAAATTAAACCGAGCATCCATCTATCCGCGGGTTAATCCATAGATCACCAGTGACAGTTCTGCATTATAAGCTATGGTTTAGAGAATAGCTTCTCATCTGATTCGAGAGTGATTTGTTGTCGATCCATTGCCAGCCCTCTCCTAACCATCGGTCCTTTCCTACATCAATGACAACAATTTTTCCCCCTCTACTTACGTAAAACGACCTCAGATGAGGGGTTCTAGGGCTAAACATCGTTTTTGAAGAAACTTTTTGTTGAATAAACGTTATATGAATCCTGTATTTAACTCAGAGTTATTCATGGATCTACGTGACAAATCCTAAGTGTCTATATAAACTACAAATTATTGGATGCAGATGGCAGCTGACCAGTGTTGTGGAATTGTCACTCTGTTGTTTGGTATATATAACGTGCTCTTGTAGGAGTGGTTTGTCCATTGGGCACATACAAATCGAAACTATAACCAATCATCTGTCAAACGAATCAACTGAACCTATGAACTCAAGCGAGAACATGCAAATGAACTCAAAAGAGAACATGATAAAGTTGAAAAGGCTGGGAGGTTCCAGCTAGGCTGGGGCAGCCGACATTTTTATTTGTTTAGTTAAGTTAGTTAATCAAAGTTAACTAGAGTTGGCGCGCTCTAACGCGCGCTCTAAAGTTAACTCTAGTCGGCGCGCGCGCTGCGCGGCCGGGGCCTCCGCCCCCCCCCGGCCCCGCACCATGTTGAGGTTTTTGTGTTTGAATTAAAAAAGTATCCACTTTAGGTATATGTATACCTATTGTACAGTTGTTCAGCTTGACGAAACGCGTCGGAAACACGTGAGAAAAGTGCCCCTTACATAGAGCACCATGTTAAAAAAGTTTCGAAAAACGCGTCAGCTGCCCTTTCTCAAATGTAGCAACTCTCAAATTGACATTGTTAAGTATCAGAGAACGACGAAAACAGCGCGATGTTTTGTGGTAGGGTTTTGCTTTTCACAATTAAAAAAATATTAAAAAAGTATCCACTTTAGGTATAGGAACACCTATTGTAAAATTGTTCAGCTTGACGAAACGCATCGGAAACACGCGAGAAAAGTACCCCTTACATAGAACACCATGTTAAACACGTTGTCGAAAAACGCAAAAAAATGGTCGAAAATGCCAATTTAGCCTGATGAAAACATTTACAAAGTTGTTCGCCTCATCGAAACGCATCGATATATGCAAAAAAAACCACCCCTTACATAGACCTCATGGTATAAAATGCCCCCCCATTTTGACCCCCACCCCCGAGCGAGCCCCCACCCCCCTCAAAACATGGCCCTCATCCGTAGCTACACAATGATAGCAAACATGCCCATATTGAAAAAAGATAAACCCCGAAAAGAGCCGCCGAAACGAAACGGAGGTCATTGTCAGACGGACGGACAGACACCACGAGCTTTAATAATTAAACAAAGTTAATTACGAGATAGTTTTTTATTTTGTATTGGTACAAATTTGGGTTTTATAGTGAACGCTCGCAAACATATCCACCGAAAGGAACAATCAGAGGGATGTTGCTGTCTCAATGTAAATGACTTATTAGGTCCATGTATACATGTGTACCCTTTGAATTTTCTTTATATCGATTGAACAGAACCACTGTTTAAGAAGATGTATGTTTCAAGGTGGTTTGACAGGTACGATTCACTTTCGCAGCAAGAATATCTGCCCTGAAACGAACCACCGAACATCTGGAAATATTCATGGAGGACCTTGACTGAGCTTTGACTTTCCAACACACTAGATAAATAGAACATTGGGGTCGCTGTGATCGACCGCCGAACGACGATGCCACAGAGTGGCGCTGTCGATCGAGAATGGCGCCGCAATCCGTAGGTATAAAAGGAACGTTCAATAAACAGAAATCCTCTTCCACACCCGAGGAATCGCGTGTTCATTAGCGTAAGTCATTCGCAAGGACATCTAGAATCGCTGGACGATACTACGCTTACCAGATACCGCATTTCCACTTCTGGTAAAAACATTGCTAAGTTTACACATTTCTTTTAATGTGTATAAACTGTATTCGTCTATCGTTAAAATGCGTTTCTACCATACGTTCATACTAGTTACAACAACCAATCTCTATTAATGTTACCTGTAAATGATGGAGTCTCGAAATTAACTTCGTTTAAAACCTGCACAAGTAGTTGTCTTTCATGCAAAATCTCACTCCGGCGATTTCTTATTTGATGTCATCACTACTATGACTAAGTTTACTAGCTAAACAACGCAGGAACTAAAAACTAACCAGTCTTGAATTTGCTACAGATTCTCAGTCAACGTGAGAATCGATCATAGTAATCATCAGCATCGTAATTTTGACTAATATACTAATTGCACTCAAAGGCCATACACCCAAATGGGTACAAAACAAAAAATTAAGAGATTTATTGGAACGCACAGATGACTGAATGCGGTAATATAGAAAGCAGAAATATTGCGTTTATTCACCAACCGCCATGAAATGAATATCATCTATGTCATCCTCGAATCTACTGGTTTCATCAGTCACTTTTTCATGTTTAAACAAATAAAAAAGTCGGCTGCCCCAGCCTAGCTGGAACCTCCCAGCCATTTCAACTTTATCATGTTCTCTTTTGAGTTCATTTGCATGTTCTCGCTTGAGTTCATAGGTTCAGTTGATTCGTTTGACAGATGATTGGTTATAGTTTCGATTTGTATGTGCCCAATGGACAAACCACTCCTACAAGAGCACGTTATATATACCAAACAACGGAGTGACAATTCCACAACACTGGTCAGCTGCCATCTGCATCCAATAATTTGTAGTTTATATAGACACTTAGGATTTGTCACGTAGATCCATGAATAACTCTGAGTTAAATACAGGATTCGTATAACGTTTATTCAACAAAAAGTTTCTTCAAAAACGATGTTTAGCCCTAGAACCCCTCATCTGAGGTCGTTTTACGTAAGTAGAGGGGGAAAAATTGTTGTCATTGATGTAGGACAGGACCGATGGTTAGGAGAGGGCTGGCAATGGATCGACAACAAATCACTCTCGAATCAGATGAGAAGCTATTCTCTAAACCATAGCTTATAATGCAGAACTGTCACTGGTGATCTATGGATTAACCCGCGGATAGATGGATGCTCGGTTTAATTTACTTCGACCGTGTCGAGAAGGCTTTTCCCAGTCTGAACCAACGGTGTAAACTTTTTAATTACTCTGATTCGACGTATCATTCGCCTGCTCAAATTAAGAACAAAATGAAGATAAGCGAGAGATGCTTTCAATATTCATACTACAACGTTCGCCAAGCGACGTAACATCTCTAACACTTAGCAAGAGCTGTGCAGAATAAATGCCGTAAGAAACACACTCTTCATTAGATAAGTTTATGTTTTTTGTCGTCGTTGCTACAAATGGCAAAAAATCGTTCATCCCTTTAAGCCTAATTGCACAAGTCAGTCGAGTATTGCGGTTTTCGACGTTTGCACTTCGATCAAATTATTATTTGTTTTAACGTCTCTTATGATTTCCAAAATGACAGTCGGAATAGTCACCCCCCCCAATAATCCCTAGAAACAATTCCTAATTATTGTATGTTTGAGTAAATAGTCAACTAATTCCAATTGGGCAGTGGAAAGCAATATGTCACAAACTGAAACAATCTAGCTCGTCAAGCTTTGAAACACGTGTCTGACACCAATATGGAGCTTGTGAGAATAATCGTATATATCTTTCGTAAGGGTTTGTGAGGGTTTGTGTATCTTTCGCCTTTGTAAGGGTTGTGTGAATATAGAAAAGGTTACCTTTGGATTCGAACTGCCTCAATAATATTCTAAGTAGGCTAGGCATTTCCAAGACGCTGAATATAGCGGTTTTAGGTTACATAGTGCGGTCTCTGTCGCCAGGTAGAATCGAGACGGCGATCTTAACTGTCGACAATGCTTACTATTCTAATCTATTGTATGTGCGGTGGTGCTTACTTAAATTCGCAGACGCAAACTTCTACTTTGACCTCTATACCTACAGCAATTGTAGAGTTGGAAGACCGTTTATAGATGGCCAACGCGAGCTCGCGTTGGATGATTGATCATCTAAAGGACAGGACGAACCTCTTGACTCAAGTCTCCACCGAAGGAGCATAGACGAGGTCTCAGAAAGACATGGATAAGACATTTCCCTAAGCCGTCGTCTTCGCAAGGGCAGGGTGGGCCTCACGCGCGAACAACAGGGGGGGGGGGTGATTGGCTACCTACTGGCCTCGGTTGTAGCTGACAAACATTTTCTATAGATCTCCCGATTCGATAACCTCACTGTTGTACATTGCTTAGCTATCGATGTTCATATCATTCGCATCGGAGCAAGAGAAGAAGGGAAAATAAGAAGAAACATCAGTGATAATAACAATAATACGATAATAATAATAAAAACAACAACAACAGCAGGTTTAAACAATGGCTGATCAAACCCAATCTCGCGTTGCTACCTGAGATGGCCGTTCATTTTGTTCTTCAGACAATTCCCACGGACGGCAAAAAAATTCTGGCTAGCGGACAGGGGTAAGCGTTGTTGATACTGAAATCTGTGCAGAAGGCTCGAAATACGAGTCTTATGCTATCGAATGATCGACGGAGCGGAGGCAGCGTTAAGAGCTTGGGAGAATATTTAGAGATGTCTAAAACGGCTGAGTAAGCATTCATTGACAACAACTATTCGATGAGATAGACATGGGAGCTCGAAAATAAGCTCGAATGTTAAACATGCGTACGAAAGAGAGAAATTTATGACCCTTCTATGTAAATTTCATTAAAGTACCTGATGCTTGTAAAAGCGTTCGAAAGGGGTGTGTGTGTGTGTGTGATAAACCTTTGATAAAAACAGTGGCACAAAATGCCATTGAGTCAATTTGTATTTACGTTGCATTTAAACCGACGATGCTATACCATAAGCTTATCAGTCACATCAACCAATCAGAGCATTAATGAATTCATTAGTTGATACATGATTTCAAAAGCAGACAATTAGTTAGCTCTGACGAGGGTCAGCTATACCGAGGAAAGGGCAATCGACGATAGGAAAACACTTGAAATAAGATCGATTTGCCCCGATCCGAACTAAAGTGTTTCCGATTATCTTAACCGTTGCTTGATCCTATTATATAAAGATCAGTCGAACTTGTGATCCTTCCTAAGGAGAGACCATATGAGTTTCATTAGTCCAGTGATAATGCATCGGTATCTAGCTATTCGGATACTTTGCATGCAACAACTATACATAAATATCGTAGCGAACAGAAATTATAGGATAATGTTATTATCTCGCAGAGGCGTTCCCGAGCCACCGCTACTCTCCAATGGCAAAAAAAAATCGATCTCATTTTAACCCTGCGTCCAATTAATTTCGGTACGACACGTTCCAAACGGATGAAAATCTGAAATCGCCACCGATTTGTAATTATGCACACACGACCCGCGCAAACACACAAATACAAACGAACACTTCGGTGCACTTTCCATTTAAAGAGAAATCAATAAACTGATTTTTGATAAACCGCCTCTCTCGACCATTCCGTGCCGCACAGATGCGTCGCAGCCATTGCTGGTCTCACACACAGTCGATACGCGAGAAGCGATATAATTATTTCGTTTGACGCGCGGCGCCTCGATAGGAAATCATTTTCTGTCGCGTAGCGATCCGTCATTTTCGGCGCTTGCAACCATCGCTAATTTTGTGTTTGTATAACGCTGCACCGGCAAAGAGCCACCCCACAAGTTGTTGGCCATCCGAGAGGACGACTCGATGGGTTAATGGACTTTTTAGTAATGGCCGGCCGTTCGTTCGCTCGCCGTCCGGCGGCCAACGGCACCAAGGGGTCGTGACAAACACAGCCGGCACGAACTTTCGTAACTGCTCTTATAGCAACGCTTGCCGCCTCCCGGAGGCGGCCTGTGTTTATACAAAAAAAAAAAAAAAAAACAGACAAAAACGAGCGTGTAACACAATACATTATTTTCGCCACCACAAGCACGGTGGTCAATTTTTTTCTCACTGTATGATGAACACAGAGAGAGAGAGAGAGAGAGAGATTCGGGAGAAGGAAGGAGGAGTTAGAGATAGAGAAGGGTTAATTCGGCTGTCGCCGCCTCTTCGGCAACGTCGCATCACGACGACCGATGATGAATTTGACTTGAATTGAAAGACTCGTTCATTTACATAAAGGGGTGCGGATTTATCGCAGTTAGAAGTACATAGAATACACATGAAATCAGTACACCTAGCATTAAACTACAATACATCACATTTTGGGTCCTGCTGCTGCTGCTGATGATGGTGGTGGTGATTTGTGATCGTGATCGGGCCATTAAACGCGAAGAGACCGGCGTTGACAGGATGATATCGTCCCTGTGTCAAGCCACTTGGCAAATATTGCACACCAGGAAAGGTGGCATTTTGGGCGAGCTTTGGACTCGTGTATCCATGTGAAACATGACAATCTAACTTACTATAGAAATGTGATAACCTGATCGTATAGGTGTGTCTTTAACATTGATCGCCGTGTTGTTTCCAGTTATAGGTTCTATCAACTTTCGTATGATGTCTTAACTTCACGTTTGGAATTGATAAAGATACAATTTGTCAATCATTATTTCACCTCTATCGTCGGCAATACTGAGCAGTACTTCCATGAGCGATTGTAGCACTGAAAGTCACCGGCAGCACGACATCAGCGGTCTCGTCGAGTAACAACACCGGAGTATTCAAAAGTAGCACAACCGAACAGAGACACGTGCGGGCACGGCATCTTGAGAAGGTCTCACCACAATTCCATCTTAACATAAGCTATTTAAGGGATTCAGTCACAAAATGTCATTTCTATTATTACGCGAGTACCCGTGGCGCTGATTATCTTCATCTCAGTGAGAAACGAAGAAGATATGATCTCATCACGATCAAAACGCTTGCAATAGCAAAAAAAAAAACACTGTAATTTTGCTGATAAAATCAGAATCGATTCTTCAAATCGATTCTTCTCGCTCTTCGCCACCAATCGATATCCCTATGACGGATGGAGCATCGCCGATTCCAGGATCCTTAGCACACAAGGTTTGCTAAGCTGCTCTGACTTTCGATGGGCAATCACATATAGAAATGTATACATACGAATGTGTACTATCTCGAGCTCGATGCATTTCGATTCGTATCACAAAATCTATTGGGCGGTGGATGCCGCTCGCAGACGACCCCAACTCGACTTTCTATTGAAATATCGTCGAGAGCACAATATAATACTAATGGATAGGGTAGATTCTGCTCGATTGCGAGGTCTCGAAATGAGAAACAAGTGCCGAGTTAGTGCCGCCTATGAGGCATTCTTTGGCATTCTACACGCCGAAATCAGATTTTCGTTCGAATACGTCCACTTCCCACGAGTCGTTACGGAAGAGCTAAATGCCGGACGTTGGCGACACCAGCTGCAGCAGCAGCAGCAGCAAGGGCATCAACTTCGAATTGGTGCTCGCGTTCGAATTTTGCTAGCAGGAACCATTGGTTATTTGCTGATTTATTTGCACATCGATCTGACTCACGTGCGTGTAACCATCATTATTGTTATGATTACAATGGATATATCTCTATCTATCTGAAACGATTTGGACAGCTGATGACTCTTCGGATCTGAAGGCGGCTGTGACGAGCTCCGAAAGCGCGGGGTCCGTGAAGTTGGTGGGTGTTCACTTTGTCCAATTTGCGATGATTGTGGTCGATGAACAGGACCGAGAGCGTCGGTTGGAGGTGCGCCACTTAGTCATGCAGTACTGCGCTAACAAAAAAAACCCGCAAATATTGAGTACCACTCCCAGGTAAATCGCCGACTGAGAGAGAGAGAGAGAGAGATTGAGAGCGAGATGCGTATATATTATTGTATAAATCACTCACTATTCTCGGAACGCTAGATTATTACTGATCATTACCCTCTCTTTTCAATAGGAAAGGCTTAGATAAAGGACCGTACATACTCCCGCTGTAACTTGCAGTGCAATTTTGTGTGTAATCACATCATTGTTATTACTGATAGTGATTATTTAGGCGAGAGGAATAATAAACTAAGTGTGTTGTCATTTTCTTGCAAATTGAGATTAGTGGATGCGTCCACATATACACGGACTGTATAGATCAAACTTGGAATGAGATAGCGAAAAATCTGATTCTCGTATATGTTGCGCATCGATGAATTGACCATTACTTTTAGGCATAGATGAAAACAACCATATATGCAAGATATATAGTTATTTAATATATATATATATATATATTTTTTTTTTTTTTTTAGCTGGATGTACTGTTGTACCAAGAATGAATAGGTGAACGATGGGTTACGCCAAAATGAGCGGCATTAAAGAATGACCACTGCGCGTTTATCGTAGACACTGATGTGCAATGATACTTCTGTCTAACTGCCAGTGCCCACTTCGAATGAGATGATCTTACTATAACGAGCGATTATCATCGGTTCGGTTTCTGATTTGTTCAGGGTTTCACTTTTCGCGCCAGTATACAAGAAGGGTGCTCTATGCTCCCCCTGAATCACTATCGCCTGCGAGCTCAAGAGTCGATCGCTTTTTACTTTTTTCAGCTCACGACCCGATTTTCGGAGGTCATATTATGACATATTGACATTTCAGCTTGTGATTTGCATCAACATAGATTTGAGATGGGAAGCCGACAGCAACCCAGCGTAGTACAGCAGCAGTATTACAATCCATGACCATGACGGTGCAATTTTTCATTACCACCGAAAAAAAATCACGATCTCGTAATGGTCGGACAGCTCGTTAGCTAGGGATTGATCATCGGTCGAAGCGAAGGGCTTGAACAGCAAAGGCTAAATGATTGACTTCGTCAGAAGCTTCACACCCTTTAATTTATTATGCGTACGGGTCTCTTGATGCCAGTATTCTCGTATGGTGTCTCTTTGAATACCAGTACACAAGTAGGGGGCATGTATGCGGGTCACGACTTCCTCTGAAGCACTGAAGTTTCATACGCGCACAGATCGATGAAGTGACTCGTCGTTTAAGCTAAATTTATGATCTATCTGCGTTGGCAGTCGTAAGCCGACAAAATATAGATTTTTCAGGGGAGACGTGCACCTTTATAGCCGATTAGATAAGGGACAAAATATACAGCCAATATCGGACCAATCAGAGTGATATCCCAGGCTAAAATCTGTACACGATTAGCAGTGAACAGGAGATGTATTTATTTTCTTCGTGACAGTGCTGTTCTCCACTTGTGAACGCGCTGTTAATATTGTTCCATTTTCTTCTGGGTAGCATCTCCTCGGCGTACACGAGGATTAGATTAACTTTAAAGTCATTCGCAGTATTACCAGTGTGCGAAGCAATCATTGTTTCCATCGAAGTCGTCGGCAAACAGCTCAATGAAATCGAGTCTGGACAAAAAGTCAGTTACAACGCGGCCAAATCGCCCTCATGTGATCATCACAATCATCGTCGTCGTCGTCAGCGCGCCTTTCTTTCCATTTTAGCATTGTGCCAACTATAGAGGAAACACTCAGCTGATATTGTCTTCGATAAGGCGTCGACGACAACCAGAACTAACCAATTCTAATTGACACGGAAAGACGCGGAAGCGGCTTATTCCCGATGTCGGATGTCTTCGCTATCTTTGCCCACTCCATCTCCTCGGATCGTCCTGTTGCCGTCGCTGTTATTGAGGGGGTCTGTCGTCCCAACTGGCTCCACGCATCCGCACTTGTGCGAGTCTCACGTCCGCTGGTCGCCGGGTCTGGCAGGGATCTGACGCGACGAAGTATCGATACATCGGCCATCCGTCCCAACCCATGACGATATTGAACATCAGGCCAGGGTCAGCCGCCGCCGCCGCCTGAATGACGCCAGAGCACCGACCGATCAAATCAGACCGCGTTACCGCGCGCAGCCACGTACCCACCCGTCTGGTTCTCCGCCAGTTCTGTTTTCGTTCTGTTTCTCTTGGTCCCCGATGTCACCCGCCGTTGTCTCTGTCTGTTGTCTCCTTTTGTGGTGACCTGTGGCAGGTTGGTCCGTCCGCGCATTTCGCCAGCGTGTCCTGCTTCCTTTGTTCGAGCGGGCGCTCGATTTCAATTCGATTTTTCATTTGAAGCTATTCTGATTACACCACACTCGTTGCACAGGGCGTGATGTGTGGAGGATGGTGGGGGATGGGGGGTGATTTTGCCACATCTGCGATTCCAAATGAAACAGGTAACTATTCTAAGCAACCGACGGAGAAATGGATCGAGGCTGATAGCGAAAGATCGAGAGAGTGGTCGCGCAGGTGATGACACAAAAGCAGTCGGTAACACCGTAAATGCGTTTCTTAACGGCACCGATGATAATAGGCCTATAGGAACATAAACTGAGCAATGCTCGGGCAGTGTTAGTCTACTGCTTTGTTTTCCTATCGAAAATCTACTAAGACGCGATGCGTGTTCGGGAAAGTTTTCCAATGAGAACCCTTTAGAGAGCTTAGATATGAGCTTTCTTGATCGCTCTGTTACTTGAATGGATCCGTTACAAAGACAGCGCAACGAAGCGTGCAAGCGGTAGTTGTTGCGTTAGATAGACACGAGTGGTGCGGCGATTCTCGTTCGTGCTAAAATTCGCAGATTCCCTGCGTACGCGAGCCTGTTGCTTTTTGCTGTTTTCGTTGGTGGTTGAAGGGCCGCCAGGTTCCTCTCCCACCAGACACTCCTCGGCACTTATCCGTACGGGATTATGATGAGAAATGTCGGAAGAACAGCACCACACCTCCCTGAGGCCGCGGCATGACCTGTCGCCTTCTATTCAGGTTCAAGTTTAGAAGGGTAAAAAAGACAGAGTAGCCCAATTGGCAATGTTATCTAGACATTATGTGGCTTGACAGCTTGGCTGCGTAAAGCAATCCTTGCCAATCACAATGTTCATTCGTTCGGTACAGTGATTCCATCTTTTATTCCCGCGTTCCCTCTGCTTTGCAAAAGTGTTGGCCAGTGGAAAAAACAGTTTGCCATTTTTCTTAGCTGACCTTCAGTTGGCTTTCCTGTTTCAAAGATATATCACGTCGGTCATGCTGGACACTTTTTTGAGCGTCCTCCGACAGACCCCACCTATGCGATGACAGGGCAATGTTAACCATATCCTAGCCAAACCGCGATTCCCAGGAATAGAATTGGCAATCATAAATCGTGGTGTTGTTCGTGGTTTTCATAACAAAGAGATGCCCACTCAAAGAAATGACCATTAGCAGCCCGGGGCAGGACCCCACAGTCGACACTATTTTCGAATTTGAACCTCAATATGCATACGAAACGACTAATAGATTTCTCATATGTGTTACATATGATTACATTTGGATACGTCTACTTGCAAATGCATTTACGGTGACCCGAACACTGCAGGTAGAACTCAAACCTACACCTTCATAGATTGTGAATCAATGTGCAAATGAGCTCGTCGTAATTACACATTATAGCTAGACAAACAAATCGAATATATGACACCGTCATTTGAAGGCGTAACGCAATATATTCAACTATATTATTATAGCACTACCATTTATAATACAGCGCACTTGAAATACATGATGCCGCATAGTGCGAGAATTACTCAAGGGCGTATTATAGATTATCAACCAGTTTGCCTTGGAACGACCTTGTGACTCGAGAAATATTTCTATCTTTATGCTGAAAGAATATCCAACAGTTTAAGCCACTTCCTTCCTGGAGACATATCAGATCATCCACCGTTATTTCATTAGTATGCTCGAGCAAATCAGACATATCCACGTGTCCGTGTAGGACGAAGAGGAGCGGCCACACGTGGCGTCAGGCAGCTGAAGAGCGATGCGAAGCCGGCCTTGGCTTTTCACGGTCCATGTGAGCGTTATCCAAAGGATGGCGGAGGCCCAGGATAAAATCGCCAATGAATGAATACAATAAGAATCCTGCTACCGGTCAACAGTAAAAAAAAGAAACCGCCGGTCGTAAACTAACATGCGTTACTCCCTGTTGCGCGTGGCGGATGCCTCATAGCAGATATGTGTCACATCGAATTTTATACCCAATCAGAAAAAACATCCAATATATGTTAGCGTATCGACTCTTTAAACAGTGGCCACGGGTGATGAACTAGCGATATCGAGCAAGGTAGCAAATGATAATAGGCTTTGCTGTATTTAATGTATGTGCGAATTGAGGAACTGGGGACCCCGATTCGGTTGATATATGGCGATACATCGATAACATCCCGGACGAGAACGCGAGAGAGCGGAATCCTTGCCTGTCAAGTGACCAACTGGCGAATGGCGCAGTATGCGGTCCGGATGTGACGGGGAAGGTGTTGACACCGGAGGTCGTCTACATTTCCCTTGACACGTGCACGAATAACCGTAACCATTATTTTCCATCACTGACGTTCATCGATAGACAGTGAAGCCCAACTCGCCCGTACTGATCGTGTAGAGAAGGCGCTGCAGAACTGTCGATCACGCCCGAACGGCGTAAGAGTTGATCGGAGTCACAAATTAAAGTTCACCTGATCACATGGCTAAACGAAGCTAATGCGCGGTAAACATAATTTTTGGGAATGGGACCCTGCAGAGCGTCAGCTCTGTGTTCAATACAGAAGCGTATGTCTGAGGCATATTTGCCTTACGTGGCCTATATATATATATTCAGTTTATTAATAAATATATGTTGATAATAATGAGAATTTGTCAACAACTGTTTGCGTTCCGCTATTATTCTCTAGACTTCAATCATGTGTCGTGACTTTTAAAATATAATTTTTCCTTTAACAACATAAGCATTCACCGCAGTTCTCGATGAGCTCAATCCAAAAACACTGTATCGAATTGTATTTCGATTGTCGTCGAAGAAGACACTGTCAGCTCGCCTCGCTGTTTCCAGCTTGTTTGCCTTTGGGTGGGTGTGTTTTCTCGTGATCGATGGACAAGGCAGCAATCATCATCTCGCGCCCTCTTCGCGACCTCGTTGATCATTACGACAACGGATTATTCACTGTGAAATTTGTCCAATTCCCGAATAACGAAGGAGCATGATGACATGAGTGGTTCGTACAGTGCCTTCTTGTTGGTGCTAATTTTTAGCATGGCCGTTGGCGGGGTCAAACGATTTCGAAGGGTCTATGTCCATCGTATACGTATGGATGCACTGCGTTACTCGGTGTCGCTTGTTCCTGTAGCTAATTTGATAATCATCCAATAGTCCAAGAGGCACGTGTATCCAGCGCTGATCGCTGCACTCAACATTTCCTGTTCAAACTACGTCAATTTCACATGTTTATCATTCACTCGACGGTGACCGCCAATGGCGATTGACGCTTACTCATTTGTGCGTAGCTCCCACAATTAACTTCGCTACAATTAGCCTTCTCCTCCTAAGCAATGCTAACGGCTAGAACGCTTACTCCACGAACGATTTACAACACTTTCACTGGAAACAAGTTTTAACAAGTCTCCGCTATTTGCATTCGACAAGGACCCAGATGTTGTTGATTAAAGCAAGGATTTCTTGTTCCCCACAGCCCTCACTCGTATACACTGACATGAGGTCGTGTCCGTCATCTGTAGTCGCACTTCTGAGCGCGTCGCTTTGTGTTACTGTCATTTCGTCTTGGCGTTGTTCTAATATATTTACAGCAGGAGCACCAGCTTGTGTCTATTTTCAGATGACGAATACGAGATTCTTCGTTCGCGTCGCCGGCGCATTTTTACGATATGTATGTTCGTACCGTATGTATCTACTGTTTGAATTTTTCGTTCGCATATATCCACCAGCGGGCGATTGCCGGTATTATTAGTTTTTGCGTGTTTTCGTACTTTGGTGACAGGGCCACGGTCCGAAGTGATTTGTACAATTTAGACTGTTGAAACAACGCACAAAAACTACAGAACGAGCCGTCACTCTCACCGTACACGAGACAGGACACTAAAGAGATAACCCGATCGGCCGTACATAATGCTGTCGTTACCACGCTGCCACTAAGGGGGATTGCTTGTGACGTCGAGTTACCAACAGGGCAAAGGCGAGCTACGTAGTTTGGGGGGGGGGGCACAGTAACAACGCAGCGGCGCCACACCCGACAAGCACAATCCAAGAGTCAAACAAATATAAAATAAATCAGGAAACGTCTCAGCAGGATGTCACACGGGACAGTTAAGGCTTCATTGAGATTCAAACACGTGCCTGCAGTGTGCGTTTTACTGGAAACAGCATGATTATTATTGTTTCTGCTTAGGATAGTACGACACCAAACGATGGTCTATTTGTCGTGCCAATGGTATATCTATGGCGTTCTGGCCACGAGGAATTGCTTCAATAGGATGCCTCAACCGGGCACAGACGCGCGATCCGTGCGTTTCGCACCCGAATCGACAGTTTGCTGTAGTCACTCCCATTGTAGAGTTGTTATTAATGTCTGAAATCGCTCGCGACACCCGTTCTACGCTTCTGGCGCCATTTTCGACAGGTGTCGAGATAATATAATAGGAAGAAAACTCGGTGGGAACACTGTTTCGCGAGACTATCGATATAATACTACATAATACAATCAACGTCTTAATATCTATCTACAATTGTCACTCGTTCGTGTTTTATTTGGTTCAGCAGTAAACGTCACCGAGCATCTCTGCAATGGTATAAGCAGATAAGGTGATGAGACGAGCAGACTCGGAGCTACAGAATACGGATATAGGTATGTTAGCCAATATGGCAGCCACCGATTTCATATGACATATAAAATATGTTATTGTCACGATAATAGTGCTCTGATCGTTTTTTTTTCTTACCATCACACAGCATGCCTTACACGTCTCGGTCGCGTATGAGAATAGAATGTTCCTCGACTTCAATGGCAAGGGGGTCGCCATCAGGATCGCGCTGGCGGCCCATTGCGGCTCAGCACATTTCAGTCTCCACAAAAAATCCAACTACTTCAGTCACTCAGAAGTGTTGTAATAACAATAACAACCACCATGAATGTAGCTGCGAAGCCATAGCTTATGCTTACGGCTGCGTTATAAGTGGTCTCATCGATTGCCCTACTGACGTATTTGACCGTCCCATAGCCGAAATAATATCAGTAGAAGGTGTTCGAAGATTAAACACGAGTGTACTGTTTTCTAAGATTCAACCTTAACACTCACGATGTAGATCGATGGTTGGAGTACCGCAATCCAAGCACCGATGTACATCGTTGAGCCCTCGTTGAGAGACGGTCGTTTTCGGAAACGTGCGCCGCTCTTGACGGTCTATTTGAGTCATCTCCTGGATTCGGTTCGCTTCAATGAAACCACCCGTTATTATTACTGCGTGCAGCGATGCTGAGTGGTGTCACCTGAAATTGTCACAGATTCGAGCCGGTTCTTCTAGTTAACGGAGATCACGTTACGCTAGTTGAGACTGCTTGATGATTACAGTAATAGGACCTGCAAGCCCTAAAGCAATTTCGGAAACAATGAAGACGATCTTGTACTCGCTCGGCATACAGATGCACGGTAGACAGACCGATCCGCGACAGATATGTCTGTAATATCAGGTAATACTAATGCAGGGCCATTCCTGTAAATACAGAGTCTAAAAGTGGCAGGATGCTACAAACGTACGAAAAACAATGACAGATAAACCGTTAGGAAGTTTTCGTTGTCACTTCGGCAGGAATCAATCTGTGAAAAAGTACACGTGTTAATCAACCCCGCGCTAGCGTTCGGCCAATCATTTCCCCTATGACTCATATTGGTGTTTGCTTCGTTTCTTGCCGTTTTTCGCCTTTCAAATCGAGAGCCGTGAAAATAGCGCGAAATCCACCACATGGGCCAATTTTACGCTGCGCATCGGATCGGAGAGCGTTTCTTCGAAATGTCAACTTGTTAACAAAATGAACGATTTCTCATTTGCACTGTTTTGTTTGCGAGAATTTCAATTCTGCGAGATGCACTGTAATACTACTGAAGGCAGGGCAATCGTTAGCCGTCAACGTGCTTTCGCTACGGCACCTTTTTTTTTGTTTTATGTATTTGAAATTTTTTCCGCTTTTCTACTGGACCCTGTAATATGTCCGGGCGAATATGAAAGCACATTTAGTGATCAATATTTCGAACGTAGCTTTGTACATCGCCGTATCTGTCCACTGTTGGCGGCGGGCTGTCATATTAATGAGACTCGTATTCAAATGGGGGTTGCTCGCCCCGTTGAAGGACCCTAAATTAACCGGCACTGATGGTAAACTTTGTTCTAGAACAAGCTGGAGTTATTTTAGCTGACTCTCAGCTTTTCGCCTATTTTGTGACAGACCTCGGAAGTCGCCTTTGAGTATTACGTCAATAATTATTGTTGTCATCTTCAGTTATTTTCTAAACTTCTCGCACCTGGGAGGAATTCACAGATAAAGAAGAATGATAAAGCCATGCAAAGATTCTCCGCGGCGAGAAGAGCTAAGCAGTTGACAATGACTGAGAGTGATGGGTCATGCCTAGCTCAAAATGCATCGTCCAAATTCAACGATTCGAATGTTAGTCAAACGTTGAAAAAATACCCGGCCGGATTAAAGAGAATTTGAGAGAAATGAGCGTCATATAGCTTTTTCCCCTCTCAACGCACGGATCTGGAATATCAACCGATCTCATTCCGTGTTTCCGGAACCCCTAACATATATGAAGCAATCCAACTTCTATAATTATTGCACATTTAAACGTGTACAACTAAATGTAATAAGTATGATAAATTTCCATAGCAATCTGACGCTTAGTAATAGGTAGCTCTATAGTGGGATCAGTGTACACCATCAGTTGATTTATCAATAGACGATACAAACAGCTGTATGCGTCAATCTGTCGAATACGAAACGCTCGGTCAATCAGGAAGTATCATTTTTTATTTAATTACCACTTCACGATCAGATGAGTAGAGGCATCAGCGTGGTATCACGCCGAGTCTTTAGCTGACTTCTAATATTATAACAGTTTCGCATTATTCGTATATTACTATTAATATTACAACTATTGTTCGTATTTGTCTTAATATTTGTATATGTTGTATAATCATTTCATACATTTATATATTACTTACTCACAATGATCATTACTCCAGCTAATAACTTAGTGCTCTAGACCGGACTTTTTGCAAGAACACACCATTTCACACGTTCCATTTTGAATCTCGTCGACACGTGTCGCCATTTGCCGCTCGGGCAGGTTATTCGCCTACCGCAGCTACGATATCTGTGTCTTCGGTCGAACAGTCGAACTAGTCGATTGATCTATACGACGACAACCCCAGACGCTGAGGCGGTGCGGTGTCGGGACGCGACCGGACGGGAAATTGTGGTTTGTTTTATGGAAACTTCGAGTTGCTCTGGAGTTGTTTTTTTCTCTTTGTGTGATGAGATTTTTCAAATCTGCACCAGTCGAACGCTTCTCCTGAATGACCGGACTCCTTTGTCAACACACACACACACATATATATACCTGCCACTAGAATGGCTGTAGCTGACTTGAACTGATGACAGCAAAGTTTCGGCATCTGCAGCAGCAGCAACAATAACAGATTAAACAATATCACTCGTTGTCACGTAGCACAGCATCCGCCCAAATAATAAACATGGCCAAAGTCATCACGACTGCTCAATGGCCGGCACAAATTCATCACAATCAGTCAATCAAGCTCGAGAGCGTGAATCCCTCAGGTCGATCGCGAATTCCCGTCAATGTTGAACGTGACAGAAGCCCTCCCCCCGCTCTATGACGCTGTCCACAGCGAGCGTTGGTGTGTGATAGCGGACCATACGACCGAAAACACCAGCCAGCATTTGTCCAGTAGCGGCAACATCGTTCAGCTATTCGATGTGTGTGTGTGTGTACGTGTGTGTATATATATGACCAAGCTAAAATACTCTGTCTCATTATTGTGTACGATCCTGGACGATGTTCCGTGTCGACACAGAGCGACGTTCGTATAGCCGGCTTGAGAGATTGTGCCTACTCTTCTTAATAACAGTAGTAACAAATCATATTTTTACTGAACACTGTCGCTCAACGACATCTGCAATACTTCGGATTGAAAGATGATAACGGGAAAAGTATATATATATATATATATATATATGCAGCTCATAACAGAGACATACCTTCTGAGCGGCTTTTGAACAGCTCAGTCATAAATGAGATGTTGGAGCGTACAGTGCCTCTGTCCAATTATATGTTTGTTTACAAGTTTTTGCCGTAAGAGGTAGAGTGCTGAGATTCGACACTTGTTGCGGCTGTATTCGAGGCCTGAAGGCGTTCCATTGTCAATTCCAAAAAAAGGTGCACAACAGACTTTCTTTTATTGATTCCAGATCGATTAGAAGATCAGACAGTGCATTCCTTTGCTGGGTGGGGCTATATGGGACAAATAAATACATAACGCGACCGTTCAGCGCAACCGTTGCCGTGAATAACATACGCCACTGTGTTCTCTAAAGACCTCTCTTGCTTCTAGTGTAATCATGACACAACCAACCCACTCATAGTAAGCTAACAGCCTAAAGATCTGTCAACAGTAATGCTAAGGCTTCGTTTTGTCCAATTGCAATTTATATTTTCAATTTATTATTTTTTTGGATCCCATATACGGCCACTGCAAACTGTCCCCCAAGTTGGTTATATGATAGCTCTGGGACATGGACAACTGTGATAGAGAATCGAATTGGTTATTTCGTGTTCTTATCGTTCTGGTGGATTGATTTAATTTAAGACATACTTATCGGCAACAATAGTAGACCTGCTAATTTCGGAATTTCGTCGATAGAAAAACTCAACAAACAAATATATATATATATATATATTATATATATATATATATATATATATATGTGGCACATGTATTAAATTTAACATGCTCAATTTTCGATAGTATTTATTACTAAAATCAATTATATACTGCATTGCACTTCTGCTCGATAGAAAATAATGAAAAGCCCAAATGAACATTAGCCTAAACTAAAGAGCAAGATGGACATGTTGATTACGATTATGTGTTAAGAAAAGATACAATAATTAGAGACGCAGTTGGGTACAACGGAGTGTCAGGCAGCGCGTCATTATCACCCTTCAGAGGAAGGCGATGCCATTGCAAAGGTAATATTCACATGGATTTTCCCTTTTGAACAAGAGTTGTGTGATCTAAAATAATCGTCGGTGATGCTCCCAGAGAAAGTGCCTGTCGGCAATTAATTTAAATAATTTTCATTTGTTGGTAAGACTCTTGATTGTATACATACTTCAGTAAAGGATTTCACCACAAAAAAATCTATAACCAACCTATATAAGGATAATAGTGATAAGTCTTCTAATGTCAATGTGTCAATTCTCTAAAGAAGCCTGGTTACACTCTTTGCTGCGATATAAAATACGAATGACCAGAGCAAACGAAATCCAATTGAATTCGTTGGTAATAAAGTTGGTTGTGCATGTACAATTTTTATTTTTGCTTGATATGCGTCCAGCCCTAATGAATAGCGCTAACTGAATCGCTTCTCAGGCAATATCGTATTTATCTAAAGCTTCAACCAATGCAAGAAAAAAACGGATTCCGCTTAACAGTGACGTCGTAACTCTATACGAGTAAAGGCGGAGTCGTGTCCGTCCGCTGAGTGAACGCGCGAACGAACCAAAAAATCAACCATCCTTTCAAGACCGAGGGAATCTGCTGCGCATTTACCCCAAGCTGTAGCATTCGGCCAGCCAAAAAAAAGAGAAAACACCAGGATCAATACTTGCGTTGAACGACGCACATTACGGTCACAATGGCAGTCAATTCGCGTCTGGCGACTATGTATTTTATTGGAGAGCAGTTCAGCCGAAAGAACATCTCGCCCCCTCCCCCCCGGCTTCTTCTGCATCGGTTCCGTTCATGTCCCACCTCGACATCTTGTCGACGGTCATCATACAAAAATGATGAGCAACCGTCCGCTTGGCCAGCAACAGTATCGATATCATTTTGGCCAGAGTCAGCCGAAATTCACAGCCCGAAGATCGTCAGTGACTTGTACTCCGAACATCTAGATTTAAATCGACAGAATGAAAAGAAAAGCTTTGGCTGGAGGAGAAATCAGGGAAGAAAATTGGCGTAAAAGGGAAATCGGCATCCAAATTTTGAAGAGAGATTCGCCGCCCGGGGGGTGTGGGGGGATGTGTGGGGTGTGGGGGGGTGCGTGCGGACCCGCTGCCGAATCAGTGTTCGCACTCAAACGAAATTGATCCTTTGTGGACGCTTGACGTCGATATTATTTTTTTTTTAATAAGATCAGTATTTATAAACATTCATGGTGGCTCGAAGGTAGCGTTTAGGCAGGTTTATATTAGAAGCGCTATGCTTCGTAGAAGTGGTGTTATCTGTCGAGCCAGCAGGTGTTGAGGCACACTTGACCAAGCTGGTGTCCACCACAACGAGAAGAATCGTTTCAGGGCATGACACACGATAATCGAATGCCAGTGAGCTCGTTGTTGAAGATTGACGAAAGTTATTGCTATAATAGAGGTGATGAGAGTAATGGCGGATGCGACACCTCCATGGTGCAAGACATTGCAGAATACTCCCCTGATTAAGTGCGAGTTTACTCGATGCTAGTGGACAGCCGTTAAATTTGTTCCACATTGCGGATTATATTGTTCGACTATATTATAATCATACGCACCTGTCCCATTAGTATTTTACTGAGAAAAACATTAAGGAAGAGAACAAAATAGCGGGATGTCAGCATAGCACGTATAACACATTGGTCTTTAGATTTGAGCAACGGGGTACGCCATTGCGCGTAATGTGTTCCGCGGGGAACTGAAGATCGATTCTGTCGAAGGGCTGTCGCCGACAACCCTCACGGCGGAATTGACAGCAATCTCATCTATTCGATGGATCAGCCATCTTCATCTGCGTCGCCAAGCAAACTTGTGTACAAACACTGCAATATGTAACACCACGAAACAATCACGAGCGATGAATTTGACGTGCAGTCTTTATTTTCCACAACAATATTCGAGTTTTTCCAAAGCAGGTTGTCCCGCAATAGAAATAAATGGGCGGTGCCCACATGTGTGTGTGGGGTAATCGGCCGACGGTAAGCGACGAGACCGATGCGATATCTGCCGACCATGTTACGGCAGCCAAGATCTACACAGTGATGATTCATTTCGCGTCGATATTTAGCAGAGGCACAACAGACAACACTGTGCATCTATTGATTTGACCATTGTTTCACACATGGCGTAATGAAAACGATTCGGAAATAGATTATAGATTGCGTAATCGCTTTCATCGAAAAAGACGCTCATTCGTTGTTTTTGTTTGTTTGTCTAAGTTGATCTTATAATTTATGTGCGTTTTTGGAACGATGACCACATTCGAATATTAGAACGGGCTTGATTTCTATATTTCGCCTCATTATTTTACTGTTTTCGTAGATTGTTAATATTTCCACGTTGCCACGTGTTTGACCTTCGCTTCTAATGGTGCCAAAAATCAACTGCAGCAGATCTCGGAGCGGGGCGTGTACAGCACGTAGAGTTTCCAACAGTCGAACCATTAGTATGCTAAGAGGCAGCCATTAAGCAACTCGCCTAGGTTGATTATCATCATTGACCATGAACAAAGGAATCGCGCTTGTACAACATCACGTGTTCAAAATAGCTCTCACGATTATATCGACAATCGCTAGTTTGGAAAATAATGTAGAGCGGTCTTTGTGCCGTTGACTGGCCAATAAAATTAGTGAACGAATGGCAAGCGATATATTTTACAGTCTCCAGGATATGAACAGACAGAGGACGCCGGTTCGAGTCCAGTGACGTGACGTAAAAAAATAACTTAAGCTTGTAATACTGCAGTTGCCTTAATCAATCGGTGAGAACATTTACAAACTACTTTTAACGTTTAGAAACAAATGCGATTATTGATGTCAAATGTCATTGCAAAAAGCAATACTTGCGCAGGACAATTGTCAACCCAAGCCTTTCTAAGTCGCCTTCCTACGCGAATTTTAGTTATGGGTTGATTGGTCATCGCAATTTGTCTAAATAGCGCCGTAGGGTGGTATAGTGATGAGCGTCTTCGAGTGCTGGACAGGAGTGTTATATGGCTTGGATTCAAATCCTGGCAGAAGCGGTGAATGTTTGGATTTCGATAACATCCTTTTTTGGCTGTGAATCTATTCTTGCCAGGCACGATAAAGTTGGAAATGAACCAAAGGCAGCTTCGACATATCCGCGAAGTCTCAGGTTGACCTTCACACGACAGGTCTCGGGCTGGCAGTCAATAATAATTGTTGTGTTTACGATCGAATAGTATATATTATATGTATGAGCATGATATAAAAAATATATAGGCTTAAGATGACGCGAGTCGATGCATAAAAGTGGCGCATCTGTATGACGTTAAATATAAGGAGCTAATAATTCAGAAAACTACAATAGCCATATATTTACACTTGAAATGGATCGCCCCATTTCCTGCTCAATAGGTAAGACCATGCGGCAAGCAACAATTCAAGCTGTCCTAAAGGAGTATTCTGCTGCAGTCAAATCGGATACTGGGACAAACGCGCAGGATCCGTTTATTTTGCAGCGCCTTTCCCTCGCTGTGCAGAGGCAAAGACGTAATGCCGTCACCTCTCCTGGGGGTGACCATGACGGCCTCGACCTGACACCCCGCTGTCACCCCCCAAGCATTTCAACACATTCTAATACAGCCGAGAAGCCACAAATGAACAAACGTGTTCAATAAGCGGACATAACCATACACGCGTTTGGTAAGTGCCGCCGTTTTGAACTGTAACACCGAGCCTCGGTTCGAGTTCTTCTCCCGGTAAGCGCATGCGTAACCGCCGGGTTAATCTTGCATTAAGACGGGTCCCACGAGGCACATACGCTTATTCTCTCACTTGTTAAGCCATTTCTTGCGATATGCACGTGTAACGTCTAAATGGCTGCAGAAAATATTTCGATTCGACTCGACGCTGATAACCGAACGGCTGATCTGCGCCGTTCGATCATCTGACTGAGGCGGGAGATAAAACGATCATCGCTTTTCACGTGTACAGGTAACAAAAACAGATTAAATTGAGAAGATTGCCTTCTTATCAGTTTGATACTCTGATCTATATGAAGCCAGGAAGACTACATAGCAAGGAAGCGACATATCGACGTAAAAGCTGTAAGCGGTTATAGTTAATGGTAATATATATATATATATATATATATATATATGTGAACGAAAGTGACAATGATCATTAATCAATAATCGACTCTGAATTTGCCTTCCGCTTCCACGTGTTTGGCCTCGTCCGAATTTTGAATACACAGACAAGCAAACAGACAAGTGTTGATGCATAGCATCATCTATATATAATATAATAGAACCACCTACGCGGAGTATCCTACCTATCACATTTATTTATGATTGAAGAGTGCGTTCATCACATGGCATGGACCGGTGCGAATGGCTGAAGGGAGAAATCTTCATCAACGATGCTTAAAATCTAGCAAAAATCAACTGTAAAACGTCGCGTCGAATAGGGCGTGCACAGAGTGTGTACCCAGCTGGTGACCGTCAAGTCTCTCCCCGGGGACGGCAACAACAATAAGGCTAAGAGAGAAGGGTGTAGTTTAAGTCGCTCTGTTTGCTATCACTGTAATGGTTAGAAATAACAAAAAAAACAACAATTAGCCAATAACAATCTTGACTTAGGCCAACACGCGTACTGCTCTTGGATATATGATGACTTAAATTTGAAACAAAATCCATATAGACACACATTGGCATCTCTCATCTCTCGCTGTAGATGTCGCATCTTCTAAATGCGCCATCTTATACGAGTATGCCATTTAACAGGGGAGGCAACATTCGCTATTCGAAGATCAACTGTAAATTCTAATCGTATTTATTCGCTTACACGTTCAAAGACGCTTGGCAGATCGGAGCGGTTTCACGGATCATCACAAGATTAGAATGTCCAAAAAAAATTGTGCGTTCACCTTCGATTCAAGTGGAGTACGGTCGGTACATTTGCTTGGTCGAGCAGTACTTTCAAGGGGACATTGCTCTCACAGTGTTTGCTCCGCAATTCGCAAACAGATCACAGCCGGCAAACAAACCACCAAGCAAATATAAAGTAAATATAGCGGACGCTTGAGCATCGGCAGATGGACTCATACAACGACTCAAAGTCAGGGCAGGCAATCTAACACGATCGTGTCAACTTTGAGCTATCGAAATACGCTCGCATGGTTACGTTGGCGTCATGTCTAATAGAAGCGACAAATGATCCACCGGTGCTAGTTGAGTCTCAGTGGTCAGCTTTGCTACGGATGGATAAGCCGGAAAACGAAAAATAAATAAATAAATAAAACGTAGAAGAAAGAAACAAAGAAAAGTGTAAAGCTTACACAAAAAAAAATAGATGAAAACCTTGTCTTGTCTGATAAGCAATGACGTTGGAGACTGAGATATCGTCGGAAATTTTGAAGACAATGCATAAACAATGCAATTTTCGGAATAGGTGAATACGCCTCATATGTGCATAGAAACATACTATTTTGATATGAACATACTATTTTAGCATAGGAAGTGTTCCCTGGGGAAGATTCCAGTCTAACTCCACCGTAAGTATAATAGATTCGAGCGATTTTGCCTCTCGGAAGCACCCCATGTACCTAACGAAGTAGTCTAATTAGTCCACAATCGGAATTAAACATAGGAAACAAAGTATCACAAACATTAGAATAACTATTTCCACGAGTACCCCATAGATAGCACATATGTCTCTCTCCAATCATCATAATAATGGTACTAATAGTAATAATTAGTCACGACAGCACAGCGGATAGGTAAAGTACGTAAACATAAATATAGCCAAACCGATTCGGTCAAACGGGAAATTGTTCTAAAGCTTCAAGATCAATAGCGACTCGGCTTGTTCGTTCGACTTGGCACGAATCCATCCGGGCTTCTTATCCGCCGGGCTGAAACGCGCGAATGTCGTACGTGTTTTTCATTGTCCTATTTAGCAGAATGACCAACTGTTATATATATATAATATTTCAATGTACATATGCATTACATCCATGGGAACGGAAAAGAAGTTCGAAGATAACTCTGACTATTCCAAAAGAAACAGCATAGCGCGCCGTCATTGACGACCAACGGTAGAAGCCGCTTGCCGATGGACTTTCGGCCGAGCGGTGGATCTGTCGAACAACGAACTCTATGGCTACAGTAGCAGTATGCGAGCAACTGTAAAAGATGACAGCGCTGCGTAAGTAAGTGGTCGTGTTGTACCATGTCCTCCCCGGCGCCAGCCGCTGCAAACTGTGCCAATGTTATTTCGGCCTTGTTGGCCCCCTTGGGTAAATTATCACCTCGGTTAATTAACCACTCGTTCGCTGTGCCAACTTTAATTCTCACGAAATTCTTACAAATACGCTACATGTTATGTCATCATAATAATAATCATGATAACAATAATAACGACAACAACATATACGCACACGAAATACGACTCCAGCAATGATATGAATATAACGATCACATGACGGTCGCTCTGTGATGAGAAGTGCATGTATTTCCCAACAAATTGTCAAAAAGTGGCCCTCTCGTCTTCGCCTTATCGGTATCTGCTTCTCTCTCTCTCTCTCTCTCTCTCTCTCTCTATTCCTCTTGATTTTCATCGTTGTAAGCTGCTGCGCATAAGAAACATGAAGAACAAACTGATAGACGGTTTTCTCGTTCTGTACGTTTCGTGAGACTGCGATGGATGGGCCCTCGTGGCTGTACGAAGATATTGTCGTTACACGAGACAGATACGAAGATGTTGTTGGCCAAGGCTCGTACACTGGCGACTGAGTGCGCTGGGAAACGCACGCGCCGCTGCCGCGGCAATTCCCAAGCGGTCTGGCGGTAAATGCTGGCAAACACACACCGACATCGGTCCGAGATGCGGGCCGGCCACTATTCTCCAGAGTGTCGGTCGGCGCAGCGCGCGTCAAAGCTGCAGTGGTCGCGTCTCCTCGACGAAGGGAGGCAATATCTAAGCAGAATATGAAGGAAAGAAAATCAAACGGCTATTTTCCTTTGAAACTGCATACCATCAACGACCCTCCGGACTGCTGCTGCGGCTGCTATTCTATTACTGTTGCATTGGCTACTAGCGTTATACATGATTCTTATTGCCGTAGAGATCGAGGCGGGAGAGCTATGCAATAGATATCTGCTTCGGTTGGACGGAGCTTATAGCGGACTCATTTTATAGACTATATTTAATCGTTTGGCAAACTGGATGATTCGCTCATGATAAAGGTATTTAGTACTGTGATCCTCTTCAGATAGTTATCTCTGTACGAGGGAATTGTAGCAATTGCCATCATTAAGACATTACGCTGCCGCAAATGCAGCTGGAAGTACGGGAATTATCCGTAAATTATTATATTAAGAGGATGTACATTAGTTACATTGTGTCATTACTTCAATCTTAATTACGCTATTTACCTATTTGTTTCCTAGATGTCGTGTGCGACGACAGCCGGCCAAATACACTGCTGTGAGCTGTTCCTCTTTTAAAATAATAATAATGATGGGTACGTTGGGCTATACGGCAGCGAGTTTCACTTGGTATTTGCCAGGTTTCATTCGAAGTAATGCAACCTACTACCTTTCCCTGGGGCTATTTTTCGGCACCATCTTGAAGTCGATCTAGCAGAGCGATACGCGGCCGCGTTACAACGGCGCCATTTGCGAGGTTAAGTGCCATAGTCCTTTATGTACTTCCCCCTCCCCGCACAGATACACGCGCGCCCATCACTGCTGCAATGAAATCAATCGATATCGCTCAACAAACAAAGATATGGCCCAATCACATCCGCTCGATGAATTCACGTATACGCTCATCGCCTGCATTATCCACGCTTAGATCGACGAAGCGGACGCAAAGACGTCACTATTGTCCACTTTACCCCTATATATATATATGTATACCGCTGTGTACGCGCGATTGGCTTGACGTTGAAAATAACCAACTGTTCAAAGCTGTTGTGAAAGCGTTTCCATTGGATGCGTCAATTACGCGAATTGAAATAGCATCATCTGTTCGGCGCGTTTCGGCCAACGGCAGACGTACCCGGCACAACAGTAACGGCCAGTGATCGGAGTGCTCTCAATCACAGTAGCCCCGGTGGTTTTCGATTGGTGTGGTGTCAGCCGGGATAACGGCAACAACGGCGCTTTAGCGTGGCTAGCCGGTGCGCCTTTTTGACGTATGCATTGTCTTGGCGGGGCCACCGCGCATGTCCCTTGCTTTTTTTTTTCTGTAAATGAGTCCTCCCCGAGCTGTTTTAGCCCTACAGTGAGTGCCGCCGTGTTTTTTGCATTGCGATTTTGTAACGATTGTCGAATGTCCCCACCTGTGTCACTGTGTGTATGGGTCATAAAATATGCAGTGCCGAGTACTTCAATCGCTGTCAACGAAGCTCACACTAGCTCACAGCTAGCTAAAGCTAAGCCGAGGAATAGGCAGGAGGATACACCAACGTGTGTTTATATATATATATATATCCGTCTGACGGGTCATTCAGTTCTGCTGTGAGTTGTTGACGGAGCTGTTTACCCAGAGGCGCTCGTCAGAACGAACGTTCGTCTGGCAGAAGCGAAAAATTGCCCTGGCGAGTTTACAACTGGTCGGCGTCAAACTCTCTTTAACTAACTGCATGCAGTGCCCGTGTGTCCAATTTCAGTATTGGACTGCAGGTCAAACTGTAGCCGATAGACGGTCACTGGGAGGTGGTAAGAAAGCATGTGTCAAGAAGACTCATCTATTCGACAGTCAGCAGTAGCAACAACAACAACATAAAGACGAAATGTCCCCGTCTATTTTCACCCAATATTCTGCTAATCAGGGAAAATGGGCCGAACTGACCTGGCGATGGAGGGACGAAGGTGTACTTGAGAATCTCCCCTGCAAAACTCGAGGTAGCGAACTTGTCGAACTTCGGAAAAACGATATAAGGAAATGGACACTTGAAACAAATGCCTCGGTGAATTATTGTCAGCCAATCGACGTTGTTTACTTCCAAGTGAAAAGCAGTATAACCCAACGAAGATTTTTCCCTTACCACTTACGTTGTGTTGTAGTGCAACTGAATGGACGCAAACTATATATATATATATATATATATATATCTTGTTTATTATACTGATCAATGTTCTGAGTAACAGCAAAGAGGTAATCGACACGTTCACAGCTAAAATATGACGAATTGATCACCGATTCTGGACATAACGCACCCCCCAAAGAGGATTATCAACGGAATTAACCTGAAAGATTGTTTGACATACGGTTCAGTTTTCGCTTGGCAGTGCTTCGGAGTTCAAACGAAAGTTTTGTGATTTGCGAAACGTGCAAATCAAATGTGCAACAAAAAACAAGCTGTTTCTATAGTATAACAAGGTGCGCGCCGGAGACGCCGCTTACAATTCTCCACATCAACGACATCGCTCCGTCCGCGATAGCCGGCGCAGCAAGGAACAACGTTTCTCTGTTGGCTCGCTGCTATTCTGTGCGGGAGTCGTCTTTTTTTTTTTTAGTTTCTGATACCTGAAAACAAAGGAAATAATTTTGAAAATTGTGACGAAGCGCCGTCTCCGTTCAGCCGGTGTGACGACCCGAGACGCTATAACCTGGCATTCGGCAACAAGTGCGGGTGCAGAGACGAGTTGAAATGCGGGCTGAATGAGAGATGTGGTAGACTTAGGATTGTGTAAGAGATTCAGTATTCCGGTTCATTTCTACTATCATACAAAGTGTAACTGAATGTGAAAAAAATAAGATAGATCAGCATTGTATCGAACCACCTCCACGTTCACCTTCGGAGTTCGCTGAAGATCGCAAACATTTGATAAAATCTTACAGAGTCAAGATGGTGTCCTTGTTCTTCACTTAGTAGTAACTCAGGCTATGTCTAAGTTGGACTAACCTAGTATTTTTGTTAGATAGCGATAAATTTTAAATGTGCATGTCATGCTAATACTTGAATAGGGAGAATATCTAATTTATAGAATATGTTCCTTGTGTATAATTCCTCTAATTATGCTCATGGTACCGTGAGGCGGTTTCGGCCTCACGAATTTCTCCTGTGTAATTTGTGTTTAATGCTGTTATATTTATTTTTCTAAACTAACAGATGTCCACCTTTTTGTAATCTTACATAGACGAACGCACAGCTGATTAGCAACTACACTCTAAGCCATTTATTTGCACCCAGAGGCAGTTACTCTCTATCCTGAAGTATCAATCATTAGTAGCTTATAAAATTTCCGTATATTATTCAAGGAGAAATCTATGAGAAAAATTAGATATCGAGTTAGATTTCGGCTTCTTTGTGGGTCAATGGCCAGCACGTTATGGGCTCCATTGGTGACTAGTGCTCAACGTCACCACAGCTCATCACTACACTCGCGTTGTACAATTGTGCGTAGTGCTGCACCACTCGCTGTCCAGAGAAGGCAAGTAAGCAATGAGACGAACGGGACGCGCGCCCGTGATAGCATACCACATTGAGGACTAGTCGATGGCCATACGGGCAGGGACAGAGCTATAGGCACTTTTTTGATTCGCCGGTTCCACATCATTTGATACAACGTCTATCATCGATGGCAAAACTTTATGGGTGGAATTGCCGCGACTTTGTCACTGCGGGGGGATGGACTGATCCATCTTTCGCGCGTGTTATATTGTTAAACAAAAGCACAAGACCCGTTCACGCGCCAACGTCATATTTCTGTATGCCACTTCATTCAGAAGTGTTTTGCTAATGCTTTGTGAACGCAGGTGAGTCTAAACTTTATTAATATATGATACGGTGATGATAATAATAATAATAATATTAATAACGAAAATATAGTGAGTGGTGGATTGCATAATTTTGCGTGTGTCTGAGCTTATTATTCAAACATCCTTCAAAAATTCTCGCTGTTGACAACCACCACGATACTTGAGTGTTAACCATCACATACTAAATAGATACATCCGTCGATCCAGTGTGACCCAGCGCAAATAAATCATGCTAACAGTTGGGTCCAAGTTGAAGCCAACAAAGGCTCATAGTTTCGAATGATAGTTCACCGACAATCAGTAGTGCGAAGCCGGGTTGCGGGCTTGCAATTGTGAATTTGACTTATTTCGCGGTGGCTGGTTCTGACGGAAGTGCTAACCCGTCAAACCCGAGCTGTTCCTGTTTCTCAAGTAGCATGCCGCTAGTGCAAAAATGGAATTTTCTTAGCTCTCAGCCCATCACCTCACCCATTCGTACGGCATCATTACGAGGAGTGTCTGGAGGAAAAATGCACACGTTCCTGAGGCAAACCACGGCAGGATTTGAACCTGGGACATATTCCATTATCGGTCTATTCATTCAAGCTGTTGTATCTCTAGGTACTTCGATGTCGCCATCGCAACCGCCACAGTTTGTATAATAGCCATGTTCTTTCATACCCGGGTGGATGCATATCATAACCTTCATTTGTGCTTACATCATACCACCCTGTGTTGTTTTCTATAAAAGGTAATATTCTTGGACTTAGATCGGTTCATTACGAGCCAAACTATGTTAGGTGGCTATCTGCTCCGGTAGAATTATAGACATTTAAATCCAATTGGCTGTACATGTCGCACAGAAATCTTTACTCACTGAGTTAGCCAAGAAGGGTGGAAAAGACACTTGACAATTGGTCTACTCTTGGTCTTCGTGCCAATTCGGTAGCGTAAATGTCAATGTAACTATACCTCGCAATTGGATGGTTGGGTGAGTTGCTTTTGCCAGAATGTCGCTTGCCCTGCAGCGATCTGCGGCATAATCAAATTACGTGCAATTCTTCCAGCTGCGATTCGGGCCAAATGCGAACTCCCCTTTCAAAATAGAAATAGCTCTTCAATTATAGATTAGCAGACTTACTAGCTATATACATCTGTCGGACGAGTTACACTGATTGTATTGGTGACGTGGGGGCAAGAATAGCTTCATTGACAAATCTGCAAAACGGGACCGTGCCGATGTCCATTCGCTCCACCAAGTGGACAAGGATGCTTTATCCACACCTCACTCTGTCTCTCTCTCTCTCTCTCTCTAACGAAGAGAACTGCACAACAATGCGAGGTAAGAGAGAGAGAGAGAGATAGTATTGTTTTCGGTCCTGTGAACCCAATTATAGACTGCGTAGAAGATGTATTGTATCTGACAGAAGAAGAGGATACAGGTAACAAGATGAAGTAACCCCGTCAGAAGTGTCGGAGCGAATAATCTCCATAAGTCAATGTACCGCGACGACTAGCAGAAGCTGCTGCCACCGTCGCCGCCGCCGCCTCCGGCGTCGTCTTTGCCTCGGCGTCATCAAGAATCTTTTCGCGCGTCACGAGACGCTGACACCTAGCGCTCTACCGCGGCGAATACATTCACCAGATCGAATGGCTCCCGACGAGAGATGCATCAGAGAAGATCAGCCTGGCTGTCATCCGAGGTGGCCGACGTGACGGACACCGAGCTGGGTCCCCACCCGTCTCCCCCCAAAACCGCAATCCTCCGACCGCAGGCGAAATACGTGAATACATCAGCGACACGTGTAGAACATACCTGTTCAGCTTCCTGTTCGCTCAAATGTGCCATTTTTCTGTACATGTTGCACAATATCCAATGGCTACTTCTCCCGTGCTCTTGTTCAAGGCGACCCGATCAAGGATGGTTGGTATTTGTACATGTTTTATATACATATATATATATATATATATATTATATATTGTGTTCGTATACGGTCAGAGAATTGTATTTTGAATTCTCTTTACACCACAACTCAAGTAACACAGCGACGACAACGACAAGAACAACAACAACAACAGCCACGGCAGGCATTTTGGTGAGCACAAGATTTGCCGATTCCTATCACCGATTTAAAATTTTGCTTCTTGCTCTCTCCCTCGCCCTGCCTTTGATCTGGGATCTCATTTCGATGATGGATAATCATTGCGTGAATCATGTGTGTGTATCAATGTGTGCTTGTTGTTGTTCCTCCTCTTGTATGTCTATCGGGGGGCATGGGAACCACAGTCCAACAGACGGCGCAGCAGCATCATCATAACATTGGTGGTACCATAGGTAGCAGAAACAATTTTGCTGAAGCCACACAGGTTTGACAAAGTTTGACAATAGACTGCCAAAAGCAATTTGCTGTTGGTGATTGTACGTTATTGTGTTGGTGTAGGGTAGATGTAAGAGACAGTCGAGGTAAAGTTCAGGGGAGAAGAGCTAATTAAGGACACGTGGCTTCTCTGGTAATACGGCCTCTATATCACCTTCCTGGTGGATCAAACGTGGAAGTCGCTCTTTTTAAGAGCACGTTAAATAAGTCATACACTCTATAGAGTCATTGCACACAGCATGAGATTACCTAACATATTTGTGTATTACAAAGCTGTTACACGTCTTCAACTTTGATTTAAATTAAATAATCATAACTCGTAAAGAACAATATTTTGCTATACAATTATAAATGTCGGCCACAATTGTACCCGTTGAAACTGAAATATTATACATTTAAGCAAAGCCTCCTCTAGCGAGGTCCCCTAAGAAATATATATATATACAATTTTTTTTTGTATTTCAGCTTGCCTGCACAATAATAGCATAATCCGTCTTCTCGTTATTTGTGCATTAGACAAAATCTTAGGGTTAATTACAATTCAATGGTGTAGTCCTATTTTACACAAATAGAGCCATCCCATCACAGCTAGAGATGTTATCATTAATTTCGATCCATTATCCAATCAAATAACTTCTAACATTAACTTATATATATATATATATATATATATAATAGCAAAGGTAATCTTCAAAGAGAGATCAAAACGTAGAACAAGTATGCATTTCAATCGACCCATGCATCACATACACCATCGACTGTCTACTTGACACAGCAAACTCCGAATGAATTTGGCCTAATTCGTAAGTGGTCAGCTGACGATCACAGTACGGCTACATAATAATAATAATAATAATGCGCTGAAATCGTGTATTGTGCATACATTTCACAGTCATTGCGATCATCCATCGTCGATGACACGATGACGGCGACAATAGCGGAACAGCGAACGGGGTAGGAGGTGGCGTGGCGGACTTGTGTTGGCTATTTTTCTAAAATGAAAACATCGTGCAACACTGATTCCAATCTCAGAGCGACAACGATCAAGGCGACTAATTAATGATTGAGGCATGAAATGGGCCATGACGATGGCAGGAGATGCTAGATTGGATGGTACGAGTGAAAGGCTTCTGCTTTTGGTTACAGGAACAAGTCGGAACAAAAGCAAGAGGCAAGCGAACGGCGAGTCCTTTTGTCATAAAGCTGCGAAATATGAATATATCTGTAGGGCCGTCCAATGCTACAATAATCGACGTGCGACGACGCTGATGATTGCTTAGATTTGACTCGGCAAGTCCGCCGTTTTCGCCAGCCCGAATGGTAGGAAATTGGAATCGAAGATATACCAGTTCGTCGTCAAGGTGTATATATATATATGTCTTCTATTTGATTTAAATTAAATAATAGAAACTCGTGAAAACAATCATTTTATTATTCATTCGATTATCAAAATGGGCGACAATCGTATAACCCAATCTACATTAGCCGTCAGCATGTTCTCATGTTTCATATATATATATATATATATATACATGTATTTCGTGTTGTTGAATACAGACATTGTTGTATAATATATACACTTGGCTGTTATTACACCTAAACAAGAAGAGCTTAAAGTTAGTCATCAAAATTACAAAAAACTTAACACCGAAAACATTCTGCTAACCTTTCTAGTATACCAGCCCGGACATAATGACATTATTGTATGTACGAAAGCTGGGAGCATTTGTCTGTAACAATGATAAGAATTACTCATGTATTATATAGCCTATGGGTTGGCGAGTATCCAACTGTCGAGCGTCAAGAAGAGGTGCTACCATTATTATTGTCTTCCTTCTTCTCCTTTTGTAAAGATTTATCTCAGCTAGCATGAATCCTGTACAATCGCCCGAGCCGAATAAATCACTCACGACCTTCATCAGAAAAGAGCTAGTTTTTTAGCCACTGCCATCAATCGATCGATCCGATTTCGTTCAGTGTCGTCATGACCTTCAGAGCGCGACCTCGTTAGCCATAAAAACCAGAGTCGCTGTCAGACATTCGATCAAACAAAGATGCAACTCTCTGTCAATACATTTCTGTGTGAAAATATTCTATTGCTGTCTTCTATTTATACATTTGTTATGGCACTCTCTCATTTGGCGCATCCATTATCCTAAGCTCAGTTTCAATGTTGTGGTTGTTGTTACGTGTTATATCATCACGGGCAACGAGTAGCCAATCCGCGCCCTCGGATTGGCCAACCCCAGCCTTTGCTGGTTATCCACGGGGCCCATACCCCAAGGTTATTATTTGAGGAAAAATTGGTGCTGGGGAGAAGCAATTGACAAACTCTAAACCTTCTCCTCATAGTAATACCTAAAGGTTATGTGTTGAGGCCTGTCAGATAGGGGAATAGCTGAGGGTCAGCTCGAAAAATAATTATTACTATTATTAACAATTATGTATACAGTTCCGACTAGAGGCCATAGTAACGCCCATGTTGGAGCCTAAAGATCACCCATCGAAGTCTTGAAGGAAAGAAGATTATTTATATTGTAGTTTATTATCCTAACAGAACTTTACGGTGTTGCTCTTGTTTCCATAATATTATAATAAATACGGTTAATTGTAATATTATTAGCAAAGGATATTTACTGGCAAATCGGAATAAAGCTTACTGTTCGTTGTTTTATCCAGATAGGCCAAGTCAGTGTATATATTTCATCGTTAAACGCAATTCTATCTTGTGTGCAGATTCTAAAGTGTGCCAACTAGGACTGAGTACATACTCTTACTGTGAGATCGAAGGTATTTATTTTACGTTTTGGGGTATAATGCTGACTATCTGCTGCTAGACTAACTTTCATCAAACTGTAGTGATAATCATAACCATACGATTCAAACCAATAATAATTGTTTTTCGAGCTGACCCTCAGCTGTTCCCCTATCTGACAGGCCTCAGCTCTTAACCTTTTAGGCATTACTATGAGGACCTGTCGGGGCCACCTTTGCTTACCAATAGGTTTTCGATTCATGGCCGAAGGTTGACATATCTGTCAACTTTACTACGACAGATATAAGGTTTATGTAATATTTCGTGTGGATGCTAATAAAAGAGTATTTATAAATGTGCTATTGAATTCGAAAAACACTTCGAGAACTCATGACTGCATGATAGCTGACATTTGCGAGATGTGCTTGTGAGAAGAGTTGCGTTCGCCAGTCTCATATCGTATCGCCGCTCAGCCTTAAAGTAGATGTTTACCATACAGACTTTCACTGTACCACCACATCATGTATATCCTGTGGAAACACGGATATGAGATGTTAATGTATGTTAATGTGTTGCATGATTGGTTGGTTGATAAAGGCAGATGCGATTGCAATGGCAAGGTGTCAAAATGAGCTCCCTATTAGCGAGATACTATGTTTCGTATGATAAAATCCCCCTTCGACGAACTCGATCTTGCTCAATTACAATATATATATATATATATATATATATATATGTAAGGCCATGTTTAGTAATAACTCATATAAAACTCCCTTTCAAAGATTCTCCTTTTTTCGTCATTTATTCAGGCGCTTTCTTCAAATCTCGTTAATCCACCTAGGTTATGTCTAGGGCTATGCTATAGGTACAATTGAAGGCACACATAGAAGAAATAAATACTATGCTGAGGCAAATTGATTTTCTCTGATTGACAATAACGTCAACAATACAATACCATCATCAGTACTAAAGCATTCGACACATAGCCACTCATTGTTTTTCCGCACGTATTATCTATTCTCTAATATGTTTGCTTTGGGTAGGAACTTATGACGTCCACTATCCAATGGGGTATTTCACCGTTTATCGTTATTGACCACGCGTCGATAAAACGTCGATCATCTATCTATTATTTATGATGTATAATGTAAAACACTATATATAATGCATACGTATATGGTATAGCGAGAGGTAATAAGATAACAAGTAGAAATTTGAAGACGGCCACAATCGTGCCGTGCGATCGATGATGTAAACCGTTCTAATAGCTATCATGGTAGTATTGTTACTGCTACGAGAACGATACACTATACTATGTGACAAGTAGTCTGTGTCATAATAATCGCTCATTTCGCAGGCATCTCCAACCAACTCCATGAGCGGCATTCAGTTGACATCAAGCCGAACGGTGTAGGCTACTCCGCGGCTGCGGCGGCGGCTGTGTGTCTGCCACTGATCCCGGTGTCACTGATCCATCTGCATTCATTGGCTGACGACGATTCATCCCGGACGGAACGAACGAACGGAAGCACGGTCAGACGATCAGACGGGGAGACAGACATGCACTTCACACGGACACACACACACACATGCACCGCCACGCGCAGACGGACGATGCGCTGCTGCTGCTGCTGCCGCCGCCGCCGCCGCCGCTACCGCTCAGACACGCCAGTGCACATCGGCACAAGCAGAGACACTCAGAGTCCCCCGTCGGCTGACTCGCTTGCTTACACGAAACCGCGCACAGAAGGTGCCGCTACCTGGTGCCATCGTTAGTGTTAGCCATTATGATGATGCGACCATTATGATGATACCACCGGCGCTGCTGCCGCCGCCGCAGCCGCCGCCGCCGCTACGTGCGAGCACCGACTATCTGCTTGTATCTGCGGTGCTGGCGATCAAGCGGTCTAGCTAACGGACGAGCCACAGGAGAGGCACAATGGCTCGCCAGCAGCACCCGCTTTCACTTTCGCGTCGTCAGCAGCAGCAGCAGCAGAACAGCTTCGTCTTTCCTTCGTTCTACTCGATCAGGCATCCGTCGGTCTCCGGACGATACTTTCCCCTTTCTCCGACTCGGAGCCCTCGCCATTGGCTTTGGTGGCGCGCTCACCGGCATCAACGAGGACGACAATGTTCCCGCTATCGGTGACGAGCCACGGGCCCGTGGCGGTTTTGCGGCAGTTTCGCTACCGCGGTCGGCGCGAACGGTCAGCGCGCGCTGTCTCTATCTGGGCATCAGTGCGGCTCGCGTAGTGGTCAGTTAGCTGTGCACAAAACTAATGCGGCGTGCTGCAGACATGTTGCCACTCGACTAAGGCTTCACGTACATAGACACTTTCGATTTTTCTTAGTTGACCCTCAGCTGACCTTCCATGTCAGGCCTAGGGATCGTTGTGTGGCATTGCTTGTGGCGGAGACATTCGTACATAGTAAACGGAGAGAGAGACGGGCGATGGTCGTTTACGGATGACTAGAGATCCTTATCCTTTACCGATGATCGAGTGAAACTGAAGTACTTCTCTAGGCTACGTCAAGCTCGCGATTAGCACACAAGCGAACATTAAAGGCATGACATATATATATATATATATATTCATCGGTGGAAACACAAGAACATGCTGAGGGTTAATATAGATTGGGTAGCACTAAGAGACTGACCTAACTAATTAAGTAAATCTAAAAATATAGTACAGTCTAAAAGGGAACAAGGATAGACCTGAATAATCGATTCGGGCGCAAATCGCTTCCAGAACAAGAGCGCCATCTATTGGAAGACTCGTATGGTCTAGATTTGGCCAGCCCAACCCGTGCCTTCGTTTCTCTTGTGGCCCGAACTGCCAATGCACAAGGGGTTCGATTCCGTGAGCCCGGAGGGTGGCGGGATGGCAGCAGTGCCGCAGCCGCCGCCGCCTGGTTCAGACCGACCAGGCTGGCGGTTTTACGCGAGCGGCGAATTTGCGCCCGCCGACATCAACCCCACGGGACCAACCGGAGGCGCCTCCCAGAGCGGGAGAGAAGGCATACATAGGGCAGACAGGGGCTTCCGACGGCAAGGTCCGCCCCTTTCGTCCGGTTCTGGTCTAGGGCCAGCCCCTGGCCCTAGACGTCGGCGGGCATTAGCCATCACCGGAATCGGAACCACTTTCACTGCCTGCGCTGGCCGGCAGCATTGGACGTATTTATCAAACGAGCTTCCGAACTCGAGAAAAAAGGGGAAAGTGCACTGTGGACAGTAGTGCACTTCGTATCGGACGGAAACAACGGTGAATCTGCCCTGCCTTCGATAACTGCACACTTCGTAAGGTCCATCGAAGGCTGTCAGTTCAGTGTTAGTCGCACGCGGTTAGCTGATCATCGCTGATCTGATCACCTCTGCGTCACTGATACGTTGTGTCCGCCGCAGCCAGCGTCAACACTGATTAAGCCCTTGCACCTTGTTTACTAATGTTGCTCTCTACATCGGCGTATGAGATCACAGCGACATCTCGGGTGCCACACATCACAATGATGATAACGGCGGCTCTTAGAGAAACCGTATCGGCGAAAAGTGCATGAAACTTCGCCAGGAGGCATTTTCCGAAGACTAAGGGTGTTGTGCGAAGCCACAATCGTACAGAGCCATCGAGTACGGACCCGTCCGTTTTGGGGGCTTGAAACGAGATATACCGCTGAGGCATCGTTTACGTTGAGTAGCGTCGACACCACTAGTGGATTTTTGCGAGAACATCCCGAGCACGGTATCGCGGGACGAAGTGACTCGTGTTCGACGATGATACAGCGATAGTGAAAGTTTGATCTGTTTGCCAGTGTCTCATCATATAAGTGCTCCTCCCCATTGGTCCTTACCGTTTGACACCCTTCATCTGTACAATGTGCACCCCATATTTGATCAATTGTAGCAATAGCAACTGCCGATGGTACCTCGTTGTGTGTTTGTGGGCGTCACTTACGATTGGCATTGCGAACTCCAAAGCCAACATTGAAAACGACGCCTTTCTGGATACCGTAAGTACACAAGTCGTGTTTTAGCGTGGCGGTTGTCATTCCACGCACTTCAATCGGAATATGCCGTAATTCTACAGAAGAAGATCGTGTGTACATCTGATGGAATCATTCATCTTACACAAGTACCAACATACTTAGTAGATTTTTCCATACCTAGTATGTATGTTGTTTGTTTCGTTTAACAAAACCAGCTTCTGTGGAAGAAACCTAGAGTCATTGACTGAATTCACCGACTAAGCGAATCACAATTGGCAGTGAGACGATTCATAACATCGATACGGCACATGTACTGTTATATATTCCTTTGATATAACAGTATATTTTGACTTATTCTCTTGACCATTTCGAGCTCGTAGTGAGGACCAGTGAACAGAGTGGGTCTGCCCAATCCTAATGAGAGAAGCAGTAGGTTTAGATAGAAGAGTCGAATTAGGTTTATCTCGAGATTGCCTTCATTCATATAACACCTTACGAATTTCTACTAATTATATGAATTCATTGTGAGGAAAGCTTGTAGCTAGTGGATTTAGTGCCTGTGATTTGATGACCGTTACGAGCATTCGATTGAGTGATTCATATAGAAATGTACTGCAAACCGACATCATTAAAGTACAATTTAGATACCCAGGGCTTTAGGTTATGTATTAACAATAATACCATTTAGATATATATATATATATATATATATATCACTTTGACCTAAAGAGTCCATGGGCCCGAAATAGGATATGGAAAGCTGAAGGGCTTAAGAATGATTATCGAATTTCATGTGGAATTCGTAAAAATCGCTTGCGGATCGGTTGAACGTAAGCGCAATTTAAATGGTTCGCACTGAGCTCATAAATAATTCATTCGCCTGGACACTTGCGCACACCCTGCGTCAATGCTGTGGACTAACACAATAGCAATGAAAACTATTAATGTAATAGTTCAATTGCAGTACCCCCCCCCCCGCCCACTTTAACTATTCATATTTAATAAAGGGGATCTTGCATTGTACTGAAAGCAGAATTCATTGCCAATTTTAGCCTAGCCCCGAAGTTGTCTGCTGGTAGCTCAGCGAGACATTTAGCAGAAGTAACAACAGTGCACGGCGTCTCCCTTTGATATCTTGAATAGTTATTCTGCAATCGGCTTAATTAGCTCGAAAGAGATCCGATTAAATGCTGAGCGAAATTGAATTTGGCCAGGGAAACCGCACCAGAATAAAACCGATACGCTAGCCGGTATACCTCCGAGGAAAGATATCTGTACACGATTCATACAAGTTTAGATGTAGTTGTGTCAATCGTAGTGAAAATCACATTTCGTCTCGTCGTTTAATTTCGAGCCGGCTATTATTTTTGAAGATCGAGAACACGCATAGCTTTCATTTGAACGGTACCTTCGGCACCAATGAACAGTGTCAGACGTGTCATTGCAAAATAGCACCGTAGTTCGGGGCTGTATTTGTATGCACATATCGATCAGACGGCCGCGAGCCTGTGCACCGATTCTGTTGCAGTGAAAACAGCGAACTCGTCGCACGCTTACGCTGAGGTCCGCCTTCATACTGACAGGCGCGCGGAATGAATGACGAGATAATTTTAGACGAGTCACAGATTTTTGACAGGTCTACCAAAAACAGAAACTTTTCTTCGACGGAAGACCACCGCGCGCCTGGACTTTTTGGCCCTATACGATTTTTGTTATGATTGCGGGTAAAACGAAAATGGGTAAAAAGCACATGTACATTATTTCGGTGTGTAAAGACACTTTTTAGACGACCCCTTCTGTCGGCTGCAGGCGTCACTGGCTCTCGCTAAAAGGGCACAAATTAAAAGACCCGAAAAATCGAGAAGGCGATTCGAAAGGCAATGGAAATCACAGCTAGCAAGAGGGACCGTAAAAGTATTCGCAATTTTAGTTGTTCGTAAAAGTTCCGCAACCCTATGGAGGACTAATCAAATTTGGGCGATTCGTTGGTTCTGCCTTTCTGTAAATAGATAACTAACTGGATAATAGCGCGAATTTCAACTGCAGCCTATGGTGGAAGATTTCAGAAACGTTGGTCAAAATCTGGCGTTGGCAGAATCTTAGGCGCGGTTGGCGTTTCTCTAAAACAACTGTTTTTTAACAAGTTCTGACCAAATTCTAATTGAAATAAAAACAACATGATAAAAATGAACACCCTTATTCATGGGTCTTGTGCGGATTTTCCCATATGTATATATATATATATATGTGTGTGTGTGACTTGTTTATATATTTATGATTTACGTATACAGGTACGAAAGTAAAAAATACAGTTTATTAGTTTTGATTACTGAAATAATAGTGATAGGTGCTGCTCGCAATCGTCATCAGTTAAACGGATTACTACAATATAAGAAGCAGTCACGATTACCTAATCTGAAATGGTGGTTAACCATACAAAATCCACTAATCTAAATACAGCTTGGGGCGCAAAAGTCAAACATATGCTGGGGCAAAATGTAGGTCTGCAGTGAGGAAAATAGTGAGCTTAGAGTTGAATCGTGACTCCTTTAACCTTAAGTCTACGTCTTAATTCATTGAAAACTAACTGTTTTCCAAATGTAGGTTAGACTTACGTTTCGCCTTAGCGTTCGCCTACTTTCCCCTGCCCACAACAGAGTCCACTCTAGGCCTCAAAATATCTCGGCCTGTAACGAACGGTGAACAACTATATTTTTGTCCTTTGTCGCAATCTCGTGTTCGTAGTCGATTTGACCATCTGCGTCGTTGGACTGTATTTGGTATACATTAATGCCGTGTCTCAAGCGTGACAGGCATTAATGTCTCAAGCGTAAATCGCTTGGGAAAGCATCGATATCGGATAGGAATGAAGTCAATATGATGGTCATAGCAATACTCCACAGTTGCACAGTGTCGAGCCCTCGACTGCAAATCGAAAATTACAGGGAAGATCGCCTATACAGAGCGTATTGAACAGACAATTGCATTTCCCCTCAATGAACTGTTGCTCGATAAACGATAAACCCAGCCAGCGGTGAGCGAGGAGTGCACAACAATTGGTTATGCCCTCTTCGAGTAGCGGGGGTGTAGAGTCAAGATTATGTTCATTCAGCGGTTTCATTGAGCTGACATCCTCATGCATATTCTCCCCTTTTATGATTTCTCTTATGGAAGCTTGACAATGACACGTTGCTGTTCAAGGCGAGTGTGTGACTGCAGGACGTCTGCGGAGGAATAGCAGCGCCGAAAATTCGTTAATATCACTGTGGTTTCATTCAACAGTGGACTATGGGCTCTGCGTTCGTGTAAGCCACAATGGTATTTTGCTGAATAACCAATGATATGGGATACGTTGGACTGAAAGTACAGTCAAGCAACGTGTTGTCATAGAATCGACATGGGCATGGTAGACTTACATTTGTTTGAAATAGATTAGGTAAGGCAAGCATAATTAACGTCATCGTGTCCTTGTGATTTACGTAGTTAGAATACACGAATCGTATTTTATATGCGCGATGTTCAATCTTATTTTAACCCACCAGTATATAACCTCCCGGGTTATCCCGTGTAAAACGGAGCTCGCTAAGTACACACTTGTTGATTTTGCCCTTCCGAAACCCGCAGACTTAACTATGTTTTTCCACGCACGTTAGTGAATGTTTATGATAGCTTGGAAAAATTATACTGTTGCTACACAGCGCATAATTGAGCCGCTGTTCTCTGGGCATCGTCGCTGCAGAGAGATCTTCAATGCACTGAGGGGAACGACATCAGCTCTCGAAGGCTAAATCGTGGTTCATTCAAAACCCCGGTCATTGAAAAACACACGGAGATACACGCGTTCCTGTTCATATCTATTATCTTTCGTTGCTACCTGTATCTTTGCCGTCAATGCTTCATTAGTGTCCTCAGCTCCACCCCGTCATCTACCCGCCTGCTCTTTCGTCGCGTCGCCTTAATATAATAGTGATCATCCCATTGAGACACATCTGTCTCACCGCCGTGCATTCTACCGTGACGCGATCGCGTAATTACGATCACGTAATAATAAGCGGGAGGCGGCTCGTTACAGCAGAGCAACGCGATAATCGGTCGATGATTTATCTTCGGCTGTGGTTGAGTGGTCGCGGTCGAAGTCGGACGAAGCATCGTTTGTCGTCTTCACCTTCTGAAGCCACTCTATCTCGTCCGCGATCTATCGCTTCCGCTCAGTCGATCATAATCATCAGATCTTGTTTAGTTAATTTTCGTTGTCTCGGTGTCAATTTGTTGATTATTCGTTATCCTCTATCGCTATCGCCCTATCACCCTCTGTAAGCAAAAAAAAAAGCACTCTATAAGCACTGATGAGACTCGTGGCAATCGTTGGCCGCGAGAGTTACCCATAGTGACAACGACGGAATTGAGGATTTTAATGAAAAACGCGTTGTCCTCATTCCTGACTTAGTAGGATTTGACTGCCATGTGCAGTTGAATGTAGTATAATTCACTAGTACTGGTCAAATGTGTCCGTCACCTAGGTGACGATTGGCGAATATGCTCAATGATCAGCCTAATTGCTCAAATGATCCTGTATGAGATATCAGATATGATTGAAGGTGTGATATACCATGGTGATACCTCGGTGCCAGTCGCCGGCTACCGAGTACGTAATGGGTAATGTGGCCCTCATCGCTTTCGCGCGTGCTGTTCGCCGATGCCGCCAAAAAACCTCGGAGGTGATAACGATGCTTCAATCGCTGATGATCGTATTCACGCCTATACATTTCCACATCGTCTCTTCGATGAGAAGCATAGAGCGAACGAGAGATGACCGACTCCACCACCACCACAACTGATCCAAGTATCATCATTTTCTTGTATGCAATATTTTCAACCAGTATTTTTGTTTGCTCTTCTCAGCTCTCCATCAGCTGCGATTACTTGATGGCCAGGCTACAAATGACGAACGACATGCACTGACACTACTCAGCTGCAAGCTCATTCTCGTGCGATTGTCTTCGGCGGAAAACTGAACGACAACCCCTCAAAATTGACGGTTGAAATGTTTCTATTTACCCACGTTTGCGCAATTCTGTTCGTTATCATTGGCTTGCTTGCTCCACTCGACCGCCGCTATTTAGCTATATATATATATATATATGAGACCTTTCCGGGGTTGTGATAACAGCGACGAGGCGACTGGAATCGCCGCAGCCGCCGCCGGCGCCGCCATTGACGGCGCGAGCGCGAGTGGCGAAAACATTGCGGTGATGCCTTCTCTCGCATATCCGGTGCAGTCACTGCACTGGAAAGCTGCGGGGATCGGTGCCGAGGGAGGGAGGGCGGTAGGCAGGGAGGTGAAATGATTCTGGTGGCCACCTGATCTCAGTGCTCCCCTTTCGCTGGTGCCGCTGTCTTCGTGATGATATTGATGACGGGCTTGAATTGGCTGCGAAACTGCAACAGCGGCGGAGGCAGCCCTGCGTATGGGATCTCTGGTGTGTGTCTGTGTGTTGCGTGTGTGTGCTTGTGTGTGTCAGTGTATACGTGCCTGGCTGCCGTCTTGAGCAGCTGACAGTTTGACATCGACGAGACAACGGCCGTCCAGGCTTTCTCGAACGAAACGGTGGACCGCACCGGCAGACGATTCGCACTCCCTCGCCTGCTGATACGCCACTCCGAGGAGTCTGCTGGTGGTTCCAGTGGACCCCAACTGAAACCATCCGTCATTGCTGCTGCGGCTACTACTACTCGGTCTGCTGCTGCAGCTGCTGCTACTCGTCGGACGCGGTGTCGTTCCACGGTGATGTGCCGCCTGTATTTCGCGCAATTGCTGCAGCTGCGGCTGCTGCTGACTTTACGGGTCTGTTGTCAGAATCTGAGCGAACGAGTACATAGCAAGTGAGGCTGTCTTCTTCTAGCTGGAAGACTCTTCTCGGATGGTGACGGCTTTCCGGCCGCTGCTGGTGTTGCTCTGATGACCAGATCAGTGCTGAGCAGAGCAACGAACGGAACTTGCGCGGTGGACCCACAGTCGAACATGTTACGAACACACTACATACGACAACAGCAGCAGCAGCAGCAGCAACAACAACAGCAGGATGACGGCGTCGATGCGCTAAACTCGTCTGTCTTACTTGTTCAACTGCTGGCCCCTCAATTTTTGCCCGAATTCTGAATATGGCTCATTTTACCGTTGAGATACCGTTGCCGTTGCGTTGGCGGACACTCTTGTGTTTGGGTTTCGACTTTTTCTCGTTTGCTGCTGCTGTTACTGCTGTTGTTATTGTTTTTGGTGGCCACAGTAATGATTCTGTTATTCTAAACACATGAATAAACAACGAGATGATGACTCTGCAAAATTGCCTGTGGTAGGTTGGTGATTTGCCTGCATCGCACTGTTGCATCGAACCGTCGGCTTCAGCCAGTCGGTCTGAAGTTTTACCGTAGCCGGAGGACCGTTTCCAAATCCACTTGGAAACGTGGAGCAAATATTTGTTGGCGCCTCTCTGACATTTCTTAGGTCTACGTAAACTCGACATGTGTACGTGTTGGCTGATAGCGTTAACACAACAAGTTTCGAGCAGCATCTTAACGAGCTGGATACTGAAGTATCTGGCGGGAGCGAGCCTTTCTCTCTTTATAGCCTCTCCTACATTCATCGTCTATTGCAACGGCTAAAGTGTTTGATGACTCTCTCTCTCTCTCGAGTGTAGGTTGTTACCTTCGTTGCATCTGCACATTACCATTGACCGATGCAAACACCTTACGAGATGGGAACATGCTTGTGTTTGAACACTAAATGCACCAGCATCATTCAGGGGAGGCATGCTCTTCTACACTATTTATTGGTCTTTGTTGTACGAAATCAGCTTCGGCATAACCGGTCATAATTACCCATGCATCGTCTATTTATAGCAGACGAGCAGATGATTTTAACAGCCCCCCATCGGTTTGAGTATATATGCTTGTGTTCGCCCGTCGCCGAATGCGCTTCGTGCCAAGGGGTGTCGAAGCTGTCGAATCGCCAGCCTTGCTATGCCGACTTACCCCTGAAGAATCGTGCCTCAGGCAACAGTTAAAATACATCAAAATGAAGGACTATAAAGGGATGGACGAGACGACAAACGTCCCACCGTTGTCCGCATCCATTCGGAGAATCCGTTCCACTCATCATATTCGCTTCAATTTCATCCCCGGACAAGGGAGGCTGCGACAACTTGTTGTTCAGGAATCGCCAGCTCGTAGCCAGGCTGCTTTTTGAGGAGTTTGTCGACATGTTTTCAATCAAGTGAAGAAATTCACCAAAAAAGCCTCTGTCATTATCGCCGATGGTCTTCGATCAATGTCGGGCGTGGATTAAGTCTCGATAAAAAGGAGAGAACGCATGTGAAGGAAAATCAAGCCGGTAGCCCAATTATGTTAGTGGTACACACACAAACACACACACACATACGTAATAACAGATTATTAACGCTTATCTTTACGGCTTATCGAATTTTATGTTTTGCGCCTTCGATTGAATGGAGCAGGAGCAGGCTGGTCTGATACGGCCAACCAATGAAATAACGCTCAGCACGATTTGTTGTGTCTATTTATTTTGTTACAAAACCGCTAGTTGTATAGCACTACAGAGAGGGCGGGACCTTTGTCGACTACGCGCAATCTAACTAATGAGTTTTCGAGCTTTTGAATGAGGCGCACTTGTAGAAACTGACAACAATCCATGAAGAGGCTACATAGGATTAGAATGTTTGATAGACGTATAAAAACAGCGATAGGCTGATAGGGTAGTACTACATATATATATATATATATATATATGTTTTTTTGCTTAGTGTTTTTATATTGATTATTATTTATGTTTTTTTTTATACTAGAAGTGCCACTGGACCTTTCTCTCTAAGCAGAGATCGACACAGATCGCCAGTACCAGACGTAAGGCTGATCTCTTCCTGAGCCAGACTGCGAAGTGTTTTTTGCCTACAAAACTATAACGCTATATTATAACTCTCATTCTCGTAACATACACACTGTTCTTGATTCGTTTTCCCAATGTCGACTACGTCAACTTTCTAAGACGACCGACCGTGCATGGTGAACGTCTTGGAAGGGCTTGAGGTTAAATCCTGTGAGACGCCGAGAATGTTTGGGATTCTTTCTCACTTCTCTTTATCCGTGAATTGCTCCCAGGTAGATGTTAAACAATATATAATGGTGGCCCCGTCAGATCTTGATAATAATCGAATATCTAAAGGTTGAGTGCTGAGACCTGTGATATAGTGGTTGCTATATTTTTTTTTCCGCGTGCGACTTCGTATTTAGCGCCCAATTTATCGTCGCCATTCCGTCAAGCTTTGGTGTGAATCAGAAGCTTCCGGCTCTTACCTCAAACTGGAGAACATGTACCCTCGCAATGAAACTGTCGACGTTTCGAAAAGGCCATGTGAAGATGAGCTAAACAAAAATCACCAATTGCCAACAGATTTAGCGTTAACCTCTGCGTCCGCCCCGCCCGGTCTTGTGTCCACAAAAGAGAACACTCCAACCACAATGGTGAAAAACGTTGTCCAATAAGCGACACGTAAGCTCTCCGCCGTAAACGTGTTTGCACACGGTGCCAAATAGCAACATATAATATTGGCCTGTATCGTTCAAAGGTATTTCGCCATTAGCCCAAACAACCAGACCGATATATGACCAATGTTTTTGTACAGGCAATCTCGCAGCAGCAGCAAGCACTTCTGTAATTTCGTACAATGCAGTGCCTTTCAGCTTTAACTCTGGACAATGCAGTGAAATAAATTGAATCGTAGCTTGTTATCGTAATTAGACATTACGTCGATTGTAATTTCAGTAATAATTTATAAGTGACGCAATTCAAAACATTGTTGATCTATCAGTGACTGTATGTCGTTCACATAGCACTACGCGTATGCTTTGTGCACTCATCTATCTCTGGTTGCTCTCGCCTCTACTAAACATTCAGGCAACAACACAAATAGATTGGACATTTTGCAGGCTGATCGTAAATTAGTTATACACTGCTGGCTACTATCAGTCCACATACCCCAGATCTAATAATAATAGTGATCATTTTCTCAAACACAGAGAACAGATAAAGAGACGCATATTCAATTATTACTTACTTCCGCCAGTCGCCCTGTGTATGTATATCTCTCATTTATACAATATATATATTATATATATATATATATATATATATATATATATATATTTATCGGTGACAGCGTGCGACTAATAGATTCATTTACAGCTACGGGACGATGTCCGGACAATCTGGCTGATCTGATTTGCATCTAAAGCGTTTTCTTGCTGCCCCTCTTATCAACGACGTGTATTGTGAAATAGCCATACAGTGAACGACATTTCGATGGCTACTGATTGGTGTTCTCTTATGCTGGATTTGCTCTCGATTTTTGTCGCATTCATATATTCAGCATTCGTTTTTCGTCCCCGACGGCTGGCTGCGAATTCACGGTTGTTATTATTCTAATGTATATGGATCCCTATGTTAGATTTCGAATTCTCCACTGAGTAGCTTCGAGTCCACGTGAACGGCACTTTTACGGGTGCACTTTCAAGGGAAAGTTCTTTGCTTGTTTACACATGTACGTGAGCAGTTCGTGTTTGTAGTCTCATAGGATAGTGTGTAATGTTTAAGGCTGCGAAAATCAGCACGAAAAATTTACTTTAGGAAGCTTAAAAGGCTTCGTGGGACAACGATGGTGGCGACCGTGAGCACCAAGCAGCGTGAGTTTCAGTTGACTCTGTTTCGCGCATAATCGAACTCAAAATTGTCAGTTCATTTTAATTCACTACGTCACCTCCTTCCCACATTTTCTCCCCCCGTGCTTTTGGGACCTTAGGCGGGCACGGCCCCCTCACTGCGAACTTCCTCGAAGGGGTCTACCATAGGTTGTTTGAATAAATATATATAGTTTAGTCCTTGATAATCTTTCACTGGTTGGTCGTTATACGAATGTCATCGTTTGCAACATATACGAATGCCAACATATGCAAATAATTATAAAACTTGCACGGTATCGACAGTCTGCATGTCAACTTTGCAGGAGAATCACAAATTATTACATAGCAAAGATATGATTTTTTCCTCGTTGGAAACGCGTTTGGTTTCTCGTTGGAAAACTTAAGCGTGTCCAAAAATTCGATTGCTATTAAAAGAACTTCCGCTCGTGACCGCGATCTAAAAGTCACACACACACCATAATGCGATATATAATCCCCTATTAGATAAGATGTCCCTCGACGTGAGGACCTTTCTAATATGAATACATCGGCCAGCCCGACCATTTACCCTGGTGCCATGTCAGAGTCCGAGCAACTTCACTCCTTCCATGTATTTCGCCTCTTCGCAGGGTTATTTTAGCATTATCAACCGTCAATGTATAATATGATACGAAATCAATGTACAGCTTCAATGGTAGAATTTTCAGAAACAGCCATTGTGACGCCTAGCTTTCAGAGGAAAAACTGAACATCATTATGGCCGCATGCCTCAAGAAATGCGGCTCAGTGAATATGTGCCGGTCCTCTAGTTTTATTGTTCTGGACCGATCTCGCGGCCGTGATCATTGTTCACCTTCTGCATGGTGTCATAGCACGAGGCAGTTATAAACGGCGGAGCTTGGCAGTTTTTCGTGAAAGAAGCATAAATAATATCAAATTCGTGAATAGGGCAAGGCTCTGCAGAAGTGCTCGATAGGAAAAAAAGTGCGTGTAGCAGAACGTGTGCATGCGACGTCGTTGATTCTTTATGCGTCCGTCTTAACGAAGTGTAAATAGACCAGGCGTCATATGAGTGATTCAAGTGAGTGAAATCATTGGGGAAGGCATGGGGAGCAAATAGATATGAGACGTTTCCCATGCTTTATCAATCAATAATGATGAATAATTATATGGTTAGGGCACTCTGCTGACGGTAATCGGCACTTTGAGATGCGGTTGCTCCGTGTTGAAGTTAGGAGGGTTTTATGCCCATTCCTAGAGGGATGAGCTCCCCGGTGTGGAAACACTGCCCGGTTGGGTGGTGACCATGACGCCCTCGGCTCGGCACTTCGTTCCTAGCCCCCTCCCTAAATACATCAATAATTATTGGAAAGGTAAAGCTTTATTGGTTTATTGAAGGAGCTGCAATTTCATAATGCTTAAGCTCTCTCATATGCCATCACGCAGCGGGGCTCGAACCCGCGACCTCTAGCTTTATTGTATATATTGAAAACAATGAATATGTTTGTGCAGGAAATATGTTTGTGCATTCCATATCTGGGAATCCTGTTCCTTACATGCGGACATGGCCACACACAGTGGGGACACACATGGCAACACCGTGACCACCCCCCATCTGGAACTATGTTGAATTGTGCCTCTATCGTATTATAAGCAGGACCTCATCTTTTCCTAAATAATGGACACTTGATATAGTCAATTTGCGTATTTACAGTCACCAAATAAGGCAACAAGCATGACAATTATCTTAAGGTATTATTTATACGATTATTTTGTACTACTGTATTATCATTAGTGCAATTTTCAGTTATAAACACAATGTTTGCCGTCATTTTCCGACGAGACAAATTCCAATCTATGAGTCCTTCGGCCCCTTTAAGGCGTATTGCGATCGTTGAATACCGTTTCATTTGAGCCAGATAAGGTTATCGCTATTACAGGACTCTCTCTGACTGAAAGACGACAACGTCTAGGTACGAGTACGTGGTATCCGCCGTTCCTCTTGCTTGATATGTTTACAAAAATCTTTCGAATACATTACAGACATCATCCCCTGAATTCGAAACAATAACTTGAAAGGCATCTAACATAAAATCGGGTCTGATAGCGAACATGATATATATGGCTAGAGAGAATTATTATATAAGCAACGACGACTTCATGTGACAACTTAATTCTATAAACTGTTTGTTATCTATAGTTAGATCATAAGGGTGTCGATAGATCCGGTTTGCTCTAATGCTCGTAGGGTAAGCGCATCACAAGCATCAAAACGGTCTGGGGGTCCGGTGCTTTGATACCACCATCACCACCGCGCGGAGTGCTCATTATTCAGTGAATACTGTCCGTTCTCACGGTCCGCCTTCGAAGAGGGCTTGCCTATTGGGACAGGCTTCCATTCTGTGGTACAGCAGTTGAACGTACGGAGCCTGCCTTTGCCGGTGATCATTCCAATAAGGCAGCCCCGCACAATAGAGCATTGTCCTCTATGTACGGCCAAAACAGAAAATGGACTTGTTGCGATGCTGGCGTGAGGACCCTAACTAGTGAGGGCCTGATTGAACTGATTGAGTCTTTTCTCTTCCTTAACTGACTCTTACCTTAGTTCCCATGGCTTACTGCGTCAACTGCTGCTGCTGCTGCCGCTAAAACAATAGAACAACAATAAATTATAGCGTTCAGTACTGAGCTAGTGGCCGAATACTGGTCGATTATATGATGTTGTCGTGGGGCTATTAGCGATGTTTTTGTATTTTATTGTATAGCTGTTAATGATGTTCTTTCGCTTGGCGTTTGCAACGCACAGATAAGCGACGAAGACGAAAAAATATACTTCAATAAAGAACCGTATTTTCATGCATATACTATGCGAACCTCTTGAGGGACACCTATAATATTTTAGAATACTAGCTCAGGTGACAGATTATGCTTCATATTACTAAAGCAAAAAGTAGACGTTCAATGTTTTTGTACAAGAAAGATCGACAGGGTGACTGAATTTTTCCAAATCTATGATTGATAAATAGAGTTTGAATGAGTAACAAATAAACTATAAAATAGACTATAAAATACACTGCGATTTCTAGTCATTGAAGAATAAGTCTGTTTTTTTTTGTTGTTATCGCATGAAGGAAATCCCAGATGAGTCAATACTATCGAAGCCCAAGCTAACAAAAACAAATACTGTATATAACAATAGCAACCGGGAAGCGAATCTATTTGTGACCGGCACACCGTACACTTTGACAGTTCGACAAGCCGGGACCCACGAGTGAAGCTTTATGAAGGTCTTCGCTCGCAAATCGCCCTTTCGATAAAGCGTAAACACTGCGCGAAGCTCTTACGACAGAGCCAGCCATTCCTACTCAAGTTGATCAGCGACCTTCTTTACCGGCGCCAGCGAATACCGGCGCCTCAGTGAGCCGTGGGGCGACAATCCCTTCTCATTTCTATTGGCTCGGCATGCGACATCCATCGCTCGTTACCGAACTCATTCACACAGACAGACACTGACTGTAAATGTCTGCTGTGACTGCTCATCTTAGCGTCGTATCTGTCAGAATCAAAGAGCCCTCCCTCGCAGTGAGAACTTGACATCTGAAGATGTCCGAGTAGCGTCACCGTCACCGCGGGCGGTTCATCACAACGCAACTCGTCCCCCCCTAGGTCTCATCTGACACATCCCTCTCTGCTCCCGTCTCTCTGCTCGCTCTCCCGATATCTAACAGCTCCCGCTGTAAAACTAATAGTCGAACACTCGTCTGTGAAGATACGATACCCTGATGCAGCGGATGGTATTAGCCGCGGAGGAAGCAGAAAGGTCAACGGGGGCCAGAGGTCTGTCTATTACACGTCGGTGGAGTAACATCCGGAGGAGGCAGTTCGATCAGTGCGACCGTGGATTGCGAGTTCGTACCCGCTTCCAAACACTGCGATAAATCATAACAACGCTGGCAGAGGCCGTCACAACGACGGCGCGTAACGATTATTGTCTCTCCATCACGACTCGTTGAGGTTGCTGCCCTTCCAGATGAACAAGTACTCGTTATTACACTTTTATCGCCCATTGGCCACCGCCGCTGTCGTCGTCACCATCATCATAATAATAATCACTGCTGCTGCTGCTGCGGCGGCGTCGTTTTTCATCGTTGTCGAGGAAGCCATTGAAAAAGAAGGGCGAATGCCTTCCCGGTGCACTACTATATGTTATGATCAAGTGTGATGCCGCAGTGTTCGACCGTCGGCAAGGGCGTGAATCAGAGCACGCCGTACGCTGCTAAGGGCGTCACGCGAACGGCCGGGGCTTGCGGTCATCTTGTGGAGACGAACTTGCCGAGCGAGATGATTCGCAATGCGATTCGTTTGCAGCAGAGGACTTCCGGTGGGAGAGCGTAAGTGGTTCACATACATCCTCACCCTATCTGTGTCTTGGAGTTCTGCACACTTACGCGGCAAGCACGCCACGCGCATCAATCAAGCAGATGACTATTATATTACCACAAGGTCGTCAACGCGGCTGTTACTGCTGTTGTCACGGCGACTTAACCGTGAACCTTACCATGTAAACGGAGCGACACATTTACGGGCAAAGTTCAGTCGGCAAAATGCTTTGCTAGATTGCCGCTATATGAATGACGAGGAGGGGATGTTACTAGCGATCGATTCTGATGGATTCGTTTACATTGCCTCAGTGTGTGAATAGTTCTAGTTTTTCTATTAACCACAAGTGCTTATGGTTCTCGGTTTTAGCTTGACACACAACAGTAGAGCACATTTCGTCGGTGGCCGCTATTCTTATTGTGCGACTATACGTTCAAAAATTGCCTAGCTTAATTACTACGCAAAATGTATCCCAATGGCTATACAATTGATGCGGATGAACCACTATACCTGTTACAGCTATATATTTAGATATTTGCACGATCATCCACATCGTCGTATGTTGTCGGTCTAGGCGTACCTGTAGATTTGGACAGGCGGAGGCGTCTTTAGTTCGAGTTTCAATAGGGATCTTGACGAAATGGATATCTCGTGAAGCAGAAATAGCCGCATATGTTGCAGTCATTGCAGTAGCGTTGGCGTCGTGGTAGACTATGCAGCGCAACTTTGCCCTGAGATATGCTGCCGGTACAAGAAGTCAACGCAGTATTGTTGGGGGTGATAATGACATTAAGATTAGACCTGCGGGCTGATGACGCTAGACAACATTCGGATGACCCTTGTCCCAACCATGTATTGACATTGGATGCTATTGTCTCTCTATGCAATTGATCTGGCGTAAGCATGACTTCTAGAATTGCTTAGCCTGTAATCGTGTTTTATTTCTATTATATAATACTTATTCAACACTGCCCCGAACGGCCAAGAAGTACCGCCCGACTATACGGCTCACCGGCAGACGTATACCTAGCAATCTTTTTAGTCCTTCGAACACAGCACGCTGAGAATACAGATGCAACAATAAATATCAATATATTTCTATGATACAAATTAATCACAAAGCTGCCAATGGCATATAGTAAAATATACACATTTTCGCGTATGCCGCGCTCTCCATCTCTCCATCTTATTCTCTCTCTCTCTCTTATTCGAAGACAACATTCATCATTTTTCTCTTGAAGGCGTTTATCTAAACGTTACGCAACACTGCGCCAGATAGTGGTATTTGACGCTACCGTCATTGTATTTCAACTACAGCCACTTCAACCGATCGACGACATCCTTCGTATCAACGCTACTACGATGGGACCATTAAAACATTTGACTCAGTTCGATCTGTACGCGGCCGATCGTTATCGGGGAGAGTCTTAACCGTAACCGGTCCCTCTCAGCCATGCGGTGGCATCAGGGACGGCGGGCGACGCTACGGCCGCCACCACCACTACGCCACTAGCTGATCCAGCAGTGGTGGATGTCATTACTATTATACCATTGTTATTATTTCTTCCCTCGCTATGCAAAGCAGCAAAACGAGAGGAGATGATGATAAAGATTTGAATCAAACATCGTAAATGGTCCACGCACGTGTTTTGTCCAAGTTCTCCGACAGCACCAGCAGCAACAGCATCCGAAACATTATTCGTAGTGGTAGTACTAGTACAAAAAAAAATAGTAGTTGTAGTATTAAACCATTTACGATGGTGTTTTCTCCAACAAACGCCGAGGCATTGTTAGTCGCGACCGCGCTCTCGGTCTGTATCGTTCCCGTCCCTCTGCCAGTCTGCCATTGGTCCCCATGACGACGGAGAGTTCACTTTATTAGAGGGAAATACGAGGAACAACAACAACAAAACGTCGTACGTTTAATCAACGATGGCGGCAACGATGCCCGATTGCTTGTTGGTTGGTTGGCTGCTGCTGCGTTTGCTGCGCTTGCCCATTGCGGGTTCCGTTTTCCGGATGATCGGTGCACCATATATGTAGGTGTCCGATGCATGCATGCGATGTACTTATGTACAATATGTTTGAGTGAATGAATGCCGTTGTACGTTTGAGTCTGGCTGTGTGGCCGCGTCTACCCGCCGGGGTCCGCCGTCGCTGAGGCACTGTGCACCTTTCGAGGTATTGCTCGAACGCGCCATATTGTCATATTATCATTATTATTGTGCGAACATGATTAATTGATGCATCAGGACTATGCGGTGCGATGTAGCGGGGGGTGGGGGAGCTCCTGTGGTGGCCGCTGCGACAGCGCCAACATCGCGAAGAAATGAGCGGCGCGGTGAATCTGCCGCCGTTGGCACTCCATCTCGACGGGGTTCCGCATTGTTTGAAACAGTTCTTTCTCTGATAATTTTCCGCTCCTGCTGCCGTTGTTGTTGTTGTCGATGTTGCTGATGGTAGGAGTTCACTTGAGCTACTTCTTTCTGACGACGGTAGCGTATGGTTCAGCAGGGTGAACGTGTGGCCGGGCACAACGACATCATCAGCAGCAATAATCGTCAATGGGATGACAATGGGATGAAGTGGCCCCCACGGTTCGAGACGCCCGCGTTTTGTTAAGGTTATAGCATCTCCGGAGAATCATCGCGGGCGAATGATAACAGCGATAGCGGCCGTAGCAACAAAGATATAAACAAAAATTGATGACAAAGATGATGATGATGATGATTATGAGTCAGAGAGAGAGAGAGATTGTGTGTGGCTGTGATCGAATATTCCCTGCCGCTTAATGACGCCGCTCAGCTCAGCTGGTGGCACTGATTGAGGTGATGACCAATGGGGAATAACGAGCAAAAAATAATCGAAAATTATGATTTAAATCCCGTTTTCACGCGGGATCCCAATTCACGAATTCCAGTAGGATCCTGTTCGGGATAATCAAATACGGTTTATTTTTTGTTTTCCATGCAGCGACGGCGGCCGCCGCATCTGCCGCTGCACAATATGGCCACAACGGCGGTGTTTCGTATTGCCGATGAAATCATTGTTGGCAGGAACGCGAACCGCGGGGAAGCGCATCTACGATTAGGTGATAAATAATAGTAATGATAGTAATAATGAATACAACTCACTCTAGTTGTGTAGCGTTTTTCTTGGTATCCGCGGATTTTTGCTAAGCTGATTCGACTATTTCTATTAGCCCGTGTTGAAGCTGTACATCCGTGTGTATGCATGCACTTAGCACCTGAAATCGCAGTAATCGTTGGTAGCAGTGCGGGGTATTTCAAAGGAAGGAAAAATCAGAAATAACCGACAACGGACGGCGGTTCCTCGACGGTCGCGCACGATCGAGAGAGAGTGCCCAACAATATCGATTAGTGTTTCAGAGCGATTTCTGTATGCAGACATAGGAGTGAGTATGTGAAATAGGTAACCATAATCTGCAAAGTGTTGGGTGCGATGAAGTAAGTGAGGTCGGTATGATGCTCGCCGGAAATCTCATAAACGCCGGCTCCTCTTCCACCGCGCGTATTATCATTGTTATTTGGCAGATATAGGTATCATACGTTAACGAACTCCTACTTACCATAACAAGGATTTAGCGAGAAAACGGTAACAATTCATTAGGCTCCGAGGCCACACCACAACACTGCCTAAGCTTCTCGAACTAGTTTGTGTGACATTTACATGCGAATTTCATAAATCTGATTCCTTCGTTCAATAGAAATGCCTTTACTAAGTAGTGTCATATATATATATAGAGTATTGTCATATCGCTATATATATATGTACCTTACAGCCAGTGCTACCACAGCGAACGGTGATCGGAACGAGCCGCTCGTTTCACAGGACGGTAGCGATGAAAGCTGCTACGAAAACAGTCCGCATTGTTCTTCTTTTTCTTCTATTCCGTTTTCAATCCTTCGATATCTTCCCGATTGTCGAAACGGTTGGCGAGGATCCGAAAACAAGCGTCAAGATGCTGACGACGAGACACCGGCTTTTTCATACGCCAACGCAAACTAAAGTTCTGTGCCTTTTTCGCCTCGCCAAGAAGACCAAGCTCTTCTCGAAGCTAGCAAGGCAGGCGGATTGATCGACAGGGAAAAAGTCAACAGTTCAGCGGGTGAAGTTGACAGTAGCAAGAGCATGTAAGTGAATGCATATACAACGCTGTACCACGGTGGCGTACACAGCCATCATCGAGGTGGTGCCAATCGTCATGGCAGGAGCAGCAGCAGCACCACAAAGTTGAAGTGGCCGTCGCGATTTCACGAGCGTCACTTTTGTCTTCGACTGCTTCACTGGCTCTCACTGAAATGGCAAAATCTGGCGCCATCAATGCACGCGCGCACTCACGCACACACATACACAGTTAGACACCGAGAGAGTTTTCACACATGGCTGTAGTCATCCGCTGCAGTTGAACGCCCTCAACGGCAGCCAGCCAATATTTTCGGATTGGAGGCAATTTTCGGATTCTCGGATGTCGGGTCCGTTCATTTCGGCCGAGTCGTCTCGAAGACGGTATTGTACAATATAGTTCAATTTTTTCCGCCCATTCGGAACGATGTGAAAATGGGGAAGATCCTCTGGAAAAAAACGTCTTCGGGAAATATGACAGAAATGAATTTCTGGTTAACTAGCTCGTAGAATAATAGAAGCGTGAATAGAATAATCACAACACTTTCGATGAGTTTATGCTGCCGGTTCCGGAGCGTGATACGGCGCGGTTATAGCCCGTCACTATAATAATAGTAAGCTAGCTATTCGTGAGTGCATTATCGCACATGGTTCTTCTTATAAGTATTTGTGCGGTTGTCGCATACGCAACCAGTGGTGTCTAGGTTTTAATGGTGAATGGAGCTGGTGTTAGATGGCAGAACAAAACGATGTGGTGAAACGAATGGTGTGCTAAGGAGAGGGTTCAGTTGATTACACGAAATCCAATGGTTTGTTATAGCACGGATATAGGAGATTTGGGTGATTCATAAATAAGGTTGTTTGACCCGGGTGTCGTTTGTGTGTTTAGTGCCAATTGCCGCGGTTTGTTTTGACGAGTGCAAATGAATCTCAATGGGTGATAATGCATCTAAGCACCTAAAATAACTAGACTTTCAGCTTTACTTTACAATTTGAATCAACGATTCTTGACTTGAAGTACCATATGCCTGAGCTGAATCTGTCTCAAGACTCATCTCACGATTGGCGGACAATTCCACTGTACATTTTGCACACAATAACGAAGGTAAAGTCAAGCGAAGTTCGTGTGTGTCCCTGAGCAGGACGTGGGACAATTTGAATAGCAGACTTAGCAGAATAGCTTAAGAGAAACTAGCATCAGAATGGTTTGTTTATCACAATTACCATAACGGTTCAAGTAGTACAATTAAGATAACGATTTAATAAGTATAATTAGCAGAACGGTGTTATTAGTACAGCCGAACATCAGTAATAGTCTCTACAGGGTGTTCAGTCCTACTGAATGTTACATATGTACGCTGGGGCCTTCAGACCTTCGACTGATCCAAATTAAACAACCGCCTTTAATTAAATCGCTCTATTTCTATTCAACAGAAGCAAAAAAGCCGTACCGTCTATATTCCTATTTGTGAGGGTATCCAGATACACATATATGCATTTTTGTACTATTTTTTGCTACTTTCGAGGCGTTGTTATTTGGGCCATGTTTCGGAATTGTTTTTATATTTCTTCAAACCTATATGTCCTACAGAATTCGAACCGGATCAATATAAAATCTGATATATAATAGTATATCCACTGCATGTCTATTTGATCCTCCTTTGGTTATATAACAGCTCATTACTGAACATTAAATGGAGCTGTTTAGTGAAACGGGGTGTCTGCCGGGCTGTGCATCGGCTTGCCGCCGTATCAATGTGGCAACAGAGGAATCGCTCACGTATTTCACGTTGAGCCTAGCCGTCTTCCTGTCCATCTCCATCCACATGTATATATATGTGTGTGTGTAGTGTCAACGATGTTGACACAAGCTGGAACAAAAATTAGATTATTATGCTTGTTGCGACGGAATAAGCCCATACGTAGTCGACCTACGAGAACCTAAGCTAGAATACACCTACTTGCTGTAATCACTGCTCACATAAAGTTGGCCGAAATAAATAGTTAAACGATTAATGAATATTTAAAGGAATACCACAAACATTGCACTAATACAATGCATTTCCAGTATATTGAATACGGTATAGTGGATAATGGGGACCCTGCATTTGAAAACCTTGCTCTCAATCATTTGCATTCGCTTCTTAGCACTATGTGAAATTACACGATCGTTTAGAATGATACCGAGATTCCCGTAAGCTTAACAAATTCGCATTGTTATACAGTGAATGACTTTCCCCTTCCGTTGCGTCGTTCAAACATCGCATTTTGAATCCTTCAACTGACCATGAATAAGCGAATTAGGTAAGCTCACAGCAACGTCGGGATAAAACGGACGTATACATATGAAATTACTGCGGAGGAGGTACTTGTGGAGCAAAATGTGGCAATGTGTGTTCACAGTATTGGTCGAGAAGTATTGGTGGTGAATTCGAATGTACTCCAATCCTGGACTACACCTACTAAGGTGCAATTTACCCGCTGAGCCTCAGGGCGTTTTTGTCTAGCTGTCTTGTCATGTCATCTCTGCTATTATATATGAATGTGTTATGTATGAATTATGTACGGATAAACACGAAGTGTACTGACGATCGTTAGATCGTTGGCTAAAGTCTGCCTTGTGAGCAAGGACTACAAAGTGACGTCTCACCATTCCAAAACTCATTCTCCGTCATAAGAAAAAACAAAGTTGCGAAGGATATTCTAGGTTGAATGAGGTCTCGGCGCTTCCCGGTACGTACACGATTGGGTAAGGTTAATAGCCACACAACACAGTATCGGGCCGTTAAGCTAGAATGACCAAATCCGCTGCACACCCTGTCAAGCACTGGTCAACTGGCGGATCCTTCCAGATGAACGAGCTACCATTTCATTAATGTTCTACTATTGCCGCGGCTGCTGTTGCTATGACCAGACCATTTTTCGTCACCGTTCATCTTCGACCATCCTCGTCTCGGTCTTCTTCTTATGTGAAGACTGCTTCTGAGGGCCATCTCTGCTCGAGGGGGGATTTTGCTTGTGCCGCTGTTGGCGCCAAGTAAACCTAATCCCAGCCAAGCTATTGTCACTGTTCTATGCTAACTCATTGTTATTTATTGGTAGTGCTTGCTGTGAGCTTTTCTACTGGGATAGATAATCTAGGGATCAAGTTGACACGGAGTGGGCAACACCTCGTTGAGTCGGTGTTGTCAGCTTGTAAACTGATATTGCGAAGTTTTGCTGTGAGTTAGATGGTCATACGTTACGTCATAAACACAAGCGGCTCAGAGAATTAACGTTGGGGGTGTGCACATGTGCTAGTAACTGATTAAGTAATAAGGCTTTTATTTTTGTGGAAGCCAAACATTTAGGTGGATGTATACGTGCGGTATCTTCTTAAACATTCGATTTGTTCTAATGGGTTCTTCTCAACTGTAACTTTAATACCCAACGTGCCTAGTAAAATAGCTCGCATATTACTGCTCCAGAATTCACGCTCCAAATTCGCTCATTAGCTTGGAGCAACTTTAAGCCACAGAGTCAAACGCGAAATCTTGAATTTCCATTCTATATATTAGACCCATAGCAATTTTGCTTTGTGGGAAATATTTGATCGTCTATGGCTATCACTGCATCCTATAATATCTCTCCAAACAAGTATCTATAGTTCGTCTGACGCCGTCACAATCCGCTGGAGAAGTCACTTGGTTGACAAGCATTTCGAGAGCATTACATCAAACGCAGACAGCTGAGTGAGACACGAGTCGGGGCCGTTGCAACATTTCCACGTTTTTCACGTTGCTTTTCACGTTTGCTCACAGTGCGATATTGAGTACGCAGCGAATCGACTGAATCGACTGGGCGTTGCCCGTGGTCAAACAGCCAAAGGACGACGAGGGACGAGAACTGAGACAATTCTTTTATCACTGACCAACAACCGCAACGGATGACACGGATGGGGCACGCCACAGCCGTCTGTACAATGCAGGATGTACAATGAGCAGTGCGGGGCTCGTCCATGCTGCTGCGTTCAACAACAATAAGAATTGAACAAGAACAAAAACCCGACGAAGACGACAGCAACAACAACAACAACGACAACAATAACAGAAAAACACAACAAAATAACACAGTATAGACGCTGTTATGTTAGCAAACAAAGACTGTGCATGTGCCGGAGGTAGGTAGATTATCAATGGCAGAAAACACGGCCAACACTGCGACGAATGGCTTTACATTTTCCCAAGGGACTCAAAGGGAATCGCTGGCGTATGGCAATGTATTTTTTGTCGCCTTCGGTACAGCATCTACATCGTAGGGTAATATGCGATGCATCAGCCAGCAACGTCGTTTCCAGACCCGAGTCTTTCGGTGGGCCAGACGAAAATGACGAAGTGGTATCAGGGTATCCCGCTCGAGAACCGGGACGAGCCGAAACCAATTGAAATAGTGTAAATACCTGACGCACGCCATTAGCAGGACATCCGCCATCCACAATATATCGTAGGCTGTGCGATGCGCGTAACAGATCGGTTTGATCAATCCGTCATAAGCGAAAGGCGTTCAGTGGTTCTTTTGTCGGCGTGCTCATCCGAACATGATGAAACGATGACTCATACGGTGACCAACTCCATCGGCATTGAATCATCCACGGGCAACGGAGTTCAATCCACTCGCTGATGAGGCGCGATAGAGCGGGCCATTAAGGCAAGCGATGGACACTCATCCGATACACGGATCGCTTGCCTTTGTAGTGTACATGTGTGCCATTTGTGGCACGAGACAATGTGTGCCATTTGGAGATACGGAAGATAAATTCGACAGTAAATTCGATTCTTTGCCATAGAAGATATCGATGAAAATTGGTGTAATTTATCGCGAATACATATATACATGTCGTTCATGTTTTTTTTTGCTTGACAGAAAGTACCGCTGTGTTAGTCTTGATCGTGAACTTCGGCGAATGTCGGTGAGGCAGCTGACTTTGTTAATTTTTTCCGAACTAAAGTTATATTTGCTAAAGTTATTGTACGGAGAATTATCTACCACCTGATAGGTAAAGTTCCTATGTATTTATCTGTTTTCACTCCCTGCCACTCCCGGACGAATCGACGGTACTGCTTGAATTGCCGAGGGAATTAATTGACGGAAGGCTGAATTGACAGCGCACACGAAAATACGTAAAACTTTAGCGGCGCCTTTGCTGGCTGCGTGGAAAAATGGGTAGTCGCAGGGACTAACAAGCATCCGTTCTATGTTCGATCGTCAACTAAGACGAAGGTGATCCTCGCAAGTGTTCGTTACTTCCTAATACCAGAGCTGTTACGTTTGACTAAAATCGTTACCCTGGCTGTCTTTGATACACTTAAAACTGCTCCCTATCGCTCTATGGACGATCCTCATACTCCGTGGGAAAAGAAAACGTGGAAGCCCCAGACACCGCCCCCCCCCCTCCCCCAAACCCACCCCCCGGAAACCTGCCTCCGTAATGCTCTAATTGAGCTACTTAATTAGTAATCATAACTCTGCCATGTCATGGACGGGAGGCGGACAGCTGGTGCTCATGTCAGTGTCATGTCAATGTCATTCGTTCTAAGTCGCGTTACGCGAACGAAGTTCATTTTAAATCAAGGAAAAGAAATGCTCAAAACAGCTGAGAACTGCGGAGCTCAACGGTCTTCAGAAGGGGACATCGCCTTCGGCTGCTCATCAGCAACAACAAGGAAAAAAAAAACGAGAGCATCAATAACAATATTCCTGTTGCTTACCACGTGAGTGTCCATCTTCATCACCGTGTTCACCACAGCAATAACGCTGCGCTATCAGCGAGCTGACAAAGAAAAACGCGTGACTTGTTTTCAAGCTAGTTTTCTCGCCATCCTACTATTTGGCGATTCCTATCCGTCACCGCGGATTGTTCTGCCCGCATACGTATGCATTGGCATCTTACAGAGGTATAGTTAAACACACATGAAAACTCGTGGTAACAACTGTGGCGTTTTTGGCAACCAGTTAACGTGGGGCACTTTCGAATTTCAACGAGTTGAGGTTGAAGATGGCCATCGGAAATGGCTAACGTGAGGTATAGGAACATCGTCAGGGACGGATCAAGTTGTTATCGGATTTATCGGACCAAGTCAGAAGATAATCGGAGAACTTCATTGCTCGGGAACTTTCTCTGTCGCGCAAAGACCGAAGACAACTATTTTTTGTTTTCTTGTCTTTAGTATATAAATAGAAATGATTAGAAAAACCAGAATGCTACACTATGTGAGAATATCACGATTGAATGACGCCGTAATTCGGTTGTAATTTTAAGCCGGAAATTACGACGGTTATTCTTAGAGTTTTTGGGAGAATATTGGTAAAGCAAACAATGATGGTACACCGCTACCACTGCCATCGGCGCTAAACTGTTGATGTGTACTCACTCCTATAACCGATTTGTATATATTTACTTAAGTCACCAGCCGCTATATTAACAACGCTGTTGTTATCCAGATCCATCCGTCGAAGGCCCAGCAATTACTGGGAATATTTGATCGATCAAGCGTCTGTCAAAGTGTTCTAACCGGTGTAAAAACAATTGGAGACCTTGAACGAGATTTCGCTTGTTACAAAGTACAAAACCACAATACCGATACCGAACAATTCTCCCCTGTCGTCGACCGGGAAGCATCGTCTGCCAGCATAACATCGGATGATCGCTTTGGCGATATCGTCCGTTCACAGCCGTCCGAAGGCTTTTCCGCCACTCTCCTACGGGAATCTTCATTGTAGCTGCAATTGGTTGGCGTCGATGTCGTTTTGGCTAAAAATCTTTCAAATGCCGTCAGCATCTCGACTTGACTTGACTTGTTCGACTGACTGACTGGCCCTACCGAAGACAAATCGCAACTCAGATCAGCCCAAGTTCGGCAGATCCGCGTCCGCCGCTGCAGGACATGTCGGCACCCGCGGCAACGCGTGGTTCAGCTTCTGCCGTCGTCATCCTCGGCTTCGCCTGTCAGCTGTCGCCGTCGCCGACCCGACGCTGATGCCGACTGGGGACGCGAGGCCCGCACGTGTGCACGAGTGTAACATTGGTGGGAAAAATGTAATCAAAGGAAAGTTATCGTCGCTCTGAGTTCCTGTAGCGTGCTTGTGGCCAGCGTGCAGCTAGAACCAGCCGACTCGTCTTGCGAACGATTCTGGGTAACGTTCGCTGAAGAGGCTGCGGCCATATAACCCTGGCTATATATGTTACTATAAACTTGTTTGACGTTGTGTTCTTTACGGCAATCACACGGAGTACAGCTTGCGTGATAAGGTCGCTGCACATGGAAACATCGACCAGTTCGACCTTGCGGGTGTTTTCCTGTTTGGCGGGTCGTCTCGCTGCCATATGCCCGCCTCTGTTCCAGCTTCAGCGGGTGCATAACCTTTATTTTTCTTCGTGTACATACAATGGCTCGTACAGCCGGCTGGGCAGGATCGACAATAGCGCCCCACCCGAGAGTGTCGATTCCAATGTTCTGCCCTGGTCCCTTACGTGCAACCTCGCCGAACGCGGCGCGTTGTTCACTACAGGCTTTATTCGTTGTTCAGTGCATCATCTTCGATCATTTTGCGTCCGATCTCTCCCTGCTACATCATTCCGGATCGCGTTCTTCTTTTTGTCAACGGCGTTTATACTGTTGGCTGAGGCGGCGGCGGTAGGAGCAGCCGACGAAGAACAGCTCGCGGTGACCCTATAGTTGAGGGCGGATCTATACTTAAGCAAGTGGATATGCAAATACATTGATAGAATGAAACACAAATAAATAAACACGCCTACGTCGACAGCAGCCACAGCAGCAGCAGTAGAAGCCACAGTAGCGTCAGATCAACAGCGATACTGCCGGAGTGGAGTCGGGACACTTCTGTCGACAGAAGAGGTCTAACAGAGCTGAATCTATCAAAGCGGCCACCGACGAAATTGACGGTTTGCACCCTACCCAAGCGTAGTTTACGGAGCGGCGCAGTGGAGCTGTTGACTTTCGTTGATACCTGCCTATTCAATGCGATTTCTGTTAGACGCTATTATATCTACGTAGTCGGCTGTGTGTGAGCGTGGTCGTGACTAAACATAAAAATGGAAGAATCAACATATCCGAAGACAACGAACAAACAGCTATATTGTCTTGTAATGCTGATCTTGGCTCGGTTTCTATGAAAAAAAATAGGTTTGTTTGAGTCGACCATTTCACACATACGTCTAGCCGCCTGTGCTTTAGCGTTAAACAGATACTAGAGAAGATTACGATAATAGTAATAATAATAATAGTAATAATACTAATAGTAAAAGTACCTCCAACTGTATGTGTGGGCTACAGTTTTGGGAAAATTAAAACAAAAAACACTTAAAGCATCATGGGCAAACTCAAATCAATCAACGTCGTTCTTGACGACGACATTTGAAACTCTGTTATCCTGTGTTCTCCTCGTTATCAGTCTCTAGGCAGTCTGGGATGGGATGCAGACCCTGAGGAAAACGAATTGATAGAATTGGTGAGATCATCGATCATTCTTCAATTGTCACGGAGTCAACTTATCTCTAGCTAAATAAGCTTTGTCATCTGTCTGCTCTGTCATTCAAATGCACTCGTCTTTGGGCCAACGAACTTCGACCAAATAACTCGCAATTGCTTCAGACAACTGGAGGATTGATTTTCAGCCTTCATTTTTGCTGCCAATATGCAGTGGAAAAATTAATTAACCAATATAGCATGTCGTTCGTGTGTGTACGATGACTGGGTGTACGGTCTTTCTTAGTCTTTTAGAAATCAGTTAAAAATAAAATACAATTCTAAGAAGTTTGTGAAAACTTAAACTATGACATTTCCTAGATTCCAATTCATGACTGATAAATTCATGGCGAAGATAGATGGAGACCGGTAAGCATCAAATGACGATCTTAGACAGTGTAGTATACACAAAGGTCGAACCTTCGGCCAACAGCCCGAAATACCCAATATGCAAGACTAGAGTGCCTTCATTGTTTTTAAAATATTTGCGGGCTACCCGGAGGGGGGCACAGCAAGCCAGCTTCTCTATATAGCTAGTTCGCTCACCGCACTTCGAGCGAGAAGACGATTTTCATTTTAAAAAAAATCTCATCTTTTTCTATAATAAGTCAGCGACATGCTATGGCTATGGTTCTCGTACCTTTATTCCTGAACCTGATTTTGCCCAGGTTCGTCGTCATCGCTATAATGTGTTCTCTTCAATCCAAGCCATATATGTAGACACAACCGCACGAAACCGTCGAAATTGTAAAAGCCGTTTTTGAGATCTTCGATGCATACATGCAAATGTCACGCTTTTTTTCAGTGTAGGATAGTGCTGGTAGACGCAACCGATTGCGCTTGTTATACTCACGGCATTTTGTATATTTTTCGAGGTGACTAACTATGATATTTCTCTGCCGTTTTTTGCGTGTTGACATGAAATTGAATGCAGGTTGGCCTGGTTCGCAAGTTCCGCTATCCTGTGGAGCAGTATCCAGTACTAACGAAGGATGGCTATTTGCTGAGTCTCGTGCGCATCCCGTTATCGCGAGGGATACCCAAAAGCTTCAAGATCAGACCAGGACCGCCCGTGTTGTTCGTTCATGGTACGTGAAAGTAAATCACTTCTAGGGATGATATCTGATCGATATTCTCGTCTAGATTTACTCGGATGCTTTAAATTCACAAAGCGGCACACGATACAGCTGCCGTGCATCATATCATAGTTATTGGTCGGGCCACAGGTCAATCTGATTTTGATCAGGGTACTCAACGAAGCCGGCCTGAAGCATCCAGTTCTGTAAAAGGCGACGGTGGCTAGATCTATCTGTCTGTAGAAAATTCGTTGGAAAATTCCTACCCTCAAATACTAGACACACGAGGCGCATGTGTGTTGCAGCAAACGAATACATGTTTAAGGTTAAAAAGAAAAAAATTATATCACACGTAGCCAATATACTATATATATGCATACTGATTAATATACGTATATATACGTATACTGATTAATAAATGCATTTGCGCTCGATGATTAGGTATATCATGTTATTATTATTATTATTTTACATTCGTTATGCCTCTGCATCTCATTGCGATAGTCACACGCAGTCAGCTCGTTATCACATTTGAAGTTTTAGAATTTTATCGAAGACGCCAAATTTGCATCGTAAATTCCCAATTCTCTTTCCTTCCCTATGGAGTCAGCGCCCAAATATAATACATTTCACCTGCGATCGGTGTTAAATATTGCTGTGCGTGCGTGTGGACATACTCGAGGGATCGACGCCCCACGACTTACTGATAACTCAGTGACGCCGTGCAATGAATCGCGGTCAGTCTCCTGTGGCGATGAAACTTTATCCGGCAGCACTAAAGTTTACGTATGCCCATCGGCCTGTCCCAGCCCTAAACCGCTGCCCCCCACCCCCCTCCGTTGCCGTCGCCGTTATTTTGTATTTGTGTATGAATAATAAAATCATCGATTATAGCGACATTGTCGGCATAAGCGGCATTTAGAGCTAACTGTGGCCCTCGTAGTTGAAATGAAACTGGACCAAGCACGTTCATGATGAACGGGTTTGCAAGCGGTGTACACGATTTTCTTGGCGGATTCATGGCTTAAACAGTCGTGCTCCTTCTCCAACACCCTCGTTGAGCACTGAGCCCAAGAACATAGCGAGCAGGCAGCGACGTTCGTTTTCGCGTCGACAGATACGAGGTGCCATAACCTCAAGGGCAGGGGATGTGAACACCAAGTGTAGCGATGAATATTCGATAATAATAATAATAATTCGATCAACTATGATTATAAATAGCAGGACATGACTGTTGCCGGCCGGACACGTGTTTCCATCTCTGCTCTTTCAGTATCGGGGAGGTTGAGCCGAATTGTAGCGAACGCCAACGGTATACACAGGCATAGCGTTGAACGAACAGTATCCGTGGCTAGCGGACGTTTTTTCGTCGTTCGTGTGTCGGTTATCTCTCTGCGTGTGTGTGTGTGTGCCTGTGTGCGTGTAAACCTGTGTCGTACGCGTCACAAATAGCCGTTTCCGCTGGTGGGATCTGTCGCCAAGTGCCGCCGCTCAATCGTGCGGCACTCAATCCATTTCGAGCAACTACAGCGGGAGCAGTGAGTACAGTAGAAGCAGCCGAAAAAACGGCTCCATCAACCTCGTGTCCATCTCCCTGCACGTGTTTTTGTGTGTGTGTGTGTGTGTGTGTATGTGTGTATGTGTATATCGATCGTTGACGCTATTTCAGCTGCTTTGGCTAGCGATCACAAACGCAATCTGACATTCTAACCCAGCCCGCAGGCGGCAAACACCGGTAGGAGATTGTGATGGACGGTGGAGAGCCGTCCAGTCAGCAGTAGTGTTCACTTACCCCCGGGGTACCTGCAGACCTGTGCGCGTATCGCGGTGTGCGCGAAGATCCCCTGCTGCTCTTTAGCCAGATCTATTCGCAGCTGCTTGCCGGCTACTGCTACTATTGACTACTTCGTTCGAGCTGAAAAATGGGACATTTGCATTTATGCGCAGCCATTCTTTTTTGATGTTAAGAATGTAATTTAGATATTGGATGTCGACGTTTACCACGGCAGTGCAATTGCGATTGTGTTTAGATTTTGACAGCCAATGTAATCTGTGCTGAGTAGGCTAACGAAATCTCATATCATATCCGTAGTGTCATACGGTGTAATTAGAATTTATTGTATACATCTATTGTCAATCTCCGCTGTATCATACCATAACTTTGTCATGATGATACCTATGTAGAAGGTCAATTGGGACAGGAGGTTTCTATCAACAAACATTTGGAGTATGATCGGATCATGGTCGTGTGAAATTCTGTGATCACATATAGAAAATAGCGCCAATGAATTCGTACATTGAAAGGCGCGTATTGAAAATCAAATGTGTGTATTTTATTCAAAACTACGCGCTTTGCCGTTTTCGACAACCGCTGAATATTCGGTGAAGATTCTAACCTTGTCACGTACCTAAGCACGTGATCGCCTGTTGACCTTATATGACTCATTTTTAAATTTTTTATCCTAGCTATAAAAGCGTTGTTTTTATGACAAAGGTAAACACACCAAGAAAATGAATAGTATGGCCAACTAATTGGACCGTCCATAAAATCTGAGGAGAATAATAACGACACGCTCCCTCTTTTCTTGATTCATAATATTTGAGTTTATTTATGCGATTATGATACACGTGGAGTAATGGATATCGCAAACAATAGTGACCGTCATATTCATCTGTACGTTCACATAAAAAAACTAATCTTTCTTTAATTTTAGCAATTTTAGTCGCACTTGATCGCCAATTTTGCTAGGGTTCTGCTCACTGAGTCAGAATAGACGATATAAACATTGTCAATTTCCCGCGGTTCGCGGTGTCGCCTGTTTGTGATCATAAAAATGGGTGTCCACCTCGTGGTCTTCTCCACTATTTATCTATTTTTTTATTTTCAATATAAGGACAAAGCGTATACTTTGAACAGCTTAATAAAACAGACATGGCTCTAGTAGATTTTTCTTCTTCTTTATTTTCATTCACACGAGTTGTGGAATATTATAATATACCTATTTTACAAACAGTGTGGTAAGTTTATAAATATGTTAGAATGATTTTTCTTCTACGTACGTGAAGCTCCTTGGAGGCCACCATAACAGCCTGTTTGAGGTGATTCCCCCTACCTGGGAAACTATACTATATATATATATATATATATATATACATATATTATTGTATTCACACGTTTAATAATTGCCCAGGAACATGCGCTATCAACTTATCCGTCGTTGTAGTAGTCTCAAGCAACTCAAAGGACCCTCAATTTTCCAACATTTTGATTCAGGTCTACTTTATTGTTTCTCTGAAATAGGCTTAAATAAAGCTTAGTCATATAGTCCAGTAAGGTATTTAGCGTGGAAATAACAGAAAAATTAACGCGCCCGTCTCAATACAAGAAGTGACGAAATCGAGGCAATTTTAGACGCATTTAATCGTAGACTTAACATTGGTTTGAATAGAAGTTAACACTCGACAATAGAAATAGTTTAGCAATTAAAAATCCCCTCTCGACCCGTTTGGGCTCGTAATCAAATGCCACCCGTGATCGGTTGTTGATTTTTGGCCAAAACGCCCCGACCAGATGCAAAGTTCGATTCGAGAACAAAGGCGCTATTTCATCAAGCCTAGTAACACATACGTTCAGACTCCTCTGCCGAAAGCAGCGTCGTAAATATGTGAACCATACAAAATCTCTGGCCCCACTGTATTTTACATCTATGGCCATTTCTTGCAGGCATTATTTCATCGGCGGACGATTGGATTATCAACTATCCGTGGAACTCCCCAGGATTTCTTTTGTCGGACGCCGGTTACGATGTGTGGCTGATCAACACCCGTGGGACGCCGTACTCGAAACATCTCAAACACCATAAGTATGAAAACTCGATATTACATAGTCAACAGTGATCAAACAGAGCGAGCATCGTCAATTGTCGGCAAACATGACGTCACATGAGTCGATGGGAAATTAACTATTGTTAATTAACTATAATAATGGGGAAAATTATAGAAATCGCGTAGTATTCCATACGCGCCCCGGCATCGCTTCGTAGCTTCTCAATTTGTCTACATTCGAAGTAGATTGATATATATTTGTATAAACAAATTTATCGAACAGATCAGAGTCAGTGCGTGTGTCAAAAATAACGCCAAGCTGCACACGCCATTGACACGTTCGCCTTACTCAGCGATTCATTTCAATATTCAGCATACATTTCGGTCAATCATCAAAACTGTAGTCTTGATCACACGCTTACGTTCACGTGAGTGAATTTAGTATATTCTCGTCGAGTTCATGCGAACCGCCAAAACGTGCATCATCTTTTAACGTAACAACGCTCTCATTGCATCCTGTCACGCCTACCAACGACGTATTCCACGTAAATCAATTTCGGCCAACAACACTCACTAGACACAGCACCGCCTACTGGGATTACTCGTTCGATGACATCGGCGTGTTCGACGTTACCGCGGCGATCGATTTCGTCCTTCGTCATACAGGCTTTCATCAGCTAACGATGATCGGATGGTCACAAGGATCTACCGATATCTTCGTCACCCTCTCGCTCCGGCCCGAGTACAACGCCAAGGTTCGTCCACAACCCAATTGAAATATCATTTTCGTAGATTCAGTGTTGTACTTCTGAGCCGAGCGTGCTTTGCCTGCTAGATAATTGTGTGAAGATCATATTAGGTGAATTTAAGCTGTCGAAAATTATATAGTACGAGTGGTGGTGGTGGTGGTGATCCATTGAGTGGTACCGAGTATTCATTCACATTGCCATCCAAGAAGTCGCAATAGGCGTTGACGAATGTCCATGTAGGAGCTAGCCGCAACAGGACAAAAACGATATTACGTCGGGCGTACACTGGTGTAAAATTCTCTCCGCTGGCCACACAGTCTTCCTATGCCTGTAAGTGCTATTATATTTTCTGATAGCGTGGGGCAGTGACGCTCACGTCTCATGCCGCCCCACGACCATCGTCAGCTGTTCAGTATATGTGCAGTGTTTGATTAATGGCTTGTGCTGAAATGAGCGTTCCTGGTGTTACCGTAAGCGGAAAAAAAAACGGTCCTGGAGCCTGGCCAAATAAAAACAAGTGATCACGTTAACGCAAGTATACAGCTGACGGCTGACAGAAAACATTCTCGTGTACCTAATAATAAATTCGAATTAGAATTTAACATGACTGCGTGTCAACTAAGCTAAGCGTATTCACAATTAGATTTAATTTTGAATGATTACATAAGAGTATAGTGCAAGATATTTCGAGCAACTATTTAAGAAGTTGGCTCAGATTTTTTTAGCATCTCGACACCTACGTGTATATAACACTATAAAATATGACTCGGAAATATTTCAAAGCGTTCTTTCTGTCGTCGCTTTCAAGTGCGCCTGTCAAGGCTTTGGCTCGAACTTTAGAATAATTGGCCAATTGAAGCTGAATAAGTTTAAGATGACAGGGGAGTGTGTAATTTTTTTTTCAATTAAAAACTCCTCCCAGACAAAGCATCCCTTAACTTACACAGGACAACTAGACGTTTCAGGGCTATCTCTTTTAAAGATACAGCATTCAACGTCGACTCAAGCTCAGTTGTATAGGGGACCTTGTCAGAGTTTGGAGTATTGCATAATGTTAATTTCTCCTGATCACTGCAGGCACGGAAGGTCAGCCATCGAACCCCGACAATCCCAATATAATAGTATATTCAGTTCAGTCTACATTTGAGCAAAGAACCTATGATGTAATATACCAGCCTAGCTAAAATGACCGGAACAAACCCTGGTCTACAACACGTTTCACGACTTGCCGTTTAATATCGTCTCTCGTCAACAGGCACCTAAAGTGTAATTTCATTTCAATCACTTCATAAAAAAACGCTGTTTGTGCCGAACGTCTTCGATGATATTACAGTTTTCCACTGGCCTTTTTGCCTTTCCAGAGCTGGCTGTTGTCATTTTCGTCAGCAATTGCCTTTGAGACGTCAGACAAATGATGTATCTGAGACACATACCTCCGTTCCATTGCGTTTTATTTTTATTACATGTTACCGCAGAGCCAACACTCCCGGTGGCATCAGTCGGTTGTCGCTGACAAGCACCCAATGGCAGATAGGATGTCTCCACTCTCATTAATTACGCGACACCGTATCGTCATGATAAGCGGCGGCATCGCATTTCCTAATAAGCGTTATAATTATATTTTAATGTATATATATATATATATATATATATATATATATATATATATATATATATATATATATGTGTGCTTTTACTATTGACAAATGACCGCTCACTTTTATTTTACCGGGTTGTTACACAAGCCAGTCTGTGGCTTAATATATATATATGTATATATATACATATGTATATATAGAAAAAACAAGATATATAAATGGGCCACTCTGCGCCAAGAGTGCTGGAATTTAAGGTGCATATTTTATTTTATTCGAGCGATCCTCCTTATTATATAATATGTTTGAAACACTTCTTTGAGTTAAAGATTTCAGCATATTTTAGATCCTTGGCTATCACACGGCCCAGTAAAGAGATGTTCGACTCACCTTTGAAAATCTCTAGGCAACTACTGTCGTCGTCTGGAAGAATAACGAGAGATCAGTACCTTAACATAACATAACATTTGCGGTTTATTTCCGGAACTGCAATTTTACAATGCTTAAGTTCTCGATTAAAAAATAGGGTAAAAGTAAGAGTGTATTATCACCAAATTGTAGGAAAGCAAGGAAAATTACAAGTAGGAAAGCTTGTTTTTGAAGCTCTTCCTTGAATTTTATTTTAAAAATGTATCAAATAGTCCCGACCCAATCTTCACACCGTTGCATAGGTAAAGGATTGGGGTATCGTACACGTTACGTGTTTTCTGATATCTGCTCTCAGATTTTTTGTTCTGAATTGCTCATTTTGTATCTCCTACAGCTTTCTGTAGTCCTAGTATTCATAAATACTATGAGTCGCATATCGAAAAGTTCACCTGAGTCAACCGAGCTTGTATATATATATATATATGGGAGCATGCAAGTTATTATTTCGAAGCCTACAAATGCTGCCATGTTAAATATTGTGTTTGAACCGGAAATTACATTAGTATCACCAAGGTGATTTTTCGATATGCAATACAGCGATATATCTTGTCTATTGGACCTGTTCTCACGTAGCTGTGCACTAATTACATCAGCTGTCTACCATTATTCTGGATACGTCAAAGGGTATCCGAGACAACCAATATTGTACTTGTCCGATTGAGATATTCCTTTTTTTTTCTTTTTTTTACGAGAAAAGGCGAAATCCCTACCCCGCTTTCCCCACGCCTCCCAGGTGGGAGAGACCCCCCTGGAAAACCGCCGCAATCAGGCATACCCTAACGGAGGCCCTGAGAATTCCGGTCCCTTCTCCCAATGTTTGACACCCTTAGAGGTCGTCACCCCCTTCCGCTGATTGAGATATTCTTGCTCTCCCAAAAGTATATTAATTAACCATTGGCGCCTTGTATGTCTCTCATTACTGAATGTGGATCTAATATAATTATAACAGTGATATTCTGTTAACCGGATCTTATTTCCAATGTCAATTATCGCGTGTCACATAGACGCGCTATTGATTACGGCAGGATTCTGGACTACAAAGAAAATTGGTTGTGAGTTTCCGAAAGCTTTCATAAGTCCACGATTTCTTATGGACTCGACCTCAAGAGCTATTATCGTAATACCCGGACAACTGTACAAAAAATGCATGCTTAACAGTCTAGTTCTTCCGTGGTGCGGAATTGCCTTAGAGCTCTGAAAGATACGTTTTTAATGTTTAATCATGATAATGCTTAGCCCTGTATATACAATATATTGAACTATGTGGATACCTTTTAAACAGGAAAGCTAAACGTCTACTAGAACAGAAAACATAATTAATAAAAAATCTGCGGAACATAATGAACATGGTAATAAATTAACGTCTGACTCATATCGGAATACTTGAGCAGGATCGAAACGATCAAACGGGCAAGTGTTGGACGTGAATATATAAAATGTTTTTATTTTTTCAAAAAAAAATTGTCTCTTTCAGTAGAAGTTCTTGGCCCTTTTAAGCACAGCCTATGAATTGTTAAAATACAAAATGTTTTCCATTATGTCAAAATTAATTGTTACAAATAAAACAGTGGTTGAATGAGGCTATTTTAGTTGTTTCATTTGTTAGATTATTCTGATGGTTCCGATATAAACAGGGTAAGTGAGCGGAGAGCGCTAGTTCGGCCCCCGGAGCATAACGAAGAGATGGCTAATAGGCAAACGATTAGGGGCCACCCGAAAACCATAGTTCAATACAATATGTGAAATCTATCAAAGGTTAAGTAAATGACTTCAAGCCTCTAATTGATGTGGATAAATGATTCACTCTGCCTTTTTCGCCTATGCATGTATTATCTGTGTGTAGGATGGCAGGAACAAACGTCCGCCAACTGTTAACTCAGGCGTGCTTTTTACATTTTTATGTGCACCTATATGAGCCGATTCTATACTTTGACTAGTTTCAGCATGTTGATATCTAACGTTATGTCGGTTATTTTTCTCTTCCAGGTGAAGCTGTTTGTAGCACTGGCACCCGTCGCGAATATAACTCATCTCAATTCGCCCATCACAATGCTCATACCGTTCAAGGGCCTCATCAAGGTACGTCATCGCAACGCAGTTCGCATTAACAAGAAAAAAAAAGTCTCACAAAAACGCGTGAGCATCCATTACCGATTGCTAGTTCACTTTTGTGGTTGTTTCGTACACGTATATAGGATACGTCTTCAGACGTGTGGAGCGAAGTGGATATTAATGTTGAAACAGTCTTCTCTTCGTTTGCCCTTGGAGCTTGGACAAGCTTCTGTGAGCAACCCGATGAAACGTCCAGAGATCAAGGTAGACCATAGAGACTCCATAAGCACTCGCGCCGTATCCTACTATGGCGATTATCATCACATTTTACCTTCCATTAATCTGAACACCAGAAAATGACTTATGGTGTCCTCAGTTAAATCGGAATAAAGATATATATATATATACATATATGAGATTGCATGTCAAAAGAAATCCAACGGGACATAAGAAGTGTCTTGTGGGTTAATCAAAATGATCGACATATGGAATCCGACTTCTCAACTGGTAAGGCTAGTTAGTAAATTCGACAGTTCGATAACAACGACTGCATTTGATACGTACGAGTAAAGCCCGACCCGAAAAGACAGCTTATTGTGCTTGCATCTGCATTAATTTGTAGTACTACTATGTAGCACTGCCATCAATCATAGAAAATGGGTCCTTCAAGCGTTAAGCTCACTCCAACGTAAATCATACTGGATCGAATTACCCAGATAAGCTACCAGACAAGCGCACATGTTTTAGGTACCTATATATATATGCGTATTTTCCTAGGTATTGTCTTTTGACCCGAGTCTAGGTATGCAGGTTTTCATGGAGGACCGACCCACTTCGTCACTGTCATTGTCGCCTGAGGATATCAACCAGAGCAAGGATGCCTCCGTCCCCTCCTAAGTATATATGTCTTTGCCTTAGCGACGTTTTTGACTCTATCTCTCTCTCTCTCTGTTTGTCTCTCGGGAGTGGCCGACGATGCCTTCGTCGTTCAATACTGACCTGGTTCTCTACAACCTTGTTATCGTCCTAGTCAACCTGTTCCGTCTGCAGTACTTTCCCATTGGGCCTTATATTCTTGTCTTTTATGCATTGCATCCCTTCTACGACCGGTGTCGTAAGCTGCTATGACCGTCGCACTGACCGTTGGGTTGGCTACCTATTACTCTAAACAATGAATTACCTAATAGGTACTTACTGCCCGTAATGTTATCCACCGGATGCGGTATTAGTTGCTGCTGCTGCTATGCAACTCGAGCAGTTTGTAACAGATTGTGGCTACTTGTTTTTACATTCATTTGGGTACGAAACTCACATTTTTGTCACGGATGGTGTGGGTATGTTCGTTTGTGTTTGTCTGTGTGTATGTATATATATAATATATATATGTGTGTGAGCCAGCGGTACATTTTGCCTTGTGGCCTACACAGTGTTGTTGTGGATCTCTGAATCGTTTGACCCACTCGAATATAATGAGATGGTCTTCTATCTAAATGTTATTATGAAGTTCAGATCCTATTCGATAATTTGGTTGTTGGGTAGATCCATAGTCAAATGTAGTCCATGCGAGTAGTTCTACCAACTTCTACTCGATCTGTGCTAGCAAAATTCATAAGGTGCGAATTGCGAAGTACCATAATCAGCTACAGGTGTATGTATAACATATAAAATATACATGATCCTTAACACCCTTATACCAGACACCGAGATAGGTGTTCCACACTTATGGCAGACAAGGAGCTTTAAGTTCACTATCAAGCACCTAAGTCATAATACAGCACAACCCCATTGTGATGCACTTCAACGGCTATTGACGTCATTCTGTCGTTCTCACAAGTACAGCAACATGTTGCTATGGAACGTCGACATGGCTAAGATATCCCCCAAATAAGAAGGATAATCCCTTATCAAAACATGCTCACACAAATATTGTCATTTACCCACTAAAAATCTTGCCATTTGGCACTATAAATACGGGTGTGATATGTGATAATTCGGCTTATTTGTCAGCTTCATTTGTTAAATCATTCTCTAAGGAATTATCAATGCAGTGTAAGCCAAAGAAATAGTTTAACATATGATGTCAATCGCATTCACACCCAGTTAGCAATTTGTAAAACACTTCTTCGAAGGCATATGCTCGCCTATATTCGCCGAAGACCTCTCTATCCTTCACGGTTGTTTGCGCGGTAAACCTTTCTACAAAAACGCCCCAATGTTGACATTCGTTAAAAACTCGCAACCCCCCCCCCCTCCAACCGTAAAAAATCAAGCTTTACTTAGGGCCACATTTTGTAAAAATCGCGTGACAACGTGACAAAGAATCGTGCGCCGTCGGTTATATCGGCCGCTTCGCAGTACGACAAGTGGCTGCGAACAGCCTCTGTGGTAGGCTGGTAAGCGTTCAGTCGATTCAAAGGCGCCGAAAGTCCTGGGAGCGACAATTCTGACGGGAGTGGCCACTTTCGCAGCGTCGGCCGCCGTGGGGGTGATGAATGGTGAACCTGCTCGGTGTGTCTGGTCGCTTCCCCCGCGGGGGAAGGATCACTTACTGCCTTGTCAGGTGTCCGTTCGATGTTCACGCCGAACTAGCTGTGGCGATACCGCTCGCGCTGTCGTGCCGTTGCAATTGCGGTTGCATCAGAGTTGCCGTTGAATGTGACCGGCGACATGAGGTTGCGCTCGCAGCATATCTGTGACGGGCCACCGACGGCGCTTCTTCGGGCTGCCGCTGTCGACCCGAGCGGATGTATTCTAATACGCCGCAGAATGACTGAGTCGGCTTGAGCCGGTGAGTCGTCAACGGTTGGTCAGCCAGATCCTGAAAGTGCGATCGGATCCGATCTCAGCACGGCCTGACAAAGATACCGGCGGCGGTGCCGGTGGCTGCTGCTGCCGCAGCTGCTGCTGCTGGCGGCTACCCAACGAAACGCAAAAGCGCGAAGCCCCTCACGCTTTACCGTGGCCAGTGAGCGAACTCGCGGACCGGCAGCCGTCGGCCACGGCAATTGCCGCGCGACAGAACCGCAAGACGACAAGACGCATATTCGAGCAGCGAATCATCGAAGTGTCACATAGCAGCGGAGAAAAACAGAAACAGCTGTTGGGAAGAAACAGTTGAGCAGAGCCTGGAATTGGCCGTAGACTGTAATTGTCTATCGACTGCAAACGACCTACATGATGGCTGAGGCGCCCGGGCGAACGGTGACAGCCGTTGTCGTTGTGGCGGCTACGCTTAACGGCGATCGTTGAAAACGCGGGGCCTCTCGTAGAAGTCGTAGTGGCGGCGGCGGTGGCGGTGGCCTCTTGCGTTCCCAAACAAACACGTCAATCGTCGAGGATGATTTTGGTGTCGTCTTTGACATCGACGACTCGGAAGGCCGATGATTCGAATGGCGTCGCCGGCTATCGCGTGCTCTCGGGCGAGAGCCGACGGCAGCCACCGTGGTCGCCGACGGCTTGTCCCGAGTGGGTCGGGGGGATTAGCGGCAACGACAGTCGAGCAGAGAGGAGCAAGCTTCGGGAAGCAGGCGTCTCGATAATTCAAACTGTTACTCGGACCTGTGTCACCGAAGTAACTCGGTAGCCGCCGCTAGCCGCGCTGACGAGGCGGACGAACTGTCCGAATCTGTTCTTAACGCCGTTGATAGCGCAACGTAATTTTAGATGTAATTTTCAAAAACATAACTCCGTTGTTGACTCCGTGATTCGCGACTGGCGACAGCCGCCTGCCCGTCGATTTCGCGTTTTTTTTTGGTGCCTTTTTTTTTGTTGTTTTCGTCGTCGTCGTTATCTTCGCCGCTAATGCATTCAGCACTTGAGAGGCCAATTGTTGGGCGCGAGAAGTTGTCAGCGCGCGCGCTTATATTGCGTCCCTCTCATTTGCTGAGGGATACGACGAAGGCTGGAGTGTCCCTGTCACCGCCTCATGGGTAGAAGTAGCCACCCGTCATAATGGCACGCTACAGGAAAAGAAATAGTTCTGCATCGAGGATTTGGCTGGAGGAAGGTCAGCCGTTGGACACTGGAGGGGCCAAGATGATGTGCGAACGAGAAGATATCGCAGGTTGTTCCTCTTGAATGATGCGGAGCTTTAATATCCTGTCGGTGCAAGACTTTGAATTCAGCCACAGCGCACTTGTATAAGCCGGTGATCGTAGCCTGTACGAGCGACATACGCGAGTGTACTAGTTGCAGTTCCGTCAATATACCACACTTTGTATGGTATTGTATCTAAATAGTCTTTTGTATAGAACATTAACACAAAAAAATGGTCACCGTTACATAAGACGCTAAATACAAAGGGACGACCAATGGTGGGTTTTCGAATCAACCGAGCACGTACGCCTTCGAGTAAACAATATCAATTTGATTGTGGTGTAGTTATCTCTAACTATGCTGCAGCATATCGTAGATTTGAGGGAACCAGTAACCTTGTAATCTAAAAGAGCATCCCAAACAACAGATCAACCAATTAGAAATGTCCTCTGTTGCTTATTCCCAAGTCCATTCTTATTTTCGCCTCCGAGTGCCTTGCTTTCTACCGGTACGAAACAACCATTCGGCTGACAAAACTTTCAACGTAAAACTATAGCTCCCGCGTCCCGGAAAACCCCACACATTAGGATCCCAATTCTTATCAAGTTTCAATTGATTGATCGGATTGCCGCATCAATAAAATACAGCATCATCATATATTGTTGGGTTGTGAATATTCGAATTCATTGCTCGACCCGCTGTTCTGACCGACAACGCGACACACTGCGGATGAACAGGACGGACATATGTGGCCAGAAAAACGCGAGAGGTCCTTGAATTTTGCCAACGTCTGTCCGCACACGCTGCCGCTCGATACGCACCGGTCCAGAGCTCCGAGCATACATGACCGACAGCATGGACGTATACGCCAGCTCAGTATGCGCTATTCTTGATGAGGAGTCGCGAATAGACCGGCGAGTCTCAACAACGATCGAAGATCGCAAATAAGAATGAGAGCCATTGAATGGACATTGACGAGTGCTAGTTTGGGAACGATCAGGCTATGCCGTCGCACCGGAGGTCCTTTTCGGGACCCATTTTTCCCTGCCTCCGTTTTCTTTCATTACAGCTCAGGCATTTTCTCGTCTTTACGAAATCAATAAAGCTTTTTCGAATTATAATCCTATTCGTCGGTATTGCGCTTGTTGGTGTTGTTCAAGCATTTCGACTTTTTCAATCGTTGGTGCAGCTGCCATTCGGAGCGATTGTGCGAGTACTTCCGTTGATGGGCCTCCCCTGTTCCCGTACCCTCAGCGACGTCGGCGGCCAATTGGCTTCGCCAATCCTGAGCTGTGTCGCTGACTATAAGTGTGGTCAAGCTAGTAATCGATGTGCATTTTGAATATGCGCAAGCGATATGGGAAATACATTGATTGTGGGCTGACGTATGACTGAGGAAAAATCGCAGTTTCCTAGATAAAATGAGCAGTTTCCTGAGCATTTTCGATATTCGGCCAACACTGATCTTTGAATCGGTTATTATTGCCGAAATTTTATTGGATGCTATTGAGATGCAATGTTAGATCAGCTGGCCGATGTGTGTGAGCGTTTCGTTTGGTTATTCTCCTAATAATTTTGTATGCTCTTTTGTCGAGTATCGATTGTGAGATGCCTACGAAAATATTATTATGATAGTACCTTAAAAGTTGGTCCAAGTTTTCTGAAGAATTTAAATCGGAAGACGAGGAAATACCACATTACAAACTTCACGCGAGCTCTACCGAGGGAAATCTCCGATTATCCTCTCATTCCTGATCATAGATGGCATATTACCATTTTCTTATATCCTGATTCGAACACGTATTATATATACATATATATATATATATATATATATATATAGTGATGTCTATGAAGATTAAATAAAAATGACGAGATCCCAAAAAGCTTGGTCACAATCATATTACAAATTCGATCAGTAATTTTGCACGCTAAAGATTTTTGTATTGAGTATTCGATTTCTAATATTTCGAAGTTATATTGGCAATACATGTGTTGTTATTCAAGCTACAAATTGTATCCCATTCGTATGTGCACACATGCCATTCTAAAACAAAAGCCATATTTGATTAAGTTGATGCACCGCAAATATTTTACTCATCATCTTAATTTTATTGTCATCACCAGTGTCATCACCAGTGTCATCAACTGGAAATTTCCATCCTCTATTTTGCTGAAACCTCATTTTGACGAGTCACAGTGTGGACGTGCTAGTTGATGCTGAATCCGACCCCGGTGAAACCAAATAAGCAACTATTTATATCGATTCAAGAAAATGCCCAAGTGTTACCTTGCTCGATCTAAATAGTTGATTTTGTCCGTGGCGAGTGCGCTTACCATGATATTTGCTCTAAAGCGCGGTGGCGTGACCTTGTTTGGACAACATTGTCGGATATCGAGGGGTCCATCCGTCGACACTGTCAATTTGTCCACCCCCCCCCCCCACTCTTACGTCACGTGTTTAACGGAACAAGCGCATATGACGCAAATGAATCGCAGCGAATTTGACATTTCCATGCTGGCTGACTCGCTGACGACCGCTGAATCTCACCCCCCCTCAACGTATGTCCTTATCTTACCAGTATAATTTTGCTTGTCTCGAACAGTATGACATCATAGTACTTGTAATATATAAACCTGCCTAACTGGCAGGGTTCCATCCTTCAGCTGTTCCACCGAAGCGATCCAAGATTCAGTGACGGCTCCAGCAGTAGACATAGCAGTGGTAATTGTGCCGCATCGATGGGACCAGCTTGCCAACGGACGCTATTCTATTTGTCGCTTAGGCCTGTGACAGTTTGTTCGTTTCTATCGGCAGACGGCAAACACGACACCGACTCGGAAACTTCTAGCGACAATGCAGGAGATGAAAGCGGCCACTTCGGTTACTTGTTGTATCGGTGAGCGTGCACGCCAGTGCAATTGGCTGTGTGTGTGTGTGTGTGTTTAGCATATTCATCTTCAGCGTGATCGGATCGTTGTCGGGTGACGGGTGAGCGCTCGCGTAATCACGTAATCATAGGTGTTTTGACAAATGGAACCACTTTGGGCATCATTTTGTCTCGTTTTTGACGGCGCCCCATTCGCAGTGTGTATAGTGTATTTGTCTACAGGCTGTGTACATTGCGCATTTCGCTTGAACCAATTTTAGCCAAAGGACTGATCCTGTTGAATCATTCGGGCTATTTACTATTCACCTTTTCCACTTCAGTCTATATCTTCAATAACATACATACGCGCGCTTATACACACCCAGAGACACCACCGCATTTCAGCCACAGCAGATCTTTGCAATGTGTATGATACGCAACATGTGGTGAATTGTGAAAAAAAAAAGAGTATGTAACATCATGACGCTGCTGGCTCTTCCACCAGCTTGCCAGAGTCTTCGGTAGCTTTTCCAGCCTCAATTCGCCTGACGAGAAGAACTATTGCATTTCTTCTGTTCGCTCGCGCATTGCGTCACTGTTCAAATCGGCCGTTCAGCTTACCGGCGCTAATCAGCCACGTCGCACGTTGAGCTTCGCGCTGTCATGGACATCAGCGTTATCCCCGGCGGTGCGCGTCTCGAAGAACTCCAGTTCGTCTCTGGCTCGTTCGCTCGCTCTCTGTCTATAATAGCTAGGCGTGAACTCTTGACAGTTCGGCTGAATGGGCTGTCGGTGTTTCGGTGCGGGTTTGCACCCGATCGTTGGTCCGGGTGGCCGGACCTATCACAAATTACGGAGCTGGATCGTTTTCACCTACGGTAGCTGGAAGATAGAGCGAAATTTTAGCCTTCGTCATCTTGTCGGCGCTTGACTAGCTGCGGAGGCGACGAACAAGCTCATGCGAAGGCAGGGCAAAAAACGAATGGTAACAACGTATAACACCTGTCGAGTGCTGCAGGTGACGGTGCAGCCTCTCTCTGTTATCAAAGTATAGAATCTCCACGAATGTCAGTCAGAAAAATATGAAATATGGGTACGAAGCAGGCGGTGGACGTTCATCGAGCTATGAGCTCATATGTTGCCGGTACTATATATAGCTGGAATTCGTTCCATTGTAGTGTTCTTTCATATTCGGAGTGGCAAATACGTATTATGTAATGCGTGTTGTGAAGCTCTACTTTGTGTGTGATCAGACACGAAACGGTCACCTGTTCCACAATTTTTCATGAAGATGATCGATGATTTCCCGAAAGTTATTGGTAAGCATCCTTTCAGCTAGGAATTGTTGCTTCCGTATTCCCCAAAGCATACGTAATAATAATAAGAGTAAGAATTTCACCTAAACGCTTCCATACCTAGGTCGAAGGTGTTATGAGGTTAAGGCACCGCCAATATTGTTTGTCACCGCAAATCGTGTGAGCGACTCGCGATAACCTTGAGCCTCACTTCTCCACTCATCAAGATTTCAAGCACATTCAGTGTATCACACATGCACATTGTCTCACGATCACAACACACAAACGTAAAATTCGCCCCAGGGTACATAGGTAAATCACGCTGTAACCCGGCGACGCTATTGTGATCAAGAAATAAGGTGCCGTCTGCAAGCACGAACTGCTACATAACGGCTAGCTAATATACATTAACTACATTAACTTTACATTAACTATATATACTAGGTATCATTATCGTGTGTGTAATCAAACGCCAATAAATCTCAATAACTGTTGTTCTCCTCGCTGTTATTCGGTGTGGCCATAGGTAACGACTAAAGCGTTCCTAAACGCAATCAGTTCCCTCTGTTTCGTTGTTGTGTATGACGGCGTCGGGCATTACCCCGACAAGCCGATAATGTTGCTAATTAGTGATTGCCTTATTATTTGTCGTGGGTGACCCTATTGCATTCTCTGCTAACCCATCGGTTTCATCCGTTTGAAGGGGAGGGGTTAACAGGATCTAGTTTTTCGTTCGTTGCCAACTGACTGAGGTACTGGATGTTGACTCTGCGGGTCGGGATTGAGGTGCGGACTCTTCGTTGCATGGGGTTAAGGGGTGCATACACCTGATGCGTTCTGCGGGTGATCGCTCTAAGAAAACGACCTATGCCTTTGTGAATATTTTAGAAAACGGTCGACCTCTTCAATGGCGGCGGTGTGTTCCCGTCATCTCGGACATCGCGAGCCCTCTACCACCACGTGTGCAACTCGCATATCCGAGGTCTGTGCTATATGCCGGTCTCGATAAGCGTCGGGATAAGTCCCCATCAATTGAACAAGGTACCTGACGCTAGAATATAATGCATGCCGTGACATCGTGCGTGATCTGACCGTGGTGACGGCGCTGTGTTTTCTGTGCGGGCCGACCTAGAACTATCATAATATATTTCCTATGCTGGCTCGTTCTCGTGTATGCCTTAAATGACAGCTATGACAACTCTAAGATAGATGAGCACCAACTGTGCGAAAATCGATGAATTGAATCTTGTATCCAGGATAATTTGGAAGTGCCGTGGTATATCATTAGTGGCAATTGCTCGAACAATTAGCATCGACTACTTGTGCCAATTCCGCATGTATCACCGACGACACATTACACTGGTCGATCTTTAAAACTCTTCTGTATTAATGTCGTACTAATTTGCCGTTCATACCGCAGACGTTTAAGACAAATGCAAAATCATGCAATACCCAATCTCTAAAATGTTATGCAAATGAATAATGGTACGTGTTACAAAGGTCATTTCTGTTACTTAAATGCATTTCGCGTTCCTCGTTTACATCACATTGAAGTCGTTTATTTTTGCCTCGATTTTCAGACACGGATTCCTGTCTACATGGCCCACATGCCTTCGGGAACCTCAACGAAAAATCTTGTCCATATGGTTCAGGTAAGATTGTTGCGACAACTAGCTCTGCGACATGTTGTCGTTCAATATTTGTCTAAACGCATGGCTATTTTTCATTTCTACAAATACCATACGAAAATTGTTGCTCTTCGCCAGAGTAGTTCTTTCAGTATTTACTTTCGGTTCAGTTTCTGCACATGCATACAGGAGGTGTATTTCTGAAAGTGCTTTTTCCATCAGCTGAACGCCTACGCTTTGCAATAGAAATGTTTAGGATAATATGAGAATCTTTGGAAATTGCTAATTACCGCATTCTGAGGTGAGTGGTCTAAAGGTCGCGTAATGCAGAGAAGAATGTATCCGGGTTTGATTTGCCGACTGTGTCCGGGCATCTTTTCGAGCCAATATCCTCAAAATATGGTTATTATAAATTTCAATAATATTGTCACATTGTCTCCATTGTTGCTCCCCATATGACAGGGGGCCCGATTTGTCATCACGATGAATTAATCTATGACATGGTCGTATCTTTACCTTCGAATGAGCCATAATGGATGAGAGAGAGAGAGAGAGAGCAATTCGTCTGCTGTAGACGGCGGCCATCGGATAGGACATCAGCCCAGGTCAAACGCGAACCGAAATAACCATGACGGTACCGCCGGTGTTTCACTTAACTGGCATAACATTAATTCAATAGAATGTCTACAAAACTGTAACAGTCTGTAAATGCCTAGACACAACGAACGTCTGTATAAATGATGTACGGATGTTGCGGCTCGCATCGACGTTGTTGTTGGCCCATACCTCATAGCCAATACACTATCCGCTACTAAATGTACAGCGCTGTTTCTGTAGAAGATTTATGACCCGAAAGAGCTCGAATTTCCAGAAAATCCTTTTGACATTAATGATGCTAGGGACAGACAACGCACCCACCTTCCCGTAGTAGACAATGCTGTGTGTCTGTGTGGACTAATTTCTTCAATTAGTACTTGTTTTATTTATCTTTTTAACGTAAGGTCCAGAGAATGTTGCCAATATATACTCTATAGCATATATTCGAAGATCGACGTCTCAACATCATTGCTGGTCGATTTTCGGGAGATTGTGCATTATTATTTAGCACTCATGAGTTTCCACTCGGAAATGTCGTAGGGCAGCTTTGGTTAGTCTATTATATGCGCGACGTACGTATAATCTTTGTTGTTTGCTTAATTGTTGGCGCACTTCAGAATCGAAACCGCAAGGACTTCCGTCGCTATGACTACGGCGAAAAGGAGAACATATGGAGATATGGAACGCCTTACGCGCCTCGGTATCCGTTACACAAGATCACGGCTCCTGTCGCGCTGTTCTGGGGCCAAAATGACCGACTAGCAACCCCAGAGGACGTTAACACGCTTCGAAAGGAAATTCAGCACACCCTTGTTTACGACTACCTCGTTCCGGACCCCCAGTTCGCTCATCTCGACTTCACGATTGGCATCAACGCAAATCACCTTCTCCATGAGCCCGTTATCCATCTCATCAACAAGTTTCATCCCGGTGAGCATCTCGGCCTGTATCGACCCGAGCATCATCACACGTATGTCGGTCCACCGATTCCACCGTTCCCATTGCCGCCATTGGATGCGCACAAGAATCCTCACGGGCGACCTGTTATGGGCGTCAAATTTGCATCAATTCCTCTCGGCGCCCCCTGGGAACGACCCTCGCGGCCTACTCACATACTGGCACCGCCGCGTTTGCCCACGCCTCCGCGTCTGCCAACGGCGACCCACATTCGAGTCCCACACGTACCATCGTTTACTTCAGCTCCTTCGTTGCATACGATTTTCAAGCCTCACATGTTCGACGCGCAACTACAACCTTTTGGTTCCAAATTTACTCACTTGCGTCCAATGGCTCCTCCTCAGCCACATCTACCGAAGTTGCCTTCATTCGGCAGTCACAGCGGCTTCGGGTCGTTCCATCACGTTCACCCTGTTATACCTCAGGGTACACCTTCGATACCGTTTCTGTTCCCGTCGGAGGGCACAGATGTCAAACCCGACTTGCTGGATACATCGCTACCGGTCGACGACAACTATCTCGACCAAGCGCCCCTACCGCCGCCTGTTCGACATTCATCACCGCCACCAGCTCATACAGTCGTCCACCTTCCACAAAAGCCGCATATTCATGTCGAAGAAGTCGATCAACAGCTCCAGCCCGAGGATGCAATCGAGGAATCTCCGCCCCATCTATCAACATCGGACTCAATCGCGGACCATCCGACGATATCCGTGCGGCCCACCGTCTCCCCAGCCATTGGGCATCCTCTCGATTACGGCCTACGTACGAAACCAATTGTTATGCATCCGGATAGCAACGGCGGCTTTCAGACCGATTGGTTTCCAGTCAGACAGGGCTCCAAAAAGATCACCCTGCAGGATCTTCTACCGTCTGCCTCGGTCAGAGTGCAAAGTACTTCTTTCGCTCCACCCAAAACACGGCAACCCCTGGCAAGCACAAGTTCGCAGGCGAGCACAAAATCGGATGAAAGGAAAGCCGTTCTGCCAGGTCGAATTCGAGGTCCTCATCAAACCGTCTGGAAGGGCTTATGATAATGCGATAATGCTTAAACCCCCTTCTAACTATTTATTAGGCCATTTAACTAATGTTATCACATTATTGTTTTTTCCTCAAAGCTATTTGATGTCGACAACTGACTCTACATCATCGAACTGTAGCCTTCTACTTTCCTTTAAATCACGAACTTTTTTTGCGAACGTTTTGGTCCCCTTTGCTTTGTTACTGTCTTTTGACTTCGTTGTTTTTTATTTTTCTGTTTCTAAATACACATGTATAGACCATAATCGAAGAAAGTTCAACACATATTTAATGAATACACCTTAGATACTCGCTCCTTCGTATCAGCTTCACCCTACCATCTATCTGTTTATGTTAGAAACATCGTTGGTGACGTGTAAATACTGTAGATATTATCGATAACGATGCTGTATATACATTGCATTTGTTGCTGGCAGCAAATAAACATTGTTGATTCATAAGAATAATAATGATGATAATAATAATAATGACGATGTGAGCAAGGAAAACGTGACTTGTAATTGTGATCACTGGTGGGGCACATTTATTGACAGAACAACACTGAGACAAGGAAAGCCAATGGTACACGCAAACAATGTGTTACCACGTGGTGTTTTTTTTCGGCTTAGTAGATTTTTCCAAAAATATCTTTTGACTGAAACTGTATAGGTTTGAGACGGTATACCACAGCCGCGAAGGCTGCACCCAAAAGGGTTTCCAACAACGATTGTTCAATGGTCCTGCCTTTAGCCAAAGTGGCTCGAATGTTTAAATTCTGTACAGCAGACTCCATTCCAGTGTAGGTCTTTGAAACGTCACTGTCTGTTGTAGCAATGCTATCGAAGGCAGATCTCACTTCAGCGTCATCCTGATGTGCTCCATTATTATCCACTGAGCAGACTCTATAAAGAGAGTTTGCAAGCCGAACTTCAAGGTCTCGCCGTTCCACATCGCTGCGACGGTTGCTCTGCTTGCCAGCAGCGACATACTCAGTAGGGCCTCCGTGCTCGGCTCTCAAATTATCGTGAGCCTCATCATCTCGAGCTCGATTCCTCAAGCTTCTGGTACCAAGACACATTTTTTCATTTTCCATGGCATCAAGTCTTTTTTCCTGATTGGCTCCTATATGTTCTGGCATACAGCGTTCCTTGCTATTAAACTTTTCGTGATGCCATCTTGTTTGTTTATTGCGAATTTCATTGTGCATACGTTCATTTACTTCTAGCATTCTTGCATCAACACGGGTATCTTCACGCTCAATGCGTTCCATACGGGAGTCGGACCGAAGAGTTTCTTCGTTATCTCGGACCTTGATACGTTCTTGATTCTCCCTTCGGTTTTCATCTCGAACTCGTCGGACCTCGAGACGTTCTTGATTCTCCCTACGGTTTTCATCTAGAACTCGTCTGGCATCAACACGGGTATCTTCACGCTCAAGGCGTTCCATACGGGAATCAGAGCGAAGAGTTTCTTCGTTATCTCGGACCTCGAGACGTTCTTGATTCTCCCTACGGTTTTCATCTCGAACTCGTCTGGCATCAACACGGTTATCTTCACGCTCAAGGCGTTCCATACGGGAATCAGAGCGAAGAGTTTCTTCGTTATCTCGGACCTCGAGACGTTCTTGATTCTCCCTTCGGTTTTCATCTCGAACTCGTCTGGCATCAACACGGGTATCTTCACGCTCAAGGCGTTCCATACGGGAATCAGAGCGAAGAGTTTCTTCGTTATCTCGGACCTCGAGACGTTCTTGATTCTCCCTTCGGTTTTCATCTCGAACTCGTCTGGCATCAACACGGGTATCTTCACGCTCAAGGCGTTCCATACGGGAATCAGAGCGAATTCGTTCTTCGTTATCTCGGACCTCGAGACGTTCTTGATTCTCCCTTCGGTTTTCATCTCGAACTCGTCTGGCATCAACACGGGTATCTTCACGCTCAAGGCGTTCCATACGGGAATCAGAGCGAATTCGCTCTTCGTTATCTCGGACCTCGAGACGTTCTTGATTCTCCCTTCGGTTTTCATCTCGAACTCGTCTGGCATCAACACGGGTATCTTCACGCTCAAGGCGTTCCATACGGGAGTCGAAGCGAAGAGTTTCTTCGTTATCTCGGACCTCGAGACGTTCTTGATTCTCCCTTCGGTTTTCATCTCGAACTCGTCTGGCATCAACACGGGTATCTTCACGCTCAAGGCGTTCCATACGGGAATCAGAGCGAATTCGCTCTTCGTTATCTCGGACCTCGAGACGTTCTTGATTCTCCCTTCGGTTTTCATCTCGAACTCGTCTGGCATCAACACGGGTATCTTCACGCTCAAGGCGTTCCATACGGGAGTCGAAGCGAAGAGTTTCTTCGTTATCTCGGACCTCGAGACGTTCTTGATTCTCCCTTCGGTTTTCATCTCGAACTCGTCTGGCATCAACACGGGTATCTTCACGCTCAAGGCGTTCCATACGGGAGTCGAAGCGAAGAGTTTCTTCGTTATCTCGGACCTCGAGACGTTCTTGATTCTCCCTTCGGTTTTCATCTCGAACTCGTCTGGCATCAACACGGGTATCTTCACGCTCAAGGCGTTCCATACGGGAGTCGGAGCGAAGAGTTTCTTCGTTATCTCGGACCTCGAGACGTTCTTGATTCTCCCTTCGGTTTTCATCTCGAACTCGTCTGGCATCAACACGGGTATCTTCACGCTCAAGGCGTTCCATACGGGAATCAGAGCGAATTCGCTCTTCGTTATCTCGGACCTCGAGACGTTCTTGATTCTCCCTTCGGTTTTCATCTCGAACTCGTCTGGCATCAACACGGGTATCTTCACGCTCAAGGCGTTCCATACGGGAATCAGAGCGAAGAGTTTCTTCGTTATCTCGGACCTCGAGACGTTCTTGATTCTCCCTACGGTTTTCATCTCGAACTCGTCTGGCATCAACACGGTTATCTTCACGCTCAAGGCGTTCCATACGGGAATCAGAGCGAAGAGTTTCTTCGTTATCTCGGACCTCGAGACGTTCTTGATTCTCCCTACGGTTTTCATCTCGAACTCGTCTGGCATCAACACGGTTATCTTCACGCTCAAGGCGTTCCATACGGGAATCAGAGCGAAGAGTTTCTTCGTTATCTCGGACCTCGAGACGTTCTTGATTCTCCCTTCGGTTTTCATCTCGAACTCGTCTGGCATCAACACGGGTATCTTCACGCTCAAGGCGTTCCATACGGGAGTCGGAGCGAAGAGTTTCTTCGTTATCTCGGACCTCGAGACGTTCTTGATTCTCCCTTCGGTTTTCATCTCGAACTCGTCTGGCATCAACACGGGTATCTTCACGCTCAAGGCGTTCCATACGGGAATCAGAGCGAATTCGCTCTTCGTTATCTCGGACCTCGAGACGTTCTTGATTCTCCCTTCGGTTTTCATCTCGAACTCGTCTGGCATCAACACGGGTATCTTCACGCTCAAGGCGTTCCATACGGGAATCAGAGCGAAGAGTTTCTTCGTTATCTCGGACCTCGAGACGTTCTTGATTCTCCCTACGGTTTTCATCTCGAACTCGTCTGGCATCAACACGGTTATCTTCACGCTCAAGGCGTTCCATACGGGAATCAGAGCGAAGAGTTTCTTCGTTATCTCGGACCTCGAGACGTTCTTGATTCTCCCTACGGTTTTCATCTCGAACTCGTCTGGCATCAACACGGTTATCTTCACGCTCAAGGCGTTCCATACGGGAGTCGAAGCGAAGAGTTTCTTCGTTATCTCGGACCTCGAGACGTTCTTGATTCTCCCTTCGGTTTTCATCTCGAACTCGTCTGGCATCAACACGGGTATCTTCACGCTCAAGGCGTTCCATACGGGAATCAGAGCGAATTCGCTCTTCGTTATCTCGGACCTCGAGACGTTCTTGATTCTCCCTTCGGTTTTCATCTCGAACTCGTCTGGCATCAACACGGGTATCTTCACGCTCAAGGCGTTCCATACGGGAATCAGAGCGAAGAGTTTCTTCGTTATCTCGGACCTCGAGACGTTCTTGATTCTCCCTTCGGTTTTCACCTCGAACTCGTCTGGCATCAACACGGGTATCTTCACGCTCAAGGCGTTCCATACGGGAATCAGAGCGAAGAGTTTCTTCGTTATCTCGGACCTCGAGACGTTTTTGATTCTCCCTTCGGTTTTCATCTCGAACTCGTCTGGCATCAACACGGGTATCTTCACGCTCAAGGCGTTCCATACGGGAATCAGAGCGAAGAGTTTCTTCGTTATCTCGGACCTCGAGACGTTCTTGATTCTCCCTACGGTTTTCATCTCGAACTCGTCTGGCATCAACACGGTTATCTTCACGCTCAAGGCGTTCCATACGGGAATCAGAGCGAAGAGTTTCTTCGTTATCTCGGACCTCGAGACGTTCTTGATTCTCCCTACGGTTTTCATCTCGAACTCGTCTGGCATCAACACGGTTATCTTCACGCTCAAGGCGTTCCATACGGGAGTCGAAGCGAAGAGTTTCTTCGTTATCTCGGACCTCGAGACGTTCTTGATTCTCCCTTCGGTTTTCATCTCGAACTCGTCTGGCATCAACACGGGTATCTTCACGCTCAAGGCGTTCCATACGGGAATCAGAGCGAATTCGCTCTTCGTTATCTCGGACCTCGAGACGTTCTTGATTCTCCCTTCGGTTTTCATCTCGAACTCGTCTGGCATCAACACGGGTATCTTCACGCTCAAGGCGTTCCATACGGGAATCAGAGCGAAGAGTTTCTTCGTTATCTCGGACCTCGAGACGTTCTTGATTCTCCCTTCGGTTTTCATCTCGAACTCGTCTGGCATCAACACGGGTATCTTCACGCTCAAGGCGTTCCATACGGGAATCAGAGCGAATTCGCTCTTCGTTATCTCGGACCTCGAGACGTTCTTGATTCTCCCTTCGGTTTTCATCTCGAACTCGTCTGGCATCAACACGGGTATCTTCACGCTCAAGGCGTTCCATACGGGAATCAGAGCGAAGAGTTTCTTCGTTATCTCGGACCTCGAGACGTTCTTGATTCTCCCTTCGGTTTTCACCTCGAACTCGTCTGGCATCAACACGGGTATCTTCACGCTCAAGGCGTTCCATACGGGAATCAGAGCGAAGAGTTTCTTCGTTATCTCGGACCTCGAGACGTTCTTGATTCTCCCTTCGGTTTTCATCTCGAACTCGTCTGGCATCAACACGGGTATCTTCACGCTCAAGGCGTTCCATACGGGAATCAGAGCGAAGAGTTTCTTCGTTATCTCGGACCTCGAGACGTTCTTGATTCTCCCTACGGTTTTCATCTCGAACTCGTCTGGCATCAACACGGTTATCTTCACGCTCAAGGCGTTCCATACGGGAATCAGAGCGAATTCGCTCTTCGTTATCTCGGACCTCGAGACGTTCTTGATTCTCCCTTCGGTTTTCATCTCGAACTCGTCTGGCATCAACACGGGTATCTTCACGCTCAAGGCGTTCCATACGGGAATCAGAGCGAAGAGTTTCTTCGTTATCTCGGACCTCGAGACGTTCTTGATTCTCCCTACGGTTTTCATCTCGAACTCGTCTGGCATCAACACGGTTATCTTCACGCTCAAGGCGTTCCATACGGGAATCAGAGCGAAGAGTTTCTTCGTTATCTCGGACCTCGAGACGTTCTTGATTCTCCCTTCGGTTTTCATCTCGAACTCGTCTGGCATCAACACGGGTATCTTCACGCTCAAGGCGTTCCATACGGGAATCAGAGCGAAGAGTTTCTTCGTTATCTCGGACCTCGAGACGTTCTTGATTCTCCCTTCGGTTTTCACCTCGAACTCGTCTGGCATCAACACGGGTATCTTCACGCTCAAGGCGTTCCATACGGGAATCAGAGCGAAGAGTTTCTTCGTTATCTCGGACCTCGAGACGTTCTTGATTCTCCCTTCGGTTTTCATCTCGAACTCGTCTGGCATCAACACGGGTATCTTCACGCTCAAGGCGTTCCATACGGGAATCAGAGCGAAGAGTTTCTTCGTTATCTCGGACCTCGAGACGTTCTTGATTCTCCCTTCGGTTTTCACCTCGAACTCGTCTGGCATCAACACGGGTATCTTCACGCTCAAGGCGTTCCATACGGGAATCAGAGCGAAGAGTTTCTTCGTTATCTCGGACCTCGAGACGTTCTTGATTCTCCCTTCGGTTTTCATCTCGAACTCGTCTGGCATCAACACGGGTATCTTCACGCTCAAGGCGTTCCATACGGGAATCAGAGCGAAGAGTTTCTTCGTTATCTCGGACCTCGAGACGTTCTTGATTCTCCCTACGGTTTTCATCTAGAACTCGTCTGGCATCAACACGGGTATCTTCACGCTCAAGGCGTTCCATACGGGAATCAGAGCTAAGAGTTTCTTCGTTATCTCGGACCTCGAGACGTTCTTGATTCTCCCTTCGGTTTTCATCTCGAACTCGTCTGGCATCAACACGGGTATCTTCACGCTCAAGGCGTTCCATACGGGAATCAGAGCGAAGAGATCCTTCGTTATCTCGGACCTCGAGACGTTCTTGATTCTCCCTTCGGTTTTCATCTAGAACTCGTCTGGCATCAACACGGGTATCTTCACGCTCAAGGCGTTCCATACGGGAATCAGAGCGAAGAGTTTCTTCGTTATCTCGGACCTCGAGACGTTCTTGATTCTCCCTTCGGTTTTCATCTAGAACTCGTCTGGCATCAACACGGTTATCTTCACGCTCAAGGCGTTCCATACGGGAATCAGAGCGAAGAGTTTCTTCGTTATCTCGGACCTCGAGACGTTCTTGATTCTCCCTTCGGTTTTCATCTCGAGCTCGTCTGGCATCAACACGGGTATCTTCACGCTCAAGGCGTTCCATACGGGAATCAGAGCGAAGAGTTTCTTCGTTATCTCGGACCTCGAGACGTTCTTGATTCTCCCTACGGTTTTCATCTCGAACTCGTCTGGCATCAACACGGGTATCTTCACGCTCAAGGCGTTCCATACGGGAGTCGGAGCGAAGAGTTTCTTCGTTATTTCGGACCTCGAGACGTTCTTGATTCTCCCTACGGTTTTCATCTAGAACTCGTCTGGCATCAACACGGGTATCTTCACGCTCAAGGCGTTCCATACGGGAATCAGAGCGAAGAGTTTCTTCGTTATCTCGGACCTCGAGACGTTCTTGATTCTCCCTACGGTTTTCATCTCGAACTCGTCTGGCATCAACACGGGTATCTTCACGCTCAAGGCGTTCCATACGGGAGTCGGAGCGAAGAGTTTCTTCGTTATCTCGGACCTCGAGACGTTCTTGATTCTCCCTTCGGTTTTCATCTAGAACTCGTCTGGCATCAACACGGGTATCTTCACGCTCAAGGCGTTCCATACGGGAATCAGAGCGAAGAGTTTCTTCGTTATCTCGGACCTCGAGACGTTCTTGATTCTCCCTACGGTTTTCATCTCGAACTCGTCTGGCATCAACACGGGTATCTTCACGCTCAAGGCGTTCCATACGGGAGTCGGAGCGAAGAGTTTCTTCGTTATCTCGGACCTCGAGACGTTCTTGATTCTCCCTACGGTTTTCATCTCGAACTCGTCTGGCATCAACACGGGTATCTTCACGCTCAAGGCGTTCCATACGGGAGTCGGAGCGAAGAGTTTCTTCGTTATCTCGGACCTCGAGACGTTCTTGATTCTCCCTACGGTTTTCATCTCGAACTCGTCTGGCATCAACACGGGTATCTTCACGCTCAAGGCGTTCCATACGGGAGTCGGAGCGAAGAGTTTCTTCGTTATCTCGGACCTCGAGACGTTCTTGATTCTCCCTTCGGTTTTCATCTCGAACTCGTCTGGCATCAACACGGGTATCTTCACGCTCAAGGCGTTCCATACGGGAGTCGGAGCGAAGAGTTTCTTCGTTATCTCGGACCTCGAGACGTTCTTGATTCTCCCTACGGTTTTCATCTAGAACTCGTCTGGCATCAACACGGGTATCTTCACGCTCAAGGCGTTCCATACGGGAGTCGGAGCGAAGAGTTTCTTCGTTATCTCGGACCTCGAGACGTTCTTGATTCTCCCTACGGTTTTCATCTAGAACTCGTCTGGCATCAACACGGGTATCTTCACGCTCAAGGCGTTCCATACGGGAATCAGAGCGAATTCGCTCTTCGTTATCTCGGCCCTCGAGACGTTCTTGATTCTCCCTTCGGTTTTCACCTCGAACTCGTCTGGCATCAACACGGGTATCCTCACGCTCAAGGCGTTCCATACGGGAATCAGAGCGAATTCGCTCTTCGTTATCTCGGCCCTCGAGACGTTCTTGATTCTCCCCTCGGTTTTCATCTCGAACTCGTCTGGCATCAACACGGGTATCTTCACGCTCAAGGCGTTCCATACGGGAATCAGAGCGAATTCGCTCTTCGTTATCTCGGCCCTCGAGACGTTCTTGATTCTCCCTTCGGTTTTCACCTCGAACTCGTCTGGCATCAACACGGGTATCCTCACGCTCAAGGCGTTCCATACGGGAATCAGAGCGAATTCGCTCTTCGTTATCTCGGCCCTCGAGACGTTCTTGATTCTCCCCTCGGTTTTCATCTCGAACTCGTCTGGCATCAACACGGGTATCTTCACGCTCAAGGCGTTCCATACGGGAGTCGGAGCGAAGAGTTTCTTCGTTATCTCGGACCTCGAGACGTTCTTGATTCTCCCTACGGTTTTCATCTCGAACTCGTCTGGCATCAACACGGGTATCTTCACGCTCAAGGCGTTCCATACGGGAGTCGGAGCGAAGAGTTTCTTCGTTATCTCGGACCTCGAGACGTTCTTGATTCTCCCTACGGTTTTCATCTCGAACTCGTCTGGCATCAACACGGGTATCTTCACGCTCAAGGCGTTCCATACGGGAGTCGGAGCGAAGAGTTTCTTCGTTATCTCGGACCTCGAGACGTTCTTGATTCTCCCCTCGGTTTTCATCTCGAACTCGTCTGGCATCAACACGGGTATCTTCACGCTCAAGGCGTTCCATACGGGAATCAGAGCGAATTCGCTCTTCGTTATCTCGGCCCTCGAGACGTTCTTGATTCTCCCTTCGGTTTTCACCTCGAACTCGTCTGGCATCAACACGGGTATCCTCACGCTCAAGGCGTTCCATACGGGAATCAGAGCGAATTCGCTCTTCGTAATCTCGGCCCTCGAGACGTTCTTGATTCTCCCCTCGGTTTTCATCTCGAACTCGTCTGGCATCAACACGGGTATCTTCACGCTCAAGGCGTTCCATACGGGAATCAGAGCGAAGAGTTTCTTCGTTATCTCGGACCTCGAGACGTTCTTGATTCTCCCTTCGGTTTTCATCTCGAACTCGTCTGGCATCAACACGGGTATCTTCACGCTCAAGGCGTTCCATACGGGAATCAGAGCGAAGAGTTTCTTCGTTATCTCGGACCTCGAGACGTTCTTGATTCTCCCTTCGGTTTTCATCTCGAACTCGTCTGGCATCAACACGGGTATCTTCACGCTCAAGGCGTTCCATACGGGAATCAGAGCGAAGAGTTTCTTCGTTATCTCGGACCTCGAGACGTTCTTGATTCTCCCTTCGGTTTTCATCTCGAACTCGTCTGGCATCAACACGGGTATTTTCACGCTCAAGGCGTTCCATACGGGAGTCGAAGCGAAGAGTTTCTTCGTTATCTCGGACCTCGAGACGTTCTTGATTCTCCCTTCGGTTTTCATCTCGAACTCGTCTGGCATCAACACGGGTATCTTCACGCTCAAGGCGTTCCATACGGGAGTCGAAGCGAAGAGTTTCTTCGTTATCTCGGACCTCGAGACGTTCTTGATTCTCCCTTCGGTTTTCATCTCGAACTCGTCTGGCATCAACACGGGTATCCTCACGCTCAAGGCGTTCCATACGGGAATCAGAGCCAACTCGCTCTTCGTTATCTCGGACCTCGAGACGTTCTTGATTCTCCCTTCGGTTTTCATCTCGAACTCGTCTGGCATCAACACGGGTATCTTCACGCTCAAGGCGTTCCATACGGGAGTCGAAGCGAAGAGTTTCTTCGTTATCTCGGACCTCGAGACGTTCTTGATTCTCCCTTCGGTTTTCATCTCGAACTCGTCTGGCATCAACACGGGTATCCTCACGCTCAAGGCGTTCCATACGGGAATCAGAGCGAACTCGCTCTTCGTTATCTCGGACCTCGAGACGTTCTTGATTCTCCCTTCGGTTTTCATCTCGAACTCGTCTGGCATCAACACGGGTATCTTCACGCTCACGGCGCTCCATTTGCAAGTCGGAACCAACTTGCTCTCCACGGACTCGGACATCAAGACGTTCTTGATTCTCCCTTCTGTTTCCATTTCGAACTCGTCTAACATGGGCCTCCGCTCGCTCGAGTCCTTCCAAACGGGAGTCAAATTCGTTTCGCGGTTCCTGTTTTCCCAAGTGCAGCGTAGAACGCACGTGGTCTGCCTCAGATTGAACTTTGTATAGACGGCGGTCGTTTCTCAGTTCGAATCTGTCGAGCGTGCTTTCGTCAGTCATGACAGTCTCATGACCTTCGTATTTCACGCGAGTTTCGAAGCAGGTCTCCCTAGGCTGCATGCCATTTTCTCTAACACAGTCACCAAGCGTTGGGCTAAATCCCGTCCACAGCGATTCTTGACGTACACGAGCGTCCAGATGGGCGCTGCAGGGCACCGCTATCAGGCACACCACAAGGAAGTATTGGCGGAGTTGCATAGCTGCAATGCAAACGAAGTAAGTAGGATTGTTAACGATTGCAACGTCGATAAGAGACGATCCCAGGCGGAGCTTGCCCGTAGAATAGTTTGACCTTCTAATAAAAACTACATACCAAGCATTTTCCTAGTAGCCCCCATTGTGGGCTAGTGGTATGTATGTCATATTTATTATAATAAATTAAAAGTTATAATTGTGTAGTATGAACCTGTTTAGATGCAAGGCCGTACTATACGAATGTCTTATAGGTCTCCTCTAACCCGGGCGGTCCTTCTCTAATACGTGAATTTGTTCGAAGCAGCTCTACCTTTTTGAACTTATTTTTTACAAACAGCCCGAATTTTAAGTAGACCGTTGTTGATATTTGAATACTCACCGGAAGTGATCAGAGATCAGATAGTTCCGTAACAGTTCCGTAACCTCACCACTGTCGTAGCATCCGACCGATGAACTGAGGCAAGTGAAGTTTTGCTCGCCTTATATAGGAACAGGCGAGAGGCCTTGAGCGTGTCCAAAGTCCGAAAACACGGATTATCCTCTGGCAAAGAACGGCAGGACCAGTCGCCTATTGACGTCAGAAGAGGCCTCATCGTGCATTATATCCTTGTGTTTCTCCACTCGTCGCCTAATGACCCAACAAGCGTCTTGGTCACGCATGTCTTGCTAAAAATGGCCAGTGTTAGTGTTGGTTATTTGTAAACATCACTATACTCACTTCTGGAGGCAATTCTCCACACTACGCAACTAGAACGATGCTCGTACTCTGTTTTGATGCTCTTTGCTCTCCGTATTGTCAATGAGTTCAGTAGAAGCTTGATGTATCGACAACGTGATTAATCTTGCTCGAAATGCACGCTGAGTTGCAAATAAGAACCACGTCTGGTGTCATACAAAATACTACAGGGCTTTGAATACAGCCTTCTAATTACATCCAGCGTGAGAAATAATTGATTTCAAATAATCAAATCAAAGAAAGTAATTGAGTTTATTTATAGGCTCGCGCATCGCTGGGTTACTAATACTGAGATGCCCACCGTGATTCGAAATCGCGAGAACTTTCTGGTCGAAATGAGAGTTAATCATGCCTACAGTTAGTGCAAAATTAGCGTTAGGAAAAAAAAACAATCTGGTTTTGTAGGGCAAATACAGAGAAGGTTGACGAACATTATGCTGCTCTATATTGAGCTGGCCGTTACGTTGCAAAGTCCTTGATATTCGAGACGGCCTGAGCTTTGTGTATATGTTTCTTCGTCTGGTTCGGGTGCCGTTTGAGGTCGTCTGTGTCTTACAGCTCATACATCCATTAGAAAGTACGTAGGTTTGTGGTCCGATTGTTCAGCTTCGTTGATTCGTTTCGAGGCGTTGTCTTTTGGTTTTTCTATATAGCCTAGAACAGATCCAACGCGGACTTATTTGTTCAGTTTGGTCTTGCCTTCGCCACTCGAACTAAATTGTTTATCGCTCGTCTTCTTCCGCTATTCTTCGCAACACAAAGAATACCTTTTGCCTATTTAAACATAAATATTATTTTTTACAGATAGGTTGTTTGCAGCGATGGGTGATCAAAGATTCGCTATCGGCTTTGATTGTGGGATAATTTATGTTTCAGTTAGGGTACCTTTAACTATGTCGTAATTGTTGGCTACTTGTATTTGAAAAATTTCTTAATTCGTAAACTTCTTAATTTCTAAATACAAGAAGAATCAATAAGACACCCAATAAACGAGCCATCTATTCGGCGCATCGGCTGGCTCTTGCCATTTATTTTTATTAATTTTTTTTGTCCATGATGCTTTCTCTATCAATGAGTACACCTCAATGTGTGTAAGAGATAATCCCATTTCCGGACCACCAATGAACCTAAAAATGCTATTCGGCAAAAGTACTCTCGTCAATTTTTCACGGTCAAATTCAATTCCCTTCTCTAGAATCGTCGTTCAACATTTTCTAGCCAGCACACGTATAAAAGTTACTAAATATTAACAATCAGGTTTTTCAGTATGTGCCCGCCAAAGTTCAAATTACAGATACTTGTGTTCGTGACGATCTTTGTAACTTATAAGAGCATCATCATTATGCCTATTTCTGGGGAGAATAATTGTGCGTACAAACGAGCCGTCCATATATAGCAATGTAAGCAAGGTTCGCTGAGGTGATGGCCAATATGTATATCTCTCGACGGTACTTTTATATAACTCGAATATAGAGATGGCGTACGTAGGCATATCCGCCAAGTGAATCAATAAGTTCATGTTAATTAACAACAATAGCGCGATTATTTCTTCATACAAGGAAAAATGACAGAGTTGCTTTTCCTGATTTTCTACCAATGACCGTCTCACTACGGGATATGATAGCTATTATGAGTTTGAAAATCGGCTATAACTCGTTAGAACTACCCCGGATGACAAAATACAAATGTAGCGTATATTCACACATAGTAAGCAGAGGCGTGCTCGATTATACATTATTCCAATAATTTGTCTACTCGAAATGCGGGATTAACCACCAACGAGACGGCCAGGACACATTAGTTTTCTGTCACTAGCATCTCATGTATGAACTGCAACTGCGCGAGTCGCTTTGGGCTCAGGGCAACTTCCGCAGATTCGGCTAAAGAGTTGGGCGGTGGAGATAAAACAACGTCTTCACTTTTGCGTCTGAAAGAGCTCTCGAACGGTTGATAACACGGATTGTCTATTGACAAGCGACTATGTGGATAGAGTGGTGCGTCCAGGATGTCCGGGTTCATGCTGTAGCCCTGTATCGTAGAACACAGATTATTCGAAGTTAGTGTATTTGGTCGTTGAAGAAGAGATCGTATGTAACTAAGGAAACGTTCTTCCATGACGTTTGCTATTGGCGATATGTTAAACTTTATGATATTTAAAATACCTTGCACGATATATAATATAACCCGTTGGACCTTAACACATCTCACACTGGCCATTCGTACGGTTCTCTTATGCACCGAGTTACCTACATCTGTATGTTTTTTGTTCAAATAGAAACAAATGATTGGGACTATGTTAAATTAATTAAAAGGCGGTTTACGATTTTGTCAACCATCGATCAGGGTTTGATCAGAATAGCAGGGATGACTACTGTCCAATTAATTATTTAATGATACGTTGCACTTACCCTTCCAACGAATGGCAAAAAGCTTCTTTCGTGCTTTCTTTCAGGGGTGCAACGAGATCGACAGTAAAATATCATTTTGAGTGCAACGAGCAGGAGCAGTAATACGACCACAATGCATGCTAATGTAATTGCACCGCTGAAAAATCACAAAATGATTTCTGTGTTTTAATTTGGATTGTAGCTATTTTAGCATAACATTTCGACTTTGTCAAATTGATGCAATTTCCTTTACGTATATTATATAATGCCACGTGTTGAAGTCAACCATCGTACTTACCAAGGGTAAGCGGTAATTTAACATAGAAACAGTGGAATCTGTGGTCAAATTGGAGAAATGTGATTTCTGGATACGTAGCTCGTTAGCAGCTGGCTCGACAGAACCAAGTATACATAGAACGGATACATTCTATATACGCATTGTGGCGTATTAGCTTGAACCGCTGTACGACAGAGTTATGATAGGGATAGCTGCAGTATGTTTGAATCAAGTATTGAAACTGGGTATTGCAACAATATACTCTCTCGAAAAACCCGTATTGATTAAACAACAATGCTTTCGGGTTAACCCATAGCCAACATTTAACGTTTACGAAATTGCTTTTTTCATTGTTTCGCGAGACGGACCTCTTCAACTCAAATGTGCATTCGGGGGGCGGGGGGCATCGAATCCGTGCACTTGCGTGTCCTCCAAGGGTTGGGTCCAAGGCTCACACGGATGGACCACGCCACCGGGGTCAACGTACTGATTAAACAATACGAACTTATATCTAACATTTGAACCGGGGTCATTAATTTCCATAAGCTGGTCGAAATTGGTAGTATCTTGAAAGCGTTCAAGAATCCTATCGACAGAAATTCGTAGGAAGATATCCACAAGTTCTTTTATTAATGTATTCATATGGTTCTTTTATTAATGTAATTTAGCAACCCGATCATAAACTACAATTAGTTATACTCTCCCGCCCATAATTAGTACGTAACAGAACAGATCCTGATATAGTAATATTTGCGCAGGATGAACATTTCGCAGTAATTAAGGATTAATAGTTAAATATGATTAATTCGCAGTAATAAATAATAATTAAGAAATTAACATTTGTTGCGAACTATTCGAGTCTGACTATTTAAATTAATACACGGATGTCGCCGTTTTTTGGAGATCTGGTAGATAGAGACGAACGGAGGGTCCATAGATGGGAACCTGGCGACCGTTGCCAATCTCCGCAGAGACGTGTTGAAAGGACACTTGTCACAGAAGAAGTCACTTCGTTGACTGCTCTGTTTTCAATTGCTGGACGTCAATTTACGCGTCGAACTGACAACCTCGTCCCGTTAGGTGGCGCCCTCCGTTCGTTCATGTATGATTGTCACAATTTTTTTAGTCATATATATATATATATATATATATATGGTTATTACAGTGGGTGACGAAAGTCATAGGTAACCACCTCCGGTAATAATATCCGTATTCATTTTATTTAATATCCCATATGTATTATATTTTGACGTCTAGATAATGCCGCCAAATTCAAATATGTCTGAGACAGCTACGTTTGTCACAAAATTGTCGTCACAAGTATAAACTAGCGCCTGCGAGTAATCAAACCGAATGGCTGAGATATTGTTGTTCCGTTAGGGAAAATCCTTCGTCAATACCTAGTACTAAGAACGGTCTTAGTGACTGTCAAGGTCAAAGGGGCTTGGATGGATCTCGATTCCGAGGCTGCGCAATGTCTACTTTTTCAATATCTCAATCTATTGCTATCATGTAATTTACTGTCGCCAACGTCATGCAGACAATACAGCCATACCCAAATCACTCCGTCTGTAGCACTCCGTTGTCTAGAGCTACCTGCTAAATTAATGGAGTAAAATTTTCGTGCAAGGTTAGGTTATATATGCCACCATGATGCTATCACGTTTAAATTGGTACACGGCTATGTCATTTTGAGATACCGGGCCCGTCCTGTTCAGGTGGACCCGTGCGATACATTACGAACTTCTTCAGGACGGCAACGGGGCACCACGTCAGGTTCACGTTAATTGAGTGCTGGTCAAGCTAAAGTGCGTATGAGACTATATAGTGTAGAACATCAGAATCGCCATAGTTATTTATACTCATAAGTCTTTGTTGTGATCAATTCATATGAGCGGGTACGATCTTAGTTGGTAGGGTTTAATCTCCACCATTTTAAAACCCTGAGCTTGTGTATTATTACACTAGAGCATACCCGACTAGTACACATCGCTCACGAACACATTGAAAACCGATTTCTATGAAACACAACATAGTTTAGGGAGGCTTCTCTTCATGCTATTCATGGGTAAAGCCGAACTCGTGATCTAATCACCTGTAAAACTGCATATTTACGCGGACGACTTCAAGCTAATGGCCGATACCGATTCACAGGATGATCGGGCAGTTCTTCAGCCAACGGTGGATGATTTCTGCAAGTTGCCGACTCGCATTGGTTAACGCCTATGAGCATACAAATTGTCAGTCATACACTTCGGTTCATGCAGCCCACGTCAGCATTATGAGCTTTGCCTGAAGCTGTGGTCCCCATATATATGTACGCTAACATTATCTGGAAACCCCGTAAAATTTTGGCACCTAGGGCTGTTATAGAGAATGTAAAAGGAATTTGTGCGACGTGTCGAATACAGATGTAGCCTCTCTTGTAACACGCTAACGATGGCGAGTATTGGCGGCAGACTATAGAGGGCCGACCTAAAATATCTGAGAAATCTGCCTAAGAGGTAAGGAACCCTTGAGGATTTTTTTTACCTTGGCCATCTTGTGAGCATTGAGGGATTTATGTTCTGGTCAAAACCCGTGGCCAACATAGAACGTGCGAATCACTTTTTGTTTGTATGGAGAGGTACTTGGAATTCCGGTAGAAACAGCTAAACCAGTCATAGCTTTAGTTAGAGTGGATTATTTTCCTGGATGGTGAACACCGCGTTATGAACGAAATGCGAAGATGGTAATACACATAATAATAATGCGAGCTAAATGCAGATTTGGGGCCTGACTACCTGCCCCGAGATGTTTCTAGTATGAAATTATACACCATATAATGTCATGTCAATGCTCCTTTATTTCCGTATGCAATAAAGTATATGATGTTTGCAACAAAAAAATGACAAACAGCCCATGCGATTGGAATGAACTAAGTATAAACTACGATAGATTCTACACACTCAAACCTTACAATAATGTACACTGCCATACCAATAGGTGTATACCCACGTCAACCCCCCTGCACTGGATCGGCGCACTTTAACGGAGATCGTAATGTCTCTGGGAGTTCGTGCGTTTGACGAAAATCTCCTCCTCTCAAATAGGAATATAACCGGAATATTTCGAATTCAGGTTTGAGACCCATGTGCGATACATAGCCCAATGCATCACGCTTGGACGCTTATATGGGATATTTAACGAGGTGATTTAAGATTAAGAAAAGAGCTTAAGCATTGTGAAGTTGCAGCTCCTTTAATGAACCAATAAAGCTTTCCCTTTACCTTTCTAGAAACAAAACTCATTTCCGAATGCCACCAACGGGAGTCAACGCTGCATACACTTTTATAGTTTAAATGAATAACTGAATGTGTTATATGTACATCGCGGCTTTGGCCGTCCCTGAACAAAGTCTCATAACGACACCAGGTTATAGTAGGACAGGAGACTCCTTAACAAAACGCACGGTCTAACCTGTGTTAGTGAATCAGAAACTGAGATGTCGTGCAAATCCCTTATTTCGTATAGGCGCTCGTCAGGTTATCAACAGTATCTGTGCTCTGGTCGAGCTTTAGTAGCATCCAGCACAATAAAGCACACCTGTACAAATAAAGCCCTCTTCTATACCCACCATTGAGGAGTCAATAGTTCAAGATTACCGACGCACTCCCGATTGAAGGTAGTGTCTACAATTTAATTAACATTACTGTTAATTGTCTACAACCAAGCTCTCGAAGTGACTCCTGTGGAGGATTTGTTGCACTTGATGAAGGTTAGCGATCACTTCGACAGATGCTGTTGGCGAATTCGGCGGAGCGTCGAGAATAACCTCCTCACTCATCCGCCGCGGAGAGTTCCGGAACTCCTCGTAAACAGGATTGTCGAACGATAACAAATGATGAGTTCGAAGCCAATAGGAGCGACAGCATACGGCCAGTTTTAACACGATGAGCAGGATCAATATTGCGACCAAAACTCCCGCTACTGAGATTGATCCACTGGAACATCAAAAATGGTTCGCCCTCTTAATCCCGCACTAGTGTTGATAGAAAAAAATAAAAACTTCAAATATGTTGGTTGAATGTTGAATTCGTATGATAATTCAATGAGATGTTAAATTAACTGATCTAATATAATAAGTACCGAACGAAAATTTCACTTTCGAAATTTCATAACTTAGCTATGAATTTCCTCAACACTTGCCGACTACACCATAAGGGGTTTTAGGCCAAGGGTCACATTAGGTTCCGCAACAAGGAATCACGCACACGTTTCTTTTGAGATTGTTGCTCACAGAAGTGGTGGACAGATCCCCTATCTTACTAAGCAAACGCGATGACGATTTAGCTTGTACCAGCTACGAAAGTGCACACAAGAAAGAATCAATGAGCAAGCACCAAAGTTACGACTTGAATTAGTCGATATTTACCTATTGAGATGCGGCAGTCAATTTTGTTGAGGATAGGAAATCATGAATGCTGGTGGTAAGAGGATTAACAAGGAGTTCGATTGACAATCACAATAACTGTATTCAATTCTTTGAGTTAGGGACAACCCGGAACCCTTAACGGTGGTGTCTATCGATGTGGCGATATTCATCGCTGCCCCTTACGGCTAATGAGAACGATTATGAAGGTAATTGTGAGTAATATGACACCAGAGTCCGCATATGCCATATGATGGGCCTCACGATTGTCAGTGATTACGGCAATGATCATACAATCCCCAGTGCTGCTTGTGGGATATTTGTTAGACCCGTACAGGCCTGCCTTCTGGAAAAAAGATAAAACCTCCGGATGCACCACCGTAGAGAATCAATAAATGCTCTCTAACATAATGTAACCAGTTGGTTGAATAAAGCCATCTTCAGTTGCCATTGGCTTCCTCTCAAAGGGCATATGCATTACTTATTCAAACACGACATACAGCTCATTTATGCATGAAAATAACAGCTTGAGGATGGCAGACAAATCATCCCATGGAGAACACAAGGTAAATAAAAATTGTGCTGGACACTTCAGTAGCTCGTGACGCATTGAACAGAAACAATTTGCAGTACATATAGTATACAATTGCAGTATCATCATAAGGGTAACCCAACACTGATCAATACACTACACCCTCCCTGGGTTTCCTTTTAAGTTGTACAATCCCAGTTGCGGTTGGGTTTTTATATAACGCAGCTGATCGCTGTCTTCGAAAGAATGGTATCATCATAGTAGATATAATATATATATACATATATATATATATATATACGAGTGGTAACTGGCCGGTAACTTCGATATGGTCACACTACAAACAGCATACTAAACAAACCAACTTCTGACCCATCCAGTTTTTAGGGGGAACGTCAAACAACATGCGCTGTATATTTCGTACAGATTCCTGGAGCATACCTTAGAATATAACCCATAGAAATATTATTTTCACATAAAGCAGGTTCGAGATCATCGATTATCTATATCGACCATCGTTCCGCGTGGGTCCACAGATATGCTCCCTATGGCTGGGTTGGGTCTCCGAAAACAAGGTCCAGGTTAGGGTTCACGAGACTTGACCACCGAGCATTGCCTAACACTGGCTTGCACTTAACTCCTAGCAGGTGACGGGCACTATTCGGAACAAGCATTTGCTTTGTCCGAACACACAAAGATATTACGTACGTATTGGCTACACAATAAGTCGCCAGGATCGCGTCCAGCCTTCATAGTAATAACATGTATCAATTAATCGAACACGGTTTTGCCGGAATCGACAGATGTCGTTCCAAGTCGAATGAGTAGCGTTTTTAATTCAATTTACAACAACAAAGACGTCATACAAGCACGTGCCCGTTAATAGAGGACTTACATATAGATTGGGTCCGCGACTATCTCCATTTGTATCCACTGTCTGTCGCACTTCTTCTTCAATTATAAAATTCAACAACTTCACACTACCGTGTTAATGAGAGAAAGAGCTCGCCAGCTCGTCAGATTTCGTCTATTCGAAATTGGCAAATCTTGCCGCCGTAAGTGGCGGTCCTATGGCGTCAATGCCCGGCTTAGCTTGGGCCAAGGTTGGCAATTCTTGGGGCATATTGTACCTGCCGTTGTAACAGCCGCCACCTGTTGCACTGAACCTACGCTAGCTCATCTGGCCAACGAAGAGGCGTCAACGGATTAGATCGATCTCTAAGCGACGGACACAAATCCAGAGAGATAACAGGGAACGCGGCAGTGGATTAACAAGTCGAATATGGTGTACTCTAATGGCAGAGCTAACGAACTAATCTGGTACAATGGCGATTCAAACTGTTATCATATAAACAAAATATTATTTCGGAGGGTCCACTGGGTTACAATTGACGAGACAAGCTCGATTTTAATCGCCTCTGTCATCTCGACACGTGATTCGCTGATGCTTTATATTTAGATAGATACGACAGCATGCGAAAGAAAAGCGACTCTTATTGATCTGCCTACATGTGTCCAACAATATGTATGTTACATAAAACTCTAGCCAACAGTGTGACCGCTGCAGTTTTTGGGAGTCCCCTATCGGACATATGATACAACGTGTTTCCTCTTCTTGTCGATGAGATAATGGATTTTGGTGACAATATGTGCCCAAGGGATGAGGTGTTCTGTGATCACGGAAGATAATTTTCGGAAACCACATATCTTCATGTACGTTACCATATGGTGTATTGATACATATTAGACAATTATACCTCGCTTATGTCACTTCGATATAAAAACTTGACCTACTTGAATTCGTTTGAAGTATAAATAATAATCACAGTAGTAATTATAGTTATTATGATTATATTTGCATCCCTGGAATACGCGGCATCAAAGGCTGCTACTCTGTTACTGCGCTCAGTTCCTACAGGCACATCTTCCATTTGGAAATTTCAGCCAACCTATCTATCCCTCGCTATGCGGAAACTGAACAGACTGTCAGCGACCAAGTGAAGATTACAGTGTAACACGATTGGTTACGAGAGGACCCTACTTAGGAGTCGCCATAGTGTCATAGTTTGCCAAAGTGACTTCATTAGTATGTTTATTTATAGATTTGATAGAATAAATTGCCGTCGAGTGCAGGTTAAAAGTCGACCTCTTAAGTGAGAAGTCCACACCACAACTCGTTTAGGTGATCGACATACGTACATCACAACGATCTGCCTGGAAAATATATTGGTATAGATTGCCTGACGTAACCATTGTTCTTAGTGGTGCAATATATAAAAAAAATAATTCGAATGGCTAGAAGCTTCCCATAGACAGCTTTTTACCAACATCGCTGTCACGTGATATAATATTTCGATACTGTTTGCCCTTCGGCGACCGAGCCACGAAGCGCGGGGGAGAAACCCTAGATGTAGCTGTTGTCGAAACTATTGCTGGCGAGCTAGTTACGTTGCCCAGAAAAAATATATGGCATCCTTCATCGAGATTAATAGCAACATAATGTCCTTCTATAAAATCGTGTGCAGGAGCGTGCTGCACTGGTGTTCAGTTGTTCTTCACATTAAGCCCGGGCGAAGAACGAAATCAAAATGTAAGCATGAGTCAATGGGTCTTTTTTTTATTCTCACCACGGTTTCAACACTAATTCAGTCCCTTTGGCAAACTTGGTTGTCGATAACCTCGAGCGATACAAGCGTTCCTCCAGTAATTTCCATGAACCTTTGGCGGATGATTGAGTTTGCCATCCGATTCGTTGCCAATACGACTGGATAGTTGCGCGCTGGAACCGAGTTCGTTTGAGATAAACTATATGTATACATATATATGTATATATATATATTTTTTTCGTTTTAATTTTTTTATAGAGGTTAAAGGTAAACCCTGCATGGACACAAGGCTTTTCTTTTCAAATCTTGATTCTGAATTTGTCATTAGCGAGTACCTTCATTATGAGCACAACAGTGCATATCCTTAGCTATAGAAGGGATTGCTCCTAGAGGCACTAATATCAAAATGACTCAAAAAGGCATGGTTTTCATTCTAGTTGTACCCTTGATCGGTTACTTACCGCCAACATCTGTATGTTTCTATTGAGTGCTGTTTATGTTAGAGAGGTAAGCATTATGATATAACGTGAATACCCTATAACCCTAAATGGCGAAGCACTTGAACGTGAAGCTAAGGATTCTCAGTGGAACTAATAATAAATGATGCGGCAGACTCACACAGGGGCATTCCCACCGACCCTTTTTTTGATGTCGGTTAAAGGCTAAATGCAGACCAGACTTGACGACTAAGGTATTCGTCTAGTACTGTGGGACTCTTACCCACTAAAACCCTGGGCCTCTTCGACTTGGGCCTTGGTCCGGAACTGCGTTTGTATTAGACAGACAATAGTAGGTATCTACCCCATAGTGTCTAGTGTTCTGCAACGAAATTTACCTCCGTACGTATATGTGACGATGGCGTAATTTGAGTAATCTGTCTCTAACACCTTCACAGCAACGAGGTCACCCGATAAGGCGATGAACGCAAAGCCATCCTCAAGGGGGTACGCCAGATGGGAAATACGCGCTGGACGTCTAAAAGCATCGTTGAATGTCGTTATTAGGACTGACAGTCTCCGACGCAGCGTCTAGCGTCCTGTCGCCATTTACACCTTACAATCATTTGTTTTATAGCTCCGCTACTCGATCTGTTCTCAGCGATTTTTCGAGTACAATTCGATGTTCGAACATACCAGTATTCAGTCGGCAATATATTCACTAGGTCAGAGAAGGGAGTCGCGTTTATACATTGTATTGTACATTTGTAACTTACTTCTGTTCCGTGAAATCGACAACAAACGAAAAGTTGCCGTCTCGGTTCTCCTGGAAATTGAAACGATCACAACTTGTCTTATTCAACTTCAAGCGGTGTTAAGTTGGCACTGAATTGTCCATGGGAAAGCTAATTATTGGTAATGTAATCAACTCGCAGGTGCCTCACCTCAAAGGACGTCGTAACACATGAGGCATCTCCTCCTCGGATGATCTTTCCCGGTATGATCAGACCACCTCGATGAGTAACGTAGAACTTGAGATCCTTGTACTGTAATCAAAACATTGAACAGCAAATGCCAAAATACAGCCTCTTTAATTGTTTCCGATCTAACGGCTGATACACGCCCTATCAAGATAACATCTATAATGCGTACGTTGAGTGGGTCAGTGTATCATCTACGCTTGAGTAGCCACAATAGTTAACACTAAATGAAGTGCATTAATGCATTAACTTTGAGAAACAGAAAATCAATGCAGCATGCAATTACAATCAATGCCGCATGTCACTGGTACCTACCTGGTTAAAATTAAAAGGCTCATTCTCCTGATTTTGGCCCAAAACAGCGCCTACACATACTGCAACGGCTAGTGTCGGCACGCTGAACTTCATAGTGAACACTCTGTTAGACGTGAGCACTCTCGGTCGAGACGAACAGCAAGCTCTAATGTGAGTGCTGAAATCGAAATGACATGTATATATATAGCCAGCGAAACTGGTCAGTCGCAGCGTATTTTCGACGGAACGCATTTAGGATGCCAATTGATAATTGGGAGTTGACGTCGTTGCCTGAGTTAAATGTCCTTATAATGACTTCAGATGCATTAGTTCTGGAGATGCGCCGTCGCGCTCAATTGACCTCAAGGTTACTGGCCTGGTGGCTATTTGGATTTACTCATAATGGAATGAGTAATTTGTTGAGCTCGAATCTATATTGTGCAGTTTGCGTGGACACTGCAAATGTGTTGTTATAGTTCAACTCTGCGCCGTCAACAATCACTGACAAATGCTATAATCTATAAGCACCGGTCCCGCTCAATCTCGAGAAGAGACCTTGTCGACACAAGTTTCCAACGCGATAAACTGGACGTCACCTGGTGATTCAAAATCATCAAGTTATGTTAATCATACAAAAGCTTATGCTCATAAAAAAGCACGCTTTGTATGCCAAAGCGTAAAGAGAGTGAATTTAATATTGCTATACCTCAATATCGTAATAATTGTTTGATGTTTTCATGTCATTTCGTAACCTGTTATAGCTATTTAGAAAACGCGATTTCTCAGTAAAGTTGAAACAAGGTAATGAATATCTTCATTGAATTACATGCTCTCACAAGGTAGTTTATGATTTGTTGTCACTTCGGGATGTTATCCCGTTGACTGATACTCAAGGTCACACAGTCGAAGTCATTAATCGCGATGCTAACGTGTACGCGCGCATTTTGTAGCATATACGAGTCAGTATGGTATAGAAAGTTGCATAATTACTGCATACCTGCATACAGTAGTAATTACATTATACTCGAATACCAGTATCATTTTTAGTATCATTACTTCAAGCTTCCGCAAATTACATTGCTCCATTAAGACAAGTTGGTATTGGGATCAATTTACAAGGTCTCTTCCCTTACAAGGCCTCCCGCCTACTTACCAATGGTAGACCGAGTAGTTGTTCAGTCCAATCTCGAAGATCCTTGTTCATATTATTAGAACAGCCATCAGGCAGCTCGGCGAAGGTGGCGCTCCGACCCAAGACTATATCCGCGCAATAAAAAACAGCTTTTCAATTGTATCAAATATCGGGACGCTTATCGTCTCTGTTAAACTCGGAGAACCGAATGAAAACACTGTGAACGATTGCAATTTTACTAAATTCAACCGATTGTTAAAAGTACTCACTACAAATGTATCTTCCGCAAGAGGTAGATCATAAGAGAACGATTCAAGGCAACTACGATGCATCCAAAGAGAGTGTCATTCTATGTTGTTAATTTTGTTTTTTAATGAATACTACTTAGTCGTCCTAAACATCTATTATACATCCTCTGTACCGACGACGTTCGAGAGGCTGCTGTCATACCCATGGACACGATTAGCTCACTAACAAAATGTGCCGTCATTGCCTCTAAAAAGTCCATCACAAACTATACCCTGAATGGGGACTTGATACATCAAATGTCCCCATTTGTTTTCAATCCGTAATCTATTAACTCATATATCGATTTTCGCAAAGGTGGTTTCTACTTAAATCTGGTCTAATTTGATGAAGGCATCGGTCAGACGTTTTCGCAAAGTCGAACCTAGATTTGAATTCACTTTTGATGTAGAAGGATACTTCGACTACCCCAAAGGTAGAAAATAACACTTGCATCTACTTTACGTATGCGATGCTATCTCTTCATCTAGAGTTAACACAAATAGCATAATTAACATAAGACTATTTTCGAGTGGAACCTAGTCATTCATTGGGACTTCGTGTCCTTGAGCGGTAAAGGCACGTCTGCCCGTTTTATGACCAGTGGGCGCATACCTGTTTATGTCGTGCATTAGCTGTTGCTAAGTGTTTGCAAACCTATTCTTCACTTGTCCCGATGGCGTTTGCGCTTTCACTATGTTACTTTAGTAATTCACACCATAGATGTATAATTGTTTATATTTGTCATATATAGCTTTGTGTACTTGTTAGGATACCGCGGAACATTTTCAACAATGATATATTGTCGAGCGAACCTACAAGCAACCGATGTCGATGCCAACACTCGTATCAATACAATGAACTCTGTAAGATTTCACAATGCCACAAACAATCAATGAGCCGATCTTGTTTACTTTAAACAGGTCACAGTAAACACGTTTTATTACTACTTACTATTGTACAGAAGCAACCGATTATTATCAGGCAGAAAGGTCAATTGGATAGAGTACTATGTATCTATGTATAAATTCATAGATCACGAAGTGAATACATCGTTCATTCACTAGATAGAGCCGCCCTCCCGTCCCCGGTGAGAGACGATCGGGCTCGGCGTTCGTTCGGACGTCGCCGAACATAAGATAGTATCGTCGTCGTAATCGTCAATCATCGTTTCATCGTTTGTGGGTCCTCCTTCATCTTTGGCTTGTCAGTGTCCGTCGTGGGTCAGAATGTTGAATCGAACTCGCCGATGATGGGCATGTTCATTATCTTGTATCTATCGATCTGTTGATTTCATTGTCGATGTGTTGTTGTTTGAATACTGGCTGGAGGGCGGGGACCGATCGACTGACTCGTTAACTGTCCGTTGTCATCGTCCGTTTGCTATTGAAGGAGAATCGAACGTTCCGTCCTAATAGTGGCCGTATCCGTGGCCATATCCAAGGCCGGCACCGTGTCCGTATCCGAGACCGACACCGTGTCCGATAGCGGCGACGGGTGCGGCGTACGAGGCATGGGCGACAACGGGGGCGGCGGCAATCGTCTTGGCAACGGCGGCAACTCCGGGGGTAGCGATCGAGGTGGCGGCGGCGGCAGCGGGCGCGGTTCCTGGCTCGTTGGTCTTGATCGAGGCACGGAAGCCGAGACCGTCAGCGACGTAGTTCACGACACGGGAGCGGCCATCGATGTCGACGAGACCGTACGAGCCGGCGACGCCGAGCTTGTTGCCAGCCTCCGAGCGGAAAGTGCCGCCAGTCGAGTGCTTCTCGTTGTAGGCGAACTTGTAGTTGCCAAGACCATCCTCGGCGCGGGAGGACACCGACGAACCGCTCGAGATCGCGGCGTGTCCGACGAGGCCGGCCTGGGCGGCGGCGAAGAGGGCAGCGAGGGCGACGAACACCTTCATGTTGAATAATCGAAGTAGCTTCTGTTTTGCCTGAGCAAGCACTGATACCGTTCATACGCACAGTGTCCGTCTTAAATACCCCCAAGCCATGGATAGCCCGTACAGAGTAGTGGGAGGTGGGTGTAGCTGGTTAGTGTGTATGTGCGTCGGTGTGTGTGCAAGAAAACAAGCAAGTAAGCAGCCAACACACGCCTCGGCCGTCTTGCGGCACGAGCGCCGCCACCGACGCCATCGCCTCCTCCGATCTGTTCTGAGGGGGAGATGTCGGCGGTGGCGACGCGAAATCGTACGATGAGACAGGCGGTTATGCAGCAGCGCAACGTCCGTGTAGAAGGTACGAGGGGCGGCTTTAGCTAGCATGTGCCGGTGAGACGATGTCGCGGGGCGGCTGATGCTGCTGCTGCTGCTGCTGCTGCTGCTGTAACTGTTGCTTCTGCAACAGGTCCTGCTGATGTTCCTGCTGTTGCGCGAGACTTGTACCGTCCTTGGGGCTTGGTTTAAGTCCACTCCGAGCATTTGGTCGGTTTCAGCGTTTGCTCGAGCAAAAAATTAGTGGCGCCCTCTTCCACAGACAGACCCCCCACCCCACCACCCATCCCTGACTGCGATTGCAGACGTTGGCCGAACACGTTTACCACATACCTTCTTGGTTACATACCCTGTCCAGCTAACTATACTCTGGCCGCGCACCGAGTCACACCACGAAAATAATTACTCTGTCAAACGCTTCACGGCAGTAGCGCCTGTTGCCATCTTTGTCACTGGTCAATGGACACAGACATGCAAACAGACAGACCCATTCGAGAATCTGCAGCATCGACCGGCCGATTTGGCCACCGCGAATTTTAACCAGAATCGCCAAACGCATGCCAGCAAGCTCGTTGCAACGGCCGCGGCAGCAGCAGCTGCAGCATCGGCGTGTACAACGGGCGCCGTGAACAGAAATAGCGGCAGGGGCGTTCGACGCGCGTGCGATGGCCGTCATCCGATCAACGGAACCATCGAACCAGAAAGTCGACAGCTAACAACTAGTGATATGTACAGCCGTAGAGCCGGACAGCCGTTTGTCGCAGTTGGTTTATCACGACCCCGGCACATCCGCTGTAAGAGCAAAGGCGGCTATGCGAAGTGTGTTGTTAACCTCAGTAATGAATTTAGGAAGGGGTGTGGCCAGCAACAAAGCCTCCATCGTACGCTCATGGGGTGGAAGTGCTCGCTCCAGAAGAGTTATTGATTGCGATAATGTAACGTCTTAGCGCTCATGAGAATCGATGGACGTAACGGAGAGAAAGCGATCAATTGTCCACAATCTACAAGGTACTGTATTAGAATGAATAAGGATGCGAGATCCAAACGCTATGCTCGATAGGTTTTTGGGAGGGTAGTGCACAGTCATTAAAGAGTCACTGCCGTCATTCTGGTACAAGTGCCTGCTAGAGTCAATAGTAATCCATTGACAGATGAGTTGGAGGCTCTGCTGCAACTCTTATGGTTTAAAAATAGAATTGAAAATACATGTGTCCAGATGAAAATGATATGCGATTGTTTTTACTGGGGCGAAAATGATCATTTTGCCCAGTTTCAATTTTGACTGCGTTTATCTCGAAATCTTAACGAACGAGATTAGAAGGTTTGCAGAAAATAGACTTTACCTAGCTATAGGTTATATAATGGTCATTTCTACAAAGTAGTCAATCTTTTCTTGCATTGAAGTTAACAAAAGATAGCTCTTAAAAAAAGTGCCAATGGTCCGCGCTTTTCTTGGAAAGGTCAAAGAGACAACTTCTCGAACCCTAAACACTTGTTGGCGCTCTGTTTGGTGAGGGAAAGGTTTACAGACATTTTAGGATATTACACAAAACTGTAATATCCTAAGCCGAAGTTATTAAATATAATTTGTCAGAAAAGCAGCAAAATAGTGTACATAAGTTGGCTTCATTTTTTACCGATAGCTCAAGTTTTATACACGTGGATTGTATAGAGCAATGATAGATGATATAGTTCGAGCGGACAAAGTGATAAAACAACTATGCCGACGGGCAACGTGGACATCGCTCCATGAATTTTATAACACGTGTCTCGAAGAAATGAAAATTACAAAAATTACTTTTACGTTGGTTTCGACTGAGCCGGGATTCGTCAGCATGTTGCCTTCTACCATGAATCAACTCTCGTCATCGTTATTTTAATTCTGGTTAGGTAGTTTTGCGGAAGGTTGGTGAAATATAATAATTATCAATACTGTCTACCCATCGTATCTTGCCGTACAACAAAACATCTCAGTGCAAGTAGAGAGATGAGAGCCCAACAGCTAGTGATTTTTACCTTCTAGATTTAGCCTATCATCAAATGAGACTAAATGCGCATCCACGGAACCGCTAGTACCATCGTAGAAGTCTTAAAAAATCAGCATTGTCGCCAGAGAGATGAGCATCTGGTTTTCGACGGAGGAGTGGACGTGGGGGATAATAATAATAGTAATAATAAGTGACCTCGATGTAAACAACAGTGTGAGAAGAAAATGAAATAACATACAGTCAAGCATAGAGTAATATTGCAATCAGAATATCATTCGTTGTTCAACCCATTGGGATTAAATAAGTGGTGGTAATGATAGAGAGGAGTCGAAATTGCAGATACTCAGAACGGACAAAGCACATCAACATGTTGCAACACTGCAATGTGCCTTTGATAGGTATTGCCGTCTAACCCAAATAATAGTTTAAAATCTCGCAGAGGTGATTTTACGTATTCCATTTGAACATAAGCGGATTGAGGAGACTTCGACGCAAACTATTGGGCAGGAGCGGGATGATATGTAAGTATATTTTTACCTTTTGCCTTTCACTGCTCTTACACGTCCGTCTACTTGAGTCTTGTTCAGCGCGCCACGTAAATCCATTCAGTAGGTTTGAAACGTGTATGATATAGCTATTAATTTTCAACAAACGGTTATTTCTTTATTCAGATATAGTCATTCTATTGTATGCTGTGTACACTTCAAAGCACGCACATGACAGCCCAGAACTACAGTATGATTAGAAAAAGACCCATTCAACAGAAACAGTACTTCGCTGAGCAGAATTTGAATAAAACAGAAATATGTCTTCCACCAGCACCAACACCACTATTCTCGCCGTACCCCACGCGTGTGAGTTACATTCGTACACCTTTTTCTCCATTATTGATATCAGTTGGCACCTCGAAGCTTGTCCCTGTTTACTCTATGTTTGTTCGCTGTGACTCCACACGCAGTAGATAACGAGTAGATGACGAATTGTGATTTTGTGCAGAAGGAGAACAATTTCTAACGGGACGATCACGATCAATGGGAGAACACCTACGTCAGATGAGAGGAATGGCCACCGCCGGCATGCGCCCCCATACACGATGGTATTAAAATCGAGCCAGCACAGAATAGTGGTGGTTAGCCGAGCTGTCAAAATGGCCCTAGTGCTTCCTGTCAAGGAAGCCAATTTGCAGTTGGCGATCAACCATTTTTTGTGTGTTGGTATTCATCATGGATTCTCTTCTAGCTGAATATTGCCGATGGAATGGTCGCGTACACCTGATGTATGGAATTCTTATAAACACGACATACGTATGCATCACGTTGAAGCTGAGAGACGTATTTGATGGATAGGTTACACCCGTGCTTGCTATTGTAGTGACTCGTTAGTTAGATTTGCTTGGAAGGGACAGGCCACATTGATGTGATCCCTTAGAACCGATTCTGGTATTCATTTTGTGTCACCTAACTGGTCCACATATTTTCCTTAGAGATGGTTGCTTTTGTATAGTGTAGTATTAGAGCTAAACACGCACAAATGAAAAATCGGCAAGATGCATAGCGGAATTACACGATGACGACGACGACGACGACGACAGGTCCTCACCACCGACCGAATCAAGCGCACGCTGGCGTTGACAATAGTCTTCGGACATGTTGAGAGTTAGCCGAGCCGATAATGACGATTGTTTCAGCCAAGTGGGTCTGCCACGGATAGAAGTCCATTTCAGTGTTGGTCGACAATGTTAGACAAAATTTCACGTTGGCACCGACATCGGCAGGCAGTTGAACGAAGAATAGGGGGTATGTGGATACGGCCACCTAGCCTACCGACAAGTCTTCTAGTCCGCTGGCTTAAACTCACAGAAACCGCTGATACGGGCATGGCTAGAATTGTCTGGGTAAATCGTGACATCATCCCATTCCATTACATTTCATCATTGAAAAGCACGACCAAGGTACACGCACACAGAGTTAGCAAGGAGGCCAACCCACCAATTTCTAACATCTTTAAGTCGAATTACGTCAAAATTGTGTGTGTGTGTATAATTGTGTACCATGGTAATTGTGTACCATGCTAACATGTGTCTGGTTGGCTCCTATTCTATTTTCGTGATCTTATGAGGATGTCTGTCCAGCTCTGTTCTGACACGATTTCAATTTCGTTATGGTCTTCGTTTACAGAATATTATAATTGCAGTAATGCGGCCGGGGCTTCTGTTCTAGCCGGCCACTTTGGCCAGTTTCATATTTACTGTGATAAGATAACTACGGGCCAGGTAGCTGTTTCTGTTTCCGGCTCTGGTGCACTCTACTCGTAGATTGCCCCCCTCCCACGTTATAGCTGATAAGTTTTAGATATTTATTTTAGCGTGGTCGTGTATTTACTAGCCAATGATAAACGTATCGCTAATACGGTTAACTTTGCGCTGCTTCGGTTTGTGAGCAGGTTAGATTGAAAAAAAAAACTCGAGTTAATACAGACGGACCCGATTGCATAGGCGTTTACCTGTGTTTTAATAGACTAACAAGTTGTTACCAATGCGTCTATTTAACAGACAGTGGAATGTGTCTAGTATCTTCGGCGAAATATGTTGGAAACTAATATATATTCGATTCATCGTATATAGCTATATTTCAATAACCCTTGATAAAGGCGAATCAGTATTGTATTTATATTGATTGTAATATAGATTGGTGTGACTCATCATTACTAGTAGCCATTTGTGATGATGATCCTGAAAATTCTAGTTAACTAATAAGGTTGATAACGACCTATAATTCGGAAGTGTTCCCCGTGAAACTGCAGGGTGGAGGCGTACATATTATATATATATATATATATATATATATATATATATATATATATATATATATATATATATATATATATATATATATATATAATACATATATATATTTTACTGTCCTGCTCTGTTTTTCGATTAGGTATCATGCAGTTGCCGTTTGTACAATTGTTTCAGAAAGGTAGCTCATCTATTTTTGTTCTCGTAAGTTGTCGCAATCTGCTCAATAATATCCATATAGTACACCTCTTTCTTTCGTTTTTAGTTAATCTAATCATTGTTTATTTATATGCTAGCCAGCTATATGCATGTATATATACACGTGAAAATAACGACTATATGTTAACGAATGAGAAATACGTAAAATTGTGGTGTAAGGAAAGTTCCACGTGAAACGCCAGAGGTCACCTTCCTGGAGGCTCATAGCTGCCTATGGTCTTATATCAGCGGTAATGGAGCCCATATACGGACGACATGTCGACTTGGCCCATTTGTTTCCTTCAGAGTGTTATATCAGTTAAAGGAGTAGACAGGAATTAGGCAGGATAATTATGCGCCATTTACCCTAGCCTTTACGGATGTAGTCACTGCAGGCAGGGGGTTTCGGGCGGATAGAATCTCATTTTTTAGATCCTCAATAAACGGCGGACACTTCGTATACCAAGCGATTTTCCTTTAGTACAGCGCAAGTTGAGAACGCTTCTGGGTCCAAGGTACCTCTTCTCGGAGTTAGGGCGAGAGTGTTGACATGGTGTCGTTTTCTGACTCCTAATTGCAAGGGGTCCGCTTTCTAGCGTGGAAACGATGTTGAGAGATAGGAGTGAAGTCAGTTGGAGATCTGACTGATTCAACAGGGAAGCTTCAAGTATGGCAGGCCAAATATTTGAATATATGTGACAGGGAACCGGCAGACAAATAGCCATGATCTAGACAAGATTGGGATTCAACCCCAGTATTACCCCGCATTGATCACAAGACCTACCGTTGGCAGGTGCAATAAAGCACGCCGTATACTAGGTAGCGTTAGCGTCAACTGTGAGAGGAGTTAATGTTGTGTCGCTCGTCAATATTACAGGGAAATATTTGGCTCAAAAATCTATATCACGGAACGAGACGACAACATTGGTGTATGCTTGGGCGATTGGCACTGTGCTAAATTGAAGGTGACGATGGTAGAGCGATTAAATAGGCCATGGTCTTCCAAGACGATTTAAGTGTTTAGAACCGCTAGACGTCATGAACAGATTTTCTTGTTTGGCAACATGATATCGGTGTGATTTTCGATAAGTACTTTCATCAATAGTATTTCACCTGAGCCTTCCCTCCTCTGAACGAATGGATTCAGCACTATATATTAAGGTGCCGAATTCTAGTATCTGTAAAAGCTGGTTACCAACGTAGTTACGAAATTTATAATATCTCGAGCCTCCATTTATTGGCAACTATTACCTATCACTGGTCATCGATAGTCTGAATGTTTACCTCTCGGATCAGTTCATACATTGAAATTTTACCCCGTAATCACAATTGATTCTTCTGTAAATAATAATATCCAGTTGAGTTTAATATACGTGTTATTGTGTTGTATTATATCGAGTGTGGCAGGTCAATTAATGAGGCAAGGCTGGGATGCCCAACTTTTACTTTTAAAGCACCCACAACTTTTTAGGGTGTAGCCTAAAATACTGATAGTACCAATAACAAAGGGCTTTTCCTCGAATGTCCTGAAGCCGAAAAGCTGGCGAGGGACTACCGCAATATTATATACGTTTTTAGTTAACAACGTATAGGAAGTCTGTATCGACGAGAATGGTTATAAAATTAGATAGCATTACAGCAGTCGTATAATGAATGAATTGTAGTAACTACGTTACATTTGTTTTCAAAATCGAAACGAAGATGCGGATAACTGCAACATAATTTGGATCTAGTTAAACAACTGAATATATAATTCAAATAGATTAAATCGAATTTTGAATATAGTTAATTTCGTAAGTAAATAGGAACGCTTTTTCCATTTGTTTTCGATTCTAACACTGTGTATTGAGCCACCTGGACTTAAATGACAGCATTAAACGTCGTTTTTGTACTAAACCTATCCCATGACAAGATGATCTCATAGGGACAGCGTCCTTTTCGTAAATCTCAAAAGCAACTTTCGCTCCAGATCACTCTATACTCAACATCTGTGATGAAATATAGGTACGTTTATAGTTCATATACTTCTACCTAATAGCAATGAGACACGAAAAATAGATTCCATTAAGCAATAAATACGTCGTTTATTATTATTTTTATCATTATTATTTCAGTATCATCATATTTTTTGTTTTCATCACCACCATCATCATTATCGCTATTATTTTAAACACTTACAACATTGAAGTCAAATTAGCGTAATGTTGTAATTGCATCATCATCCTCTTCTTCTGATATATCACATTCGAAAACGGCTGTTCAGTGAGATTGTTTCCCTACTCATGACATACACACGTGACACCCTGACACAACCAGTGAGTATCCGTAATAGAGATTATCTTTTAAAGCGAAACTGACAGAAACAATGGATTAAGCACTCCTATTTTTCCGTTAATTTCTTAAGTAAGCACCATTCTGCTATGCAGCTCTCATTTGTTACGCCATAGACAAAGCGAATTATCGTTAATTATTAATATTACTATTATTATTATGACACCGTTATCTGGGCGTACATCATTAAGCATAAAGTGATTTTCAGTTTCTGCTTTCAACATATAGAACCAACAGCATGGCAGCAATCAACAGGTATTCTGTTTTTCTTACGGCAGGAATTCTCAAAGCTCGGGTCACTTGGCTCATTTCACTAGTCGGCCATATTAGATAGCTATCATTTTTTTTAGCTTATTATGGACCAATCCGCCAAACAAACGCTGGTCAAAGAAACCGGTCATAAGACGAGACATTTCAGCAAATGTTCAAGCCAAATGTTCAACAATATGACTAGCTACGACGGCCGACCGAATGATCCGAGCTCCTTCACTATCCACCGTAATCATTGGCCTGTTCAGATATCGGGTTTGAAAAGGCATTTCGCTCCGAAATGGAAAACTAGTAATGTTATCCGTTCGTTGTGTCCATTTTGTTTAGGTTGCTTTTGTTGTTGTTGTTGCTGGTGCTCTCGTCCAGTAGGACAGTGTGAGCGCCCTTGTGTGCCGCTCGTGATGTCAATCATGCGTTCAGTTCACTTGATATCCTACTAATCCCGTGATCCCGCGCCGAGTTCTCCCTTCATCCCTTAGTAATAAATATTGTGGGCATTATCTACTCCCCTGTTTATACACAAATATACACAAATAGAATGAGTTGATGATCAAGTGCGATGATTGTGCACCTCACGTTGCTCGCTGGCGTTGACGGTTAGCGTTTACAATTGAGTCATGTGCTGTATGTGTGATAAGTGAAGATCGGTTAAATGCGCCCCTGTGCCGAGCACATATGCAGGGCGTCCGCAACCACGATTCATTGACGGATGTTCATGTTCTGACACTACATAATGTACGTTTAACGTATGTATATATATATATGTATATACAGAGTAAAAACATCTTTGTTGGTGTCGCAACGATGACAATCTAAGAGCCTGATCGAGGACTAATACGGTATTACGATGAAAATCATCTGCATCAGTATCTTAACAGTCGGGTCAAGGTGTGGAATGCAGAATTAGTGTTTTTCGCTTTTTTAACAGTACAACGAATTCTAGTATTTATGTCTAGTGGAAAACAGTTGCTTGTACGTAACACACACAGCCCACGCTGACGACAGCGTGCTCATGTGTTTTACAGAGGAACAGTAAATATTTGACAACCCGAACATCAATCTTCTGACAAGCTTCAAGCAAAGGCGATTTAGACAGCAAATTGTGCAGAGCCGTTCAGAGAGCATTCTGAGAATTATGGGTGTTTTTGTTGTTGCGAATATATATATATATATATATATATATATATATATATATATATATATATATATATATGTATGGTTATAGCACAGTTGTGTTTTTGAAATCGTTTACAATGGAGAAGCATACCATGCTTCTGCTGAGACGAAAGTCAATATGCTTCGGAGGAGCTATTTCAGCAATTCTCCGTTCTACAACTCCATTTACAAGACAACGTTAGTAGCAGTTAAGCACCTTCCTGACAACTCGGTTGATTAGTGTTCCCTGTCACGATTGGACATCGAGTGTCGAGGGCACATTTGAAGGTACAACCACTGCACTATAAATTTCAAATCTATTGTTTACTCTACTAGTGGTCGAAGCTGAGCTTGGAGGCTCTTTTTAGAAAAAGGATCGTCGCCATGAGATATATGAGCCCGTGCTATGAAGCACCGGCTGCACATAGTTCTAGATCGATCTGCACTTACGGTTGCGGATCGCGCTAAGCCGTTCGGGCTCCATGAGACCAACGTGAGCGACATCTGTGACTTGGCTACATATGCTTGTCCTGTCATCCACGCCCATCGCTTCGTATATATATATATGTATATATATATATATATATATATATATGGATTTGTCGTGTCATACATTACACTATTTCGTGGCCATGCTACACGAAACTGGACCAGCTCAGAGTCGGTAGGTGCCGCAGACCGCTACGATGACATTGAGACCGTCTTGTTATGATTTATAATACAATGTCCCCCCTTGCGTTTTGTTCCCTTCGGCGTCTCTTCTCAGCTTATGTACTGCTCTTGTGACTCTTGCCGTTGGCTCGCGCACCGCCTGATCCTCCTGACCTCTGCGGTAGATGCGGGGTGTACGGCGTTGACGGGCCGATTGGCGAAATTGAGGCAAGGGAGTCGGCCCTCAAAAGCATCGGCTCATTCTGAACCTCGTGTGGTACGGCGAGGGCTAGCCAACGGGCGCACTTCACCGAGTTCTTACGCTGGCCGATGTCTCGTCGAAGATACTTCATCTGCTCGACGAAGGCACTCTCCAAACGCTTCTGCGATTTAACTGTAAACATATGCGCCGCAAAGGTACAACGGGAAAACGTCAGTCGGCGATTCTGGCAGGAATTATTTGGGGAATACCCGAGTGGGACGCAACGCGAGGATATCTAGGGTTCATTTAAGGTGGTTGGACTCTGATCATCTTTGATGATTTCTGTGTAGACGCATATTAACCATGGCAATATATAATATATCTACTTCTCTCTCTCTCTACTGCGGTTTATCCCTGTTCATATGTGCGTATGAATAATAAATAGTACACACCTGAGAACTTTTTCTTGATATTGTTGCTGTCGTCCTGGCTGCTGCTTGGAGGCCGTGTAGGTACAAGTGCTCTGCCCGAGAACAGGCCCTTCAGTGATAATCGTTTGTGCGTTTTACTCAGAGAGCCATGATGCGCGATGCATTGGACCGATTTGAGAAGGAGCTCGATTATCTGAATTGGACGACAATTAGAGAGGGGTTTAATGACAGTTAATAACAGCTGTACATATGGTTGATTATCATTAAGAAGTCATAGGGGTGACTCTCTTATTAGGAACAAAGAAATAAATTAATAATGTAGTAATACAATAATATATGTATAACTTATAAGTAGATCAACGTAACAGTGATTAAGGTAAATAGTATAATGAAAGGTGCCAAACAACGAAAGTAATATATCATCCGAAGACGTTGGCCGTTGCACACTCGCCGCAACGTCAACAGACACAACACGGACGTTGGCGTATTATGTTTGATTTTGTTCAGCTAGTCTATCTACCTTTGCGAGCTCGTCGAGAACGGGAGACCCTGCCGGTATCGATGGCCCATGCTGGGTTAGCCAGGTGATGAGCGACTTGGTGACGTACTTATACAGCTGAATGAGAACCTCGCGGAAGAGTCGTTTATCGGAGTTGCAGCCGGCTGCCAATGGCCACAGTCGAAACGCTTTCTCGATAACTGTCTTCGTCCAGAGATAGTCACAAGCCACCTATGGAGGTACACCAATGTGGGGAAACGGAAAGACAATACAAACTTCGGTTAAAAATCGAACACGCTTTTATTTCAATTTCTATTTTTGCCCTGTTATACACCGATACCACCTGTTGGCGAAATGAGTGAAATTATGAAAATCAACAATGCCTCACCTCTCAGTAGGTTCAATATACAAAGGATACCTTTCTCAGTGTTTGTAAACGATCAAACAGTTATTCGTTCTGAGCATTTGGAGATTATAAACGGAATTCGTTCTGGAATACTGAGGCGAAATGTTCACAGCAACAACATCAATGTTCGAAGGTCCCACAACGTTTTAGTGGTCCAGAAAACTGCTGAGCTGTTACGGTTGTAAAATGCAGTCTTCTAGAATACCGAGGCATTTGAACATTGGCATTTACAGGCGAAACTACCTATATCTTCTCTAATAAAAATAATATATATTACGCGATAAAGAAAAGATATATATATATCTATATGCGTTGTTCGAACTACAGGTGACACAGCGTGCGATGTGAATGCGCTGCTATACCGTTGCTGTTGAGCTCCCGTACAAAGTATACGGGCTACAACAACGACAACCATCTTAGCGATGTTTGTTTGTTTCTCTCCCTATCTCTCTCTCGCGGCCCACAGCGAAGGCTACTGCTGCCGAAGCCACTAGTGCTAATCTTGTAGGTTCATTCATCGAGATATCGGGATGTTTCGAGGCATCGCAACGCCCAAAGGTCGTGGAGATTTACAAGCTGACAATAAAACTGTTACGCGAAACGACGAAGCGATAATCGGCAGCCCGATGCCGACGACGGGATCGGACGGAACGCATCCAAGCGGAACACATTACACGAGCGCGGCACACGCGTCTTAGTATGAGCAAGCGACCAAAAAACAAACACATGTTTTCTATTGCAATATGATTATGCGAACGAGCGGCAACATGACGATGACTGATTACTGAGAATGAAGCCACTCCCAGTCACGGGAAGCCGCTAGTCTTACCTCCAAGACTGCGTCGTGTAATCAGCCGCATATATATATATATATATATATATATATATATTATATATATATATAATATTATGGTGACTCAATGATCTCCTCGATGTGTACAGCGCAATAGTTAAATATATTTATATATATTATACGTACACGCAAGCAGTATACACATTGAGCTGGGGCTTGATATTGATGAACAAGCGTCTACTAAATAAGCGGGCGAACAATTAGAATAGAGAATAGGACACACACGCGAACAGGACCAGCACACAAATGAGAAACTGTCTTTATTTAATTACTTATGGAAGCAAAAACTGGACATGATTGAGATGAACTTGAAATCGCCGGGCTGGCAGTCATCGAACCACAATGGCCATACGGGTGATTGCCATAGTTAAGCAACTCAAAGGCTGAGTGCGAGTTATGACCAGTGTCCTGGATAACTCGCAGAGAGTGGAATATACGTGAACCGAAGTTTTTCGTCTTCGATTAATTGGAATTGCAAACTCTGCAAATATCGAATCGGCAGACGACAAGTCAACACTGCGAGAATTTCAAATCAGATAAGGATGTAAATCGTCCGGCGAAGCTGGATACCCTGATTCAAAATATATGTACAACAATCCTTTGAAGTTTGCCAGTTCTACCTGTATATCCCTAATTTTATATGTTCGCCACAGGCACAGATTGACACAACAGCCGCACACAAATCGCCACAAATTTCTCTTTTCGAAAAGGTATCGTTAGCTAGGCTCATCGTCATATGCAGCAGCGTATGATCAGCTTTTCTTTTCTCAAAAACAATGACAAAGGCTTTTCCTCGAAGGCCCCCTTTAGGACATCCTTCATCGGCCTTCACTTCTTCCCTCCCCCCCCTCTAATGAGTGTGTCGCGTGCGGCCGCGCGCTCTTTCGCCTGATCGGGCCATCAGCGAGTAATCACCCGAGTCTCGTTTCGAGGCGCGCCGAATGTGACAAGGAAACTGTGTCAACACAATATTGCTCCGTCGGAGATGCGCGAAATTGATGTCTCGTTTGTCAACGCTTAGTGTCGCCGCGCTCTAGCGCTCGCTGTAAGTGTTAATTAACGCTAATGAAATGAAGCGAGGTGTCCGTCAATCTGCGACGTGGGATCGGCTGCCGCCATTGCCTGATTGACTACATGGCTCGATCAGCAATACATCGGCGCGATTGCTCTGACACGATGTGACGTAGGGTACAACGACGCTGTAGTAACAATGCGCATGCTTCCAAGAAAGCTGGCAGTATTCGCTAATGTTAGATATGCCTAGCTTAGCCTAGGCAACATCATGGGCGGGCGCACAGGTCCGGGCAAGTGCAACCTAACCTGTGATGATTCGGTAAGGATTTGAACTCCTTGAATTGAGCACAGTGATCTCTCTCATCCAAACAGGTGGAATCAATCATGCCAATAGGGTGTAGTGCATATGCGAACTATCTGACCATATTGGAAAATGGGTAACAAATTATTTTCAGGACCTGTTCATCTTATTAGTCACAATATATATATATATATATATTCGATAACAATTTCTGTAGCTAGATCGTTCTAAATGGCGGCAAAAACGAAAATGAACTCACCTGCTGTAGAGCTGAATTCACCATTTCCGACATGAACCGCGGCGCCACCTGCATAAGGAAGTGCAGCGATTCGAAGCCCGTGTCGAGGTCATTGAGTATCGACGTCTTGAGTTCGTCGAAGCTCCTGCTGAAACGCCACATAATAATCCGCACTAAGTTTTCGCCATCCATGGCCATTAGCCAGCGCTCGAGGCGGCTGGCCGCACAATTGTACACTTTCTTGGCCTCCTGTAGCAGATGCTTAGCAGGCGTAGCCGGCTTCAGGCCCAATCGCAGGGCCACTAAAATGCCCAAATTCGACGACACCTCTCGTTCTAACACCGTCATCTTCTCCTGTTGGATAGCACTTAGCTAGTTTTTAGCAGGTACAATCGCTAAACAATTGCTATGATATAATGTATTAGCGACGATGAGGCAAGCCACACAATCACCGCAACAACAACACAACAACAAATATTGTTCTTCTCTAGACGTGCTCACTGCTAACCGTCAAACAGGTCTCTGTCCCCAGCTAAGCGGTTAACGGTCACGATTCTTCGAACTTTGATTGTGATATTTGTCCGCAGCGTCAGTTCCCGCCGTCTCGCGTTTCCGTCGACGTCGCTTGCCTCCGCTGGATTTGCGGACGCCAAATAACCGTTCAATATTCTCTCTCTCTCTACCGATGGCACCACTCGCACTATTTTACGCTGTCACGTGAACGCTGTATGTTCAACCCTGTCAACGTTCATACGTTACGGGAGTCTGCACGAGATTGTGTCCAAGCGACACATTGACAGCAGCATCCGCGCCGAGAGCGAGAGGAAACGTAGCAACAGTAACAGCGCCACTCTCAAACTGACTGCCGGGGTTGATCTTGGGCTGAGTGCCGAGTTCACACGACTGCTCATTGCGTGGACGGCCCACGCTTTAAGTAAAACCTGTCCAGTAGAGCCCGCCAACAGCATGAGTAGCAGCGAGAGGCCGTCCCTTGTAGAACGCCGTGTGAAATCGCGAGTTCGCGGCTCGTGTGCGCCTCAGGTTGGTCCTTTCCCAACGGAACGGAGATACGTACGCGATCCCAAAGCAAGAGAGCGCGGTGGTGGCGGCGGCAGTAGCAACAACAGTGGCAGCAGATGCCTGTAAAGATGCCGCGCGAGCTGGCCCACTCGATTACCTCCGTTTCCCTACGAAGAGTAGCTACCCAACCGATACACGGAATGAGCAGGGCATAAACACCACAGTCTGCACCACACGCCACACAGTTGTTCGGTCATCGTTGCAGCTCCCCGTAATTACACACACACACATGATAGAAAATAGAAACGGCTAACACCCCGCAACGGAAGTAAGTAATATACTACGAGACTCATAGCAACGCGAATACGACACGCTGTCTACTGCTGCGAGATCTGCAGTCTCTCCTGTGGCGACCTAGTAGCATTGTGTCACTGTCTTGACAGTATCCTTCCGACTTCGAATCTGTACTGTGTTGTAGATTTGCACCGGACTATATCGCGGTCGAGTTTTGTAGGACGCCTCTCAGGGACATACGTAATACCTGGGCAATACATATACATACAACAATAGATCAGTACGGCAATGAGAATAAGAGCAGTACTGTGGACGTTAAATGTTAACTGAGAGCCAGCCCGAAAACCTTTTTAATAGACAGGTACGGTAGGGTGCAGAGCAGCACGCCACCCGCCGGAATGGTGTACGCGTGTTTTGTATTGCAAAAATAAGCTTCTGTAGTGTCCTGGGATTTTTTTCGGCTGACTCTCAACAGTTCTCCTATGACAGAGGTCCCTGTACCAGAGGCCACAACCGGCTACCGGTAACCTATAATTTGAGCGAGCAACCTACTTTTTGATGATTTCATAAAATCGAACTTGTTCAAGGCACGTCCAATCTAGGACGTACACGATAAAATATCGATGATCCTTGTTACGTTTCCCCGCCACAAAATTGCCAGATTTTATACAAACAACTTGATCGTATTTAGAGACCAGTGGTGCTGTATCGTTCTATTTGACCAATTTGTATTATGGCCTAACGTAATACATAGACATATATCTGTGTATGCCTGACATGATACATATTTGTCAGATCTGCCGCCAATCCCGTTGGAGACTGTTCGGCATACCTCGCTAGAACCATGGCTATCAGTAAGCTCTTGTCAACTTTGCTAGGCCATGTCAATCAATCCTACCTCGGTATTAGCCACCATCCAATAGCAGATCACGAAAAAACGAAAACCTAGAAATGGGGTATAAATATAGTCATAATTTTGAGAATACATAAAAAACCTGAGCAAATTAGCATCAACTTGTATCGTAGGCGAGCAGATGTGTCACTTGTTTATATACGGGAGATACTTTCCAATTCAGGAAACGCCTCATTACTATTTGCTGTCACCCACTCATTGCGATTTCCGGCCAATTCGATTATCCTCATCAGCAACGTGCTCACTATTTTGTGGTGTCTCCTGAAAAGCCACCCCACTGATGAAGGGGACCATTCGTCTGGGATTGAATACGACAGCCAGTTGCAAGCGCTAACCGCTAGAAAATTTCGAAGGTATTTGTTGGCTTATAGTATGTGTTCACGCGAAGGCCGACATTGATAAAGGGCAATGTAAATTCAATAATAATAATAATAGTAACAATAATATGATCGACATTGACAATGGTTAAAGCATGGCTGCCGCATGAAACGTTCGAACGCCCGTAAGAATCTAATGAAGGATACATAAATCTAAACACAAATAGCTATCAAGCAGATGCTGAATATCTTTCTCATCGGAGTCGGTGATAAGCATGTTCTTGAAGGAGAACACATAAGAACCCGAAGAACACACAAAAACGCATTCTGTTGAACTCCTATGATGGGGAAATTTTCCGTTGACCACGACACTACATGTTATTCGAAACTTCTTAACTTCTCCTTGACCAACATGTCGATTGTTTTAATACCTGTTTAATGAGGAATACGACCTTCTCGCGGATTGATTCAATGATTTCCCCTTAGCTAGGCCATATTATGCGCGACTATTTGTTCAAAAGGTCATGAAGTTCCGGTAAGACACAGGAAATCTTTAGGTGTAACGATCCTCGAACATACGAGAGGCAGCCCTGGAGACGGTTGGAAGCATCGAAGTATCGGTCAACCTAGAGCGTGAGTCACGTAATTACCTCGAGCATGTATCGTCAAACATCTAACCAAAGTGGGCCTTCGAAGAACGTTGAAACATCGTTGTGATAAGACTGAAGTTCCGTTAATAAATCAAGCCTTGTATTGTATATAAGCTCTAGCCGTAATGAACATGGAGACTTGCCACTGAATGTTGTGTGTAGTGACGTGTACCAGCCTATGGCAAACTAGGTAAATAGAAAGTAACCTCTTCTTTTTCCTTAACTACTGATCTTCTGCTCTTGTATCATGGCAGGAAGGCCTTGGTAATACGGGGCTGCATTGCTCCAGGGTCTGTCATGACCTTCACGCTGGACTTTCCTGCATCTGTAACAGACTTACCTGATGGCAGGCCAATGTTAATGACCAGCAAATGACGATTTCAGGGGATCGAGCCTTTTCTACTAGATGTTCTACGATTTTTGTGCCTGTTAAGTATGCATATTTTCAATGAAAAAATTGCTCCTTGCTACTCGCCGCAAAAGAGACTAGTTCTAGCCGCGTACACATGTTGCATTATACCTGATAATCTACATCACTTTTGTTCGAGTCAAATGCGCCAATAGGAAATAACGAGAAACAACTCCGAGCTAACACTAGTCGTTCCCAATAGATCATACCATGACCTCCGGCAGTCTGCAGCAGTATGCTTAAAAAGCACTGACAAGCTCAGTATGAATTCTATTTTGGGTCACTCGCAGCTATTTAACCAAATGCGTTCAACCGCAAGGGCTAACCGTTGGCTTAAGAATATGACCTGCTCGGTTACTGTCAGCTGTATGGGCACATTCGATCTGTCCAAAAGTGAGAAATTTCGTATCATAAAGTGGCTGCATTTGCTCTCCATAATATGTGGAACAGGATACTGTGTTGATCAGTCCAGGAGAGACGCCGCCGTCTGCCGACTGAACCGCACTGCGTAGCGCTGTTTTAGGAACCGCCCTGATCTGGCTAAACCAGGCGACATGATTCGGTCTAACAACGGAGTGTTGTGCTATGATATGCGTTGACTTTTAGACCGCCAGTCCAAGGCTCTGGCAAGGCCATCTGTGTGAACGTCAGTGCAATGCCCACATTCATTCCATATTATATACGTGTACACCTGGGTTTTTCCTAACTATACAAGAAGGTAGACTAAACGACACTTTTCTGAACCATCAAGGTGCTGCTTTGGCCAAAAAGTATGATGCACATCCTGAATTCGATTGCGGTCAACTATATTTGACCACCAAACAATGCCACGTGGTCATGTGCAGTACACTGTAGGGATTTATTGGACAATAACCTCCTCATAGCTAGATGCAAGTACACAGAAACCCCGTTGTATTACGCTAGCCGTTCTAGCGAATAGTATCATCATTTGTGATATGAACAATACAAAGCAGTCATCGATAAGGAGCAGTATTTCAACCTATAAAGGACTGTGCTGTTTTTTTTGAGGTACTGTAGCAGAACTCATTGAACTCATCGATTGATCATGAGCTACCGGTATTTTACAGACCGAATGTAATTTTTAAAGGTCCGTTGGCAGATGGAAGGCTTACTCGTACGTATCGACACGTATTTTTGCAACTGCCCAACGGTTTTTAAATCACCCAGTATGTTGTTGCTACTGGAAAATGCATTGTACTGCACGTTTACAATCCTTGACCGGACGACAATCAAATCGCTCCCAGTTTTGACACAGCAGTTCGTATAATATATGGTGAAGCAACGAACAGCTTCCACCGAATGGCCCTCTACGAGGATATAGTATCTCACGGACGTTACCGTGTCCTCTCGTTTGGTATAATTTTCAGCTGAAATATCATCATACTGCCCACGCTAATTCGCCAAGAATAGACTCGTTGTTTATACCCCTTACAATGTGGCCTCCAACATAAAAATCATTCGCTCCTATGGCCGGCTTCTACACGATATAGCGTATAAAGTTGAATGTATAATAATCTATTGTTGTCAAGCACGACCATTACTTGTTCCAGGTATTTAGCATTTGTCCGTCTCAACAATCCCATATAAGCAGATCTCAATGCAATAAGAGATCTCAGATCTCTGTCAGCCCACGGAGCGTTTCTACTTTTCGAGCCTTTTGTAAGCTCGCGAGTGTTTTCATAATATTGCCCATCGGGAATATTTCCACGACAGGGATTGCGCAACCTTATGCTTTCAAGCGATGACCAGATATGTGCAGTTCTATTATGGAGAAGAATAATCGTTTCAATAAAATCTCAGCTATGCTTCGCGTTCGGTCTTATCCTGATTCACAAGAAGAGTGTCCGCAATGATTTTCTCCTTACCATCGTTGGCAACGAGGTTTGCACGTATTTCCATTGCTTTGCAAACCTTTCCACTACAACGCAACACTCGAGAAGTGTATTTATCTATAATCAGTTATTGTTGACCAATGCTTGGCTCGCAATAAGCAACGCAACGGACAAATCACTGTATCACAGCCCGGTGGGCTAATCACAGCAAGTCAAGGACCCAGTGAAGAAGAGTGTGTGTGTGTTCAGATCTCTCTCTCCTTCTCTCTATGTGTAATTATTATTCATAACTGTTCGAAAGCACAATAGCGATAATGATCGAAGTTTTCGCTGTCCACCAACCGAATGTCTCAGTCGTGCGTTCATAGCAGCGGCCCCTTGCTACCTTCCAAGCAGTGTCGGCCTCCAATCGCTTTGCAAGGACTTCCCCCTCTCACATCGCTAAGGACGCGAGCAACTTGAAGCATCTGAGATAAGATTACTTAACCTTCATTCGCAAGTGTGACAAGTTAGGAGGATCAACGATCGCTCTCATGCTGATATGAATCAAGAGGGTTGGAACACTGTGACTGAGGATTTACTGATGAGAAGCCAGGGACCCTCAACTATTCTCCCTACACTTTGTTTCACCTATCGTAGATATAGTGATGCCTATTCCACCTAGAATCTTGCAACAAAGAAACGTTTCCAGACGATTTTAGAAGAAGCTTTAGGTCAAGTTATGCTCAGCGAATTAAATTTGTTATTCATTTCCGCGTTCACTAAATGATCCTGACACTTAGGGCTTGTCCGTTTATTATTTTAAGTCCTCGTTTTGATAGTACTGTTGAAGAGAACAATCCTACCCTACGTATGTACGTCCTATAGTAAGTACAATTGCAAGAGCGACAGTATAGAAAGAAAATAGCTGCCAATTCGTTTGCTTTAGCCATCTTCTGTCTTAGTCTGATCACTATGCTTACCATATCCGCAACGGACAGACCGAGATTCCCCGACAACGGTGGAATTCCTCGCAGATAATCGTCACCTCAATTTCATCTTGTAGCATTCTGTACCCAAACGAGAACGAAATTATTATTTTTCTCTAATTTGAGTATGAATCGCGAGAGCTATATACATGTCAGGCACGTATGTAGTTTCAACGGCTCTGTGAGACGGTCCACTTTCTACTGCCCAAGACTAGAGCAGTCGTGTATCGTGTTCACAAATCAGTCGCGAGAGCACGCGGTTGGTTACCGGTCAAGGCAGAGGCCGTAATCGTCCAATCGTCGGCGACTCGCTTCGGACGCGAAGGAGCGGATCTTCATTCCAGGGTCCAGTGGAAAAGGATCCACCCGTCTTCTTCACGAGAATACATTCCTGCCCCTGCTCATTCGTAAGATGCACCTAAATGTGGGAGAATCTTCAACGATTTAACTAACCAGTTGTCTGATTGACTAGTTAGCATAATCTAGCCGTGCGCTGCTTCATACCTCACACTTGCGCAACAGCTGAGAGACGCAGTCACTGGACGTTTCTGTTCGTCCCGACCCGGGACGATCTGCCGTTGCGTCGACCAGCAGAGCCTCTGTGGACGTATGGTTGTGCAATGCGTTCGCGCAAGCCAAACGGAGTCCGAGAAACCTCCATTTGTTGATGGAAAGATCCCGTTGACCTCCGGCCAGGCGCAACTCGGCCATCTGCTCGCGCGTGGTCGTCGCGGTCAGCAACAACAACAACGACAACAACATCAGCATCGCTCAGTGTAAAACGGTGTTTGTTTGTCTAAGTAGGTATCCCACTTTGTAAGTGCGTTTGTCTACGCGTCTGCCTGGCGGTTCGTGCGAGTGTGCGACCGAGTTGTCAATTTCTGCAGATGTCTATCGGCGATCGCTCACCGCCGTGACACAATGCATGTCGGCTTATTTTGTTTATCAACGGAGAATGCTTCTCTTGTCGTTTGCATCGATAGCCACTGCAATGCTGGTGCGGTCATGGACGATTTGTCGAAATGGTTGCACAACGATAGCAGCAGCAGCGGCAGCAGTGACGCTCTGATATCAGCAAGGGGGCCAGCCCGAGTAAACGTACAGCCATATTTAGAATATGGGCCGCGAGGGGTAGCGGGGAGGGGATAGATGGATAAATTAAAAGAAGAAGCACAGTGCATGACATCATAGTAATTTGCCGTCGGCGACTAGTTCATGCTGTACGGTACAATGGTGCCGCAATACAAACAAAACGAAAACCTGCGGATCACAGAGAGCCACGGAGGAAGCCGTTAGACTCGCAGGCCAAGCAAGACGATTCAAAAACAGAAACTGAGTTTTCAGCAATGTGTGAAGGCTACCTGAGGTAATATCGAGGCTATGAAAGATATCTGAGGTAATATCAACGGCTAAATAATTTGTATTGTCAGTACGAACATCTGTCTAATAATGACAATAATTTCAATAATCGCACTCCTAAACAGCATGGTAATGTGTGCGATACTGCTTGATATACCAATGAATCATGCAGCGGAAAATCGCGAAAAGTTAGCCTGTTACCCTTACGGAAGATATTATATATATATATATATATATATATATATATATATATATATATATATATATATATATATATATTTATATATATATATATAGCAATCATAGTCAACCGTAATAATGTCGATTTCGTTGAAGATGACAAATCATTCACAGGATCTATATCTTCGATTGCTGCTGGGCGGTGGTCACTTTCCGCGTATGCGCTTAACTTATAAATGGCATAACTAGGATGGAAATCGTAATGACGATTGCCAAGCTCAAATTTGAAATATCTAACAAAACTTACATTTACTACGTGTAGGTTATGTTAGATGTGTACATCAAACCGGTATCCTTACGCTGAACTGAACTTTTAGTATTACCACCCACGAGGTTGTCACGAAATGTCCATAGAGTTATGGAACGTGCAAAAACTGTGGGATTGATTTTTTGATGGATATTTCTATCTCCAATGCCCATTCAAGCCTATCCAAGACATCGCGGCGGACCTCGTTTCAGTTCAAATAAAATAGATGAATAAAATAATAAATAAGTGGCAGTCGCCGCACCTTTTACATGGGTTTGAATGCTGTTCAATGAAGATATGTCGTTGGGTCGCGAATAGTCTAATGAATATACGAACTACGAAACTCAGGAGAGGATCGGCGTGAGCTGAAGAGGCCTACATCTGCACGTGCAGCCTTAAGTACCAACTTTGAATGAAGTGGATCTTCTGGCGGGTGTCAACACTTAATGTGTCTTATTTGAAACGGGTAGAACTACGGGAAGGAATATACGGACTAAGTAGCAAGCGTCGAGGAAAACTTCTTGAACATAGGCTTTTCGTTTGATGATTTATATTATACAGAATATTTTGCATAGCATGTGCGACTAAGGTTCCGATAGGGTGCATACCAGCGATAGATACAGTTCCACGAATTCATCTAATACTAAACTGAGATTGCTAGAAAGATACCAGAGCATACAAAACCCCATATATATATATATATATATATATATATAATATATAATCTCTGCTACCATGTGTCTCTTCAACTATCGCTCTATCATATAAACAAACTTCTTGAGCAGCTGTTTATATCAAGAGGTTTGATTGCGAAAAGTGCTCACACATTCAACTGACATTTGAATCAAGTGAGGGAAGCGCGCTATCGCGCAATTGATACAACTGAATCTTTCCATGTCCTCGCCGGAAACCACGCCAGAGGTGATAACCAACACCGGAGATTGATCGCCCATCTCTCTCGCTTTGATGAATTCTGCTTCTTGTACGGCTAGTGCAATGACCATAGCAGGCTCGCGCTCCAAGGCCATTTTAGGCCTGTGTTTCGGGAATATGTGATGCATATGTGGTACACAGCCAATCAACCAACAACCAGAGTTACGGTGAAGTGTGTACGACTGACTAATTCGAGTAAGCGGCGGCGCTATCTGATAGATGTCGATATAGAATTAACAAATCCTATTGCGCACATTGTGACACATAATCAGTTGGTCGATTGACATAACGACGACGTCGTCGAAGCATTAGTTAAATATGATTTGCTTCGATATAGATGTGTATACGTTTCGATGCAGATAGGATTAATCGCCGTCTCATTTGACAGAGACACTTGTAGATGTATCAGCGTAGCATCAACACGGATCACCACCACGGATGTAGATGGAGGGTCTAAGATAGAATTCACAGCCTTATATTACCAGCCACCACGCAGAGTTATTTCGGAGTGATTCGCTAACAACAGCTTCCACAATAGCGATCTGCTCATATAGATATCATTTCATTAGCTAACCAGAACCTTCATTCGATGCAGCCATTTCTCACCACAACGTTGAGCTTTTTTGTTGTTAGAAAAATAAACTAAGAAAGAAAGCGTCGAGTTGCGCATTGAAACCGCTTAGCGAAGCGAACTTCGATGGCCGATGAGCATGTGACTAAAATCAAAAGCGGACATTCGCTTGTCTTCATTGTCGACAACGACATCAGCAGCAGCAACACCTCTGCAACAGCTGACGCACTTATCGCCAATGTATAACACGAGAAGTCGAGGGCTTCCTCTCGCCGCGGCGGCGGCGGTGGTGGCGGCTACGCGAGCTCGAAGCGGAAAATCACTCGCGTACCCTGGCACGTGACGATTCCATTATCATCATCAACACAACCCGTATCTGCACTCCATGGCACGGTGCAGCGGGCAACGCCGTCCGTCGGCAGGACCACGTCACCGCAGACGCAATCACAACTCAACATCATCACCATGAGACACCGGCACTGGCTCCGCGCCACGACAAGACAACCATCTATCATATTCTATCCTTATGCTTCTTACCATCTTCTCGTTCATATTTGCATTATCAGCGTGGTGGTGGTGGTGGTGGTAGTGGTGCGGGTGACCAATGTTGTTGTACTTGTTGTTGTTATAGGAGAACCACTGTTGGCGGTTTTAAGAGAGCGAGCTCCACGAGCTTACGACTACTCACACAGTATTACTACAACTACTACGATGATCACTACGGGCAGATAGACCCGGACGGAGGGCAATGACGCACCTCCCAGTTAGATTGGACTGCATAAATGATCTCTACGAGTGAGGGGACGAGTGAGGACAATCTATGTTTGGTTAGCACGCGTATGCAGATTGAGTGTTATCGCTTGACTGGACGAGACTGCTGGACGTCGGACGACAGACCACGGGACGGTGTGGACTGAAGAGGTAAGTATGGACAAGACGCTGCCTTACGTGCTAAGCAGAGCATGCTAATAATATTGCAGGCCAGATATAATACAATATATCGTTTAATACGATACAGTAAAGAAATGCATGTCGTTATTAAAGGGGCTGTTGGTTGTCAGGGTTGTCGACGTGGATCAACCCAGTTACATATTATAGTCTTGACTGGTGGGTGATTGTGTGATGGGACAGGAGACACCGACGATGACCCGAAGGAGTGACCTTGTCGATAGGAGAGTAAATGATCAAGGATTCAATGGGTTGAACAGATGAAGTAAGCAGGTGGATTCGAGCTCTGCTATGCGACATACAGCTTGTGGCCAAGCCGATAGCAGCATTCAGTTTTCACATAGATTTACTTTTTACAGCATTTGCATAGATACGTTTGTATCCAGAGCGAAACCACTTGTCCCTTCGCTATAAACTGAACCTTTCTCTCTCTGTCCAACAAATTAAGCTGTCGAATTTTACAAACGTCCGAACGATTACAAACGTCCTAATAACAAAGCGAATTACACAAATCGTTTTAATTATGTCGTTCTGTACAGAAAACAGATTCCAGATAATATCACAGGTGAGACGGCATCGGACAATCGACCCCGATCTCCCAATTCGCTTTAGATCGGCAGGAGATTCACTGCATTGGGCGCTGCCATTCGTCCTGAAGCCACCCTTTTTATGGGAACACTCGCTTAACTTGGACGTTTACAGAGTCCAGAAACTAACAGAACCTTATCCATTACCTGTGTGTAAAGAAAGAAAACCGCCGTTACAAGGTTTGGACACATCTGAAATAGCACTGCAAGTGTAAAAATTCTCTGTGTATAGGGGAATTCCTACTCAGCATGGGACCCTCGACCCGCCTGAATATTGAGTGGGATCCTTTGCCAGCGACGGATTGAGAGGCGCATGCCGATGGCTAAATTGCGAAAAGGTTAGTGACACACAAACGTTGTGCACAGGGCGCTTCCATTTCTCGTGGAAGATCTAGAAATATTGAGTGCGGAAATAGTGCCGACGGTCCGATGTATATGATAGATGAGATTTGGAAGACGGATGAATTGATCAGAGTAAAGTTGGTGGCCGCCATGCTTAATGGATGCTTAATATCGATAATAGTAGTAGCATTAAAATCTCCCCCGTACGCCGCTGAAAGGATGGAAGCGCTCACATCGGCATTGTTTGACGTTAACAAAAGCCCGAAGCGGTTTATATCTCTGTGTTGTGCTACGATTCCTGTCAATTCAACAAAAAGGTGAGAAAATGAACTCAGAATTAAATACTGCCCCCCCCCCGGACAAGGATTTATAGCGCCCTGATACGCCCTAAATTGTTAGCCAAACTCAGCTCATATTTAAATCCCTTCAGAGCACAACAGGCTCCACTTGGCCGAGCTTTTTATCGCGCATAATGGCTTCGTGCATGAACGAACCATAAATTAAATTTCACCTGTTCCAGCCGTTTTGCTAATGAATCTCAAGTCATTTCCCAAAGTCGAGTCAAGTGTGGCAGATAGAGCTTAATCAGTTCCTGGCAACGAAGGCGGAGAACAAAGTGATGATCTACGCTGGCACCTGGTCGCATGAAAAATGCGACTCAGGCATTCATTACGCCAAACGCTCTGTAATTGCATATAATGATTTAATGTTGTCGCAGAGTGGACCCATAGAACCCGCGATACAGAGGAGCTTATCTTCATTTAGACTTAGGTCTTCTCCGGCTTCTCAGGCTGAAGTAACAACATCATAACAGGCTGTTTTCATGTGTAAAATACACATGTGCCCGACACGAAAGGCCGACACTATCCGGTGATATATCCGAGGTAGAAATCTCTTAGAGATTCGGTTAGCAACATTAATATAATACTATTATATTGGAGCACTGATAAAATTACACTTGTGATATGTGGACCCCTCAAGAGTCTTCATTCCCCTACTTGATACCCCCGACAATATACGGGCTGTGGTACTCTCAACATCGCGGAGATGCTCTGGGGGGTGTTTCCCGCTCTCGCCTTAGGTACCTCCAGCGAGGTGTCGTTGAGTAAAATCTTTCTCCATGTTACGTACGATAACGTAGTTGATCGTGGCGTTCTGTCTCTCACCCAAAATCTTCCACATTCTTATGCAACATGAAATGCTACAAACCGTGCATCCCTGATATAGATGGTGAAATATAGACACAATATATCATAATTTACCCATCTAGCTATGGTTGGATAATCAAAGCATATCAAAACACATGACGATGACGGTTAGATATCAGCAGCAAAAAAAAAGGACATTTTTTAATGTCCAGGTATTCTACACTACGTGGCTGTATTTGCTGGCAGCGCATGCAATGACCATCAGGCAACGAGCAGAGTTAGTATCGCGTGTCCCACACGATCGTTAGGCATGATCTCGAAAACAATACATAAATCGACAAAAAGAGCAAAGGTCCATTTTGAGTTTGAGACGTTCAAAATGTCACCGAGTTTCCGCGTCGAATTCACTCGTTTGGCATTACAGCTAATAGCGTACCCCATACGATAGAACGCGTGCTGATATCGTATGAAATAAACTCGAACGCCAAAACGCCACGCCGTTGGGTTGGCCTGCGCGGCAGTTCGCTTATCCTCTGTATGTCGTCCAAACAACAGCATGACCTCTGCACACCATCTCTTACTTTTGCTGCTGCTGCCTAATAGCGGTCCCGTGATGGTTAAGTTCCATCCGTAAATGGATGCGGCTCCTATGCTCGCCTGACGATACACGTTTGTCTAATATCTTGGGGCACGTCACCGTTCGTTCCACCCGTCGTCGGCAGGAGCTATCGTTAGTTGAAGCAAGTTATAATACAAAACTTGTGCAACAGCCTGCCATTTTGTGCAGTTGTGTCAGGGATCACACAACAACCGGTATTCTCCGTCTCATATCATTCGTGTCTAGCCCTGATGATGTATGGTCGCTATTTGGATGTGTGAGTCGTTGCCTACTGGTCGGTTTGAGGCGGGGCTCTGCGCGACGACTGTTCTCTTCTTTGCTATGGGGTGTGTGGTCAACTTTAACGGATGCGAACCAACAGACAACGTCTAAATGCACTGCCGTGACATAATTAATGGACTTCCACTCGCTTCTGACTGGAACATAAAATCAAACGTACAATATATTTATGCCAACGGTGCGATGGCTTGCATGCTTGCACTACTGGCTAAAGGGCCTGAACCCACTGCACTATAACGAAAGATGGAGCTCGCACTGGTGTGATTTTAGAGACGAGAGCTAAATGTGGCGGAGTTTGTTACGCCAGATGAGTATTCATCATGCTTTGTATTCGTGATGAGATCAGCGAAAGCACATGTGTATTTTAATAGCCAACGTAAGCGTCTCATATACTTTCTACTGTTGGAACTATTAGGTTGGACGGAAACTTCTTTCTATTTTTTGTACCAACCTTGTATCGTCGATGAGTTTCCCTGCGCGTTTCCTATTGATTGAAATAGCCCTCGCGGCTTGCGACAATTTTCCTCCAGCGTTCCACCAGGTCGAAAATGCCTTTTTCGTAAAAGTTATCTTTAATTATATTTTTGGAGAAATAGTCGCACACCCGCTTTTCGACCTCTTTTCTTGAGTTGAACTATTTTGTACTAAGATAGTTCGCGAGTGTCAAGAAAAAATGGTAGTCTGAAGGAGCGAGGTCGGGGGAATACGGAGCATGTGGAAACAGTCAAGCTCCTGGATTTTATTCTGGGTCACCGAACTCACATGGGGTCCCGCGTGCTGTTCTCGTCGCGCATTATCGTACTTGACCCACAATCCGATTCAAAAGTGAACACTGACTGCGCTTTTCGAGCAACGATGTGCAGATTTGTAGCCGGCTTTGTTTCTGGGCGTCGCTCAGAGCGTGGGGTACCTTAAATCCAAGCTGTTTCAATACGCTTACGATACTTAAGTGGCTAGTTCCAGGTTCTGCGGCTAGTCCTCCAGTAGTGACCTGTTGTATTTTCCCAGATTTTCCTTTTGAACACATCGTCGTCGATCATTGTAGGCCCCCTATAGATTCTTTCAGTCACACAGCCCGGTCCGAGCATAGGATATTTTTGAACATAACAGATTCCTATGATAGAGGAAAGATCTGCTGTAAAATAGAGTGGATAGATATCTCCTTCGCTGCTAGAACAAACGAGGAAATACATAAAAACAAATGATGTCACTATTTTTAGAAGCCACGAACGTCGAATGCTTTTAATAGCGCTGACTGCTGCCGTTGGACCTCTAAAGGTGAAAATCTCCACCTGTCCCGTTATGCAACCCATGGCGTCGCAGAAGGTTAAAATCGATTTCTTCGAAATCGTCTCTCACGATTTAGGAGCGAGATAAATAACTTCAGTCTCAGACGAGATGGGAGACTATCTCCGAGAATCGTTGAACATCTAGCCATTGCTAGCTCTACGAACCGCTGACGGGTTTAAGGACAATCGCAATGTATACACCACATGACGTCATGCTATCGTGTTGCAGGCGCTTAGCGAACGCTGCTCGAAACAATGCTACACCTCGCTGTGTTTCTCATCCCACGGTCGGTAACTTCTTAGCGTTTGTAAGGAGGCAAACCTGTGTGTGGTTTGTGCAGGCGCACTGCGTAGTCTGCGGCATTGGCCCTGCAGAATCGATCGATGAGCCATCACCCTAAACTAAATGTACAGAGGTAACATACGTATGTAGCTGTGCCCTCAGTTGAAGGACAGCCGTGTTTCAGCCAAATACAGAGAGCACGTTTGGCGACGTCGAACACATCGTAATACTATCACTACAAGCGATAACGTAATTATAATAATAATGATGATAAGTGTCGATGCTAGAAAAGCCGACAGGTTCTGTTCATTGAAGCCCATAAGGGTTCCCACCACCCCAGCGTCAAGCGTTTCCAAGCGAAGCAGGTTCGTACTTCTCAAGATCGTGCGTTAAGCACTTCACCCAGTCGATTTCAGGGATAAGGTTAACGCGTAGGCTCGTTTGCCCGAGGAGACAGGTGAACGTTACGAGGGCACGCCTAAAGTGTATCGATAGCGGAAACAATAATTTGGTCCTGAGAGCGCGGACAACGTTCGCGCACGAACCGTATGAAGATTAAGTCGACATCATTACCTTTAATCATCGAGGTCGAGTGAGGCGAACAGAGCACTCAATTCTGTGGTATCTCCGAAATGTGTCAAAGAACCGAGTAGGCTAATAAAAGTCGTATCTATAGCACTAATCAGCCAGTTTGAAACCGGTAATTTCTCGTTGAGGCAATTTGTGTTAACGATATAGTAAGGCCTCTTAAGAACACATAACGCAGTGCAGGTAACATTTTATGCTTGATAGCTAGTGACAGCGTATCTCACTGATACGCCTCAGCTATAGGATGAGTACCTTCGTCTTTGTCTCCTCAGACCGCGCTCCAGTAATGGTAGTCTCTACTGTTCTCAAGTGTGTGATAGCTACCTATGTGAGTGGAATTGCAGGCTGTGGAAATTGGCCTTGCTAGGTCCGAGAGCCGCCAGTCTGTGGCCTTCGAGCTCGTAATCGGCGACCACTCGCGACTGTTCTTGCTCCAGGATGCTTGATTTTTCTCAACATGGGACTGACCCTCAGTTGCACTCCCTCAATTAACTTCTCCCCGAAATTTCGGCCACTTGTTAGTACTGGGGGTTTGTTCAGGAGGAGACTCAGTATACAGGTGATCCAGCTTCACTGCTCTCCGCCGATTCGGAACTACTGTATGCCGGCATTTCAGTCATCGGTTGCCGGCCTTGGCCCATTGGCATGCGGGTTTCGTTGTTTTGTATGCGTCGGAGTAGATACCTTTTTGCCCATGATTACGGTTTGCTGATCCGCATGATATTGTCGCTTTTGTTACGTTCGTCACCACCTATATGTTCTTTGTTATGGCCGCCGCGGTTATGTCGGTGCTATTTTATGGTTGACAGTCGATACCATTTGCACATGGTTGCGGTTGACTGCCACTACCGTACAAGATGGGATGGGCTCCCAGAGAGGGGGTATCCATTGAAGAAACACGTTGGCCCTCAGCGAGGATCGAACCGACATCAGCAATTGACTGACACAATATACAATACACGTTAACCGACTAAGCCACCCCATTGTAATTACGTTTGATTCGGGGACCTGTCACATGATCGTTCTCGCTCAGGGGTTTACCTGCAAGCAAGATGAGAGCGGGGAACGTCGGCGTACCAGTAAACAGTTCTCGGTCGCAGTTCTGCAGCGTTCTCGGAAAGCCACCGCTCCCGTTGACTTGAGGTCTCTGCATTAGCTTTGCATCGCTAATCCAATATAGTCTGGATTAATAATAGCCTTTTATAATCCCACCATTGATAAAACACCAGCAGCGCCCACCGGGAGAAATGTTTCTTTCTATAAAAAGCTAGGGTTGCTATCTGATCATTTATATTTTGCGGACCCACTTGCGTTGACCGTATAATTAGTCTATTCTTGCATTAACTTGATTACTTCTATTTCCGTGCTGAATACCATTTTAAGGGGACAGTGGTAGTAATTCTTGATTGCATTAAGGATTTTATCGCTGGATTTAATACTTTGTTCGATAAACAATAATGGATGCCGAAAGAAACGTGGAACTTCGTTACCAATCACACAACTCCCTGATACATTGTATTGAAGCAACCGGTGGACCGTGGAGATAATGCCGTTATTTATGCTTAGGTGTCCGACCACGTAAACCCGCTGATCCTTCAGAAAAGTTAGCCACAAATAACTTCGATGGTAATGCTTGTATTTTACTAATATATTTAGCGTTATGCCAGAACGTATTCAGGGTGTGGACTTAAGGGAAATCATTACCGGTGCATATATTTCGGTATTCCACATGGCAGTCTACTAAAGTTCCTCTTGTGTTTATCATTTTTAGCTATTTCACCCCCGATTGTAATTCTCTAAGTCGATTCTAAATCGGTTGATGATACGTTCAGCTTCATTAGTTGCCCGATATTGAAAAATGGTTCAATGCCAATTGTCGATCAATAAACACGGCAAAATCTGTTCGGAGCCGCCACGGACCACCTCGAGATGAGTCGGTCTTTGACAATGAGCATTTAATTATTGGAGGAATCTCTCTCTCTCTCTCCAGAGTCCTTCGGCGCCGTTCTTTGGTGTACACCTGAATGGGCACTTATCAGGTGGCGCGCAATCGAGTCAGCTCTGCCCAAAGTTAGCCGCCGCGATAGCGGATATCTCACGAGAAAGATCTTTGATGCGAAAGAATATATTCCCCCACGCAAGCAGTTTCCCGTTCACATATGGCTTGCGACGTCGAGTCCTTTGTTCTTCATTCTAAAAACAGACTTCAACCCATTCTGAAACTGCAGAAGGACCATGGCGATGTTTGGTCCGAGCTCTCCGAACTGTCCGGTCCAACCTTCGCAGCATTGTACCGTTTCCCTGTTTATGTCGAGTACATGTTTTGTGCGCACACTTGCAAAGCTGTACATGATCAGTTTCCTAATATTTATGATGTTAGACTATGCGAGAAAAGTTCTTCAGGAAGTGGTTGTTCTAATCTCTTCTCCTTGTGTTCCCTTCCAACAATAGGTCGGCCGGTGATATTTTTGCGTTTAAGGCTCCTTCGTCTATAACTCTCCTCCGAGGGAGCTTCGTGCCCTGCTGTGTGTTGCGAGTCGTTATATTATTCTTAAGTAGCACGTTTTTAAAAACGTTACTTCTACGCCAGACATATATGAACAAATAATGTGACCATTAATAAAAATATTTGTTTTACTACGATCACGATAATGATAAAGTCACTAATAATATAATGTACTTCCTATCAGCGATGAGGTGTGCGATTCGATGTGTTGTATACTTGGCAGCAATAGTGAATGATCAGAGACCCCATGTAATTTAGGGTATCGCATTTATTTTTTATTTTTTTTAATAAGATATGGATTACAGTATGATAAGAATATATAGAATTGTGGCACTACTTTAATTGCGCAATCTGGAAATTGGTTTTGACTTTACACACACACACTGAATTCTACCCAGAGAACGAACTCTTTCAGTGGTTCTCAGTGATTCCTCATCCTCTCTGTCCAAGATTCTTGGAGGGCAGCTTTCGTCACTTTATCGTGGTTTACACATTCGTTCCTTCTAATCGGGTCGCATGAGACATTTAATGAAAAGAGTAATAATGGCACATAAGGTCGAAAACATCACTACAACCAGACTTAACCTACATCTACGTATCCTTTTATGGGCGTCACAAAATATATATATATATATATATAGAGAGAGAGAGAGAGAGAGAGAGAAATAAGACTTGAATCTCCGGCACCCTCTAGTGTATCCATGCAAATTCCTTCTATCCTGTCATTGATCGTCAAAGGGCTGACTGTCGGTGGAATGTTTCCCATTCAGGTGCATATATACACATAAGGATTGTCAGCCCTTGAGTGGCCACAATCATTTAAAAATGACGTCACACAAACGTCCAAAGTGTCCATGTCACACCGCTTATCATTACCATTATGGGATCACGGAAGAGAGGTAAATACAATAGATAGATCTTGATGTCCATAGGAGGGAGCCAGGGAAATGTGTCGAACTCATCCAAACGATGATTGCGGCGGCCGTATCCTTCGACAGCAGCAGCGTCGGTATCCAACGCTGTACAAGCTATAGCCGACCCAAAGCGGGCAGGGAATCTGCCGACGAGCGAGCTGTAAACAAACGCAACACTCGTAATCATTTCTTCGCGTTTCCACAGGGCCGAGGTCGGCGGTCGACCACGAACCGGCAGCCGACAACGACAGCGACCAACGGCTAAATGATAGATCGAGTGGCAGGGAACGGCGGAACATGAGTGTACAATAAACACGCATTTTTCGGCCCTCGATTTGCTAGCTCCGATTTGTCAATAATAATAATAATGATGAAGAGCCTTACAAGAGATGATTTAGTGACGTGGGTGAGTCTTCTTTTTTGTGTATCCGAAATCAGTAATGCGACAGAAATAGAACAGCGACCCAAAAGGTGTAGATAGATTGGATGACGCACGCGTTGATTAAGCGCAGCCGAAACTGTAAGTGGTGTGTGTGTTGTGTTGTTATTATGATTATTATTGTTATTGTCTCGCTAAAGAAAAGAATAGTGAACTGCGTTGGTCTATGTAAACTTTGTAGGAATCAGCGATTACGAATAATGACTTATGCTTGAGAACTGCTATGACGTGTCTTTGATTATAGCGCCTTTAGCAGATACATTCGTTGTTGTTCACTTTGAGCGTGCTGTTGTACGTGCTATACCATCAGCGCTACGTTGAGCTTGAATAAGATCCGCAGTGGTGTTTTCGCCTGACGGAAACTGAGTTAACTGATAACAAGATATATAAATAGGATTTCATGGACCTGAATTTTCGCATATAACAATAATAATAAAATAATACAAATAGTAATAATTGTAATTGTGAAGCAATTGTGATTATCATTTCTTGGACAAGGACACATTTATTAGTAGTGAAACGTACAGCGTGAATGGTAACAGGACCTACCCTTGAAATTTAGATACCCGTACGAGGGTATTGGTTTCGCCCGCAGAGACTGGGATAATTACTACTGTTTGTTACTTATTACTATAATAACACTGCAGTTATGGATGTGATAGAAGAGCCCGCCTCGGATTATTGAAGATTGAGCCGGTTCTCCCAAACGTGTCCGAAAATCGAGTACATCATGTTCTCGTCTTCAAGTGATTTCTCATACATAATAATGATTCAGTGCTAAAAACACATCTGACAACTATGCTTATTACTATGGTGTAGGTCCCACGGTGCGTATCGTTTAAAGTTTGAGCCATGTCTAAGTGCATCGGCTACAAAACGAATCGGACGCGCGTTGCGTGACTACCTGTTGTGGTAGTTAGACAACAGGTTACCGTCTCGGCCGGCCACTGCGAGCTGAGCTTGTCAAATTGACGATCAAGTCTCACTGAACCGCACACCGTAGCATCCCACTGTAGGCAACGCTAGGGAGAAACAGAAAAATTGCGAGAATTTCCATAGGAAAGCCCAGCAGCTGAGTAGCCTCGCGTGCCGACAGGTCTTCTATTAGGTCATTCAACTAGGAACATACATCCAACCGATGTAAAGGAGAACGAGGTGAAGCACCACGGGGGGGAGGGGGGGGTTGCCTTCAGCTTGTTTCTCGTGCGGAAACACTTGTTCAACAGAACCCACCTACCGCGACGGTCTTGGTGCCCGTACGCAATGCGTGTAGTACTTTTTACTATTTTCTAGGTGCATTGGCGATGCCTAAAATGCAACCATGAACTTATTTACATATATTCACAACCCGTTCGCAGACACAGTCACAGGTGAGGTAAAGGTAAAGGATGAAGGTAAAGATTTATTGGGTTATTAAAGGAGCTGCAATTTTGCAATGCTTGAGCTCTCTCATGCGTCACGCAGCGGGGCTCGAACCTGCAGCTTCTGGCTTCCGATAGCTAGAGACTTCGCCGTCCAAACCACCTTCGTTGACAATATAACAATATAAAGGTGCTCGATTTAACTTCCGTCACCTAAAACGTATGCGAGACACGTGTAATTAACCTTCGCCGAACATTGAGATTTGTTCGCCAATCATTCGATTATTGGGTAATCATATTTGAAAATATTTTTGCGAGAAACAAAATGTGGTTCTCTCTCTCTCTCTAGTTTGCTGACGTATTTGTTTTTGTTGATACTAAATCGCACAATTGTCATTGATAGATATTTTGGTATGCTTGCGAGATAATTCGGTCAATCTCAGGGCCCCAAAAGTTATTTTTTTGGAAATTGGAGTTGTCAAGTGCGACGCATCAATGGAGCCGCTATGGGAAGGCCCGCACTACAGTTGCTACCGTCGTGGTGTGAAGCTATAAACAGCCATGGAATTACCATGGGAATAGTACGTGAAAGCTGGGAAGTGTCATATATATATTATATATACACATATATATATGTGTGTGTGACGGTCACTTGATGTCTCACTCTTCACAGTGCCAATTTCTAAAGCACAAGAGAAAGAATGGAGGTAAAGCTAAATAAAAAACGAATACCCAAAGTAGCTGCAAAGTACTATGCGAGCTTTGCCTTGCTTAGTAAATACCTAATACATGTGTGTCTTCTTTCTCTACCCTATTCTCACGGTCCCAAGGTATTCTTGGCTTCGATTTAATGACGATTTTTGCTCCAGCTGGCCCCCGCGGTTCTGCCATTAGACGCAACAAAAAATGTCGGAAGAAAAAATCCATACGTCCCTGAGACCATCGCAGGATTTGAAGTTGCCACCTAAGACACGTGCCACTACCGATCTGTTCATCCCAGCTGCATCTGCCCCCCAGGTACTGTCGATGTTGATGGCCTGGTCATCACATGGAGTCCACCTACCGAGACTCATCTGGGCGCAGTATCACATACGAACGTCATCTGTTTTGTCAGTCACGTTAGGGCATTTTATTGCACAGGTTTCCGGTAGCCGTTTTCATAGGCCGGCTAAATCATCACAGTTGCCTCACCTACACACGTAGTGTCACGTAAACCCTAAAATGCCTATAGGAAGTCCTTGCAATTTACATATCGTTATATTGACATGACCCCATTTCTCGTGTGCTGCTATCTCAGCCGTTCACCAGCTACTTGCCGTGCCCCTACCTAGCACTCAACGTAGCCACGACCCCTCACGCGAGACTAACACGGAGCCATTCTGGCATTCTGCATTATTACACGCTGTACGTGTTTATTCTGTTCACTTCATGCAAAGTGAACACTGCCTGAACATAATAAACATTATCTCGTTGCTCGTCCGTCCGTTTCCCCGTAAGATCCGTATCAGTTGTAGCCGACGACGGCATCCAGACGGCCAACCAGTCATCAGACTGGACACCTAGAGCGAAAGCTAGCGTCGATACTGAGACCAAACGCGGCGGCCTCGGCAGGTGCCTTGTACACTTCATTGCAGTTCATACCAGGTTGAGCGCTTCTATTTGGGGTCACGGCTTTTGGGGGGTGGAGTGCCTGGTGAGACAGAGGGAGCGGAGCAAAGCGCTATGATGGGAGGTTGTTAAGAGCTCGCCTTGTAGCTAGGGACTGACAGCCTACGCGAGTCTCTCCCGACCAGCTAAACGGTCGGTGACCGGCTGAGCATCATCTGCGCGACAATGCTGTTCCTACGCTTGCATGCGCAGAACGTGGAACTCGTACGGGAGCAGTATATGGCTGCAATAGCGGCCATTCTGCAAAAGAAGAAATATAGCAACAGGGTAGCACTACTGGAGCAATTCTTCTATCGGACTTTTACAGCAACTCCGGTCTCCCGTTAATCGTGTATCCCGTCTCGCAGTTCATCTTATCACCAACTGCCTTCAGCTGTAATACTTGGCCCTAGGCTATAGAGACAATTCATTAACTCGACGCCTACTAAGGTACGCGGGGGGGGCTAAGCGAGGCCACTCAATCGAGGATAGGACAGGCAAACGCCTAAGGCCGCCGGACGGGAAGACATATCCCTAGGATTTGTTTGCCTTATTCTTGATAAATAGTGCTCCCACGCTCAATAATGTCGATAAACAGGCCAGCAATTGCCACCCACCCCGATTCTCGTCTGTATTTGTGCTAATTACAGCAGTAGAAATAGTAGCAGTATTAAGTGGAGAAGCTGTTCAAGGTTCCAATGGTTTATCAACCGAAATTCAGTTTTTACAATGCTTAAGTTATTCGTATGTCAACAGGTCGTAGGGCTCGAACCTGCGACCTCAGCATTTTATAGCCAGATACTTAGCCACCGATCAAGCCACTGCGTTGAGGGTAAGCAGAAGAAATATCGAACTTCCCTGCTCGCTTGCGACTGCGTACGCGAAACCCAAACGACTCCCTCACGACATACTAAGTATTATGGATATAAGTCGTTCATACGCGAGGCACAATGGACAGCTCAAGCAGTAGAGGAGGAGTCAAGGTTTGCAAATTTTAACTGCATCTTTTTAACGGTGTCCGATATTGTCACGCAAGGCTATGGGATTGTGTTTCTGTATAAGCACATTACATTCGATCCCTGTGGCGCGTTGCGTGACTATTTTCAATGCTGCATGGACCGATTTTACATGGATCTGCAAAAGCAGCTCGTATTGGTATTGGACAGATTCGCCGAAATCCGGGAATAAAGCTAATTATAAAAATCTACATTGTATTCTTATCACAGCTTGCACTGCTAGGGCAGATCATTTGATACGGTCACAAAATTCTACAAGCTACTAATACACGACATAGGAGATAAACAAAGTAGTTTACGACAAAACATAACATGACCATTTGCTGCGTTCCCTATGCGTTTTCCCTATTGTTATCACGAGTGGAGGATACGCACAAGGCCGACCTGGTACCGTCGGAGTCAACAAATGTATACAGCCTGTTTGCGTGAACATATCGTTTTCCTTAAGGAACATTGTCATCAACACACATCGAGATAAGCACAGACGAGCAAGCTTATTCAAGTCAACGTGGTTATTAGCCGGACAACAAGCAATGTGCCTAAGCATACAGCTGGAGATTATCTATGGATGGATCTGAAGTAAATTGGCCGTTTCAAATTATCGAGAGACTTGACCTTTATGGTCTGCATTGCCGGGACAAGTTCCATTACTCCGTAGACGGACTATCCCGGTAGGTCGTTTTGGTAGATTGCTGCTCAAACAGCGTTTGGGGGACATACACGTTTTACTACTGTGTGCTACATTCCTATGATAATGGCGTATACTCAAAATGATATGATTACACTATTTATGAACAGTGCCGTACTGGTGGGATCATGTTGGCCACCAACAACCTATGGGTTAGCTCCACTTTGACGTTATTTTGAGAACAATGCTATTTGAAGACACCGAATGTACTTGACTGTTCTGCTACACGTCCAACCGTTGCGATAGTGATCTAGAAAAATATCGCATCTTGTGCAATTATGGACCAATTGTTATGAATTGTGTACTTCCGAGCGTTCCAATAATTTCTATTTCTTCAGCTCACTATATATATATCTATATATCGACCGACGGTTCTGGCTCGAGGCAGACTCTCGTTGATACGTTGGACATATTAAAATAAATTACTGCCTATAATTATGTATATATCATGCTAACAGTATATGTCATGACATTTAGACTATTCATCATTCGATATAGAATTATCTAATTAAATAGAAACATATAGATATACGATTATTGTACCGTTCAGCAACGTGATCCCCCCTTAAAAATTCTCTCAGCGAACACCGCATTGGGTCTCTCCGAATCTCGAAAACGACCAGCCGCCAGTCGTTCCCACATCTCATGATTATACATTGATGACGTATCTGAGTCGCCCACTCGCCCACTCGGATGATCCAAACGAACATTCGAACTATGTAAATAGAACAACGAAACTTATTACCAATGGAGCGGGAAAACAAGCAGATGTCAGCTGTGCATGAAATTGTATTCGACTATCCACTTCTTGTCACGGGTGCTCGTAAAACTCCCCCTGCATCTTAATCTTGCCTCACCTGCACGAGAATATAGGGGAGGGCGTCGATACCCTTTGATAGATATGTGTATGCACGTGTCGATCTGTTCCAGCTTCATGCTATTCACAGGAGTGAAGGCTTATAAGGGGATACCAACCCAATAGTATTAATGCCGGTAGATTCTCTTGGTTCGGTGCCCGATACGACAGCGTATTCCAACATAAGGTCTCATCTTTCTCATCTCATACCGTCGACATATTTTCTCATTCAGTGGCGGTTCCAGTGGATAGAATCATAGAAACGCCTTTATATATTGACGTGTTAGTATATACATATATATATATATATATATATATACACTGTGCGTGCGTGCGTGTGTATCTCAGTGTCTGTTTGTCTAGGCTGTATGCGTGTTGCCGTCGCCACAGCCAAGATGATAAATAAATATGTCCGCTCTGAGTCACCTCGAATACATTCACTCTCAGGTGAGCCTCTCACGTAGACACGACATAAACATGTGTGTGTGTCGATACCCTCAACGAAGAGCGAAAGAGAGACGAGAAATAGGCAATTGTTATCTATGCGCTAGTTGGTATTATAGCTTGCTTATCTAGCCAATGTTATGCTATGATGGCGCAGCGAGTTGCCATCGGGTGGGAGCCCTCCACTATAGCAAGTAGTAGCTATTCAGTGGCGGTTAGCTGGTAGCGAGTGGGGGAAAAACGGCGCCGTTGTCAGTGTGAACGGAAATGTGCCGCTACAACGAAAACAGGGCAATAAATGTTCGACAGCGCCAGACAGTGTTCGCAGTCATTTCAAAGCTGAGGTTCCACCTCATTTATGACGCGCGCGCGCACGCGCACACGTACGATCACCAAGAAGCCGCACGGACACAATATAATAGCTCGCGGCGGTCAGTGATTAGACTGGCAGTTGTGCAGGCATCGTGACGAGCTTTATAGGAATCTCAGGTATGTCCGTGGGTCATCGAAAGGTATACGGCGGGACCCTCTTCTCGAGTGTTTCTGCTCGAGGAAGAAAGCTTCTATTAGGGATTTGTTTTGAATTATTACATCACATGACGAGGTGGGATGGACAGGGCGCGATCGCGCCGTCAAACAGCGGGAGTCCTGCAGCTGGTTATTGGGTCACCGGAAGCACTGCGAGCAACCGATGCAAATATAGTCCTATTGAAAATGTAAACAACGTAATTGTGAGCAGCGTCATATCATAATGTGCAATTAGGATTCTGCGGGATCTCGCGTGAGCATTGGAACGCCACTGACAGATGAAGTTTGTTCGTTGCAAAGCGATATTTGGAAATTGGTTACTATTTAATTATAATAGAAATCTTTAACCTGTCATTGCCAGGTGAATTTAGATCACTCGTAGATACCGTAAAGATCACGACAGGGATGATCGTTACCGAATCACACATTATTCAGCATATATATATATATATATATATATATATTCTATTTGATATTCTATTCCCACTTGATTCTAGATTATTTTCCTTTGATTTATCATATTGTTTTACTTATGGTGTTGTAATTATATATGCATTATAACTATGTATTGAAGGTAGTTACTGTATGCGGGCAGAAATGGCACATTAATCCAATTTAATTCTGAGTTGTTTTAGACATTCAATACCACCACATACTTAGGCCAGTACCTGTCTTGGATCGAGAGGATCAGCCACCTACGATTGATTTATCATAACTGCAGGTGCCATGCCTATCTCTGGCCTTGACTTTTGAACTTGTGTTTGTTTGTTTCGTTCCAGGAATGGAGTAGCAAATGGTGCATTTACTCCTAAAGACCGCTCGCCTCATGCCCGTATCTTGCTGCCCGCAAAATTTGGTCGTTTCGAAACTCCTTCAGTTGTAACCAATGGAACTTAGCTGTTTTTTTTGTCAAACGCACCAAGTATCTGAAAAACGGAGCAGTTGTCGTCTCGAAATTGCCATCTGCCAAGCTACCGCAATCGGGGAAGTCTCTGACTTTGTAGTTTGACCCCTCCATGTCACCCGTCTCGGAAAGCGCTGCAATCTGGAAATCAACTGAGGTCACCACGACATGGTGATATTATAGGGAAATTATTGATGATAGAATCCCCCAATCAGCTCCCATCTACGAACCGCCTCGATCAACGTATTCGCTTGTTAATAATACAGTCTACTGTCTAGCAGGCTTGACACAAGGGAACGAATCGGAACGCGGGGAGAGGCCAAGCGAAGCCACGGCCTGTCTAGGCCTCATCATTGAGTGAAGGCCACTGGCGACGGGATGGGGATATTTCAGACTTACGTCCGTCGCCTCGGCCGACTTCTCTCTCACTGTTGACTGAGCGAATTTGAGAGAAGTAGAAGGGGAAGTAGCTAAAGAAAAAAGCCGTAGAACGAACACAAAAGAATCGCCACTGATCGCGACGCTGTTCTGCCACTCCAGCTATCCGCCCACTCAAGGCCTTATCGATCCGTCGGCCGCGGTTCCACACCGTTGAACGCTGACACAGTTGTCTCCGCCCGGCTGCCGGTGCCACTGAAGAATGAGAGATAGCGTATGAGCACGATGGCAATAATAATGAACTGAGTCCAGTAAATGCTGGCAGTCGACAATGTCCGAGAGCTAGTAGCCGCTTACCACCCGCGGAGTGGACAGGACCAAAAGTTGATGGTGAGGTGCACCAAGGTGGACTGGAGGTAGACTGGCGCAAAAAATGAAGAAAGGAAGAAAGAAATCAATAGACGCTTAACCTGCATCAAAGGAAGTGGCGGAAGAGTTGGCGGAGTTGAAGGCGTGTAACGATTCCTCAGAAAAACACGGCCGAGCTGGCTCGCTGGCTCTTGTTATTGGGAACAATCGGGTTATGTATGAATCTATCTAATCTCCGAATCTACACGTGTGCAAAGAAAGGTTTAAAGATACTTTATGTGTAGGCAGTTCGGCAGTCGGTCACTCTAGCTTCATTTCTCAGGTTTCCTCTAGTTACTAGCAAAATTTCAAGGCTGAAGTCGAAATGTTCGTAGCCAGAAATTAGTCAGAAAATAGTTCTCTGTCTATGTAGTACAATAATATGTTATGTGAGACTGCACTGCGTAGGTACAATAACGACGGTGGGTAAGATTAAAGGTAAGATTTGATATTTTATAAATATACTGTACCTTCCTTTATTATACATACAATGAATGACCCCCTAGTCCTTTTTCTGACAGAGAGCATATTCTAGACAAAAGTAGAGATATTTTCGGTGAGTCTTTTTTTTGAGAGAGGAGGAAATTTTCTTCAAACGCACGGACACCACCATTTTCGGTGAGTCCACCCGCTTTTGAATGCACTTACCCTGTTTTTCTCAAGCATTGCCGCACAACAGGATGCATAAACATGCTCAGATACTGGTATAAATGATATTCACTATATACACTTCCGCAACAAGGCTTTGACCATATTAACATGGACGATTATCTCCGAATCGGAAACGCGACTGATTCCAGAAAACTCTTTGGTATTGATCGCATGCAAACGGCAGAACGCTGCCACAGTTCCATTGTGCGATTTTGATAGCATAATATTTCCTAAATGAAATGTACTACATATACGAGCCGTTTCAATGGTACAAGATGGCGGTACTGGTTAGGCACACTGGGAGAGGCGCAGCTTACGAAATCCTATCCTATCAATGAAGGGAGCTTTGTTAGACTTGTGCGGAACGAATATCTTGAAAGCAATCAGGTGAAACATATATTTAGTACATACGAAAAATGCTCATGTCTGTTTCGGTGATTTTCTTTCGGGTTATCATGGGCGCTAAACAACTCTCTGTTGTATGCTAGACAATCGATGGACTTACTTTCTGCAAATGTCATTATTTAAGCTCTTAAACTAATTTAACCTTCTCTGTTTACTATCTAGTATATAGTTCACATTTTGATGGCCTGCATGATCAGCGAACTATGGGTTCAACGGCCCCAATATAAGAGACGACGTCCCTCCTCGTTGCCGCGATATTTTCTCGGATTGCTAATGGCCATAAGTCCGAAAGTGTTGTAAATCTAGAGTTCACGCGTGCCATAGTCGCTACGTCTTCGGAGAGCTTTCCCATATAATCTCTGTCTTGGTACAATATTCATATGCAGCTTGCAGTGGCTCTTCACGGTGTATAAGCATTGTCTATTATGAAGAATATAAGGTCGTACACTTGATCAACTTTATTCATGTATAGGCTTCCGTAGTGGTCGCAGAGCTCATACATAAGCCAGGTGACCATACGCTTTGTAGTAGTGCTTCTGGTTTCCTATTATTTTGGGATAAGATAGAAGAGAACGCCTTTTGTACCCTGCTGAACCCAAGCCAGCAAATAGACTGGCCCAAGAAGGAGGCGCAGGCGTTAACGATTGAGCCATCTCATCGGCTTTCTCATCTTCTACTGGAGGCCTTGGATTTGCGCATGAGCAAAAAAGAGTAGATATTTCTTGGCGGAGTGGCCACCTCGACCAGAGATACCTGATCGGGCTTGCGTCGATGTAATTTCAAGAAGAAGATCGTATCACAGGAGCCAAGACATTGTTATTTTAGCAATGGATCTTAAGTCTCAATGGGCACCATCCAATTCTGCAGCATTTTGGGAAGCGTATGCGCGTAGCACTTGCTGCTATTTGGTTCGACGAACTACCATCACTGCTCTCGTGAGTTTGGCTGGTTACGATGGTTTACTCTAGCCAAGATTACGGCTATTTGTCGGGGAAAATGCATTTGCACCCGGGTTATTTTTTGTCCAACTGCCTTGTTCCATAGAGACTCATGTTTATCTAATACAAAAAATATGTAGGGTCTTTATTATTATTATTAAATAAATTAACCAAAGTGTGTTTCCGCCACAGTGTTATACACAAAGTTCCGACTTCTAAATTCTATGCCGTTCTATTAGACGAAAACATGAATACCTTTTCTGACGTTAAGCTCTATCCACTACCGACATGCTTACCATCACAATGCCGACTTATTCAGTGATTAATGGTGGCAAACCTAAGTCAGGTCTTGGACTCTGAGTATATTCTTAGTGTGGTGGAATACGCAGCAGACGGCTAGACAGCACATAAAGCATCGATATAAAAACTCGTGACCATACATTGGAAATCAGGTCAAACACATCACAAATGGTAGACCACTCGCGCGCTAACGATATCTCTGCGTACCGAATAGCCAACGGGCTGCTATTCTCAACAAAAGACCGATCGAATGAGGCCATTCTGAGCGGTATATTCAGACACACTATATATATATATATATATACATATATATGTGTATGAGCCAAACCTGAAATCATCGATACCAGACAGTTTCTAACCCGCTGCACTAGACAGGTTGCTCAAAACAAGAAGTAGCTTCCACCCTACATTTGGGTATACTTCGCACGGCAACAGACGATGACTCCACGCGTTGCGGGGGTCGCATTGGCAGTGGCCTATTTGTCGGTGTCTTGGCTATTTCAAACAAAGGCATGTGATAGCAATCGACAACAAAAACATCTAGACGTGCTTTATGTATGTGGATATAACATACGCCCACAGGGAGATCGGCAAAACGAGATAGACGTTGGTGATCATAACGTGTCAGAGCTGTATATATTTTCGCCCACTCCTCCGTTACATCTTGCTTTCTTGGAAACTCTGTCTAGGTAATCGATTATATTGACCAACCGAATTACCACTGTCAAAGGAACGGGTGAAGGTTGTTCTATTGGAAATCCTGCAATCTAGCACTGATAAGTAACGCTGTGATTTTGGTCCAGGTTGTTGTTTAGGTTAGCGCAGGTGGTGTGAATTGCTGACGCAGTTGCAAAATGACAGGCAGCGATCGCCAGCAGTCGACAGGCTCAACCTCGCTAAATTTCGATTTTTTTCTGGGCTGATAGCGATCGTGAAGAAATTCACGTTTAAGGGGCAAACCAATCGCACCTTTAAAGATTAATGACAAACATTTAATTCTCACTAAAGTGAAAGCACCGAGTTAAAATATATTCTACATAGTCCTAAAATTACAACGGTAAGGGCGAGAGCGGGGTATTTAATATATATAATACAGAGATTTGTCCCATAACACAAAGATTCGCGGAAAACCTGTTACATCAACCACATGCACAGACACGCAATATATATATATATATATATATATATAGTGTGTGTAAGGCATCAGCGCTCATCACTACGAATCGCCTCACGTTCCCATTCTGTTCTTGTGCTCAGAAACACTATAACACAAGATAGACGATAAATAGTCCGGAGGCCAAAGAGTACACTCTTTGATCTTTTCAACATTCGAAACCATCCCGTCATCGTTGCCCGCTTTTGATGGCGAATACTATTCGGCCATCTCGAACGATGTGATGATGCAACCGCACGATGATGAATCTGATTACAATTGATTGTAATCTTCTATATTTTTGTCAGTTTTATGTTCTCGTTAACCTCGGGACAGTAATCACTCGGTGTACGGGGCGAAGTTGACATCCTGCCATTGGCGTGGCCGTTTTGAGCAACGCTTTTGTGGTACAACTCTTCCAGGCGGTATATCATATGCGTTTGTGTCTATGTGAGTGTAGGTGAGTAGTCCATATTATCTTCGTTCGTGCATCCTACCCCACCCCCGTGCCCCGTCCCCAAGGTCCATGTTCTACTGTAGCTGTTCAAAGAGCATTAGTCGCGCCACAATACGGTGAAGGCTATACGGTGTTTCTCTTTATGACGTTAACCCTGCCGTAGCACCGGAAACGATCTGCGACGCATTCGGCTAAGACCGGCTGGTTATAAGTTGTGGGGACGGCGAAAGGAACGATTTACATTGATTATTACAATGCTCGTATCTGTTTTCTGTCACCGTTGCTGAGTGCCCCGATGGGTTCCGGGGCAATTTGAGTCGTTCGCGAGTAACGCGGTGCGGCTAAAAGGATCCGGCGTGCACTGGTAAGCAGTAATCACATCTCCAGAATCGTAAATCACTTGCTCAGTGACAAAGTGGCACATGAGTATGGGGTCGAGGTTGATACTTGGCCGGATCTTGTGTGGCAAGGCGCGATGAGACTGGCACTGTTAAGGACAATTTCCCCGCTAGGCCAAGTCAAGCGAATTGATATCACAACATGTCAGCAGCGAAACAAGGACCGTGTAGGAGAGATACCTGAGAGGGACAAGGATTTGATGTTGTGGAACTAAGATTACATAAAATACATTGTGTATAATTCTATCCATATTCAGAACCCTGCAGTACGGGTAATATGGAGTACAGTAAGCAACAATATGCTGTTCAAGACCGTGTGTAGTTGTTTACTGGACTACGTATGCTTCAGGGTCAAACAAATCAGGGAAGGTCCTAGCGATGGGTCCTCTCTGAGTCACTTTTGATCTCATTCATTCATAGAAGGAGCTGTGGTGGTTTCCGCCAGTAGGTATCCAGATAAGCGGTAGGTCAATGGAATCCTACATATTAGTCTTACAGACAGCCGTCCAGCTTCTGGAACACTACATAGCGGCCCTGAATCCGAGTACGCTAGCGCCTACTGGGAACGAAACAAATAAGAGAAATTGTCTTATCTCCAGACCTTCTTCACTACGGCTATATTGACTAGTAAGTGTTTCCTGCGTAGGTTCTACTGCGAGTGTGATGTCGTATCGAGCGAAGCCCCTTGGGCGCTTGCGTGTTTGCTGTTATGATGTTTCAGCTCGACGGGCTCCTTCAAATCTCGCATATCTTTCCCTCCACGTTGGATGAGTAAGATTTGTCCAGCACTATGTGTGCCCTTGCAGGTTCGGGTAGCTGCATCCTTCAATTTTCTACCGGAAGGCTGAAAGGTCAATATCGATGTTTTCGTGTATTAGTACCTACCGACAACTATTACGTTACAAAAAGATAGCGTTGACATTGATAGACCTGGCTCTGGTTGACATCAACCATCGGCGTTTGGTTGATCTATCCACCTTATGTAAGGCTTGACACGATCATACTTTGCTTTGCATCAGGTCGTTGTGTGAATCAACTTGATTGGCCGACAGCTTACAAAATTATTTTGGATACAGGATCCTGAAGAACCAAAATACTTTATACATACGACTGCCTACAAGGTGTTTTACACGTTACGTAAGCGTGGCCTTATATATATATATATATAAATATATATATATATATATATTAAATGAAGGCTGCAGGAGATTTTTGCAAGATATTCAGTATTCGGACGACGTCGCCAATTTTTGTGTGCAGGCACCGATCATACTGTGGTAAGCGATTAAAGGCTCACGGCGGATCAAGCATTAGATCTCCATATTATATATACAGCAAATACTTATATATACCCTTTGATGGAGCGTCGAGGGCATTATAGAGGCAAAAATATCAATACACAGCGTCCATGTTTAACTGTCCATGTTGTAAGCCAGATCTAACCGGCGAAGAGATTTACCGTCTGAGCAAGATTACGAAATCAGTATAAACAAATTTGACGATATATATGTATATATATATATATATAATATTTAGTTTCTCACTAAGCTGTCACGGCCACCCGGTTCTGCTCCTTTATCTCCTATTTTTATTTATCTTCATCGTTAAAGCTGTCGTAACGACGCAGACACACACACACACAACAGATAACGAAGGATCACCACACGCTCCTGTGGTGCAATAGCTGGGTATATTCTATGAATGTGTCCTGCGCCCAACAGAACAGTGCGGGTCGTAGGTAGCAGACATCCCACCTACATTTATCGGGCCAGTAGATGAACAACATGAAAGCAATAGGCCATTCAAAGTTCGTTCGTTCCCCCTCATATCGTATGATACCCACACGAGTGCATACCACCGGCAATAATATATTACATAGAAGTGTCCTTGTCGACTTCGGTGTCGGAGCTAGCTCGGCTAGCTCTCACCGCAACTTTGCCCCTGGCGTCTGTGCATCCTATGTTCTTTCCAACCTTTCGTCCCACGAACACATTATAATAGCCTCCTTCGGAGTGTGCCATTCGGCAAGTTGATTTTGCGCTGACTAGTTGCTTTTGTTTCGAGGTTTGTTACTATGACACCCCTGCACGCTGCCCTGAGGCAACGGCGGGCTTCGCGTGCGTTTCCGGCCCTCGGAGGGCAAGGCAAGGATGGAGCTCCCGTATGATTGCCATGCTAGACGCTATAGGACGACTTGAGTACAGGGAAAGCGTTCAGTTTTTAGCATGTTTCTCAAAGGCGCGTATTCAGAATATTGTTTTGCTGTTGAATTACATTCGTAGGCACGACAGAATACGCATGATATTGGCTTGGCTCCGGGACTTAGCTAGACTAAGCTTCGACCCAAAATTTCGTCCCTGTACCCCCCTCTGCTTTCAACCTCGCGCTGATTCGCTGTCGAGCAAACATTTCATCGTTAGAAATATCTGACAGCAACGGTATTCGCAGACGTGATGAATGCTTGAACCGCTCGATACAGTAAAGGCCCCGATAAATCCTCCGGCAATTACTTCTGCTGCTATGATCATATGTTGCAAGCGTAACTGTCCAGTCACTTTGATGGCTGCACGATTTATCTTGGCACATACGCTCGGACACGCACGCACACACAGATAATGTATGTTATCGTCAATTCTTATTGGGTCTTTTGACAATTCATGGCTGTCGCTACGGACACGATAGAGAAGGTAATAGAAGACGCCCATAAAGACAAGAAATATAGGCCTGGCACGTAGCACACCGTACCCGACCTCCACAATAATAGCAGGTTGTTTTAAGTCCTAATCTCTACCCTTTAATTTTCGACAATTTTTAGCGTTTCAAGGGCGTATCTTATCATCTGTTTGAGTCGAGGAGTGAGTAGCATGTACTTTTCTTTATGTGACACAAAAATATTATATACTGATAACCAAAATAGTGTTTGTAGCGATTTGTGAAAGTACACAGTAACTGTACAAGACTCGAATGAAGGAGAGTTGTCGAGAAAATTGACTAATTTACGAGGTAGTCGATCATTTTCGGCCGCCTTTCTGTTTCGATGTCCTATTTATTCGCCTTTGTTCGATAATGACGCCTTTCTCCCCCGACCGCCCTCCACTCGACCTGAAAATTAAATACAGATCCATCGCTTTCGAAGTTCACACCCGTTGGCTGTTCGATAGCGCGCACACCATTATTGTCCGTGATTACGCAACCATTGAGCGGCTGAGTTTGTGTTGAGTGTCAAACTGTAAGGAAAAAGCACTTCTAGCCTCGGCATGTAGACGCTGTCTCGATGTTGCGAGTTGGCTAGATTCTAAAAAGGCACCCTTAAAATGGGACTTGTTGTTGACCGAGCGTAGTGACACGCGTGAATTCGCCACAGACTCGAAGGAAGTTTGAAGGGCCCTCGGAGGCATCTGGGTAAACAGTCTGCGCACGTTCGCTTCGTCCTGTTATGATTCCGTGTGTGGGTAGCGTGTCATTTGAGTGTTGTAGTTGCTATGCACCAATGAGATGCAAATATCTCTTCGCCTATAAAACGTATCATGGGGGGGGGTCGGGGGCTGGCGACTTCGAAATACAAACAGCCTATTATTATTAGTGTTATTACTCGCATAAGTAAATAGAGCCACGAAGCGACCTCTGCTGCCTAACGATTTTCCTTCGATCATCATCGGACATAGGACATCGCATGCAATGGTATGCATATGCATTTGTGCAATGGTGAGTTTCGTCCTCTGGAGGGGGCGGCTAAATTCATTTTGAGTTGGTCTACATTCTTCGACCTTTTCTTATCAATGCTGGTCTATGCGTTTCTCTAATAAGTCACTTTGGTACGGCGCTCTCCGGGGCTACCCGACTTCGAACTGAGAATGCGGAACACTCGAACGTTTCGTCGAAATCTGTGGAAATAAGTAAGTGCTTCGTACGGACTAACTTCTTGTGCAAAATAGTAAGATAAGCCCCTTCGCCTGTCGTACTATGTCAAAGAGAAATGTAGTTTTAGCAATTGTATGCCCCAGCGTACATTGGGTAAAGTCTCCCAGCCAAAGCAGGTGCGTAGGTTTATGTGGGTGGTTTGTGTGCTCAGTAATGATCTGTATATGTGTGTAAGCATTATAAATAAACATGAATAAAAGTCGATGTCAACATAATAAATAAAATGTGAAAGACTCGAAATAAATAAAACGCGTGTAAGACGCGAATATTGACAACAAAAATGTGTTTCCGTTGTATACGGCTTATGCGACATCTGCCACTAAATGTATTTAGATGGCCGTTTCTCGATCACATGTTTTACGGCGCTTGAGTTCTATTTACGAAGTTGGCAGTGGGCCATTAAGACACTGGCGGACTTCCATGGACATGGCCTGCCCATTACAACCATGACCCATCACCTATTTCGTCAGACGTGTGATGAACGTGTGAGGATAGATATCCATCGTACGTATGTCTCAAATACCAATGGAATGACAATTCAATGAATGTTGAATAACCTATTTCTCTTTTTCTCCCATTCATATATATATATATTATATAATGTTTATATCACGCATTATTTATATATATATATATAAGTATTCATTCATTCATATTGAGGTTTATTCATGGAACTGTGGTTTTTACACTGCTTAAGTTCTCAGATAAAGAAACATTGAGTTTGTAAGGAATAATATTTAGGTAAGGTTCACCGTCTAAGGGTAGGGGCTAAGGGACACATTCATCGCCAGTAGATTCAATGATCCTAATAATTGTATACGTTTGCCAAGCTATTCGCAATGGCATTATCTTTACAGAGCATGTCTAATATCTATATATAACACGTGTCGCGTGGTGTAATTCCCGGAAAGCGCACCGCCAATCAGGAATCGCCTAATTCCCGTCGACATGTCGCCTGTATAAATGACACCATTTCCGGCTGTAAAGTACAGCCGCAACAACATTTACATAAATCTATCGACACATAAAGGGATCAATTGTGCAAACTTTACTATTCCAGTTAGGAAGGGTCATGTTCATGACAACTAGTCGCCTAGCACGTCCAGCAAATAGACGAAACTGCTGTCATACATTTTGATCCATTGCTGGTCATACTTCTTCGCCCTATCAGCGGTCGAACTCATAAACGGAGATAAGGGAACAGCATCCGTCGCGTATTCGTTCGTAAAGCAGCAGATTATTAATCAAACGGAAGCATTTCGATTCAGCTTAAACTGGGAATATTGTTTCACTCTATTGAGCACCCAGCTCTCTAGTTCTCTTTAAGTATAAATAGTAAGTAAAAGTAGCTTGAAATTTTAGTGCTCACGATAAAAGAAGTAGTAGATACGACCGCACAGCGCAAAGACGTGTCAACTGTGAAGGATATATATATATCACCCGAGAAATTTGTCCTCTATTTATCAACGAATGACATAGCATCTACTCAGTTCGATGTTAGCGATATTGAGGTTCGTGAATTGTATAGTATGCTGCCTATGAAGGGCTCTGTGTGTTGTCATCAAGGTCTAAAATACGGGCAAACGAGAGAGAGAGAGACGAGGACAATACTTATCTCGACATGTGCAGATCTTCGGAACTTGCAATTACGATGAATAGTGAGAACCTATGTTGATACTCTATTCTAAAGACCGTGATCAGCTGTACTTGTAGATCTTAGTTTTTACTAGATTTAGTCTACCAGACAGAGGATATTTGGACATATTGCTTGAAACATATGTATTTAAACAGCAGACTTCTATGACCGCACTGTCCAACTAAACAATCAGGCACGTATATATCAATATAATCAATTGTGGTCAAGTATGCACAAGGGAAATAAGTAACCGTTCTTGTCATAAAAACGGGCAGATTCAATAGATGATAACAAACTCACAAGTGACGTGATGTAACTGTCGAAAAAAATCATTCTATTAGCTGAACGCTGTAGTATACTCATTCTACTCAGCTGGCACACTCCATTCGAGCGCAACTGACCCCTGAACAATTAGTTCGCACAAAGCCTATACCGCGTTTCTGCACCTGCCGCTTAGCTACGTCTACCCCGATAGCTTTGCAACGTTACCTTCGCCGTAGGCGTTTGCTATATCTGCTATTTGACTTCGATGTAAAAGTGCTACCATTTCTGTTACCGATATCGATGCCGCCGCGTCAGCCGCATCAGTAACACTTAGCACCAACGTAGAACACCGGTTCATCTAATAATTGTATATTCGTTCATAAATTGACCGCGGTGACGAAACGATCGGTGGCGGCCTTTTCTTGCACATTTCGAGCGCCGCCCGCGCTCTCGGCCGAACCTTGGACCGGCACAGGGCACAGCAATGGCTCTGGTGGGGAGATGCCCAACCATGGCGAAGACAACACGGGACGTGTGTCCAGACGACGCGTGCGGCAATTGCAGGACATGTGACGCCGGCAAAGCGCGTTATTACACTGGAATAGGAGAAGCTAGCGAATATGATGGGGCAAGCGGGTAGGCCGATGACACTGCCAACGATGGGCGTCTGTCTACACTGTGACCTTGGCAAACTTCAGTTTCGAAACATCTGCGCAGTGCCCTTGATAGATCGGGCAGGACTGATACTGCGATAGGCCGCCAGGCCCTCTCCCCCCCCCTGCCCCCTACTTGCCAAAGCGACTGAACCGAAGACGCGGAAGAAGAGCCTGCAGCCGGGATCGCGTGCATCTCGATACAAGGAAGGGCCTGAATGGACCGCGGCGGATAATTAGCGGTTGAACGTTTAAAGCTTACTGCTCATTATTCAGTGTATGTGCGTTCGGCTGAAGCGAGTGGGCATGTGTATGGTGAAACTAGCCTATAGCGTAGTGTATATCGTCGTGCGAAATATGATAGAAAAAGTCATATGGTTAAGGTAACGCATTCAATATGTGTCTAGTGAGCTGTAAATTATGGGTGTGGAGGGGAAAAAAAATGGATAAAACAAAAAAACACTCAACCGCCGTATTTGTCTATATTCAAGTATTTGACATTGATTATATCTGTATTGCTGAGCTACAGTTACAGCGAATCTATAATCGAATATGTTCGGCCTATTGTAAGCACTGTAACTGAAAAAAAACAATCCGTATCTATTTAAAATATAGTTGGATGAAATCACTGTTAAAATCATCTGTTATTGTAGTTCGCCGGTCCTTCTATAGGTATCTAGAATCGTTTGTGGGTGTTGAAGGAGTATTTCCAAGAGATAGCTTAATGCACATCGGGCGGATAGACAAATCATAAGCTACTGAGTGCGAGCGCTGTTCAGTCTCAAACGTTATGATCTTAACCGCTTTCGAGACTAATGTTTTTCCTATATTGGCCTTAATCTGGAGGTGTTCTTGATTGCCGAACCCGGCCCTACAGAGCAAACGTGCGAACCCGGCATATGTGCAAACGTGTGTACCTGACCAGATATGAAATTGAACAATCACCATCCGAATTCACTATGGATTATGACACATTTCCAATTACTATACAAAAACAATAGCTCGGGAGCCCAACGTATTGTCGACCGAGTTCTCGATTTGTGTCAGTCAGTGCGTTAGGTAGATAAAATACAAAAAAGTGAACTCTTGTCGTGGAGCATAGCACAGTTAACATGTATGCCTTACCTAAGGGACCTTTCACCAGGATTACCACACCTGGGTTGCCTTTAGTTAATTTGCAGCGGATTGTAAACAAATCCAGCATCCGTAATTAAGTAGGACCACTAAAATATAAAATAGAATAAGAAAATAAGAATAGTTCTCGAAAAACACACAGTATATATATATATATATATATATATATATATATATATTCAAGTGTACCTGGATCAACTTGCAAGTCAGGCGGCATAGGTAACACTATTTCTAATAATTTGAGCTATATTTCATAAAAGGGACTGCGAAAAATCATCTGTGAAGGCGCGTACCACGGTTATTGAGTCGGCGCTCTGTGATACCACGAGAGAAAAGAGGATAACCAAGCGTCGTAAAGCTTACATAAGATATAGCGTCCCAGAGCGACCACAATAGAGATTAGAGCGAACTCTGTACCATCACGACAAACTGCGACTGACACTTTGAGCCTGAATGACCCTTTCCATAGGACTGATTTTTCGACTCCTTGACTTAAACCAATCTAGTAATGTGTCAATAAAGTATGCATTTGTAGATGTTTAAGTGTTACATTTACATGTCATTTGATAATAAACGACTCGAAGAGTGTTCTGGATAAATTAGAAAAATCCTATAATTTGGAATGAGTTACTTATTTGCTCTGCGCTATATCATATTTTTATTCGAACCTTGTACACAGCTCTACTGCAATTGTTTCAGTTGAAAATTACAGGGAATCACTTGAACGGGTGCTATTTTCAGTTGACTGAGAACGCAGTTCGTTTTTTTTGTCGCAATCACCTGCTTTAACTCAAAACTCTAACCCCTTTTTCGCACTTAGTTACAGAAGGTTCAATCAATGGCAAACAACTTCGATCAAAACCTGTAACCAGCCGGTCGTATCTGTTAACATAGGGGGAGCGTATGGACGCTTTCTGAGTAGAATTCTACACAAGAATGGTTCTCGTTGTTGCACGTGCGATACTCGTAATCTGCAACTGCAGTTTTTTATTTCTACATTGTCGTAACTTTGGAATAGTCGACCACGACTGCGCTAGCGTCGATTCGACATTTGTCTACAATCACCACAATACAGCTGTATTGACCTTGGGTAGCTCACAAGGACAACCCAATTGCCGTAAAGCTATAAATAATTCCATCTAATACAAGTTCTTTAAACGATAATTAAGCTCAGAAAGGATATACTAGAATAGATCTCAGCGACAGACTTAATGAATGCTAGTGATACAGAAAAGATTTATTCACCCTTAAAATATATATATATATATATAACTGTGTGGGACGTAGGTATTGATACGCAGGTGGGAATCTACAATAGGTGTATTCGTTTGCAATGGTTAGTGATTTGGACAAAAATAGAACGCAATGACTGCGCTGTAAGACCCTTGTGGTCGTTCTTATTCTACTTAAGTAGTGTTAAACGCTTTCTGGAGCCAAGGTAATTACCTAACCTATGTGTATTTTATAGAAACAAATCAAGCATAATCGCCCCCTGGAAAGAAGCCCACTGTTACGGTCTTGGTTCGGAGAGGTCCCAGCTCTTAGAGTGTATGACGAGATATGTATATGCGATATGTATATTTGGGTTATATGTAGCACCACGGCACGGCTAGGTGCCATTTGTGTCAAAGGTACTCGGACCCCAATTTTTGATAATCAATACCTTCGCCAATACCAAAGCTGTCTATAGAAAGCGCCGTTGCCTGAGATAACGTCCCAGGCTACAGTGAGCATCATAGTACAATCAACTGTGTTTAATACTGTATAGAATTTGGGAGCATTTTTTGAGGTTGCCTTTGACAACGATCCGCTCTTCAGAATGGAAGGAGCTACCTTGTGAAGTTCCAGTATACCCCAATATTTTTGAGGTTAGCTAACCTTATTGCTGATTACAAGTCGCTCTCGATCGGAGCAAACCATTTTTGTTCAGTGCGTGACAAATCACGCATCGACTAATGCATCAACTCGGCGTCAATAAGCTTTGCAACATATAGACATGTTTGGCCTTAAAGTATGTCCATTATATGAAAGCAATTATACGACTGTGTAAGTCTGTTCTAAGTCTGTCTATTATAAGAAATAACAAATTTTAACACAAATAGAATGCAACGACTTCACAATAATATACTTTTTATCATTCTTATTATATTTTATCTTATTAAATTTTAGTAGTGTCAAGTTTTTTCTAGCCAACTTGATCACCTAACATTATGTAGTTTATGATCGTTCGCACTGGCAAGAGCTAAGGCCTGTCAGATAGGGGAACAGCTGAAGGTCAGCTCAAAAAAAAAAAAATATATGATAAATTGCAATGTTGTATACATCTTTTTTACAGCTTTTTTTACGAGACGCAATTAGGTGCAGACAGATCCAGAGGAATAAAGGAAAATGCCCGGTTTAGACATAACAGAAAACCCCGTTGGAAGCTGCCGTCCCCATTTTCAAAAGCGATTACGAACTCCGGTGCTTTAGGTGATCTGACAACAAGCGTACCCCTTGGAATATCCCATGGCTCACACCCATAGACAGTATTTCGCAGCCTTTAGGAGTCGAGCAAATTTCTCGGGAGTCCTTGCCAGACATACTGCCCGAGGAACAGGTGTTTACCCCACAGATTAAAGAGAATGACACATTGTTTACACCACGTGCGACTGCTACGCATCGACAATAGGGGTTCTTTTCTTTGTCATATATTCCATTGAAGGACAGCACATAGACATAACCATGCGCCACCTCACAGCTAACTCAGTTGTTTGCCATATATCGCGGTTGTCGTGATGGAATGAAAGTATGGATTAAGGCCCCGTCGTGCCACATTGCAGTTAAATCTAATTGCCAAAGAGTAATCATCAGAGCAGAGAGAGAGAGAGAGTTGCCCGATGTAACAGTATAAATCCGTAAGAAACCGACCGCACCTTTAGTTGCCACCCTGGTTCGACTGGTCTCAAAATGTCGAAATCCTCCGAAATTGTAAATGATGGTGGAGCGTGCTCAACACAAGGCCAGGAAACTTTTACAAGGAAATCGAAATAGTATATGTTAAAAAGTCGAACCCTTCGGAGCGTTTTGTTGCTATGAATAGAGTAACTGTTTACACCACGAGTAGTCTGTTGGTCAAAAACCGTTTGAGAGAGGCGTGTTCGTATATGATCGCTAGGCGTTAGGAAAATGCAACAAACACAAAGAATCGTCCAACCATGGATTCTAATCATGTAAGCAAACACACTCTGCTAGAGAAATGAATTGATAATCACCAACCTACCTAATTAGTATAACGCACTCGCGTGTAAAGAGCCGCGAGCCTCTGAAGCTTGTAGTGCGAGACGACATATTAAGGGCATATTAATTGTTTATGGATACACCGTAATTTTATAATCGGTTTAGAGAGCCAGTTGGTCGCAGCAACGTGTGAACAGCTTGAACCAGCCGATTGGCCAACCAAGCGCTCGTATTCACCTCCACAAGGGACCATTTTTATCTTATATTGCCAACAAAGAGTGTATCACAATGTATCTATGTGTGTATCACTTCATGTGTGACAATGTAAATAGTTCGTTAGTGTATTTGTTCTCAAACGAAAAAAAAACGCATTATTAGACACAAAGCAAAGTTTTGGTTCACTAACGAAACTCGCAGTTTTTTTACAACGCTTAAGTTCTCGGTACATCACACATGAGAGATATATGAGAGATTTTCATCACACGTGTGAGAGATAATGCGACTGTTTTGTCGCATTAGTCCAATGGGAAGTTAGCTCAAGTGTACTCCTTTCTCTCAAAACATCACGAGTCGAAAAATCAGCCGAGATGGATTTCTAAATCATCTAAATCTTCGTGCGAGTTACGCTCCAGCGCTATCTCGAGCGGCCAAAATACGCGATAATCCGGCGCAGCAGGAACGAACCAAGATGAACAAAAATTAAGTAGGTTTTTTACGGGTCACGAAACATAACCTATGTGCCTGTTTGCTTGGACGTCATCATGGTGAAAGACTACATTCTCCTCCCAGTTAGCCACTTGTGGGCGCTTCTACTGAATGGTCTACTTCGAAACGATTCCGTTGCTGGCAGCATAAGTCCACTATCGATGTTTTGGTTATTCTGGGCCAGCTCACAGTAAACCACTGCCTTGATATCAAACCACATGAGACTCACCCTGGTAGCAGTTCGAATTCGGTTATAATTGGATCTCCAGGATTTTCTTCCCGACACGTCATTCTCGGCAATCAAAGTTGCGAGAAAGGATGCTGCTGCTGCTTGTTTTGTCGGGTGTGCAGATAGCTTGAATGACCATCGAACTCACTTGAGAATGCAATATATATATATTACATAGTCGGCGTCAAAATTGTACCTGCCTTTGAGTGAACTTAATAGAAAAAATATATACACAGCAGTACGACAACAACAGTCAGACAAATGCTCGAAGTATGAAATCTCGAGTTTAGACATCTGTCTGAAGAGCGGCGTGTTAACAAGCTCAGTGACACCGAGTCAGGCGGTTTGCACCTGAGACGAATACACATAACTCAACTATCGCATGACAGCTAATCAACACTCTTTACCCCCAAAAGTATGTAATATCTAAGTTCGTATGTAGGTTATCCTATGGTTCTGTTACAAGTTACATTTCTCGACGGAGGAATTAATCGTAAATAGGATCATATTTCGACTTCTTCTAGGTGCGTGCGTCTTTCAAGGCGTATTGAGTTTGTTGGAACGTATCGATAATCGATTAGGGCGAGCATTGCCGTTTTTTTCGCTCTTAAATTTCGCTCTTTGCTGGTCCTCAGCGTACTTTCCATGGCAGGCCTCCATGCCGTCGTGTAGCAGTTGCCTCAAGGATTTGTCATGTTTATCATGCTGGAGTTATCTCGGCGTTCTCCTACAGACCCTACCTATGTGAAAGTAGGGCAATGTTAACCTTATCCCAACCAAACCGCGATTCCTGGGGATCGAGCCGACGATCACAAATCGTGCTATGATTGTTCGTGGTTTCCATGAAAATCATATTAAGCGAGAGGCGCATTAGCCACCCAGGCCAGGCAGAAACACATTGTCTGCTACGGAAATCATTCCTATCGAAGCTCTTTCTTTTGCTGTTTACATATAAAGACAAAATGATTCCGAGAAGTTCGATAAGTAAAGGTCACGCTCCGGTGGTTCTCGATAACATTCGATAATTGCTGTTTCCTTTACTTTGAACAGCTTATACCACGCGACATGTCCCGCCAGATAAGAGACCTTAACGGTATTTTGGCGTGAACATCATAATTACGCCACCTTTGAATTTTGTTGCAATCACTATCTCCGATGGAATACGTTTACTAGTATCGTTTAAAAGCAGTCGATAGGGCGGCTGTTCTTTCCTTCTTAGCAAAGTCGCGTAAAGGCACAAGTCAGAAAAAATCTTATGGAGTCTGGCGACTGGATCTTGGTGGGTAACACTCGCGCTGAGGCATTTGACACTGATTCATATCATATATATATAGACAGAGGCCCATTTATATGTTGGCGTTATAAATGACCGGCAAACACCTAATGTTTCACTTGGCAGTCACATGAACAAAGCGAGTTTAAGCCTAGCTGACGTTTGGGCGTCAGGCCCAACTGAGGTGATGAGTTGGCTTCACTGTTACAAAATTCACTATTCATTCACTGCTCACGGCACGAGTTCTGCGATCTATCATTACCAAGCGGCTTCACACTGAGGCATCATTAGATATCGCAGCGACGTCAACTCCTGCCTCGGCTTCAAGCTTCTATTGCTCTTACGGGGAAATACTCATTTGCCGCCTTTGTGACTCGCCACCTGGCCATTATTATCTCGCTTCATTTGCGTGAAGCTTCTTAGAGGAATGCACGCAATGTTCGTCACATGCTGCGAATTAGACGTAAATGTCCTAAGCCAGGGGCGGTAACGTCTCATTTAGCTCCTCTAAAGGTTTTCAACCCATGGGGCTTCTGATGCTTACCTTTCAGCAGCACAAGGACTGTGTATTACTCGAGGCGTGCGTATTGTGTATCCGAGATATAACGTGGGATATCTACATAGATGCAATGGGAACAGATGGGACTCCCATTTGGGAGTTATATTAGAACTCTTAGCTAACGATGCCTGTCTGGATAAGGGAGTTTACTGCGTGACTGAAAACAGTACTATGCTACATTTTGGTGAAGTGCTGAGGTCTCTAGTTCTTAACCCCCAAAGCTTCATAAGTATTTCAAACAACACTCATTTCAGCATCCAGTGTGTGCGTAATGAATGATCTTCATAAGGGTGTGCGTGCTGTTTAACTGATGGCTCCTCTGTTTGCAGTTGGTTAGGGTTCCTAAAGCCGAGACCAATTTTGTAGCAGTCGGCAGTGTTTATGCGCTGACCTACAAGTACACCTATGGTGCGAACTGGACCAGCATTTGAAAGCTCAAGTATTTTCATATCGGGATTATTATCTTAATTATCCAATTATTAGTATTACAATAACGGCTTGGCGATACAGCACTAATTAGCATTGTAATTACTTGATTCATGTGATTGACCTCTCACCGTTAGAGAGCGTTATATCCTAATATTCCAATGAAGGCGACCTACAAAGCAATAATCACTTAGAATTGCCTACTCATCCCGTACGCTATCCTTGTCTTTTTTGTTATTGTCTACCGATATAATTTGCATATTTACGAAGTGTTACAAGTATCGTCTGTTGCGCATGCCTTCAGCTGCACCTCAGATGACGTACGCTCGTACATGAGTAATATCTATTGAGGACACATGTTCCCATGCTAGAAATTATCACTGAGGATAGTCGTGCAAACACGACCAGTCGAGTTTCGGGAATAGTTTTGCCAACGGGAGGTTGGCCCAATATCAGGATTGAGCGTCACGAAACGAAATCCGCCCGCCGTCGTCGGATTGTCCCTGCTGTTACGTTGTCACTACAACAATTTAGTCTCCTCAGTCAAAACAAGACAAGAATCCTCTACTGGGTATACTACATACTGTATACGCAAGACACGACTTCTCTACTAGTAATCTTACTCCAAAACTCTTGTACAAACACCGTTTTCTCTATCAGGCTGTGGCAGGCGCACACAATGCCCGCCTCCACGCCTGGATAATTAGAGCTGAGGAAACTTGTCAAGTGTGAATTTTCAAAAAATAATCTCGAAATATGCACTTCAATATATCTGCTGATGGAGCTAAAATAGGGAATCGATTCGCCGGAAGACGCCTGCTGATGCCTCTCTCTCTCTCTCTCAAGGTCGAAGTTGCATTCGAACTAAGCACGTCATATATTGCCACATGTAAACAGAATAGAATATAATCGACATGTATGATTCTTGCCAAGAATCGTACAGAAAGAAGATTTTCTAACACCATGCCTAATATCCCAAGGGATGTTTATGTAGAAGGACGCTTATGCCTTCCGTATGAATAATCTGAAGTACGCAGTTGTCTGGAATATGTCTCTCATCTCATGAATGTGAGTGTACACTGATTACATCTTAAAATTCCTATGAAAAAAGATATATATATAGTATAATAGCCCCTTCCGAATCTCTATCTTACCAACGGTTGTAGACAGACAGCTATAATTCGAATTTAAAAAAATTTAGAATAGCTGCCATTAGGATGTAGCGGTGACGTACTGTACGGGAGTTTGGATACCGTTTATTCAGTGTTCTGTAGCTCACTATGCTACTTACCATAGAAAATGTTGCCGCGAGCCTTTTGGAACGAAAGGCTGTTACCGGCTTGTGTTCTCGTACCCAATGTAGCAAAAGGCACATGTCCGTAAATCTCGTTGGATTAGCTGTGCTGCATTAACTGAAGCGTTGTCATATTAGCTGATTTGACAACGCTCTGGTCGGGCTCAGACCGGTCTCGTGTAATCTCACACGACACCAAGATTACAACAGATCGATATTGCCTTTCACCGGCTTAAGGCCGCTACTGACAGCCAACTTTCATCGTTAGTTCCAATTTAGTATAAAGGCACGTTCAAAAATTCGGCTTGTGCGCGATTCGAAAGATGCTTTTTACTCGACAGATATCTGGGATTTGGAGGAAGTCCAATATTACTGAAACCAGCCGCTATATTAATGTATAGTCCACAGGGTCAATACTCAAAAGAAAGCCTTCCTAATTATCCACTCGAAATACTCGTATAGTACGTAAAGCCCCCGAATTCAACCGTCACGAAGCTTCATGCGGTGTCATTATGACATCTCTTCCTCCTCATTGAAGGATAGTGCTGGATGACAGAGAGCCTCATGCACAGATTTCCTTGCTGTCGACCTGAATATCTTTGTACACTGTCTCCTCTATATGCTCTTCCCCTCGATACGTTTAGCACAACGCCTGTTTTGCCAAGATCCATATGAGACATGCATTAGAATAATTTCACTAGGGGCCCTTGTTGTTTCCTTATTATGCCACCCTCTCGTTTATTGAAAATCATTCATGGTTACCAGCTTGCTAGGAGTTATAAACCGCGGCGCTGTACGCGTTTCAAGTTCAAACGTAACTGCCCGAGTTCTCACAAAGGTAGGAAAAAGATTCCTCAAATTTATGGTCATCCTAACCCGAGTAACTTCCGAGCAGTAGACATAATGTTCATCACCAGAATGAAATGTTCAACCAACGTAAAGCAATGTCCAAAGTCAATATCGGCGAATCTACAGGGATATCCATAGGAGTATCACGGCAAAGCGACCATTTGTCGTCCCGTTCGAGCTCGATGTGCAAGGGCAAAACAACCTGTTGGCACACCGTAACCATGGCCCAGATCATTCTACGGATGTCCCCTAGATGGTCTAGTGGTGAACGTCTTGGACTGCTAGACCGGAGGGACTTGTGGATTAGGATCAAATTCTGTCAGACGGGGAGAATCGTTGGAGTTCTTTATAATGTTTCTTTCTCTGAGGATTTTTGCCAGGTAAGGTAGAGAATATAAGCAAAAGTGGCCCCGACAGGTCCTCATAGTTATACCCAAAGGTTAAGCGTTGACGCCTGTCAGATAGGGGAGGAGCAGAGGGTCGGCTCAAAAGGGGTTTATTCATTTAGAACGAAATGAGTGTTCTACATGACACCAATTTCGATAGCTCATAATTGCGTTAACTAAGAGAATTCAAGATGCATGATTATGCTACTAACCCTTCCAGGCCGATTGATTCTGTTGAAGACTTTTTTCTAGCAAGCGTTCCTTGTTCTTGGCGTTGTTCTTGTAGGTTCCCCTGCTGCGGCTGCGGCCGGTGTTCTCTGTCGTACCCTTTAGTTACCGACTCCTCTTTCGGATATGTCACCGTCCTAGCGCGCACTTCAGGCTCGACGTCGCCCACCTTCCTGAGGTCCGTAAGTTTTCCTACATCAAAGCGACCACTGCGCATTTTGCGGCTCTCACCGCCAGTTCGTGTCCCGGCACTGGGAAGATGAGGTGATGATTCTTGACGAGCGACCTGTTGAGTTTCTGGCATACTGCCCCTGCTGCTACTGCTTGTGCGCCTTTGAGGTGTCAGGCTTCGCGCTCGTCTTTCAACCGACGCCGAACGGTATGCGGTAGCAGGAATCTTCAGATCGCTTGTACTTTTTATTGGCGGTAGACACGGCCGTGGGGAAGATCTTCCGGAGGCATTTTGCGAAGCTCGACGTTTGAAGATCTCTTCGACGTACGCCGACGCTCGGTCCGACCACAGCGATATGCTTCGCTGCACTTTCGATTGTTGTTTCAACTGTTTGCGACGCTGACGTTTCCTGAGCATCTCCTGGAGCCGCTTCTGGGAGGGGCCCTGATACGAGAAAAGCAGCGGCCCAATTGCAGCTCCACTGCCGCCATTGCCCGAGCGCCCTTGATGCATCTTATAACCGGTTGAGTGATTGCCACTGAACGTGGTCGAAGGTGGGCGTGTAGCTCCATAGCGAATTGTGTTCGCATTTCCTGTTGTCATCCTACGCGTTCTGTTATCGTAGGTTGTAATTGTCGTTTTCCAACTTTTCAGTCGATTCCTCCTCTGTCGAGGGAGAACACGATTTGGTGCAACGTTGGCACCAACGAATTGCGTCGGTAGGGAACAATATGGCAGTAAACTCCCGTTATAAGCAAGTACTTCCGTCTGTCTTAACTTATCGAAATACTGTTCGAGATGTGTGCCGAATTATAGAACTGGCACACACACACACGCACACACAAGGGACACACCACGCAGGCCACAGTAATTCCCAGCAACACTACACTGTAGCGAACTGCCCTGGAGTTTCACTAATTCACTCTCCCATGAACTTCTACTCGGGCGGAGATGGAGGCCGCTTCCACGGCCGTTGGCGCCGGCTCCGCGCGCAGTAAGAAGCCACTCCGCAGCAAATGCACACGACTCGCCGCCATAGACCACACTCACACAACGGCACAGCCGCGACCACCAACCTTGGGACAGTTCCGTCGCTTAGAGAACCAACTCAGAGCTCGCTTGACTCCCCCCCCCGCTCTCTATAGTTCGCTCGCTGATACTCACAGTCGAATTCTCAATGCCACTACTAACAACCACTCACTTCTACGTCTGTCTATTAGCAGTCAGAGTGACGTGGACCTCAAGAAACGGGTCATCATGGTCGCCGGGGCTAACAACTATAGGGTCGGTATCTGCCCCAGCGTAATGGCAAATGATTGTCCCTCTTCTCTCTCACAGACAGCAGCAGCAGCAGTAGCGACTTCCTCTCATTCGGGGTCTCTTTCTCTCTCTCGACCTCCCACACTCCTCCTCTCTTAGTGCCACTTGCGCTCTGCCAAATATAATACGCGGCCCGTTCAACTTCTCCGGTCGTGTGTCAGTCTGTGTGTCATCTCCGCTCGCTCGGTTGGATGGTCGGTCGCTCTGCTGAGCTCGAGAGAGCTGGCCCGTATGACAACGGTAGCAGACAACCGGAGACAGCAGCCAGGCGTTCCTTACTGTAGAGCCTCTTTAGCTGCGCTACGGCGGTCGTCGCAGCAGCAGCTATTTTGCTCCACGACAGTGGGGGCAGACGCGCGCGAGCCTGGTGGTGGCGACGGCGACGGTCGCGGTACCACGGCAACGGCGTGCGATAACGATGTGAAGGAGGGTTAGCCTCTGCAGAGGTAGGAGCCGGTCGAGCGTGCTGGAATCAGGAGGCAGAGCTCGACTGACTCCTACGAAAACCTATTGCCGTTGCTCGCTCGTCGCCTTGCGTTGCTTGCTAGCCAGCGGGCTGGATTCGTTGTCGGCGCATTGGCCAACACGGCTGCGTCGCCGTCCGCTTGGCCCTTCGGTGTTCACGCGTGCTATCGCTTACTTAACTACATATAGAAGGGAGCGGGTGAGAGAGAGAGAGCAGAGAAAGGAACTATGGAGCTATTGCGGGAACGGGCTGGTAGGCTGAGTTATGCCGTGGGTGGATGCAGTTGGCGTCGCCAGCGGGCGAGCGAACCTCGACGGGACGGCTGGTTGACTATCGACCGCCAATCGATGCAGACTGCAGCGCCATGGTCTTAATCCGGCAGGAGGACGACGACGAGTACGAGGACTATATTATACTAGCACAGCTACTAAACACACACTCACCGACTCACTCACTGACGGTCTATCCATGTTTCTCTCTGTCTCTGTCTGCAACCGAACACACTCTGGGCTCATTTCTTCTCTCTCTCTCTCTCTCTCTCTCTCTCTCTCTCTGTTCACGAGTAGCGTACATCGTCCCCCGGGACTATACGGATATGGGGACACTGGTCAGGGCGCACTAGGTAGACATAAAACGGGCTACTGATCATTGCTACTGTATACCGTATATGAACACACACACACACATATATACATATAGGGTCAGTCGCGATGTGTGGAAGGAGGTGACGCACGACCTTTAATAAGCTCTAACTCGCTTCATTTTCAGTGTGTGTGTGTGTGTGTTGTTGTTACCGTTGTCGGCACTGACACCTCTCGTTATGGAGCCTACCATATATGATGTATAACGCCAACACGAACGACTAGTAGTATTGTCCATCAACTTACCATCTACGCAAGGGCAATTCAGCCAGCCGAACGGTCGCACAGCCCACGTTCGATTAGTTCGTCAAGCAGATCTGAATCTACTCAAAAGCTTCTCTGGCCTGGGCGCGTAACAACGGGAAAGGGACGTTTCCTACTCGTTCACGGGCGATGTCTGTCTGACGTGCGACCAAAGTCGTAGCAGCAGCAATGTCCAACTAATAGCCATTTGTATAATCGCTTAATATATATATATAATAGGTATTATTAATAATGTCTTTGTTAGAGTCGTATGAGTCTTTGGACCTGTTACTGAAGCCGTTAGCTTCTGTTAGAATGTAATGTGCGGCGGCTCGTATTAGATCGCCGTGACCTGAACAGCATTCGCGTGTCCGTTTCACATCGTTGTGTGGGTGTGTCAAGTGTGAGTCATGGGCAGAAGCTGCTTAGCACTAGCAGCATGAAACGCTGACGACCTGACTGGCATTGGTATTGTAGATCGCTCAGGGCGCGCGAGACCTGCGTAGCCTGGTTAGGCTAGGCCACGCGATCGGGGCACGCCTGTTTGAATTTTCGAATAACGATATTCGCGACCACCATTGACACTTGACAGCGGCCTCATATCAATGCAGCCGATTCTGCGTCGCGCGCCTCTGCCTGCGACGGCGCCACGATCTAACCGCGGAACAGGCCGAAGCAATATAGCATTCGTGTGGTTGCAGCAGGTCTGAGCGCAGCCTCTGCCGGTGGCACGCGTCGACGTTGTCACGTACCACTGATCTCGCCAATGGGGACGTGGGCTTGCTCCGGGCTGCTGCGGCATAGGGAAGGGAAGTCTCGGATTCAATCAGCAACACTTATGTGTATAATGGTCCAGTCAACGATGATCGGTGGCATAAGTCTCCCTATGAAAGTTGACGTATATGGGAAGCGTTGGTTTTGACAAAAAAGAAGGAATATATATATATATATATATATATATATATGGAGAGAGAGAGAGAGAGAAAGAAAGGGGGTTGATGTCAAAAAGTGCGGTGGGCAGCTCAATCCATGACCAGATGGTATAAACGCTATTAATAACTAGTTCTTGAAGGAAAGAGGACTATGGTGTTCGAGGGGAGAATCAATCAATAAGGCCAAGTTCACGGAGAAAAGCGAGCAGCTGCATCTCTCATACCTTTTAGCCGCAGTAGTCCGACGATCTAGTAGTTGTCGTCGTTGTTGATTTCTCAACCGATTATGAGAAATGGCCCAAGTGGGCACTAGAACATCTATTATAGATATGATTTTCTGTGAAAGTCCACTTAGATGTTGCTTCAACTAGTCGAATCCGATTTGTATTGTCGTTATAATAGATCCATTACACATGCTAGTGTGACTACACTCAGCATGAGTGATTAAATAAAAATTGAGTGTAGTGGATAATTATAATAGAATCCTTCGTCGAAATGTATCCAGACTCGTGGTATCGCTCTGAATAGTAGTATATAATAGTTCGCCGATTTACTTCGTCTTACGAAGCAATGCGAAAGCGGTACCGTGGACGTTTGGCTGAGAGTTAACGCCGAAATAGTTTAGTTTTTAGTACGCCGATTTGCGTGACACGTTTTGAGTGTAGAAGCGCAGTTGCAGACCTACTTGGACACATTCGTCTAAGTTGCGAATGTGTAGTGAATATATTAAGAGGTTCGTTGTTTCTGAAGGACCTCTCAATGCAAATTGAAGACTGGAGGCGTCACTCGAAGGAAGAAAACAACAACGAGGCAACACATATTCTATATAGCAAAGTGTGCACAGTATCGGGCAGTGGTACCGTCTCATCAGGGGTATTAATTGGGACATACAAACATAATGAATGATAATTATAATAAGACAAAGAAAGAGAACTTATTATCGAGTATTGAAATCATAATGGCGCAGTATAGGAAAAATGTAAGTTTCAGATCGTGCATTCGGCTCGATAGAACGTCATTAATAATTGGTTTTGGCTAACACCCATCAAATATTTGCCATGGTGTATAGCGCTCTTTAGCCTATGATGATCTTGCTAAGCTGTATGGATGAAGACGAATCATAAAGCAGTCAAATTGCGTGTGCGATAATAATTTGGCTTGTATTTTACTTATATATATCTATATATATAGAATACAAGCCAAATAGAATATATAGAACACACACACACACATAAATATATATATATATATGTGAACCGTTTCATGCAGTACAAATCCTGTTGCACCGACAAATATATTTTGATTGCTTCTGCAAGACTCTCGGCCCTTTCCGACATCACTCGAGAGACGTGGAGCCGTGTGCGAAACATCATCAACAACAACAACCGGGGACAACCACAACGTCCAGCGTCCGCACATTAACATAATCAGACACCCAGCCACTTGACGGAAACTAGTGCAGAATGCTATGAATTTCAGGGTGGAGCCTCGAGAGATTCCAGAAGCGTTCATTAGAGCTTCCGTTCCATTAAAAACGAAGCTGAGCTCACGAAAAGCACGTCCACTCCTGATCCGAGTGGATCTCACTATCTCTCGCATTGTCTAAAAGTGTGTAATGTAATTCGCTGAAGTGTTCGGCTACTTACACCGGCCCGACAAGTGACAAGTATAGCACCAGCGGTTGTCGACGGAGCGTGGAATTCGTTAGGGGGGACCAGTTGAATGCCAACTTCATGTCATTCTTCTTGCAGACGTGAAAAATTGTGAAAAAAAATCATCTTCACTTGGACAGTTGTGGATGCGGAGAAACGAATAGCTACCGTAGACTGCCTTATGGTGGCAGATTTTCGGGAGAGCGTCTGCGTGTGTGTGCGCTTATATACAATTATATAAGTTTGCGATTTAATTACGACCACATACTTGTACAACAGTTTTGATTGTAACGAATTCCTCTGTGTGACGTCGACCCACTGACGTTTGCGCTCTTGTAATAAACATTTGTATGAACTGTGCTGTATTGATTGTACGTCCCGCTCACTGTCCGGCAAGGTGCCTCCCTTCCATTACAACTCGTTGCTCATTGGAGCTGGTCATGAGTTTGTGCTTTATGTGAATACAATTCTGTCTGCAAATGTGCTTCAGAAGCTTTGCAAACGTCTAAGGTAAACCGGTCAATTCAGTCGCAGCAGATTGCTTTACAACAGACAACTGCGAACACGTGCCACCCAACGGGCACCGCTGGGGATCAACCAGTAAACTTGCTGGTGAATTTTATTGAACATTTCTCTACTGGTCAAATCATGAGAAATGACCTCAAAATCAAAATATCGTCACGCAGTCAATACGCTGTATATACAGTGTATTCATCATTGTTGGGTTTTTCGTTGGTCCTCTAGCTCAAGTTCTTACTTAACTCTTAAGAAAGGACAACACACTTTGGTTCGAGGTATATTGAAGAGGGGAGTACGGCAGCGGGACTCGCCCTTCCTTCTCGTTTTATTAGTGCCTTCTTACATTAAACCGAGTGGGCCTCCCAGAGGCCCTCGTAGCCTATCCTTGCACACTCATCTCCTTTTTCTCTATCTATTGCTTAGGGGTACCAGCTAGCTCGCTGGGTGTACTTTTCGTTTCAACTTAAGGATCCTAGCATTAGGACAGAATATTACTCAAACTACAATATGCTATACCTATACGCGCGTACCTATCTATGCTGAATATCTAGTTGCACATACGTTCTGTTGTAACTCTATATGGAAACGTCGACAGTGAACAATATTCACAATTTCAACAATCATGTTTAATACTGTTTTCTTGGAATGCCTTATATTTGCTCAGAATGAACTGATAAATAACATCAACGCTGAGAACAGGTAGAACTCAACAGCTCCCAAGTCAACTTTCACCAACTTTGTCAGTTTGTGCCCGATGAGCGACCTTTACGTTCCTGGACGCCCGAGCGAGGAGTTAGATGATTCTCTCAAGGCTTAACCTCTAAGTCTGCACACTTTCGCAATCAAAGTTCCCAATTCCGAGATATTTCTGGATCTCGTCACGCGTATAAGCATAGACCGTAACGCACAACGAGATGAGGTTGACAAAGAATGATTACGCTAGACTGCGAGTGACCGAGCTACAAGCCACCCATTCGTTGGCAATGAAACGCAAGGAAACATTCGGTAAATTAATGGATGCAATGAAAAGTGCGGCCCTGTCCAACCCGTGACATTTGATTATACGTGATGTGAATGAAGTTGTTTATTGAATTGATTACATTCGGCTTCAATTCTTGCTCGTTGTACGCCTCCTTGATTACATTTGTTAGCTTGGTGTACAATAATTGATTGTCCACATAGTAACTCTGCCTGGAGCTGGTGGAATAAGATCAGTTAGTGGAAGGCCAAAGAATGATTTCGTGTCAATAGAGCAAGTGGCATATAGTATAACCAACACATACTCCGTAGCTTGATCGTACCATCGTACACCAGCTGTACACTGTCTGCTTGATTTGCGCCGACTGCCAAAGGACTCTATTTGCCTTCATGACAAACTCGTCGATCGATATCAAATATCTAGGGCTCATACACTGTGACAAAGTACAGACATCATATGCGCATGCAATCGATACAATTTGAATTGGGCGTCTCGAAAGGGATCCGGTGAGAATAAGTTGAAATAAATGCTAACCTGGTGCTACACACACATCCATCTGAACTGAGTTATATGTATATCTAAATTATCAAATTAGGACGCTGTGTTTTGCGCCCTAGGAAATAATGACCATTCGCAAAATACCGGCTATAGTATCATGAGCCCTAGCAGATACACGTTAAGGCAGGAAATTTCCTATAAGAAAATAACGGAGAGCCGATTGTTACCTGCAAAATACAAAGAACAATGCAGATTGCGAAAAAATACCTTCGAAACATATGCATCCCACATTTATAAAATAATAATGTATACACGATTGTGTTGCTTTAGGATATTGATGAGTGGGTCAACTCACATGTACCACTTCGATACGATTTCAACTCAAAACGTACCATGCAATGGTGTCTACTGCAGGTGCGATACGCTTCGTGGCCTTAATGCTAATTCCTGTTAGTTGCAGGTGAGGGCAGCTTCGGCTGCTGGACAACTATTTCCCCACTGCAATTAGTCCACGTTGTCATAGCCGGCTACATAGGCCTTAAAAGTTTTCGATCCTCCACTGACGGAACCAGTGCACGGCTGATCGACTTTGAATCGCTGGAGAGACAAAGGATGTAGACAGCAGAATCGATAATAGCACCGACCCAGTTCGTTCTCATGTAATAGCATATATTCTATACTCGCAACACTGGCATGCTACTGGATCTCTGCCAGTGACGCGATTGAAGGTGATGCTGGCGGTATCAGTATCGATTTGTTGTGCGGTCTGTAATAGTAACAAAAAAAAAAGGACTTCCGCTTGCTGCTGAAGCTCCCCGGGGTTCCGTTCTTGTATCAGACATTTCCTCGTACGTATCCGTATAATGACAGTACTACGGGCAATGTCGATGGGAGGAAACATCCGCACGCCTCTCGAGCCACGATATGGTAGGCCTATGATAGAAGCAGTCTCCGAAGTGAGCTATAATGGGGGCCTGTATTGTCTTCTTGAATGAAGGTCGCAAATGTGAACTTGACAATGAAGGCTGTAGGAGCAGTCGGCGTACAGACGAAAAGTGGAAACCAAAGAAGAGAAAAGAACAATGCGAGATTTATAGCTCCATCTGCCAACAACACAATGCTGGCCAACTCCGACTCCACTTCTACATATATATATATATATAGATTCTTTTTTGGCAGATAATGCGAGATAGTCCCTACACGTCCAGTTACCTAACGTTCTGAGGAGCACGGGGGAAATTCTGACTATCGAAAGGCAAGTCGGCAAGCGTTCAAATATATAGAAAATCTGTTCTGCTGTTGATGTATTCATCTGCATATTTTCATTTATTTCCGGCAATTCAGGTTCCATTGGGCACATACAAATCGAAATTCAGTATGGTTTCACTAAAGGTGAACTTTGATTTGGAGACAGATCGGTGGCCGTCAGATTAGATTATTCGCCGCCTCGTCCGGTAGCGGGCAGTTTTCTGTAATGGTCCTTGGCTCCGTCTTGGAGTCCATCTTGGCTGTTCCACGAATTCCAAGTGAATTCTCTAGAAGTACACTCGACGCTTCGGAGCCAGTTTACAAGGACGTCAGTAACAAGGTATGGAGGTATTGCATCACTAATAATTGTAAAAAAAACGCCATAAATAATGTATTCCGATTAAATATAGGTATAGCGTATTGAAAGACGCCTAGTCAAGGGCGAGAATGTCCAATGAATTCTATTACCTCATGGCGACGATCGTCGCTGTCCCTTACCTGAAGGCAGAGAGCTACGGAACACCACAAAAGCATAATCAGGCATCAATTTCCGTATTGTTCGTCTACGCTGATTTTATCATCTGTATGGTTCACAGGACTACTACGAACCGCACGGGTTCGTTCCTTCTGAGCCACAAGTATGTACAGACATCACTTACGTTCACTGTGTATCGTAAGTGATGTCTTTTTTGATTTTTGATTTTTCCACATATATACCTTTCCACAAATGACATCTGTTATTTAATAAGTGTATTGTTATACGTATGTTAGATTGTACGTTACGAGGTGCGGAATGGACTTAAACAAATATTAGAACATGTTGGCAGATACTATGAAGGACTGAAGCCAAAAATTCAATGTGAAAACCCGTGACTAAGGAATGAGAGGAACCGAATACTCACACGAGAAGTATGCCACGATAGCCAACTATTGAAATGTCATTTTACTGTTACTAAACGAAAACGTATAAATTAGTTGGTCAATCTCTAAGAAGAAATTTATTATGATACAAAATATTTCTATTCAGTCACACTTACATTGTATAGTAATGATAGCAAGAAAGCCGAGGGTCTCCGCTATGGAAAATTGTTTCAGATATCTCCTCCAACCGATAACAAGTCCAAATGTAAAATATGGCGTCCGCCATTCCTTTTACAAGGATGAAGCTCATTTTTCCGCAGCTAATACTGCGGACGGTGAGTATAGATATGTATTTTATGTATATGGACATGAAACACAACGAATTCGAGTGACAGCTGCGAATATGAAAATACAGCCGCTTCGTCGCAACGTATAATTCCCTCAAGGTCGCCCATTTTCCTGTGTTTCGTCATTCAGCAACAGTTCGCAAAATTGTAGGTCAGAGTTGCACGGCAATCAACAATGCGATATCATGCATTCTGTCAAAAGCTCGCTACTCTCGCTTGACAAAGACAACTACCCGCTATTCGTAGTCGTGTTATCTCAGTGTGAGTCCTATTTGCTATGACAAACGGGCGGTGCTGTTTGAGATATCGTATGAAAGAGGAGATAAAATTCGCTCACAAACAAAATCAAGCAAAAAACCTCAAATCATCTCGCAGTTGACCAAGAGCTGTAAACACAAGCTTCATCAGCTAGGCCGACCAATAGAGGACCACTGAGAAGCTGGCGTTAGTTGACCTTCAACCCGGCAACGACCTTTCATGGATTCGATGAATGTCGAACCAGAGACCTTTCATGAGTATCCAATAACGTTATATGAAATGGTATTTTCACGCACGATTACCCAGTGAGCTGTACACAAACGGGCTGAGGAAACCTAGCTGCTAGGCAGAGATTTTCCATGGCACGGCATGGTAGTTCATGGTAATTCAGATGTCACAAGATCGGCTTACCCCTATAGGAGTCATGGGTATTATTGCGGCTGTACTACAGGAATAGTTACCTAAGTATATATTTGACTTTGCTTTGCCATAGTAGTAGTGGTAGTATTTGAAAATATTTGTATTTACACCAGCAAATGTGATTTTTGTACTGTCAAATAACTGGATGTTCACCAAGAATAACCGTACATATCTACATATATGTATGTATGCATATATCTGCATGTATTATGTATGCGATGTAGATATTATGTGTGTTTATGACACAGGTTGCATGGATCTAAGGGTTCCTGTATAATACCGTTATTTCTAAATGGATTATTTCTATTTCTGTAGGATACCGTCATAAAATATATGCAGTGTATAAAATATTATTATATTCTAAATTAGAATAGTCAGTATTACATAAGTGACATATTATGCAAGATAACACAAGAACACCTTTACCGAACAAACCAAGGGGGATGATTATAAAATTTAGCGAATTACAGTGGAATTGTTATTATGCATATTTCTTACAATTGTCACCATTGTAATTTTGTTGATGTGATGAGCGTACGTTCACCGCGTTAAAGTCGCTTGAGTACAACCTGCTAATTGTTTTTAATCTTTGAACGGCAATACCTCCTCAACGGTCGGTGTTGCCGATTCTCACAGCTAGAATCACTTTTGACCATATTACTATGAGGGTTTCCACTAATGATTTTCCCTGTGTGCGCTTTTCTGATATTGAGAACTTAAAAAATAATCTAAAAAAAAGGTTATTTTTCGATGGGCGGTGGGGAGGCGCCCGACACCTCACATTTCCCAGTCCAATGTCTTGATATGTATTGTTCGCAATTAACACAAACAATCACAGTCATGAGCTCAGGTGTCGCGCAACGAAGTCATAGAGCGTCGACGCGTATGAATCGCGCCATTCCTTCATAACGTCTCATTTTTCAGTCAAGAAAATCGTACACCTAATCGGTAGACCTAATTTCGATACGTGTTTAGTGGATAGAGAAAAAAATACATACGTATTTTGGCACTGCTATCGCGACAGAGTATCCATAGGTTGTTCCTTCCACAGAATCATGCCATGCTGTCCTCTGGTCTCAATGTACGCACCTCTATTCAAGTCCCAGAGGCTGCAATGTCTGGGCGAAATCGTGCCCAACCTATAGCATCGATCAGAGTCCATCTCTATTCTGTTCTGGTAAGACTCCCTCATGTTCGGTCCAATGAAAGACGCAGCCATTGTCCAAGCGAACAGAGAGGCATGCTGGGAGCAGCTTTTCTCCTTGTGCCGGCAATTCCCTGTTCCGTGTATACTTCTTTTGGGTGAACGTTCGAGTCGTCTTGTGTCGGATGCTCATTCAATTTGCTTGGCATGGTTCATTAGAGAGACAATTCGTTGATTGATTGAGTAGCAACGAATATGTCGAGGTAGGTGGATATAATAGTGGCTCAGTGGAGATGAGGAACTGTCTTGGAAACATTTTCATACCTCATGTAATAAATCGCACCAAAATGTGTAATATAACAATTATTATTAATATTATGAAAAATCCAAACAACACACATTAAGAGTTATGCTAAACGTGCTAAGAGTGCACACATCCCAAAGTACTGCTCCTATATATATAATATATATATATATATAAAGGAATTATGGGAACTGCAATTGTTTCAATGCTTAAGTTCTCGTATATGTGACCACGTCGCAGGACTAGAAACTGTGCTCTCCGGATTTTTACCTCCAGAGACTATGCCACCGTTCAAGCCACCGCGCTGAAAGGAGATAACTTTTCAAGAAAGGGTAATCGACACAATTTCGTCAATCAAAAATCTTAGTCCGTCGAGGTAGTCTTATACTTGGTGATTTTTTTAATTAAATTGTTATTATTATTATTTCGGCATATCTATTAGATAGCTGATGTCATTAGCTATTTGTTGGTATCCTTCTTCTCTACCAAATATTTAAATGAATTTACAGCAAATACAAACAAGTTGTGAGGGGAGTATGTCGTCATCCGACAGTATACTCACCCTAAAGTCAAAGGTGGACCTCGAACAGTGAATGTATTTGTTTAAGAAATAGGTATGGGCACAACACGGGCACACCTGAGTCTTATTTGTCATTGACTCGAGATAACGAGCACTCATTATCAAAATTTTAACAGTCTAATAGTGCAGCATGCCGAATATCTAACAGACAATCAACCGGCAGTTGGCGTGTGTTCTTCCAGTCAGTTGTCCACAACTCCATTGGATTATATGTATGTACTAGATTGAACGATCATTGATTCTTAATGAAGATTATTTTAAAATTTCTCCAAATGCACTAATCCAATAACAACGGGATCAGACTTATGTCATCATTATTTCAGATATATTACATACAAGTTGATTTTTCTGCAACGTACGGCGGTAACCTCTGCTCGACGCGAAGACCAAGAACATGCTAAGGTTCGCTAAATGAAAGCTTGCTGGATAACGCGAAAGTATTGGGAAAAATTGCAGTGTCGAATACGAAAGGCAACAGATATGACAGACGGCGCGAAAACATCGAGATGAATGCTTTCAAAGTAAGAACTGATGCAAGTGAAGTCGATGAACTCCCATTGGCAATTTTCCTCGGGAAACGCCTTCGCGGTTCGGAAAGTTTCCTCAGATAGGCAGATGAGTCAACTTTTATTGGCAATTTTCTATGAGAGCTACTTTTGGAGTTCTCGAAGTTTCCACAGATAGACAAATGCATTAAGGATAAGCTAATACATGCAAAATGATACCAAATAAAAGTTAACGTAGTCAAATATAAATTTGGCTCTAGTTTGGTACACCCGTTTTCAAAAATTCGATTAGCAACACAAAACTCAGAAGCCAGTGTGTGCATAGGGCTATCACTCGATCATGAGACCATCGATTGATCTGTACGGGATCAGAGCACACGTGGGCTACGTTCGAAAACTCTAAAAAAAGGTGCAGGGACTCACGTCCTTTTAGCAACCATGTCGGCCACGGCCGTAAGCGAGGCTGGGTAGCAAACGTCAGCCAAGCGGTGTATACTGAGGATCCTGAGGCCACCGAAGCGGACCGGAAAGGTTGCCTGCGGCGCAGCTGCCGGAGGAAGCTGGAGGTTCAGATCGTCGTCAGGGCGTCCAGCATCAGGTCGTCATAAGCATGAAGGGCTAGAGCCTCAGTGCCGGCCGGGCTTGTCCTAAGCAAGTGTTGCATGCGCGCCGCCGAGAAACAGAACCAAAGGAAGAAGAGCCCCTGGTGAGCCGCCAACAGGGCCAGTCGGTTGAGCATCACGGCAGTCCTCTCGAGGCAACGACCCACGAGTGGCCGGATGGCCTCGTCCGTAAATCTAGTTCAAGGGACATTTATGGGGGTCTATTTATAACTGCAAGGAAGATCGTCGGTTGGTTAGCTCAGCTACAGGTGAAGACCCCATGGGTCGTTGGAAGGTAGCTCAGAAGAGACGTTTATTAATAGGTCGAGTCGTCGTAGAAGGCTTTTCGTGAACGGCTCTCAGCCAATCGTCTTGTATTTATCCAAACATACAATAATTAGGAATTAGTTCTAGGGATTATTTAGGGGGATTAGTTGGGGACCGGGGCTGAGGCCGACATTGTCCCGAGGAAGGCGATGGCATTGCCTTTCTGCACAGCGAGGGACAGGCATTGCAGAAGCAAAGATCCTGTGCGCTTGTCCCCGGTGGCGCGGATCAGCCTATGGTAGACTCCTTCGAGGAAATTCGCAGTGAGGGGCCCGTGCCCGCCTAAGGTTTCAAAAGCAAATCTTGAAATTGCTAATATAATAAGCGTCAGTACATATATCTAGGTTAAGAGTTGAGGCCTGTCAGATAGGGGAACAGCCGAGGGTCAGCTCGAAAAAACAGTATAGATACCTTGTGTACCTGAGCGGTTTGGTGAGTCATCCGTCTCCGAAGTGTCCTTCAGATGGGGACAGGCGTGGGAACCAGCCACATCCAGGTGTGGCCTCGCACCCTGCTTCATGCCTTTTCGTCTGTACCATGAGAGTCTACAATCGCTCTTCTCAAAAATAACCAATTCGATCCGTTCAATGAGAGAAACGAAGTGGTCTTTGCCCGTTCAACACGTTGTAGTTCCATTGCTTTTGGAATCGTCAGTTCTATTGGTATTTCGACGTTGCCAATTCACCTGGAGAGATGATTGTTCCCGTGAGGTGCTTCACTTGTGCTAAGGTCATCGGAAATAAGTGGGAGGCATATCTTGGACTTCTGCAGAGCGAATACACAGAGGGCGACGCCATGGACGCACTTGGCCTTAAGAGGTACTGCTGTCGCAGGATGTTACTTGGTCATGTCGACATGATTGAGAAATTACTTAACTATGCCCCACTTGAGAAGTAATACCGAGCATCACACTCAAGTCGCCTTATGGCGACCCTTGTCCTGCCCTCAAGCCTGTGTGTGATCTGGTACCATATCGTTGGCCAATGACGACTCCGTATGTAACATATGCTGCTCAACGAGTGCTGTTTGAATCAGGACAAAAAAGAGGTGTCAAGAGTTTACGATGTCCATCTTGGGTCTTCGTTAATTTTTAATAATATTTGTGTTTCATAATAAATAAATCTTCATTCTTCTTAAATAGATAGCCATATTATTGATAATGATAAACTAGTAGCTGGAAATTTACGATTCTTCAAATTACATTGTACTTAACCTTGCAAGTAAAAACGAGCCAAATCGCTACTCGCGAATTGATTAGCCTATGCATGATCATAGCATTTAACCAGGGAACTCATTATCATGTAGTTATTAATTATTCATAGTCCTTTTGATAATCGGCCAGGTAAAAGGGGTCGGCTGCGTGCATTCTCTGTCATTGGGAGCTGTGTGTAAATATTGAAAGGCACATCAAGATGGTGGCGCACTGTCAGCGAGAAATTTCGAGATGTGTAAGTACGTGTTTACTTAATCAATTCCTCTTGGAGTATTCCTCTTAGGGTAACTGCATTTCCATTTGGGCCGATACTTTCTTCACTTTTAGCTGGACCTCAGCTTATTTACCACGGCGGAAAGGCCTCAGTTGCGATGCTATTGCTGTGTAGCATTGCTTAAAAGGACCTATCACGTCGGTCGTGCTGGGCCTATCTGGGCCGTGTACGGAATGTACCCGTGAGAAAAAATGTATATGAACATTTCCAACGTTGTGGCTAGTCATGCCGTCGGCGTATTGTTAAATATTAGCAAAATATATCATCTTTCCATAGGAAATAACAGATAGTGATGGGGTAGGTATTGAACGCTGCGAGCAAGAATTATCTTCTCCAAATATCCCTGTTTATCGAAGGACACATATTGACTATAGGACATTCCGTTCCATCATTCTCGTCGGCGGTTTAAGCTATTTTAGCTCCCACTTGGGATTCGCTCTGTCTGATCGACGGATCTGAAGCACCACAGGCTGGCGCACGTTCTGGTTGGACAGTCTCGGAAATCGCTAGATTTGTTCTGGTAGTCATGCGAGTTCTTCGTATTTCTATGTGGAACTACGCTGCGTTCTTTATTATTCTCCATAAGGTTGGTATTACGTTGTCTCAATGGCCACACATGCTCTTGTCTGAGTCGTATTTTGACGTCAAGTACCACTTGCTTATGCCTCAATGGCTCCTTTGAATACTCGATTGGTCCCGCATTTCAAAAAGAAGAACGGTAGTGTTTGGAGACGATATACGTCGAACGGCTTCGTTACATCGGCTCGTTTTCGTTCCGATTTCTGCTTGAATATTCATGCGAAAACCGTTCTATCCACGTGGTTAGAACGACGACCGATCTCCAGTTGATTCCGACAAATACGTTGTAGTATGTTGCATAACTCGCCTAACTCTCGCGAACTAGTTATTGACTGTAGGGTGCGCCACTCTATTCGAGATACGTTTCATTTTCTGATAACCCTTCGAAGTTCTGTTATATTTGAAACGAGACCTGGACTATTGAGTTCAATATTTGCATAGTATAGGAGTAAGATTTATTACTTGTGGAACCCGCTCGCTGTACGTGGCTATGTTGCAGCAACAGTGAACTCATCGATGCCCGTTTGAAATGCAGTGATTTATCACATATCCAGCAGACATGCGTAGGAACGCAGCGCGATGAAGTGCGTGCCCGAGCTTGACAGTTGTAGTTTTCGAGAATTCTTTTCGACGAAAGCTATTGCTGATGCCAAAAAAAGAAATATATTTTTGTAGTTCCGGTTTCGAAGTTTAAAAGGAAGCAAAGGTTCAAAAATGTTTTCATCCTTTAGGACTGACTTTGACCCCAGAATGGCGCGATTGCTCGCATCCTGAATCGCAGTGAAGGCAAGAACCGCTTTAGAAGACGGTTTAGACATAGGTCTGTGAGTTACGAGAACTCGGGTAGGCTTTTCGAAGCGTACCCGAGTTCAGTTGACTGCGTCCAAAATGTAAAACGAATATTTAGGACATAGTCAAACCAATGCATCGCTATAGCAATATCATAGTGTGAGCGCCGCAGCGAGAACGGTATCATTTGTCAAGTGGAGCTGAGAAGTTGACCCCGTTGAAACTTCCTGCAACTGTTCGATATTGATCGAAAGTAAGTGAACAATATTGTTCTTGGACAGATATACGTAGCCTGTTTTACTGGCGAAACAAACTTCCATTATTATGGCAACAGCTGTTCTTCTTGTAACATTATAAAATCGTGAAACGCATACCATAAAACGGCCTGATAATTGGGTAATTCTGAAGTGAACGGATCCCAATTCACATCTAACGGCTAGGTCTGATTCTGAGCAAGCTGAGTCAAATAATTCTAATCAAATATCAGCTGCTGATATATGATATATATATATATTATACATATTATATATATACATTCATATACAGACAACTCAGTGATAGAAGCATATATGGTTCAAAATATACTAGTTCTAGCTTGATGTTAGATTAGTTAGGAGATATATATATATACACATCCACTATCAAAATGCAGAGCTTTCAACAGTAGTTAAGCTATATAATACAATGTAATGCAGTTTATTTGATACAACAAACAACGACTAAAGGAAAGTTAGATTGCCTATTGTTCAAGTACGTGCCGTTAGGTAGATGTAGAGTAGATGCAGCAACGGACGCAATTAGACGGCCGTTATCTTCACGTCGTGCTTTACATGTCGGAAGCAACTACCTTGTTAGTTAGTTGGTTAGTTAGGCTGTTCTCACATAGATAAGAGACGTTTTCGGAGCGGGGAGCTCTAACCAAACGTCACCTGGCTGTGGGGGTCCTCAGCAAGTAAGCGACATTTGGCACAGATTGCTGGAACGCCAACACTGCCAGTTGAGCCAGTTCCAGGGTCGACCATCCTACTAATCTAGAAAAGTACGATGTTAGGAGTGACTATTCCGTCTATTTAGTGTTCCGCGAGTGGCTTCATCGATTTTAATCCAGCGGGTTAGCGAATCCAGCGCAGGTCCACCTAGGTAACCAGACGTGGTTAAGGTGACCAATAGTTCTCGCGAGCCCGAATTATAGAACCATAATCAACCCAAGGAGTCACTCCTTTCACACAAGTAACTCCTAAGACCGGTTCGCTTCCAGGATTATGCAGTTCTGTATAGCTGGCCGTTGGGCTGCACATGGTTAACCTCTACGAACTAAAATCACAGATAGGTAATATCGAACTAAGCAAATTTGCGCATTGATTTGGAAATTCTCTGAATTCGACTGCCCTACGCTCGAATACCTTATGCGCATGTCAATTGGAAATTTGAACCCCTTGTAAAAAGATTGATAAAGACTATTCTTATTATTCGTATGTGAAAAATCATTACTAGTTACACCATTCGATTATTTCCACTGGAGGACTCTACATAGACGAGCAGGGTCCATCTCTTCGAGGTGGCACACTGTAATTATTTTTGGATAAATATATCGCATTTAGTTGTGTCGTGTCGTGGTGTATATGGTCGCAATTCCCATTGCATGACACCTGTCGAAAGGCATATGTTGCAATAGATAAACGAACAGAATAATTGCGTACAAATACTTTGAACACACCGCTCTTAGCAGCATTCAGTTCATCTATTTTCGACATTGCCTTCCACTAGGCCATATGCAGTTATTTACTACGGCAGCGCAGGAAGGGAGGACTCAGACAAGTATCCACAAGCATCGTTAGCAGCACAACGAAAGCTTACTATTTATTCAGTTGCATGCATTACATCGGAGCCAGCCATCCTCTCCGTTGCCGTAGACGTCTGCCGTATTGGTTTAGTGTTTTAGGGTCGTAGCCCATACGGTACTAAACCATACGATAACTGCCGGAGTTCTGTCTGTGTGGACACAAAGTAACGAGTCGTCATTTGGAGGACTCTTGCCATGTGCTTTTGACGTTGGTCAGCACCCGTGCGCTACCGAATGCATGCAACAGCATTGTACACAACGAGTGCACACAGTCGCACCAAAGGGACACTAATAGCTAATAGGGAAAAACGGCGTGGCGAAGCAAACTTTCCGGAATCAAATTATACCGCTGACCTTCCTTCTCCCTGGTGGCTACACCAGCAACGGAGCGACTGAATGAAGTTAACTGGTGCGCCCGATTGAGGGTGATATATATATATATTTATATATATACAGCGAGAGAGAGAAAGAGCATGGGCGTTATTGCTTGTCAGGCCGCACCGCGTAAACAGACGCCATGCGAGACTTCGCCGAGTGTTTGAGATACGGTCGGTCGACGACGCAAGAGAAAGTATCGGCTTAGTTCGCATGCGCATACACATGCATACGCTGAGACAAGTGGCAAGGCAACAGGCATCCATAGATGTGTTTTCAATTCGCAGCAGGTTGTTGTGAATGTACTATAGTTTCCCTCAGTAATTGTAAGGGAAACCCTTGCGTTGCCCTTGTCAACTGCCGGAATACTACGATATTGGGAGCCGGATGGCGAACTAGCACGTGTAACAGGTGGCACCTGACAGTGACACCTATTTTTGTAAGCAAGACACTACAAACGGTTGATGTCCCTCGAGGTTGACTGTTGAGGGTCTGCGTACGGAGGGCCTTACATACTCTGGGATGTTAGGTAAGGCATCACGCTTGGTGGAAGCACGGCCACCAGTAAAGACGCTTATGGACTCTAGCTTAGACCAGGTCTGTTAGCACGCTGGATAGTGAACGCGCCCAAAGGACGTCTATAGAGTTATTTTTAGTTTGTTGTGCAAAGCTGAATAATGTTTCAGTTGGTATAATATCCGGCAATATATGTCAAGAGGGCCTGATGTATGTTAGCCATGAAACATGTCAGAGTACGATCTCATCGATGTACAGGAAATAGGCTGAATTCAAGAGACGACAAACATCCTCCATTTCTGTATAGGAATCATCCAATGCGTTCTTTCATAGATTCGAATGTGACCTTTCAACCATATATATTAAGAAGTACCGTATTTTGAACTTTGGGAATTTCTACGTAAGAATACCGATTACGGCGTGCATCTTGAAACTGGAAATCAAAACGGGATACGCTAGTGATCATAGGTTTAGATTTTATGAATAAAAACGAAACTTTCTTGCCATTCTTGAATCTCTACTGAATAGTTCTCAAGCTCACGTCATCGTATACACTGACAGCCACGGAAATTGGCTAGTATCGGACAGTCCATCAAATCTGCAGTATTAACCTGTAACAGCGTATACTATTAGACTAATTGTAATTTTGAAAAGTGGAGGAGGAGAAGTGTTGACAGACAGTCAAGATATAATCACACGATTTGTCCGAACAGAATTTACGATAAGGGGTTGATTTTGAGTTGATTGATTTTTACAACGGCAAGGGAATACCTTGCATGATTAGAAGCAACAACAGTTCGATTTCAATTTATTTCGTGCACTTATTTCTAGCTAACGGAGCTCTGCGTTATATTTAGTTGCTTTTTTGCGGTGCTGTTGTTCAGCTACTACTGTTGGTAGCTACCGTTTCTCCACAACTATTATATAATGTACGACTCGCATGCCGAACTCTGATTCTTGACTAAGAGGAATCTTGCGAAAAGAGTTAGAATTTATTATAGCGTTGTCTAGACTGAATCTAATTCAAGGGGTCGGACGCGGGTGGCCCAATGTTAATCTGGTGCTCAAGGCCCTTCAGATCAATTAGAAATTTACAAGACAAATATACAGTATGCAGTATCTAATGAAGACTTATTCTCAATAGAGCACGGTCCCTTGGCCTCTTACACAAGCTTCGTGCCATTTCTCCAATGGTCACGCCGTGTGTCATCCGGATCATGGGGAAGATTGCTCAGAGGCTTTATTACATTAGTATACCACAGATCCAATGTGCATACCAACCAGCATCATTGGCTCGACAAAACCTCATCGGGCTTATTCACTATGCACTACAAATCTGTTCAAATTACTGTTTCGCTATATGTTTCTCGCCACGAACATACAATTTGAATATTTCAGTGTGTTTTATTAAGTGTTTAACTTGAATCTAGGAATATCATAGTGGTGATGCCATCGGCATACATCTATATGGATTGCGCGGGGTGTGAGTGTGACACTAACATCCAAAATCACTCCAATCTGCAGGAGACAAATGCCACGGGTTCTGTTTTCAGCGAGCGCCGGCCGGACGCACCGCGGAGGGGTATTGCAGCATCAACAACAATACTAAGTAAGTGCTCTCCGGGGATAAAGTCAAAATGTATATTCCCACCGCGACCTGCTGAGCTGCAACCTCTGAACGACATTAGAACCTTGCGGCATAGAAATGAACGTTCTCGTGCAACCTCATTCTCTATATGGATTCGCGGGGCCGGCGTGGTTTGTTCACATATACAGCAAGAACCAGAAACCGACAAAACGAAGAAAGTAGTTGACGATTTGTTAAATGGACATAGATAAAACAAGATTTGCTAGTTCGGAATTTGGGTAGTGAGAAGAGTTTTGGCATTAGGTATCTGACTTAAAGTCAAACAACACCATTCTCACAAGAGCAGTAAATGTGTAATAAAGATCATCTGAAATTGTAATGATTATATGAAAGCTTATATAAACGATGATTTTGATGTAATAATGGTAACCTAAATTTTATATGTTTGCTTAAGTTCGAGTCAAACGATCTCAAACAGATCGTTGTTCCAAGCAGGGATTGAACGTTTTCACACGTGTTAGTGCTCGAATGTAGGTCATGTACCTATACAAATATGGAGTACAGGCGACACTAGAGAATCTGAGTTTCCAAACGTCTTTTTTTCATCTATATCATCTTCTATTCAACCCTAGCCCAGGGTATACTCAACGTTGTGGAGATATGACTTCATAAACAAAAAAATTGTCTTTGTCATATTGTTCTTGTGTTCTTAACAACTCGGGAGCTTCGCTTTTACCTTGTTGTTGGACTTCCGAAGGGAGGGACGAATCTCAACCATTGTTTATGTACGTGGACACTCAGTACAAGTTCAGCACCGAATACAGTTACTTTATCATAATCGCATGAGCTCTACGTGTAACATCGTTATCTGACAATATTTGAGATGTTGTTGTATGAAGGCATAGCTTGTCCGGAGCGAAATGTTTATTTGGCTCGTGGGACTGTATTGCCAGATGGCCGACTGAATCCGATGTTAGGTCATTGTATTTCGCCATATGCGCTCATAAAGCAAACTGAAATTTTACGTAAATGACTGCAACCGGTTCTAAATCTTATATATATAAATATATATATATATATATAGAGGCAACACTCATTACACGTTAACGCTACAAATAATGACACGGAATCGTTACACGTCACATTAATTTGCCACCATTTTAATTATCATAGATAGCTATCTGCTTAGCCACCGTGTGGCACAGATGAGCGACTATTTACAGAAGAAACAATTTCGATGATCCGCCAAGAGTGCTAGTGACCCTGCGGCTGTACATACATGAGTGACTATTTCTCGTTCGCTTACTGTGAAGCATGTCATATATACATTATACAATATGTGCTGTCATGTGACTGCAGTTTAAGATAACAAGTCGATCCTTGAACACATTACTACTGCTGTGGGACCAGCTAGAGTTGATAGACCTCGTGAGTCCTGAGGTTTTTGGCCCTCGGAGGTCCTCTGGTTTCCGCAACCCTATATTGTTTGGGTTGTTTTCCTCTTGCGGAGGTGCAATCGGCGATGGTACGTTATATCACTCCCTACCCTACTCAGCATGACCACTGTTGCCAGTTGAGCGGGTTCGGGGCACAGTCATTGTGTTTGCTGTCGTCAGGTGTCTCTCAGAGTCAGTCAGCGTTAGGCGGTCAGCGAGTGGGTTGACTGCCAATCAGTCAGCAATCTAGAATGAGGCGCCGTCAAATCCTCCCTCGGCGCTGTCAAATCCTCCAGCGCCTCCGAAGCCGGACGTATCAAAGCCGGCGCCGGCGCTATCGAATCCAGAGAAGTCACCGGCAGAGGCCGACAGGCCGGCGGTATCACCGAACGACGACGCGTCAAAGCCACCCGCAGCGTCGAACCCTCCATCAAAGTCCTGAGCAAGAGACACGGCCGCGAGAGCGGCGAGAACAATGGCAGCGAGGTAGGCCTTCATGTTGCTTGGTTCACAAAGTGTTCGTTGGCGGTAAACGCTGCTAGCGGTTGACACGACGGAGATTGTTGGCCCGTTCGAAGCTCGGGTACCGGTATATATGTATTCCAAACCCTCACTCGCGTGCAGGGGCCACGCCACTATAGCGTCAGGATATCGCTATGGCGGCGGCGGCGGCTGCTGCTTCCACCACCACCAAAACTACTGCAGCTGCTATGAGTGAGTTATAACCACGGTGACGGCGACCCGGGCGCGCCTCTCATCTGCCTCCTCCTCTCATTCAGACGTACTGGCGGCTAACGCAAAATCACAGCCACGTTTCTCTCCGTCTTCCGCGCCACCACTGTGTAACCGCGCGCAGTGTGTGCGTGGAGTGATGTAACTTAGTTTCGCGCGCGAAGCGACAGCGAGGCCCCGTCGCTGCGTTGCCACGATGTCGACGCGCTTGCGGGCGCACAGCAACCGCACAGTTGCAGCAGTTGCAGCAACAGCCACTACGAATTGAATCCCTATTGGCTGGTTCGTTCGTTGTCTCCTGTGGGTCAGTCCCGTCCGTGAGTGCCCAGAGACACGGCCAAGGCGCCGTCCGGCGCAAACGCCAACAGCTGATCGGGCTGGATGGACGCAGGCGCACTTTCGCGCCACGCTGGCCGCGACGCGCCTGGCGGCGGCGGCGGCGTAGCGGATAGCCGTTTGGCGCCTTCTTCGGAATCCTTCTGGACTATCGGCATCGATGGCGTATTGACATCGGGGATGTCGTCGCGACAAACAGCGCCGCTGCTAACGTCACGTTGTCAGCGGATATCAAGACAGCAGCAATCGGCGGACACGGTGGCGTTCGTTCCGACGTGTTCATCAGCTGCTGGTCGGTCACTGTCGAACGGTTGAGTCAACAACGGACGCGAGCCGACACATGGCGCCCGTAAGATTTGATTGGATTGACCAGATCAAGAGTGGGCCGAAAGCAACAACAGCGACAAATAGCGGCACTGGCGGCAGTAGTAACAACAACAACAACAACACCATCAGCTATTTGCCACAACGACAAATGTAGCCGCTCATCCGGTCATTGCTGCTTCATCAACGCCAATATCATCGTCAATATCGTCATAATCCTCATCATGAAGAGGAGGAACGCTGGCGTCACCAAGGCGTTTAGTAGGTAGACTGCTTTTGCTGGCAGACGAACGCATCTACAGCAAAATAGAACAAATACCTTGACTGGATATAATAATATGCTGCTGTTCATGAATTAACCGCTTGAGTTGCATACGTGTAGGGATAGCATACGTGATTTGATTCCTCGTCATCTGATGGAAGCCCCAATTATTGTGAAGGGTGGGAAATCGGTGTCGGAGAGGTTGGCATCAAAGTGGAGACTGATTCTATAATAGAATCGCTTACTGTTGGCCTCAAATAGCAAATATCACCAATTATGACGTTCTAACAGAACGGGCAACACAGTGAAACTGAAAGCTATTTATAGCCTTCACTGAGACACGAACGCCTTGGGCGGTGATGAATTTTTTGCATACAAAACGCAGCTTAACGATAAATGCATACAGCTTGAGATTTTTATCATACACGTGAAATTCAATTCGATGAGCGTGAATTGAATCCCAGTCTGTAGTATTATTATTATTATTATATATTACTTATTTAGGCGGGATTAGTATCTGACCCTAGTGAATAAGTTCCGGGAGATGGTCCGAACGTGTCCTCCCACCAAGGATCGAATGTATTCGAAAGATCCGCACATAAGTTGCTACAATTATAGGACAGTGGTCTCCACAGGCAAAGGCCAATTGAGCTTCTCAGCAATCTCATTTCTTTATTGTCATCTATTTGCAGAAAAATACACGTCTGAACAAGTGATGTTTATCACAAGTATATTCACACCACCATATTGAAGGGCCCATGGCGCCGTGGGCAAATTTAGAATGGAAAAAAGTAAGGGCAAGTAATCACAGTGCAGGGCGGTGTAGTGACCTTAATGTTTGCGGATCCCACTGAAGAAACACGATTTAATCTTTGAAAAAACAGTAACAAGTATAAAATTGCAACCACCACTGTGTAACCACCCCCGGTTACGCGGTAGCGCGTGCGGAGCGGGTCAAGCTACGGAAGTACGCCGCACTCCAGGCCACCCACCTTTTTTCCCCCTTGCTTTTGAGACCTTGGGCGGGCACGGCCCTCTCACTGCGAACTTCGTCGAAGGGGTCTACCATAGGTTGATCCGCGCCATCGAGGACAAGGATCGTTTACCCTCCGGAGGGCATCAAGGTCCATCACACAGCAGTTGTGTCAAATATTCTCGTTTTTTCAAGGTCAATTACCTTCCTTCTTCGGAGCGCATCTTTCTAGCATACAATATACCTCAATGATCTTGATTTTAATGTAACGGAACAAGATTCTAGTGAGGAACACCACCTTACGAGCCTCATAGAGAAAAAAAATCTAGATATGAAATAAACAAGTTCTAAGGCAAAATGTACTACCCTCTGAACGGGTATTCATATGGGTTTGTGGCACAGTGTTGAAAATTAGAGAAACATATCAGATGGAATCAGAGAGCAATGCGCGTATTTCTTAGTGTATCGAAATGTACCGAAATAGGGACTAAGTCAAATCCTCTATAGTTGAGTTCATGAGAATGTGCCTCTGTTCTCGGAGGCACAATTCACATCATCGAACATATGAGAAGTGAACAACATAATAATGTTAATATCCGAGTTACGCAACTGATTTCCTCCAAGGTCCACACCTATGAAGGACTGAGAAGGTCAAACATATTCGGAATATATAGCTTTGTGTCTTATCAGTATTGTTGACCAAGGGCGTCGAAGCTTTACATGAGCCCACCGAACTTGAACAGCAACCGCAGTTCTAATACTACCGGTCCCGCTTAGCATCGTTAATTTAGTTAGCCCCATTTGTGCCTCTTCGGCTGACGCGCGGGTGTAAATGCAAATGGGCCACTCGCTAAGGGGTACTTGCAAGAGCGGAATATTGAAGTCACAATTGACTTCGGCAAGTGGTAAACATCTTCAAACCCCTGTGCTCGGCATTTTTGTGGGAATTACATGATGACATCATCATCACAATCATCATCATCCAATTCGAAAAAGTATACACTTGACAAATACACGTCCGTGCTACGTAACTAGGTGACCTCTTATTGTACCAGACCATTTTTCAAACTGTGACAACAACAGCAACATCAACAACAACAACAATATCAAGGTAATCATCGATAACAGCCATCGTCGCCGTCTTACGTTCAATACTAGAAGACAGATAGATATATTTAGATAGATGTACATAGATAGCACTTCTTCTACAACTGCAAGCAGTAATAATAATAATAGCGCGAAGCGATGGACCACGGTTGCACCGGCTGGTCCCCGTCATCAAACTGACCATGGCCAACCGAAGAGGGTCATTGTTTATATTTTTAGCTATCGCCGTACACACCACCACCACCACTGCCACCGCTGCTGCTGGCCCGTTCATCTGACCGCCGACGTCGCGTCCTTGTGTTCTCTCAGTAGTTCTCCAGCGTCTTACTTCCATCGGTCCCGGCTGCCGCAGTAGGGTCAGCTAGGGGGGCAGCTGCAGGGAAGCCCAACCGGGACAGAGCTCAACGTGGGGGTTCGACAAATAACATGGGGTGTAGCCGACTGCCGGGGGACGGGGTCGTGGTCCCACAGTAGCCACGAACATCATAACACAGCTGTTGCGGCCAGACTAACGGGGACTGTTTGAGTGACTAATTGAGTGAGCTAGTGACCAACCTACTGATCGACTTATTTACTTACCTACCGGCCGGCCGTGATCACCGTGATCGGAAACGGCTGCTGCCCAGAGGCAAGGAGAGCTCTGCGAACGGCAGATTTTCTGCTGTGAAACCAACCACACTACATCTACCACTGTTGTTGTTGTTGTTGCTGCTGCTGAAATCGTCGTCACGATTTTGGCTACGAATATATTTCCTGTCATTGTTACCATTGCTGGGTGTAAGACTAACAATTATAATGCAATCATTATCATTGCAATATAATTTTATACAATTATTACGAGTTTTAGTAGTAATTGTAATAGTAGTAGTACATAGTCATCTAGAACCAATCGTCTGAACGAATGGGTGAAATTTTCACTTGCTCTTGTCGATGTCAGTCGGCGAATAGCGATTCCATTGTTCTTGTTGGTGGCGATTACATATTATCAACACTGATATGTGGCTACTGAATCCCTAACGCTGATAAGGCACCACCTCGTCGGCTGACGCTTCGTAGTTACAAGATATCCATTCTATAAAAACGTTCTCGTATAATCAATCTCAGTGACATTATCATGGATATATATATATATATATATATGCATAAAATAGCTTACACTCTCCGCACGATCCTATCCGATGGCAATCGTGGATCGGCCGCGCGCAGTTGTAACTATGATGCATACACCGATGGCTACTTCGAAGTAGTGTAGAGGCATAAACAGAAGAAAAAGAGATATTCGTGGCGCATCGAGATCGTCTATCGTAATCGAGCACGTCGCTTTAGTTGAGAGGTGATATTATTCGACATGCATTGACATTGGCTGGATACTGAGTAACGATAATAATATCAATAAATACAGTTGTCTGTACTCTGTTGGAAGTGCAGTACTCAGCGTACGAGTACGGTTAGGCGTGAACCACGGATGAGTTGTCATGCTCAACTGCTTTGGCTCCAGAGATAATGGGACGCTTGGGGCGGGTTCGAATTCAAGACGGGATTAGTGATCACGTACACCCCTGCTGTGGGAGATTTTTGTTAAGCATGTTTTTGGAATGAGGCTATGATGGTCGCATGGTTCTTGCCGTCTTACGAAGCAATGCTAAAAAGCAGTACCGGGGACGTTAAATGTTGGCTGAGAGTCAGCCCGAAAACCTTAGTATTCCTTAGTGGTTCTTGCCTAGGTGAAAGTTCGTTCTCGATTATTTCGTCTGAGATTTCGTTCTTTGACGATATGCTTAGCACTACAAATGACACCGCGACGAAAGTGATGTACGGCTGAAGATAAATCATAGCTTCTAAAGTGCTTGTGTTTGGAGAACGCCTTAGTGTGGCCGTACTGTGTTCGTGATTTATTTGTTATGGACTAGTTAGTGTTGTTTCTTGAGCTTTACGCGCTGGTTTCCCTTTGTTGTGCATACTACCGGATGCATGTTTAGTGTTGGTACATGTTAAAAGTAACTTATAGTGTCTCATGACGTGAATTGAATCCGCCAACTATAAATGGTTCCTGTACGTCGAGGTCTCCGTCGAAACCAACGCGGATGATGATGAATTTATAGCTTTGAAAAGCGTCTTGTATCCCATGGGTAACCCCCATGGGCATCTTGTATCCCTTGAGCAAGTATCGTGAGCAGACATGTATTTGTTCGCTGGTTGATCACGACACTTACGTGTGGATTTTTCTCCCTGTAATGTCAGCATACGGGTGAGTACCGCTAGGGGTGCTAAAGAAGGCCTTCAGCCGTACAAAACGTCCAAGTGTTCTGTAGAAAGTATCCACATTTCAAAAACGTTTTAATCAGGAAAATATAACGGCTTGTTTTGGACTACAAAAATAGGCCCAACCTTCTCACAAGGTCTGCGGGAGGCATTTCATAAACTGTAGAAAAATGTTGATTATGACGAAAGATCAGAATAAGAAATACGTTGATCTCATTGTGGCATGAGGTTAGAAATTTGAAGATCGATGCACGCACGTCTTACTTGGTTTTGTTGAAGCTGAATTCTCAATTATCTGTAATTGGACAGTCAGCTTCAGAAATACTAACAAGTAGCAAGGTAAAACAAGTTACACGTCTCTAACTTGTTATACCAGCCACCTGTTGTTAATGTCTGCTAGCCTGTTATACCACACTTCACAGAGCTCCGTGTGTAAGACCACAGAAGATAACGCCTTTGAGGTAAAGCCGTTATTGTGAGAATTACTCGAACGAGCAATGCTTGAAACAGCAACTACTTAGTCATGCAGAAATTTGGGTTTCTGGTAAATCACAGCACAAACGTGGCTGGAACGTGATCACACAAATCAGCATAGCCCGAGTAGACCCCAATGATAGCTTTAGCGAGTTCAACAAAAACAACAGTGCATGACACACGTCAATCAATCCAACAGAAACAAACAAATCACTGTTCGTGTTCAACCGCAATTACAAGAGTATTATCATAATAGCGGTCATTGCAAGCATTGCGAACACCTGTAGCTAGGAATGGCGCGGGGTTTGTGTCCACAATGTTGGGTCATTTACTGAAACTCGACAAATCAGCATATAGAACCATACCTCGCTGTCTCGAACGACCAAACCTGTAGTGAACGTGTTAATCTTCAAAATGCATCTCTAACTCTTCGTACCTGTAATATTTAATAGCATGTTGGCATTTTGAGATGGCCATAACTGTCGGCTTAGTGACCAGTTTATCGGCAGGTAGTTCGCATTAACTACCCAGTGACCATTTCTTCTTCATAGGCCAAATACTTAATAAATACCCGACGCCTTATTTATTAAATTGACTAACTAATGTAAGGTGATATTCAATAGAGTCACCGGATAGTACGGGATGAAGTAATTTGTTTCCTTTACGCTCGTAAGTGGGTTCAGATTTCCCATCATTAACATCCGCTCTCACTGCACTCGTTTTACAGTGTTTCAATGTTCTTACAATTGGAACGCAGCCCGTACAATTTGGTAGCGATGCGCGCCCTCTCACAAATCTTATGCAAATGGAATGTTTAACTTACTCAACAAATATCGATTAGTGGCTCGGACGGCATCACGTCTGCCCTCTTTTACTGTCTAAGGCAACTCGAAGATAGCACTGTACGACTTTGAGCAAATCGTTATTACTGACAGTCAGGAACGCCATTTGAGCAGCTAAATAGCGAGAATTAAGCATCATATCTCATTCAAGAAGACAATGAAGATTGGAGGCCGAAAAAACGCTTCAATCTTTACGTCAGTCGTAGTTATGCAATTTCTATGAATTATCTGTCATCGTCTACAGCCTATACGGTCACGTTGGACAATGAAGATCTCAGCTGTCTTGGTGTTCGCTTGGTGAGAAATCTCTCCTGTAGTTGTCTGTTACGGTAGCTGCTCATCTTCGCCATCATGCAACAATATTTAGTCAGACGTATTTGTTATATTTCCAACACAGTAATAGCTATTTGGATGGAGCAAATATGCGATTTGTATAGAAAATAATCCAAGGGTCCCTGCCCGAGAGTGTTTAGTGTTATTTTTTTAGCGGACGGCCAAACAAGCAGACGCCAATTGAATGTTTACTGCCACCCTACCTCGGTTATTGCGGGTGACAATTTGCATAAAACGATATTTGAACAGGAGATTCGTCCGAGTTTGGTACTGACGTTGTCAGTTCATTGTTCGCCATTCCGAAGCCATAGTTAGGCGCCGACCGATGGATGAATATAGCAAATGTGTAGCATCACTTAGCAATAATTTCAACGCGATACACCTTACCTCCGTCATTTGAAAGGGGAAATTTATAGTGACCTCTCCTTTATCCGGTGATGGAGCACAAGCTATGCTCATGTATGTTTTATTAATCGTCATGCATAATATAAACGAAGCCAAAACAGACTTGCAATAACAGTGAAATTGGTGAATGCGCACCGGTGTGTGAAGTCGTACAAGGTCATAAAGAAGCAATGAGAATTTCGTTACATAATACACATGTGCTACTTCTGAGATGATTTATTCTATGTCGGATATTGATTATGATTGCGCATCTTAAAATATATAATAATTAGGAAAACAGATGGGGGACAGGTAAGCAATCATTGTCACCCGACCGAGGGAGGCGATGGCATTGCCATCCTTCAGAGTAAGGGAGAGGCGCTGCACAAGAAAGGATCCGGCGCGCCTGTCTCCGGTGGCGGGAATCAGGCTGTGTTCTACGAGGAGAGGGCCGTGGCCGCCTAGAGTTTCGAAGGCAAGAGGGGAAAAGTGGTGAGTTTCCGCGAGTGCGGCGTACCCCTGTAGCTTGGCCCGTTGCGCACAGGCCATCGAGTATACCCCCCCCCCCCTTTTGTTAATAAAGGTGTTTTTGAATTGAAAAATTGAAAATTGAATTGAACCGCGGAGACGGTTGCACCGTAGTTGACAGAAGATTGTGTTAGAAGAGAGCACTCCCCATACGCGTGCGAATACTCACATGCATATAATACCTATACAATAATTTTTATAATGAATATCTTGATCACTCCTATAGCGACGTCGGTGTGCTATATTAGAGACAATGACTAACACGATTCTATTCTATTTTCTATTATATTTACCTAAAACACATCGAACAATGGAGCACTTGTGCGTGTACTAGCTTGTCCGTCATCAACATGAGGCAACTGATGACAATCCACGGCTTTGATGTGTCAACAAGTGATGTATAGCCCTGATCAGACCAAGAGGCAGATGAAGTGTTTCATTCACTTTGCTTGCTCCGATTGCAGAAGACGTCGGTACTATAATAAAATCACGACGTCCTGATTACGTTTCTTTTTTGTCGAACAGCCCTCGCCAGCAGCTTGGACAAGCAACTTCGTTTGCGTGCGCCTGCCGAGCGGACTTGAGACAGCAGTATTTTTGACGAAACAGGCAACCAACCCTCCTCTCGCTGACTAACTGATTGATCACTTACTCACACGACAAGCCGTAATCACAGGCAACGAATACCGAGGGGGATTGTTGCTCGCGTGCGCCACTCATTATCAGCATCGCTAGGTGCAGATTAGACATGGCTGAAGATAATAGAGCACAGTATATACTCGTATATACTGATATCAGTAGAATAAGTAAAACAAGAAAAATGTGAACGCCAACAATCTATTTTATATAGTACGAGACAACGCACCCTGCCGAAGTCACCTTTCCTCGAAGAGGTCTTTCGAAAACAAAAACAGAACGGAACATCATCGACTACAATAATGAACTATATCTTTGGTTTTTTCTTAGTTTTCGGCTGCCTCCAGCCCTTTTTCGATCGGGTGTTTAATCGTGTTATGGTGTTACTATGAGAAACGTCACGAGGAGAAAAGTATATTGATAATTTGATTAGTCAATCGCCAAATTCGTTGATAAATTCTGAAAGTAACGCTTTTGTATCTTTAGCTTATTCTATGCTTATGTACAGATATTTGTGTAGAGTAAAATGAGTGAAGTTAATGTTAATTTTCCAGGCTGATTCACGGCTATGGGTTGACGTCCACGGTACAACTGCTTTCGGCATTACGATTTGAGTGGCGCGCATTTACTTTAAGCAATGGTTTTAGGACACACAACGCATGGATCCATGTCATCTGCTGATCTACTGGAGTTACAGATTGTAGTTGACTACGGCACTGGCGTCGGAATACCCGAACATGGGGAGGTACCAGGTCGAATTGCAAGAGGAGGTCCAGTGATTTTTTCAAATTATTTGAGTTGAGTTTTACCAGTGCAAATATCATTGCGCTCCGTGCAAGTGATATGTTCGCAATAGCCCACCCCGACCGCGGGCCAATGTGCCCTGCGGGATGCTGAACTATTGGGCAGGACGTATCACCAGCTTACTATTTGCCACATAACCATCAGTGGTAATCTGTTAGTCATTGGAGAATGCGTGATACACAATCAAATATACCTCCGCGATGGTGTGCTAAAAGCAGTCCCGTGGACGTTAAATGTTGGCTGAGAATCAGTCCGAAAACCTAGATGGTGTGCTGATAACCCGGGTACTTGATACCATTGGGTCTCCGGTTCAAATCCCACAGGACACATAAGGATCGATGCAGTTAATTTGCGGATTTATCAATAAAATGATTTATTTCATCTGTATGTATATCATTAAAGCGATAATATCCTCAAGCCTGTTGTTCTACACATTGTTGTTGGACGACACATGCAGCCCTCAAAATGGACAATATCTAAAAGTAGAATTAACTGCAAAGCTCTGCAAATGATTTAGACCATTACTACAATAGATATGCTTCGCCCGCCGGAAACCCGCCTCCACAACGGTGAGTCGTTCGGATCAGATGGCGAAAGGCGTTGGATATATCTTTATTATTTAGTTACTGTCGAACGCCGTTCGGGTAGAAAATTTAGGTAACCGAACTTTATTATAGCAAGTTCGGCAACGGGCTAATTACTTGGAACTGTTTCGCTCCAGTTGATGCCCACGATTAACTGGTCGTTAGCGCAACCCATTTCTGATGATTGGTTCAACTAACCCAGCCATTAAGTGTCGTTGTGAGTCAACGGATCAAGCGTGCTTGCGAAAGACTTTTCAAAGAAAATAAATCACATAGAGATGTAATTGAGTGGCACCAAGTTAAACTTGTCTATAAAGTGTGGCAAGTTCGCTAGACGTGTACTGGGCTGTCTCCTTCAAAGAAAATATCTGCAATATGTCTATGATGTTTGACAGCGTCAGAGCTCTACGCATGATACGATTGAAAATAGTACTGTTTCGTCTTGTTGTTTGCTATAAACGTGGCCGGGTGAAACGTTGAATATCTGAACGTAATGTGCATCGCCATCCTTTACAGTCATGTAGGTTTTCAAATTTTCTTTCATTCAGGATGCTTGGAGCTGCTTTATTTACGGAACTGTCATTTTTCAACGCTTACGTTAATGGCGTAAGAGGATAAGTCACAATATACGTCCCAATTGTTTAATTTCTTATTAATCAACAAATCCGGTTAACGCTACATTTTTCAGTGGCATTGAATCTGCCTGAAATAATTCGATTGTAATTTTTAGCACACGCTATGCAAAGACCTGCAAGCAATTGTGCCCATAGAGATGCTTTCGGTTTAAGCATAGACATGGTGTAAAGCGAAGTCATTAGCGCTTTTTGTTGCTTCCATTTACCACTTCTCACGACCCGGATCCGAGTTAGCGTGTTATACAAACGGATAAAAATGTCGAAAGCTAGGGGTTGTAACATCGAATCATGACATTGTAGATTCAGCCTTCTACACTGCACGGTGGAGTATAGGGCATGCAGGATGTATTAAACATTTCATTTAGTGATAACAGTGAAATTCGTCGTTATTCGGAGGACATGATCTTTAGACAAGCCAATTTCCTCAAAATGCATTAGTCATTAGAGTAGTCTTGTAGAGTTTTCGGCTTTCCAGCCGTAACATACGATGCGTAGAAAAGCCAAATTATAGACTGGAGGTGTGCTCCTTGCTCAGAGATCTGGTTAAAGCAGGGATAGATAGTGGAGGCCCTCTCAGACTATGTCGTAAAAGCCTCCAGGCTGTGTAGTTAGAGGATGGCGGCGAAAGCTAAGCTAACTAGCTGGGGGGGGGGTCAAGGTGATGCGTTAAGCTCTAAATTCGAGCTGTATCCACGTGCGGTAGTATGCTGGCGTACGACCGGTAAGATAAAGAAGAAAGCCAGGGATTCAATCACTTTCCAAGCTAGGCCATCACCAAAGCGGATGAGCTTAATATTGATGCTAGCCAAACATGGATACCATTGCTGTATGGAGACAATCCTGATACAAAACATACATCTAAATCTGCAATCAATGCAACAACCAAACTGAGCGTCGTTGATCTTTGCTTTTATATTCCGTTTGTTAACACAGATCGACAAACTCTGATCGGGAGAGTCAATATTTGCTATTCGAAAGTGCCTTTAGTGGTCCATGCACATAGATTACAAACGAAATGTATGGTTCGGTAGAATCTGACGGAAAAGTATATAGTATACGCGCGGAGCGATGCAAAGTAAATGCATTGCTTTCGTGGTCAGAGGATCGAACCTATGCTCTTACGTGTTTCCTCCTGTTGGAAGGCGCATACGAATGTAGCACCGTTTCGTTTTAACAGGCATCATGGGTCTTCTAAACAATGTAAAGGAATAGCTATTGCGAGGTATCCAGGATTTCAAAAAATACAAAAATCAGTAGCATAGTACGAACCAGTAGCAAGATCGATTACGGATCAGTACAGATGTTTCGAGCGTCGAATGATCGCGGAGTGTGATGCTTGTTGGCTGAGTGTATGAACCACGCTTGTCAACGTAACCTAAATGTGTAACATAATGGGTCTTAAGAACTGTCAGAACTCTCTCAACTGTCAGAAGGCAGGGTGGTGTCCTCTATATCGGTACGTAAAGGTCAAGTCGTTTGTTGGAAATTTCCTCATCTTAAAAAAAAAAAGGTCCGAGACACACACAGCAGTTATATTATACTCTACGAAATTCTGATCGTCTCGTTCCTGACAGATGTTTGCTGGATAGAACAAGCGATCTGACTTCGTAAATCTTGTCTCCAGAAACTCCCAAAAACGGGTTGTCCATGAGGCAAGGCATGCTTCTTACCCCTATAATACCAATGTGGGCACTGTCCGTGTACTTGTCTTGTTACTTGTCCTTCAGACTTTTCAAGGAAACATATCGGAGAATTGCACCTGTTCTCATTGAGGTCAAGATCTCACCTACCAAAAGGAAAGAAGTTCACCAAAAAAAGTAGTGGTAGTAGTTGCTTCGTTCGACAGCATCAGTAGCACACACTGCAGACACGACTGTTTGAGTGTAGCCATTTATGTTTGCACCACGCAATACTAATTATTTACTAGTCAGTCAGTCTTGAGAACAAGGAATCGTTCGTCCACAGTCTTTTGACAGCGTGAGCGTCTAGCTGTGAGCTACTTGGAATGGCAGAGAAGAGGGATGTCTGGCTTGGCTACAAATCCCGGCAGACGAGGACAATCTTTGGATTTCGTTATCATCCTTCATGATCTTTGGATGCTGCGTTCCGGTAGGAAAACATAAGCAAAGTTGGGCCCGACAGATCCTTATAGTAATACTTAAAGGGCAAATACTGAAACCTGTCACATTTGTAGGGGAATAGCTGAGAGGCAGCCCAAGTTTTCAGACAGCAACGTGGCTCTTGCCGGCCAATCAGCCTCACACCCCCAACTTCCGTTGACGTCACCGTCCGTATGCAGGGAAACCGGTGCGCGGATTCGAATCACACTGTTCTGCGGAAATCGGATCGCTTTGTAGAATGAACAGGATCATGACATCGGAACAGAATATACGATCTAAACTAAGGAAGGGCAATCATCAGGGCGACGCGGCAAACCATGCACTTAAATGAAATAGGAAAAGATTGGATCTTCCCGGGCGGTCATCATCATTACTATTTTATTGTATCATTAAGGGTTCGTCGAACGTGAGCCGAGTAGAGAAAATTGAAGGTGGAAGGCAATAACATAGCTGAGTGCAAGGGACTTAATTCCAATAAAGGAAGTGTGTGTCATTGGCAACAATTGCAGCGAAGACGTATTTGAAGACTGCAACTCGTGATAAAAACGAAGCCTTTAAAAGGATCCGGTGCAGCGGTGGGAACATTACTTTTTTTTTGGCTTAAGTACATCAGGAAAGTGCTGCACTAAAATTTTCCTTTTAATATTACATATTGTCTTTGCTTAAGACAAATTCAGTATAAATCAGTTTTAAATACAATCCCGGGCGATCAGGCCTTGGAAGAGTTCTGATACCGTTGACGATTACGAGTGCTACAAATTGTCAAGTTCTTTTTACATGCCTATCTCGGCCTGGTGGGATACTCATTTTTAACACTGTATGCTTCATTGTAGAATACAAATAGAGTTTCAATTCAGAATCTCGCACCGTATCGATTGAGCCAACAGAAACACCTTCACCTAATAGACCTCGATATTTTTCACAAAAATATAAAAACGCTAACCATCAAAGTGTGCCCCTTTGTCACCCGCCCTGTATTCATCATCTGTAAAAATGATCGATCGCTCAGCGCCTAAAGCTACCCAAAACGTACACGTTGGACCAATCAGACTCAAGCTCCATTCACTTGCAGGACAGGAAAACAAAGCAAACCAGATTCTAAACAAAACAAAATTACCACGTCCCCCGGTCCCAACCCTAAACGAAGCCTAATTTTGTCATTAATTGTTATGGGTTTCATGTATTTGTGATTACGCCAACTGAATACGTTCTATCCATCGGGCCTGCTCTTATATATATATATATATAATGTGTATATATATGTACCCCCTGAGTAAGCCACGTGGCCTGAATGCGTCTACCACTCAAACGAGAGCCGCTTCATTTCTATTCCTCTACGCGGTTGTACGCCGGTCAAAGTCCAGATCTAGCATGTAGCGCAGTCGTTTCCTTCTGTACGCCCATCCATCCATAAATCTATCTGTCTACTATCTGGTGCATAATTCTGAATGACAAAGCAATACAAGCGCATCGTGCCATAGGCGCTTTGCATTCAAGTTTGCTCGACGCCAACAGTGTCCTCATTGTTCGTCCATGCTTAGGAGTTCGAACACATAATTCGAAAGTAGTCGCGTGGCCTCTATTGTCGTTTGGAGTGGAGTCGCTCGTAGAAAACTATTGTATATTATTATTATTATATCATTATTATTATTATTATTATTATTATTATTATTATTATTATTATTATTATATCATTATTATTATTATACGATCCAACCATTTTGGTCGCTTATTTGGCTATTGTTGATCACACTCAAAGTCAATCTGTCAGCCCCGACCGATGATATTTTTACTGTCGTTACATAGAAGTTAGCCGACGCGGTCGTAGAATCCGTCTATCGCTGACTCAGCATGTCCAGTAGCATGAAAGAGTTCCTTCTCTCCCCTCCCCCTTCGGTGGGACGTCCTCATGTAGGAAATTGTGAATCGAAATTCGTCTACGATTCTGCGGAATGCTTCTCGATTGGGAACGGTCTGCGTACAGATTGAATACGTGCATGATACTCAAGCGTGATCCGCTGATCCATCTTTGTTTCAGTAGCGAAGTCTAGCAAGTTAGAAGGTCAACAAGTTTGTTAATTGAAATTGTGCAAAAATGTACGATATTTTTGAGGGAATTTCTCTTGGAATTAACAACCATCAAGGTACGCAAAATGAGATACACACGCGCGTTCACCTGATGATGACGGATTCAAAGTGGCTCTCTATGATCTTCTCTCCTTGAGCTAAAATGCTCTCTAACGCATGTTGGCGCTGAGATACAGTAACGTGAACAGTTCTTGTTATCACGTTCGCTGCACAATGCACGTGTATTAGTCAACATAGAGGACGCAGCGGAAACGTATTACGCTGTCTGCTGCTTGTGATGGAAGCCACAACCTAGTCAACTCACTTGAACAATTTGGTTGCATGGTTGTGGCTTCCACATATATATATATATATATATATATATATATATCTATATATTATATTTATATTACATTCAATATAAAAAGGCAAATATATTTATCCGTGGCTATACTATTCTAGATATAATTTGCTTAGGGAGCCATAATAACGATGAAATGAAAAATATAAATAATAATGATAAGGAGTACAACATATAATAGATATCGCGTATAAAAAGAATCCGTCAACTGGCGTCATATATTTCGATCTGTTCTGATACTAGACAGTATCTACAATCCATGGATCAGAGGGGTCCTCCACCTGAGAAAGTTCCTTATCGCCGAAACGTGACATTTCGTCGGATATCGCTTCATCGTCTTCTGCACTCGGCCACAGGACACAGGCTAAGATGCTTACCGCCACGACAGCACCCAACGCGATTAGACCCACCTGGAAATGCATGATACGAAGCAATTAATAGGGTAATCGGTAAGCCTTTCCTACGGGCATACATCTTCCCTCTAGTCTCAACATGCACGCAGAATTTATTGATATATGCCAATCAAAGTTAGGACATACCTAAATTAGTATGCCATACACAAAAGTTAGTACAACCCAGATATGAATATGTGATATATATATATATATATATATATATATATATATATATATATATAAGAAGCTATTCATCAACCATTTTAATAGCGAGCGATATATATATATATATAATAATTGCTATATATATATATATATATATATATATAGCAATTATTTAATATTAGTACGCAATCTACTGCAATACAACTGCACATGGACTCAGGCCAATTGATTCTTGAGTAACTTATTGAGTTGCTCGGTTTGCTAGCTCAACCATGTCGGTCAAAGGAACTGAAGGAACAGTAAAAGCCCCCTACTGAACCAAACTCGAACTGTCTACAGTCGATATCATTCTGCACTGTCACCTCCCTGACCGAGTTGGCGCGTACGCAACTGGCTTGATACACTCACGTTGTTACAGTTTTTGATGACGCCCGGATCATTTTCTCTTTCGTTTTCCTGCCATTATATAATATAACGTACCTGCTATCAATATTATAGTCTTTGCATGTTGTACATAATAAAGAATAAAATATTATAACAATAACAACCATTATTATAATAATTTTGTAATGCTAGGACTGTCATAATGCAGTCACTTGCTAAGTAAGCAAAGAAATACAATGCAATATTAAATGGTTGCTATATATATATATATATATATATTCAAAAAGAGTTATTTAAAAGCTTCTTTCCATCTTGGGAGAACCGCCGTGAACTTGTACCGAACCAAAATGAAACCGAAGGGCGAGGTTACGGATAGCGTTCGTACGTACTTTACAAATCAATGTTATCAAAACTAGCATACTAGCTAGTTCATATTTAGATAACCTGTCAAAGCCTAACAACAAATTTGCCAGTCCAGCAACACACCTGATACTGTGGTAGCAATCGTTCGCGTAGGAGAACCATAAACGAAACAGTGTTAACGCGGTAGCTAGTCAAACTGAGCTCGGTCCTAAGCTCCTCGGCGAATACGGCGCAAGTCCATAATGACGACGTCCATCCCACATCGGCAATTCGCAGTTCGCGCGAATTGTTTAAGTGCGATTGCAATGCTCCATCTCGATACCATAATACGCTGTTATAGAGAAATATATATGGAGATGTACACGTGTCCAACGTGAGACGTTGGTGGTTCAACGTAAATTGTGAACGTCGACCACCTGCAACCGCTGCCTGTAGAGAACTCGACAAATGTGTAGCCACGACGAGCGAGCCCGTGTTATGAAACAGGACTAATTTCGAATATCCATTTGTATATCGTCGAAGCAAAGAGCTCGATTAGGACTCTTCAAGGACGCCCCTGCGCATGATTTTAGTGTCGTTTAAGTAAGATGTCGCAATTGTGATGTGCGAACATGTGTAATGCAAACTACTGAGCGACGAAGAAAAAAAGGACGATTGAAGCCCTTTGTTTCATAGCACGCTTTGGTATTGGCGTGTAACATTGTTTCAAGCACTGGAAGTATATTATGAATTTAATCTGAGGCAGAAATAGGCAGGCTGGTCAGCAAGAACGAACTATAATAGTTAGCTATGTTCACTCGTTCTGGAGAGTCATACTTCGATAATCACATATGTCATACGATACATTGTTGAGCCACGTTTGAGTGAACCAATTCATTCTAGACATCGTCGGATAGATCTAGGATTTAGATCCGTTTTTAAATTTCCCAGCATAAACAACCACGAAATGGCCGGTCCATTGAATCATGGATTCAATTGAAACATCGGATGAAATAATTCTACGATTTCTTGGAGGGTCACTAGACGGTAATAACCTGGTTGGATATGAAGTGTTACACCTCGTAGACTTACATATTATATAAGCCAAAGCGATAAGCAGAAGGCCTAAGCCATAGGCAATTTGAGAACTACACTAACAGGCCAACGGTAGTTTAAACTCGGCAGTATTTAGAAATATAATAATTTGAGTCGTGAAAAATGTTTTCTGGGATAATTGTGTAATTGTAAAAAGCCAACACATACGTTTTATTAATGCGTCAATGAGATCCGAACCTAACACAAATATAACTCAGGTGACTACATTTCCGAGCTAAGCAGATCTATGTCATGTAGACTACCTACCTGTAGGTAAAACACTCAACTGTATTCAGCAAGCAGGGCAAGGCCAGCCTTGTTTCGTTGAGTGTCAAATCAATGACATTGTCTGGTGGCGCAATTAACACCGTGTTGAGCGCGGCAACCAACTGGAATTTGTGAATCGTTATGACAAATGCGTAAATCCCACTCTCCGACGATCGAATGTAGGGTAGGTGCAGTGTCAGCTCGGTGCGATAAGCACCTCCATCGTCTGTGAGCGGGTGCCAATCTCGCATCCAACAGCCATCTTCGATTTTGACCCCACGCTTCTTGAGTAGCGACCTCACGGCTGTGGGCACTGTTAACTTCAGATGGTCGTCTTCGTTCAGACGCACTACGAGCGGGCCCTGAACGAGCGCGTATACGTCGTCCTGGAGATGGTGTTGCTCAGATTTACTGGAGCACCTCTTCGCCGAACTCGAACGATGAAGTGAGCCATAACAGGGGGACGGATCGTTGCCGAGGCATTGTCGACCTTCTGAATGCTTCTCGCAACGAGCCACACAGCCTAGCGAGTCCCACGCGCTCCAGCTGTTGCTCTGACCACGAACTGGGATTGTGGCGATCAATAGTAAACATTGTATAAGTGGACGCATCGTTCTTATCAATTAATAGGAAATAAATAAAGAGAAAACAATCGCGGGCAATACCTTACCTTGGCTTTATAGTTCATGCCTGGTGGCCTGGTGATGCATTCGTATGCGCCGTGCAATCGGAGTGGACACGTAGGTACACGGGTTCGATCCCCACCGTTGCACATTTGCATTCAAAGGGGTTGTCCGTCTTACGAAGCAATGCCGAAAGCAATACCGCGGAGTCAGCCCTAGAAAAAACGGTCTGCATATACGTCGATGTTGTCTTCCTTAGTTTTAGTGACAAAACAGGTTCGTTCGCACCCGCGCGAACATCACCTCATCGCCCAGCTGCCTTATTTGCGGCTGACAAAATGTAGACCTCTTGCGAAGGAAGTTAATTCCGAGAAAAATGTCTCGAGATTCATAGGAAACCAATCCGTAAAATCGCGCTTCGATCGTTAATTAGAGTGAATGAAGGTTTCGTACACAGTCATCGTAATTGCAGTTTCCCCTATACCTGCCCGGGAGATTCGACCATAAAGCTAAATATAATATTTCCTCTCCTTGCGTTGTACAGGATATCGTGCCTAGTGAATATCATGAGACAACCTGTTTTAGAACTTCATAGCCGCACCGGTTCAATTTGAGTATCCGCCAAACACTACCATGCAATTGCTACCGTCAGCAATCCCAGAGTTGCATAAAACAAATCATATGCAATACCCTTCATGCGAAGAATTTTCATTGATCACGTGCGCTGTCAGAGGGGAATCGTCCCCCCCCCCACGAGTTCTGTTCTCTCTTTTGATCTTACCTGCAAAATGCGCTGTACCTCGCTGTGGATGCGTTACCCACCCATATATTAAACTGTTTGTTTTTCAAAGCGTGGCGAAGTTTACTTCGCTGTTATGTTTACTTATGGTTTGCGTAACGAGACGCCGCGATTGTGCTAGAGCAAATAAAGTCCGGACGAGAGAGAAACGGTTAATGCTCAGCACGAGCTGATGTTCGCCCCAGACGCGAATGAAACCATCCGCCACCTCGGCTGGCGGACGGCTAATCGGCCACACTCAAGGCCGGATATCTCAGCCCACGCCGTACGCGATAAACATCGTCATCCACCATACGCAAACGTCATGAGTAAACATCAAAAGCACATCGCTTAAATGGAGAGATTTCATATGAGGCTTTTTTTCAACGATTTGAGGTCCATTTGCTTGTAAGTGCTGGAACTCGTTGTAGTCAAAAACTCGATGTGGACACAGACAACGTGATGTTAATTTTGTTTTCTTGCGAACTAACTGCGAATCGTCATTTCTCGAAGATGTTCAAGATACTGAGCAAATACGCATTGCCAATTAACGAAGAACTTAAAGGACACCACCAGGAAACGAGGATCGATTAATTCTAACGGTTTTCGTGCGTTCGTTGAACTAGTTCCTCTGATGCCGTGGATCGAACCGCTTCTGTCTGCTGCCCACAGGAAACTCACTTAACAAACTTAGCAGATACTGGTAGTTTTCAATGGTTGTCTCAGGTAACTGTACCGAGGAGGGCTAATGAGAAATAACCACAGACCAGGTGGAAACTAGACACCGACGATAGGCAACGCTAGTAAGGAACGACAGAATATGGCCTCTTACACCTCACATCTGCTCTTGAGTGCCCGGCAGGGGTTGACCTGACTCCACAACGGCGCAACAGCGTCTTGGCTTGTCAGATGAGACCTATTCACTCGCATAGATTACGTGTAGATTTCTGTAGACATTGTAAGAAATCTGATCTGTTTTTGAAATTTGATCGTCTGTCCCTATGTGTGATTACTTCCCCGCCTACAGCTGCACTCACTCATAACAGGAATGAAACGATAATATACGAGAGCTTAATCGATTTCTCTAATAAACTGGTGGATCTATTTGAATACAGACTTGGTGAAAAGGTTTCATCTTTGCATACACTATAGGTGTACTGTGATTAACACAAACACAAATATCTTTGTTGTAATAACATCCCTATGAACACATTCTTCCACGTCTGAGGACTTTATTATTGCCTGACACATGTCAAGCCAAAGCTCATTCGATAATCTTTCTCTCGAAGAGCGATATCTGCATATGCATTGTATGATTATCGTGCGGTTAAGATTGGGCGACGATTGTACCCCATGAACGTGTAAAACCATTAATCAAAAAGTCACGTTAATACCTCTAAGAAGAATCTTGGCCCCCCCTGACCTCAGTCGCTTGCTCCGAAGGTGCCACCTCACTCCAAGGTCGTCCCTTGAGCTCGTCGGCGCCTTCCTTAGGGACAAGGCCATCCGGCCGATCCTTGACCTTTGTCTCGAGGGGACTTTGATGATACTTGACTGACTGACCTGCTGGGCTCACCAGGGGCTCTTCCTCCTTTGCTCCATCTCTTCAACAGCGTGCATGTAGCACTTGCTCAGAACTAGCCCGGCTAGCACCGAGGTTTCGGCCTTTGACGATATGATGCTGGTCGCCCTTACGACGATCCTTAATCTCTAGCTTACCCCGACGGCGGCTGCGTCGCAGGCTACCCCACCGGATCGCTTCAGTGGCCTCAGCATCCCTAGGATACCCCTCTTAGCCGATGTTTGCTACGCCGCTTCGGTCACGTTGGTCGCCACACTCATCCCCTCCGAGGTTATCGCCTACTTCTCCGCTTCCCATGAGGGTGGCCTTGATCAGACGGGCACGCGCGCCGGCAGTGGACGTTTTCGACGAAGAGCTGCAGGACACCTCGCTGGCCTCAGTGCCACACGTCGTCTAAAAGGTTCATCTCCGCACGGTCGACCCGGCTGGTGCAGAGCATGGCTCCACGTGCTGCCCTCCTCCTCCCATGGCACTGCCCTCGGCGATCTCTTCCTCCACCGTGGGCTCCAGCCTCGGGGTTTCTGTGGTTGCCACAAACAGTAGCGGCCGTTGCGGAGACCCTCTCGCGACGAATGGTCACCACTGTCTATTGTGCGACCACAGCGCCGGCCGCCAGCCGCGGTACACGATGCTTAATGGCACGCTCGTGAGGGCCCTCTGCTCCACCGGTATCCCTTGCTTAAGGGACCGTAGACCCTCAACTGATGGGAGCATCCCTCACCCTCATCTCCTGCCACCGAGGTCGTTGCGAAGACGGAAATGACTATCGTTTGGGACGGCACGGTGGCACCCTCTCATGTCAACTACTGTAAGAGGGTGCTATAAGATATATATATATATATATATATATGTCCTGCTGCGGCAGGATACACAGATGTGCGACTTTCCCCGCCACGTGACTCTACAAGGTGACTTAAGCATTGCAAAACTGTTACCTTGTATGATCTAAGCAGGTATATCACATGTGAATAGTGATAAAGTGAGACATATCACTTTATGAATCCTGGCTTAACCCCGGCTAGGCTTTCTAGCAATTGAACATGAGGGCACCGCGAAGCACGGTGCCTATTACAATTAATCGGGCTCGTGAAACACTGTCATACTACGTACAATGAACCCGCAGGCTACACAACGAGTACGTTTGCGGAAATCGCGTCCTCACATTGGGGTGAACTGTGTCCTGTAACAGTTCAGTGATCCCACTGAATTTATGCTGTCCCTTGGGAAATGCGCTTACTTCCTCATAGAAAAAAGTTTAAGCGCTTAGACGTCTGTTGGGAGAGAAGCAACGAAAATGAAGTAAACATATGCCGCAATGGCGATGGTGACACTGGATGCGAACGTTGTAGAGTGGGAGGTCGATGCATTTCGTATGGGTGGTGAATGTTCAACCGGGTTGCGGGAGAGAGGCGGCGGGCGTTCGCAGTAACGCTAAATACAAGCGAGCCCTCGAGGCGAGTCTCTTGTCTGTCATGTTCGAAGAGATCGACCAGCACGCGCGGATGCTATTATTGATCATATGGGTTAGCTGATGAACTGACATACGACTGCCTATGGCGTGACACAGCGTGTATAACTTCCCTTAGCTATCGGCCAGCGAGGTGTCGCTTCGCGAATGCAAACGATGAAACAGTAGTGATACGACGATGATTTCATTAAATTCATTTATTGAATCTTATAAAACATGTTAATTCTGGTAGGGAAAGGCATCCCTTTGAAATATGTCTTGTTAACAAGCGTGCATGAAGAACGACTCAAAAGTTTTACCCAGGTCATCGAAAGGCTATTCGCTAGGGAGCATCCATTGGGGTCTAAGCAGCTAATTATTAGGGATGTTTTTACAATTAGCACATTTAGTGACGAAACTGCGTTGCACATGAGTAAGTTACTGTCCCCGTCTCGCCGCAGGGGACCTGGAATCGAGAAGCCAGCTTCTAAACCACTTAGCCTTACAGCAATATGATGATGTGATACTCCTTTTAACAATTTTTTATCACGTTCTTACGCGTTATCAAGATTGCAGTTCCGTCAATAGACCGGCATTTGTATTGTCTTGCACAGCTGTATACACGTCAGCATTCACATGGAAACCTTATCGAGATGAGCCATGGTATCATTAGCATCAAGCAGCTGAATGGTGAATATCCCGTTCCTTTTGATCGATAACTGCACGTCGTTGCGTTGCCGCCCACGAATTTATAGCCATATAGCAATCGAATATCCCTTTCCATTCAGGGCACACCTAAATCGAAATTATAACCAAACAAATAGGATATTCCTGGATCTTTGCTAGCGCATAGTTTTGTGCTACAATCGCAGGTGGGTCGCCAACTTCTCGAAGTTCCAGTGACCTTTTCGTTGCCCGTACACGCCCTGACTTGTATCGATATTCGTGAACATGGGCCGTGAGATCACGAACATCAAAGAGCTAAATAGCAATAGCTCCACCCGTAGTTTCGACTTGTGCATGCAATGGAAGGCACCTCGGAAGGGTATTAAAAAAGACCCCATTACATCCCCTCGGCCGCTCTACAATAAGCACGGGTATAGCCAAAATATAAGAGAGCATTGTTCTGGATGGACAGCTCAGAAGTTTTGAGTTCGTTTATACAAATGGCCAACTGATGAAAATGACGAATTGTAACGACAATGCTAAAGTCTTCCCTAATTGCGAGATTCGTCTATGTTTAAAGTTTCGGATCTTCACGCCACCACTTCCAAATAACCAAAGTAAATCTCTCAGACGTTAGTATATTTCAACTTTCCTGGAGTGAACGTCTGTAGATGTCGAACGGAACCCGAAAGCCACCTTTCTTTGTTTCGACAATCTCATTGCCGGCCTTCACGATATTCATCTATGTCAACAAATACTGATCTACGTGTCTGCTAAAACTGCCGGCCGGTTGATGAGTATGTTCATAGCATAGAGAGGATCCGGCAAGATTCGAGCTGAGTTTATTTTTTATTATAATGACAAATTTTAAGTGTCGTTCTGCACTTTTTGTGCACATAACCAGGGCAAGCAATATCTATTTCGCTGATATCAGTGTTTCTCGACTAATAAAAATAAAATTACCCCCTCCTTATATATATATTTGTTCTTTTACCTAGACAGTACGTAAAATTAAATGTCTTCCAACTGAAAATTGCCTTCTCTGAGATAACGCTCAGTTAGTAGTCATAATCGATGATTTAGATGGTCTGGGATTGATCTGTTGCAACACAGTCTAGGGCTAAGATCTGAGCACCAGATAAATGAAAAGCACAACAATATCTCATTCAAATTGAACCTTCTCTCTCTCTCTCGCTCACTCGCTCCTTATTTCTTTCGCCGAGCCATTCTTCTGCCTACGTGATGAGATTGTCGAAATGGTGTAAAATAACAAAATAAAGACAAATGGAAGTGGGATTTTCGGTCGAATATCCGGCCTACCTGCCTACCCATTGCGTTGTCATTGACTGTGCAAACCGTCGCCAGGCCTCCGTCGGTGGAGGAGTGGCGAGAACCGTCTCCAGGCCTTCATTGAAGGAGGAGGTGACAAAAGTGAGCTCGCACAGTCGTCGTCGTCCAATCTCATGACGAATACCCAAACGACACACTTCGGTTGAACACGAAACCGCCTTATACCTCTTATATTGTTGTATAAAATATAAGAATTTGACTTAGGCGACGCAAGGAAATTGCTGTTCCTTGTGAAGGTGTCCTGCTGTTCGATTAGGTGCTGTTAGTGCCGGTGTTATATTATGCACTTCCTATTTGGGTGGGCGCTGTCTGAGAATAACTCGTAGGATCCAAATTCTCCAGAATGCTCTCAGAGTAATGTCTTTATTGTTAATTTCTTTACGAGAACTTGAACGTTGTAAAAAGCGCAATTTCGCCAATACCTCTAAACCTTTGCGTTCTATTGTCCCAGCCAATCAAAACCAACACTCGGGAAAAGCAATGTAACAAATCTAAATACGATATTTATTCATTCAATACAACATTAAATTCCCAAATAAACGTGCTCTAAAGAAGAAATTAATTATAGGAAATTGTCGCTATGTTTGCGTTTCGCTTAGGTTGTGTCAAATTTGCTCTCGTAAAAATAGTGCGACAGCATAATCATCCTGTAAAATAATAAACACTGTTGCCATTAATTATCATCAGGAATCGAACAATATGGTGGTTTTCGTTACCCCTAGATTTGTATCCGAATGGTGTTCAAATGGCTTGGAACCCACTCATATCTCGTATTGATTTCGTAAAATATTACAGATAAACCGTCATAATAATAACTAAGCTTACAGTTTCATTTCTTGTTAAAGGTCGATTTTCCAGACGCTATTGTTTTTGAAGTCTCTTGCGACAGGTTCAAGCAGTTTAAACAAGAGTGAGCCGTTGGATCCTCTGTAGACCGTAGACGGTTAGACTTCAACGGGCTTAAATAGAAATCTTCATGTTGAAATATGGCAATTTCTGCTCAGTGGCCTCTAGTTGACGTTAAGCGGCACCTTGTTCTATGACCATCTTACTACAATACGTGTCTAACTGCGAGCAACATCTCCACAAATGGTTCCCTCGCAACCATAAAATTACACAATCAAGCCACTCCTGTGCATTATAGAAACGTAAGTACAGATGTGTCCCGTCCCAGTACAACGCAACGCTACGTCATGTTCCACCAATGATTACACAACGGCACAGACGAGGCGAGGTTGTTACACCGTTACGCATGCAGTACGAATGACCTCGCTTGGGACCGTAACTAATTAAGAGGCAGATTATTAAAGCTGTTCCCCTGTTTCTGTCGATGATTCGCTCTGCTGGATGCGACAGCCAACGTGGAGGAGTGCCCACGCACCGTGTCACATACTCCGCGCAAACTCCATTGAACTTTTCCAATAGACGGGCAGACAGTTCACAGTTCGACCCCCCGTATTCGTCCGGAACGCCAACGTTCCAGCATTCAAAAGGCTTATTCACTCGTTACAATAAAAACTGGTAAATAATTGAATGCTTGTTATATTACCTTGCTATGCTAGCTGGCCATGTAAACGTGGATACGCCGCACAACGGCTGAGTAGCAAGGGTTCGTAAATAGTGCAGACGTTGTAAACTGTAGCGGAGGCGTTGGCCTTTTCATTTCAGCTAGCGCATATCGCACTATGAAAAATAGATTCTCTAACGACAGGATGCGGCTATGAAGGCCGATCGTATCGAAGCAACCGATCTCCTACTGGAAGAAATGTCGAATATATATTCATGGTTGATGTTTCAAGTATGATAGGTTCCACGTAAGGTCGAAGGAGCATGCGACATTTGTTTATAGCTTGGCCATGACAAACTTTTTTTTGCACGTGTTCAAGGTTCGTTGGGTACTCGTATGTTTCGAATGTCTCTGGCAGTGAGGCCAGCAGACTCATTTCAGCGCGCCTTTACTGCTCACGGCGTGCTTCGCAAACCTGGACGATCCCATGCCGAAGCAGCGCGTACTTCGGTTACTGGCTTAAATCATCATGAATAAGCAAGCTAGCCCTGAGAGACAACGTCATGTGGTAGAATGACAGGCGACACGTCGCCGTCATAGCACCTAGCCCAAGTAATCCTTTTGTCTGAAGCGACAAATCTGTCGTCGTCCCCATCACTGAGTGCTGGGAAGCAGGATGCGGTGATGAATTTTAGAGCCCCGTTTTTTTTTTTTTTTACTCTGACCGAATTGCGTTTGAATGTTTCGTCGATATATATACATATATATATATATATATATAATATATGGGTTGAGTCGGTAAGTATGTAGTTATTAAAGGAATCTTGAACAATTATTACCTTATAAATCAAGTGCGCTTTATCAAGATGTGTGTGTGTGTGTGCGTGTTGAATGTGGGATGCACGATATCCTTAGTCACGTACCCGACGTCACTGCAATTACGACTCGTTCAAAGTTATTACCTATTCCTATCCGTGACTGTGATTTCTTACCATAATGGAAACATGTCTAACAAAGTAATACACAAATTGCCCTTGAACATTAATAACATAAACGTAAATATGTACGTATTTCTGTGAGAGATAGAATACAATAGAGCACACTTAAGTCATTGGCGTTCGTTCGAATCGAGCTCACTTTTGCTACACAGTATCGATCGGACACGATAACAAGATGCGAGAACAACACGCACATGCACGAATCTGCAGTGTAATGAACGCAGACGTTAATTAGAGTTCATCGCTCGTATTGACCAAAATGGCCACGTTCTGACAAGCAGCCAATTTAGTCCTTATGCAGCTTCGCCAGCGTCCTGAGATCGGTGGATGGGGAGAATGTGGGCTTCACATCAAAGAGGCGTCTATCGGCGACGAGTTCGCAGCGGATAGTACACCAGACATATATGTCTCTGTCTCGTCACCGTCCTCCTTCGAACACAAACCGTCGATCGAACAACTGCTTCGAATAGACCCGCGTGCTCTCATAGGCATCAGGAAGACGAGCCTGGTTCTCACCTCTCATTCCCTAACAGCATCTTCCCTACGTGCAACAACTGTTCAGGCAGATGTGTATGTCAATGGAAAACAGCAACGAGACAGGATGGGCGGCTCTTGGGACGAAATTCGAGACCGATACGAAGCCAACTCTCAGATATGAAGAAGAAGAAGATATGCTATCTCATACGTTAAGCAGCTTAGCCTACATCTTCGGAGATGAGAGAGGCACGCTACGCATTCATCGCAGGATCGAACAGGGCAGTCGATGTACACGGCTAATTAATTGCGTTAGCTGGCAACCTATTTCAGACTTTGTGTCTGCAACGGGGAGGGCGACACACTTAGGCGTCATGAACGAACACCTGACGTTTTGACTGACTCAAACCCAGTAGCGCAGAGATATATGAGACTGATTCGTAGTTTCGAATCGAACTAAGTTGTCGTCTGCGGGTCCAATGTTTTTCTTCCGGTGGGATGCACTGTCGCTTAGCTCGTAAATCGTTTACTCTCACCATCTAACGACTGTGCCACGCGTATACGGTCCTTTAACACATAGCATTTAATTTTACTAATATATACATATGTATGAAGCATGGAACCAAGATAATGCTCAGCTCAGCTCAACACTGAGTCACGTTACTACCGTGACGACATTCGGCCTCATATCACGAGTGAACACCCAGTCCGCTTTCAGCGACAGTGTTGTCATATGATGGGACATTGTCACATTAATTAATGCATTTAATAACGTCACGCCTCGTATTCTCCACATCATATCATTCCAGCTATCTCGTCTTCTTTCTCTCTCCCTCTCTCTCTCTCTCTTCTTGACGTTACCAGCGTGGGTTTGCGTTGGTGACGTCTTCGTCTGACGGTCGTATTATATTAGACTATACTTACATAATCACCATATAGACACCTCTGTGCATCTGTAGGAACAGTCATTCTGTAAAATTGCTGCTGTGACGCATATGGCGACACAGGATGGCGCTGACAAGACACCCAATGCTGATAAGATGCGGCCTGACCGCATCGAGGCGTCCTGCGAACATACAGCTTGTGCCTATTCACTGACAGCGGACAATAGCATCGTGGGCTTGTTATATTTGGCATTGACGCTTTGTGCATGCATGTTAAGTTAACGGACACAGTGTCGTGCAATGATTAAAGGAGGTGACGTAAAAGATCAGCCAAAAGCGTTTCAGGTGCTTTCATGTTCGAAATAGGATACAATACAAGCGTTGGTTAGTAGACAGAACTTCAGCCTTAACAACGATCAAGTTATCCTAAGGAATGAATAGACGGATTTTTTACTGTGTTCTACTACAGAATGCCCATCTCGCTGCAGCGTTGTTGCCGCTGCTGCTGTTGTTATTACTGTCGGAAAGTGTAGAACAGAGCAAGATGATTCTATTGGATTGCAAATATAACCTATGGTTTTATAAGCACCGAGGTGTGATACGGTTAAGTTCGCCCTGTTCAAGACAAGCCGAATACCTCACATTGAAGAGTCACAAAATAAGAGCACACGTGAAATAGAGAATTTAATAACACCCTCTAAGAAGGTACCAACATGAGAAGCAAGCTAAAGTATTGAACTTATGGCGTTGCATCAGAAACCGACATGTCCCTGAAAGCGATGCGTTCAGTGGCCAGAGCCGAGTGTGTCCCTGGCCGTTGCCTTTGCCAAGGTCCGAATCAGTGTATGAACCTTGGCCGATAGAACGACAATAGTGGGAAACCATGATGATATACAGCTCCTACTTGGCGCGCTTCCTAGTAGTTGTTCTCTATGCGGTTCGTTTATTTCAGGTATAGCGCTCTGGAAGCAATCGCTCAACTCTGGGGTGTTTATTTGTTTTAGGCTACTAATCCGTTGGACGACACCCGTGAATACAGGTACGGCGACTAGGTATCGCCCACTAGTCCTTAAATGAGCCTTCGTTGGAGCTGATTTAGACATATTTGAGGGGAGAGTTAAAATTTACGTCACTGCAAACTGCATACTTCTGAAAGCTATAAACAGATTCATGTTAACTTCTTTAATCGTGCAAAGACTCGTGTAGCGTAAAACGCCACACCTTAGTTAGAAATCGAAATAGTCACCCTTGAGTTCATGCTAAACTCTAGGGAGGCTATTTCGATTTCTAAATAAGGTGTGGCGTTTTGCACACATCGAACCATTAAAAGTACCTAAAATAAACCATTAGTAAGTAGAATCAATCACAATCATGTGCGGAGTGTTGAAAGCACACTGTTCAAGTTCATAGTCATATTTCGGTTGTGCAATCAACGTTAAACGTGTATTCTTAAGTTAGTGCGAATCTCTCGGCCTACGAAAATGGCGGAAAAAGCAATGCAAGTTCCTCATTCTCTTAGTAATTACTTCTAATCTTTCAGCGAATCTAGTGCTGTTCAAATTATATCGCAAATACCAAGAGAAAGTAGTTGTCGACATTCGGATAATGTTAGTTCTGTAATGGGCAAGAAACTGCATATGTGTCTGTGTTCCATAAATCGATAGCTGAATAACGCAAATGTCTGTTTTTATCCTGACCTACAACCGGCTTAATCTACTCTAGTAGAATCGTATCCAATCACTATCCGTATTGCACTATTTCATGCGAGCCATCTACCTGAAATGTGAAAAATAGCTTGAAGAAGCTAGGTAATCCAGATATTATCTTCTGAGACGGCGAACAGAGCTTTTGTTGACCAGGAGTGTCACGACTAAGGTTTTTGCCTTAGTACCATGGCACGTCTGGCTGTTGTCATCGCATATTTGCACAGTAAGCTCAGGATTGAAGCTTTGCATTCTTCCCGGGATTTTCATTTAATAGGGCTACAATGTGGGTATTAAGAGAAGGATGTCGCGGGTGTACCACGGAGACGACAATCGGCCGGGGTTGTTTTTTGCCGTGGCACGCTGTCTGTCCCGCTGAGACCCGCGACTCGGTTTGTGTCATATGTACCTACTAGCTCCTTCCCTGCTGCTCTGGCTATATTCTCACGACGGAACCCCCTTCAGACGATTGTATTCATCAGGGGTCCGGGACTGTCTTGCCATTCGATTCCCATTCGTTTGCCTGGGAGCCTTCTCAAGTTTATGCTTTTTTCTAGGGACCTCTTGTTTCCAATCTCTACTAGAAACCTGCCGGTTTTGGTCCCTTTTTCCGGGATCCTGTTTTTATTCTCTGTCATCGTCATGTTTTCGTTTTGATCTTGTGTCGCAAATGGTGGGTGGTCTAGAAATGCGATATCTACTATTGTCCATTGCCTGTTCTAGGTACCACACAAGAAACATCCACGAATATCCGAACATGCAGTTACCATCATATTCAAGACGTGTAGCGGCAGAAAAACGTTTCACCAGCGGTTTGCATCGTCTGAGGTGATATGGAATATACTTGTTTCATATCACATGTACAATTCCGGTCGTGTTGAGAGATACGACTACGTTGTGCACTTTGATTTATTGTCTGCCAACGCATTTAGCGGAGCTTGGCAATCTCTTCGCCATGCATAGTAAAACCATCCTGTTTGATCGTGCAGCAAATGGTTCGTTGCGGATTTTTACGTTCAGAAATCCAGTATTAAACTGTTGCTATTAAAAAAGAAATGAGGTGACTAATGTCGATTGCAGCCCTATTTTTATAGACTTAGCAGTTAAAATGGCCCTTCAAATAGAAATAATTAATCATAACGTAAAATATAAAGGTCCTCCATATTATAAAATACAAAGAGGCCTCCATCTTGATGCGGCTTCATATGGAAAACTTAGCTTTATGCCTGATCGGATGACACAAGATGAGGTGGAGGTTTCGTATGCTGTTTGTTGGATAGTTAATGATCGTTGAGAAGGAACCGTCGCTATTTCACATTACGTTTGCGACAACGAGTGAACAGGTGGGACACTCCTTACGAAGAAGGGGTCATGTGACGAGCCCGTTTGTGGCAAGACACCTTGTAAGCTTAAATTGCTCCAATCGTGTCAGCCCTCGAAATTGTGCCGAACGCCTGCTTGATCGGCGCGATCTGGGCGTTTACGAACAACACCAGCTCTGAGACGTGCAGTGTTTCTGTACTCTCAAAGTGTGCTAACGAATATGCGAATAGTGTCATGAAGTCGATTACCGCTGACTGCATCTACCATGTGCAGGGTAAGATTAACAGTGCGGATTCGTGTTCATACCTGTGCGACCATGACGCTAAGGATATATGTCCATCCAGTGTATGATAACGGGATATGTGGTTCAAGTATGCGTTTTCGTTCGCGGAAGCGCTATATTACGAACGTTGTCCCAATAACAGTCCAAAGGAGGTCCCGGGTCGCAAAGGAGTTCCCCTTTATCGAAGGTCCAAAGTTTGTCTCTGAGTCGTGAAGTATTTTTCCTGCCGGGTCCACAGCCAGTCAAGTTGATTCACACGCCATTGTCAAAGAGCGTAGATGCTGCTTGGGTCGCGAATGCGATGCGCAAACCTCTAATGACGTTATACTTGTATCTTGCGGGTATTGTCCCAGTATTCCCCATAAACTCCACATTATTATCCGCACTGTAACGACTGACAGATAGACCACTGTAGCTCTAGCAAGTTCTTTAACATGATCGGCACCTTTACTGTCTAGGAAAAAAAGCAACTAAAAGTTTCTTTCTTGCACTACTTTTGCGTCAGTACCATTGTATTTCTGGAGAAGGAGAACGGCGTTCCGAATTTCACCATATGTTACATTTTCAACGAGCCGTATTATCATCATGGACATCTGAGTTATTCAAATAACAACCGTAGGAGCAATATGTTTGAATGAAAATTGGTCATATGTTTTATAATCATACATTATTAAAAAGGAAAAAAAATCGTTTTATTGCCGAGAATACCTGGCCCAGCGAGCGTTCTCATATCCATCCGTAAACTTCGACGGAAGTCACAGAATGATACGTAATGGTATAAGAAACATACACGTAAACCGACATTGCCTATATGTATTAGCTGACCTTGTTATTTCCTATTACCACACTAGAATAAACGCATCTTTTTTTCCGTTAATACAGGCGACCTCTTTTAACATTGCTTGTGCCTTCGTTAGCCCTTCAGGGAGACGTTGCCTTCTAAGGTCTGACACGTTGTCCACCAAATCAGGCTTTTGCCAGCACCGCATTATTATCCCCTTTGCAGAAAAGTGTGTCCGCGTATTTGCCTTTGCTATGAAGGCTGTTTGGGCCGGAATCCGCGGAATCTGTTCCACGATTTTCTCTCTTCTAACACCTCTGAGCTCGCGGGTGTACAGTGCTGGCACTCTCATTTCCCATTTCCTTTGTGTTTCCTCCTGTTCCGGCCTCAAGCCTTCAGGCCAAAGGTTACAGCTTCACCTTGTCCGCCTGCTCAGGAGCCTCGGGTCTCTAGCTCCGCTTGTAGCGGACTCATTTCCCTTGTCTTGTCTTTGTGCCTTCTCTCATCATGTCGGCCCGCGGGTCAGCCGGGTGCTGCTTTTACGCTCGCTTCTTCGTCTTGTGCTGCTCCTGGCTCCCTCTGCAACTGTGGTGAAGTAAGGACGCTTTCTCGCAGACTACCCCGATCCTGCTGCTCTGAGTGTGACATCTGCGTCGGTGACACTCGGATCTTTAGCTGGACCAATGCCACTGCCATCTGATCGACCTGACTCTGCCTTGCTGTATAGTGTGCCACCCATTGTCAGGTCAAAAATCCGACGATAGATCGGACTTAAAAGGAGAGTTGCGTCTCTTTTACTTAGTATTTCACTTCTGAAACACCCTTTCAGACTCTGCACTCTTCTGCTGTGTGCCGATGGCGACGAGAGAAAGTGCTCACAGCCAAAACCCTTACGCCGTTAGTCGCTTACCCGGTTGAAAACTGGCGTGACGTCCTACACCTCCGTCATCCATATCCCCTGCTGGCTGATAGGGGTGTCGCGTCCATAAAACAAGTTGCTTTTGTGTGCGTTGGCACGGAAGTTCTGCAATTGCGGTTACTGCCCGTAGAGCACTTCCTCGTGCCTTTTTTCTAGGCGGCTTAAATCCGCCAATGTAACAGTATCTATTCCTATATGGTTAAAGTAAACGCAGAAGCGGACAGCGATCGATAAAACAGACGCGGATCTGCGTCATATATGAGCGAGTGCACGTGGCTATGTATCGCAGAGTACTTGACACCTTCACAAGTATACCTTCGTATAGGGAAATAGGACTGAACTAGTTGATAGATTGAAAAACTCATATAATTGCAACAATAAATAATTGATGTTTCATTTAGTCGGTACGCATGTTCGACGGGTGAGCATGTGAGTCAACGGGTCTGTTCGCGTGCGAGTTCCGCGGGATACCTGTGTCTGAGGTCTAGACGTCTTTCTATGAAAATTCTCATCCGAATCGAAGCTGAGTGTTCGAATGCAACAGAGGAATAACAAGGACAGCAATAGCGTACGCCTCGAGTTGTAGTTACTTCAGAGTGGTGATACATTGGTGCTTGTTCCAGTATTCAAAGGTCTGACCATGACCAGGGACCTTCCCACAAATTTCAGACGCGATTACGGCCTTGGACGAAAGGCCTTAAGCATCACTTTCATGAGGCTTGTGCCACTTATCTGATGTAAACCTTAGCCGAAGTGGGAGGGACTAATCTGTGGATGTTATAATGTTGTGCGCGCTTAAATGTTTAGCCAGGCATGTGGTGGTCTGCAGCAACCTGGGAGTGCCTATCCCAAAACGGAGAGAACTCCACGTGCCACTTAAGTGCTTACCATTTCGCAGCGATTTTTAACGAAACCAAGGAGAATCCAATTTCGACATGATTGGATTGAATCCGATTAACCTATTCTACAAAACATAACGGACACACAAGCGAGTGAATAGCAATGACAGAATGGAAACGGATAATACTGCTAGTGGTTGAGATAAATTAAGTTTAGTTTAATTACTCTATTCATTAAAAGACATACGCCTCTTCAAGGGGATCAAACCTGCGTCCTCGACTTTTACCGCCGACAACATGCGCGCATGATAATGTGTTTAGGCATCTTAAGCATATCATGCCTCCGTTATGTATATTATTATTCATATTATCATGCCAATATCATACAATTCATTAAGGAATAAGATTAATGCATTCAGCATCTATTATATATTTCAACGCTATCGTTACATAACCATGGGTGAACCTGCTCAGACCTACAGTCAAAAGCGTAGGCCAAATTTGCCCGACTCGAAATCCCCTAAAGTCGGACGTGGTGATATGGTAAGAGCGTATCCATTATTTTCCATTAGGATAAGGATTCAACATTTATTTTTAAATTAGGTGGTGTTTGCGATAGTGCTATGTTGCTGCAACAAGCGTTAATAATAATAATAATTAAGTGGCGACGAAATTTGGTGATTCGGCGCCCATTTATGTTTGGCCATTTATATTATATTATATCCGTCAATGGCTCTAACTCCTGAAGTATGGTGCATTCCCTTCCTGTCTTTGGTGTGTGGAGTTTACACCTGCTGAGTAGAAGTTCTATACCTGCCCGAGGCACGGATAGACAACGAAGCACTGTTTCAAAACGAGAAGTTGGATATTTATGTCCCATTAAACATCACAATCTGAGCTCATGCTTATGCTGTTTCACGGCCGTTCATTTGTGGGCGATTTCTTTTTTCTATGAAGACAACTTGAGAGACGCACGTTCATGTTCAGTAGGCATGCATCCGTGGTCCGAAGACATGCCACATACGACACTCGAGTTTAACACACACACACACGCACATAAAACAACACATCTATTCCTTGTCTCGTGTAGCGGTCTTACGAGTGCAGATAGCCACAGGCAATAAGCAAGAGACAACAGCTGGACAACAATAGACAACAATAGACCTAATATTCAATTTTCGACGGATTGTATTTCCATAATAAAATTCAATTAAAAATGCACTTTCAACTCAACACTCACGATACGGCTGCCGTCCTACTACCGTATGGACTGTATCAACAGAATGCTGAAGCAATCAGTAGACATGTCATTGATGCAACATGTAATATTATATGTCATTTACGCGTAGCAACTCGCCTCGCCAACGTTTCCGTAACGCTAATCTCTGATCAGAGCCATCTTACCTTACACACGCGATTATCTATCAGGCTTAGACGAACGGTAATGCCACATATATATATATACATAGACAAAAGGCAAACGAGCCGTTTCGGACGCCTATCTGGCTTTAGGTTGTGATTGCGGCAGTGGGATAATAGCATATGTCTGTACGTAGCAGGGTTGAGGACGATGAGATTGGCTTTAGCTGGTAACGTATTCACGATCCACCGCAGAGGGAACGCGGATCATAGAGCGACTATATCACTATCAGACCGCATTTTTATTAGCATGTTCAATGCAATATAGCTATTACGCGGCGTACGAGTTACGCGAAAAAGTAGCTTGAAGTTGACAATGGGCGCTAAATAGCTTAACGATTATTTCAATGTGTCAAGCAAAATATTAAGTACAATATTTAATATCATTTGTCAATCATAAGCAAACCATGTCAACTGATTAATAATAATAGACAAATCTACATCATTACTGGACAATCTATGAACTATCATATTCACGCTTCTAACAATGATCCGGCTTGCGAGGCAATCATTGTACGATAATAAACTAACTCAAAGGAATGTTTTCTGCAAATATTTCTTAGCAATTGTTAAATTATTGATCTCCTATCATATTCCCAACTGTATGTCCACTTTTTCGTTTGCTTCGGCATGTATTATGTATACATACGTATATAAGCTCAAAGTATCATATATAGCAGAGCAAAGAGCGTCAAATGTTCAATGGGGCGTACGATTCGGCATCTGTATGTCTATGGATTATCGCCAATGATTCGCATCATCCGCTAGCCTTATATAACCCCAAGTCAAAACAAGGACGAGACGGTGCGATTCGTCAGCACTCGTTAGCGGTGCAGTCGGCAATTTACGGATAATAATAATATAATACCTGTAAAAGGCCGAGTTTCACTGGCCGAGCCGGTGTTTCAAATATACGTCTACTTACACAGTATGGACCTTCGAATAGCTTCAAAGGGGCATTACTCAGCTCCGGAACATGATGGGGGTAGTCTGGTATGTGTTAATACTTATGAAATCGCTAAGGCCAAAGCAACGAAGAAATATTTATGTTAGACTCGTACGGCTTTCGAAAGCACGCATAACGTGTGATGCTTATATCAGTTGGAGAGCAGGGTTACCTTACACAGGCTGGAAACTCGACAAAACATGACTATCGTGGGTCCGGGGCTGAGGCCGACATTGTTCCGAGGAAGGCGATGGCATTGTCTCTGTGCACAGCGAGGGATAGGTGTTGAAGAAGGAAAGATCCTGCGCGCTTGTTCCCGGTGGCGCACATCAGTCTATGGTAGACCCCTTCGAGGAAGTTCGCAGTGAGGGGGCCGTGCCCGCTTAAGGTCTCAAAAGCAAGGGGGAAAAAAGGTGGGTGGCCCCCTTTCTTCTTACCAATGCTGTGGAAGGTATATATACGCAATGTATAATATGAATTTTATATGGCTGTGCCACTTTTGCCATCAATGGTGATAAAAGAGCAAACAACAGCTCAACACGATACGGAAAATGCACGAACGGTGAGCTACTATAATAGTAATGCGATGAATCGTGAGAAGCTCCACCAAGAGCAGCTACTATCATGCGTTGGAGATTCTACTGAAATTATAATTATACTAAAGTGTACTAAACAACGCTTCGTGTCATTGCTGCTCGATGGCAACTCACAGTGTTGCCAGCTTGAAAATCGAAATATTGCTAAAGTTCAGTACATATCAAGACTTCGTTCTAGGATATAATAGAAAAAGGCATCCTATATGTAAAGCATAAATACTTCTTAAACTATGGATCAATCTCTCGCTATATGGTGGTCACGTCTGATGTCCGGAGGCATTATTTCATGACTCTTACCAGTTAAAGTCGTTCGTTGTAACATGCGAATCGAATTGGTTAGCGTCGGTATTATGAGGCGGAGCCAATTATTGTTGTTGTCGATAGCTTTGCCAGCTAGAGCACTGCTAGTCGGTGTATTAGTGGAGTCACTGCTGGTAGAGTATTAGTTTAGCATGTTTGACTATAAATAGAGTTATTAAGCTGAACTGCTTTGAGAGATCATTTAGATGCGAAGCGAACGCTTGCTGGAGAACCTATTTTTTATCGACATAACGTAACTGGCATTAGTCTCCCATGACTGATATCCATAGGCGCATATTTCAAAATGTAGAACGCCACTAGGTTCGTCTGTACGTACGAGCAATCTCAGATAGTCTGCCTAAAGCTTCTGTACTACCTTGATACCGCTAACGAATCTGTTCAGCATCAGGGGAGACGCAGAAACGAGCCTTTAATTGCCCACGACATAAAAGCGAATCTCGCTTTCGTTATGACCGCCGTTATGAAATCGTACAAACACGTAACAGCTCTTTCTAACCGCTCTATTTATCTCTGTCGAAATTTGTGACCCTTTAGCCGTTTTACGATTCGCGTTTTCGAATCTGCGATAGTCTTCAAGCAGGAAATCTAGCTCAGTTTATGAAATATATATTTATGAAATTGCCCCGTTGACCAGGAATCGAAACGTTAGGAAACGAAGGCTGACCATGAACTGTCGTCAGCAGGCTGGCTAATTTGGGACTTTCCTCCAGACCTTGGTAGGGCATCGTACCAGGACAACGGGTGTCACGGGTGAAAAATTCACCCGTCCCTAAAGGGCATGGCTAGATTTTTTTTTTTTGAACCTGCGACCAGGGACTTACCCCATAACCGATCGATTTTTCCAAGCTGTGTATGGGTCATTTAGCCCCAGAGGACATGCCCGAGCTCAAAGTAAGCGCCAAGAAAGGGACATTCAGCGAAAATGAGACCGCAAATATATATTTAGAACATTCTCCGGTTTCGCACAACGATCAAATCGTCTCAAGATGACCATGATTTCGACGACAAATCTCATCACAATTAGGGTAGTAGTGCCCAAATTTATGGTGATGTCATTGGGAATGGACATCTCTGCATGAAGGACATCATTCTCTTCGATGCGCCTAACAATGTGATCCCCTTTGCACCATTATCGACAGTCTTGCCTGGGACGTCCAATGGGACGTCATTTATTGTCGAATATTACAAATTTCGATTTGCCCAGTATCCTTCTATTTGGTTGGTCGACTTTACGAGGTTGAATCGAATTGAGAATTTCATCTGCAAATACGTATAGGCAAGCACAACCGATGCGATTTTCTTTTTCTATTTAATATAATATGAAGCTTTCACTTGCTGCTTTTATTTATAGTTTTCCACGCCTAGATTATCTACGAAGTATTGAGATCAATTTGCGCTAGTTTCCTTTGCAGTGACGCAGTTATGTCGCAGAATGTTCACGTACCGGAGAAGTTGTGACTCTTCCAGTGAGGCGTCGGAGCTAGACAGCTGAATACAGACGTGTCTTGTTTCATAATACATCCACTGACCATTCAGACGAAACACAGTAAACAACTTGGATGCAGATATAGATATAGATATATATATATATATATATATATCGGGATACAAGTTGTTTACTGTTGATATGTTAGTACACGATAATATTATGATAGCTGGGAAACCTATATATATATATATATATATATATATATATAGGTTTCCCAGCTAACAGCCATGAGCAAAGCATTACTATATATCAAAACACCAGCAATTGCAGGTTCCCGGTAGCCGGCGGTGTTATATGCCTGAATAGGCAATTTGTCGGTAAATGTTTGTCGTATTTGCTATGCTTGCTTTCCAGGCTCACAGCCCTTTAAATTGGCCGTTTGCGTTGCTGAACCACTAACTTGGGCAGACAGCTAATGCGGCAAGTTTCTACCAGGTGGTAAGCCACCGCTTGCAAGAGCTCGTTGAATTCGAGAACTGCTTCTTAAGTGGCCAACGCTTGTTCGAGTTAACCATTCAACCAGTGGTGTACTTACCTTGGGGCCGATTAGCAGAGGTCAAAACTGCAAAGAGCACATTGTTCCACAAATTCTTAAAGGCATTCTTAGTTGATTAGCCCCTAGCAGCTCGATCTATTCTATTAAGTAGCAATGGGCAATATTTTAGCAAATAGTCTGTCTACTGTAGACTCACTGGATTCGTATCGATATTTCTCATTACGCTCTTGATCTGGTTTCGTAGCCAGTGACCACGTCCTTGATTTGCCTTGGTACGATGAAATAGTAATGGAAATACAGTTATGAGACCCGTTATGGATAATCTGACAGAGCGAGTGATAGAAATAAAGAGGAAAGTACCGAGGTTTATATTTAGGAACACCTCATTGGGTGTCTACCTCAACGAACTAGTCACGTGCGATATTTTTGTTGTAAGGCTGAACCCATCCAGCAGCAATACCCTCGCAATGGGCAATTCTGCTTGTGGCGCGGTGCCGACTGATTGGAAGGGAGTGTAATATATTATTACAGCTGGTCAAATGTACCTGCCAGCAAGCTGATCATAAGAGCTTCGTTAGGTTGAGAAATCTCGCAAGCTTTACTGTGTGGGTATGCGGAGGATGGTCTTGACGATGGCGTCCCTGACAGGGTGACGTGGCTCTCCCATACGTTTGATGTCCTCGGACAGCCTCGGCGAGTGAAGGTGTGGAATCTGAGTTGGAAGTTGCCTGAGCCAAAGATATTGTGGAAATGAGCCTGGAGGGCTGTGGGGGTGACAGAGCAGCTTTGTCTAGCCTGTCTGGAGTGTCGGAGCCGGATGCACAATAGGCGCGGTGCTCCTTCCATCATTCTAATTTCGGGTGTTTCCTCAAAGTTTGACTTGTCTCACTTAAGACCTCTCTTTTCATCTCAGCAGTTAAAGGAAAGAGATCGCTGAAGCTTGCCGACCTCAGTCTCCGCCAGTGAAATGTGATTTGCTCGCGAGTAGTTGGAATACCACTATGGTATAGCTCGTGGTTCATGTTTTGGAGCCACACAACTCTCGAGTGTGGAGCTGAGAAGTACTTGGTGGTATGACCTACTTTCGGAGCATCCGTGTATGGGAAGACGATCCACGTGACTTTCTGAAGTTTTCTGGCGTCGAATTTACTACTGCTGGAATGGCGCTTTTGTGGAGGGCAAGAGCTCCTTGGACCCTAAACAATTTTCATGCCCGATTGTCCGCACTTATGAAGAGGGTTTTCCAAATAACGTACTGCTTCCTCGGCGATCTTAGTCGCGAATACATCCGCGATCTTTGCAATCCATAAAAAGCACTCGGTGACTGATCGATTTTGACAATAACTTTGACAGAAATTGCTACCGGGTCCCTCCTATCTACATATACGGATAATTACAACTATTTTTTTGTTAAAGCGCCAAGACCTCTGAGCACTAATCTCCTACCTTAATAGGCATTCTGTGATGGATATCAATTGTTGAATATATTACTAGGAGAAAGTGTGACGACTTCCACGATGGTATAGTGAATATGCTCTGCGGATCTATACAAAAGTATAAAGAACTCAAAGTCATTTTAGAAGGTCGCCAAAAGAAGCAGTCAATATCGACAAAATAGTATGCTTCTCGAAGTTTGGATCATTCTGCTGGCAGTAACAATTATCGAATGGTGATTAGCACTACAGGTCTAATTTGACCTACAGCGAATACCTCATGTCGAATACTGCGTTTATTAGGGCACTTGAGGGGCAGTTGAGTTGTTCGTCATTATGTGCTTACCATTCTCACGTACTCTCAGCATGACGCGGGTTGCATGACATGAACTAGTAAAAGCGTTAACTCTAGCAGCCCTAATATTCTCTACAGCTATAGAAAGAAATGGCTTCGGATTAAATCCAGTCAAATGCCTTGTAGAAAATTAGGATTTCCTTGTCATTTTTCTTTATCTGTGGGTTCTTGCCAGGTACGACTAGTTAAATAAGCAACGGTGGCCCCGACAGGTCCTCACAGTCATATCAAAGGTCTGATGTAAGGCCTCTCACATAGCTAGCGAACAGCTGAGAGTCAGCTCGAAGTTCCCGCTCAACCAATGATAATCCTTTGTACCATAGCCTTGCTATGAATATCGGCTAAATGAAGAGGAACATTTCATCTTCTATTTCAACAATCGACTATATCGAGAAAGTATGGCCCTCACTATAACTCTGTATATCTTTCGTATTACGGTTGATCTCAAAGTATCTGGCCATTTTCGCAACTGACATTTCTATCGCAATACCACCCTAACTATCTGTATGTATCCCTTCAAGTTCCTCACAAACTAAGCGTTTGACACTAGTTTAGGTCATCTCGGCATATAGGTGATTGAAGATGACACATTCGAGCTTTATCGAATTAAGGAATCCTTAGGACGGGGCAACATGAAATACAAATTATAGCTACCATTATAGCCTAATATCCTCCTCCGCTTCGCCCTTCTGCCCTTGTTGGTTATTTGTCTGTGTCTGGCTTCGCCGAATGTTCAGGTCCGATTGCCCAGAGACAGTCTGTCGCCGCATCATTAACTAGGCATAGGTGCGCTCTTTGTCCGTGTAATGCTGACCCCCATTCTTCGGGTCGTCCGCGGCATCGTCGTAAAAATAGTCGTGTCAAACATGTACACGCCGATGAGACATGACAATAGGAATCGTCTTTCTTTGTTGAGCCCCTTCGGCTCGTCCCTGCAAACGGCTGAATGCAACCAATGGGAGCCTGCCGCTGAATCGCACCCCTAATCGGCTTCTCCTTTACATTCAGGTCCCTGCACTAGGCCCAGCTGTTCATTCATATACCCACGTTGCTCTGGCCTGCAGCCAGGCAGGCTAACGAACTGGCCGCGACCCTTGATTGGAGCGGAGATCTGCTTTACTTTATAATACAAATGCACAGAAGTGAGACTCCCAATGCTCGTAAACCTCTGATGAAGGTTATGCAAAATTTCTATTAGGCATGAGGAAGCATTCAAATCGAAGACACAACACAATATGAGTGAAATAATCACATCCTGCCTATTTAGCTGCTTGTTGATTCAACAGCATCGTTGTTGGTTTAAAAATGTGATATACACCCTAGTCGGGGGGTGGAAGTGTTTGTTTTCAGTTTTTTGCCCTTCTCTTGTCATCGTCGTCTGATGGAGTCAAGTGCTGCCACTATTTCTGATAAGACATAAAAGATGCCTTTTGTCGTGAAATATATATATATATACTATATATAATATCATCTTATCACATATCGGTAGTCTACAACAACAAAGTGTGTTCAGTCTAGATCAGAACTAGTTTGTCAAACACTTCACAAATTGGCGACGAAGGACTGTGGTTGTGGACCCTAAACAATTACAAAACGTTCTAACCCATGTCCTTGGAGAACTAAACTAACAACGACAAAATCGTGACACGCAGTTACAAAAGAAGAAATTCAATATCACACGAAAACCGACGCAGTTATACAACAAGCGCTGTGAAATCTCTAAGAATCGGTATATGGTCTCAACGTACTTACTCCAATGACCCTCTTAGATGCATCCAAAACCGTAAATATTCACTTTCAGAATGCCGACAGAATTGTCGTACCTAAACTCCTACAACATAAACTATTAAAACAACTACGTCACGCATACCCGGGATGGAACAGAATGAAACGTTTAGCCAGATCGTATGTCAATTGGCCCTGGATTGATGAGGACATAGAAAATTTAGTAAGAAATTGTGAACTTTGTATCGAGCAATCTCGAGACCCAGAAAACTTAGTTGGGTCTCGAGATTGCTCGATACAAAGTTCACAATTTCTTACTAAATTTTTTAAGTTCCCTTACAACCTTCCATATCGACTAAGCAGGCCCCCCTTGATGGTAAAATGTTCCATATACTAGTCGACGCCTTTTCAAAATGCCTGAAATGCAGATCCTGAATTCAGCAACAACAACGAACACCACACTAGCATTACAAAACATTTTCGCTAGATTCGGAAATCCAAATGTCGTAGTATTCGATAACGGAACATAATTCAAATCATACGAATTAAAATCTTTCGTTAAGTCAATTGGTGTTGATCATTTGACTTCTGCGCTCTGTTGCCCCCAGTCCAACGGACAGCTCGACTATCCGTAGATATTTTCAAACGATCATTTTAGAAATGACGAACTAATCATTGTATACGAGCAGCTGTCGACATAACAGTACTCTTATCGTATCACACCAAATGACACTGGCATCATACCCGCTGAGCTTTTCCTTAGGAGAAAAATTCGTACTACGCTTGACTTGGTTAAGGAAGAACATTACAAAACATCGATCTAAGAAATCTGAAGATAAACCAGATTTCGACCGACGTCATGGAACAAGAACAAACGAATTCAATGTTCGAGACAGTCCTTGTCAAAGACTACAGGAAAACCAATAACTGGACCGAAGGGACAATAACAAAAAATCGGTGAAGTCATATACAAGGTCCAAGTTGGAAATATGATTTGGAAAGGACATTGCAATCAAATGCTCCATAGAGACAACCCAGCTTTGAGATTCAGGATTAGTAAACCAAATACCCAACATCAAGGAAGTTTCGAAACAATCGACAACGTCTGATTCTCAAAGATCGACCAATAGTAGACCTCAGTCGACATAGGGCTCATCTTATCTTAGCACTTAAAGGGTCCTGACCTGAAGGTGAATATATATAGGTACCCAGTTACTATATAAAATATCATCTTATCACATGTCAATAGTCACAATAACAAAGTGTATTCAATCTAAATCAGAATTAGCTTGTCAAAGACTTGACACACCTTTTTCCACCTGTCTATTCACTTAAACTGAATCTCATCGGAGAAATCAGAGCCTCGGATATGAGTAACATTTGATTCTATATTTCAAGTAAATCTTAGACACACCGAGGGGGGGTTGTCGCGAACATACTACAGAAGAAGACAACAAATGTTTATGTATCCATACATAATAATAATACGAGTGGCCATATATTATAGAAGTCACTAAGTGAAATGTATATAATCAAGGGATTGAAAGATGTAAGCACATATTTTGTGTCTTACTGATCGACGCTAACCAACCCGACAATATCATGTTTAGGCAGCGTCCTCCGTGGAGAAAAGTGACTCCAGATGGCATCAACGTCTTCACTAACAAGTACGACTACACCTTTACATTCAATTCAAATGCTCCTTGATTACCCAGAAGGGTCTGGACACAACTTGTCATGATAGTTCAAGTGTGTGTGTGTGACCCCGATATCGCGAAACTGATATCGAGATACAGTGTTCACGGACACTTTCCTCTAGTTACCCACTCTAAAAAGTGCCTGAAGCATTTGTTCTATTCACGATTCCAACGAATTTGTATCAAGCAACAAAACGAAAGTGTCATTTTATTACACGTGTACTGTAGGTTACTACCGCCGATATTCCATAGCCTGACCTTTTCCATGAGTATTTGGCTATCGGGGAACTATTCGTTAGCTCGAGGAGTATACATGGAGTAATTGATTTCTGATGAATGGACTTGAGGTCGGATTAATCGACTTGAGAATTATAAATGAAATTGTTGAGGCCCACTTTCCAGATATTCATTGCTCAGCCCTGTAGCAGATAGCGCGACTTCTCATATTCGTATGGTATAGTCGAATGTTCCCGTCGTGCTGTCTCCACGGCCACTGATGCTTGATACCACCCAACGTCGCCGTCAACATCACGCACTTAGGTAGAAACTGCGTGTGTGGGTGGGGCTTTACAGCCTTCTTGGATTGCTATTTTTGGTAATTTTGAAGTAGAGGATTACCAGAACGCTTATGTTTTGACAACGAGCACGTGTGAATCTACCTGTTTTCTGCTCATCTGAACAGCTTGTTTTCTTCTGACCTTCCTATACGTCTTGTAATGGTGTCTCGGTTCGCATCCAATGCGTGCAAGCCGAAAGCTGAGAACATCGGCATTGGCCCACCTGGCCCTCTGATTGATCCCAGAAATATTCCTCGACGATCTATTTCTTGGAAGCTATCGTGCTAAAGATAAAGGTTTATTAATTTACTAAAGAAACTGCAACGCCTAGGTTCTCTTATACGTCACCACGTGGCGGGACTCGAATCTGCGGTCTCCGGCTTTTTACAGCCAGAGACATAGCCACCGTCCAATCGCTACCGCGTTAGTATATACGATTATATCATAATTTTGAAATACATTTGATTCGAACTGCAGAGTTACGGGTATGTCGATAATTCTAATCTGCTTGATCCGCACTGCCTAATATATTCACATAACAAGGCTAAGCTACATGCTGCAAGGTATATAGACATATAGGACACATTTAGAACGACTGGAAAAGGGCAACATTATGCATTTTGGGTGTATCTTTTATCACAATATAATATATAGAGCATATACATCAAGCTGCAGGGGGCGTGAAAATTGTTTAGCCTAGTATTTTTCACGAGATCTTTATTCATATAGACATGGTTTTATATTCAACAGAATAATGCGCTTGCGCTTCGCAACGTTAGCGGTAAAGACGGTCCTATGCTTGGCCCTCGCTTAGCGATCAACAACGTTTACACACACACACATACACACCTGTGTTGTTCCGTTATGTTCCAACCCAATTAAAATATCGTCACATCCCGCTTATCTAGCACAAGGCAAACAGGAGGATAAAACACAAACCTCTTTTATTAAAAAATTATACGTGGTATTACACAATCCACAGAATCTGTCAGACTGAATTTACTGTTTTGTCGTAACGACACTTTGAAAACCTTGCGAATTTGCCCTCTCCCCAATCGATTTAAAGCAAAATAGGTTCATGCATATCATCATTAACAGCGACTCGCTCGGGCTGATGCCAACAGTCGATGTCAATCAACCAAGGCACCGCCTTATTAGCTAGCCAGCAACGCGACGACTAATATAAACGCGAACAGTGCAAGAATTGTTCTTTCGAAAAGTTCAGCAAACTTTTTGACTGACTCGAACTTTGCACTATCAAACCGGTAACGTAGTCCAAGGCGAAGATGGGCGCTGCACACTGCGTAGAGACATGCGACAGTAACGATCGATGACACCACATCTGGAGAAATAAGAATACTCGTTCTAGTAAGTATGAACACAAGTATATATACGTGTTGTCGACTTGATAAAAAGAACACTCGAGCAACGTACTTCAAAAACGCTGATCAACCTTGGGTGAGCCGTAGTCTATGAAGAAACTGGCGTCAATAGATTCACGATTGACGTATGGTGCCAATTGAAAAAATCCTGGTTACAGTCCGAACAGTGAGCTGATTTTTGGAAGAGTTTACCAACAGCACGCATCCAAGGCATGCAGAAGAATAATTAGAAAGCCTCAAATTTGAAAAACAACCTTAGTGTATATATACATATATATATATATATATATATATATATATATATATATATCAAACAACCTACAGATTATTGTGAGCTGTAGAGCTGATATATGGCGAAATTCCATCAAGGGATACATTAAGAAAAAAGGCTCACAGAGTCTTGGAGTGGTTGTAGCTCCCTTTACGAGTGTGCTAAGGTATCCGTGTTGCATCGAGGCCGCGACGAGAGCCAAACATGACAGTGGCTGTTGATAATTTGCCGACATCATAATCGTCAGCATGAAGAGAATGACACTCATCCATAATCCAAAGAAAACGCGTACACTATTTTAGGTAAACAGTGGGATAAAAATCAAGTCGACACTTTTAACTCAGATGCAACTGCTGTGTTCTATGATGAAGATGGACCATTAAAATTATCGATTGTAAAGCATACAGGTTTCACTTGGTCTTACGCAGGGGAGCCTATCATAGTAGCAGCAGCAGCAACAGCTTCCCTAGTGTTGTCTCTAGGGAAGAGGTGGACTCTCAGCAGAGGATAGGATAAAAGCAGTTCTACCGTGGACGTTAAATGTTGGCTGAGAGTCAGTCCGAAAACCTAGCTAGAGGATTGGTTTTAGCAGATAGAGGCATTTTGTCATCCACATCCACCCTGCACTGGATCCGGCCACTTTTATGGAGGGTGAAATGTCCCTGGCGGTGCCAGTGCGTTTGAAGACAATGTCCCCTTCTCAAAAAAAGAGGTGAGACAGTTAGAGGAGTAACGGACGCGATGTTAAGAGAAAACGATGCAATATATAGAACGCGAGAAAAACAGGGGAAGGTGAGGAAATACGATAGCCTACCTATACGTGCAAAATTCTGATCACGCGTGCAGCATATATGCACTGACCATCATAGAGAAAGTTAGCATAAACGCCTTCTTCTGGAACCAGGTGATGATTTTGATATCGCGTGCTAACGACGAAGCTCCCGCCAGCCTCTCCGCCGTTACGTTTCGCGCTTTGAAAGTGTTGTCGTGCACCCTGCGCTTCTGTGCTGGGTGGGAGGGTGATGCCTCCAGACGACGTGTCGAGGGTGCCGCCCTTGAAGAGGGCGAGGCCTGGCACGGCCGATGATGTCGCTGTCGTTGGGAATGACGACGCGAGGGAGAACGCTGCACCGTTCACGGAGCAGCGGACGAAGGACGCCAAGCGTCGCGCGGGCCGTGAGGCGCGCGCACTGGAGGCCCTCCGGGCAGGCCTCAACGCGAGGTCCCACGGATTGTTCAAGGTGACTGTCCGTGGCAGGGCGGTCGGGGCCGGCGGGCCTTCCCCCGCCTTCGAGCAGGGCCAGATGCTCGCCCTTTTTAAGAGCGCCCATGAGGCTCTCCCGGGTTGCACCCCGGCTGGTGGAGCCGACGGGCTCATCATTTGGGCGCCGACCCTTGAGCTCGCCCGCAAGGCGTTGACGCTCACGACTCTCGGAGGCGTCCCGGTGACCGCTCATTGCTCGGCCCTCTCGAGCACCAAGGCCCGCATCACGAACGTCTGCGCGGCTTTTACCGACGCCGAGATCCTGGCTGAACTCTCACCTCTCGGCGTCACTTCCGCCCGCCGCCTACCCGCCGCGCCCGGCCCGGCTCGTCGGTCGCCTCGGCCCGTGCTGCTCACCTTCAGCGGGCCGCCTCCTGCCTCGGTGTTCCTGGGCTACCGGTCCCATCCGGTCGTCCTCGAGCCTGACCGGCCACCACTATGCTTCAACTGCTGCCGGACGGGCCACATCGCGGCCCGGTGCTCACTGCCTAGGGCCTGCAGCAACTGCGGCGATGCCGGCCACCTCGCCGCCTCTTGCGCCCGTCCTGCCCGTTGCGTCAACTGCAAGGGTGCCCATCGCTCGGGCTCGCCGTCGTGCCGTCGGGCGGCCTACCTCCGCGAGCGTCAGCGGCTCGTGACTGAGGCCAGGGTCCTCGAACAGGTGAAGGACACCTCACCCCTAGCGTCCATTATGCCCATCGAGGCCCCGGTGTCGTCCCAGGCGCCAGCCCGCTCGTACGCTGCGGCGGTTCGGGGTATTGTGGTCCCCTCCGACGGTGCTCAGGTCCCACTGGTCCTGCTGCCGAACCCGAGGCCGATCCCCGCCCCGTCCCGCCGCCCCGCCCCTCGTCGGCCTGCTCCTCGTCGGCCTGCTCCTCGTCGGCCTGCCCCTTGTCGGCTTGCCCCCCGTCGATCTGCCCCCCGTCGACCCGCCCCTCGTCGACCTGCTCGCGCGGAGTCTCGGCGCCCCACGGCCGCGCCAGCGGTGCCAAGCATCGTCGCAGCCTTGAGGTCCCTCGCTGAAGTCTTGGCCCCTCTCCTCCAGCTTCAGCGTCAGCTCGCCCCCCTCCTAGCCGCTCTCAATCCCCCCCGTTCTTCATGAACTCAGGTCCCATCGCCCCGGCCCGGGACGCCACCCCAGCCCGAGACGCCACCCCAGCCCGTCGTGCCGCTTCAGCCCGAGACGCCACAGGCCCCCCGCGTGTACCGTGCCCGCATTGCGAGGGCAGATTCTCCCGGCGCGGTCTCAACAGGCACATAACGGTGCGGCACCCGGAGGTCCGTTCGGTGCCTCAGCCAAGTCCAGCGCCCCAACCGCTCGAGCTGCGACTACAGGCGGCCATGCGTGAGGCCCGCGTCTTCAGTATTGTCCCGAAGGCTACGCGTTCCCTAGTCGCCGTGGCCCTCACAGACGTGCTCCGGGACGTTCATACCAATAACGACGTCCCCTCCTGGGAAGCGCTCCTGGCTTTCGCCCGAGTGGTCTTGCAGATGCCGGACAAAGGCGACACCTCCCGCTCCCTCCCAGCCGTGATTCGGGGAAACCTAGCGGCCTTCCGCGCCGGGGCGCGCTTGGAGTACCGCTTGCGTCGTCACTTCCCTCGCGGCCCTCGTCCTCCGCCCACGGATACGGGCCAGAGAGCTGCGCGTATAGCCTCCCAAAAACTCTCCGAGGGTGACATCTCTGGTGCCGCCCGGGCCCCGTGCTCTACCGACTCGGCCACGGACTCGGCTGAGGCTCTCAACGCCCTCAGGGCGAAGCACCCCCCTGCCCCTCCTGATTACTCCTTCCCCGCCCGTCCCCCGCAGGTCGACATTGCCCCAACGTCAACTGATGAGGTTTTGGCGGCCGTTTCCTCTTTCCCCCCGAGCTCGTCAGCCGGCCCCGATGGCCTTCGGCCGCGTCATCTCAGGGACCTGCTCTCTCCGGCACTCGGAGCCGTCGCCACTGCCCTCGCCAAGGCCCTCGCTAAGGTGGTCGACTGCATGCGGGCCGGCACGGTTCCATCGGCGCTACGGCCAATACTCTTCGGCGCGCGCCTCATCGCCCTCAAGAAAAAGGATGGGTCGATACGGCCCATCGCCTGCTCCAGCACGATTCGTCGCCTGGCTGCTAAGATCGCCTGGGTCAACGAGAGGGACGCGGTCGTAACCCTGCTCGGCCCAACCCAGTTGGGTTGCGGCCAGGCGTCTGGGACGGAGATCGCTGCTCACGCGGCTCGCGCCTTTATCCACGCTCATCCGGACGCGGCCCTGGTCAAGCTTGATTTTCGCAATGCCTTCAACACGGTCCGTCGAGATCTCGTTCTGCGTGAGGTCGCTGAGCACGTCCCTGGCCTCTTCCCTCTGGTCGACCTGGCCTATCGTTGCCCCTCCCATCTGATTATGGACAACGCCGTCATCAGCTCAGAGTGCGGTGTCCAGCAGGGGGACCCGCTGGGCCCAGCCCTCTTCTGCCTGGCCCTCCGGCCCCTCGCTGTGTCCCTCCAGTCGCGTCTGCGGCTGTGGTACATGGACGACGGAACGTTGGCAGGTGATCCGGCGACCGTCGCCTCCGACGTTCAGCGAGTACTCGACTACGAGGGGCGCAGCGGCCTTGCCCTCAACCCCACGAAGTGCGAGATCTTCTCTTTAGACGCGCAGCCCGACCTCCAGCGGTCGCTCCCAGGGTGCCGTCTCACTTAGAGGTTGTCCCTCGAGCTCGTCGGCTCCCCTCTCACGGACGAGGCCATCCGGCCGCTATTGGACCGTTGCCTCGAGAGGACGGCCGTGATGCTCGACCGGCTGCCCCTGTTATCGGCTCACCAGGGGCTGTTCCTGCTTCGGTCCTGTTTCTCGGCGGCACGCATGCAGCACTTGCTTAGGACATGCCCGGCCGGCACTGAGGCTTCAGCCCTTCACGAGTATGACGACTTGGTGTTGGAAGCCCTGACGACGATCCTGAACCTCCAGCTCCCTCCGGAAGCGGCGTCGCAGGCTTCCCTTCCAGTCCGCTTCGGTGGCCTCGGCATCCTCAGTGTACGCCGCTTGGCTGACGTTTGCTACGCCGCGTCGCTTACGGCGGTTGCCGACATGGTCGCTACAGTCCTCCCCCCCGAAGCGCTCGCCCACTTCTCCGCTTCCCAGAAAGCTGCCCTTGACCAGACGGGCGTCCGCGCTCGGGTCCCTCCGGACAAACAGAGCAAGCAGCGGGCGTGGTCCGATGCCCTGCACCAGGAGCTGCGGGACTCCCTCCTGGCCTCTGCGCCACACGTTGCTGACCAAGCTCGCCTCCGGGCTGTCGACAGGCCTGGTGCGGGGGCGTGGCTCCACGCGCTGCCCTCGTCGTCCCTTGGTACTGCTCTAGACGATCGCTCCCTCCGCTTCTGTGTGGGCCTTCGCCTCGGGGCCCCTGTAGTTGCGGCCCACAGCTGCGAGCGTTGCGGGGACCCCGTCGCAACGAATGGCCATCACGGTCTCTCGTGCGAACGCAGCGCCGGTCGCCATCCGCGACACACGATGCTTAACGACACGCTCGTGAGGGCCCTCCACTCCGCCGGTATTCCTTGCACAAGGGAGCCACAGGGCCTCGACACCTCTGACGGGCGCCGCCCTGACGGCCTCACCCTTATCCCCTTTCATCGAGGCCTGCACCTGGTCTGGGACGGCACTGTGGTTGACACTCTAGCACCTTCTTATGTCAACCACTGTGCAACCATCCCCGGTTACGCAGTAGCGCGTGCGGAACGGGCAAAGCTAAGGAAGTACGCCGCACTCCAAGCAACCCACCTGTTTTCCCCCCTTGCCTTTGAGACCTTGGGCGGGCACGGCCCTCTCACTGCGAACTTCCTCGAGGGGGTTGATCCGCGCCACCGGGGACAAGCGCGCTGGCTCTTTCCTCCTGCAGCGCCTGTCCCTCGCCGTGCAGAGAGGCAATGCCATCGCCTTCCTCGGGACATTGTCGTCCTCACCCCCCCCCCCCCATAATCCCTAGAAATACCGACCTACCGTATGTTTGAATAAACGATTTTGCCCTTAATATCCCCGGCCGATTACTGAACAGTAAGCGCTATCGCAAAGCCTTTGCGCATAAAGGGTACTTACCCGTAGAGGCTCGATCGTCTAGTAACCTCTATCATCAGGTCAATAGTCGAGACATTCCCTCGAGATCCAAGGAGCTCGCTCCGCGTTTGCTGCCAGATTCGGAAGGTCCACTCCGATGTCAGGACGATTTCCATCTCGAACGGCAATCCATTGACAAGGCTTACTTCCTGAAAGCATCGAATATCCCTGACCTTGAAGCTGCTGCTCTATATAAAATCCACCAAACGTTATGTCCAATCGATATCTATGGTTGCCAAGGCGAAACATCCCCACCGAATCTCTCTACCTTTGTCTTTCCTACGTGGCGATGTTGTCGAGGTGATTTCGTACCCTCGGTTGTGGCAACGGATCGGAACATCATAGTTAACAAAATGTGAGTAGGCGTACTAATTAGTGAATGTGATTATAACAACGACTTATGTTAGAATAATAGATTAATAGCTCATTTTCTATTTAAATTAAAAAATTAGTGTTATTTATATTAATTGTGTTTTTCTACAACAATGAAGAGTGACACCATACTGCTAACTCTAGTGATACTTGTAGGCCTTTACGAAATAATCACTCCGATAAGGTAATCCGTTCTTGGACAGATTCGAAGCCAGAAATAGCATCGTTCTGACAACGACAATACTTACTTCCGCCGAGTAGCGTGAACTTGCCATTTGGACAGTACAGTTATGGACATCGTTGGGAAAGTTTTGCAGATCGAACGAGCACGGTATGGTTACCTCGTAGGCGTTGCAGTCGCTTACAATTCCACGCCGTGTGAGTTTCCCAGGAAGACCCAACACTTTCCTTGATTCTATCCTGGGGGCAGATTGCACGTTCACAATTAACGAAAAAACATATCGTGGATCAGCCCAACGTTACACCACGCTGGGGCTTCGGCTTTAGTGATCAAGGCTAATCGTTGTAAAACACCAAGTTCATGCGAAAACCGAATGGCATTGCGTTGTCTGGGTACGATATACTAACACGAGACCACACGCTAATATACATTAAAAATAAAGTTACAGGCGAGAGTTGGCAGTAAATTAGAAGAATAGAAAGTAAAATAAAATACCCTGCTTCTCTGGTACCTACAGACGAACCACATGAGATGTTTTCAAGTATGTTGCATGAATTCGTTACGGACACAGTTTGAGCGTTTTATTGAGCGAAACTTTGCTTTGTTGAAGAGAAAGCTTCTTTCCACAAAATAACAGCTAAGTGTGAACATTTAATATATTCATTGTGAGGAACCTAGCCTGTTTGCACTGGTTGATTAATCAACAAAAATCGTTATTATTATTATTAGAACTCTAGGTAGTAAGCAACAAAGGTACGCGCACCTAGCCAGAGAACATCAAGGCTAACAGACTCGGAAAATTACAAATAAAATAACGAGGAAAAATAAGGACAGTATTTGACAATAATTCGGGAACTGGAACAAAGCTAGGCATGTCGACAACATATATTGTAGTGGTTTCTTGAAACATATATATATCCCCCATAATATGCCCCGTCGTGTTTTAATAAAATTTACATTACGAAATTGGCACATTTAATAACAAGTAATATTTTTTATGACAGTGGCGTGAAGTTCCCCGCAGAAGGGGCCATGTTGCACCAGACCTCTTCACCTTAACATCTAGTGCACCATAGTTTCGATATCAACTTAGGACAGATATATATATATATATTTATATGTGAATACAATATTTCAGCCGTTTAGGCTCGAAGCTGACCCGATCGACGGTATATTTTGTTAAGTGCTAACACAAAACGTCGTGAGAAATGGCGAAATTAACCTTTTGAAACAAGTGCGTGTAACAATAATAGAAAGTACTTTTTCTCGGAGTTCCACATTTGGCTGTCAATGTGAGTAAAAGATATAATTGGCCATTAAATTTTGAAAAAAATTACGAAAAGTGATGCCACGTTGGGCGAGACCGAATTATTGCTATTTACTAAACGATAGAGTTTAGTGATTAACTGAACTAACCAATGAAGTGGCTAACTGAACCTATGATAGTTCGATGCATAGTAAATATTAGGCTGCCTCAAGAAAAACACGGGTACTTCGAAGTGTACTAAGTCGTAACTAAGTACTAAGTCGTACCCTTTACTTAAACGAGGAAGGAAACTATATTAAATGATGCATATATGGCTTCTTTGAACAAGTCGACACTTGTGTAATGTACGCCACCAAGTTCACTACTTCATTCTTCAATTGCCCTGTTAAATTAGTCTCGGAGAATTCGAGGATTATCCTGCAATGTAGTGACCCTTAGTCCCACTCTTAAATTACGTACCTCGACGAATGTTGCATTGTACACAACAAAATCAGACCTTCCAGCTTTCGGACTGTAGATTTTATTCAAAGATCTGACTTGTCGATTATTTGTCACCCCTATGGGGCCTTACCCACGTCCACAGCTGGAACTCATCGCTGAGCAGCAATTTTTTCATATACACTTAATATGGCCACTAAGAATGCCAGAGCCAAATTCACTATAGAGCATATACGCTCTGTAAGCACGCTTTAGCGAGCGCGATCCATGTTGGCGTAACACTTTCTAGCCCGAAAAAGGCAGTCAAAGGGCAACCTAACAAATGTTGAACATATAAATAGCACGCGTCGTAGAGAACCCGGCAATGCCTGATAAACCACAGTCCTCCCATAGAGACGAGAGTTACTAGAAAAAAATATGTTATTTACTAGATAATTGCGGCCGGCAGAATTGCCACCGACCAACGCAAAACGGGATGTACATATTATAGTTTACCTTAATATTTCCAAGAGTTTCACTATAAAGAAGGTTTCCCAGACAAAATGGGTCTAATCACTCAGAAGAAGGCGCTGTTTGGCCAGCAATTTAGGTGCATCACCAGGCAATGTCGAACCTGTGTTAGTTTACATATGTGTGCGCGCTTGTTACCCGGGAAGCCGAAAGCCATTGTACATTGTAGCCGCTGGAGTGCCGCAGACTGACCTTGGAAAGGTAATGTATACTGACAAAGTCTGGTAGAAATTCAATTGTCAACAGGATGACAAAAGCGACAGGCCATCGTGAAATAGAGTTTTTTTTTGTAACACACATTTCTCTTCCTTTTGACTTGGGGAGACGGATGTTGAGCAGAGGAGTACAAACATGGCCATTGTAAATGTACATGGAACTACCGCACAGGAATAATACTGAAATCTTATCAAATAAAATCTATTTAAGACTTTTTAGCACCAAATCAAAATATACATCAAATGAATGAAATGCGTAAGTATATAGCAGTACATACGTTCAAATCATAGTTAAGGTAAAAGATTATGGCCACGAAAACTACGGATGATTCCCGTAAGGCAATATTTCTGTATTCAATGAAATGGAACACCGATCGCAAGCATGGTCAAAACATACGTTTGTCGTATCTTTGTGTGTCCGCCAACGATTTTTAGTTTCGGCATAAATTGGCCAGTGCAAGTCGAAGGCTGCTCCGAAATCAATGACAGACGAATACTGTACCGATTTATTTGTGAGGGATAATTCTCCTGACCATCGATTCAAATGAGAACGTAAATGCTCGTCCGGGGTCGCGTATCCGGTGTGTGGCAATAAAATCTATTGGACCGTATCGTGACCCGGAGCTCGCCCAAGGCTGTCGATATTTCTTAATAGTCATTGTTTCATGATGATGATCGAAATTTTGGCGCCTCCCTCTTTTCAGCCGCATCGCTGCTGCACCGTCTACTCAGTTGAAAGGCTCGCATTCGTTGGTCGAATATTTCTACTATAATATTTGTCCAGACCGGTGGCGTGGTGTATTCGTTCGTGCATTCGTGCGTTGCAACCGACGCAGACACGAAGGGACACGGGTTCGATCCCCACCGTTGCTCATTTGTATTTAAGAGTTCCGTCTTTTGAAGCAAAGCGTGGACCGAAAAGCGTGGACGTTAAATGTTGGCTAAGAATCAGCCCGAAAAATTTACCTTTAGCAGTGGTCCACAGCGATCGCTTAAAGATATGTAAGGTGAACAGTAAAACAATGTATCCCATACACTCGATCTTAAGCCGAGACAATAACACTGATCATTCGGTTGGCTGTCTGGAAACACATGTTGTTTCGCTGCAAGGTAATTTGGTGATGTTGACCAGTAAGCCCATTAATAAATGGGATTTAATTGATTTATTTTTTAATTCTCGCAACTGAAAGCCAATGTTTACGTAGAGTGCTCCGCGTGAATGAGGGTTTCGCATGATATTTCGATGAAAACCAACAACGAGACGTCGGAACGGAAACTAACGAAAATAGAAGGCCATTCAATGACGTTGCCTCAATCGACAGTGATAGACACCTCTACAATTGAATGGCTACGTACGCATTCGTAAAGATGACGCTGGGGTTCCATACAGCGTACAATCTGATAAGGAGTTCGTTAGTCGGTACGATTCCAATGTCCCATTCTAGTCGAGGATCCTTCCATTCCTGCAGAAAAATAAAATTACAAGAGACTGCTAGAGACGCTCAAAGGCATTTGGCATTGGAGAGTGTCTCAGCGTAAACGTGCAGTGAAACATAACGCGTATTTTGACTCTCGGCTGTTGTTAGTTCAGATTCGATTATTCCAATCAATTGTTATACAGCCAAGTACCTACGTGGGAAAGAAAAGTGTTTCTATGCAAAAATATTGAGTCCTGCGAGACTTTTCATTTTTCGACATATCATACCATGGTCAGTCCCCAGCGACCTGCGGTACCTGTTTTTTTATGGCTGCGTTGAATTATTATATTATGGTTCAGGCGTGGGTATATGCCCACCGTATCCATACCCAAAGGCGCTACCTTGACATATGTTATATATTTTTCCCTAGAAATTCCGAACTACTGTATGTTTGAATAAATATATTTATCTCCGTTATTTTTGAAATGCCAAAAAAATGTCGACAATATCTTTATTAAAAAGTGCGAACGATTCTACAAGCATGGTCTTACGTACATATGCACCATAATATTCCATCTCATTTTATGAATGAACAACATGCTCCTTTATTGATATATATAAAAAAAAATTTCATATATTGTTCACCCCTTTTGATAAATAAGGGAGCATTTGACTAGAACTAAATTGAACTGAATAATTATTAGATACGTCATCGACATCGGCGTTTATCACAGGCTGAGAGTGTGCCATATGCACAATATGTTACCCTGAGCTTGATCCATAATATGCTCCACAGAAATTTAAAAAAAGCCAAAGCAGCTCTAACATATTTCTTCATTGATATTAACGTGACGGTGATTCACACCACCTGGTTAGGGCACTCACATAACAAATTAACAGCATGAACTGGATCGTTTGCTTGTATATATCCACTTCGAAGCTTCTCACCGTGAAGACCGAAACCTCAACCTCCACCGCAACGTTGTCCATGGCCGAACACTTGGGACTATTAAATCTAAAATATGAAGCGGCCACAGAATAGAGTGAACAGAACAGTTAGCAGTCATCTATTAGCGGTGGATGACGAGCAGGTGAATAGTAAGGGCGTCCCCAAGACAATCTCGTAGAGGAAGACGCCTTCATAAACCCTTTTCGTAGGTAAAACACGGCAGGTTTGGCGGAAAATGCCAGTCGAATTATTAATTGGGTCTGTCCATAGCGTTCGGCCGCGCTTACTCAAATGACGCGATGCGACCCATAAAACTTCCTGTTCCCCTTTTAAAGCAACTGTGTACTGCATTAGAATAGCTACTATAGTTATCGGAATAAACGGTAGTTGACGTATGACCAGAGGAAGTGCTTAGATGGTCTTCGTACATTGTAGACTTACCTTAACTCATCCTTGCGCGCTATGAGGTTTCGTTGAAAAGCACTCACTTTGGCAAAAACTGTGTCGTTCTTGTCAGTCAGCTCAGCCTGAACCGCTGAAAATATTACGCATAGGACACTTGTATCTAGAGTGACTGCTTGCAGCTGACAAGAGGTCGAAAAATATGCAAATATTATATCAATAGAGTTTCTAGGGACCAGCATAGTAGCCTCAACGGTACCGATTATGGCAAGAATTCAAAGAGAATTCAAATGCGGTTGGACATACGGCCGGATCAGTATCTTACTATTATATTACATATCATAGAAGATGAAAACTAACGGAGAAGCACATATCACTGCCTCTTGTGCACTTGCTATTAAGCGAAGATAATATGATGAGGTCAAAATATTTACATAGGCAGAGTGGTCAAACATTGTAACTCAATTGTCACATGTCACTGTGACACTTTCATGTTAAAATTGAATCGTGCGCACCTTCACCAATCACACGAATCTCAGCGCTATTTGCAGCGATCTACGAGAATCGATTCTATTTCACACTGATGACTAATGATATATATATATATATATATATATATATATATATATGACACAGATTGATGAGCACTCAATAAAAGGTTCCAAATCAGACAAGGCGCTAAATAGATTACGTAGTATTTACTTACGCTTATGTATGATGACTGCCATAACATACACGGCTACGATCATTTTGAGCATGGGTGAAGCTCGCATCATAGTGTACATTGCTCTAAAGGATGTACGGTTAGTTTGAGCACTTTTGAAATTGGAAGTTAACCATCCATGTCGGTATGTGAATTATTCAAAACACCTTTTCACTACACTCTGTCATTTGGACATCGGCAACCTGTCTATCGGATAATTCACTGCTGTCCCAAGGTGCAGCCAATGAAAAATAAAGCTACTATTCATAGACAAGCGCACAGTATATATATATATATATATATATATCTGTGTATCTCATATTTCGTGTTCGCACCCAGCTGAAATGGTCACAACAGACCAACGAGGAGCACGCCTCCTCCTCCTCCACTATACTGTCGGATGCGCTGGCCAGAGAATTATACTTTTCCATCTCGTGTAAAGCGTGACGTTCAGCCGCCGCAGTCGATGAGGCGGTCGTTTATGCTGTGCTGGTTGTGAACGAAAGTATGGCTTGGAGAGGGCGTTCCTTTCACCACTGCAGCAAAGGATTGCTGGAAGAAATACTGTTCAAGAGAGGATGCATAGCGGCTGTAGAAATATCCTTTATGTTTGCCTTAGCTAAATCGTTCAGTGAAATACATTCAACGGAGACTGATCCGGAAGACGTAGCACAATGCACAACAGCTTCACCGAAAAATTGAACTCACAAATTTCTCTATCCTGTCAGGAAACGTAACCATTCAAAGGGGTACGCGTTCAACTGTCTGAGGATGTTACAGTAATCCTACCCTAAATAGGATACATATCGTGTTAGTAGAATACTTACGAGCGTATGGCGTCATAGCATTAACTCTACTGACCTGATGGGCACTGGCACAATCACAACGAGAACTAGGAATATCTTTTATAGGGGGGATCATGGTATTGCGTCACGATATGACCGTTATTACATCGTTGTGTGATGATATCACCGAAAGGTTATATTAATATATAATATTTATGTAGGTAGCATACGTTCAAACGACACTCATAGAACGCGTTTGCAAGTCCTCGGATGATTTCCAATCTCAGTTTCTCTAGATATTAGTCCTCAGAACTTCGTTCTTTATGGGTGGCACAACGCCACTAGTTTGGATGCTATGCATAACCTATTTTTATACATGTTCTCATGTGTTCTCATATGTGCTGCTACAAATGGATGCAGCGAATAGGTATCGTTAAAGAGATGTGTCACATAGTAAACGTCACATTGAAATCATAGCTATGAACGGGTGGGCAATAGACAGCAGGAATTACAAGTCAAAACGTCACATATTTGCACACAATTGTGCCATTTGATGTAGACTCTATGATGTAGACTCTGCATCCAGACGAGTGTCAATCTTCTCTTCCGACTTGCCCAGATACCCACCAGCCAGCGCAGAGTTGAGTGAACACTCACAGATCATGTTAGTGAAGGTTACCATCAGTAGTCTGGTGTGTCACCGGGTGCAGAGGCAGAACGATTTGTCTCGCCCTCACCGGTTAAATATGCAGCCATCCCCTAAGGCTATCAGTGTCAAGGAAAACTTTTTCCTCGTGTCTGTTTCATGCATATTCCTTCCTTCCTCTCTCTCTCTCTCGAACTTAGGCAATTTCTAACTGTTGTGAACTCTGATGCTATTTCGCATATACGCATTTCCAATGGTAGACACGAGCCTCGGACAGCAGTGATGAGAGTTTTTTTTTCTTTTTTATCTAATCGAAGACGCCAGATTTTCTTTCCCTCGTCTGAAGCACAGAAACAATCCTATACAGCGCAAATTATGAACACACTTTTACCTCAACGCCATTATCACTTGGATATAACTAGAAAAAAATCTTAAACATATCTGGTACCTTGGCTTGGCCTGAGTTTCGCAGGTTGAAATGTTCTCCCAGCCAAGTACACGTGTAATACCGACATGTAGAATATACTCTACAAAATAGCTTATAGAGACTCCGGTGCGTCGAAATGTGCGAAAGTATCAAAATAAGGATCAACTGTGCACTTCGTTAATAGAATTTGGTTTATTTGCCTCTGGCTGACAGCGTTCCCCTCTTATCGAACCTGAGTCCTCTCTGACATTGACAAATAGTTCGAGCTATTACGGTAGGCAAATGCTTGAAGCTTACAGATGGAAAAAACATCCCTATTTGACCGAGGCTCAACACATCGCTAAGCTGGATTTTTAGACATATTCGCTGAGCGTGTTGAACCCTCACACAAGCAACCGCTGTAGGCTGAGTCGCCAGCGCCAGTCGCTAGTTCGGGTATATATTATTCCATTTTAGCACGCACACTAGTCGAAGCAAACTGATTTCAGTAAATAGGTTCGCTCAACAATATCTGCTGTCAAGCAAAGAGTAACGCTATAGCGAGTAGCCCGCTTGCTGGTAGAAGAACCGTCATTTCGAAGATGGGTAAAATTGACTCGGTGAGCATTGCCATCGATGTTTTCGTAACCTTTGAACGAAACCCCATTCGAACGTGCAGGCTACAGACCATCACAAAGCATACGGCCATAATTCCAGACGAGATCATCACTGAAACATCAATCGAAACATGTACAGCCAGAGTAAGCATTCACTTAGAATAGCAATTTGTCGATAACGACAAGAAAATAACAAAAATACTAATGGCACAGATGAATTGCATGTCTCATGAAACGTTCATTCCTGGAAGCAGAATACAAACAGCAGGGTGTGTAGGATTTGGGGAGACGAGAGAGATTTGAGCATCTTAAAATGTGAACTATTGGTTAATCGAAATGTAAACATAAGAGTAATATCCACGAGTTACTTGCTGAGTACGCATCATGCATGACATCAGATGACGAATGTACATATAAAATGTACATGCTGCTCAAAACTGACTCACGCTGTTTTGATTTACATACAGCATCGTCAGGTTTTAACGTATCATCTTATGGGTAGAGTATAAGGATAGCGATAGAGGCAGTAAGGGAAATCTTGACCGGATATTGTCTATGAACGAAGCTCTCGCAGTGCATATTTAAACTACAAGTTCAGCGTTTGTTCAGCAACATACGAATCACTGGTGTGTTAGTCGCTCCTTTGATGAGTGTGACCAGAAAACTATGTTGCACTGATATGCCCAACAGCACAACACAGGATAATGGCCGCTGGTGGTCCTCCGAAGCCAAGAGGGTGAGAGCCACGAGCAAGACACTAGCCCACAGGGCAAGGTAGATCGGTACCCTGCTTAAACACGAATCAAAGTAGACCGGTGGTTAAGCGCACGCTTTGATGGAACCAGCAGTGTACAATAGATCGCTAATAGAAATACAACCGTTTAGCTTTATATATTCATTAAAAGGGATCATCTTCCCTTCCATTGCGTGAATCGTCCGTCAAGAAGGTGCAATTTCAATCTTTTATTCGCAAATGACATGACTAGAGGGAGACCCACAAACTCACTAAAGCTGGGCGGTGCCTCCCCCCTCCGATCTATTGAGAAGTGCTAAGCACTACTTCGATGCAATGCAGTCTCAGTGTAGGGTTCATGTAACATTGATTGAAAACGATATTCTAATCTAGTATTCGTGCGATGCAAGCTGTCGCTCTCGCTTTGGAAACTCAATATGCGACGAATGGTTAACGAACCGTGGCAGAACAAATCGTCATTATGTAATAATCAAATAATCGCGACTTAGCCTTCCCGCTTTCTCGAACCTCCTCTTGGGTCGACTAGGCCGCCAGTGAAACTCGTGCTGTGACAAAGGTGTTAAACGTATTGACCATCCTTACCCACGCACGTCGAACTTCCTGGTGAGTTGCAGGGTTAGACAGTACAGAGATCTCTTTGCGACAGAGTTGTCCTCCTCTTTGATTTCCGAGAATATATCTACCTCCCATGGTCCGTATTTGAATGGCCTTCCAAAATTATATGGATTGACAGTGAAGATCGTATCCTAGAACGAGCAGGACGGTCTTATTTTAATGAATCATATATAATCGAACATAGCCAATTCTTCTATACAAGACAGATGGTACATTGTTTAAATGAATTGGTTACTGTTTACTCTGGTTTGGTGCAAGATGTTTTGTAGTTTCAATGTATAGCTTAAAGAGCTGCTCAGTCAACGGAGTGTGTCAAGAAGGTAACTCAGGTCGATCTTCATGAATGTCCGATTAGTGTCGCAATTTTAACGGGGAACTAACCAAATATTTAAATTTATTTCTCTACTCATGTACATAGATAGTCGGATACACACACAACCAGAGGACCGAGATGACTCCACGAAAGTTGTGTCAGAGTACGCCAAACTTGGTTTATCAATTACACGGTAAACTTGGTTTATCAATCACACAGCGAGCACGTTTGCGAGTCATCTTTTCTCGAATTGAATTTGCCACTCTAGAATGGTGATATCTCAAAGCGTAGTTTTCCCGACATTTCGTCCGATTATCAGAACCACCCCAGATTACATCGTCGACCGGTATTTCGCACATTAGTTCTGTGAATTTCGACAAAAATGTGCCTGGTATCCGAGTTGTTTGATTTCTCCGTTGAAAGTCTTTTCGCCTCATCGAACTTTTTACCTCTTCCACATACAAAACCTGCACAACATTACTTTGCCAAAGCTTGCTGTTACGAAAAAGGGGCTGATCGGAAAGTTCGCTATTCGTATGAGTAACGCACGCCTACCTCGCTGTTGTGGAGCACGCTGCCTATCTTCATGGTGCAATTGTGGACATCGTGTGGAAAGGCGCGTAAATCAAGCGAGCAAGGGATTACGACGCGGTACTTGTTGCACTCGATCGCCATCCCTGTGTCCCTTATGAGCGTGGGAAGACTCAGCTCTTCCGAGCTGCTCACCCTATAAAAGGATAAAAATACACACGCATACATCGGATGTTCTAGTCTAGTTTGTAACTAACGCCTTTCACATATTTTCATGCAGATATGTGCTATACTGTGTACCAGAGACGGGCTCAGGGTGTTTTTGTGTGTGTGTGTGTGGGTGGTGTCACTTTTTTGACATGTACATCGAACGCAGCACCAGCATTAGTATAAAACATCCTGCTACGGGGCTGCCACATGCGGTGTTGAAGCCAATGGAGAGGACACAGCCGGGGAGGAAGGACTCCCAAAGGGTACACGGGAGTAGGGCAGATCATATGGAGACGTCAGATAGAATGGGAAGAAAGAGGGGACACTCCTCCGGATCTGCGGTTAGGGGAGACGCTGTTAACATGGCTAAACGTCCTATGGAATATAGCGAAAAATAGCTGCAACATGCCATAGGCGTCATGCAAGAGCAGATAAATCAGCTTGCACAATGTAGCAATGCTCGAAACACCGAAGTCGAAATCAAGACGGTATCTAAAAACCTCCTCAACACCCTGGAAAAAGGCGATTAGGAGAAGATAAAGCTCGGGGACGGAAGCTAGGGACGGAGAGGAAGACATCATAGGGGATCTCATCGCGGAGGTTTAGTCCCTAAAAAAAGAGAACGAGACCTTAAACAAAAGCTAGCTAAATTATTAGCTCCACGGTATTGTGGCATCGGGGGCAAAGGTATTCTTTACTCACGATGCCACAATACCGTGGAGCACGACCTACTTAAGAAACAAGAGGTGGACGCTATGATGAAGCTACTGGAAACGATATTTGGTAGGGATATGACATTTGAGGAGCAAGCCAGAGTCATAGAGACTGATTTAGGCCAGAAGAGACGTTTAAGCACCTTAAGGCCCTTTATTCGGAATTGGTCTCCCAAGAGAGGTCAGGGCGCCTCCATTCCAATAATATAGCATCGTAGTACCAAGTACTATATATATATATATATAATACATAGAACTAATATAAACATGGCATCTTACGTGTTATAATAGATAGATGAAAAAGTGGTGTGATCAATGGACGAAGTTGCCTCCATTACTGATTGCTATTATCTATATTCATCATAATCATAGTCATTAATCATCACTCTCATAATTACACATTGATGAAGCGGACATAACGGATACACTTACGAATTGATGAAGCGGACATCCGGGGTCCACAGCCGCCAATACCTAACGAACATCGACGAACGTGGAAATGCAGTAACGTTCCACTTTAGGCGGGGATCGAGCCATTCCTGCAGTGAGAATCCGACATAAGAATGAGAAATCATGTATTTACCCTTCCATATTCCCTTATATACCCTTCCATATTCCATCTACAATCTGTATGCGAACAGTAATATCGAAGTAGTAGCGAAGAGTAGATCTACAATCTGTATGTAGAGAATGGGCCCAGCACACGGCGGTGCGGGATCGAAGTGAGAGGCGTTGGTGGAAGCAGTTAAAAATTTTGGACATCACCAAGCACATGATTTAATCGTCGAAGAAAAAGAAAGAAACAAAAACCTAAAGGGCTAAAAATGAATACAGCATCAAAAGTCGGCGATGCTTCAACAGGTCAGTCTAAAGTAACCATCATGCTTGCGGAAGACGGGCGAAACTTCTTAGCATACAAAACCATATTACCAATTATCCTACAAGCCGAAATCTTTGCCTGGGAAGTAACTTCAGGAACATTAGTACTCCCTACGATACCAGAAAACACTGAACCAACCCCCGAACAAGAAAAGCAAATCGAACAATACAACCTAGGAAACCGAAAAGCCAAAAGCATCCTGTTTAACTCCATGCATCCAAATACAATTGTAACCTTGTTCTATGCAGCATCTGAAACATATTCAGCAGCACAAATCTGGAACAAGATCACAAAGACCTTTAATAAGGACTCTGGCATTCTTAAAGAACAGGCCATATCCAAGTTTATGTCCTACAAATATAAGGCAAACAGATCAGTAGAATCCAACATCGCACACTTCAAAAACTTGACATACAGCTTAACCGAAGCAGGATCTCCAATAGAGCATAGCATAATCTGTGCAAGACTCATAGATTCACTACCCAGAGAATTTGAACCGTTCAAGCTAGCCTGGGGAACTAAGTCTGAAGACGATAAAAACCTTAACACTCTAATACAAATGATAACCGCTGAAACTGCACGTAGGTTCTCTCAAGCAGTCGAAGAAACCACTGCTCTCTTCTCCCGGTTTAACACACGAAATAGATTCCACACTCCATGCAGAAGAACACAATACAACAAATCGTTCAATAGATCCCAAAGGCAAACAACTTCAACAACACAAATCACCTGTTTTAATTGCGGCCTTCCAGGCCACACAAGTAACGTCTGCAGAAAACCCAAGAAAGTAAAGCACGCAAAACGTAAAGTCCCAGAATCACACCATACCGAAGCCTTTATGGTACAGGTTGAAAAGCCCAAGCAGTCCGACAAGCAAGCAGAAGCACACACCACAACAACCAGAATGAACAAAACCGAAATATTCATAGTAGACAGTGGATCCAGCCACCACATCGTTAACGACGTCAAGTGGTTCGTCTCCTATGGTAACTTAGCGGACATCCGGAACGTTAGACTCGGCAGCGCCCACTCATTGAAAGCTCAGGGTGTGGGCACCGTCGGCCTGACGGTTTGCGAAGGTGACCACGTGAAGACACTAATACTAGAGAACGCCCTGTATGTGCCAAGAATGAGAAAAAACCTGATATCAGTGGGCAAACTTACCGACGCTGGATACCATATCCAAGTAGCTAATGAAGAGATTATAATCGACAACGGCAAAGATAACTTTAACGCTAAGCGCGAAGCCGGATTGTACGTAATAAGAGTCACAAGTGAGATTGCTGAATCGCTTCAAACTGAAACACGTATCCCAAATGAGGACGTGAGCCGTATTAAGTCGACAGTGAAATCGCACCATGGTAATGAATCGGCCCTGTACCGCAAAAAGACGGCGGGAAGCCAGGCCCTGAACCGAAATGAAACGGCAGGTAGCTATAATGTTAAAACGGCAATGAACTTAAATGAGACCGCAACTAGCCCAAACAGTGAAAAAGCCCAAACAAATGAAAAAGAAAACGCAGGTCCTAAGCCGCACTATGTAAGCCTAAAAATGGCACATGAAGCGCTGGCACATGTCGGTAAAGATAAAGTAAAAGCAACTCTGACTCAACAAGGTATACAATACGTAGACGACCTAACTGAATGTGAAGCTTGTATCACTGGCAAGCAATACCGAGCAACGTACCGATCAAAACCCGAATCGGCAAAATTTCAGTCCGCAGGTACTGTTCATGCAGACCTGTGTTATGTGACACCTCCTTCCTTCGGTGGTGCAAAATACTTTCTATGTCTAACAGACGATTTTACATCGTATAGAAAGATCTATTTTCTGAACACAAAAGATCAAACAAGCGAATGCATATAGCAATTCATCTCGTGGTACCTGAACCAAACAGGTCAACACATCAAGCGTTTTCACTCAGATGGTGGAACAGAATTCACAAATGAAACAGTTACCGATCTACTAACAAAGATAGGATGTGAAATAACAACCTCTTGTCCCCATACTCCGAGTCAAAATGGAATATCAGAGAGAAGCAATCGCACCCTACTAGATCTAGCTAGAACCATCCTAATCAGTTCCAAATTAGACAAGCGCCTATGGGCAGAAGCAATAAGCTACTCTTCACAAATACTAAACGCTATAACCATAGAAAAGAATAGTGGCAAATCCGCCAACGAACTAATCCACAAAAGAAAACCACATTTAAACGAACTGCATCCATTCGGAACCAAATGCTACTTCTATAACAAAGACACCAACCGTAAGAAATTAGATCCTAGAGGACAACCAGGTATAATAGTAGGAATATGCCACGATGGCACTGGCTATAGAGTACTGATACCAGAGACACATATCATCAAACGAACTAAAGATGTGGTGTTCCCACACAAGTCACTCTTTGAGAACGAGCCGAGCATAACGCAAGCGATCCCAGAAAATGCACCAGACATTGAAACACACGTTGAGCCGACCGACAACGTCACAACGGCAACAGACAGTGATGTAGAACAAGAGCAACCAGCTCCAAGTGGCGAGGGCAATCAAGCGCCAACAGTAGGCGAAAGTAACGGCAAAGAGCCAATGAATATGAGAAACGATAGACAAAGAACGCCGCCACATCACTCTATGAAACTAAGAGATAGAAAGAAAGTGAAATCGCCAGAAAAATATGAAGCGGCAGTTGTGCTAACAAGCGAAGCAACAAATACAACTGAACCACAAACAGTTGAAGAGGCAATGAACTCTGAACACAAAAACGAATGGCTAAAAGCAATGACGGAAGAAATACAAAGTATGAATCAGCTGAACGTATGGACTATGACTGAACTTCCGAGAAATGCAAAGGCAATTACCTCGCGATGGATATTCAAAATAAAGCGAGATGCAAACAATAAAATAATAAAATACAAAGCCAGACTTGTAATAAAAGGATACAAACAGCGCGCAGGTATTGATTATGATATGTTGTTCTCCCCTGTCGCTAGATTTGAAACAATAAGAACTATCCTGAGTATAGCAGCACAAGAAAAACTGATACTGTACCAAGCAGATGTTAAAACTGCCTTCCTGTATGCAGACTTAAAGGAAGACATATACATGATGCAACCTGAATGTTTCGAAGATAACACAGAAAGAGTGTGTAAACTGAACAAAGCCCTGTATGGACTAAAGCAGGCACCAAGATGCTTTCACAAAAAACTCAAAGAGGTCTTACTGAAACAAAATGTGACACAGAGTAAAGCAGATCCCTGTGTGTTCTATAAGGAAGATCCTAGATTGATAATCTGCACATACGTAGATGATATGATGATAGCAGGACAGTCTGAGACAATCATCATCGAGTTTCTCAACCAAATAGAACGACAGTTAGAGATAACTTACAATCCTCTCAACTTCTTCCTAGGAATACAGATAAACGTTGACTCCAACCATAATATATCCATGAATCAGTCGAAATATATATACGACATTCTGAAACGATTCAATATGAATGAGTGTAAACCAGCGACAACACCAGCAGATGTAAACCTCTATCTAGAAACATCTAAAGAAGTCACACAACAACAAAGACCCTATCGAGAAATAATAGGAGCACTACTGTACCTTGCAATGGGAACCCGATATGACACATCATTTGTAGTATCATACCTGTCCAGATTCCTAGACAAGTACAACGAAAAACATTGGACTGCAGCACTAAGAATATTAAGATATCTTAGGCACACACCAGATCATGGGATACACTTTGTAAGTGACTGCCCAGAATCATTGCAAATATTTTCGGATTCAGACTACACAGCCCTAGAATGGCTCACCATTCGTCGGGAACTAACGCCCCATGGACGAGCCTCCCGGACACCTCCACGGCCATGACTCGCCGCGAAGTCAGGGTGGGCATCCCGGCCACGATACACCGGGAGCCATCCACCTCCTGACAGATGGTCACCCGTTGGACTGGGCGACACACCACTGGACCCGTCCACCTCACGCCAGGCACGGGTGGTCGATGGTGGTCTGGTGGTGGATGAGCTGTGCGTCACGGTGGCGCAGGTGCCGCTGGTGGTGTGGTGCCGGGATGGCGCCGGCGACAGCTGGGCCAGCCGGATTGTGAGTCCGACGATTAGGAGGCCCATTGCCGTCATTACGACGGCCACACACACGAACGATCGTTTCTTATCGAAACGACGATACTTGCTGCGGCTGTGGGGCCGGGGCTCAAGCCCCCTGCCGGACCCCAATTCAGCAAGTTCATAGTCACTGTTGTCCATTGTCGTTTGGGTCGAGGCGTCGATTGAGATGGTATCGATTGAGCTTGTGTCCTCCTCCGCTCGGGGGTTGACGACGAGTGATCGTGGAGATTGATCGACACCTAATGTGCCGAGCGGTGTTGAAAAAAGTTCCTCCTCTGCTTCGTCACTGTCGTCGAAGGTGCTGTAGTGCACACCCGAACGACTGCGCGATGAGGTCAACATTGTCAGCTCTAACCGCAAATATGACGAACGAGAAGTGCACCAAGCGATTAACCAACACAAACTTATATATAACCACAACCACAGTAAGGTCAACAGCAAAGCCGTGTCTTGATACAAATTGTAACCTGAATACAACTCAAGCTAAACGAGAACGCAGGGCAAAGCGGAAGAACTGTAGATCATCTTACAGCTATAACAAAACAGAGATGTCAAATTTAAAGAAACATTAAACCGCGATCGGAAACAGGGAGGCTGTTGACGAACTATGGTGATTAGCATCCATTACACCAAAGAGTCGTCTGTGTTTCCTCTCAGCGACTATAACATCTAACATGTAGAGACATATCAACATTACTCGAAGATGACACCAGAAAAATTATAATATGAGACAGAATGCACAAACAATAGGACTGACCGAATTCAAGGACTGAGATTCAGCGAACCGAAGCCAAGGACACTGCGCAATCTTCTCTGGAATATTCCACGAATTAACACATCATGCGATTCTCCCCTCTCCTATGGGACAATGGAAGTCCATACCTATATAAGCAATAAACCGCTGTGAAAGCAGCACTGAGACGAGTTGCCGAAAGCAACACAGTTGCACAACACTGAAGAAAGGTGTCCTCATTTCCAGTAGTAGTTGTTCACTCTTACAAGGCTCAAATCCGACCTGAGAACCCTAGTAGTTCCCAAATCTCATCAGATACGATGGCGATATGGGCGACACTTCGGGGCCTCACATCCTGCTTCATAATCGCTTCGATAGCCGCCACAGTAATATCTATCTAATCGAATATTTACCATCAGCCAACTGCGAGTGTGCGATTTCTTTGTCAAAACTTCGTCCTCAATGCTCCTTGCCAGTTGTTGATTTACTGTATTCAATTAGAAAAATTAGCAAAAAAAAAGCTTGCTCTCGTTACTGTTCGTGTCACTTGCCGAGCACAGGAGTACCGAGAACCCAATCGTCTGTGACACGACATCTTCTTCGATTTCGTCGATCGGTTCGCCAGCGATCGATACCTCTACGGGCGCATCCTCACTACCATTGACTGTCGGACGGTCCTCTCTAGACGTTGTGAAACAACATTAACACAGAACCGAGCAGTTATAGTTTTTTGTTAGAACAGACCTAATCTAGACGGATCATGCAGACTCTTCAGAGTGATTGGAAATTGGTACTAAAGATCTTTGAATATACAGAGTCTTCGGTAGGTCTTCAGGCAACTCTATGTGGCATTTAAAAAAGTTACGTGATTCGACATATAAAAACCATACCGAGTGTTGAGAAAGAAATGAAACTCATGGGGTTGCGTTATTTCTATATATATATATATATATATACATCTATTCATACGTAGCATTTTCCATTTTAGAATATAGGATATTTGCGCGGATAGATGTTACTAGAGACATCGTTGCACGATGCTATAAATTATTACAATTATATGTAACAATGATCATGATTATTATTATTATTGATCTTTCTTATCAAGTGCTATGGTTGCCAAGCCTCCGACTGGTGCAAGTCTCGCAATAGTCATATGCACGCACGCTTTGTGTGAAATGAAGCAAGTTTTATTAATTATTATAGTCATATTATGCACAGGATATACTCTTCGTCTAGGTCAACCCCTGTGCTGTGTGTAGCAGCATGTAGCTGGATAGAACTCACCTGCTGTAGGAACTGAAAATACTATCAGCAGTAGATTTCTGTAGCGCGGCCAATGTTTTATTCCTGTCGTCTGGTTCAGCGCTCGCTAGAAGCAAGATGCGAGTTATAAATCCAATGTGATTTAATTCAAAATTGACATCTACTATTAATCTGGAACGATATTGATTAAATGGAATATTAAGCCAAAATATATTGAATCGTATTAAATATACGAACGATATCTAACTCGACTACACGAGTACTTCCGAAGTACAAGTTCAACAGTATTCTCTTTTGGTTTTACGGCATTTTATGGCCTCTATGTGTATGAAGATTGCTCAGATATTCCGGTATTCGGCAAACCTGAATCATTGACTTGGTTGGTACTTGAAATTCGACAGCCGAAATAGTTCCCGCCATATTCCACCTATCATTGTTACTTGACCACCGTGTGGTCAAGTAACAATGGCAGAGCATCCGCTTCAATAAAAATACGCGTTTATTATCGCCGAATAACATTAATACGCAATTACAGCCTAGGGGGCTGGACGTATTAAGAGTATAACACGTAGATGACGTACAGCACAGGTACGAGTAGCATACGCTGTTATCGGACAGGTATGCGCAGCCCTCAACTATAGCTTAGCTTAACTTGGCCAGAAAGGCCGGCTAAGCGTCCTCGCCGATCGACGGTCGGAGACGGACTGTCGCGCAGCTAGCCAGATAGATAGAAATTCGCCGTATATTTTTGCCACTGTACGATGTCACGATGATGAGGACCTTCCTGACGTTGCTGGCAGAGGTTCTCTTACGTAAGTTGTATGGCCATAGCCTTCATTCTTCCTACGTAACTCATTTGTCGACTTCGATGGCAAAACCTGCTGCAGGTACAAACAGCTGCTAACACGTCGAGCTGCTGTGCTGGGAGGGAGAGAGTAGGCACTAACTATCGCCGGCAAATATAATTCTACTTGGTTGTCGGCGTACTCATAAAATGGACATAAAAATATTTTAAAACAAATGGAATAATAGAAGCGGTTAGTTTGTTTAGTATAAAATGGACACTACAACATATATATTATATATATATATATATATATATATAGACGGAACACTCTAAAAAAGCCACTCACCAAAAACGAGAAACATTGACAGCACAGTTGTTACTACAGCTTGCCGCTTTGCGAACATTGTGCACCTCATTTTCGTCTCGATCGGTAAATCCGAATAGTTCCGACGGGAAATCACTCTGTGCGCTCTACTGTCGTAATGCTTTATTCTAACTGAATATATGCTATAGAATCGAGATTTATTGTGCTTGAATCTTGAAACCGATTTCTTAAACAGTCGCGCACCTTCGTAGTCCGCTAGATCTTTACGCTACAATCCAATCATCAAGCACACGCATCACATAGAAGAATACGCCTTCTAAGATGCTCTTTCGTTTCGTACAGTGCTGTCGTGGCGTCAAGCTAAACCAGACGTCGGTTAACATTTCTAAACGCCCTCTCTCTTTTGGCCGGGATTGCTGTCAGCAAACGCGAAACTGACAATGCATTGCCACTGGCAGTCACAAGGTTAGCTGAGGACGAAACAATTAAATATTATTTCGGAGGGCGTCTCTAGAGCACGGCTCCAGTTCTAAGCGGCGCCTGAAGCCGCGAGTAAACGTTTAATGCGGACATGACTGTGTGGCAACTCCGTCGTGCGGAGAAAATCGAATCTTGCAATGTTTGGAATAAGTAATAGTCGATGAGAGACAGGAATAAGCATTGAAGTTTCTATTGCTTGACATGCGGTCCGCTTTGTCAACGAACTGAGTTGGAAACAGCAACCGACACTTGCTGTGTACGACTGTTTAATTAGGTGTGAGTGTTACCATACCGATAAGGATATGTATGCTAATGCGATTGTATTTACTACCAGGACATATAATCGTCTACGTTTACAGTATGTCTTCGCTAAAGCTCATAAATAACTACTTCCTAAAGAATTAGTTTCTATTAAGGTCAAATGTTCTATCATTGCATCTTAAGCACACTTAAGGCAGTTCACGACTGAAAAGAGCACGCTGCCTAGTTACACGCCGGGGAAAGCCGTTATGATGGGAAGACTGGTTATTTCCAGCCAGGAAATGGGCAGGGCGAACGTTACTAGGTCGTCCTTCAGCAGCAAACCAAAGTGGCGTTTAAAAGAAATCGATGATTAAACACAATCCGGGGACAATTTCTCTTTGTCATCTTAAAACTTACTACTGTCAGCTAACACTGGAGAAGTGATCTGCTGCTCTCGGAGAGTAACATAAGTTGATGCACTTGACGCCAAACGATAGCTTGAACTAATCGTAGTCTCTAAGGAGCGGTGGGTAATGGAGAGCTATTATTCGTTACGTCGAACTATCGGGCTAATTTAGCTGAATCCTCACCCGTTGCGACACGAGATCAAAAAGCCCAACAAAAATGACCAAGTGCTCCTTCACATATCGACGACTCATCCAAATTTTCCAGTTTTAATACCCCAGTGAGATTGTCTTGTCTGCCATTTAACAGGAATATGTCCAATGTATAGTACGCAGTTCGGATCCATGCTGATAGCTACATTGTTCGAAAATGTTTGAACATTTTGCTGAATGACATGGCCCTGTATACGATATACATATGCAGAATTCAAACATGCACGCAGTCCTGGAATTGTACATTGTGTTCTCGCTTGACGAGAAAGATCCTAGGTAGACTGGCGGTGAAAGTGTTCATCGTCTTTAGCCTCTCCCCCCTGTGGGCAACCATAGGAGAGCTGTTGGATATATACAATAAACACCCTCTATAAAGACTTTGTCATTAGCCAACAATCTAAAGGTTTTCGGACTGACTCTCAGCCAACATTTAACATCCACGGTACTGCTTTTAGCATCAACGCCATTGACACCAACAATTCAGGCGGGCTGTTCGAGAGCTAATGCATCAATAATGACGGCGTACTGCCATCGAACGAATGGAATTGTACAAAATGTCACAATCCTCTGTCGTTCAAAGTCGAGTTCAGAGCTGTTAACCACGACACAGACATCGCCTTCAGATGACTCGGCTTCTGGGCTCCTTCGAGATTCCGCAACGCCGTTACCGCTGCCGCCGCCGCCGTCGCCGATGATGATGGTGGGCTGACTAGAAAGAAACACGCAGAAATAGCGCGGAGGATTTTCTACAACCGCAACACGACAGCGTCCAATTGGCCCGCTTACTTTTCTGGTTGACACTGCTCGTTCCCCTGCTATTCTAGTCGGACTGGCCCTGAACTGAAATGAATCAATGCGTATTCCTCGAGGGAACTCGACCATCCTGAGTTCTGACCTGGCACCACTGATGAAGGTAGCGCGACCTCTCTGCTTTCCTTGGCGCTATCGCAAATGAAGGTCTGATACGAAGTCTGGTCGAGTTTAGCGGCGTCACAGTCCGCTCTATGTCACGAGGATAGTTGGAGAGGCATCGTGTCGAAGTGCTGACGCATGTGGGGTGCCATGGACAGGGCTTGGGGGCCTCGGATCTCTCGCGTCTCCTCGACCGCCCGAGAACCAATGACGACACTGAGTAAAAGGGGGGTGATAGAGACAGAGAGAGGAAGACTCGACAGAAGAATCGATTGATTGTCGCTATTCATCGGCCGAGTCCCTCCCGAGGTCCCCTCCACTTTTGCACGCAAGCACCGCAAGAGGAGGAGCCACCGCCGTTAGTCAGAAGCCTCCCAGTGGAATCGAGAGACCTCTCAGCAGGCAGAATTGAGTGAAATTCTGATATGGGGACATTTTGAGTGATGGAGCACTTGAGCAACGAAATCGAAAGAGTGAAGGCTACAAATACTCGAGAGAGCAGTGACCAGCCTTAGGCTGGCAGCGATCCCGGAGGGGAGGGCTATGCCGGTTGGAGATCGCTGCAAAGCTCGGAGTCAACACAAAAGTTTCGTTAACCCGGCGGAGAACGAATAATACAGTAGTGTAGTGAAAAAAGAAAGTTTGATACTACTGGTATTACGGCAATAGTCGAGATCAGTGTTTGGTTATCTTGCATAGCTTGCCAGATTAATTGAACCGTATGAATTAATTGAAGAAGAGCAGCCCCCATATCAATTTTACGGCAAGCTCAGCTAAAGAAACAAAGAACAATAGACACGATTGGCTAAATGCCTCACCGAAGGAACAATTTTTAGGTAGGACTGATTTTGTCGCTTGACATGATGAACCCCTACATTATTTGCGAGACGGACGCGTCATATACGATATAAACAAGTCTCATAAACGACGGCCAGGTACGTCTAACAGAACAATCTGTCTGTCAGAATCTATCTGAGATTGTTGTTGTGTTGCATTGTTATTGTCTTTATCTAGGATGCTTTTCCTGATACTGGGATTTCGCTTTCGAGAGATGTTCTCTACGGAAGGTACAGTATTACGTTTGAAATACATTGAACTAAATCGAACGCTATGAGACAGAGAAAAACGTACAGTTGAAACAGAATAAAAAGAAAAAAAATAGAGTGGACGAGCGCTTAGGTCGGTTGAATAGGATCAAATAATCAATCAATTTCACACGATTCAAAGACACCGACTGTGACATTATCCAAATAACTATCATAGTACCTGTTTACCGATACATCTGCCTTTAACTCAGCCTTATGCAGCACTCGCCGAGCTTTACTCTGCACTAGTTTTCGTCAACAAAACTCTGCTTGTTGGTTTAGGCGACATCCGATACGCATTATCTCCTAGTGCGCGCGACGAACTGCTATGTGTAGTGCAACATATATCATATTTCCATGTGTGGACGGTGACGTATTGCCAAACGCGTTCAAAAACAACTTAAAATGGCGGGGCGGATCTCGTGGAACTTTCCAAACAGTGTGTGTGTGTGTATACATACAGTGGTGTGCATAAACTTAACGCACCCCTATATTTCAACAAATCGTTACAACGAATACACATTTGAGGCATTTATTCTGTATCAGATAAATATACGTGTCCAATAACATACACATCACAAAGAACAGCGCATATGACATCGCATGCAGCCTGCTACAATAAAATGTGTCATATTTCGGTTGTGCAAAATGATAACGCACCCTTAGTTATCGAGTGTTCTCGCTAAATTAATCCAGTTTGTATTGAGCATTCAAGCTGTACTGTTGTCATGAGACATGCTTCGAGCCTTACTGATCCAGAGAAAGCAGTTATTACTGCTTTACACGGAGCAGGAAAGACCCAGGCTGCAACAGCCAGATAAATTGGCATAAGTTGTCGCGTAGTGCAAAATTATTTACGCAGTCCGTCGACGTATGGTACTAATTAGTCTAAAGGACGTCATAAATTTGTAAACGCTGTAGAAGTCACGGCTCACCACGTCACATTTTCTTGAGTATACAACATTCAATAGGTAACTTCTTCATATAATGTGTTCATTCATGAATCGAATGTTGTGCCAGGTATTCACTTTGTACACTAGTACCAAGTTGGAGTTACACGCAAAAAATCACCAAAATCAATTCGAACGATTTCCAGATCGTCGACAAGACAATTTAGGAAGTTATTTATATATATATATTTTTTACATGAACCTGATTATTCGGAGGCATTTCTTTATCACCATGGCGTTTTTCCGTAAGGCCAGGCTCGCACACGAAAAATCATCCAAATCGTTGGAGTCCAGACCGTCGGTGCATACATACAGAAATATAGTATAATACAATTGCTTGATAAGCTATGGGGTAGAAGTAATACTAATTGTCCAATCTTCGGATTGGTCTAAGCCTATTTAGTAGCATATATTTAGTACAATGCCAAATTGTGGTAAATTGGCCACGCTACATCACTGATGCATTCTATACTACAGTGAATTATAAGGCACCTAAGCGGCTTATTAGTCTCCAACCTGCATACAGCCTGTCATACAATTGCGTGATAACAGAGAGATAAGCATGACCCATACCAGAGATAGGAAACAGAGAAGGCTAAGCTGAAAGGTAGATTCCGTAGACAGAACGGCATCCTCGGATCAGCAAGTGAAATGCAAGTGAATACCTTCATGACGGTTTGCGCTAGATAATGGCTGACCTTGCTTTCGACGTTGGCTAATTAATAATATCAAACGCACATCCGTCGCTGATATCCTACTGCCATTCACTGTTATATATATATATTTTTTTTTTTCTATATATATACATTTATATATGCCCCTTCACTGCGATCTTCCTCGAAGGGGTGTACCATAGGCTGATCCGCGCCACCGGGGACAAGCGCGCAAGATCTTTCGTTCTGCAGCTCCTTTCTCTCGCTGTGCAGAGGGGCAATGCCATTGCCTTCCTCGGGACCACGACAGCTTCTCTGACACCTTGCCCTCAACTACTTCTCTAATTATTATATATTAAAGTTATACATAATATATAATATGTACATATACGCACCGAATATACACAATGTATATATATATATATATATATATATATATATATATATATCGCTGTGCCTGATTCCGTCGACAAGTTCAGTTTCAACTCTCGGGGCTCAATATACCCTATGAGGTTGGAAAAATGACAGCCCAACAGATACACCAATTTGTATGCCCTCGAGATTCTGCTAAGTTTCCGGAGAGAATTATGATTCGGTTGGTGTGCTAAGCTAAAATAATTAAAAACGTATGAACGTGTGATGGGTCATTCTGGTTTAACCTGCACTATACAGCCCGCCCACGAGATCGGAGAAAATGTAATAACGTTAGATATGAATATCGCAAACACCACAAATGATAACGGTTTCGTAAAACATTTACATAGAGGCATGCTCATATTTCGTATGATTATGTGTCTTAAAATGGACAATAATTAGAGACGCAGTTGGGGACAGGGTGTTAGGCCTAGACCGTCATGGTTTCGAGGGAGGCGATGACATTGTCCCTCTGCCCAGGGAGGGAAAGGCGCTGCAGAAGGAAGGAGCCTGGTGGAGCGGATCAGCCTGTGGTAGACTCCTTTGAGGAAATTAGCAGTAAGGGGCCCGTGGCTGCCTCGAGTTTCGAAGGTTAGAGGGAGAAAGAGGTGAGTTGCCTGGAGGGCGGCGTACTTCCGTAAAGGTTTAAGGGCTTTATTGGTTTATCAACGGAACTACAGTTTTACAACGCAGTTTGTAACGTAAATATCGTGCTTATATTATTATTTCTCAATATGCTTTAAAAGACAACGAAATTTATTCAATTACGTTGTATGACACAATATTGGGTGGGCTAGATCTCGCAGGAAGATTTCGATATCATGGAAATCAGAATAGAATCGTACTCTGTGTTCCTGCAAGATTTTGTCAGGGCAAATTAATAACCGTTTCAAGGGCAACGAACAATTTGATATATGAGGATTTTTTTTATACTAGATTTAGTTAAAGAGAGCAATATGCAGATTTATTTTTTGATTAATATATCAATAATCCAGTCATGTCTTTTGTATATTACCACAATTTGATCTTGTATGATACCTGCGATAGAGAGGTTAAGCGTTGTAAAACTGCTGTTGCGTCAATAAACCAATAAAAACCTCACCAAATTATTCTATTATAAAGATACATATATTATAGACATGGTGACATAGCTCATTCTTCTCTGAAACAGGACGAGATGCACATTAGTTCGCAATGGGCGATGGCATACAACTCTTCAGTATATCAAGGTCGGCCTGTCCGCCAGGTAGAGGGATGCAGCTATCTCAGTGAAGAAACCCTTTATGATAGACTATTATAGATTACTGCCGCAAAGGCGCTTCAAGTTTGCTCCACATTTCGTCCTCTCCGAAAGGCTCGAATATTATGTCCAATGAAAATATCGTAAAAAAAATTATGCATCATTGGCACGAGGATCGCCGTAGGTTCCCATTGAAAAAAACGAACCTCCATTTTGGACATTCTACTTCTGCTCAAGCTAAATCCTCAGGGGGCGGAGGGCTATTGATGAACGAGAGTCAATGCCTGCATATACATACTCAACACACACCAACGCATATTATATACAACTGGCACTATTGTTGTTACTCCTAGTCTTATTTATCGCGTATCACCAATATTTTGTGCTCATCTATGATGGTGGGCGGCATCGAACGTGCGTGTATAACAATATCTCATGGCAAGCGACGCACCCCATACATAATATAAGCGAATTATATTATTATTATATTTTATTATGTTCTTGTCCGTCCACTATTTCATATACAATTGGTAAGCACAACATGCTGATGATATAGTTGTGATATGAATCATAGCAATCCAAGGAACTAAAAGTATGTAATATGTGTTTGTGCGAATCGAATCTGATTGCGGACATTGCCGTGTTCTCATCAACATTTAGTATAATAAAGTAAATCCTGCCTACCATGCGCTCGCAAGGTCGACTTCATTATACACAAAGAAACGCGTTAAACGGTTTGCCTCTAAATGGCGATAAAATAACCCTTTAATAACACATATGGAAGTAATACGGAGAAACCAACGCGGATTTTGGTACCAGTGGATAATGCTCAGAAAGATACACAACATTTTTCCTCGACACATTTAAGTGGGACCTATCATTTTCGAGATACTGAAGGAGAATGAAATTTCGAATAGGCTTCAAATATTATATTATATATACGCCACCAAAGTGATACACTTCGCAGATAGTAGGCGTACTAAAACTGGGTGGTTTTAAAATCCAATCCGAGTGGCGCTGTATGTAGAGCACTCTTAGGCGGTTAGGTAATTCGATGGAAATCGTTGGGAAAGTGTTGGAATGTCATTCGTTGGTACGTTCATGATGGTTGCTGAGAGGAATGCCATTGTAGCTCTCCATTTGCCTGGTAAGCAGGGGTATGAGATCGTCAACGACCTGAAACATGTTGTAGTGAATTATCGTTCTGTTCGTGTATCGGACTGTGAGAAGCTACAAGGAGACAGGAAATACTTTGGTGATCGCTCTTTTTATCTTATTTTTTAATACGAGGGAGGAAATACTTTGGTGATCGCTCTTTTTATCTTATTTTTTAATACGAGAACTTAAGCGTTGTAATATTTCGCAGTTCCGTCAATAAAGAAATAATTGAATTGACAGGCAGCATCGCTTCACGCCATAGCCGTTCCGCAAAACGGACTGTGACCTCCGGAGCAAACATGAAAATAATGGGATACCGGTTGCGGTACAAACCTCGACGGAGTGCCAGAAAACTGGCAATAGACAAGAAAATCTCAAAGGGCAGTGTTCGAGTGATACTGCATCATGATCTGCATAGATATGGCTATGAGCAACAGCAGTTTCATAATCTAACAACAAAAAAGTACGGTACATGAGAGCGAAATATCTTCTTTACTTGCGGAATGATATCTAACTAAATAACGGCGTTCATGATGGAACAAGCGGTAAACCAACAAAACGATCGTGTGCGGTGAGAGGCCCGCCAGGACGATAATTTGGCACAATTAAGGATTAGTCAGGGGTCGGACTATGTAATGGTTTGGGCCGGAACAACAACTTGAGGGTGCACCCTATCGCATTTGTCCCACAGTTCACAAAAATTAATGGCGCTCTTTACCGTCAACTGGCTCTCGAGGATTGCCAGAAATAATGGGCATACGTCCATTTGGGAACGGGCCGTGGACACTTCAATAAGACTCCACCGCCCACGGACCGAAGAATATCCAAAGGTGGCTTACCCAAAATGCGACCGGGTGTTGTCCCAAAATGTTTTCAGGACAATAGGTCCCATACTCGTCCGAACTCAACCTGCTGGATTTTTCTATTTAGAGCCTTTGGAAATCCAAGGTGTCCTGCAAAAAATCACCACCCTGGAATCCCTGAAGGGCGCTATTATAAAGGAGTGGGCGAAATACGCGGAGCATATCGTTTCAGCCGATATTGAGGCCTTCGGTTACAGACTGGAAGCTATTGTCAAGGCCAAAAGAGGTTATAATGAGAGTTGAATGTCTTCACAACATTGACAGTCCCTCCTGTTGATACGGTAACTTCTACGGTGATTTTGAACTAGATATTTTTTTTTACTTATGGAAATATCGACTTCTTTCTAAGTGTAACTTTGGTCTACGCACTCGGTGTCTCTCGAGAGCTATGATACCCATCCCATTAATCGGGTTCTGCCAGAATTTGATATTTCAATTCTTTTAATTAGCGAAATCGGAGTGTTTGAGTTGGCGTATCCTCCTAACCTAAATATCATATCTTCGCTTGCGTAAATAGCTAACTAGTTTTGCTACCTTCGAAGTTTCACAAATGCACAGATGTCCGTGAACCCGATTACTTTTCGTAAGGCCTCACTGTGCGTCCTTTAACATGCTTCACTTACTGGAAACACGGTCCCAGTGGGTTGAAGCCGTTCGGAGGTTGTCCAAGCCAGCATCACTACTGACCTACAGGTTAACGGGTCCGCATTCTTTCGCAATTCGTGAAGGATGTGTAGCATTCAAGGTTAAATCTCCGATATCTTCCAAAGGCAAAGGCCATGCCTGAAGGATATGGATTCGATGAAATCGATATTGATGATTGAATGCCCCAAAGTTTATAGGCTTGCTCAAACAACGAGCACCGAACACCGATCACCAGACGAACCGGTGCGTCGGTCGGGCAAAGATGAGAACGGATGGGCATATTCCCAGTAACTATCACACGCTTGACGGTAAAGTAATCCAAGAGGGCGCAGAGATCAAGGGACGCCTAACAAAGTTTGGGGCAACAAGGCTGTCGAAGCTTCTCCTCGGCGTGCTCATACAAAATCTTCTACGTAGACGCTGTATTCTCCCCGTCATCAGCTCGGACGAGACAACATCTTCTGATGAGTTTTTAGGTTGCACGCGCACTTTCTCATATCACTGATTACTTGATGACGTGTTCGTTAGTAAAAGTAGTGCATATTTTGCACTTGCGAACCGATAAAGTGTGCGCCTTTAGGAAGTTTCCCCGCCAGCTCTTGAAGCTTCGACACTATTCCCAGACCGGATAATTGGACAGGACTGTCGTACGGGTGTGGTCTTTAAGAAGCTTATATTATTTCAAATATGGACAGTAGCGGTAGTTGTGGGGTACATTTGCCCGAATATTTATAAGCAGGCAGTTGCGGATTTGGGGTTGAATGGCGGTGGGGACACGTTTTCAGGGCGAGGCCTGAGATCATGGTGTCGAGGAAGACGATGGCATTGCCTCCGTGTGCTCACTGCTAAGGAAAGCATTGCAGAAGGAAAGACACTGTGCGTTTGCCGCCCATGGCACAGACTAGCCTATGGCAGGTCCCTCGAGAGTTAGGGATTGACCTTGAGGGGGCAGGATTATACCAGAATAGTATTCGACGGCTCCAGAGAATCACAATGGGCCTATTGGCAAGAGAATACCGTTTTGCATGGCCGTTCGAAACCACAATAACTAATCGAATGGACATCTTATTTCACCTTAAGAAGGACGAGCCCATTCCCTATGGCTGGGTCATTCGAACGTATGTATGTTAATAAAGAAAAAGTGCAATTCCAATAAAACCTAATGGATAAATCACATAAATAATAACCGCTTACATAGGTATATTCCTTCGGCACCTACACCTCGCCGGCATACGACTGTATCCATGACGTTATCCAATCCACTCAGCTGTAGTCAGAAGCAGATAGCACGAATGCAATGGACGAGCAGTCTATTCTATGTACATCGCACTGCCCTGATAAGCATAAAGCACAATTGTGAGAGAGTGCCTTGTAGGCCAACTGACTCGTTGGTCGGCCCATCATACCGAGTGTGTCTATGTCTGTCGCCATTGTGAACGAACAGAGTGTCACACAGTGCACAAATGTGCATAAGAATCGGCTTTGGGCACGGTTCCATTAGCTGAATTATCGGTCCCTTCACCAGGCCCCAAGACTAGCTACGTGTCGTGTGGGCGAAGCCGCCGCAATGTCGGCATTGTCACCATACACGCCTGATGTGTACGACGATGCAAGTATCGCGCGCTACAATAGTTTAGGTGATATACAATAGTAAGGAGGGGATTTCCGAAAGCAGGAAATGCGGCTCGTCAGGTATTGATGTAGAATACACATAAATATAGCAACAAGTATAGACGAGTAGAGACACGCCAACGTTCAAGCACACAGCGGAACTCCCGAACGGAAAACGCAGCTCCTGCACGCACCAGCGTAGACGGGCGGACAGAAGTGGGTTCTCCATTGTAAAGCTGCATAGAGGAGATCGAGATGAGGGTGGTGCAGCCGATATCGCTACCACACTGATAACAGTAATAACACGCTACCAATGATTTTCGAGATCTGCGCTTGGCGGAAACATTGATAGCCAAATTGCATAAGGAATACCCAGGAATAGAAGGAATACGAGGCTCGACTCTTCGGGTATATTTCGCATTCACTATTTTGAGTCAATATCGTCAAAGTATGGCAATTTGATGATTGAAAATATTCCCGCCGAGCACAAATAGTTCAGGTTTTCAACAAGGTACGTAACAATAACAACTGAGATATTCCGCAAGCATCGTCATGCCATAGACGACTTAACCTTCTGTCATTATCTAAATCATTTCGGTATTGTTTGTCTCCTGTTGCTGGACAAGTTGACAATGCATATGTTATATTCGAATTATAGTATTATTTTCGTAGATTGTAATAAATTAATCAAAAGCCACTAAGCCATAGGGCAAGGTGAACATAAGACAATATAATATAAAATGAACTGAGAGAACCGCATATGAACCTATGAACCGCGTACGGGGCTAAGGGGTCTTGCAAAGGTCCTGCAGGCCCATCTACCAGACTCAAAAGCACCAGTGTTCATGTGGAAGAACGCTGGCTGGATTACGCTTATTTTCCTATCGCACCCATGCATTATATAAACGGGTACCTATCAATCCCAGGTACTGTGACAAGCGACCCGTGACTAGTTGAGACAAGAGCTTGTCATAGCAACTCGATTCGCGATTCGGTGCAAGCTGTTTGGTTTGGGGATATTGCGTTTACAGCGTACGAAAGCTTTCGCCCACTCAATTCACATGCGACGGTTCCTTGGACAAGCACTGGCTAAATCTATCCAACAGGGCGTGGGCAAAAGAGCCTGCTGTATATGTGTCATTTCGGACTGTGTTGTGATCAGCGGCTTTCGTTCGGCGAAGGCTTCTTATAGCTGACTCACTACACCACCTGCACGTCAAAGTCGCGACTGAGTGTATCACAAATTTCGTGTGCAGGCCTCCTCTAACAGTTGTTCCTCCTAGATCTGAAGATGTTCGTGCGACCGCTCGTTCAGCGGTTAGTGTCCGTTTAAGTACACCCTTGAAAGGCACTTGATGTGGAGCGGGTATAGACTAGCGGAACGCCAGACTCCTTGTTGCTAGATGTCCATCATGGTTTACGATTCTCTTGTACAATATATAATAAGTGGGGGGGAGGGGAGTAGTCGCTGCGGAGGCGTTAACTCCCCAACGGTAGGTGACTCTGCGTTACGTTTAATTTTATATTATATATGTATGTAGCGGTCCTTGTAACGTTAGTCGAAACAAGAAGGCTGCTTTACTTTTTTCTTGTACTCACCTACTTGCCCATGATTAATTTGTAGCTTGATCAAGTCGGATAAGCCTTTATGTTATATTTTGAATGATCGTTTTGATTATTCAAAGCAAACCTTTAATCTATACCGTTTTACGTATCTGATCTACTATTTTCAAAAGCAGGTTTCGAACTTCCGATTCGACAACTACGCAACGAACAATCGCACCAAGGTTGGTGACAAACTGAATAAAACTTAACTCATTCCAGTTCCCTCTGTATAAAATTAATTTCAATTAGGACATTCTATACAATAGTAAATAGATGTCTAGTCTTTATCATATATTATGCTTAGCTATGGGTTTACTAAGAGCTGAGGTGACTTGTCTGTCCAGCATTCTTCCATCATCATTATGAAATATTCAGATTAAATTTGTGTGACAGCAGGGCATCCAAGAGATAGGCCGTTGCTCAAAGGGCCCAGGAAAAACGTAGTATGTGATCTTCGCCAACTTTACGACCCATGCTATACTGCTCATATAGTCCCATCAACAGGATAGATGACCCTCAGTAAAAAAAAGGCTGAGGCCTATTCCATTAGTAAAAGCGATCAGTTGTGGCCGAGGTACTGACTTAGCCATAACCTACATGGGTGTCGTATAACCAGAGTGAACTTTGGTTCTCTGTTCGTTGACCGAGGTGGGCCAAAATAGGCTACATCTTAAATTGGGAAATATGAAATCCGAAAGCCAAGGCCGAAGTAGCGAGACACCCTGTGGTGTACCCGCACCAGCATGCGCCTTAGCTGAGAAGGTTAACGAGTTCAACTTTTAGCATATGGTAGAGAGAATAGCACACAGTGTTACCTATTCAATAGCGGGTGATTCATTCTAAGACGGAGAAGGAGTTCTTCCTCAAAATTTAGCTCCTTTGTACGCTATAAAACACCTTCGAAAGCTCGGGTCGCTGCGCAGTTCAAGTGTGCAGGTCACATAGATACGATTAGACGACTGGATGCCCCTTCGGAAAGTTACTTTTCTTCGAGCGATTTATAGAAGCGACCCTTTTTGTTAGTAAACGTGCTGTTTTTTTTACACAAGCTTCTACAAATAAATGAATAACAGTTTTCGATTCTGCTAATAAAGTCACTCTGATGGGGCGACCACTCGTAGAAACGAGTGACATTACAGATCTTACGCTTTAGATGTTCGCAACAAACACAATTTTGATCACATACGTGTGAGGAATCGATACCAAAGGGTACGTTTAGCGGCGGACTCAAAGTGAAGCAATAACTGTCAGAATCTTAAACGGCCTGGCAATGTTGTTGACTTGCCGCGGCTAACTTCACACGGAGCGTGTTCGATAAGTACGTGTACATTGGCCCAATGTATGATCTTCGAAACATTGGAAATAGCAGCGAAATGGAACCGACCACTTTTATGCGGGTTGTTGATTCCCATTTTGCAGTAATGGCAATGACTTGACAGCAGTGTTGGGAGCCACGCCCGCACTTGTTTTCGCTCGTTCACCTCGGGGATCCGTTTTTCGGTGCCTTTTTGTCCATTGGCGCTTTGCCCACCAAATGGCTCTGTAGCGAGTGAACTGGCGGATGGCTATTAAAGGAAACGGGGCTTCGGTAGTGGTTGGGAAATCCTCTATTGCCAGTCAAGTGCTTTGAAGGAGGGGACAGTGTACTGTCGTAAGCCTATCAATATCTAAAGCGGAGTCGGAGGTTCAAATTTGTGTGGAGTCATAGTTACTTACATTGGCACTCGCTCCGAAATAGGATTTTAAAAAGGACTGGTGACAACTAATGAGGTCTGCAGCACAGCTACCACTGTGCAGAAAGGAAGACACCGCACACCCCCTGTATGCGTCATAAATACTGCGTGTTTGCATACACGGGACTTTCTACATACACCTTATTGACCACAGTAATTGTTTACAGACGGTAAGCGGACAGAGGTCCCAGAGAGCAAGTGTTGGGTGAGAAAGAAGTGCTCGTAGCTGGGCTTGTACACATTTCAGCGACCTAACTGAAGGAATGCGCTAAGCGATACCGGGAAGGGCGGTGGTGTTGAACATCGTCAAAAATTCCAAAAGGAGGGACGGTCACGGTATTGTCATGTATTAGCACGCCAACCTTCAACCCCCAAAAGAAGTGTACTTTTTTTTATAGAGGTGAAAGGTAAATCCTGCATGGACACGAGGCTTCACAACCTTAGGTATTTGTTCACACTTCACGACTAAGATATTTAGCCTCGACCCCCCCCCCTCCTCCAGCCGCAGCGGGTGGGTTCCGGGCATTTTCCCGTCGCACGAGCTGTGCTATCCGCGCCCGATCTAGCTTATCCTTCTCCCGGAGGATCCTTTCGGCTAGTGTACTCCCTCTGTCCCAAAAAGAACTGTTCTGTCGTAAGGTGACTACAACAGCTTGTGGAAGTCGGCGCAAAAATGTTAAAATTTGGATAAAAGAGGCTAGTTCATGCAGGCAACGAGGGTTGTGATCAAAATCTCTAGCTGTAGATAACTGCCTGGAATTTACAGATGGTTACCGGTAACAATGCAATAACAGAACCGCCGACGTATCATAGATCAACGTTCGACCATAAAATAACCGCAGGCGACCAGGTACACTGTGCAGATACAATTTGCGATCTGCCTGAATATAGTACATAGGGGCATATTTTGTAAGTTCACACGAGAAATGATTCTCTACTCGTCCTGTCGACGATTCAACAAATTCAAGGAAATTCCTCGAGTAAAGTTCCTCAAAACTTCGTTCTTTCCTAGTATCAAGCTGCAGAAGGGAGCGTATGTGAAGTATTGTGAAGTCGTGTGATCGTTCTGCAGTATATTTTGATCTAGGCACGATGAGGAAGATGCACGGTAAATACGCTTATTCTTTGGAAGGTTTTCTTCCATGGATGTGCGAACTTACTGCTGCTTCTTGCACCATTTCGTATAAGTGAACTAACCCTGTTGATAGCAGCCGGTCGTTTATTCGATCTTACACTGTTATAAATGCTTGAAAAAGCCGTCCCTAAGCTTTCTAGGACCCTCGTCATATTCACGTGAATAGCAGACTTACTTAGAGTTAATTCTAGATGTCATACACTCGCCAGCGAAAGCGCCCCCTCAGTAAATTGCTTCAACGTAACACTTAACTGAAAATTTTGACGATTCGTCCTCCTCATTTGGGCTGCTGCTTTAAACGACTACAGATATCAGCATTTGGTGCCGTGTGGGATGGAACAAATATTCTTATACTATGCGATTAACTATTGCTAAGCGAAAGGGATCTACGGAAATCAACGTTATCACGGTTGCATGTTCAGGCCAATTGGGAACGACAATTTTGAAGCATCGAAGAACACGCCACAATGTTGACAAAACGGAACCGAGAAACTGCGAGATCTAAAGAGAAGCAAACATGGAATTTATGCACAACTTTGTAGCGGTGTTGCGTTGAAGGCACACGAATCAACATATTATTATCTATATTACATTATATTGTATTGTATTATATAATAATAATAATCGAACTCGATTTCTGTATATTTGTTCGCTTGTCTATACTACACGTATCGTTGATATAGAGCGATGCTTTGATCTGACTTTTCTGCGACCTGATGGAGTTTCTTTCGACAGTGTGCCTTTTACCTAAGATTCGCCGATAGGTGGAATAGTTTGCCTTTGAATTCGATTGCTTTGTTTCTTTTATTGTATTGGCATTGTTTGGTTTTTGTTGATGCTCCGCTTAACTTTCATGGTTGAACTGTGCTGTGTCAAACTCGGCGTTAAGTTGTAACTTTTTTTTTAGAGGAGGAAATTTTCTTCGAACGCACGGACACCACCAGTTGTGTTTTCACTAAATCGCGTGTTGTGTACACTTGCAAATGCTGGGCGGATTCATTTACTAATCTACAGGAGATGCCTAGAATTTCATCTAATTGAAGAACAAGACGGGTGAAAAAAGGGGTTGTTTAAACACCCGTGTTGCCTATACATACGCGCTGTGTTCACACTGAGCTATGCGTTGCGTAGAGGTGTAAATGTTTGAGGATTGATACAACGATGTGTGGGTTAGAGTTGTATTAAAATTGCTTACAGTTATGCTGTGAGTTATTTCGCGATGGAAGAACAGTACAACAGTGCAAAGATAAGGTAAATGGAATTATTGTAATATTCCAGTCGGAGAACTGCCTTCGTGCACGAGGGTGACAAGACAATCAATGCAAGAGACCTGCAGTTCAGCATTAACACCTTTGATCTATAGCTACCGGCAGAACGGGCGTCGCGAGGTCTCCCTCGCGTGTTACCCGAGCTCACTGTCATGGGTTGATCCGAATCGTGCGTAGCAATTTAATCAATTGGTTCTGAAGGAAAAAATACAGGACGGCATTGCCTATACGACTACCAAGTGTTCGTGAAGCTACACAACATATGGGAGACGGAGTAGAGTCAGCCAATTTTGGAAGGGGTAGACTTTTGGTCAAAACATACAGATTAGATAGCATCGTGTACTTTAATCACAAAATAAAACGTACGAGCAAAACTCAGAGGAAACTCAGAAAACTCAGACTGCTCTTCAAATTCAAGAAGCGCCTTTGGCTAGTACTTTACGACTACTGCACGATCTTAAGTAAAATTTTGAAATACTCTAAAATACATTCTCGTTGATATTCTCGCTTTTATTTTTTCGTTTGAAATACACATAACTATCTAAATATGATATTATTTTCCAACTGTCAGCTTGCTCTTGCTCTATTCTGAGTTTCTTTACAAAAATATATATATATATATATATAATATATGATCCAATAGCGGGAGTGGCAGTAAAACAGTGCATTCGTAGCTGTATTATTAAATACTGCTACCGAGTCCTGTCTTCTCTCGTAGTCTTAAAAAGGCCTTCCATTTCCCTTGACGGCATTATGCCCACAGCACTACAAAAACATTCCCGCTCTTTGTAAGCGACAGAATGAAAGTTATTGCAGGAAACCCGTTCCGGGTCACCAGTGGGTCACCGTCTTCAATGGGTGACGTCAAGTCCTTTGATATTCATCCGAATTTAACCGTACACCTTTTAAGATCTCAACAAAAAATACAACAAGACGCAACCAACTACCAGGTTCCACCAAATATCTGCGTGACTTGGATGGATACACGCCACTAGTTGTATGCAAATTTTCAAATAAATTCGCTGTAACAATTCCAGCGAACAGCAATAGCAGTCGACGCGCCGCCACCGCCGCCTCTTTGATGAGGGTGCAATTTAGAAAACTCAATTTTGTAGGCTTTTACACGAAGTCGCACCTGGGGTTAGTATTTACATATGTGTCGTCTATAGCACCTACTCTGTGTGTGCTGGCTTCGTCACTGGTAAGCCCCGACGGCAGGTGGGCAAGCGCGCTCAACAATTTAGGTTGAACTACAGCCAGCAAATAAATACGTTTGACGAACAACGCCATAGAATGGCAACGATTCTTCCTCGATAGCTGCACGAAAGGCGGACTTTTGTAGTGAACGGGTGAAGTAAACAGCATATTTTCTTTGAGACTGAAATAAAAAGAAATTGCAAATGTATGTGCGGCATAATTCTCAAAAATGCCTCAGTGCACGCTTAACGTTAAACAACTAGCACACACGGAACAGGCTACAGCACAAATTGTATAACCTGAATAACTGAATTTCTCCGGTGTCTAATTCATTTCTTGCTCTGGTCGATATGCGTTGCTTTAAATTCTATCCGAAAAAAAATGATATGTGACCTAATTTATCGTACGGCAAATGGCAACAGTCAGAGGCGAATGAATAAGGTATATTTTTCCATATGTGCATATCGCATAGACAGTTGCAATTTTTTCTGCTGTCTATTATGTGTAAATATGTGAACATGTTTTCATTCGAATATACGTTTGCTGCAACGTAATCGTGCTCTGTATCCTTGATGCTTTTTTATATCGCTCAAATATCGTCGTCGAATATCGCTCTGCTCTGTACACACGCCCCTCAGAATAACACGGTCTCTCGCTCTCTCTATCTCTTTATTTGACTGCCTGGCCCACCACGTAGCCTCTACCATTGTAGAATGGTGACCCGGCACACTCGTCTGTTGTGGAACAACACTCACCTGTGGACGTATGTGCCTCGTCCGTTTTTGTTGCCGGTGGAACTGGGCATTTCATACAACTGGAAGAGATGTGCTGCCTTCCCCAACCGATTTGCGCGTCCCGAATCGCGATCTTGATAGTTCTTGTGGCGTTTATAAATGAATGTGAGTGCAGAAGCTTGTGGCGTATGTACCTCGACATGATACTAGTTGTATTTCAAAGGACATGGTTCCTTACAATAATGGAATATGATCATCAATGATTAATTGTGGAACATACTATTATCAAATCGTCTATTTGCCAGTCAGATTGTTATTAATTATGAGTATCCGTAAGCGCTTGATCCTGCGTCACCAGTACAGTGTGTTGCAGCAGTCGTGCTCAGATCACTGCAGAATGATGACGATGATTAGAGGATTTCGCATCATAGAGTGTATTAAATGTAACCAATGACGAGACAACTACTCGGCTATATAGCAATATTGCGGTGAAGTTAACGTCTGGATACATCTCTTTTCGTTCTACCCAATTGCGTGAACCATTTGCTAAGCATTGAATAGTAATCACGGCATACGATTGAATGCACGTAACATTTCATGGTTGGGTTGATGCATAAGTCCGTATACCAAATGAAACCGTTTTACGTTCGTACACTCATCGAGATTCGTGATCTGGTGCGCGATGTTGATTTGGATTTTGCAGACGAACGAAAGAAAATTGTGTTTTCGATGCATTTCGCATTTTGATGCCCAAAGGGGCGTCGCGAACTCACATAAGAATATGTAACGTGTACGGGGAGAGCGATGAGCAAAAGTGTGTATCAAAAGTGGTTAGTGAAATTACGCCGCGGAGATTTTGATCTCCAAGGTGCTACTCAATGCTTCGGTCGGCCAGTCACTGTCGATGGGGGCCTGCCACCTTCACGAAATGGTTGCCTCGTCCAAGTTCCGAATTACGAATATCTAGAACGGCGATGTGCTCCACCACGACAACGCCACAGACTACATGTTTCTTTGATGGCCGTACAAAATATTATTGCGGCTCGGATGGTCTGCTTTGGTGCACCCACCACGTAGCCCTGGGCTTGCGCCCTCAGATTAGCACTTGTTCCGGGCGCTACAGAAAAATTTAATAATAAAATCTTCAGTTCTCTGAACACACCCAAAAACGCCTTGGATGATTTTTTTTACCCATCCATCCCAAGACTTTGATGAACAATATGATGATGACGCTCGTGAAGAGGTAGCTGAAAGTCATTCAACAGAAAGGAATATTTTTAGCGATTAAATACTTAGTTAATATATTCAGTTGGCTAAAATCGCCTTTCCCCCGATGTCTGCTTCGGACTTGTGCATCAGTCCCTTATCTACCTATTAAAACCCACCACTAGTCGACTTCGCACTGTCATTGATCGGCTTCACAACAGCTCGTGATACAAAACATATTTGGTCACCTTCCAGTAATGACTAGGTTGCAATTTGAAACCAAAACGGTATTAGAATCTTTGTCGTGTTGGGGCCATAATGAAAACGCCTATAATCTCGGTTCTATCCAGGTGCTCTAATGCGAACATATTTAATTTCCAGAGGCAATCTTGCACTGACAACACTGAACAGTAAATAGGAGAATCTAGACGTCCCTACCGGGCTTTGCTTGTAACAGAAGCGTCTTAACAAACGGCCTTAATATGTTTTCAAGTTTCAAAATCAAGTTTATTTTCGGAACTGCAATATAATACGCTTTAGTTCTCGATAAAAAATAAAAATAAATAAAAATAAAATATTATATATATTATTTACTATTTTATCAACGTGTACCCCGAATGGTTATTTCGACCCGAACGATGCTTCTTATAGGTGGGGAAGTGTCATGCTTGAGCCATCACGAATACTACACAATTAGATTATGTTATTAATATCATTAAATTAGTTAGGGCACCGCGCATATTTCGCAATTAGGAACGATTCAGATTATAGGTATACGCGTATGGTTTTTGACACACACCTGTGTTGCTGGTATGTGCGTTCCAATCTCTAATATATATATATATATATAGACATATATATATAAATAAAAAAAACACATTTTTTAAGGGTCCAATCGTTGTTAATACACTGAAAGCTAGTACCTGGCAGTACATTTTTTGTTTACTTCCAGATCGGGCTGAGCCACTGATCGACAAAAATCATACTATGGCTGCGAAAATCGCGTCATTTCAAAAGTCGTTCATCACCAAAGCAAGCAATTTCAGGTAAAATTTGCTATGAACAGAGATGCTTAAGGCTGGATTCAGTGTACCACTCAAAATTGTCATTGATACACTGAAATCTAAGGGACATTGGACGTATCCTTACTATTAAATAACGCCTCGGCGGTTTTGTCCCGACGCTATTTTATTGATCAGCGTCATTTTGGGTGTGACAGCTGATTACGGTTTCCTCTAATGAGGCGTTGTTACCGATTTCACTCCTTACGCATGCCTTTCAAATATAGGCTTCAACCTCTTCAGCTGTCCCACTGTCTAGCACATGCTACGACTTACCTCTCTTGTATATGAATATACATTATCAAATGCATAGACCTCTTCTTTGCATTTCTGCACTTCAGTCGCCGATAGCTGTATACGATACTTCATCGGTTTTTCACGGTCTCATATCAGAACTCGCACTTTATGTCTCACATGTTGGTATTGGTGTTACCGTCCTGTTGCAAATACAGGTTCACGCCGCCGTCTGGTCAGTCGGGTGAAGGACCGTTGACGGTGGACATCTATCTTCACATCCTGGATCGTTTCGTTGTTGACACCCACGAGCATAGCATCACTTTCTCGATGATGTTTTGTTCTGTGAGTGTTCTCTCATTCGTGGAATACATGAAGTATAATAGCTGGCAGAAAGCTAGATTATAGGTGTTTATCTACAAATCTTTGAAAGCTATGTGGAAGAATACACGGACATTTTTTCAATGTGACCTTGATATGATTCTAGCTGCTTAGGGGAGATTAGTGAAATCACTTATTAAGGCAATGAAATATGCATAACCTCAAGCTGTTCAACATTCGCAACACGCTCTTCACAGCGATTTGATCAGCGTGAAACGCGCAACGCGTTCATTAAGCGACGTCACAATGAAATAACCATCGCATACGTGTATATATATATATATAACAGCATATATATATATATATATATTTGTGTTACCTTGCTGCGGTTTCCTCAGCGCAACCAACGTAGCTTCCTGCAAATTAAAAACGCCAAATAGCCTGTGTTACTCTTTCAATATTAACACAAACGCCAGATAGCCTGTGTTACTCTTTCAATATTGCGCCGAACCACACGCATTGGCTAACCGTCACTAATCCTCCCGATGGGACTTCTCAGAGCGAAAATATACTATTCTCCTACTATTTCAAATGCTATTATAGAACTTGTTGGATGCAGTGCGAGAACTGTCGACTGGTTTAGTGAGTATCTCTCTACCATAGAACAGGCAGCAAGAGTGGCTCGTACAGAATCTGCGTAGGGAGAGGTAGACATTGGAACTCCTTAGGGATAAGTACTAGGTCCGTTCATATTCATTATTTACATCGATTTTCATCTCTCAAAATCGCGATGGATTATGCAGAGTGATAACATATGCTGACGATACCGCTCAGCTGTTTCGCCTTCGGCCCTCGCACATCCAATAACCATCCAATGACCTTAAGGCAGCACTAAGCGGAAAAGTGGTGGAAATGTTTAACGCATTTGGTTTACCAGTCAATGCAAGCAAAACAAACCTGGTCTTATTCCACCCGCCGCAGAGGTCCATTCGCATTGAATGGACTTCTGCGGGTGAAGATCGCATTCAATTGACTTCGCCTTCTGGGGTGAAGATTGCCAATTGTCGCACACGACAAAATGCTGCTAATGGTTTACAGGGCTCTCTTTTTACCAATTCTGATCTAAGCAATCCCAGTATGGCAAGGGGGATACAGCAACGTGTGTGACGCAGAGCACAGATCAGAGGGACAGAGGGCCATATTTGGACCAAAACACGGAGGTCCATTCGGTTCAGGACATATATTCCTCCAAGAACCTGTTACCGGTGGGCAAATTATATCGTACACGGGTCGCTACGCTCGCGTTTAAAATATCGAAGGGCATAATCCCGCCGAAGATTTCCTTCTCTCGCTTATCGCGGCCGCTTTCAGATCAACCCGCCGCGCGACAAGGTTTGAGATAACCAATGTTTTATGACGAACAGCAGGCGCCCTCTCGCTCATCGGTTACCATCGTTGAGGGGCTGTATTTCCTCCCGGATTTTCGCCCGTGAATATAAGACATATATGTATAATTGTGATAGGAATAATCTGATTTAGGGGAACTCACCCACCTACTCGGCTGTAGCTGTGATTGTATGTTCACAAGTGTGTAAATGTATATTTTGCGTTGTGACTTTCACCCACGTTTATTTTATTTTGTTTATTATTTTCACGGAAATTTAAGCGTTGTCGAATGGCAGTTCCCTTAATAAATCACACATTTGAATCTGAATCTGAATCAGTGCCGCAACGCCGAGATATGCTGTGATGGGGACCAGCCGATACAGGCTAATACCTTGTATTCTCTTCAGCTCCCTGAGCCTCCAGTAGGCCTGAGCCGTAAGGTGAACGCACCGTATTAATCGCACCCGTCTGATCTCCCAAAGTCTGAGCTTTTGTCTGAGTTTTCCTTCAACGGCTACGTTGTGTATCTGGCCGAAGTATATGTGCTGGAAACTTCGTCCAATTGGAAGATTGGCACAATTGGCACCTGTACCCTGGGAGGCTACAAAGTCCAACGAGGATTTGTGAAGCTCCCCCGCCGTTGACCGTAACGGTTTTATATGTCACCCTGAGCTACCGTTACTCCACCCTTAGTCGATATAGAGTCGATTTTTACTATTGTTGATATGAGCGAAGGGCAAGGAGACGAAAAAAAAATCACCGATCATAGCTAACCTAACCTGAGCACGTGGATGCTAAACAGCCATGCATATACACCTACGTATCTTCCACTCGCAGCAATGGACGGATAGTCGACTAATGTGGGAAAAGGATTCAGCGCCGACGAGCAGCATCTACACGTATTGGGTCTACGTTTGGTCTCCGCGAATTGAATTTAGTAATGTGTACGTATCTAATAAATCAGCTTAACAACCGCCAATCTGCAGGTGGCTAATGTTTCTGCCATTGCACCGTTTATTCTCAAGCGTTTCTACATTAAGCACTATAGCGTATAACATCATACCGGGATGTAAAGAACCGTCACAAGCCATTACCGACAATTTCTCTCTTTAATGAGCTAATTTCCTCCGCATGCACAACTTTCACACCTTGATTTAGCAATCTAATTTATAGTGGCTGTTTTTAATTAGTCAAAGCTAGGTGACAATAATACCCTATGTATATTTATATATCTTAGTATATTACGAAGTGTCCATTAAATTCATAATTTGACCATTCATCTGATTCTTCCCATAGTGCCCACATCGTCCAATAATATACTCATCGATGTGTTTGTTGTGTATCTGTCTGCAGGCTTGGCGCAGAATCAACCGTCTCCGTTCCAATCCTCGTGGACAGCACTGGCTCGGTGATGAAATGCCGGATATACGATATAATTGCCCCATGCTCATTTGATCTGAGCGATTTTCCTAGGGATGTTCACAACTGCAGCTTCTCATTTGCCAATCGAGAACACGGTGGAGACGTACGTGGCTTGTACCGATTACTTCTATTGCTGACTGTACTAATTCCAACGAGAAGATAGCTGTTTAAATTCATTAAGAAATATGAATTTGCCCATATTTCTTTCAAGGCCGCGCCACGCATATTGGCGAGCTATGAATCGGTCTAGAGATGTTTTGTTATTATTTAGTGGGGGGGGTGGCTGCAAATATGTGGACAAATATTCCACATTTAATTAAATGAGTTAAATGTCTGAGTTAATCATACATTTAACCCTGCAATTAACCTTGCTGATAAACTTCTGTTATTATTCCCGTATATCGGCCTCTTATATATTATCACAACAGTTAGTAATCAACAATTACTCATGTGCATAGCGTTCTATTGTGTCATCGCTCCCATTCATATACTCGGCGAAACACCAAAGCAAACATCTTTCAAACGCATTGAGATTAGACACACAGCCGTTCTCGTAAAAGTTCTGCTATATTCAACCCAGCTGTTATGATTTCTATTTAGGACGTGCTGATCTTTGATCCTTATATTACGGACTCGGAAATCGTCTTGTCTCAGTGGAAACTTTCGCCATTCGTCCGCGCCGTGAACGCGTCTCAATTATCGGGAGCGAATAGATCCATGGTTGAGCTGCAGATACAAGTCAAAAGAGAACCACATCTATATGGGTTCGTAGACATTGTATTTAGTTTCCCACGATATATGCCTATCTAGCGTTGTTTTCGCCTGTTGGTTAAGGTTGGGTTAAGGTTTATTGGTTTATTAAAGGAGCTGCAATTTTACAATGCTTAAGCTATCTTATATGTCACGCTGCAGGGCTCGAACCTGCACACGGTCTATGCGTATAAATGATGTGTTTACAAGATATACAAAGGTAACTCGGGTTTACAGCGTATACAAATATAACCCGGGTTTTTCAAGATATATACTTGGGTTTACAAGGTATACAAAAATTATTCGGGTTTATAATGTACACAAAGATAACCAGCGTTTAAAAAATACTTGCAAAACACGTGTTTCCATTACAATAATAATAATAATAATAGTCATAATAACTTTATTGACATATCTGTCACAACCAGACGCATTGAATAGGTCACGGGGCCAACAATTTCCTCGCTGTTGATATGAGACATCTATCTGGCATTCTGTAGTCACTTCTAAAGTGCCCTTAACTATTGTAGCTGTTGATACGTATTGTCGTTCCGCAGAACATGCGTCTATCTCGAGTTGTGGACCAGCCTTGCTTTGCTCGCCTTTACCCTATTGGCGCCCGAGAATCGTCGGATGCCGCTTTCTTATATCGTTCTTTTTGCCACGACTCTACAACACGGGTATCTCAGCACTCTGGTCAAAGGCTCAACAGCAACACCACGAATAAGTACGTTTGATGTTTACATAAATTCGTTCGCCCCAAATTGTGTCCGCCATTGAAGGGGGCTTATAGGCTCATGGCCATCCGTGGCACAAGTTGGCGTAACCGTCTAATAGCCGTTAATGTGATGCAGAATCGGAAAACGACTCTTTTTGAATGCTGTCAGACAAGTACTCTAACACGTACAGGTAACTAAAATTTAGGGATCCAGCTTGGGCACATAGGTCAAAGTTAATAGCAGTATCCATATATTGCAATTCAAATATTGTTTCCAATATTTTGAAATATATATCTCGGCCTAAACATTTAGCTAAGATACCTTCCGAGATACGGTGCTTACGCACCAATAGAAACCGCGCACGAGGAGACTTGGTTAAAGCGACGTAGCCACGGGTCCCTTTTGCAGATTCAACTTAATTTGTTTTCCATTATCATTATTAACTTCGCATTCAACCTGTGCTAACTTCGAAATTGATTATCCTCGACGAACATCATACAGTATACATTTTGTGTCAAGTCAAACTAGGCTAGAGACATCTATGGTCGGAGCCAAGAAAATTGAGACAACCGCGGTTGGGGGACTTGAGATACATATGTTATTCGGAGATCCGAGAAACCCGATTAGATTGAAAGGTCGTTGATAACACCGTTGAGGCAATCTTGTTTCACATATCATACTATTGCTTTGTCCTCTTTAAGAAAGACAAATAGCAGAGGGCGGGGGGCTTACTCAATCGTACCGTAGTGCCTTTAATAGTACAGCCAAGTTGGTTCAACGAAGCTCGGTCAACGGGATCATTCAGAGAAATGAAAATATAGATTAGGCCCAATTTATATTGGTTCTCTTACGTGGCATCAGTCACATAATGTTTTCAAACTAACCTACAGAGAATACCCCTGCTTGCATTCGAACATACACCAACATATCGCAATATAGCACCGATAATAATAAATAATGATTCAACGAATGGTTTTATTGGTAAATATATTTAGTATGAAATGAATCAGTGGTCGTCCCGAAGTCTTTGCAGGACCGTTGGAACAAACGTATTGTAATTAGTCATACAGTGCTGGTATATCTAGCTCACTCGGATCATTGCATTTTTCAAATGTGTCGACATTGGTCTATCGTAGAGAACTCCCATATCAGTTTTCACCATCAATCACTCACAGTTGCTTTCAATCATATAATTCTTCGATAGAACAATGCTTGCTGGCTTGTGTGTTTTTGAAGTGAGTTTCCGTAAACGTTGTCTCCGGTTGAGACAGATCGAGGTTTAGACACGCGCTAGCTACCACATCAGCATTCGTTGCTAGCGCGTATCTCTTTCTACCGAGGCCAGTACGTCGTTTGAGACGGCACAGTGCTTGATACTATTGCACCTACTTATGTCAACCACTGTGCAACCGTCCCCGGTTACGCGGTAGCCCGTGCAGAACGGGCCAAGCTACGGAAGTACGCCGCACTCCAGGCAACCCACCTCTTTCCTCCTAGCCTTTGAAACCTTAGGCGGACACGGCCCTCTCACTGCGAGCTTCCTCGAAGGGGTCTACCATAGGCTGTTCCGCGCCACCGGAGACAAGAGCACAGGATAACTCCTTCTGCAACGCCTTTCCCTCGCTGTGAGGCATAGCAGGCAATGCCATCGCCTTCCTCGGGACAATTACGGCATTGGCCTCGGTCTCCAACTAATCCCCGCCCCCAACTAATTCCTAATTATTGTATGTTTGCTATATAATAAATAAATAGAGCATTGTTGTTATATTAACAAAAAAAGTTGAGCAAGCTGATTCGGCCACTTCTTTAAACGTAAGCGAGACTGGACTGGTAGAATGTTAATGGGGTATCGCTATATCAATTCATAAAGTAGCTATGAGTCACCATGCCCGTAACATGGCGCGCCCGGACACACCATCGATATATTGCTAGTATCATTATCACTATTTCTACTAAAATAATGTATACCCTGTATCTTTTCAGTATGGCTGTCGTCAACGATTGTAGCCGTATGTCTGGCGACTGTTTGCAGCTCGCATCTGCAGTCGGGTCTTCGGTCGAAATCTGCCAACCCGCTTGAAGCTAGACTGAAGCTTGCTGTGCCCGTGTTCGATAGATTCGTTCTCCTTCCAGTCACGGGACTGCTGGCGGTTATTTTAGTATTTCAATAAAATAGACATTCACATACATTACAACGATTGAGGTATGCTGATAGGAAAAATCGACGACGATGATTCACGATGTTATGCAGCCAACGTACGATAATTTTAGATACCGGAAGTGTACACAATGTTTAAGCTGCACATTAAATCGCCGGCCGCCTCATATTAGCGCTCAGGGATGCGCGAATATGTAAAACACCATTAGTTAGGGTATGCAACTCTTTCAGCAGCTGCAAAACTTAGATATAAACGATGTTCCAGTTAGAGGAGCGTTCTTGCCGTTCACATCTATTTGAGGCAGTGGTTGGTGGTACAACACTTGAGATAGTCACTAACGTCGTTGTCTAAGCACACGGCCCCTTCAGCAAGCATTCAGAGTGCTCCATGCTTTGCCGACGAACCGCAGAGGTAGAGTCACAGTTCCAGGTTCACAGATACTAACCTTTAAGTTGCGTGCTAGCAGCGCATTCGCCTCGACGAGATGAAGACGTGAGACACAAACAAATATCGTTGAAAAACAGTGACTCAGTAGAATGTGGCTACTGTAATTGCGTAGCTGTTTCAATATGTTTAGTTGTCATACCTGCCTTCTGGGGAATCGGGGGAGTGTATTGACATTCAGAACACTTGATTTTGAACAGGTATCTCCCGGCGTTGTGTTTCGAACGGAGTCGAACGGACCATTTGAAAACATGATATTTTAAGAGTTTAGCAATGGACAGGAAGGTTTTGTAAAAGTCATCCATTGAAAGAATGTATAAATTGTACCACCTTGTCTTCCTAGGGTCCATTAACACTCTTATAGCCAATCGTGAAAGACCAAAGACCGTGGGCAGTTTGTAAGTGAGTCAGGGTTTTGACCTGTATTAGAATAAATATATCTGCAAAATATCCTGCTTGTATTAGTGTCAGTAAAGCAGTAATAAGGTGAGCCAGTCGAACACACAACCTAACAATCAGTGCTTCGTTGTCTGTTGGTGCATCTGGGAGCGCCATGTCAAGGACGCGCTACGCTTTGTGAACCAGCAGAGATGACAACATTCAAAGACCCCACCAGTGAAGCTACGGGGAAAGGCAAAGCTCAATAATGAATGTACAATAAATCACAGTCAGTCTTCGCTCAGCGCTCGTGTCGTCAGTACCAGGTACCACAGAAAGAAACATGGCGCAGTCGATATGAACTGAAAGGCAACGTCGAAATATATGAAAGGCCTATCAAAGAAAAATGAGTATACGAAACCACGGGTAGGAATAACACATACCGGTGCTCCCCGTTCGATGAGCAACGCAGTCGACCCTGCACAGATCTCGACTACATTTCTGGAAGCCTCGACTGACTATACTCTTATCAACGACATTTTCAAATGGAGCCCCCACAGACAGGTGGGATAGTTTCGGCCTGTATTCGGAGATATTGCCGAATAGCCTCGGCATGAAGATTGTGGTAAATGATACAACGCCTTAAACAGACAGCCATGCAGATCTCTAAAAAATATCACTGACACGACATTGAAATCCTACAAGAACGCATCACAGAAATGTCATATTCCAGAGAGACACACGAGTCAACAAGTAAAACAGTGTACGTACGAGAGCGGCGAAAGGGATGTTGTGAGACAAGTTAGCGTTCGGGACTCGGTTAGCAATGACCCGGGAAACACCCTTCCGAGAGCAAGGTCGTAGGAAACAAACAATCAAATTAGTGATGTTCCGTACCTTGGAAACCTGCGAAGACAACGACGGAGCACTACTGGTGATTGAAAATGACGGACAGGAAACCGTCCGCACTACGGGGCAAGCAGAAGACTTAGCCATGGTGAGGTTCGGCGGCGGAACACGTCGACGGCATCAGGGACGCAGACCAGGATACTCAAGTGTACATACGACAAACGGAAGGGAGTGCCGGAAGTACGGGTCCGTACACTCAAAGAGAGACTGTCCTTCAAACAAAGTCAAACATGCCAATCATGTGACAAGAAAGGTCATTTCGTCCCGGTATGCAAGTTCAAATACTCACAAAAACACACCGTTAAGATAGTGCAATCGTGAACGAACAGGAGAAGATTGGGACGCCGATGACAATCCAAACACATGCAACAGCATGAAACTGTATGATAATTCGCGCTCGACGACCATAGCTCCACAATAGTCGGCATAAGCAACGACAGTATAGAACGAGTAATTGGAAGCATTACCATTGCTAACTCCTGCCTGGAATTAGAATTCATCAAGGTGTCGAACAAAGTAAAAATAGTCAACCTGGTCATGGAACAAGACATGGTAATTCAAGGATAGTGTGGATAACCTCTGGACGAGTACGAGGCCGTTTTCAAGGGATTAGGTAACTTACCCGAGCCCGTGAAGATCTAAGCCTGAGACAGACCTGAACATAAGTTGAGAACCTTTTTAGATCCACACGCACTAAGCAAAGTCATACAAAGACCAATATACCCAATGCCCACACTCAATGATATACTACACCGCCTAAGGAAAGCAAAGGTTTTCTCGGTAGTAGATCCTGAGGGTCCGTTATGAGAAACATATATACACTAACGAAGGCCATAGGGGAAACTATAATACGCTGCAAACATTATTCCCAGGTTGGTTTGCGTGAGCCAGATTTACGAGAGCCAGACAGGTAGGTTTACGTTATAACAAAGGCGACTTACGCTTAGGGACGTCCGAAGCGGAATTAAAGAAAGGCATAATCAGCAGGAAAGGATATGTCAGCGCCCAAAGACGCAACATAAGTGATGAGTCTCTAGGGGCGAATGCGTAAACGCATGCTCTCATTCACCCAGAACCTATCACAGAGCTAATGTGTAGGCTTGCAGAAGCACTATGAGTTTCAATGGCAAAGCAAACAAGACGAAGCGTTCAAAGATATCACGAGAAAATTCCTCGACGAACATCTACACTTCCATAGGGACAAAGAGATCAGAATACAAACAAGCGCAGGCGACTACGAACTAGGTGATATATTACTACTAGTACTCGTCCAAGAGGGAAAAACTGTGGTATACACGTTTCACGAATTAAGCGCAAGCAAGAAATACATAGTTGTTGAGTATGAGTGTTTCGCTATACTCACAGCATGTAAAAAAAATAAAACTTACATATATGCAATGACGAACGTCACCATGAACACAGACCACAGGCCCCTAGAAAGCGTCTTCTCGGAAGTCCCTCAATCCTTACCCACCTTAGATAACAAGGGTACACTAAAGCACGGTCAGTATATGCCCGACCCCTCGAGTCATTAACACGACAGGTGCCACAGAAAGAAACACAAATAATATCAGATTGTGCGAATATACATAGTCGGACGAAACCTCGCTATGCAGGTGTTCTATGGCTGCCGGAGCTGTCCAGCTCGCCTTGGTAAGTATTCGAAATATTGCACCACCCACAACGGACACACTATTAAGACGGACATACTGTCAATGAAAGCTATTAAAAATTGGTGCACATTAGCCTAGTGTCATTTGCCTCTCTTGACGACTTTCGCAACAGCTATACATCCATTTGTAGTTTCGCGTTCTGCCGGAGACAAGTTTAGCCAAAAAACGTGCTAATAGCTTTTTCTGCCTCTGAAGTGAAAATTTTGTCAGTATTGCTGTTTTGTAAATTCAAGAAAAGACGATAGTCTGACGGCGCGAGGTCGGGAGAATATGGTGGGTGGGATAGTACTTCCCAATTTAACCTTTTAATGGTGTCCAAGGTAGTTCGCGCGATGTGTCATCGTGCTGTAGTATGACCCGTGCCTTTTGATGAGGCTGGGTTGCTTTTCGGTCAGCGCAGAGTGTACCCTTTCGAACTGTGCTGAATAGACATCTGCACTTATAGTGTCACTAGGTTTCAAGAGTTCACGATGTACGATTCCCTTGGTTGTCCACCAAACGCACAAAAGACGCTTTTTTTTATTTTAGTTTTTCGTACGCGTACTCGACGCCGGGTTAGTGATCTTATCAACGACGATAGCTCCTCGAGGAGATGAACGAGATGTAGCTTACACAGAAAGATCCAGCTTGAAGACTGATATTCGCGTCACCTTTAACAATGCGGGGGGGTGTACCATTGTGAGGCAGAATGTTTTCCGAGTACATCCAGTAGCGTATCCTTACATGAAAAGTGACTACAATAGAAGTTGACCGCGTACCTCACAAAACCACTCAAAGTCAATCGACTATGGACGAAGATTATAAGCTATTATGTATTTATAGAAAACACAAAATGATCTTATATAATAGTTCATAATTTGGGACCACTTTCTGGTGGGACACAGCCTGTTCTGGAGGCTGCATTCAAGCTAGGTTATCTAACACCGGCAGCCGGTCGCGGCGGTGTTGACAACCGTAACCGTAATCACAACACGTAGTGGCAGCGAACGGTAACCACGTGCAAAGGAGTATGAGCTCTCACGCATACAAAACAGCAACACCCGCATGGAAACTCATTAAGGCAATAACCGCTGAATGAAACATCGGCATACAGTGATTCGCAATTGGCAGCAGGTATTGAGGCTGGGTTCTATGCGATGGCTTACATGCCGTGAGTTCCCTCCTGGAGGAACCCCGTGGTAATGCCGAGCGTGGGTGAGGTTCCGGGGCGAATCCACTTCAGGGAGAGACTAGCGTTTCCCATGCGTGAGATAAAACGACGAAGAAGCGAGTCGGGAGTTGGACAGCAAAGCTCTCAGAAATTGGGGACCGTCAGGTCGGCGCAACATCTCGCTGTATGAGTGGAGAGTAAACAAGTGATCAGTACAAAGCAATAGGCTCATACGAGGGGCCTTTTTAATTCTTAGCGTGGTGTCAGGAGTGAGATAGTGTATAAACAGGAGACCTTCCTGCAAAAGTGTGCAATCAACAAATCCAAGACAAACAATGACTGCCGCGCAGGCCCGTCTATGAGGCGTTCGGCCCCACAAGGCGGGTTGGTTCCCTAGATCTCGACAACCCTCGTAGAGTGACGTGGTGGATAATAAAGCCAAAATGATAATAGACGAATCGTGTTCATTCATCATATTCATTGAGGAGCCTAACAACGCAAAATTCGCTTCACATCAACATTGAGACATACAACACAAGCGGTGCTTGCTGACCATGTATAATGATTCCATTTGCATACAAGATATGAATAGCAATCCTAGATAGAGGCGTCTGATATGTAGAGCACACAAGCAAAATTCGTCTTCCGACAGATTGGCAGTCGCCTCCGCTCCGCGATAGCTATGTGTAGCCTGGCTGCACATAGCTGCGAGAGATGCCCTCCGAGAGCTGCGAGGATGCCCTCCAGTTCTAGTTATAGTTGGATATCCCAGCGGAGGCGTTTTCGGCCTTAGTTTTCTGAGGCGCAAACCTGAGACCCTGCGGATAGGGCCACTGTGCGATGCGTATTAGAGTCCCGTTGACTGTTTCCTGTGTAGTGACTGTAATACGCAAGTCGTCTGCATACGCTATGAACTAACAGACTAAGGAATTTGATTGAGCTCAATTCTTCGTGTGTATCGACCGCAAGCCACAACTAACATCTACTTAGATTGCTAGGCAGTGGGGCCGCGAAGGGACGGATTTGTAACCTTGCTTCTCACCGCGATCATTCGGATAGCAGAGCGAGTTGAGTGTCCTGCCGTGCTGGCGATAGGGCTTCCCTCTGGTCGAGCTCAGCCACTAGCCTATAGGTTAGGATGAGCTCGACGGCTTCCAAGAGGTTCGTGAGCGTGCATATGGGTCTGTAGATTGAAGATCCGTTTAGACAACACCTGGTTTAGGGAAAGGCGTGCTCTCTTCCAAAAGGTCTGAGTGTTTCCAGACCTAAGCAGGTCCCTCATCATCCGCCAGAAAGTAATAGGATGGTCCTTGATGAATAATCGGACAGCCTTCGTGGGAAGTTAGTTAGGCCCAGAAGCTAGAGACTGCGCAGGACTTCCTGAACTTCTTCCAGTGTGGCAAGGGGTAATTCTAGGTCCCTCAAGGGAAGTTGATGTGGAAGGATGTGAAAGCGGGTGTGGAGGGATCGTTATGCAAAGATGGCGTTTATGACTGTTTATGCTGTGTCATGTAGGAGAGGTGATTATGCGTGTCGAAGCTTGTGTTTGACTAGCTTATACCCTTGGCCCTAAGGATTTTCATTTTTTCATTTCTGCCCCAGTAGTCCCAGTAAGACTTCTTGATTTTTATAATCTCTCTGGAAGGGGCCCGGCGAGCCTCCCTGTATTCATGATACCTTTATGGATGTACATTCAAACGCGAAGATATCGATCTCTTGCAAAAAATGCAGAACCGATCCATCAGGTGGGTGAAATTCTAAGGAAAGCCCTGCACTATATAGACAGTAGATAGCATGCCAAGAGCAGTAGATAGCATGACACCCACTTATATAAGGAATTAGCAACTCAGGAAAGTAATTAGACACGAAGATAGATATGATAAACTCTTTGAGATTCGATAGACTAGTCACAGGGGCTTTGTAGTTAATCCTAGGAGTTGGGCGAGGACAGAACAAATCAACAACCATCTCGTTCCATGGAGGGTATCTGATCTACTCCGCATGACCTTGTTGTGACACAACTGATCAATATATGTGATACGGTATACCAACGGTTACATACAATGAGTCATGAGTATGACAGTGTCTATACATTATGAACGGTAATAATCCTCTTATGAACTAATAATAAGAGGCTTTCCACACGATTCCATTCAGACTTCTTGCTTTTTAGAATCTGGTGAGCCTCCCCGGGGTCCTCCCAACAGCAGGCACAAGGTCGTCTCATCAAGGGCTGCGTGTGTTGACGACACAGGCGGTCGGCAGCAATTTTCAGTAAAGCGAATGTGCTAGCCCGCTCGAACATTGATGTTGAAGTTGATTGTTCGTATAGAGTAAGGCCTGAAAAAACAGCGCGATGGTGCTACCGCCACGACAGTGAGAATCACGTCCATCCTTTATTTGCGTTTCCAAATAGCTCTATGGGAAGACCATATCTCAATAGCCTCGAACACTAGCCGCGAACAACTGTCGATTTCAGTAAAAAGGAGAAGCAGATTTCATAATGGAGCTACACGAACTTACCTATCGGTATCAGTGTCCCATCACTATAACAAACTCAACACAACAGCGGCACTCGCGCGAGCCCCCACATCCATGGGAAGTCCTTGAAACAGTGCTATGAAGCCATATGGAAGCTTGCGGCAAACAGACTACTATTATACATAGCTGTGGGTCTCAGCTGTGCCAAGCGATTTCTTTGTATCATCACTGTGTACGAAACAGGCAAGAGGACTACGGTATCATTAACACACCATGACCTCCCGCTGGCCGTCTGCTTACATAACAGACAATTAATGTATTCTCACTCATATCTTACAGTCGTCTACCGCTGCTTGCAGTAGTAAATTCGTTCATTCATTTCCAAGCGGAATTTATCCTGGAAAAGGAGTATTTTAATGTTGTTCAACGTTTTCCCTTTTCCCGAGGTATACCAATGACAAATGCCCCGCAATCCTAGTTTGGTAATAGGCACAGATTTCATTGATTGTGAGGCTGGAGAGTGGCACCACTGACACGGTTCGCCTTCAGCCTTTACTCTCTCTCTCTTGGTATAAATATATTCGGCGCGGTTTTCGAAAGGTTTTGCCGAGTTGCTGTCCTCTAGATATCTGATTGGTTCTTTTGCCACTATTTGTTCGATCGGACCACCGGCAGGAGCTCGGACTGGACGTTTAACGGTGAGTCATTCGTTCACCAATACCTCAATCGTAGTAATTAGTGTCTTAATGTGCGATTAGTACAGCTACCACTGCTGCCACCATCCCATCTGGGACCGTTGCGAAGCTTAGATGCTTTTCAGACTAGTTCATTAACAACATCGCGCTCCCAAAAAGTAAACAATTTAAGGTGCCAATTAAAGAGAACGTCCGATCTGTGCCAATTGTCCCCACGCAGCAACCCTTGACCCACTTACGTGTGCAACCCATCAACGGCTGGGGTACTCGCCAAACATGAGACACCACTCCTGGTGGAACAAATTGTACCAGGTGTAACCCGATTATCCCGCCAGGTTTCCCGTGCTGTGCACACGGTGCTGTTAGACTTGGCAGGTTTGCGCATACAGGATATAGGATACACGTGGCATGACATGCTTATGACTGTCGGTGAAGCTTGATGATTGAGAACAGCTACCTGAGCTATGGGTGTGCATGCTAAGAACGAAATGTTGTTGAGTCGGCGGGCCTCTGGCGCACAGGGGTACTCCGGGAGGCTTAATTTTACTTCAGTGGTCGTTTGGTCTGGTGAATTTTCATGGTGTCATGGGATTCGTCAAGATCCACAGAGCAACCTGTGGCAAATGTAGCATTTGGTTGTTATGTGGGTCAACTATGAATATCAACATAGTCTCTTCCCTTCAGAAACATGTGAAGATCGTGCAATTGTCATCGGTGCGTTTTTTGGGCTACGGTTGTGATGGGTCGTTCATCCAGTCGGGTGTGATGTAACAAATCATTTGCAATCCATATGAGAAATCGCACAAGACTCCATGCGAATTGTTGAGCTTGAGTGTTGGCCCATTCCTTGCGATCCCTATACACTGCTCTTATACATATAGATATCGTAGTTGCTTCTCAAAGCATCGTTTCGCGGTTATGATTATTGGAAGTGCCCCGTTTTCACATACGCTAAGCAAAAACCGGGTCGGAGCTTTGTGTACTTCCGTTAGTCGACGCTGCCATTTCACCTACATGGGACATCAGTATTATAAATTTGCTTCAATTTGGATGGACTCGTCCGCTGGGTGCGTCAAATCAGAACAATCATTTCTTGTGCATGTGTATGGAATTACAGCATCGCTATGCTACAGAGAGAAGCCAAAAAGGCCAAAAAAGAGAAAGAGATAATTTATATAAATCTGATAATTATTATGTCAGCTGAGTGAAATTCACGTTATTCCCCTGTCACTAGCTTACTTATTTCTAGTTTATCTGTTTTTGGATAATTCTTATAATTTTCATATTATCATATAATATTTTATGCAATCTCATAGATCGTAAAAGAAATGTCTTAGATATCAGAAAGTCTTATATATTCGTTTTGTTTTTATTTTTTATGAATTACTCTGTACACGGCTTGAATTCCTTTCTTCTGTTTTTCAATTCTGTATAAATCATAAACATCCTGTTGCATTTTTTATTATTTGGCCTCTTTTTTTACACTGTTCCAATGCTGTAAGCTCATACACCATTTGCAATGAACTCCCCCTAAAATCTAGACCCACGTGTGCTTCAATGCTTGCTAATGGAAAGCACACACTTCCCATTAGACAGAAATACTGGGACTTGCGCTGTGGTTATGCGCCATATTATGTACAGCAGGATTAATTTTTGCTTGTTGAATGAAACTCGACATTTGCAAAGAAAATTGCAGTTGATTTTACGGATGTACTGTGGTGTGTTGTAATATAATAAAATTAGACATACATATTGTGGTGAAAGACTTGAGCGTATTTAATTAGATTGTAACTTCACGAAATGGTCCCTGGTTAGCACGTACACCTATCAGAACATAATTAAGCCCCTAGTAGTCCAGTAAGTATCAACAGGTGGTGTTTGCTTGACTTCTAGAAGGGTACGGTGTACACCATTATGATACATTCCCAACGAATCGAGGAAACCTTTTGCGACAACTCGCAGATCCGAAGTGACTCGGGCGTTCTTTCACGTAAATTTGCATCAGGTTGGGGATCTGATCGCAAAGTTGCGTGAAGACTAATGTGGTGCCTAGTAGAATTGTTAGCTATTCATTTTGTTGCTTTGACATGTAACTTTGTCATCATTGGTGGCTACGATAACTTCTCGCAGGAGAAAGTGAATTTCTTCGAGCTTGCCCTCGGCTATCTTCACAAATATGGGGCAATGGGGCAAATACCTATTATATACCCTTGTCATACTTTTCTAAAATACTTTCCCGGCGTAAGGGGGCCACCAGGGATTAGAACAACCTAACCTTAATTTGAGCATTTACACCTGTTGTGTATTGCCCGTTGGCTAACTGGTTCTCAATGCATCCATTACATATTTGGAGAGAGCAACATTCCCGAGGGAATAGGTCCTAGAGTGTTCGATTTTGAACACTGATCTGATCATCTGTGATCGTGTGCTTGCACGATGTGCGCACTGCGATGTGTCATGCAGCCATAATGCAAAATCATGTCACGATGAAACTTTCCAAGTGTTGTTCTTTCTTTTAAATCAATCAACAGTTACAACGAATCCGGCATTCCCGCAACCGGTCGCGTCCCGAGCAACCTGTTGTGCTTCGGACCCATGGACGGGTAGCAATCGGAATCCGATGCTGATTTCTGAGAAGCCTTCTGAAGGTCTCGAGTATCGAAAACGCAGATGAACGGGAGCATTTCAACGAGCTACGATCGAGAATGGACGCGAATGTTATCAATACGCAACCCACATCAGCATATCTATAGTTAATATTGGGTAAGTTGGTACAAGTGTAGACATGAACGAATAGATCCACAGTGGAGCGAACTGCACAAATAAAAATAATAAGAAATACACATGACACCAGTATGTGAGTGGTGTTGATATACAGTGCTTAGCTAAATACCCACTGTTTAGAAGGTGGTCATGACTTCGTGGGACGCTAGCCCGAGAGGAGTCGGGCTTATTCGCCATTCGTGCAGACGGTGATATCCTGAGGTCGATACGTTTTCTTCGCCGGCAGAAGATAGTGTGAGCGTAGAGAGCGATGGAACACACGAATGCGTTCTGTGTGCACAAGAAGCCGGGGGGGGGGGGTCTATCATTATTTGACTGTTCAATCGTGGTACATTCTAGTTGGATTGGAATATATATCTATATATATATATTCCAATCCAACCTCTTCAACTCATATTCAAGCGGCTGTGTTCTTGTCCATTTGTAATTGAATCAAGTCGTTACTCGTTCCCTAAGGAGGTCGTTTTCAACCTACGTTCATTATTTTACTTCATTCACAGATAGATTGTACTGTCTCTACCTCGATGAGATCATACGATATTGGTTAACACGTCAACTATTTACAGCAACTACGCGCTGAACAAATTCATAACTGTAGTTACGTCGTGCTTTTTTAATCGAGTTACGGATTACTTTTCTTGCGAACAATAAAAGCGATAGCTCGCTGGTTGTTACTAACATTTTCATAAGATTATACTTTGGATCTTTTCAATGTTTAAATTCAACGGATCAAATATTGGCCCTCCCCAATATTTGATCCTGATCTCAGACGAATTGCACGAATGATATTCGGGATGATTTCATAACTTTATTCTTATTGTACGCAGTAATCGCACAGTATCTAAAACTCTCGAAATGATCATAACAGTTTGGCTAACAAGCTTACACCAATTTTTGAATTGTAGATGCCCAAGTAAGAGGTGCCCGGCTCGCCCTCCGAACATATCTACAGTAAGTGGTCGACGTTCAGGATCTCTATCACTGATTCGGTGTCGTTGGAGAGCGTCGACAGACAAGGGCATCTATACGGCGCGGAGATGAGCTAGTAATATAATCGGTACAAATATCATTCACCAGATCTGAGCAACAGGCGATCAGGTAGCGATTTTAGCATCTGGGAAGACTTTATCCATGTAGATGACGGCTTAACGCGAACTACATCATCATGCCATTTGTTATATTCGTGACTCGTTTGGGTCCCTTGCATATGGTGAGTCCGCTGATGGGCCGGTCCGCATTCGCCTTACTTTGTTACCAGAGCAATATATTATATTAACATATTATCCAGATTCGATGAGCGACGAGAAGGCAGTATGGAAAAATATCTTCTAGAAAAGAGCACAGTCATCGCAATGATGTCGGTGATTTTTCCGGGGCCTTTCGCTTGTAGTTCCACCACATGAATTCACCTTCATATCTATGAGCAGAGAAGACCAAACGAAGCACTACAATGTCACATTGTACATTCAACATAAGTACAGGTGTTCTTGAAAACAGGAATAGTTCTCGGCGTCATGTTCAAATGTTCGTCTCTTCGGCACAGATTGCATAGACGTATAGGTTTCTTTGAGCCGCAGAATGTTTTCGGGCGGACTCTCAGCCACCATTTGACGTCCACGGTATTGCATTGTGCATTTGCAAGAGAGCCGCAGACCCTGTAGATAAGTCACTCGACCATACACCCTAACTATGCGACCATAACTATGCTGATTACAGCCCAACAGGAGCGAGTAGGAACGAGTCTGAAGGCACAACAACATCATCAATTTAATGATCATCTAATCGAAACTATGCGTAATAACCACGTAACGCTATTGTTATCCCGAACCAAATTTCGGAACGAGTCAGAAGGGAAGGGTGTGATATTTGCACGGGATGAACGAATTCCGAGAGTCGGGAACAATTGTTTAAAATGTGGCGACCAGCTCCAGCCAAGCTTCCTAGGTGTTTCATTCGGGGGTGTACCTTTTGTGTGATGAATGACGAGCGGTTCAACATTTCCCTTCCAATTACTTCAGCATATGGAGTCGACTGATGGCCAGGACTGATGTGGTTATTCAGTTCAATTGTTCAATTTCGTTGTGCGAATCAATGTCCGTGCCAGGTTCCGTCGTTACTATTCTTGTTATTATTGTTATTACTGTTCACGGCTGCGTCATTCAGCCGTGAACAGTCGTCGACTGTTGGTTTCCGCGTGTTTGCCATTGAGGCCAAAGATGTATTCCTGCCCAATGTGTTTAGGATAGTCGTGCGAGAGATTGGCCCAGGGGCGAATTTCAGCATTATTGACTGAAAACATGGGACATCGTCATTCGATTACTCCGGCTTTATTGTACTGTCCGAGCTCGCACGACGCTCCATCTCCTCGCTCTGACGGCGCGGCTTGGCTCCTCTTCCATCTTTTTTTGGAAGTTCTCGCGACAGCGCAGGCAGTGGTGTTTGGTGCCGGCGGCGTCAACCGCTCAATGGCGGCTGCATACAATCACCTTTTTAACTTCTCTCCCCCCGGTGCGAGCGCATGTTCAGTCGAGCTGGGTTTTGTGTCGCATCAGCTCTGCCTTGTTCTAACTATGCGTTGAACGAGCACTGCACATCATAGCTGCTCACGTAGACACCGATTGCTTACAGCTGTAGCGAGGTGTCGTCGTGGTAGAAGTACCACACAGGGCTGCTTGCAATGAGCGAACAACAGAGCTTCCCACATGTGATCGGGTCACCGTCCAATTCGAGTGAATGAAGTGGATGCTTCGTAGTAGGAGAACTACCGTTTTTATACAGTTTTCACTTATGAGCAGCAAGCTCTACTTGCTAACGGCAGATTGCGCTGGCCGCCAAATCCGAACCGATCAAAAATGTGGGTGTCGCGGACCATCGCTCGCCGTCTACGTTACCTTTGTATAATACTAGAAGAGATATTCGGCTTGTTTATGAGGTTTACCTATACCTCGCGTGCCGTCTGCGTAGTCCCTGATGTTCAATCTCATCCTTGTGCTGGTGGATGAAGTTTCGTTCAGGCTGACGCTTCGCGGAGTCTCGACGCCGATCGGTTAGATATATTTGTTTTGTTCAATTAGCCTAGTCCATTGGGCACATACAAATCGAAACTGTTCAATTAGCCTTTGTCCCGTTCCCCCTAGCCCGTGATGGTCCTATCGACGTTCTGCTTTTGTTTACATCAAATAGCAGCAGAGCGCTGTCTCGCCCACGCCCGGCGTGTACCAGACGACACTGATCGAGGTTCGACGTGAAACATAACGAAATACTGAGACAATCCGACATCGTTGTCCTTTATTTACATCGACTAGCGGACCATCGTTCGTTGGGGATCGGAACGAATCCGAGTGGCGATAATCGACATCATTTTCCTTTAGCCTAGCGACATCTATTCACTCAACGCCGGAGTCACGTGAAGGAAGTGATCGTTGTTACCCTCAGCTCTCAGAAGACGAATCGATCCGACTTTTCCCGAGCAGATGAAGAGGGGCGCTCGCCGTTCAATGGACTGCATAGTTGTAAAATAGTTCAGCTGGGTGAGATCGGTCAGCAGTGAGTAGCTGGTGAGTTTTTATTTGGACAGATGTGAAATTTCTCCCTCTTAAGTTTTCAATCGCCGAATTAATTTCGGAACGTTGTTCGTAACATTACACGAATCGTTTACAATGGCGCTTTTTTTTTGGTTCGATTTCGGATGATCGATGTGCATGCACAATGATTACAAATGCGGGTTTATTCTACCAACGAAGTTTCTATGGTTTGTTCATTTTTGTCCCGTTCGGTTGCAGCACAAATACTGATTTCTAGAGTATCCTAACGGGATACCCAAAAAATTGTAAATCTATTTATATTTATTATCTTTACCTAGTCCAAACAGTGAATCCCCTCTGTATCAGATTAATACCGTGCGGGATCCTGGGGTGACCACTTCGACCACGATGAAGTACACTGAACATATCAAAGATGTCGTAATTCGCGTTACGCGATGTACGAATCGGATGCTGTGCACATCCGTGCTGAAAGAGCCTATTTGCTAAACCTTTCATGATATACGTAGAGCCGATTATGACGTTCGCGGCACCAGTGTGGCACCCAGGGATAAAGCGGGATAAAGAGAGGTTGCAAATCGTCGGGGTTGTGTTTATTAGGCGTGTCGGTTTAAGATGTCAGTACGAACGGACGGAGATGAACATAATACTACATTGAGCAGATTTGACAGTTAGACAAGCCGACCTATAACATGCATCAACCTGCGACAACTCGAGCTGGCATGAATGTTCTGCCAAAATTCATTTCCAGTAGGCAGTGTGTTAATGATTCGCTTCCCTGGAGTCTCCCGTACTCTGCGTGAGGGTTTTTTCCCCTGTAACTTGTTGACCTCTGTTAAAGAAGTGAACTGAATTTTGATGTCTCCAGCGATATATATCGGGAGGTACGAACGTATCAATGACGATGGAGCGAAAATGCTTTAAAGACACGGAGAGTCTTCGGCTCGCTATGAGACATCGTCGTGGTTTGGATTCCGGGTTAGAAGTCCGTGTATGCCGACCCAAAACGGCATTCACACATACAGACCATAGGGCCAAAAACAACTGTACAATTCATGCACCCCTATAATCCATATTATACACATCTGATTACAGGGTTACCACAATACTACAATATACGCAATTGTTTGAAAAATTAAGTAGAACTACGCTTCCGTGTACCTTACACTGGATCAAACACAATCCCAACACTATTCAAACGTTAACAGCGAGCCCGGGGTCACTTGGGTCATCCTAGTAATAACGACAATTATAAATGATCAGTTGATAGATTAAACGACCTAACGATCTGACACGAAGTAATTTCCAAGCCTGGACGTGTTTTTCAGTAATATCCTGTGCATGTCGTAAGACTCATTACAGTGTTAATTACAGTGCCAGGTGATTCCAGTAACGCAGACAGTGTCGACATCGAGTCAGAAACGCTAGCGCCAATCTGGCAAAGTGTACAGTTTCAATATCATCTAATAGAAAATATCGATTTTTAAAAAATAAAATCTAATCTTAAGAGTCCAAATGTATATAGCTAGGACGAAACTAATTAGCAGTTCAATTAAAAAAAATAGCCAGCAGTCTCACAAGCCTGCCGTACGTTTTCAGACGGCGCCCAATTCACGAACCCGAACAATCTACAAACGAACACTTACTTTATGTAGCTTCGTTATTGGTCAGCTCGGCGAACCTAATGTGATCTCCAATATGGGCAAGGCCTGATCGTCACTGTTCACTGTATCCTTCACATTCAATGTTTGTTTAGAAATCGCACAAAGAACGGATCGATGGCACGCGACGAGGCCGGTGATTGTCTTCCGCCGTCTCCAGGCTCGCCGGCATCTTGGCAGGACCACAATCGGGTAGCTGCCGAGTGCAGTGATACTCCCCCACAGGATAACTGCGACGCGCAGTTAGAGCCGTTTGTGAAAGGCCTAGTGGCCGTTTCCATTGAAAGTACAAAGTGCATCCTGTGTATGGCGTCGTTCAAATCCGCCGAAGAGCTTCGCGCACACATTCGCATTGTGCACGCTCGGTCAGCACGTCACAAGAGGAGAGCGATCAAGAAAGAGAACGTGTCGAACAATCCCGACGACTTGCAAGATGTCAAACCGGAAAAGGCTCCCACCCCACTAACGAGGTAGGGTGCTAAGAGAACCATGTAGAAAGAAGCAATTTGAGATTCAGCCGGCAGAGAGACGCCTGCCTCAAAAGTGAGCCGGGTCGAGGGAATTGAAACGATTATAATTTCACTATTCACCATTTGTTGTTGTTGTTGTCTTTTGATGAATGTGCCTGTTCAACCTTGCATTGGACAGGCTCCTTCCAGGTCACGTATTTGACAATTCAGTTAGCTATAGTTCAGTTAGCTATAGTTTTCCGACTCTGAGACATCTTGCGTCCGCTTGTGGTTTACTTTACTTGCAGAGAGGGCTCGAAAACTAAGCCGCCACGCCGGAAACGTCGAGCACCGGGACTGACCGGCTCTCATGAGTGTTGTCAATGCCGAAAGCGTTTCCAGCAGCTGGGACATCTGCGCAATCATCTGCGACTACACACAGGTCAGTTGATGAGGCTCTGGGCCAACATAACAGGTAAGCGCAATAGACTAAGGCCATGGGTCAGATTGCGTTGCATTCATATACAAAGACGACAAGGAGTTCAAATCATGTAATCGTGGACCATAATGAAATTAATTTAGTGTCTAATTATAATAAGTCTAAGCTTCAGGCTGCCGTCGAAACGTGTGGCATGGCAGCTTTGGAAGATCGACGTTCCAGGAGACCCACAAGTGCATTATCGACACCTGGTACACAATGGCCCCCGGCGAAGTCGAAAGGGGGCCGAAGCGGTGCGGGACATTTGGAAGGAACCCGAAGGCTTTTTAAAAGAGAACCGCAACCTTAGCAAGCAGAGAACCACCAGAAATCCAGACCCAAATGTTCAGTTTGAATTTCGTCCGACGAAGTCGTTTAGCCAGCGTTTAAGATAAACGAAAATGATGAATATATATGTACAGCTTGCGCCTTAATCTGTTTGACACACGTGCGAGCGGAGCACCAACATTCACCGAAACTTCGGTAGGGAATCACGCATGAACCTAATATATATATATATATATATATATATATATATATATATATATATATATATATATATATACATATATATATATATATATTCATATATATATATATATATTCATGATCTTCATTGACCTTAAACACTGCCGAAGGGAGCGCCAACATTCGCCGAAACTTCGCTAGGGAACTATGCATAGACCTAATATATATATATATATATTCGGCAAATGCCCTTCGCAGTTGGTACATGTTTTCCGCTTGCATATATGTCAAACAGATTAAGGCGCAAGCTTACATTCATGCCGATATGTGACGAAGGTAATAGAGATCCGTGATACATACGAGATTAAATTATATTTTGAACATGGAAGGAAAAACGAGTACTTTCGATGCATTTCACATTTTGATTTCCGACGATGCGAACACACAAACACGTGTTCGAAGACAATGCCGTATGTGTATATCGGAAGTGGTTAGGATTTTTGTTGCGGTGATTTTGGATTTGCTGGCAATGAAAAATTGATTTCCTACAACGAAGTTTGTCAAAAAATATCTTGGACAAAGCACGGGATATAGGACTGCTCAGACGGTCATAAAGGCTGGATTACACCCTGAATGAGGTCATGCTCCATATTTGGTGGGACTGGAAACAAATCGCCTATAATGAGCTTCTGGGACCCAACAAAACGATTGATTCTACACACCGGCGCGTAACTTGCCAAATTGAAGCTAACAGGATAGATGGGGTTTCCTCTACCCGGACAATGGAGGACAGCACGTATCTGTAATGATCCGGAGTTCTTATGTCTGAAGTGGCATGCTTTAGTGCCCCTTCAGAGAATCATTTGTTCTGTGTTACAGAACAACTTGCATAATCAAACGTTCAGGTCCTTGGACGTCCTGAAGGACCACTTGGATAACTTGTCCTTTAAGCGTTTTACTATAGCGACAATGAAGCTCTTGGAGAGATGGCAAAAAGTTATAACGGAACACTAATTAAAATCGTCATATCAAATCGTGAATATTTTGCATTTGATATTTACGTTATTGTCTCTACGGATCTATCCATGAATCCAGCACATGGACACGACATATCGAAATCTGAACACTATATATATATATATATATATCGTGTTCAGAACTCGACACGTTATTACACCCCATAATCTATTCATTCTAAGCTATTGTTTTCGACTACTTATTTCGTATGCTATGCGCAGGTGAACGTCCATTTGTGTGCGAGATTTGTGGTAAAGCCTTCCCCCAGTCCGGCCATCTTGTCTCACACGTGAACTCTCACACAAACACAAGACCATATGAGTGCCAGTATTGCAAGAAGAGATTCACACAAAGTGGGCATTTACGGAATCACGAACGACTTCATCTTGGTACGTGTTAATCACGGTAGCTTTTGTTCCGCCATTTTATCTGTTGTTGAATGTAAATTTCCGCATCCGAGCTGCAGCAGCTGTGGTTTTTTCGTCACAAAATGTGTATTTTCCCCGAGTCTCCACGCGGACATCTGTGCAATATCTGTGGAGATATATCTCATTTGATTTACCGTTATGAAACAGTTACAAAAGCCTACCACCAGTAAGCGTCAACCGCCGTCCTCCGACATCTCCATCCGACACTCACTACTGTGTATCTAAGTGATACACTTAGATACACAGTAGTGAGTGTCGTCTACCTCGGACGAACCCGAGATATAGTCAGCAATTAAAGCCGTTCTTCTTATCGGCCCCTGCGTGGAGCGTTGTATGCTATTTCTCTCGAGATGTCTCGTCTACGACGCTGGTTGCTTTGATGTTGCTGCTGTTGCTGTATCAGGTATCCGGCCGTATCAGTGCGCCCAGTGCGAGAAGTCATTCACACAATCTGGCCATCTGGTCAATCATCTGCGATTGCACGACGGCGAGAAGCCGTACCGATGCGCTGTCTGCGGACGTCGATTCACCCAGTCTGGGCATTTGGCCAGCCATGCGAAAATGCACAACAGTAACCGTGGACACCAGTGCGATATCTGCAATAAAGGATTCATCCGGGTACGTGACCAAGCAGAGTAGGATGACTTATATCACTTACCATGTGTATATATATATATATATATATATTATTAAAGCAGACTGCGTTTTCAGCTATTCGCGAGGTCTTACCGGCTTGGCATTCGTTCTCTCAATGATCGAGCATTGGTGCAAACTCGTTTACTTGAGAGGTTCGCATTGACATACATGAAAAAATTGACGTGCTTAGATGCGATAAATGCATCGTTGTGCTTAAGTGTGTCGTCGTTCTCATATATCTGGTGTCTAAGGAAAGAATCACTTGTTGATATACCAGGCCAGGCAGCCAATGTGTTATGCGAATGGGTAAATTGTGTATGTCCCTTCCTTTTTCGGGTTGCATGAGGTTATGGCGGCACACATGTTCGCTTCCCAGCAGGCAATTATTAGCCCTCTGGATGCCGAGATGCAATTGCCCTTTGTTGAGATGGATCGACTGTTTCGTTCATATTCCTATGTAGTGGTACCACTGTTATAGGCCTTTCACCATTGCGTTCTTACTTTAGGCTGAACACTTGATAGAGCACCAGCGGATGCACTCCGACCCACGTCCGTTCGCCTGTCCGTACCCTGGCTGCGGTGCTCGGTTATCAAATGATAGCTTGCTATCGGTGCATACACAATTGCACCAGCCGGAGGAGCCAGCGACGGTCTATAAGAGACATTGCGCGAGCAGGACCCCCAGGACGACTGAAGGTAGCTCTTCGAGAAAGGAGGTTCCACTTTCCACGGCCGTTGTCGATTGTAAAAGCCCACGACAGCAGAAGCAACAAACTGCTGATCAGACCATTCAAGAATTCCTTGATAACGCGAACTACGGCGGATCCAATGGACTAGTAAGTTTCAGTGGTAGTTTCATCGACTTAAGGTGAAAATACTCGGGTACAGCTATTATACATTCGGATGTCAATGACGTATGTACTAATATTATAACATCTACAAGGGACTCTCGTATTGAAACCATAACACTGTGTGAAAGTGATAACTTTCGTGTTATGTGTTAACATATATATATATAACGTATAACCTACTAACGATCTTCTTGATGTGGTGATGCCTTGGGTGTATTTCTTTACTGATTTCTCGTGGGTAGCATAGCACTGGAGTGATGAGACAATGTGAAATCAGCTTCATCGAGGATCTGAGGCCTAGATATAGTCTACTGGGTAATCTCGTTCACTTGGAACTTTAGAGTAGAGAAAAATTATAGTAATATCTCTGGATAGTAAAATTACATGCCTGTGGAACTTTGTGTATTCCGACTTGTTCAAGACTAAGATGCGTTTCCATTGTAGTCTATCTATTCAATAACATTAATTTAGAGGAGATATACACTCCGTTTATCTAATAACAGAAGCGCTATCTATTATATATCGTCGATAATATTTATTCAAAGCAACTTGTGTATAGAAATATTTCTAGAATTGGGATGTCCATGAGTTCGCATCGATCACCAATTCTCTTTGTAGGAGTGATGAAGATATTGTCGGATAGGGTGCAAATCTGACCGGCATTCATTCTTACTCTCTTGTTTGACAATATTATTGTCTGAGAAAGGAGTAGATGTTGCGGACCACAATGGCCCCAAGAATGGTCCGTTTTTATGAGGCGAAAGTGACCTTTGACAGCCTCTATTATTAATTAAGCATTAGCTTAGTTCCTGGTGTCTCTAAGAATAGATATTCGAGGGAGTTGAATTAATACAGGGGTAAATTACAGGAGCATTGTTATCTATAGTATATAAAAATAATGCAAATTGTTGAATATTTCTTTCCCAGAGTGGATATCCAGTCATTATTCGAGTTGATCGAGCGGCTACATCTGCTTCTGAGGTGGTTCGAATAGAGGATATGAAGGTCATCGCATCCTCGATATGCAACTAAGGATAACCTTGTTTCAAGGACGACAGCTTGGTTTGCTTTATGTCCTGATCTTGCGCAAATAGTATACGGTTGGATATCACCGTCCATATACGACCACATGCATAGATTATATAGCTATATGTGTATATAGATCGTCACATATTCAAGTGCTCAGGTGCCACTTGAAAAGAACTACAGCTGAGCCCCGGGCACTGTTTCGTACCTTTGAAAGAGGTCCCCAAAAATAGCAGCGTGCTTATGGTATTGTGTTTCTATTTTGCAGTTCGACGCTTCTGCCTCCCCGTCTTGCAGTTGTACAGTCTCTGGTCGAAGCTCACAAGCTTTATTCTCTTCTCTCTTTGGCTGTTTTGCTCATGAGCTATGTATGTGATGTGTTCGTTTGAACAATGCCTACTTTCTGCTTTCAACCGCGTAGCCATTTGATAAACCTCCGCTGTGAACCTCCGCTTGGCGAATATCAGATGTTGACCACTTCCAGCGATCATCAATCACAATGTCTGTCAATTCTATTCCAATTGCTATCGTAATTGCATACTCGTTTCCGAGGTGCTTTCCGACTGGAGCCTGTTTGTAGAGTGGGTAAGCGGAATGTTTTGATTGTTCTCACGCCAAGTTCAGCTTGAAATAATGCGAAAAAGTTCCCCCGAATTCACAACCAGCCAACTAAATGGTGGTGGTGAAAGCATTCATGGGTATTATTAGTGTCTCTAACGATACCGCTGGGAGATGAGAACGAGAAATCCAAGAGTGTTGGGCTCGGAGTGAAACACCCATGACTTGGTTCAACTTGATGATGAATGACCATGGCTTAGTTTTCTGAGCGGAACTCTGTGTGTTTGAATGAAAAACCAATTTCACATATTGCAGTATTGAAAGACTGCCACAATTCTACATACACTGGCGTAACTTACGTATAACTTACATATTATTATCAGCATAATGATATTGGGGCTTAATTTTGTTTCGGCCCCTTAATTGATTAATGAATCTCTGATCTTTCATCCTTGCTGCTAGTTATCTAACACATCAGATAACAAACCTCATCGTATACAACGACGTGTAAAACGTTATCAATACAGTGGTGTGCATAAACTGAAGACCCCCCCATATTTCAACAAATCGTTACAAAAAATACACATTTGAGGCATTTATTTTGTATTAGATTAATGTACGTGTCAAATAACACACACACCACAAAGAACAGCGCATATGACGGCGCAAACAGCCTGCTACAATGAAATGTGTCATTTTTCGGGTGTGCAAAATGTTAAGTCGAGTGTTTTCGCTGGGTTTAGTCTCGCCTTTTTGTGCTAATTAATGCCGTGTGGCACGCCCTCACCTATTATAACGTTACAGATTCGATTTGGCATACAATCAACGGTATTTAGCAGAATCTGGACGCTGACCCCTTCCCAGGCCTCCAACAACGCCTCTTTCAGTGCTTCCACAAATGTATGCTGTGTGTTCGACGCATATACTCGTCGGATGAGAATGCCTAAGAGGTTTTCCATCAGGTTGAGATCTGGAGAATACGCTGGTCACTCTAAGGTTTTAACTTTGTGCCGTCCAAACCACTCACGTGTACTCGCGCTGACATTAATTGTTGGGAAATAATTGGCAGTTGATGAAATCTGGCCTAAACGGTAGTGATTATCGGTCAACTTCGGCTGATAGTCCTCGCTATTCATTCGAGATGAGATGAAAGCGAGTGCGAGTTTGCCAATCTCTCCAAACCATAAAGAACGCTCCGCCGAAATTGAGAAATTCGAGAAATACCGCGGCTCTTTACGTACATCATGCCAATAACCGTTGAATCCATCTAGCCCATCCAAATTTAACTTCTTCTCGTCACGGAAGACGATCTGAAACAACATAGTACCGTTTAGATAGATGTGCACCCTCAGGATATTATTCAAAAAACGTTGCCCCGATATTCACCAGTGTCCAGTCTTTGTCCATATTGTTGCGGGCGAAGTGTAGTTGGGTAGTCACGTGGCGTTATTGAAGACGACGTATTGTTTTCAGTTGCACCCGTATGGTAGGCGGATAACGCTGAATTCTAATTAAAACGGCTAATCTATGAACCCGAAGGTTTAACTCTTGCCAACTTGCTTCACACGTTATGGTCGAATTCAAGTCCAGTCGACAAATGCGCATGGCAGTTCGCTGGCTGACCTTTTCTGGACATCCTTTGGACTCATTAGTACCATAAGTCGACGGACTGCGTAAATAATTTCGCACTACACAACGACTTTTGCCAATTTCGCTGGCAATTGCAGCCAGGGTCTTTCGTGCTTGTAAAGAGGTAATAACTGCTTTCTCCGTACCAGTAAGGCTCGAAGCGTCCCATGGCTACAGCACAGCGTGAATGCTCAAAACAAACTGGATAAACTCAGCTAAAATACTCGATAACTGAGGGCTACTTATAATTTTGCACACCCGAAAAATGGCACATTTCATTGTAGCAGGCTGTTTGCGCCATCATATGCGCTATTCTTTGTAGTATGTATGTTATTTTACATAATCTGATACAGAATTAATGAAATATAGGGCTGTCTTGACTTTATGCACACCACTGTATTATTATTATTGTTATTCTAATAGAAAAATGATCCTCAATATCATTATTTCATATTTGCACTTTTGTGGCGAAACACATTGAAAATATTTTCTCTTCAGCCAAAAGAAGAGGGTGCATATAACTACGACAAAAATTCTGAAGTATATATTGCGCAGATTTAATTATTGGTAAATTTTCAAGTACTCATAGATCGTTATTAAAGACCCGACTCAATATTAGAGGGGTGGAAGTGGATAAAGACCGATTTCGCCTCGCTTGTTGACTCCTGGAAGTCGGAGAGATCGGTCTACTTATAATACCTGACGTGTCATCAGTATACTAGGTGGGTCAATAAGCTTCTTGTATAACAAGGAAAACGGTTCTTCAGGGGAATTATGTTAATACATTTATTCAATATATACACTTCCTGAAACACAGTGCATCCAGTCCAGCGATTCCAAGTGCTTTTATCCCGTTCAAATATGACATTTTTTCCATCGTCGCAAAATTCTCTTCCACGGCGACGCCTTTGTATCGTTGGGTTGAACCCCTGCAATGCGATTTGAGATTTTCAAAGAAGTAATTTTAGCTCGGGGCCAGATCTGGAGAATGGGGATGGATACGGCTGACTATTTTGAAGCCGAACTCTACCAGTTTAGCTATAGTAAGATGCGGCTTGTAAGCAAGTTCAAATCCTGGTGGAACAGCACCTTCATCTGTATGCCAGGTCGATTCCTAGCTGTCACGTTGCTTAAACGATCCAAAAGTTCGGCATAACATTCTCTGGCCGTTCTACCATGGCCTAATCGTCGATTAGAATAATTCCATTTGTATCGCAAAACGCAGTGCACAAAACCTTTCTGGCCCCTTTGCTCAGTCCTGACCCTTGTCGGCGACCTTCACGAATTGTTTGGTTTCGTGTGTGTAGTGGTGAACCTAGCTGTCATCAACGGATATGAATCGGCGCCAAAACTCCTGAGGATTTCCCTTTATCTGCGCGAGACAGCGCTTGAAAAGCATCACTCTGAAACTTATTATTACACGGTCCACAGTCAAGCTGTTGATACCCAGATCGCGGCACATGATGGAAATAACTGAACCCTTGCTAATTTAGAAAATGAAAATTTAATTAAGGTGTGTATGTGTATATGCTGCAATGACGAGAGGGTGTGGCCAGCAATAAGCAGTAGCAACGGTGCATACGGCGGTAGCGCTGCGTAGTACAGAGAGTGTTACCTGATTAGCATAAGATGGATGATGGAGAGTAGTCGTTAACAAGCCGCTCAGCAGTGCAGTGTAGCCCCGTTAATAACCTCTACTGTTAAGTCACCGAACTGTTTTTCTTCTGTCACTAATAGCTACCCCAGTTGACCCCACTCAACTCCCTACGAACTGACAATACTATGGGCAGACTCTTCCTCAATTGCATCTCACGTCCTTTTTATCTGGGCTCCAAAACAACTCATTCAGTCATTGAAAAACAATGCTACTGCTGCATCAGTGTTCAATAATCCGTACTTAGTGCGTAGTTCCATGCTGGGTGCTAGCGAGCCGGCGCAGTTTAACTGTGCGACAGCTGAGTTCTGCGTTTATGATCGGTAGTCGTCTTTCACAACAGCCCGAAAGATGCAACGGCGGTCCATTTTAGCGGCACAGTCTGTCAAGTCGCTTCCATTCGAAAATGTCACGAAAACAGACGACACCACCACCGATCGGCTTTGTTGCTCGTCATCTGCCGTTTTTAGGATCGCCCTTCCCACCAAAGGATAAACCTTCCATGAGCTGGTCAGCCAAGCATGCCGACACAAAGAGAAGATAGAGATGAACCGATAATAAGAACACTATTGCTTTTCGCCTCTTTTAAATACTGGAGCTGCTCTGCAGGTTCTCTTGAAAGCCTGTGATAGCTCACGACGAATTCGGTATATTAGCTCGTAGTTAGCCCATAGCTGTCCTGAAGAGAGTCTACAAGGGTGCTTCAACGCTCCGATTAGCAAGCGGTAGCCAAGTGGGAGAATTGAACAGGGAAGAGAAGAAGTAGGAGGACATATGCCTCCTTTCTATTCACTTTCTGTTGTGAATATTTATCATGTTTATACACATTCTCTGCAACAACTTGTACAACTGCAGTTCCGTCAATATACCTCACTTGAATGAATAAATTAATGATGTCTCGAATTCCCCTCTTCGCATTGTTCTTCGACTTGAAGGCAGCATTCTACTCGGCGCCGAGGTACCACGTCTTAGCCCTCTGGCGGATGTAGGGTCATAAACCTTCCTCGCTCCCCCATTGTTGCTCTTGGCCCTGCTGAAGGTCCTGTTTGGTAGAATGAAGGGCTTAAGGGTCAAAGTCTGGTCCAAGTCACCTTTTACGCAGACGACCTGTCACAGTGTGGTGGTCACAGTAGGTTCTAGGTACAAAAAGCGTTGGCCAGGCTGTATATAGTTGTCACGGAGCTGACTGTCAATCTGGTAGACGGAAGCAATCATATTTAAGGATGGAAGTTTTAACAGAATTGCAGCGGGCGATGCCGTGCATCTTACTAGCAACCGTATTATATTGCGTTCGTACACAGGTTCCCATAGCTAGCAGTGTTATTCTCATCCACCGGCCACTCCTTCGCGCCGTACATGTGTAGTAGAAAGATGCAGGCATGCCATCGCAGCTCCATGCAAGACACCGAACCGCCTCTCGATCAGAGCTACACTACGCGGGTTTGATATAATTATCGCATCGGAGTCGGCGAGAGCCAGTCCTCCTCGCTGAAACGGCATAGACGTTTCATCGTTGATGCGATGTTATTTTAGAACGTATCGAATTCTAGTGGCCAGAGAGTGTTGAAGGTGAAAACAGCTTGCCGAGTTTATGACTGTCACTCGCATATGTAATAGCCTAGGGGAATCCGTGCCTTCTCTGGATTGCAGCCGGAACGTCCTTCGCCAAAACTCGAGGTAGGACAAGAATATCTCTTTGGGCGAGTTCTGTTGTCTGCTCGAACCCACGATGTTCAACCATGTCAAAGCTAAAAGTACTAGGTTCGTCTGCGGTAGTCTAGAAGTAAAGATAATCTGCGGAGGGACGTTCCGAATGCGTGAACTCTATAGAACTTTATCTCGCAAAGCATATCGAACACGGTTTTGATGTCCAGGAGGATTGCGACTAATTACTGCCCTTGTCTCGATACAATAATTTCAATGTTATTAAGTAAGATCTTACAGGCAGAGAACGTCAATCTCAATCTTCGGAAACCATGTATTTAGTATGAATACATGCACGCAAGTATTCAAGCTGTTGTCCAAGCTACCTCTGATGCCTTGCTGGACAAATGTAGTAGGGAGATGCGGTGCGCTATCGTAGATCCAAATAGGGAACTGTCCTCCTGTAAATCTGAAAATGCCGACTTCATAATTTGCGGATTTATTAGCTTTCATTTATGAATTTGACTCACTCCGACGGGTCCGCAACCTCGGGTCCGCAACCTCGTCCAAGTTCTCGTCAGTCCTTTCAAAGATCACTAACAGTGATGTCAAATTTCCTTGTACATTTTGGCTTACGTCATGGTTGACGTCATTCCACAACGTCGTCTTTCATTAATACGAAATGCGGTCAGGAGGAAATTCAGCAAATATTCAATAATAGCAAATATTGTTGCAAATAGCCTCGTCCATAGACCAACCCGTTTTGAAAAGCATTGCAGGCAACGCTAGACGTATGCAGTCCCTTAATAGTCGTCCCTAATGAGGCCAATTATACGGACCACTACTAAGTATAGCTATTTTGCCGCGACAACGCTCGAATGGAGTTTTTTTTGACGAAATACAGACATCGCTATATGTGCCCCGCTTTTCGAGTGAGTCGTTCTCCGTCCTAATGCGTTTCCAAGGGACATTGCCGCCCTTATCCTTTGAAGAACGTATCTTGACGAGAAAACCCACATCATTTGTTTTGAAATGCCACTTCTGCGTGCAGGGTGCGCTCGTAGTTCCACGTTCACATATCAAACAGTTCTACTATGTGTACAGCTTATAGACGCTTGCAGTTCTCATTCAGTGTTGTCATTGATGTTGTGGTTTTAGTTCCCTTGCACTTTCACATATAATATAGCGCAATTTTATATGGACTTTTGTAGGTATTATACAATAGATCTATCATAGTTTCTGCGCTTTTTTCGAGATCCAGGTTTCTGACCAGCACACAATCACTAAGTAGAGGAATTGAAACCGCTTGGTATTCTCACCTGAGGTGCTGGAAGCGGTTACGCCGTTGCGCCCAAATGGCTTCATTGTCGACTGCGGCCAAAGTCAAATGCGATGTAAACAAAAAGGGTGGCTTTAGCAGGTTGAGGCGTTTTGTCATCCACGTCAACTCCCTGGACTGGATCGGAACCCTTTCTATGGGGATTGGAGTGCCCCCGGTGGTGTCCGTGCGTTTGAAGAAGATTTCGTCCTGTACAACAAACAGGAGCATCCAAGCAACATCGACAATGATGTTGCTTGTCGATTCGATCCGTGCCGCCTCTCGTACGTGTCCCCCCCGTTCGGGTAAACTCGAGCACGCTCCGATAGGAGCTTTTACAGGTTTCAGCGCCAATTACTCCGTCTGTACCCCGCGGCACATCTCGTCTAGCAGCAGACTAATTAGAAGGCCACTGGTTGTTGCTTGACGATTGATTACGTGCTGAGTGCCGCTTTGCCCTATCACCAATGAAAGCAATGGCCGCATCCAGTGAACTCGAAAGGACAGAGTCATTTTTGATCGCAAATCGTCTGGCCAAATATAGCACAAAAACGAACGAGTGTTTGTCGGGATAATTTCCCGAGAAAGAGCTTTTCGCTGTGTGGCGAACTTCTCTCTTGGTAAATCTTACGTGTTCCTTTAAACAATTTAAATATAGCAATATGATATTATTTTAGATACATATTCTCTTTGCGGGCTATTTCACTGAAATCCACATACATAAGGGTGTTGCCGTCGACGTAATTGCCATGCAATTATATTACCAGAATGTAACTAATATAGATACCACACTACCGGCTGTCGCTTACTAGCGTCTTTGGAAGGCTTGGTTAATGAACAATAGGCTTGAGTTCAAAACTCAAGTTGTAAACTCAATCTATACGACGCAAAATGTGCTCATGATAACTCTGATGCTGTGCATTTACCGTGTATACATGTAGTGTCAGAATTATACCAGCAAATATGAATAAATGACGAAATTTACGCACTGTTGCTGGTTTAATTCATTCAGAACTCATACTATTTTGTCATTGAACCGATGAGCCGATGTAGTAATTGTAGTTGCGGGTCTATTACTAAAGCTAGTTGTTAGCTTTGCTTAGACTCCTAGTATACGATTGATTTTCCTTTAGCACCATAGAATTTCGAGTATAATCAAGCAAAGTAGAATCTTAGAATTTGCGGACAGACAGAGCGAGGGTTTCGAAATAGGCCTACGGTCACATTCGAGATCGGAAGTAAGTAAGCCTACATCTTGGGTCAAAGTAGGCTTACGTTGAATAGACAAATAGATCAACAGTTATGTGTATGTAGAAGCGATACTTAGATGACGATTATTAAAATGTGTTTAATACTATACATTGACGCACAAAGTTCATCAGCAATCCAAAATTATGCCTGGTTCTTTGTTACAACTGACCAAAGACAGTTCACAGTGCGACGTGTCTCTACCAAACGCGATTTCAAAACTGTCAGACACCCAACATAAGCTGCATGAGATACACAAACACATGTGTAACACTTTGACATAATATAACATCGGTATCAGCGAGGGTGTTCTTTACGGTTTCAAAACTCACATTCTCCTTGGTAACACCCCCGCTATATGAACAGTGACAAACAGATATGGGCACATCTTGTCGGGAGCGAGCGACTTACTGCACGGCGACGTTGTCACCGAAGAATTAAGCGGTTTAATCCCGATGGGATTAGCAGCGTCATCGGCCCCTGTTCGACCGATACGTGAAACGACACGCCATTAGGCAACGACGCGTGCAACCCTGACCGAGCTGTTGATACAAACGATCAGCTGATGGTCCAGCTGTATTTCGAAATTAGCATGATGCTCTTCGAGGACGTCCCCACGAGGCGGAATCGCTCTCGAAAATCATCGATCTGATGAGCAAGCGGTTGTTCCGCAAGTAGGTTGTGTCCAGCGAAAAAGGACCACTTTAAAATTTTTATTTTATTTTTTTATTTTATCGAGAACTAAAGCGTATTGCATTGCAGTTCCGAAAATAAACTTGATTTTGAAGCTGAGACTGAAAACAGTGAGAATCGTCTCGATGTCAACGTGAAGGCAAGCAGCTTCTCTCAACGGTCTCTGTCCGTCCCAGTACGACCGAGGTAGCTTCAATAAACTGTTTTGCCGAAGTCATAAGTACATCATGTGTGTTGTGTCTACTATATTGATTGTAGTGGCTGGATGCGTCAATTACAGATTGCTTCACCTATGAAAATATGAACAAGGTTCGCGACAATGATTGGTTAGTGCATGGCCGAGCCGTGTAAAACAGGAAGGAAATAAGCATATATGAATATCAAATATGAATTCATACCCAATGTAACGTATACCCATTGTCATCTATTGAGAGAGCTGAATCAAGCACAATGTCCATGTGTCCACGATCACGCTGAAATGGTACGTATGATGGCGACAACAATCACTACAGTCTATAGTATTTATTTATACATAGCATTGTGGAACATATATACAAATGTAAGTAGACATTTAAATGCGGCCCTATCTGTATTCCTGTTTAAAACGAATTGTCTAAGCAGGTGTACAACAAGTAAACTCGATGGCAGTGTATGTTAATAAAAATGCTTTTAAATCGAATCAGCTAAATAGTCAACTGCAGATATATTCAGCATATCAATAGCTATTCACCTATTTATCTGACCTGACTCTGATTTAACCTAAACCTTTATTGCGGGGCATGGTAGGCATAAGTCGAATTAATTCACCAGTGAACTAGAGCCAACTTCGCTTGTCACCCGTAACTAGTTCTTAAGGACGATCTGAGAAAGAGGCCGATATAGCTTCTGGGAAGTGATCGAAGCATTGCTATCACGCCGAACGTGAATTCAGTGCTGCGCGGCCACTTGTATGTCTACTTCGAGATTAACGAAATTAAATCAGACGAAATTAACCTTACTTTACTAGTATTTAGTTACGTTTTTGAATGGATTCTTACCTACTGACGGTGCCAATGGAAGCTGTGTCCAATGGTGCTATGTTAGTAAAAAACAAGAAGCGTTTTTTCTCGAACAAAATAAAGTCGTCGATTCCTTTCCATGGAACCGTATTGGTATTGTGATCCACCCCCTTGTACAGTTGTAACAAGTTTGGTCAATAATTATCGTAACGATTGACCTCTGTGAACGGCTATATATCATACGGCGATATATTTATATCCTAGCAACGAACGTGCGAGAGCGAAATGTGCTTTGTGGTTCGGGTGTGTTCACTGTAAACATATAATCATAACACTGGGACAAGATCGGAATAGCGAATAAATTGTAACCGCACCGGACCTATTTTTAATTTACTACTCGCAAGACGAAAGGCTATTTCGATACCAAGATCGTATGTCTAACTGAATGGATAAGTAGCACACTATGGCAAATTGATAGACAACGATGGCTAAATTCACTCATCTAAAGTAAATGTTCCAGGCTGACTCAGAGCCTTAAGCATTTAACGTCCACTGTACAACTGCTTTCGGCATTGCTTCATAAGACGGACCCCTTTACACACAACTGTGCAACCATCTAGATGTCTGGGCGTTATTTCTTTTCTTAGTCGTCTTTAAAAGCAAAACACACATATTCCACCAATCAGATGTAAACCTCAGCCTTCTGAAGACACAACTGATCGGCACACCTGATACAAAATGCAGGCGATACCTCGCTCAACTTTTTCGATTATATGAAGTAACGCAAAGAATGCATTTAATTACTTACTGTGTGCCACATGTGACCAGAACCCAGCCATCGTCCACTTCGGCGTTGGCCAGCCACAAGTAGGTTTGCATCTTTGTCTCGGGACTGAACAGAATCCAGCTCTCGTTCTTGGACTCAGTACGATAGCGTTATACTTTGTTTAGTCCTGGTTGCCCGCTTGTATCCCCCGTACCTCGTAAGCGACGCTGGAAACGAGCACAACGGTGACGGGTGTCGTCAACCTCATCGTGGGGCCTATGTGCGTCACTAGAATCACAAGTGTAAACCGTACACCGTGACGTAGGAGAACGACGGTGAGTTTTTCTGCCATTTGAATGACACACCACGTCATACTCGACATATGAACGTATTTAAGGTTGCTCCATTGAGAGCAAGTGTTCGAGTCGAGTGATGCTCTTCAAAATCGAATGGTGCCCCTTCTGAAGTTGATTGGCGACGGAAGGCAGCGCGACTGCTCAGGGTTCTACAAGATCTGTGGCCTGATACTACAGTGGGTGTTGCACAGTGATCCACTCATGTGAAGGAGCAATACCGAATTTGATACTTTAGTAATTGGTGTAGTCGAGGCTGCTAAGGACGTTTTTGGTGACACCACCGTTGCCGAGAAAGTTCAAGGAGAGTAAATGATAATTGACCATCTGTTGGCCCTACCAATGACGCTGCATAATTGGCATATGCTCAAGGGATTGTTATCAAGGACATGCAGACAAGCATTTTACGAGTAGTTAGGTAGACATACTCGCACGTTCCACAACAAGTGTCCACGCAAGTTCCAAACCGTCACTTGAAGAAGGGAAACACAAATTCTAATAAAAAAGAGAGATTCTAACCTGCGAGAGAGAGAGATGTTTCGTTATGTCCATCGAAATAGCGTCGTGCAATAATAGTTATTAGGTAATAGAATAATTATTGCATAAATATGTGGTGGGCGGCCACTTCAGCATTGCGCCATCATTGATTGCGATGTATATTTTATTCTGAACGCGTTCTAAAATCGGACACAAGCACAACATTCGCAACGAGCAATATTAAAGGAGCATAATTGCTGGTATAGTTGGTGGGGTCGCTTGAACGACACACTGCCGATAGTGAACTCCTACCGTACGTTGTAATAACTATGGGATGAACCGAATGGCTTGGCGGACCTCCTTTATTGTTTGCATAATCCCCTAGTGTGCACAAACGACGATATTAACATGAAAACTCCCAAATTTCTCTTCAGGGCGCCCCATACCGAACGAATGCCCCAGTATATAGGGTGGTCCATCTTTTCAGCTTGATAGCCATACGGAAGGTGATCTTCTCCGACGTTGGCCATCCTACAACAGCAGCTATGAGACGTCTTGGAAGAACGAGTTCGCAAAGTACGGGGCTTGCTTAAACTTTTCATTTGCGGATGAGTATTTTAAAAGAGCACTCTTGGTGAACCACCGATAGCGTATAGAGGTCGGGTTTTCGAGTAGAGAGATCACTCCCTCAAATGTAAGGCCAGCACCAACAAGTTTGGGAGAGGCTGCAATACACTGTGAAGACGACCTGGCAGGGTATAATATCTCACAAGAGATCAGGCTGTGTTTTGACTCTGGCGCGCATGAGCCATTGTTGGGTTGTGGCCTACGAATGGGTACCTGTTCCACCACACATATTTGGTACCTGGAGTCAGGAACAACTTGCCTGCCAGCATCGCGCGTACTATTTGACCTCGTCGCGTCGCTAATCGCCTCATATTGGCGCGCCCCAAGGGCGTCTACATGTAAATATAGAAGATAGAGTGAGCTGTTGCTATATCGCTGTGCTCTACACTTGGGCGACCACACACTAGTGCCAGCTATGGACGAGTCGTATTTGCAGGTGCAGATGGATTGAAAATTCAAGGCAGGAATTACGATGGAGAGAACTCAAAAAAAAAATTGACTTCAGTGTTCTATAATGCGAACGATTTTTTATTAATCGTCTAGTACAGATCTTTATGACATAGCCACACAGGTATCCATCTCAGTGTTGATCTACAGATCGTTTTGATCATTGATGTCTTCGTTTTTGTGCAGTTGGTCATTTGCTACCACCGATAATATTATATAAATAGTTAGTCTTACTATGTAAAATTACTTAAAGCAGCGACAACGTCAAGGCTGAAGGTTCTTGAGAGTACTCACCATTTATTTGTTATCTTGATTACCAAGAGATGAAAAGCTGAACTGGGCGGTTTGCTTTCCTCTGGATTCGCTCATTACTGGCTCAACAGGAATATTAGGGGAGTTTTCGATGTAGACCCTCAAACGTCTCTCTCTGCAAAAAGTCCTGCTAAACAAGGGCGGATGCGCTTTGTTGTGGAGTGAAGATATCGTGCATGCATGTGTCTGATAGATATTTAGTAACTAAAGGAACGAGTCTCCCCTTCATTCTCTCGTCGACAATTTCTATCCGCTTCATTAGTTGAGTCCTCGTACGTACGCTTCCGGCATCAGGCGTCAACGGAGGCGCTTATCGCGGATCATCTTCAGCATTGCTTCAATTGCTCTGTCAGCATATCACCTTTTGCTTGCCCGGTCTGACAGAACTGGCCGTACAATATATGCTGTATCGGTTGCTATGTACTGTACTCGTCGCTTCATACCTATACGGATACAAAGGGTTGGCCAACAAGTCCTTTGGCTTTGCAGCCAATATTAAGGACAGCGTCCGTCGAGGCAAAACCCGGTCGCGGCGGATTTTTTTTTGATTACTCTGCCAGCACTTGTATACGACGCGTCGCCTACAGCGGAAACTATCGGATGACACGAATATGGCAGGGGGCACTCGGCTCTCTGCCATCTGGCGTGCCCGTGTACCACTTTTAAGGGCGGATATTTCGAGGGCGGATGGTGGCATCCAAGAACCATTCTGAAGGGATATGCCACCGTGTAGCGTTGACTTTGCTGGTGTGAACCTTCCCTTACTACCGAAAGCACTTAGGAGCCACTGCAACAGCCATACAACAGGCTTACTCGCACACCTAGTGACCCGCCACTGTGGAACTCTGGAAAGCTACTACGACCAAGGACTCTTTTATGACGGGAAATTTACATTTTTCTCAAAAACTCGCTTCCCGAATGAACTCGAATCTTGGCGACAGCCACGCATACGCTCTGAAATACTGTATTTACTAAAGAAAGATGCTCCCCCTCAATCCGGAACGAGAAAAAAGGAGCTAATATCATTGATATGTGAGGAGCTTTTATATATAGCCCCACCCCCGCTTTACGCTGCACGTATACGCTCAATTCAGGTCGTCACAATTCAAATTTCATATCTTTCTTTTTCTTTCTCTACCTCTCTCTCTCTCTCCCTCGGTCCCTCTTCTCTTGTCCCCGAACCCTTAGACGCGGGTCCGGGCGAAAGTTCCTGACCTCGGTTCGCTTCGAGGGTGGAAAAAGAGAAATCGGCGCCTCACAAAGGAAGCACACAGGAATCTCACTATAGTCACAAGTCCCACCTCGATACAGGCTGCACTCGTCGATAGGAGAGCGTGTCCTTGAAGAAGTGTCACTTTGCCAGCGGCAGCTGGGTGAGGTGATGAAATTTAAATGAAATTTTGTGGTAAACAAAAATCTTCTCTGAGCTCATGCAACAATAGCCCATTATACACACACCGCTGTGCGTACGATAAATTATGCCGAGTTCAGCAATGAGATCATCGTAATGGGGAGCTCATTTGTACAGATAATCTTTATCTTCGGCACGGGAGCAGAATTGGGTTTTGCTCATAAATAATAAGCCTATGTGTGATAGTCATAGTGCACTGTGTTTGAATGAGCTATCTACGTATAGAAGCGATAGAGGGTCAACAGATTAGCCATTTTTTTGCTAATTCGATTTAAATGCGCTGGATTTAAATAGCGAAACGAATACGCCCCACTTACCGGAGTTCGTGGAATTGCTCATTCTAAACTGTTTTTCGAGCTGACCCTCAGCTGTTCCCCTATCTGACAGGCCTCAGCTCTTAACCTTTAGGTATTACCTGTCGGGGCCACCTTTGCTTATTCGATGCCTTACTCGTACCTGAATTGCTCATTCTAAATTTGGATTAAATGTCCCATACCCTATCTACGCATAACGGGTCTTTATCTGATCATGACTAACGGCCATTAGGGTACCTTAGCCAATGAAGAGTGTCTTACGTTCAGCCCAGCTGCGCATATATTACGTAACTACGATAGAGCTTCAAGATGTTTAGAGCAAGTTAATGTATCGGTAGTTGTCAGCACTCAACTTACAATATCTGGCGGACAGCCATTGCCGAGTGCCCTCGTGACCTTAAGTCGACTGACTGCCGGTAGAGAAAGTGAAGACGGACTACCTAGTTCAAATCAGGTTTGCGCGCTTCGTTTTCTCTCGCAGCAATGGCTGTTGGATTTTTATCACAATCAGTGCTAAGTTACTTTTGCGGTCCGCTCGACACGAGGGCGACACGAGCGTGGCTGGTTAGGGACAATTAGAACCTCAGGCGTAGTTAAGGGTCCGCTGCTCCGAATAGCGTTCGAGTTCGAATGCCGTCGGCAGTATAGGGTGCACACAGGGGCGTTGGGAGAGAACGGCTTAGTTAGTTCGAGTGGCAATGCTTCCCGGTGAGATAGCCGGGAGGCAGGTCACTGTTAACTGGATATGTTTTGCCAGCACACATTCAATATAATAATGAAGGTTTTATGTAAATAGCGCCGACAAGAACGAACTTGACACGTTATCGGTGTATACTGGAACCCGTTGCCGTAAAGTCTATACATTATTAATAGTATCATGTCCAGTCTTCACGATTCGGGAGAGGCAATCGTGATTTGATTAGTCGATCGTGGTCGGTAGGTTTGTTACTGCACAGCCGTCTATGCAATGGCATCCACTTAACAGCATAACATAAGAATATCAATCAGCTTATTATGGCCATTCGACAAGAGAATCCAGTGAGGATCGACGACGGAATGTCCCTTCTGAGGAATTGGACTGACAAGCGCATCGCTATGTCCGATCCGCTACACGTTGACCATCGTCAATAATTTGAAGTACCTGGGTGGGATCATGCCAACTAACGGTCGCTTCTTCACGGAACACATCACGGACAGAACGGTCGCGAGTGTCGGAATACAGTTGCTGTCAAAGCTCTCTTTGCAGACTGCGCTGAAGCTGTTTGATATCATGATTGCGCCCGTTGCCTTCTGCGGGCTCAAGTTACTTTGGGTGAGAGGGAGGATTCGATGTTACTAGGGAACATCTTTCTCTCTCTCATCTCGAGCAGCTGGACCGGGTGAAGCTAGAATTTCTGAAACGCGTCATAGGGTTACACTGTCCGACACGGAATAGATGAGTGTACCTCTTTGGCGATACTCCCCTATTTGGCGAAGATCTGAGGCGTCGTTTTAAGCTACCAGTGACGAAAGCTTACTCCGAGTTCATTGAGATGTGGCAATCATTCTCACTGACCCGCTGTCCCGCCAACAATCATAAGCATCCTTATTATCAGAAGTATATATAGTGCCCTGTTTAAACGAGCTGACCCCATCACGTTTTGTTGCTTATTGTTTTACCCCATTTCACTGGCATCCCCATTATACTTGGTACCTAACTATGTATAACACAATACCGTATGAAGAAATGATGTAAATAAATAATGAATGTACATCTATGTAATAATAATAATAATATCACAACATCAGTAACAGCATCATAAAGTCAAAAATAGCATCACAACATCGGCAATAACATCATAACCTCAACAATCATATCATGGCATCAATATTAATATCATAACACGAATAACATCGTGTAACTAAACATTACTGGTGGGTGGTGATGGTGGTGGTCACGACGCCACGCCCGGGTGAGGTTACCAGAGACGGCAGTTGCGGGGGCCCGCTATGCATCGCAGTAACGAGTACTAAATACAATATACTGTTACACACTAGCTTGTGGCAAGAGTTACGCCCGTTCTCGTTAACGTTGAATGCGCGTAATAGAACAACGGCAATACTCGTACAAGCAATGCAACGTGATCTTTGGCAAGGCAATAGTTTTCCACAAAACGATCTCGTTATTCGATGACAACCGCCGACGTTTAAAGCAATTGCATTTCTCGAAATACCGGGGGATATCCTGTTATGCAGGCAAACCGCTGGCGGAGACCATGATGTCTCGAACAGAAATCTAGAGGCTATGTATTATATATAAGATTAGATGATTAAGGATTAACCTGCGATCTCGCTAGCGTCGCGTTGATGTGCGAGGTTTGAAAGGGGGATCAATACGCTTCGCTTCTCTGGCGTGTTTCTCGATGAAGCTTGATGTTTATTATACATGCTCTAGTCACTCAGTGATTTTCGACAAGAGACATAACAGCGTTTTAGCCGTTTGATCAAAATCATTTATCACTTTAAGGGTTCGAATGACACTTGTCATTTTCAGATGTATTTCCACTGCGTTTTTTTAATGTGTAGTCCACAGCCAATGAGCTCCCGATTCTGAATGAAGAATGTTTGTTTATTCAAAACCGCAAAACGAAGATCCCTCTGACAGGGTCTGTACCACAGCGCCGCTGGAGACACTCCGAGGATAGGGAAAAATATCCTACAAAGTTTCAACATTGAAAAGTCCATGAGTCATTTATCAATGGTGGTGGCCCGGCTATATTTAACTGCTTGAAGTTACTTCACTGTACTTTGAACTTGATATAAACAATCTGCTGCTGTTGAACGAGAGCTGTATACTGATTTGCGGAAGTTGCACTGTTCGCTACAGGTGTACCATCATATTGGATGGAATAATGAAACAGATTGTTTTTATAAAACCTCCTGCTCACCCACCAAAAAATGGTTTGTAGCCAACCGAGAATGTTCTTGGTTTAGAGCACCACAGCTGTTGCCACGAATTGTACAAGATGATTGTACACTAAGGCAGTCAGTTCTGCGACAGGATAGTTGCCTTTTCTCTTCTCATAAAAAACGCTCCGCCTGCTGTCACTCTGTACAAATAGCCCATTTTTATATTGCATGCCGTACGTTCATAACCATTTAAACGCAAGGCCCGCTCTACCAACATAGCACTCTTTATTAGATATGCAATCCGAGCAGATTCGACAGTCCAACCCGTTCGATGTTAGTCCATTTTTGCTTGTGTAACAAGAGAAACAAATCGTAGCCGAAAGTAGATTGCCGCGTGAAGACGTAGAAATAGACAGATATTTTCATCGTAGAGTAGTTAAACCTAACAATATTAACCATTGCCAAATGTGAGACATAAAATAACAGAGGCCAGAATGCCAAAGGATACCCGCAGACACCGACATATTATATGTTCATATGTGGCCCACCACTAGATAGAGATTTGCCACCTCCACAAAACAATGGAGGAAAGCAAAATATATCAAACCATGTAAATGCAACTACATAATACAAATGGAACCAATAGTCATGTGAAAGACCGGCAAGCGTCGACTGTATGGATTAGCTCGTGCTTTGAACTGTTCAATTCGACGGTGCTGTGATCTCCGCAATTGGCCTCTCGCTGATCGCATCTTGTATTCCGTTACGATACTTTCCTTGCTCTTCCTGCCTCTCTAAATACCTGCAGATATTTATATATATATATATATATATATATGCGCGTTTCTATTATAGCGAATGTTTCATTTTTTTCGAGTTTTGTTTGTCTAATTTTCGGCACCTACGTATCTAGCTATATCAGCACGGAAAAGCATGTACCTTGGTAATCATGCTCAGAATGCTTTACTCATTTTTTTCACACTCAATAAAGGAGCGATTATCATGAAGAAATCAATTCGTTTTATTTATAATCTAATAATCGCTGTTATATGATACATGAGCACAAGAAGTATATATTCATATTTATTTATTTGTGTATGTATAGGTATTTATATACCTTCTGTTCACTATTATGTACAATCAATTTATACTGTGAAGATTGCTGACTATATTCTCTGCCATTACTATTATTATTGTCTTTATGTTGCAATATGGAAAATATTCATCTATACCTGCCTTATTTCTTCATGTCATAATCGCATATTGACTAGGAGTTCAATTACTTTGAATCTAGCCTATGGACAAAAAATACATTTCGTAAACCGTTATCACTGCGTCGTCCTCGTCGTCGGGCCCTCCGCGACCTATGCCCCGTTGGCTTGTATGCACTCGGGCACGTGCAGTCACAAAATCCGCCTCATGCGCAGAGTCTCGTCCATTTGGTTCTGAAGTTAGCGAAAAACTTCCCAGAGTTTTATACAGTGCTATCGCCATTGTGGGTTATCACTAACAATTTACAGGTGCTCCGTTAAACGTTGAGGCACACGTTCTAGCAATGAACGTACACACAGAGGGATAGATGGCTGAATGGCCAGATATAGAGTAGATAACTAACATAAAAGAATTATTTCTGCTAATTTTAGACTTTTCTTAGGCTCTTTCAATTGCAAAAATCACTCCCCGGCGACCACTCTATGTCTTCAATGGTCAGACATATCGAATATGCACATTAACGCACGCACATTTTCACACCTGTTTCAGTGCTTATGCGATGTTTATCACACTTGTCTCATGGAGTTCAACTTTATTGATATCTTCGTAAAACAAAAACGCCTTTACCAAACAGGCGTTGCTTAACATGCTGCAAGCAAATATCCTGACAGGAAAAGAACATTATAAAATGACAATAGCAGATGTGATCTCCTACAAAAAATATTTGCTTTTCTAGGTCAATATCGGTATAAGTCCTATTCAACTGTTTGTGTGCGCGGCAGAGCATTTGCGGAGCACATATAACAATTTCTGAGGATGAAGAAAAAATATGACATATAGTGCAAAATACTTTCAAGCTATTTCTTATTACACAAAAGCACCATCACGTATTAGTCATAACGAGAGGTTTGCGCATATCATCTGGGGGAAAATACAACCCATTAAACCCGTCAAAAAGAAAACCCATTATACTCTAGAATATCAACTCTCTCTTTGTTTCGTTGGGGACCCCAGCTCTTCTTCCATCAATCAGTTCTCGGTAGTTATCCGTATGGAGTTATTATCAGGGAGGTCAGGAGGAGAAATCCACACCTCCCCGAGGCCAACCATGTCAGGATTTGAATCTGCGACATCCTGTTTATTTATTCAAGCTGTGTTCCTGGGTACACCCCCCCCCCAGGGGATTTCGAACATTAACTGGGATACGATATCCAACCTCAGGTAACTCTTCACATATCGAGTAGTGAAGCACAACGAATTCACAAGTGTCTCCATGGCATGAGAAACAAATTAACTTCTTCCGATTAGAGGATTTAGTGTATCGTAGATACACTCAAGGGGGCAATTTTTTTGCGCGTATCACGTTGTCGATCATTTATACACTCAGCTAATGACTCGTTAACTGCTACAGGTTTACTATAACGTTTCGGGTATAACGACAACATGCGTTGGACTGTCCGATATCCGAAGGAGTTCCGCCCCGCGGCCCTTGTGGTTTACCGATGGGAGATTCTCCATTGTGTTATTGGTGTTGACAGCAGCCTTTGAGAAGGCCGTCCCAATTCTCGAGCCCTGCTGGGTGTCCGCTCGTCGTAAGATTCGCTGACTGCCAAATAGTACTGAGTTCTCCGAGTGGGTTTGCCGACGTCGATTAGGATTTCGTCGAATTGTTGCCCGTAAGTAGGCGTTACGGAGCGACTTCTGGACGTCTGAATTCATGAAGCAGTAGATCGTCGACACGAGTATTCCCTAAAAGAAAACGAAAAGAAATATTAATGGATGTTTAAAATTATATGAACTGTAAGGACAATAAATGAAGAGTACATTGAAGCCCTTCTGCAGATGTCAAACTGATTAGGATGCCTGCAACGATAAACCTGGAACCCATCGATCCGGTTATCGAGTCCCTGCAAGCAACTGGACCCACTCGGACTACTGCTGAGTGGGCCAATCAGTAGCAGGTAATCATGACAGGCAGCATGTTGAAATATTCGGCGCTCGAGAGATTCACTTTCGTCATGCATAGTTTTTGGCCTTGGCCTTGGATGAAAGGAGAGAAAGAGAGCGTGCCCAGGGAATTAATCAAGGGGATGAGGCTCGATTCCTGCAGATTCAAATGGCAGACAAGGCAAGTGAATCGCTTGTGCACAAAGTCATGAAACATCATTTTTGAACAACATGGATTCGGTCAGAAATAGCTGACTCGAAAGTGCAGCTGTGGACCACTGAATCGTACTCCAGGAAACTAGAGGCCTACAACATTCGTACCTATATGGATTCGAAGATGGATAACTGTTTTGCAAGAGCTAACCGGTAAATCCTGCGCTGGGCGCTTCGATTCCAATAAATCTCTATGTGACGTAGAAATGTCCAGCAGACAAGCACCAGGAGTTTCGAAAGGCAATGGATAAAGCAGGTTTTTTGTACAGCTACCACCTATGGCTTAACAATACGGAGAAGCGAAACGCATTGTATGTGTTGAAATCTAGTGATCAGTCGAGTAGCTCAGTAGCTGGCTGGACCATACCGAAATATTTTCCAAAGGATGACATTTGCAGAAATGAAAAGAATAAATACTGATCGTAGACAAGTACCAAGTAATCCTGATAACAAGCAAAGCAGTATAACATAACAAGCAAACCAGTGTAGTAATAATAACATCATTTAGAATATATCCCGGGTTCATCCCCTGGGATTGTTTCTCAGTGGGGATTAAATGAAGCAGATATCGCTTTCAAGTCGCCCTTTTTTTTTGGTTGTGCATCACGGCACAAGTGGCTTATTGGACCCCAGGACCCTCGTTCGAGGCCCGTACGGGGTTCTCATCTCGTCGCTTCCGGCGGACGTGAACAGACCGCAAAAAGGTCCCAGTGGTTCCTCGCTAGCCCCAGCTCGGTTTTGTTCAATCTGTGACAGGCAGGAAATCAATTGCGCTTATTCAAAATTCTGCTCATCATGGTTTTTAATTTACTTCCTAATACCGTCCTTAAATACTCGTGCTGCATATGCACACGGTTCAACATTCGCATTTACTTTCCTACAGAAAATGACAATAATAATAACTATTATTCTAGACATGTCACACGCGGAGCAACCGTCACTTGAGATAACGGATATGAAATAACTCGCCGGCCGGCATGAATTACTTGATGCCCTTGAATAATGTTGGTGGCGAGCTAAAATATTAGAGCTAACAAAGGCTCTGTGCTAATGAGCATTTATACTTAAGCATTATAAGAAGCTTTCCAACAGTACGAACAATATGAATAAGGTTTTTAATGCTTCTAGTTATTAGTGTTACTATTATAGTATTATTATTTACTCATGTCAGTTGGGCTAGAATTGTACTGAGTGAACAAATATTAATAATTAACGAAGGGTTTCACTTTCACCAAAATTTAAGACTTCCCTTAAAGAACGCTCCATCACCCCAATCTCTAAGCGCACCCAAAATTGAGATAGTGTTTCCTCTTTATAGAGCGATAACAATTATTTCCATTAAAAATTCTCCTCCACGAGTATCTCTTGTAGAGAAGTTAATCTCTCTTCCAATGAACGTAGCAAGTATGAAGACTGAACTCCTGGTCCTCCTGGAGTTCCGATGGCTAGAGCTCTCTAGTAATATTCTTTCAATAATGAATTGTACTTTCTATTTTTAGAATGTTTGCCAACGTTGGCTACATGGGCGGATCGTGTTGCTCCGTGACCGACTTAAGAAGATACTAAAGTATCAGTCATGGTGCAGTTCCAGACGAGGATTTTACCTCTGGAGAACGGAATCAAACACCTACCATCAAGGCGTTTTACATCAGACCTTTATGTTCATGTATAGATGCAGATCGGAGAGCCCTGACCAAGGTTTCGTTCAGAATTCCGTTTTTATTCTTATTACTATTATTATCCTTAAGTGTGATAGATCTGAGAAGTACGAACCTGTAAACGACGATAAAATGAGACCATCGGTACAAAGGCCGCTCTGGTCCCGGGGGGAGGACAACAGCACCAAAACACCGGGTTGCTGGGATTAAATTTGACAATTCACTATAATTGGCCCATACCCTTCCGTCCTGCAGGTGGTACAACCACTGTGCTATCGAATGCTATACTACTACTATCCCCTATACTACTCACATAGCCGTATAGCCGATAATCGATTATCGTTAAAGTGGCTTTTGTCCCCAAAAGAAGAGGTAATCACGTTGTAAGGTTAGGTAGTGGCTAGAAGGCTTGTGGGCGGTAGTAGAATGGTGAGAAAACGGGAACTTCCCGACCGCTATATTATAAGTATCAATCAATCAATTTAACATATATATAATATATATATATATATATATATATATTTATATATATATATATATATATATATAAAATGTAACCTTTGCTTTACATTTTTAATCTGTAATGTTGGTTTGGTCAGAAACTTAACATATTTAAGGTCTTGCACGCACGAAACTGGCACGATCAACTTCCTGGGTTCGAAATTGTAGCACAGCAGGTCCAACTTGCTTAAGCGTTGCGATTTGGAGCTGTTTACGCGGCCTGTAACACCTGGGAGAGCCAGATATTGGCCTCTGCTGGCACCTATTCAAATTTTACTAATGGGGGTATTGTCGCCTCCTCGCCCCCTTCTGGTACTGTTGGCGATGTTCAACAGCACCGCCCTTCCCGGTATCCCTTAGCGCATTCTTTCAGTAAGGGCGGTTAGATGTGTTCAAGCCCAACCACGAGCACCACACTCCTCCTCGCCGTACGGACATGACGTGGTTAGCTGATTCTCCGCTGCTTCCCGTCTTATTCTACTCAGACCTCCTCTCTTCAAGATCTCTGTCCGCTTATACGCTTATCGTAAACGACTACTGTGGTCAATAGAGTGTCTGTATATATACAAGTATTCACGACGCATACAAAGAGTGTACGGTGCCTTCCTTTGTGCACAGTGGTAGCTGTGCCGCAGAAAACATTAGTTGCCACTAATAATAATTTTAATCTCATTGCGAAGATACTGCCCATAAAAGTAAATATGGCTACACTCATATTTGAAGCTCCGACCCTACAAAACTCCCAAACTTGATTCTCATATTGCCTCCTTTACCCACCACGACATGCCCGCAAGCGCCCGCACAAACTAGTAAAGGGCAAACTGAAATAGAAAAGACAAAGCATTATCACCAAAGCATAACGCCTTCTTAGCTGATACGCATAATAGCTGATTAACTAAAAAAATAGCGGTATCAGCTCAGAGGGACAGGTGCTTCGGATGATAACGGGTGTGCCGCAGGGAACTCCGGTGCGAGCCAGTCCGCTACAAGTAAAGCCTATGCTAAAGACTTGTTATCAAATGCGAAGAGGGGCCTGGTTCCAAGAATTAATCAGGCATATCGGAGAGTAACCACATGTTTCTTTAGTACTAGCAGGTTCCATACCCTGGGACCTGAAGGTTACTGACAAAAGAATTAATTGGAATGACATAACCTGGAATAATGGAAAAACATGACGCGAGACGATGAGTGCATGCCAGAAAGGATGAGAAGCCATACCAAATGGCCAGAGTACGAGATGTAATACTGGTAATCCATGACAGGTTTAACCGACCTGGACGTGGGGAGCTCTCTTATTTCCTCACACAGTTTATTGCAGGACCCGGGAATTTTCAGTCCCAGTCAGTTGAAAGGGCTTTGCCACTAGGGGTCCAGAAAAGTAACTCGTCAACGATGGCATTGTTGCGTCCGTCCAGTACATAAGGAGGGTAGGAAGCAGTGGTTAGAAGGACTTCGATTGATCGGAGAAATCTTAGTCGAAAACCGACTAATAGTAATAATCCGCATAATAATAAGAAATGGTGCAGCATGAGATGAGTAGGTAAGTACATAAAATAATATTAATAGGAAAAATAAGAAAATTGAGAATCTTTCAATAATCGGAATAAAATTTAAACTTAAATGCGGGACAAGTTTCTGACGGAACGACCTCAAAACCCCTATAGCGACGCTGATAAAGGAAGTACAAAAGGTACTTCATTTGAAGGTGGGAGTTTACTAAAACCCTACTATGACTCACTGACATGCTAATTGAATCATCAGCATACATTGGTTAGTAGGTATCGATTAGTCCTTTAAACACATCAGGTTACTGGGTGAATTGTCTGCTAGATCATGTGAGTGGTACACCCAACATTGTGTAGGCATACGCCAGTCTCTAGTATCTTCAGCCAGTCTCTAGTACACAGGAAAAACTCACGGAGGCTGCATTATCCTTCTGTGATTTCTGAGCGAGTCGACTGGGTTAATTTCCGTCCTATTGGTGAGGTTAAGGGAGGTAGACACAGAGACGATGCGATAGTCTAACTATGATAGATTATTTAGCCAGAGGGCCTCATGAGGCATTTAGTCATAGAGCCATAAAGAAAGAGCTGCCTAAGATCAGGAGCGTCTTTTTCAACCAAGAAAATCGCATGCGTTTCGGTAGAAGTGATGAATGGCGAGAATAGTAGTTTGCGATGGATCACATATCTCCGTCATATTCGGGCTCCAATTCTACCCATAGGACAATGATAGCTTGCAATCCACAATGGGCAGCTATACCAATTTCTTGCTCTCCAACAACGAGAAATATCCATTCTGTTGAGATGGAGCATGGCTTTCTCCCTGATTAACGAAGTCAGTCATGGTAGACCCTGCTGGCAAAATCACTTTATTGGCAATTTTATTCGTCAGTCACCATGTATCGTGCCGCAGTTCTCAAGAACCTGCCGGAGCTAGAAGCAAACATGAATTGTTAAGGCATAACTGATGACCGAAGGCATTTTTTGAGAATAAGCCTATTTCAGTAAAAAGTGCTCGGATACGTGTAAACCATTTGGGTTCTTGTAATCTTTTGTTTGCTATAGATCCGCATAAGCCACCATGCTGGGCCTAGGGTGAATAAGGAAAGCTGTCCAGGTTAATGAATGCACAATCTGCACCGTGAGCAAAGCAAGGAAATTTCTACAGCACCAAACTATATTTTTTCTGGCCAAGTATGTTGTAGGTGGCCTGCCGCCCAAATGCTCGGCCTTAAGTTTCGCTTTTGACTGCATCGACTTGACAATTGAGCAATATTGTAAGGCAAGCGGACCCATATAATCAATGTGATAGCGAGGAAAATGCAAGAGATCTGATTTCCGCACCGGAAATGTGGTTGAAACATTATTCGTTTATTTGTGCGTCCAATGGGCCACACGGATATCTGAGTTGTTGCTGATGGTAGCTGTTGTGAACTGTCGACATTGCGGCATTACCCATTATTGTGAAAAGGCCTAGCACAGCCGACGCTACACGAATTATTGTTCCATTCATTTTACTCCGCCGCTACTTTTATTTCTCATCATGGGCCATCGAAGCCATAAATTGCCTGTCGTCAGATTTGCCCAAGCGGAACTTCTTCTTTATAGCGATCTACTTCTCTCTAATTATACCTACGGATATTTTTTATGATACGACGAGCTCCGAAACCTACCCAACTCCGCCAGTAATAGTAATAATCATGAACGCCGTAGTCATCATACTCAAAGCAACAATGTAAGCTTTGGCAGGAAAACAAAATTATCAAGTATAGATCAAATTTTGTCAAACCGCGTAGTACGAATGACAATTACAGGATGAACGCGAACGCCCACATCCAACCTACTTGGATCCAGAAGAGGTTTCATAAATGATAATACTACTTTATATAATAAGATTTGCCGAGAGTCAGGGCTCCTTGAAAGAAACGTCCTGCTGCATAGTATTCTTTTATTCACTACATCAGTTATATTTCAATTTCGACCGTTCCTCACAGAGATGGTAGCTCCACCTAGTGCTTTCCAATACAGATATCCATCAGGTATTGATAATATATCCATTGTTGGTCCTGCCTGCTTTTGTAGGCCAGATGGTGGATTGCCCACCGCTTCCTTATACAGAGGCTGCTAGTCTTTCGCCCGTGTCCAAAAAGAAAATATTTATTAAAAGAAGAGGCTCTTGCTCCACGAAACGCGGAACAACGAGTAAATAATTCTAACTTTTGCCGAAGAATTCGAAGAATGAATTTGTGAACGTGGCCGTGGCTAAAACATTTACTATAATATCCATATTTAACACTACCTCACGTCATATCATATACCGACCGAACCAAAACTTCCTCTGCAGCTCGGGAAAAAATAGTGATAGTATAGATGTAAATCACATGTTCCTTGCTAGCATCGGTAAAGGTAAAGGTTATATTCGTTATTAAAGGTGTATTAAAAAAAGTTTATTAAAATAGGTTCGAGCCCCGCTGTGTGACATATAAGAGAGCTTAAGCATTGAAAAATCGCAGCTCCTTTGATAAACCAATAAACATTTAAAAATCGACTCTTCTGGGATTATTCAAGCGGATAGCAATTTTTGAGTAGTTCTGTACGGCTTAGTCATGCTGCATTCAGTGTCATTCAGCATGGATATACATAGCTACGCGGTTACCCTTTGAATGTTGAGTTTCTAAATAGCCGTTCTGCTGTAAGGTGGTGCTAGACATGAATATCGTGTTTATTGGATATTTCTTATTTGTACTCTCCTACCTTATCGCAGATAAAATGATAATCAGCGTGGCCAGAACCCCTCACACAGCCAATCGAACACGCATATGAATGCGTGTTCGATTGACTATACCGATTGATTGATCTATGCCGAAACTGCAATCACATGATACCTAGCAGATATTCTGTTCAGAACTGTCGAGTGCTGTACTCGAATGCCTGCCGTATGAAAACATCCTAGGTATAATTAAGGTGCTACATGTGAGTGAGCGCTCCCAGTGCGCAGTAAAATAACCCTAGTCCCGTTTCCCATGTTTGATCTGGAAATTATAAAAGAATTTAGATAACTGACAGTTCTTTCGAAAAGAAACAAACGCCCCGTACATTGAACGGACGTGTATTGAATAATTCTAGAGTACGTCGGGTTAGTTATCTTACTTTTAGCTTCTCGCCTGCGACTCGACCAAAGGGCGCCTCGTTCTACGACCACAAAACAAAACCCAATTACGTCTGTCATGTATGACACAGCTGTCACATATTGAGCATCAGCAGAGCCAACATTGCATGTTCATGGATAACCACTTTACCTCAATGGTGCTTCAACCTGCTCTGAACTATAATATTTGCCAAGTTGGTTCAAGTTTGACACTTAGTGACATTATTTTTATGTTAGCACCTCGTCTATATCGGCCGATGCATTCTTCTTTATGCGGAGCCACATAAAGCGAACGATATCGGATCGAACTTATGTGAAGAGTAAAGGACGAATCGGCGGAGGATCGAATGAGAACGAATAAGCTAACTGGGACGTGACCAGCAACGCAGAGAAGACCAACAACTTCTCGATAGAAGGTTCTAGAAGCTGGAGGGCAAAAAACGGGTAGTGGTACCTAGATAGAAGCTTATGGCTAAAAAAAACGGAAATGCTTTGCATCTCAAGCACACGTACGCATGTGTGGCTGTAGCAGCGACTCCCGGACGAAACAGGATGACGTCACTTAGACGAAATTTTCATAAGCAAATATCACATATGCAAACGAGACCGAAATGCCAACCGTAAGGCATTCAGCAGGTAGATATACACATATATATATATATATATATAATGAAGAATGCGACGTTTATGTGGGTACGCTCGTGGTATGAGTCTATACCCTCCATCCAACGGGAGCCGTCACAGTGGGTAGACGTTACGTGTACGAATGAGCCTCCATTGAAGAACCAGGGCTCGTGCTGTGCGGAATATGCGCATAAATACTTGAATTTTAGCTCAACGATCAGTAATTGATTGAAAGACCTCGCAATAGTGTCGTGATCCTAAGTGCGCTGTTTTGATGAGTTACACAATTGAACTGGTAGACTCCGAGTAACTCTAATCAATCAATCATATATTTATTTACTTACGGGACTGCCATTGTACAAATGTTTAAGCCCTCGTTAACTAGTGCTACCGCGAGTGTAAACACCACACCTGGCCGGACAGGATGATTATTCGATTTCAAAAAATGCTCAAATAAAAATTGTGCTCGTTCTTTGTATATAGGATAATGTGCGATCAACTAAAAACACATTCGGCTTTATTGAAATTAACTATTGCAAGCAGATATTTATTAGCACTACTACCTGTGTTCCAATCGTTGTTCATAGGGTGCTGGCTCTAAAAAGGCCAATTCCGGTAAAAATAACAACTGAAAATTCAAACCGTTGAGCTCAGAATCAACGTAGTTCAATTAGCTCACAAAATAATACTGTCAGGCCCGCTCGCAAAATTCTGTTGTCATAATAACTCCTCGAAAACTCATTCAAGTATCTGCCCTAAAAATTATCTTCTAAGAGGCCCTATCCTCAGTTTGAGACCGTTGAGCAAAGGCCTGCCCTCAAGCGATCTTAAAAATATAAATATGGACGGTTGCTCTACGGTAATGAAAGCAAACGCCGTGACCCCCTTTTCTTCATGAGCAAATATTCGAATACTCAAGAGACTCTCGTGCTTTAGATATATACATATATAGAGTAGCTCTTCGTTGACTTATATGTGTCTCTGAGTTCTCCTGTCAAATAAGGAGATAGAACCACCGCTTCGAACTGACTTCAAAAAGACAAATTCATCCGATGGAAATTCGAGGAAGCGTTTCTTTAACATTCCCGACCCAAAGTAGAGAAACACCTAGGCCTCGTGAATTACCTCACTACAAGCTAAGCTTTTCACATGAACAGTCCTCATGCAGAAGAACTCTGATGGTGCGTGGCTGTTACAATCAAAAAAGCGACATCAATGCCAACCATTGTATTGACCAAGCTATTACGATTCAAACCTGAAGGGAATCACCGTAAACGAGATCAAAACAATGATCAATGAGCAACCAATGAACGCGAGATCCTTTCTAGCGCTGTCTTGACATTGTATTTGCCTGCATAAGTAAACATATGCAAAGGAAATTGATGTGCACGCCAATTAAAAACCGTTGCTGTTTCAATCGATCTTGTTCCGTGTATAGTGGTGGGCCATATTGGACTAACCATCCAACTATTAGTGCCTATCACAGTTAGCAATAGATCAATAATGAGAGTCTGAAGTAATAGTAATTTAGTCCTAAACGAAATGTCCAAGTTCTCAAGGCATTCACTGAGTAGAAGACTCACGCTACCGCGGCGACTTCCACTGAAGCAATAAAGCCCGGTGTGTCCATGATGGATTTTTGCTTTCAACCCTTTTTGTTGGCAGTGTCAACAACTCTCGGGGGTCAACTGCTCTATGAGGCCTATATCAGGAAAAGAAATGAACAATGAATAATACCGCAGTGTTGAATTCGGAATTCATTATAATTCACGGATACTTCCATTTTGCAAGGCTATAGAGTCATGTTGCTCTGTTGCACGACAGAAATATGTCATTTCACAAGTCTATAAGATTTGTCACGTGGCCACAACCAGAGTGTGGACTTATCGAAGCATAAGATTTAGATAGATTTCTTCAGTCCATACAACCTAATTTGTTTGTCACCCAGTCAGCCGAATGGAATGAACGTAGAACGCATGCTAAGGCTGTACATTTCACCACGTCAACCGAGATCTCAACCTCCATCTTCACGCACCATACTTTCAAGACTAGCCCATTGCTTTTACGAAACTAAACCGGGGTCGCAGCCAAACCTGTAACTCGGATATTAATATTCCGCCGACGTAGCTTGCTAGTGACAGAAAGAGTGAACATGCTACACGCATTATATATATATATATAAATATACATTTTGCCTCATAAGTTTCACAAGTCATGACCGCAGCTCGACATGAATGTGTTTCAGGCATGTCATATGTGTGGCGCATACAGCACCCAAAAACCGTTTTGGGACAAAAATTTCCGCTGAATTTAGCATATCTCATATGTTCAACTTCTTCTCACGAGCTATATCGTACTCCGCAACTTCATCTTCCCAGACAAGATAGATATGTGGCCTCGGTTTTCGCAATATAGCCGCTCTGGCCATAGGGGGCAGTTCCTTAGAACCAGAATATATTTTGCTGCAAGATTAGCAATCCACTATCTAACTTGGCGTCGCTCTATCGAATCAGAAACACGTAAGCAAATTTTCGCTCTTCGCAGTCGCAGTAATAAAAGCCGCTTGTTCATCACGCAGCTAATCGACGTAATGGAGACACCCGGAGACCGCGTCAGGGCGTTCGGACATAGTATCCCAACAATGAAAAACAACAGAAAACGCACTTCACTCTATGCTGAATCACTTATGTACTCCGTCGTTCCAACATCATGAACGCCCTAAGTGAATTGGTGGACGTCTCAAAGTGAAACTTTGTGCACTGTATGTGACTGTCGTGCCTTCAGCATTTGCTGTGGAATCCTCTTTATCGCTTCAACGGAGACCATTTCAACGCCACGAACGGAGAGCTCCAACCTTGAGAATGCACACTGCCACCTGTTGTCAGAAGGATAGACTGTCATAACTAGAGGAGAGACCAAGAAAGTAGAGACACATAGAGAGAGACGGACATATATATTCATATATATATATATATAGAGAGACAGAGAGAGAGACTCGGAGAACAGTTGGGTAAAATTATTACTTTAACTAGTGTCTAACTGAATAACCAACTACGAGCACTTTCGAACCCGGCATATCGACTGATCGGAGTAACCGACCGATGAAAAAACTCAATCCCTTTTTGAAATATCCCCCCTGTGCGTCTAATGGAAGGCGAGCTTATTCAATATATCGAGGCTCGGATCTGTTACTGCGTTCTTACCACATTGCCCGCTGATGTTCGCCTACATATTATTAGCTACCACGTTGAGACAAATATATACATACTCAGAAACGCTAATCGATTTGAGTAAATGATTTGTACAAAAAACGTAAAGCAAATATTGCTTGGGGGCAAAAATCGGATTTGCAAACCGAGGATCAAGCGGATGACGACATGGGACACGAACAGGACCTCAAAGCTATATTGCCAATTTTCGTAGTATTTTCAATAGAAAACTATATAGGCTTCGATCTGTAGTTAGTTGGCTGTTTAGAGGATCAGTTACGGTGTCATTATGTATTCTCCTAGTGTGTGCACTTTGCAATACCACTGCAAAGAAACCCAACGAATGGTAAAGTTAACTGTTGGAATTGTGAATATTGTTCACTGCCGTCGCTCCTATATATAGTTACAGCAGAACGTATCTACCACATAGATCTGCAGCATTGATAGATACGCGCGTATAGGTATAGCATATTGAGTAATATTTGAGTAATATTCTATCCTATTATATGTTTGAATAAATCAAATTTCTGTTCTAATGCTAGGACTCGTAAGTTTAAACGAAAAGTACACCCAGCAACCTAGCTGGTACCTTTAAGCATTATAGAGAGAGAAGGGAATGAGTGTACAAGGGTAGGCTACGAGTGACTATGGGAAGCCCACTCGGTTTAATGTAAGAAGGCACTAATATAATGAGAGAGAAGGGAGAATAAGAGCGGAACTTCACTTGGTGACCAGCACTCGATCTGTGCGCATCGAGTCCCGTTGCCGTAGCCCCATCTTCACTCTGCCTTCACTCTGTCTCGATACAAAATGTGTTTTCCCTTCTTAAGAAGAGTTGAGCAAGAGCCTGAGCTAGAGGAGCAGCGAAACACTCAACATTAACAAACGGATATCTCGCCAACAAGTGAACTGGCGAATGTTAACTATAATAATGCGTCAACTATAATAAAATCACAATCTCCCGCTGAACTTGACCTTGCCGTTTGACCTTGCTTGTTGCAGCAGCAGCAGCTGGTTTGTTCTTCAGAACAGTCAAAATTCGACTTAAAGTAGAATCCGTCTAATAGCAACCCGTACGCACGTCACTAATGGCGACTGTCGACGAACATATCCTCAAAGGGAAACATGTGGACACAGCTAAAAACGGTGATGCCACCCCGTACCGAACATGTCTAGCGATCTACGCTCGCTGCTATGCGCACCTGTGTTGACATAAGAACGCCATTGGTGATCATGTAGGCATCCTTGAGCTTCTTGTCAGAGTCCTGCGGGTTGAAGCAGAACAGCAGATGTGACGTCCCGAGAAGTGGGAAGAGCAAGAGCGTCGCCTTGATGCCTTTCCTGGATTCGTCAAGCAAACACAGAGGTAACGCAGCGAAACAGAAAAGCACACAAAGATAGACACACATCAGTTGATTAGTGAATCGACACAAACCAGTGCGACGGAGCACCTGCTGCTCATTCAGTCGATGGCCACGGCGCATTTTGCACGTAACAGAGATCCCACCAGTAGTTGTTATTATTAGCATGATTCGTATGATGATGCGTTTCGGAGTGTATCATTATCCCCTAATTTTTAAAAATTGATGTTTTATACAACATCGTCCCCTGATTGCATGGCTGAACCGCACACACATGGAAGGAAGTATCTAGACCATATAAATAATTTAGTTTTAGAGTCAGCTCGAAAAAAAAAAATATGTTTCGTCAAGAAAAACGTCTGGTTTCAAAAACTGCCCTCTGGGTTCAAAAACTGCTATTGAACTCAACACGAAATAATAGAAATTCTAGTTTAGCCATATAGTATTGCAGAACTAAGTATGGTTAGATTAGATAAATTAGCTACGACTGTGATCAAATACAAATACGTTGCTATCCCAGAACAAGAGACGTGTAATCGTAGCTTCCGTCGGCTGATTGCCAGCACGCTAGTTACATGAATCTTCGTTACGAGGCCCAATTTCAAAATGTTCTACATATCGACACGTTCGTCTCTATTTGCTGGCGGGCGGCGCGTTAGACGAACACTGTCAAAGTTCTTTCTGTTACAATAGCGATGAAACTGCATAATTTAATCCGACGACCTCCAACAGCTCGGAACGGAGCCGATTCGAACGAGAATGACGGGTCAGCCAAGACGGAACGAACCGGCGCGAGATTCACATTTCACTCGGCACTCGACGAACATCGAAATCTGATAAGCCCTAGCGCGAACATAGCAATAGCCATATTATACCCATCGAATAGCAGACGGCGAACTCCCCGAGGAAGAAGCGGGCGGAACTGGAGACATGATTGGATCCCGTCACGGCTAGCGTGGGTGATGAATATTTTAGGATAATAATAATAATAATAATAGTAATAATAATAATAAAATGCGTCTACACCCACACACTCGAAAAGCCATAGCGACATTCATCTGCAACACCTAAAATTAGCTCGTCGAGAGGCGTCGCTGGTGTTTGCTGTTCTCGCTTACTCACGCATAGCGAGCTTCCCCTTGCCGAGTGCACCGGATCTCACTCGACGAATGTCATCAGATGTCATCCAATGAGAATTTGAGGATGTGTGTATGGTAGAGAACGTTGTGCGCGGGGAGGGATAGATGGCCAATGCGCCTCTCAATTAGAATTACATGATTTGATAGAACGCTCTTCACCGACGGCCACAGGGGTAATTCAACATTCCATGAGCAATTAATCAATGTCGTTGAAATCAGTCAGCCTCGTCACCGTGGCGAGACCGAGACGGGTTCGTTTCTTTGAGAATCATGTAAGATTGCCACCAAAATTCTATATATATATGTATATCAAAATTGTCAGCGTTTAACAGCTCCCAGCAAAGTTTAATACATGAATATAATTATAGAGATTATAAAGGACCTACTTTGAAACATTTAAAGAGGCTATGGTTATTTCGATTCTAAAGAACGTGTACGGTAATAAAAACGAGGTCGCTATATAGGAAGGCTTCAAATTCAGCTGTTATTTGGAGATATCAAGTGACGGATAACGGTAACGGACCATTCCTTGTGACCACTCGAGTGAATTCAACGGTAGAAAAAGCGATCAAGTACTGTCACTTTGGCGAATTGCTTGAACAACGTACGGTTGTAGCGCCATGGATCTTCCGGCCGAGAAACAGGAACACCCTAAACATTTCATATCGTTCGTACGTAAGATTCCGAGACTTCAAAGCGCATTCTGGACAATTCGTTTAGGTGCACTAGATCGAGGCCTAGCGCCGCGCCAGCCCCATGAGGATGCGCAATAGAGAAGTTTCTAGAAAGAGGAGGATTTCCTTAATGCAGCACATGGTGGACCTACCTGAACCGATCGTTTTCAGCTGACTTGACCCTTGATACGAGGATCCGCACGATGTTGCCGAGAAAACAGAAATTAATCGCGACCGCAGTGAGACGTGGTGCTATCAATAGCCAGGTCCAATCGTTATGAACGTAGCCTTCCCAACATCGGCTGTGCGAGCTCGTCGCCTCCATTTCTGCGGCCCACGGCACAATGAACACGACCGGAACGCCTGGATGTAATCAGCAACAGCAATCATATGTAACCGTACTAATTTAGAAGACACAATCGTCATTGTAGAACAACCTATACATATATAAGACGACCTTTACACCCACATGACGCACAGCAGGGCACAGAAATACATGTGAATGTAATAGGTGCGAGTGCATTTTATTAGGCCGGCACCTTTGCAGAACCCTTTGTGTACGTCGTAAGCATTCGCTAGTTGATGCAGTATTCGTCAGAAGGTGATTGTGCGGCAATTGAGTTAGCCGATCTGTGCTGTCACCTATGATCTGTTTGGGCTCTGCAGGGATTGAAGGGCTGGGACCGAGGAAGTTTCTGGTAGCAATATAATGCCTATGCGAAACAGACATGTGCAAACGATCTGTGCAAATCGAAGACGTATCAGTGCCTCTCAGGTGAAGAGATAATTGTGACAACATATTGAATCGATAGACGTCCAGTTTGCCAACGTAATCTAGTTAGAAAGGGGACGAGAGACCAACTTTTAAAGTGGAAATATTAGTATAATATCGCAAGCTGTCTGTAAGTCGGCTGTTGATGTACACTTGAACAGGAGCTCTCCGGAGAACAGGATAAGAACACAACTAATTGTAATAATGAATTGTAAGCTGCTTCTATTTTGCTCGTATTTCACTCTCGGTCTATATACCCATTTATTTCTACATAACCGAATTCTTCTGCGAATCAAACATCGCTCTCTGTTCTATGTGAAACAGAACGTAAACACAATGAAACACAAACAAAATATGGCAGGGATTGTTCCACTACCCTGTGCAGTGTCAATCGCATGCTTCCAGGACTACAGCAGCAATAGGCGCCGAATCGACTTCAAAAGAGTAAATTCTATAATAGACATTTGAAGTGACGTATGTATATATACTTATTCACATAAGCCATGAGATCGTGACGGCACATAGGTTGGCGGCCGCCGGGCCAAGCGCTGTTGAAAAGACTTAGCCTTTTTATATGGGTCATCGTAAATATGTTGTGAACACGCGCCAGGGTACCGAATAGCCCTCCTCCAGTGAATGAAGTATCTCGGTGCAAATTCACTCCATACATGCATGTACTAAGCGACGGAACCGGGACGCTATCGTAATTAGCGCTAGGGAATACATAAAAAAAACTAGTCCTTTTGTGGCCGTGATAACTTCCAAGGTTGCAGGAGACAACACTGCAACACCTCGAACTCACTTCTTAGGGAAGAAAATTTTAAATAAATATATGAACAATCACAAGTAAATTTATATACGAAGTTATACATTTACAGCAAACAAGCCGAACTTCCAAGAGAACGAAATTGCCTCTCACCAAGAAAAAAATCTCCGCAATTCGGCGGCTACAAACTGATGAATTAGCATTGCCTTTGGCTAATGATGTTATTATTATGGTATAGGCATCGAGACCAACTATTGCTACCCGGTGGTCCGATTTCTCTTCGATAACAGTAACACAACAAAAGCATGCAGCGACGGCTACCTTTCTGGCCAGGTTACGTACAATGACAGAGAAATGCAGAAGGGTGCTTTCAAAGATAGTAAACCTATAATGACTAAACCTATATATAACCTACGAAATGAGTATTAGCCAACACTCGCCACCTGTATGACAAGATTGAAAGTATTTCACATTTTACACATGACGTGCAATACATTAGGTTTCGTGAGCGAGGTTGAAATCGTTTACCGTTTGAGTTATCTTTTGACAATAGCCGAGCCATTCATATCTATTGTCGCTTGAGTTACAAAGGCCATATATTTAATTAGATCCCTACTCAGGTCGCTGCCTGTATGCTGATCGCATATTACGAGGCAGATGAGGAACTGCTGATACAATTGTGCTACGCGCAATTATCTATGGGCTTTTGGGACAACGGGGTTCACAAACGCCTTCAGAAAGTTGATCAACGCTTGGCCATGACTGTACTCAACGAAACCCTAACTAAAAAGTCGAGTAAAGTCAAACAATAGGCTGACAGTGAGTCGACCTTGGAAGCCTGAGTCGTAATGAGGATTGACGTTGAGAGATTAGAATTAACGAAGATTAAGGACAACTTCCAGAAATACATATACAGACAGTTTTGTGTTTACGCAATGAACCCCGACCAGGTACTCACCCCATCCAATGGTGTAATAGAGCTTGAAAGGCGCACTTTTGCTGAATATCGACGTCGTGATCTTCGAGTGGAGCAGAAGACCTTCTATGAACATCCAATTTATAGATGACATTGATGAATACATTTGCAGACACAGGACCATTTTGCATAGGAACGGCTGAAATACATAGAAAGTTCTTTCTAAAAATAGAGTATGCCTTTCAAATGAGAGAATCACCATTGAATTGAAGATACAGAATGTTACGTGTAGATTTTTGGTAGCTTGAATAAAACGTTGTTCTCGCTTAACAAGCTACTCTTTGCAAGAAATAATGTTACCTTTAATCATTAAGGACGTTGCCCTTTGAAATGTATCAGCGCTGTATGCTAAGCTCACACTAGAGAATAAAAACAGTATCTTTACTTCGCTCTGTTTCGCCGGAGTTTCCCCTCATATGTTCACCGATATAGTACCGGTGTACTTCCAATGTTTTGTCAGAAACCCTTGCAGCTTCTGATCTCATCGAGTGGGGGGCGGAAGTGAGCATGTGAGATATCGACGATATACTCTATGAGTGCGCTGCATTGCGTGTTCACCCGGTGACGAAATACTTGCCACGATAATAAGGGAAAGAAAGGTTGTTTTTCTTTTCTATAATAACAGATCCTGAGTTCGCTGGATTGACTAGAAATATAATAGGAGGATCAGCACTAAAGCTGTCGCCATTTGAACAGAAGCTTTATCAAGACTGACTTTGTATCCGGCATCGAGTATTTCGGACTTGGAGACCAGTTCGTGCATGTTATCTAGTAAAGGACAATTGCAGCTCATTCATCTCAATGTTTGTTGTGTTAAATATTGCTATAATGGCTTGCTAAAATTAGATTAACACTAGGGTAGTTCTATCCATTCTTTATACCAATAATTCGAGCGGTCTTGCGATAGAAAGGCTAGCCCTATCAGGTTTTAGTGGATCTTTAAATTGCTTTGTTCTCACGCTGATCGCAGTGAATCCTGACACATACATTCCTTTTTACCCATACGTCACCCCAATGTGCATAGAGTCTACGCGGCATTTACCGTCCCACAGCCAGTGATAGCTCATGTCGCAGATGCCACCAGTTCGCTGTTGAAGAAGCCTTTAGTAAGTCACGCCCGCGGACCCAAATCAAGGACGAACACTAATTTTAAGATTGCAGTCTGGATGTGCAGTCTCCACGTCGCTACGCTACGCCGACTTGTAAGCGGCAGTTTGTTGGGTACATATTTACTTAACAAACACACCACATTGCACTCATTTTGCGTTTGAATAACCAGCGATAATATGAACAACGACTTGACGATTATTTGAAATTGCTTGAAAGCCGAACTCGTCGCGTCTGTGTTACCTTTATGCTGTAACAACAATGAGCGACGACAGCAGGGACTGGTACAACTTTTTTCCAACGATTTCCCCATCGAGCTTGTGCGCTACACATATCATGTCATATCGTCCGGCTTAAGCAGCGGCAACTGTGGCTTTGGGCTGTTGACCGCCACTCATAATGGGGGTGACCGCTGACTATGAGAGTTTTTCAAATACTTCTACATCGGACATCGTTTGAGGGTCGAACGTCACCCAGAATAAATATGATCGATGTCTCATACATGACAATGTAGAGTATCTCTTGCGCTATAACCGCAAATAACACATGATGGATAACACATTTGGCAAACACCACGGCGAGATTGTTCAAACTTGGAAGAGGGAATCTACATCCGCATATCTGATGTATTTGTCGTACGCTCCGATTACATAAACGAAGCGATTGCGTATTTGCTTACAACCCCCGACTGATCAACTTCCAGGATCTACTCACCAGCCATGGCGAAGTTAACATACTTTGGATTCCGGTCTCACTTCAAGATGATTCGCCCAGTAACGTACCTACATTTCCATCAGGATTATGATTCCCTACTCCTAGCGAATCCAGGTCAAGCACTAGTCGTCAACTCCGTTAGAACATTCCTCTGCGACCAAGTACTAACATGGACGGGGGAGCTTTGGCATTCGCTATTAAAGGCATGTAATTTAATCTGTGAAACTCGGAAGAATGCTCATTTTTTCTACACATTCGCTATCCACTTGCGCTATGAAGGAGTAATTATTTTACCCCATGATCTGCGGCATCGTGGCCCTTCTATTCCTTCACCCCACTGTGCGGCGTGAATGGTGAACATCAAATGAGGCCCGAATAAATGTTTGCATTTCGAATCCCCCAGGGCACATGCGATCGATGCGATTTTTACTTGCAGATTTGTCAATATATTTATTAAAACATATATATATATATGTAGCCCAGCTAATTCCCCCCCCCCCCAAATAATCCCTAGAAACAATTCCTAATTATTGTATGTGTTTGAATAAATTATTTTCTTCGAACAGTCGTTATATATATATCTCACATGCTTATCGAAGGACACCATGAATAATACCTCTATGGCTACCATCGTGGCCCAGCTTCCACTGATCATTGTACACTTCTTTCAGTCTCCCCTTTGGCAAAACGTCTCACGCCGATTCTCGTGACACTTTGCTTGGTGTTCCCTGAGCGGCGTCTCACTCTACCGTCGTACACTTGACGAAATACGCGCGAGTGCGCCCGAACGACAATAACAACAGCAATGCCGCCTAACGGAATACACACCTCCGACAAGTGACTAGCCTTGCTCGAAGCGGCAGAAAAGAGGGCAAACCCGAGCTGTGATTCGCGAGAACAAAGAACCGGTCGAACAAAGAACTTCTTGCGAACGACTATGTGTGAATTCATTTGAAATGTGTGCACCGTTGCATGTAATACGAATTTGCAACGGTAACGACATCCAGCTTCGTTGCGTTCATTGTAGTGCCGACTGCCGTATGTGGGGATCTTAGCTGGTCAAAAAACGCCAGCGGTCAGATACACACAATGGCGAGACAAAGCCACCTAGCTATTTTGCTGACCTGGTTAGCACGCATCATTAACATTTGCGGAAATCGTTTTATCAGAGAAGAAGCTATTTCTCGGAAATTCATTTTCACCATAAGTATATAAATAGAGTAGGAGCCGAAATGATAAAATATCAATTGTAGAAGCGAACGAGAAGATCTCGTCAGCTAAACTCCGGATAAGTACACGTGTATGTGAACGCTAAAACGATCTTTGTGCAAAATCACTATTTAAGTATCGCCCTCCGTACACTCGATTTTCTCTGTAGCATTTGCTCGATAAATATACATGGATTGACTTAATTCATTCATATTTGCAATAGCGGGTTGTGTAAGAAGTATGTGTATTCGAACGTCGAGGTCTCTGTGTTTAGTTGAGGGATTACTGAGGAAGTTGCTCGAAGTGTGGTACGGTAACGCGATGCACCGGCTGATTTGTGTCCCTAGAACGTCGGCTGCACCGAAGGGCGACGTTGACCTCAGCGCTGGTAAACTTATATGTATATATATTTTTTTCTATTTTGTGAAAATTGCTGATGGAATAACATAATTTTCCGATTCCACAAATGAGCACAATTTTTAAGGTCTTAGTTTTACCCAATGTGCTTAAATAACTTGTTCTCGTATTAGCTGACACATTTGTGCCAACTGTAAAGATAACTAGTACAGCTGATAATAGGATCGGTGTGGGCTTGTGGAGGTGTTGTTGAAATGAAATGTTTATTATAATCGGGGAGAGACTGACTGAGCATTCAGCCCCCTCGTCTCCTGCCAAATATAGCAGACATCATGTTGGTACTCTTTCAACGACGACGGTCGTATCCTTTACAAGATCGCCTAATTCAACAACTGAGATGTGATGTCTCGCTATCGGGTATCCACGTGTTGACGTCGCATAGCACCCATCATCAGTGGACGCCACGAAACCATGTGGTAGAGGAATAGAGGAAGCCGTTTGCACATCGTACTACTTTCAGTCACATTTGCAAATATTATTTAGTTGGCCTATTTATATTTTGTTTTGTATGTATTTTAGTCTGTTGGAACTTATGACGTCGTACACAGGGCCGCGTACCATCTCAAACTAAGTACAGGATCGATTACATCTGTACTTAGGATTGTCATCAAACACCGGTAGATTTTTGCTGCTTACACCAGGATTCTCGGGAGACAATCCGTCCTCGTGAATACATTTATGTAACCAATTTATTTCGACTACACTTACTAGCCACCAATAACCAAGCAAAGCCTGTAGAACTGTCTACTTCTCTAACAGACTAGACCCACTAGGATATGATTACGAATGATATCAGCCCACGTTCCTCCACATCGCACCGCTAAGTTTCTCATTATTGACAAAGTTCTGGAGTTGACGAGTTCGCGCATTAGATATCGCGCTACCCTGTTCTATCACTATGAAATCAGGTCTCTTTTTTCGAGCTGACCCTCAGCTGTTCCCCTATCTGACAGGCCTCAGCTCTTAACTTTTAGGTATTACTATGAGGACCTGTCGGTGATGAAATCAGGTCTGCGTGCAAACAGGCGATTCGAGAAATCCGCTAGTGATTCTTCACAACAATAACCACTGTTATGTGTTACTAAAAGCAACACCTGTTTAGAAGCACAATCTGTCGATACAGAGCACTGCCAGACAGGCTATGGAGAAGCTTACTGATTGGCTACTCATTAACTCCATAGATCTTTTTTTGGGGGATTACGGGAGTGCATGATGCATAAATGTGTTGGGCGGTCCATACCAACACTAGTGTGGGACTCACAAAGGCCCCGCACTAAGCCTTCCCCCTCCCCAGATGACTCGAAAGGCTTGTAGCATTACTTCGACTGTGCCATCCGGGGGATCATACAGTCCTACCATTGGCCACTGGGTGGAGACCTGAGACTCCATAGATCTAGAAAGATGTTTCTAATTTTTCGTCGGAGACTTCTCCCAGATCGAACAGATGAGAGAAGAGCATGAGGGTCGTTACACATGTGTTGAACATTCTGGATTGAAAACAGTGTGTGACATACACGACTCGACTATGTTTGAGGTCTGTCGATCGCTCTGGAACTTCACAGTTCTATGAACTGCATTACAACTCTCAGCCTCGCGGTGTCAAATGCTCAGAAAATATAAGTTCGCCTTGCTAGAAAAATCCCAACAGCATCGTTACCGAAATATGATATACGTGTATATGTATGTTCACCCTGTGGTGAACATTAGGCAGTGGTAAGCTTCGAGAGTGCACCAATGTTCCGGCTGTTTGTCTCGCTACGATACGTGACAAAAATAGTTTGTATACTCCACTAAGTATAATGTATGAGTTATTTGATTTAGCGACTTTAGACATATTCGAATTCGCTACAATACTGATTCTTGAAACGAGTATACCGGCGTTAGGGGATACACATTAAGTGTAACAAATTAGAGAGAACTAATATTTAGCTTTTGCCTCCAGATAGCTATATGCTATATTTGAGATAGGGTGGTGTCACATGTGCCTACCGGTGTCTCGATATTTCTGAAGCGTGTGACGGGCATATGGTTCGTGTGCGAAGTGAATAAGGCGTCCGAATCTGTCGAGTATCCTCTGCGAATCGTCTTCTCGTGAAAGCTAGCATCTTGACAGCGTCTGGTTTATAGCTTTCTGTCTTCAAATACCAACAGATACGAGGGGGCCTATGATGAGAAGGGGTTCTCTGCGTTGCGTATCTAACAAAATACAGATTGCTGTTTCTGGAGATACACTCGAAATAGAAGAAAGGATTATTTTCAATTTGTGAGTGTGCATACTGCGTAGTTTTAGGCAGGGGGAATACCGGTCTGATATACCCCCTACACCGGCATAAAGGTCTGTTAATTTAGTTCTCTTATCGGGTCAGGACAATATACGCACTCTTCAAAGGAAGTTAGATTTGTGAAATGTTATCGAAGGAAAGAACCATCTAGAATAGAACAAAATTGTCCGGGGAACGTGAAACATGACGAATATGACGATGGACAAGAGTGGGCCAGCTGTTCGGGAGGGTCCAGTAATCTCGTAACAGCTATATTCAGAGCCTGTATAAATATTTGGCAAAGGATAGAGAACGCTTACGCAAAGCGCTATGCCTTCGAAGAGCGGCTACGCACATTGCACTGAAATGCATCAGAAAGATTCCGCATAGTGGCCTCCGATCCCACAAGTCTGACAGGACACAGCCCACTTGGGAACATTGGACAAGACAGATCGCCAGAAGCACCTCGATTTTTCAGGCCAGCCTACACCAGAGTCTTAGATGTTGTCAGAGATAGCACGCCGACTCGTTTCGACTGCATAGCCGGGACCATCTTATTGCTTACTCTAAATCAAACAATGACTACCCAATTGTTTTCTGCCATAGAGATCCTTGCTGTTACAAAGTAAACCTTTCTGTCCGTCCTATTCTGAGAGATTCCACAATGGATACAGTCTAATAGGGTTTGCGATGGTCCTTTTTGCCACAGCGGTGAACATTTTTTACTGCCTCGAAATTTCCTTACATTGACGTCCGCCATAGGGAATTCTTTTTACGTGTTTACATCATTAACCACTTCGATTTGCCTACGTAATAACTCGTACCAATGCAATATGGATACGACTAAGGTTGCATTGCTTGATTCCTTCGATGGCGTAATTACTAGAAAGCTATTGATTTTCGATTATCTGTTTCCCCGGCAGATGTTTGCTTTCAATGCCATTAATGTATATTGTGTCGGGGCTCGTTACAACTTCATTTGTCGCTTGATCGCTGGCATGCAGCAGTAGACAAAGTCTATTACTGCTAACGCAAAATCCTTGCTTTTGTTATACCGCGTGGAATATGGCTGGCCAACCCTACTATATCTAAGCAATGGAACGAGAATGCCTTCACTTGAAAGTGCCCATATTGAACGGATAAATAATTTATTCTCCTGGTGTTTATCGGGTAAGCTGAGATAATAACTCCCGGCAACAAATGTGTATTTGTTTTGCATTTTACATTGGGTGAGCTCCCGGTACAGCTGTCTCCTTCGATAACTACCAACTGTTAAGGAAACCATTACTCACTGCCTATCTTAGTCTGTATTCTTCGTTATCATCCATTATAGCACCATTTACAGAAGGAGCATCGTCGGCTTCACATTGCACTAGAGTAGACCAAGACGATTTCTCTGTTTTGGAATAGATTCTCGTGTGCATGTGTGGATTCGGCATTGGCTCTATGAGACCGATATGGAATAGAAGAGAATCTTGCCAGATATCGCAACAAACGAAGAAGACTCTGAGGAAGAACTTGAACCTTTACCAATATTTAGGAGCAATTATATATTGGTGCACAATTGTTTGTCAAATATGCACGTGGAACACGTGTGCAACTAATCCTTGTTGTGATATGTTCTCAAACGTAGATCATGTGTCTTATTCGAAGGGAATCGTTCGACAGTTACTATGGCGATGACCCAAACCAACAACATATTATAACTTCAGACTAAGGTTGCCACTACACGTCGTGAATGGCGTTCACGGTAGCACACTCGTCGGAGGCATTGACTTTAAAAATAGATGTATACTCAAATTGATCGTTGCTCTGTATAGCACATCTACTTGGGGTGAATATTTTGTACACCCACTGGAATTGTATATTCTACATTCGTACTTGTTAGTTTCATGACAAATAATAGCTTTTTGTTATATCGATGTTGTATCGATGCATCTGTCCCACTGTTGGCCCGAGTCGTTCATTGTACGTTGTTTTATAAGTGAACAAGTGACTACAAGATTTCACTAGCAAAGAACAACTATAAATTTCCCCGCATCGTATGCACATAATAAAACGAGAAAAATTCTAATCGCAACGAATAACGCTGGATTCGATCGAATAAACAGCTTTATTTGACCACTAAATATTCGTCGATTCCCTTTCATCGTCAGAGCTCCGTGATAATCTTGCTGATAAAATAAAACATTGGTTCTATTTTCGGACGTGTCCATGTTGGTCATTCATAATGTGCTTATTTCCGCTCGCCCACCATAGCTAGCGTATTAACAGTTACTGCATGTACAACGATATGAATTTGTTCAGAAATAGCAACTTAAGAACTAATCCCCATTTAATTTGCTCTCGAATGAATTGCTTACCAAGCGACTGCCGAACATGTGCTGACCAGAGCTCGAGGTTAGTAGACAATTGGAGAACAGATTAATAAACGAATTAAAATGCAACAAAAATCGTTTTGCTCGATGGACCTGCGTTGCACTGATATGCAAGAGCTCGAAATGAGCAGTACGGGCTCTTAGCTACGGGACTAGTGAATGTGCTACCCCTTGAACGACGAGAAAACCTTCTACTGGACTAACATAGTGCCTTGCATTGTCACAGGTCCCCAGTGACCGTCGCGAGAAGGATGATATCGAATCCACAAGGATTCGACATTCCCTTACGAGTATACTAGGAAATGAATACAGATTAAGGACATAAAGTAAGATGGGTCGCAGTCTCGTATGAGCGAAGTTTCGCAGTCGCTGATCGTGATGTAGCCATTTCTTTTATTTCGATGATATGGCAAAGCTCTATCTGATATGCGCCACCATCGCCAGAGAGAATAGATGTGGGAACTCTTTCTCATGGAACACGACATCGCTTTTACAAGAGCAGCAAGCGAGCGAGGGAAATACACAAGGCCAAATGTCATTATACTCGCTATGGCCCGAGGCACAAACTGATATAAAGTGTTATCGGCCGCTTGGAAGTCAGAAATTCGCTGGCATGCTTACCGTGGTAGCGGCGGTCGACGCCAGGGTACGGCCCCTGTGCGGCCTGCATTGCGCAGCTCAGCATCAGGTCTCACATTCCCAAGGGGATATATATATCATATATATATATTTTTTTTCAACTTTGCGGAACAACGAGCAAACAACTACAGAACTATTTCTGTATACCATTCTCTTATTTTCTTTACCAATTGCATTTGTCGAATCGATTGAATCTATAATGTATGTATGTACAACTGGAACAATGATATCGGGGCCTGTACAGCTGTACGTATTACTAAAGGGGAACTAGAACAAGCTCTGTCGTCCGACCAAACCAAACGGCTTTTATATCCCCATCGGCAGAGTGAAGTAAGGATATAGATTAAGATTGTGCATCCGAAGGTAGGATTAGCAATCGATCTGTCGAGTGGCAATGCGAACACGTATCCCACATAACATGACAATCGAATGGAACCAGCACTGTCGGGCTTTATTGCCAAGACAATAATAGGATTTTGTTCTCTGAAGGCGTCGGTCAGAAATGGTGGTTTTTGTCATGCCGGACATAATAGTTAGATTTGAATAGGAGTCGGCGAAATTGCGACCCCACAGGAGGGCAAACGTAAATTGCTGGGCAGAGACGAGATTTTTCGCCTGAGATCATCGCCCGCGCTGCTTCCCCACTGCGAAACAACATCCCGCTTAGGAACACTTTCTTTGAAATTGTAGAGTCCATATGCACATTATACTGACATGCAATGCGTTGGAAGGGTCCGTTTCGCTGTAGCAGAAAGCACTGTAATTCTGGTTGTCTCATTTCGCGACTGACCTTTGCCCAGCATTCGTATGTCATTCAACGATAATGAAGAATTAAATAACTAGAAAAACTATAATTGCATAGCCCTATATATTATCAATTACATGTATCAATGAGAGCATGTCAGAGTGTAGATAATTCAATCAATAGTCATGGTACTTAACCCTAATATAGAGATACTACTTGAACCATCCTTTTATTACGCTTCTTCTTTCACAGAAGCCTTCATCTTCACTTGGATCTCATATTCGGATACAATACACGGTACGATAGATAAAAATAAGGATCATATATGATATATTTATTTTCAGCGTTATCACAAGGGGAACACGTTATATACTAAACCAGTGCCGTGCCATTTTGTTTAATATGCGAATAGCACTTTTCTCCTTTTAATTTCATTATTATTATTATTAAGCCATCTAGAGTCTTTTCCACGGCGCTTTCCAGTGGAAGAGTCGTGTCCGTTGTAAGCAGTTCTCATACTCGCCAATTTTTTAGAGTCTAGAACGACCCTTTCTCAGCCAGAGATATAGTAGCTCTACAGACCCACACATGTTACCTCAATGCGTACGTGGGGAAGCCCACAACGGTGTGTCTGCCTACGTGAGTGGGTGAGATTTGTAATACCTTGACCGCTTTCTATGCGGCGGATGTCATCAATACCCGCGTATTATTGGTAGTTATGTCACAGGGGTCATATATATATATATATATATATATATGAGACATTATAAAACTTGTAATTATCGAATCATAATACCACTTAGGTAATCGTCTAAGTAGCATCTGAGGTAGACAAAGTCAGCTTACGTTCTTTTTTATAACGTGGCTATACTCAGTGTTCGAAGGATCGTCGTGGCTTGCACCGGCTTGATCCATGACCAAGGGGGCGGATATAGCGATCATTGCCAGTGACTGAATAATGAGAGAGGATACCAGGTTGAGGTGCACCTTTGTGCGACTGCATTTCAACGTTCTGAAAGGGAAAAAAGATGAAAATAGGAAAAACATAGTAGATTTCACTGGTTATGAGTGCTGTCGAGCTGCTTTGCAACTACGCAGGTAATCATGATCAGGCAATCCACAAAGAGCTGTCCAATCGGATTTTCTTAAGGATTCGTGAAATCGTGCGGTTCGCGGCTCGAATTCTGCTAGACTCATTTCCATCAATTCGGACGTGTACAAGCAGGTTTGGCAATAGAGATATATTATAGTAACATTTAAATCATTTTTTATTAATACTTGGATAGCATGGACCACCCCGGCTATCATCCACAACTTAAATGTAAATGAATACATGCATTACGCAAATGGCGGTCGCTGTGTCTGTAGATGAACGGGTTAATCGCGTAAGATTGTCTTGTTTCTGTGATAATCATCTCCTGCATGCGTATAATTGCGTAGGATTTTCTTCTCGCAAACACCACATAATGACCACGAAACACTAATTGCGACGCGTACATTCATTTGTTTAGTAATGAGTCAGTTGGGCGCATGGGGTCACTGGGGACGGGGACTGGTTTTCACATCGAGGCTTGAGGTCATGGGGGAAACATTAACAGTGTTTTAAGCCTGGACCTGATCCGGAAATTGTCAAATTCGTGCCGGAAGAAATGTTCGACATTGTCAACCTTACTGCAGAGGCCTTAGTTGCTTGCCTCCGCATGATCTGAGCTAAACTCACCTGAAGTAGACGTATATAAAGGCTGATGCCATCAGAAATATGAACGAGATCAACGAGAATATTAGTATCAGGTATGTGGTTGCCAGGGGGACCAGGCTATACGGGATCTCCTTCGGCTGAAAGAACAATTCGCAAAATCATATGAAACAGCATAGTAGAAAAATTATTTAAGGCATAATCAAAAACAACACTATTTTTATTATATTATATCTATATATAACCTCACTTAGGCTTGAGGTGTCCTTGTAATGCAGCGACCATCGGAGTGCAATGTACTGTCGTTCCATTGAGGCGGCGGCTACCATAGCGCTTCGGCAACCTTTTTTAGATTTAACAAATATCGAGGGCAGCTCCGATAGAACATAATGCTAAGTATTATGTTTTGTGATCTAACGTTATCTGTAGACTGGACACAACTATACAGACGTTATACCTATGATGTGGCCCACTTTCGCACACATTAGACCGTAAGCGATGCATAAGATTTGTTTTCTTAGTGGTGACAAAAGTCTGAGTTCAATTCCCATGAATCATAATGTCCAAGGTCGCAACTGTGATGTTACAAGGTAGTTTTAGTTGTTTCAATCTCGTTGTACACGTGAGTAGGACATAATATAGGTATCTCACGTGCAAAACTTTATCGAAACGGACTTGTGACAACTCATAAAAAGTGACGCCGCTAAAGGCGATATTTAGTATTATGTTCCATGGGAGTTGTCCGATGTTTGTCTCTGAAGCTTTGTTGTGGCTGCCTTGTGAAAAAAATCAGAGCAGACTTGAACTATCCTGGTCACTGCACCAAAACGACATCTGAGTGCCACACTGTTGGCTCCGAATCGTGCATATTAAAAATAAGTCTGACTCTATCTACCTTCATTTCTCGCTATCTGAAATGCGAAAAGGAGTTGGCCGCTGTACGAAATCTATATGCGGTGTATTCTTTGGCCAACTAATGCAAACGTTCATTAGGTAGATGTTCGTGAAATGCATGTTCATTTTCCTAACCAATGTTTGTACACCTCTGACAGAAAGCGGTTTCTGGTGGTCACGTAACTCGGAATTGCTATAATAAGATTTGTGTGATACTTGTCAAGGAACAAATAGGCTCCTGTCGGCATCTTACTAAGAACCAACGGAATTTACACGCCCCGAATGCCTTACATTAATTCAACCTCATCTGTACTATGGCGTCATTTATCAAGGTTCTAGCCACTGGCCTAACCCATCAGCATTCTACCTCTACTGGTCCAATCAACAGTCTAATCATGGCCGTAAAATACATTTTCACGCCTATGTAGGTCGCGAGGTGCACTAAATGTCAGGGAGCGGAACATATATATCAGTAATATTGCATTACTTTCAGACTGCCATTATGTGCTTTTGGGTAATACCATCCCATAAAATATTGTCGATGTCAAGAACTACAACAGCTGTAACGTCAGTCAAGGAGATACATATATGTATATATAGAACGAGTCCGATGAAATACCAGACGCCACACCGCTATGATAAGGTCATCTGGCCAATCACCATTCGCTCGGGCTTGGGCTGTTTAGCGCAATGAGAAAGTTATTCGGCTCGGTTAGCAGCCAAGGGCTGATATGTAAAGAATGAAGAAGTTGGCGGATATGCAGGGCCAGAGCACTGCATCGCCTGTCGTTGACGAGACAACTCGGCGCATTTTCATTTCATTCGCTTTGTTTCAATGTGTATATATATATATCTGCAAAACGGAGTGCAACCTTCACGAAGAACTTGAAAAAAATAGATTCGGGTTGTGGTACAAAGCTGGGCTTTACAAAGACACGACAGTCTCAAGGGTAGCACACACTGCATCGTGATCTGCACAGAAATGGGTACAAGTAGCAACAGTTTCATGACCTTACAATCGAAAAAGAATTACGCTACATTGGAACGCAACATCTCTTCGACCGGCTGATTAACGACATTCATGATGAAGCTGTTGTTAAGGTCAAAGAGCTGAGCGTTGGTATATGTCGACTACATTAACACTTTCTCTTCTTGATACAGTATATAACGCCGTTCGATTTCTATTTAGGGACATTGATATAGACTACGTTTTGTGTATCGCTTTCGTCTACATGCCCTGTATGTCTCACTAGTTGTAATGTTTCGCGTTTTTTGAGACGAAAATCCTATTATATTTCCTTATAGTCAGACACAAGACAGCCACATTTTTTATGGTTTTTATTAGATTCCTTGCAAAGATGCGTATCATGTGGTCGGAGTCTATATCTTCTAGCTAATCGCTCTTTATTAAAAAAGAAGGCATGTTTACAATTGGATAATAATAAATGAGGAATGGTGGTAATAAATAAAGGGAACGAAATTTTTTTAAAAAGTACTCAAGATAGTTTCAAAATATTCTAGAAACTCGCTTAGACGGAGATTTTGTATATCAAAATTACGCACCGTAACTGAGAGGCTCGCCAAGGGCAATTTCAGTTCACCATAAAAACTCTTTGCGGAAACTGGTAGAAAAGTTCAAAATTTTTTTTTAAAGATTAGCTCAACGAACAAGAGTTCTATAATCCTTGTCTTCTTTTTTCTCCGGAGGGCACTAGGACGCGAGAGCAAAACGTGGGAGTTGTTTTCGATGAGTGAGCTATCCTAAAAGAGTCGTTCAACCAAACGCAGGCTGTGTCATCAGCAATCATCGCCAGTTACATAGAAACTCAAGCCTTTGTCCTTCTGCAACGTATATAAGGTGAAGGGATTGCAATCGCGAATCGCATGTGGACTGAGAAGCTAGATCGGCATGCGGTGTCAATAATGACGCCGGCTTAAATGCGAATGAGCACATGACGAACATATGAAGCGATTATATTGAAAGGGGAATTTGTTTCGTGCGTTTGTGTAGAGGGCCATCAGTTTGCTTTCTTAATTACCGCTTTTCTTGTTTAAAAGTTAATAGATATCTAGTAGCAACGTTCCGTTAGCAAAAAACTGGCATTGGCAAATGGTTATAAATCTTTGCAGCGCAGGAGGATTCGGGCTGAAATCGAATGGGGTAGGCATCTTAGAGATTACGGGCACATCACCATATCGCTGTGGTGCCTCAGTGTCAATAAGAAAACCAACTCCGAAGAGGCCTACATTGGGGAAGCAAGATTATCGTCTTATATTTACCCGTCCGTATGTTAGATATCAATATATCATTATTATCTAATATATCATTATTATAGATATGTCAGTCCGTTGCAAGCCAACAACAGTATGTGGCGATGCCGATGTGATTGTCAAACCGAGACTTAATCATTCCACGTTTTGCCATATGTAACACTCGCGTGAACTATATATGAGTCGCATATATTGCCGCATATATAAGTGTCGTCTAGGACCCACGTCCAGGACAGTTTAGATATATAGCTATATTTGTATCTGTGTAGTGGTAAACAACGTATGATATATGATATATATATATATATATATTGATACCTTTACTTTTCTGCCTGTTCACTAAATACAAACACTCATCGGGTGGGTTCCAATGACGAGTCAATATATGTGATATTGCCAGATGACTGTGATACATTGGGTGTAAATAGCAACTCAGGGGATATTTTCACTGAGTCAGACATTAACGGAGTTAGATATTGACCGAAATTTCTTACTGAGCCGGTCGTATGTGTACTGTCTATTCGCTATTTTATTTGCTCCCTAGCGGCCTTGGGCAGCCCAGCTTTGATGTCTGTCCAATGTGGAAACGCGTTTTTCTATTTTGACCAACTACGTGCCCAGCAGAGCGTCAAGCTGGCGATTGCAATATTGCTGCACTAAGTGCCCTTCATTCGTACATCTGCTCGCAGCCTCATCTTCTTGACAACCGAGCTACATTGGGGAGCATCCGTATTATATTGCGTATAAGAGAGGGGAGGCTTTATTGAGTGACGGTCATCTATGAATGCGAATGACCTGCTAGCCACGTTGCCATGAAGGATCAACGGAACGCCGAGGTCATATATAGCCCTGAGGCAATTTCGTTACACAAGACACGCACGTACCTTGTTTTACTTGCGGCTCAAATTTAAATTTCAATTCGCTACATGAATATTGTCTTCACGCCTACCGAAAATCTCCCACATAATAATGTAATGTTCATTCATAGGCGATTGACGATATTCGTCTTTTAAAACAATGTCGTATTGTTATCTGGATAGATTCTGAAACAGGTTCGACTTCGTTTTCTTAATCACATATTGCAAACAAAACGTGCATAATGAAAAAAAGGAGGAGGCACTAGGGGAAGTCTGTTCACCTTTTTAACGTGTCGTTCGTTAAGAACTCGAGCAAAGACATTTCTGCGTTTATCGACGAGGGAAAAATGCTGGAAACACGCCTTTATCAATTTCTTTTTGGAGAACTTTAGCATTGTGAAATTGCAGTTCCGACAGAAAACCATGATTTGATTTCATTTGATCAGGCCTAACAATAAACCCAGCTCTGCTTGATGTGTATGAAAAGTCGAAGAGATCATTTAAGAGAGGCTCGTTCTGGAAAATTCTCCTAAACGGCTGGAAGTCAGTGACGTTCATCCTATCGCGAATAGATTTAGTTCAATGGGGTGGCTGTCTGCCGCTGTTTCGCACGCAATTTCATATCAACACTTCTGATCGGGCTCCAAATAACATAAGCACACATGAATAGGGGAACCACATGCAGCCTCAGATAGTCAGCAGGGGACTTCGCAAACGTTCCCAATATACAGCCGCAGACAACTGAGAATTGATGTGCGACAAACTCGACCGCTGGCTGAACGTGAGTGAGTTCCAGAATCTATCGCCGAGATCGTTGACTACCTCCAGTTTAGTCCATATTTTCTCCCTGGCGCGATAGTTCCACTCCACCTTTCTGTTCTCCAAATGAATAACTCCGGAATTCTTAACCAAAAGCTTGATTCGCATCTTTCTTGACGAGGCCACGAATACGTCAAGCGTGTCCTGCACGAGTAGGCAGCCTTGCGTGCTTCTGGTATGCAGTACCAACTTGACATTATCAGCATTTGTAAAAGAAAATCCGAAATCCCATTGAAATCGCACGAACGCAATGGTCTCATGCGGCATGGTCTCAGAACGGCAGTCTTCAACTCGGTGTATGTGTACATCCACTTCGCATCTTTGACGATAGGTAAATTGGCGAGACAATTTTAGGTTTTGTACCTCTGCACTGGCCATAATCTTCTTATACGCTACCCTCCCGCCATGCAGCGGTCCTCGCAGAACAACACATATTAAGCACACAGCGATAATAAAACGATCAATGAAGGATGTAGCTTAATTAGTTATACAAGGGATAACGCTCTTGAAAAATAGTGCCGGGAGAAATCGGGACTGTGCGTCCTTTTTGGACTGAGGGCCCTGAGATAGACGGCACTATCAGATCGATCGACATTGATTACATAGCTTACGCCTCGCGGACCAACGAGGGCCGACAGCGATGAATGCTAACAGCGTGAACCAAATCCTTTTTCCAAGACAAAAGCCTTTATCTCATTTTATCTATTGTATCGTGATTCCACTCCCGGGCGCACACAGAAGACTGATGTCAATAATGTACATTCGACTTCTCCATTAGCATTCCTATGCTTTCTTATTCACCCGATCCAACTTGATTCTCGTCCAATCGCCTCTAAGCCGTGGTCATTAAGGCCAATATAATCCCGTTAAGATATTATACGAACACTCTAAATTAGCATTTCAGCACCACTTGCTAGATCCCGCTAATGATCGTTGATCCATCGACGTTGAGCCGTCCACTCAGTAATCAAGAGGCATTTCACCACCGCTGATTACATGCCAATTATCATCGTTAAGAGAATGATATTTCGTGCGACATCCAAATGAACAGTGGGTAGCTGAACTTGAAAACCTCTCGAAGTGGAGTTGCCTTCTTATCACAGACAGTGAATCTTAACGCCGGATCCGCAGCGCACCATTGACAATCGTCCCTTCCCACTACGATATACACCTAGTAGTCTTTGATCAAATGTCCATAATGCATATACGACTTCGAGACGCGCTCGTAGGCTTTCAAAGAACAAACAATATTTTTGATAATGTCAGAGAAACATTCTTCCCCTTCACGTGTCAACGAATCTTCTCCGACCCGCAACACATACGCCCCCCTGCAAGCCTGTTAGCGTTTTCGAGACAAAGTACAATGAGAGACAATGCTCAGTTTTACACCGTGCCTAATATTCCACGAGTCTAATTCGCTCCTTCACTACTGCCAATCACGAAGCTAATTCCCATATTTAAGTGTATCATCTCCGCTCCCCCACTGTGTCCGCCTCTTCATTCGAATGCTGCCCGTTGAAACACTGTCGAGGAGCCCCAAACATTGAGTTCGCCAGGGAACTTACGACGCGTCTAAAGCTCTTGATCATGAATAGTGTCCTCCGTGGGGAAGAGGGCAGCAGCTTCTTTGTTAAAAATTAGTCGCTTAGAGATCATTACATGAGTACTTCGCCGCCGCCGCCACGCTTTATTGAACGGCTGAACAAAACATGGAAGAGCGCCCCACGCGAGCGCAGTTAGCTACGCTCGCTAACGAAGCCACCCTGAAAGACTAGAAAAGGAGCCCTTTATAATATATACTGTGTAATATATGGGCACAGTAGACGTTCTGCGCATATAAGGCTCCACTGCGCAATAACTAACCTTGTGCTAATCCCGTGTAATGTCACTTTCATCATTGTGTAATATAATAGCAACTAGTATCCAACATGTGCTCGTACGGAATGACCCGAGATTTAGGAAAAAAATGACCTATCTCGAAGGGGATGAAACTAAAAATAGCTCTTCCATATAACCAAGTGATCATTGCGGCTAACCTCTAACAATCAATGTCACATATAATGAAATGTACTTCAAACACCCGTCCTGGTTTCCTTCGATCAGCTATCCGATGTGCGTATACGGTTCTTTAAGAAGGAATGGTGAGCAAACGACGAATGTATATAAGGCGAATTAACTGCAATCTAACTTAAAACAACAATTGTGTCAATTAGAGTAGAATATATAATAGCTGGATGTCGACAAAACCGCAGTTTATGAGAAAGGTCTCTGGTTCCGGTGGTTCTGATAGAGACATATTATAGGTTGAACGCTCTTTTTTGGTTATATCATAGCCTTCATGTGCCATGCCGATCCCCATGAGGATAAAGAAATTTCAAAGTATACAATCGATCAAAGACGTCGCGGGCTATTTTCTCAAAGGGGTGTTAGTAACAGAGGACTCTCAGTCAGGCAATTCAAGAAACCTAGTCTAAGCCTCGGGCAGTCGAAAATAGCTCGAACTGGGAGATTGAGTCATCTGCCCAAAGGCGTCGAAACACGTTCAGAGTGAATCGCTGTGCCTAGACGTATCGAATAGTAACAAAAAAAGCTGGCCTATTGTCATATATCTTCTGTTTGAACAACAAATGAGATGCGTTGTACATTTTTTCTATGTTTTATGCACTGTTTGTAACTAGAAGCAATGAAAAGCAATATTTCTATCTATTCTTCAATTACTGGCCATCTATAAAAGACGTAAAACTTGCCGCTGGGAACGATTGGACTTTTGTACATACGTTGTTCATTTGGCCAAGACACTCGAAGGTTCAAATAACATACGTCGTTGATTGACTAGCCGAAACTGCATCCAAATAAAAAGCAGGAACAACGAACCAAATCTCCAGACAAAATCAAATCAAACCCCACTACATTATCTGGCCACTCTAGGCCATTCATGTGCGGGAAACAATCCCTTGAGAGTTTTTTTTTTGCAGCAGCAGCAGCACAATGATTTCTTCTATATATAGATATTATCTTCTTGAAACCATCCGGATAAATCTCCCTTCATCGTTGACGACACCTGCAGACGTGCACATCGTACCACAGGATGGATTTAAATCCACACAGGTATGCTCTTAGACTCAACACATCTGAGCACTTAAGTCGCTTAGCTTGCTACCACCTGTCAATATAACATGTTCCAAGAGGGTAGTGCTTTCTCTGAAGCGGCAGGAACTAAACCATCGTTCTGCTGCCTCTCCTCTCATAGAGCGGTGACACAGCAACGGTTCCAGCAGCAGCAGTGAGACAGTTCTGGAGCAGAAATATAGCAAACAAGTAGTGTCGAAAAATCGCGAATACAACGGACAAGTAAGGAACGCGTTACGGAACAAACTGTGTGGGGGCGATGACTCGAATCATCATGGAAATACTGACACATTTGCGAAGTCAGTGAGGTGGGTTAGCGTACGTCGTCTCTGACGACATCTGCTAACCCAGACGACGTAGAGAGCCCTAATCGAGCAGCAGGCCAAACAACTCAGAGATTTCTCGAAGCCAGTCCACCTCGGCAAACGCCGGTGTCCGTCAAAGGGACAGAACCGACTCAGTATATTGCCACCATTAGCTTCATTGCACTCATAGAACCTCCTCTGGTAGGATTGCTCTCGTCATTCTTGCTGTTCTGGATGGGATAACTGTGTTACATAAATTTGGACGAATAGAACAATAAGAAAGAAAGAGAGAGGAGGGGAGAGAGAGAAAGAGAGGGAGGTCTAATATGATACAATGGGTTAATGTATCGTCCGCAATGATTTACTTATCTAATAAGCTAGATGATAGTTTGCACCTTTGCTATCTATTGTACATGGCTAGGTAGACACAGCGACTCAGGCTACTAATTTATTTGCTAGTACACTTTATTTATAACAGACCAAATAAGCCGAGTTTTCTTGTTTATCTACCTATTCATTATTTAACAGGCTGCCGCGTCGAATGGTAACTACGTACTGGGCAAGGGGTTATGTTAATTTGATGCTATCAGAAAGGGGTATTCGGTAAGGCTAGGGAAAATAACGTCTGCGGTGCCTTGGGCAACACAATACGACAGGTGGCAGCTTCATCGAATATGTATTTCAGATGTTAACTAAAAATCGAAAACTCTAACTGCCATATACGTAATAGCTAGTACCAATATTATTTTTCGTTGTGTAGTAATGCAAGTAATCATAGGTAGTGTACTCCGCTTGAATTTGTTAATTACACGACGTGCGGACATCTTTCGATATATCGCAGTACAGGAGGAGCACGATCACCTATGTAAGTATTGTAGGCGCCTAGTGAAAACATTCATGCTTTATATAATGATGGCGAAGCTACCAGACGGTGTATTCATTAGGCTGATCACACACTGCGATAAATGTATTATATTATGCGATCTTGTTTATATTGAGGAAACTAATAATATCAATCTACTTACCTCTCCTGAGAAATACGATTATATTTACTATGATATGTATATATATATTTCTTTTTTCAAAACACTAACAGAAAATTGTTTATTAGTTTGTCCTCGAACAATCTTAAGAGAAAGGGCCGAAAAAGTATTATGCTAAAAAATAGTCAAACAAAGCCCCGGACAAGATATCAGGCAAGGAAGAGCTATGAACAAACAATCCTTGTAATATATAGTAGTTTTGCATAACGAGTAATCCATTTACAGTAAAGTACTGCCCAGAATCTATACGAGAATGTGTAGACAGGCAATTTGTTGTTAACTAGGCCCCTGGGCGGGGAATCTCTCAGGTGATCTAGTGCCATGAGCGTAAACACGGTCGCGCGTATCAAAGCTGATTTAGCAAATCTTGTTGTTTAGGGAGAAGTCCATCCGACGGGCGACCGGCACCATAGAAAGTGCACATATGTATATGTGAAAGTAAGTGAGCTTACAATAAACGAACGGATGTTGTACTCGGCAAAAATTTAGAAAATCCATCGGGTCACCTTGTCTATGCATGGCGTCATTGTGTTATAGGGCACTACCTGACGCTGGGTCGCGCCTTGACCCGTCAAAGTTGAGAACCATTTCTTTGTGATTCGTCATCGAAATGAAGCTTGGCTTTTCCATGTAGCCTGTCTTAGAATGGCGGAGTCGAAAAGAGCTTTGGGAAGCGCCTTGAGAATCAGCCTAAGATATCCGAATTGAATAGCAGAGTTGACTACCGATATACACACACACGAGTGCAAGCGAAGTACCTTCATTTGGGGATGTTTGTGGATGTTTTCTAAGCGAAAGCCTTTCAATGAAAAGGGCGCGAATCGTCAGGTTGTCTTTTTCAACACAAAATTAAGCTAACTTCGTCCATCCATTTATGCATCCACCAGGGATACAAAAACGACTGACGGATACGGCGAAGAACATACGAGTGAAAATGAAGATGATCAAGATAAAAGTGAATTAACAGCATTGACTGGACACCCCCCAGACAGCGGTCTGCTATCCGTCGTGAGCCCTGCCACTGAGGCATCTGCCTAACCTGAAAGGTTTTTAGGTGTATTTTCGTGTTTACCTGCTGAATCATATTAGCAGAGCGGTGAGCCGTGCTACCAAAAGTGTTCTTGCAACTAATAACGGTAAATATTGCAACGGCGGGTCTTATAAAACAGTGTTGCCTGTTCAGGTCTCGTGCTTAGTCAAGAGAATTCATACTACTTATTGAACCATCAGGATGGCTGCCATTACTATAATAACATGATTCCTCGGAAAAATGTAAAAAAATTTAAGTAGTTCTCTAATTTACTTTTCCCGGACTGCTATTAGTTTCTCTCTCTTTCCCCACTTGTTAATTGCATAGGTGGCCGTATTGTGAATACTGCATAATACTATAAGCTTCCTTTATCACTCTGTGTGCTTCAAGAATCGGTGGGCTTATTGCATGGCTTGACATTTCTGCAACAGTTCACTATCTCATTACTACGAGGGATTACACGGCGACTGCGTCTGCGATTTTGTTTGTATTGCGCGAGCTGCTGATTGGAGAGCAACAAAGTCCGCGCGGTCCTCGTGCGCTCTAGACTCGACCGCTCTGCAGACGGGCATCGCTCCATGCAATTGCTAGGTGGGTTCAAGGACAAGAAGATTGCCTTTTCCAACTTTTTATAATCACGAATTTTCTCGCCCGTCGTGCATATTCAATTTGGCGTTTGTTCAAACAAACATTAAATTCCATATGCATGACTCGATACAAAAGCCAGCAATGTATTCTCCTGTATGTTCTATGGACACATGTAGCGGTACTCTAGGAGTAGCTGCCATGTTGTCCAGTGCGCAGGAACGCGATTCGCCAACATACAGAATCATAGGGAAGCAGTATATGAGTAAAGAAAATTGTTATAAATTATGCTCATTATTTTACATGTTCGTGCTACTAGATTGTTGTGACCTATTCCCGTTCGTTGTAAATGTACGTGAAACGAAAACGCTGAAATATTACAAACTCTAAAAAAATCGAATAACAATGTCATATCAAGCAAGATGTATAATAAGTAAGATAATTATTTTTAAAATGTGTTTCCTTATTTTGCTCAGTCTCGTTGGTTTTCACAATAGCCTGCCAACCGATATATATGTATCTGTATATACATATATATTGTGTTCGGATAGTGCTCCCAGAATTTGTCTGCTCTCTGAGGTACCATTAAGCGCCTGTTGATGATGCGAAATCTGCTTTTGCTCGTGTATTTACTGGTTACGGGAAGGACGGGTACACACCGAATAGACAGAACTCTCTCTCTAACGCAGGAAATACCGCTCACATGTAGAAGTTTCCACCAAGTTTCTTCAAGGACCACCTGCAGTAGATTAATACCGACAGCTCTGCCAGCCGTGGCATTCGAGCGCCGTTCTGTGAGACCATGTTAACACAGGTAACTGACAGTGAACATTTGTAACGATATTTCTATCTAAATCCGCTTGACATTTGTGCTGTTTTCACTTATAGATACTGCTAATGTAAAAGTTGGCAAGCACCAATTATTGAAACTAAGGTGGTTGTAACGATAGCAGCGTACTACGGATAACTCCGAATGTCGCTAACGATCGGCCGACAGGAGATTATGTTTTTGTCCTCCAAGGCGCCTGGAAGCTAAATGCGCTGAGACACGACGAGTTACTGGATTTTAAAAGCGAATCTATATCAAACAAAAACTTAACAACGATAACGCTCAGCAATGTTGAGCAACAGCTTGGAACAGTGTTCTGGTCGAAGCAAAAGGTGACCGCAGAGATTTATTAAAGCGGTTTCTCAATTGCATTTAACCCCGCCTCACGACATGAAATGAATAACATATCCGGCGAATAGACAAACTGCATTTACGGACCGTTAAATTGACGAACGTTGTATGGAAACTCTATAAAATGACATTCTCTGAACAGATTAGCCGAACAGCATAGTGTGTGGGGTTAGACGTATAGCCTCAGTCTTCCAATTGGAACCGTTTGCCCTTATGCACATTCGTTCTAGGAACGACCCAAAATAACCAGCCTGACAGTTGCAGGGGTATGCAATCCTCTAAGGTCTGAACCGCTAACTGTCGGGTCAGTTTTTTTATGGCTCTTGCCGGCACGAATATAGCAAGACAATAGCGTTCCTTTTTTGGTTTTTCATAGCCTACCTTCCGCTGAATTCCTTCTATGGCACGCCTCGATGCGGCAGCATTGCTTCAAAGACCCGCCAGAAGAGGGGGCTTGGGTGAGTCATTATGGCGTTGACCAGGAGTAAGAGTTATTCATCGTCCTTTTGCCTTCTTGGCCCTCCCCGGGCGCTCGGTCATGCCGAGCTTATCTGGGTTTTCTCCAGCAAACCTGGACGATGTTAACCATATTGCAGCACATCACTGTTTCTGGGGATCGAGTCGGTGGCCACAAATCACGATGCTGGGGTGTCCATGGAAAGTGCATCCAAAGAAATTCGCATTAGCCACCCACGCCACAAACACAAGGCAAACTCACTATGGAAGACAGTCCTCTGATACAGAGTATACCACGGGCGCGTTTAGCTACCTCATTTAACTCGTCGTTCAACGGGAGGCCGGCATGACCGGGAACCGTGCCAAAAGAATCAGTTTCCTTGCCACATCCAAACGACCCGTGACCTTATGATCGAAGTAGGCTCTCAGAGGCGACTCCTCGCGTCCCATCAAGAATATTAATGCCGTTCTCGAGTCGCATGATACGACTGCATTTGTTGTTGATTGGTGCTGTATAAGTTCAAGCAAATACAAGTCAGCCGCCAGTTCATCCAAAAAGCCGACCTCCATTCGAGAAGTGTGTTATAACTACTGCGCATACAGCACACTCTCCCTTTGCAAAACGTCCGTGGCTACCGCAAGGGAATCACTCCGAGGGGTACAATGTATATTTTTAGACACGCAAGCATATGAAATAAGAGCGTGCCTCTAGATAAGTATTTTAAAAAAACCACCACTATATATATATATTTATATATATATATGAATGGTAAGAGTCCGTTCATAGCGGGGCTTTGACGCGGATGCATCAACTATTCTATCGCGACACATTACAAGCCGAAATCATGTATCGTGGGTCGTATAATATATCTAACGTAAGTCAGGGCTCTATTCAATCACTTGCCCAAAGATAGTGTTTGACACTGCCTGATGGGAGACACGTGCAAGACACGTATCGGAAAACTTGTAGCTCGCTTCACGTCGCAAGGTATTACCGCGCCATATTTCAGATGAGGCTGAAGATACGAAATACACATTTCCAATCACTGATCACAGCCCCAGTTTAGCATATGACGGTGGACTGGTGCATTCGTGTGCACCCTGCAACCGGAGGATACGTAGGTGCGCGGATTCGATCCCCACCGTTGCATATTTGTATTTAAGTGTCCGTCTTACGCACAAGAAATACCGTAGATATTAACTGTTGGAAGGGAGTCAGAAGTAAGCCATTGTAGATTAGGTAACAAATTTAAGGATTACGCATTCCCACGTTATGTTGAAAAGGTGAGGTGTATAATCGGACGCACACACAGGACCCTCCGGCAAAAAAGCGACACAGGAAGAGTTTGGAGTCTTGAATAGTTTCCATTTCCCGCAGCTTCTCCGTAAAGAATTCCATCCGCCTTACCACACAATTAACTGACTCCGCAACAAAAGAACACACCATGACTATCTGAGGTTGCCTGTGCGCTCCCGATGACAATATCAATATGGGGAGGGTCCAGCGATCGCGCAAGCAACTATTCGATATAACAAAAACGATCTCCATATGTGGGCACAGGCCACCCATTACCCAATCGCAATGGTCTTGCGTAAAACGTAACTTGGGAAATGAATTATATCATCATATTCATATATGTATGCATTAAATCGTCACCAGACCCCTTTAAAGGTGAACCTTTGTGCGGCTACACATGTGCCATGCAGGAAGACAGCACTGGTCAGAGAGCAAGCGATCACATGAGTGAGGGTAAGTGGACGTGTACTAATAGACTTGGACGACTGCGACGATGAATGAGTGACCCGTTTCCGTCACCGTCCACTTAGCCCCATAACGAAACCTACAAAATTCTACTTCGCCTTACTCTGGCCATCTGTCGCCATGCCGAGCTCGACAACGGAGATAGCAGCCTTAGTACACCAGCCATATCTATTATACTCTTACGTGTTCTAGCTAGAGGTTGTTCACCCTGTGACATCACGAGGTGAATAGCTAATGACGGCTGTAGAGCTATTAACTATTATGTACGTATGCTACACCATCGTAGACAGTTAGACAGTACTACGAAAAGCACTTGTCGAATTCTCACTGCGTTACTACGTACAGCTACTGGCTGCTTAAAATAAATCACAAAGCCACAGGAGATGCTAACACTACTCATAAAGCTCGTACTCAAATGGCCCAAAAGCGTAGCTTGCACATTCGTAGCGCCGGGCTGACCCGCATGCGTTTGCCTTCATTCGTTGCGCTGCTGGGTTATTCTAATAGCGTCTATTACCAGTGCTAGGAACGACTCCCTCGAGGAGGTAAAGTTCATGTACACACCCGCATACATACAAAACACATACGGCGGGTCCTCTGTAAAAGGACCAGCAAAAAGACAGTGAGGAAACCAGACAACGAATGTGCGAAGCTGGCCATTCCGACTCCGTCCATGATGCCCTGAGCCGAAAACTCTATACCTGTTGAGCCCGCAATAGTTTGTATAGTTTATAAAGAATTCATACGTGTTGCCAGACTGGTACCACATTTTTTTAAGACCGTGAGTGTGTTCCTTTGCGTCCGTATTCAAGAGAGAACAGAAGAGAAAACTTACAATATGGTCGAGACAGGCATTATAGTTGGTCTGATGGTCCCACTGTCCGTTAAGGCCGCAGCCCCGAAGGGCGTACCGATCTGTAAGAATCAGAGCGAATTCTCAAATATAGTAAAAACTAACGCCTCATTTACGTTTACAATATATATATATATATATATATATATATATATATATATATATATGCTTGTGTCCTTTTGTACAATAGAATATTCCAGCATCCTTAATATATACACGCGCACACGGACACACACAGGTCGGTCTGTAAATCTAGGCAATGTCGACGTGATCCCAACAAAAAATGTTGAGGTGAGTCATTCAAAGTTAATGGAATTTTGACAAAGAATAACTAAACAGATTATCATTATTAACTAGTTCAGTTATAAATACCGTTTGAGGCAACTGCATAGTGTTGGCTGAATGATTTGAGTGGACTGTACAATATGCGTAGCTAGGTTGCATATGTGTTTTTAAAATTGTGCTCAATGGTCACCTAGTCGAAGGCGATCGAAGCAAAACTCTAGACTATTCAGCAAAATGCTCGGCTTCCTGCTGTGGAGAGATTTTTAGTGACGGTCGTGAAAAGCAATCGGCCTGTCCTAAAAATGGGAGAGCCTAAACGTATACCTTCGTTGCCACGGCTCTGTTAATCGCTTCGGCCGCAGAGAGGCGAATATGAAGACGTCACGGCTTAGAAATGCAACCATACGTTTTGATATGAACACTTCGTCGCCCCTGGTATTACGGCATAAAAATGTAAAATAATTTCGAAAACATCGACAAACAGGTGAGACACATGTAAACTATCGGAGACGTTTTGCAATTGTCGACGTTGCCAACGCGAACAAAAGCAAAACGAACACTGTCGATTTTCCAAAATTAGTGACCTCCATACTTCTCGACAAAAACTGCCTCTAACACACTAATGAATTTTCTACTTTTTAGCACTACTTTGAGCAATTTGGCTCGCTCGTCTGCAGACTTGCTCGTTGTACAGCGAATCTATCGGTGGTGTCGATGGGGGTTATCAGATAGGGAATCTGCGGCACAACGACCGAATACGACTTGACTGCCTCATTTGGATATGTAACGCGTGCCGCGAACAGGAACCGTCTGGAGACGAACTTGTTTTCAAAGGGGCGAAATACACATTACGAGTTCTTCGTATCGTAGCAACGAGAGCAGGGTGGACGTGACCGTGGTGATGTTCAAATGCAATGGTTTAGCTCATTTTTCTCATATTTCGAGTTACACTTCGCCGCCACCTTCGCTGAGCCATCTGGCGCATACAGAAGTAATCGTCTGTGCCAGCAACTTATGCGTGTTCGAATATGTGTGAGAGAGTGCATAATCCACTATCTGGATAGTGCCATTGCTGTTGTACGTAGCATACCGAGACAACGATGAAGGTCTGCGAGCTCAATAATTCACAATGGTTCTTTCAATTAAGCGGCTCCCATTGCAAACCAGCTCGTTCGTAACGGGCGCCGTTCCAATAAACGGTTTGCCTTAATTGTCTATGAGAGTTTTGGCATTACACACTAACATGTTCGTTGCATGCAATTTGCGATCGCAGTGATAGGATATGAGCAAGGCTATTCAAGTTAATGTCTCTCTATTTATTATATAGTACACATAATTCGATCGTCAATACTGACCACAGAACCGATTACCGATTACAGCTGTCGCGGAGAGATCGACCCAACGAGCAACTGTGTTTGAGATGCTATTTGTAATTAAGAAATCTAGTCCGCCCTACACTTGCCTATCGTCTACAGCCAATTTGGAGCTCATTACCAAAAGAAAATTCGGTCGCTCGCGTCAACCAAGACGTTTTGGCGCGCAGTGAAGAAGACCATTAACAACATATTCATAACTGATAGTACGGGAAATCCGTACTTCTGTGATATTGATGCTGATTTTCACCTTGTTTTTTATACCTTACAAATCATATTTCTGTTAAATTTTTTTAGATGTGTCCCTTGTAACGATGGTGTCATTGCGAATAGCTTGGCAGACGTGCTTGTGGCATACGACCATTATGACCTCTTCCGCGATGAATCTTACCGAAATATTATCCCTTACAATGCAATGTTTCTTTATCTGAGAACTTCAGCCGTGGGGAAACCGCAGCTACATGAATAAACCTCAATTTGAAGGAATGAAATGTTCGGCATATATCTATAAAGCGTGCTATATATATATATATATATATATATATATATATATATATATATATATATATATATATATATATATATATATATATATATATATATATATATATATATATAAAGCGTGCTCACCACTCGTGTTACTACAAAACTTCAAATATCGAGTTTGCTACCTGTGGAGCGGTGGCAGGGTGGATCGTGAAAGTTCGCATACACTTTGTGAGGTTCTTCATCCACGCACACAGTCACACAGACCTCTGCGAAGTAGCTTACACAACAGTAAACTATTATATCGTAACGCTTGCTTTACATATTCACAGAACATATGACTTAGGTGTCAACGATATTATATATATATATATAATATATATAATAGACAGATCGATAGGTCATCGATCTGTCTATTTCTGTATATTATGGGATAGTTAGATTATCCTAGTGATGGAACATTCGATAGTGAGTTTGATATTAAAAGCTCACCTTGGAATAGCTGTGGTATACTGTCGCTCGGCGTCTGCTGCAGCATTGCGTCAGCGGGCTTATATCCAACCTGTGTTTCGAGCAAGCTGCGACAAGAGCGGGCGGCGACAAAACCTGACGGTACCGAGTTCCAACAGAAGGCTCCGTCCCATGACACTGGACAGTGCGTTCGGCTACCTGAAAGATTGGAGAAATCGTTGGAGACCACAGAAGCAAGCAACAATTGACAATAAGTACCAATAGCAGCATAAGTAGAGATCAAAGCGACACGACAACGCGCTCGTTCGACTGTATGTATATATATATATATATATATATATATATATTGTTCTTTTCTTTATCATGTATATCTATTATATATTACAAGATAAGGGTTGTTCGTACTCTTCAATCGAAGGGACCGCGAGTATACTTTTTGTCAGCACGAGTCAAACGTTAGATCAAATAGGAAACAATTACAGAATGATTAACTATAATTCCATTTTCGATGTATCGAAGAAAAGTGACCAAATAGCGACCGTACAAGTGGAACGGATCAGTACGATGGCTGGCGCAACAAGGGATCTTGTCATCATAAGACGAACATCCTGTGCATGTACATACAGAAAAATGCACTACAACAACGGAACTGCGTTGGCCTCATATTGTCTGGTCTAACGGCCGTCGCATACAGCCGGTGGGGCGGTAATACCAGTGCATGTCTGTCTTGGGGTGTCACTGGCAGAGATGAGTATTCATTCAGTCGAAATCAAGACAAGAAGGATGGCAATGCTCATGACGCGGCGACCAGCGTCTGCCTTGCTTGGCCGGTCTAATCGCCAGAAAGCAGCTGCCCCAAATCACGCCGCTATCATGTGAATGTATGTGTATGCAATAATACGTTTCATGCAAAATGGCCTGCACCAGACACGTGGGGAGGGTTTCGAAGTCTGTTTGATCAGTTAATTGAAGAGATGAATCTCTTGCAGTTTTAACAATGCTTAAGTTCTCGATTAAAAAAATAGAGTAAAAGTAAAAGTGTATTATCACCAGATTGGTTATGCAGTTACGATTTCACAATTATCATAGATTATTCTGTCAACAGATATATACATTCACATGTTCAAATTATTTAATTCATATATATATATATATATATATAATTTCATTATTATTATATTAATGCGCTGTTTCCTCAAGCTGCATATTGTGTTAAAAACGCTGTTGATTGTGTCTCCGAGGGTACTTGAAAGAGTCTTGTGATATACTCATAGCTTAACTTGAGGACGTCCTTGACCCAAGCATCCGACGATTCAAGGCCAAAAGGTAGAAATACATAATTTCATGGTATATTGGGGCCGTGCAAACTGCGTATTTCAAGCTGGTGAAGTACGCAGCATATTTCATCCTTGTCGAAACGCCCTGCGCAAAACGTCATTGATGGTATCGTGAGGCCTTGAATCGGTCCGGGAAAATCCGTTCAACCCAATGAACAAATTTCAGTGAGGCAATTAAAAATAAACAAGCAACAATACAACTTCTCTAACTTTTGTTTTCACAACGAATCCACGCACAACAATACAGCGTCTAACTTTTCGCCGTTTCGACACCTGACAGCATGAGACGCCACACGGATATTATCATAGCACACATATTGAACTAGACAGTGTTTCATTAATTTCAGCGTCAGTGTGAAAATTCTACTCTATTCTTCGAAGTTGCTTTTTTGCCTTAGAATTTGTTCGTTTGTTAGAATTTGTTCGTACCACCTTTCAAGGTACACATGTAAGAAGCTTGAGTGTGAAACTACTAATAAAAATGGTGAATTTCTGTCAAACAGACATGAGAGATATGAAAGGCATATCGTCTTATCATAATTAAATTTGATCCGACTTCATACTTTTCGCCTTTCCCAAACACACCCGAATATTCAGGCTATTTCCCTGTCTGGAAAAACTCCAGATTTTTTTACAATACCGCTTTTCACCGAACAGATCCGATGATGAACCGATAATTATGTGAACTGACTTGACGGAAAGAAGGATTATTCTGCTAAATAAAGCTGCAGCAACCCTAGTTCCAGATGACACATCACAAGCAAGTGAGATACATATTGATACATCTACTAATTTTCAGGTAGAGCAGACCATATAATAAAATTGTGCCCAAAGCTTGAGTGCATATGTATGTACTGTATATAATAACATATAATAACCACATGGAGAAAAATAAATATAGGGACCTTGTGCGGCTGGTTGGAAGAATAGTTCACAAACGAAACAACTGGTATACATTTCGAAGTGAGATCCCTTGTCCAGGTTACTTGTGATATGAAGGATAGATGCAAACTAATCCGCCGATGCAAGTTGAATTTTCAAAATGCTCTGAAATGTCTGACTGATCGAATCGGAATTTTACTGAACACTGCTCTTGATGGATAAGCCCTTCGGTTTATCAAAAGCGCATGGTGGTCTTATGCGTCTTGTACTTCCTGAGCAAAGTGCCTAATAAGCATACGCTACATTAAAGCAGCTCAGTGTACGATAAATGTTGCATCGTTCAACTGATTCCATTACGCTTCACCGATTGTCAGACTGTCGGCACGATACGAAGAAACGTTTATACATTATATTCCACCTTAGATAGTGACTCAGCAAATGACTTGAATTAAGCTAGGCAGAGATAATGAAGACAGCACTTCTATTCGCTTAATAATAGACAACATTCGACAGCAAATAGTGACTTCAATATACTTCTAAATAAAGTATATATCATGACTTCATAATCGAAAGGAGATACCTTAGTATAACGTAGTTCGTATCGCTGTAACTATGCGGTAATTAATTGCAAAGCATGAACGTTTGTAGACACTGACATTTTAAAAGCAATTTATACCGTATATTCCTCTCTAATTCCTCCACACGATTCTTATGTAAGAAACCCTTCAATCTCGTCAGCACCGTCTTCGTCTACCGCGCCCCTGCAAGTCCCTTGCTTCACCCTTTCGAGCTTTCTTGAACGAGGCTGGTTAGAGACTATACGCAGCCGTACAAGTGTTCGGCTGAGGCGAACTAGTGTCGAATAGCTTCATCCCCGCAAACGATGACGATCGGAGAGCGAAACCTATCGGCGCTGTGGATAGCGGGTCGCGTTATTTCCTTCAATATTTCTCCCTTGCTCCTGCCCCCTCGTTGTCGTCTTTTTATCCCAGTGGTACTGCTGGCCACATCATATTCGAATGGCTTAGTTGGTCATCGGGATGGGGATTTTCTTGTCGATTTAGCAACTCTTCCCCTCCTCATCTGCCCTTGCTCTGTGAGCGGGGTCAGTCACAAGCGAACCACAGCGAAGTCCCTCATAGAACTAAGAAGGACCGTCAATGACGGGACGACACTCAGGGCGAGACGAACTGAGGAGACCCCACATCGGTCGGCCAATTGGAGGGGTTGGTTTTCGGGAAGAGGATCAACACCGGCCCGACCGCCTTCGATGGCTAAAGCCTTACTTACTCTGCTGTTCTCGCTGTTGGACTTGAGGCTCTTTTTCCTTGCGACTCGAATGGCTGTCTGTCGTGGTGGTCAATTGGAATCCAATTGTCGAACTAGTTTACGGTGTCTGCACTCGTTAGAGGCACCCGCGGTAAATACTGTTAACTACTAACAATCTGTATGCTCTTACCCACTAGCAACATAAATACGTAACGGCATCTCTACACTTAAAGTAATCTAGCGAGCTAGATACACAGCTTATCGCTTAGATGACGGAAATCAACATTCATAGACTACCTTTCTCTATTCTACTTCAATTTTGTGTGCAAGTTTAATTATCTTAAATAAATTAATAATGTTTTCTTTTTTCACTAACACTAATCTATATTTAAATAATAACTATTATACAAAGATAGAAAGAGTTTTGCCACATTTCCTAATTACTGGCTCACAATTCCAGATCAGAGAGCTGCAGTCACAACTTTGTCGATTCACCGACCATGAAGCAGATCGTTAAAGCGATAAAGCGAACACAACGAAAATGCTCCCTTCATCCTCAGATTCTGGGATAGTCGACGTGGGTTTAAATTCCACCACCACAGACAGACAGCACACTAGCAATGCTGCAAATCAAATGGTGGTCTGGAGCCTGAATTGAGCAATCATCTGAGCCATAAAGTCCGTCGAATATATATAGCCTAGTAGTCAATTGAGACGATTTTTGTTATGTAAATGCAAAGTCCCATCCCGGCACCGTTGTTCACCGCTACCTGCTGCCTGCTGTCGCGCTGTGGTCATTTTTCAAGGGTTAGAAAATGGTCCTTCCTAGCTTCCTCTAACTTTCTTAGCTCGCTTGGTGTCTGTGTGCTTGCCCTCGTGATGGTATGCCCTTGAAGGATGGATTTCGACCCACTTTTACTTCGTTGTTGAAAAAACAGATGTCTATCGTCTGTGAAGAACTCATCATTTACTACGTTAACTGTCGCCGTTCTTCGATCGACTAAGCAGACGTATCAATACAAACCGCAAATGTATTATTCGAATGCGATCGTTACTAACGCAATGCAGCTTCGGGAACGTTCTGAGAATCGGTAAACAGGTTCGCATTGTCGATATCTATTGTACAGTTCATAGTAGCAGTTAGTAGTCGTAGAACGAATTCATTCTGAGAGCTATCTTCGTTTGCTTACTACTACGCTACTCTGTAGCGTAGTCGGCACCCAACAAAAAACTTGACCTTTGTGTCCACCCTTTGAAGGTTAAAGAGTTTCCCTTGAGCCTAATAGACTAGAACAATAACTCAATAATCGTCGGTTTTTTTTCACGGCCTTCAATTTTCTGACTCATATTGTATAATCAAATAGGATGTATTATTGCCAGTTAAGCTACAGGTAGTTCTTGCAGTGGCTCAAACACCTATGACTCGGCGTTGTCCCGAGCTGTGAACTTTTGGGCGGGGTGGTTTAAGCCCGGCCATACGACACGTATAGGAAGGAGAGGGGGTGTGATATTATAGTGAATGATGGGGAGCTAGCTGTCAAAGTGGACAGTAATTTTTGGTCTCGTCTTCTTCCACAGTCTTTGCGGATGCGACGTGAACGTACGTTCAAATGATAGCCCACGTGTGGAGCTCATCTTCCCAATAGTTACAGTTGTCCATCCTAGGACTTGCATTGCGTTTTTAAAATAGGACCAACCACAAAGCTGCTCGCGTCCTTGGAGCCATACCCGTTGTCCCTATTGCGTTATATTTTATGGTAGACGAAACGTTCTCAATGCCTTGACGAAAAAGTAGACATGCAAACCGCAATATTTACTTTCTGGGCTGTCACCTCTTTACAATGCAATACAATACACTTTAGTAGACACAACAAACAAACGGCTGGAAGAAGCATTCTGTAGATATTGGCGCGGGTTTGACGAAGAGCATGCCACGTAACGACGTTATTCACTCAGGTTTCTGTTGCTATTTATTTTGGTTGTATGTTCAATTCGCTTTCAGTGACAGTGGGAATCATAGTAAAGAACACATTGGTTAGGTGTAGATTATTCTTCAGTCTCTTTAGCATGTTTAAATCATTTTTACGAAGCTCTTCAAAGATATCATTATAACTACTTCATTATTCGACTTGGCATCTAAGTGCAACACGCTGCACGAATCTTTTCTGTACACGCTCGAAGGGCTTGTTATCTTTGGCTACACCCGTGTTCCAGAATGGGGACATATACATGAGAATATCCCCTAATAGTATCATGTATGTTAAGCATTTATAATAATGATTTTACTTACAAATCTGGAAGCCCAAGGCTGCATCGATTCACATACGCTAGTCCATATTGGAATTGAGCTCCGACCTGCCTTAGGCTTTTAACAGGAGGGAGAGCACGCCAAAACTCAAACAACGAATATCGTGAAGATTGCGACTTCGGTGAGCTCGTCAGTGTTTAGTGGCGTACACTTTCGCGCTTCATAGAGCCATATGGAACCTCTCTGTCATCAAAAACGTCAAAACACAGCGTCCTTAAATGGACCCTAGTACTATAGGGCACGTCAGCGGTGCGTTAAAAATAATTATCCTAACCCGGGTGGTTGAACTTACGTGGTTTCCTTGTTCCCGCCACATTTAATACGCTCACAGTTCTACACAATACAGTTCACTTTGCGATTCGCCATCATTAATGTTATTCCTATCGTCTACTTGCGACACGTGTCTACCCACGCGAACCAAAACTAAGGACGTGTCCAGCATTTAATAAGAGTTGCAGCTGAACCGATGGCTACGAAGTTCAACAAGCAACACGTCACGCGATAGCTCGTAATACCACCATTGCAAGCGACTAACCCCATCTGACCCGGATGAGCTGTTCACGGCATCGGATAAAATTACCCTTTGGGGTAGGTAGTCTCTGAAAGATCACTGCTCATATCTTGAAAATCTCATTCCAGACGTTGATAGTGATGGTTAAGGTCAGTGACCTTAATAAGGATTAGGCATTCTACGGATCGTTAGCTTATCGACATCTAGCTAGAGAAGTACCTGTCCGTCGTGTATATTGGATTTATTTTCAAGTAAGATCCACTCGAAAGGGTGTTCACATCGACGCAGCAAGACCTCATATAGAGCACGTGTCTGCTGTGCCCAAAAAAACCGAAACCAAGCTATAAAACGGTATATACGGATAGCCACGCTTCTCCTCCTCTACTCTGTTTCAGGTGTGTAGATCTGCACAGTGCAACCAAGTCGTGGAGCAAATAGGTTATAGACCTTGAAGATCGCGTCACCTTTCACGATACACACAACAGAGCTGCTATCGACAGTCGGCCCGCATGGTTGGTGGATAGTCGCTTACAATTTAGGCACATCTGAGTGGAATAGGAGCGCACTTTAAGGCCAGAAGGATGTAATTCAAGCAACGGGCGACAGGATGCGACTTTCGTGGAAGTAAACAGAAAATCCTGTCTTTGTGTCAGAGGCGGCTTCATCAGCAGCTTTCTACCGGTTCGGTGTGCCCGTGGTGGGTTGAATCTGTCACGTGCACAAAACCAAGCACACATTTAGATCTGAGAGCACCAACATGCACTATTGTTGACTAGAAGTCGACGCAACACAGCTACGATAAAGGCAAATCTACAAAATATATAGAATGGGTTTCGACAATGATGGGCGACCTAGCCTCCAACGAACATCCCTTATACGAGATTTCGCAGTGGTCTATAATATGTATAACCATTATGTGCCCTGATTATCTAAACAGTTTTCCATTCGATGCTTAAATGCCAACCGAACACAGGCAAAGTCATTATAATAGATTTGCCCCTGTAGGGAAATATAGTCGAATTCTCATTCGGGTTAAAGGTCGTACTGCGTTGTATTTGCGAAAGTTAGCACGACTTTTTTGTCGTCAGTTCGGAACCAGATCCCGCCGCAGATTTGTTGAAATCAAATTAAGCCAGCACCGCATCAGGTTCGGCAAGTTTGTTATTTGGTCCCAGGGCACCGTCAGATATTATCTGCTTTTGGGCTTCGATCACGTTGATGCTGAAGAACGCCCTCCGGAATCCGATTCGATGCAATCGCGGTGGCTATTTTTCATAATAGATGAAACAATGCCCCCAATTCAATGTTACTGTGCGATTAAAAGATGCATGTCTTTTTTTTTTTTAGAGGAGGAAATTTTCTTCAAACGCACGGTTACCACCAGAGACATTCCAATCTCCATGAAAGTGGGCCGATCCAGTGCGGGGTTGACGTGGATGACAAAACGCCTCTGCCTGCTAAAACCATCCTCTGCTGAGAGTGTATCTCTTCCCCAGAGTCGCAAAAGATGCATGTCTACTAGGATTTAAACGCACCGAATCGATTTATGTTTCAACATATACGTATATATATATATATATATATACAAGCTGTATTGTTGAACTGAGACTCTCTCATTTTACATATATACAGGTATGAACCTGTACATCCATCGAAATTGACCTTCAATAACAGGCCGGTTGGACAAATTTTTGTCAGAATAATGCTATCTGTATTCGTCCGTTAATAAACCAAAACGTTGTATTGCATTATAAATACAAGTATACTTATATAATTCAAGATGTTAGAGAATTAAAGGTACAGTTATATTAACAACGAGGTTTACCGTTAAAAATCAGTTACGCATTTGGGGTGAGTAAAGGGGAAGACAGAGTCTCAGGTCGAGGCCTGAGGCCATGGTCCCAAGGGAGGCGATAGCCTTGCCATTCTGCACAGCGAGGGAAAGGCCCTGCCGAAGAAAGGCCCCCGCGCCCTTGTCACAAGTGGTGCAGACCAGCCGGTGACAGACCCTTCCAGGCGGTTGGCCGTATGGTGGCCGGTGCCGCATAAGGTTTGGAAGGCAAGAGGGCGACAAGTTAAATACTATATGTTCTAAACCAGGAACACAGTCATGTTGTAAAAGTTGCACAATCGCTGCGTCAATTTGTTCTCGAGGACACTTGAATTCAGAGAAGGGATTTTAGAAGAAGCATAATGCTGCTGGTGTGGTATTTAAAATGTACAGGCCGAATTGTACCTCAGGAGATATAGAAGTTTTCCTCAGGTGTGTTTTCTTCCGGTTTGTGATGAGATTCTTAACTCGAGCAGAAAATTACCAAAATTTAGCTGCGTTTATACTGGAAAAGTAGCGCTCAGTTAAATAGCGATCACCATGATATATTGCTAAAGTATATCGGATGCAGTAGATGGTTTCTGTACCATCAATAACTCTGTTTGGTGTATACTCATTATTTTTTATGCACATGCCTCCAGTGAACTTATATATATATATATATATATATATATATATATATATATATATATATATATATATATATATATATAAAGAGACGATGAGACTTGAGCTTCGAAACCTCTCTGTATGCGACTAATCGAATTATTCACGACAAATTTCACAGCTGCTAAATGCTGTACAAAGTCGGCTGTCAACAGTAACTTTCTAGTTCCTACTGTATTTTCAGCTGACTCTCAGCTAGTCAGTGAGTTTCTGATACGGCTCTGCTGGCGTGACTATAAACTCAGTACCGGCTGTCGTCGAATATTGTTATTTTACAGCCGAGAGAATAACCTCGCTGTCGTTCATGCAAGGATTTCCTTCACGGACAACAAAAGCTGTCAGATGCTGGCTTCTTGCTGTTCTAGATACCAGTAGTTTTAGTCGTAGTAGTAGTGGTAGCAGCAACCGCTGTGAGTTCATAGCGGAGGCGTTGCTCGCGTGCAATTCCTTTATCTACCTCCGTCCGCCTTTGCCAAACAGCTTTCTGGCAAGACTGCAACTGTCATTATCGCCATCGCTCTTACGTCACCGTCGCCTCCGTATACAATAGCAGCAGCAACAACAACAAAAACAACAGCAACTGCAAGAAGAAACAAGAGATTCTACAGAAGATAGAAATCTCAGCCCCCGACCTTCAATGCCCGCCATTTCCCTACGCCCATCGACAGGATAATTCGCTCCTCCTCTTTTGCCTCTTAGAAAGTTTCGCGAACAGCTACGAACGGACGCCAGCCCACGCGGCGTACACAGCCACACATCAGCTAAACCTCTTGAACAGAACATGTATATTTCACCGGCACAAGTCTTCAGTCTTGAACGTCACCTGCACTCATACTAGTGTCCGACCCCTATCGCGTTGTCTGTCAGTCTGTTTGTCTATCCAACTCTCGTTTTCACCAGGGTAGAAGTTGCGTACAGATTTCCACATCACCGCCTCAGGACTGGTGTTCATTGCTGGGATGGATCGGCCTTTTCGGTTCATCAACGAAACTCGCATTGAAAGTGAATAAACCGGTAGAATTATCAGTGAAAATCTAAGGAGTCCCACACCATACACATATATATTAGGCTGACCCAAAAAAATGACACTCCTATCGTCTTGCGTCGTATTCTTATTATTGGCCGGTTTGAAGTCAAATTTGGCGGGTATTGGGACACAACAATTAGCAAGCAGGCGGCATTCCGCTTTCGTTGGGCGTTCGCAATGGCAACAGGCGGACCAGGTCTTTCAGACTTGCATTTTCAGAAGAAAAGTGTCATGTTTATGTTTCAAGAGAAGACATGTCCGGCGGAAATCCGTCGAAGGTTGGTTAGTGTGCACGGCTATAATGCCCTGAGTCGACGACATGTATGCCGTTGTTGTACGCAGTTTAGGCAGGGTGACTGGGACATTATGAACATTGAGGGCGCCCACCAGTTTCGATTCGACGATCGAGATAATCGAAAAAGCCTTTGAGCTATAGTAATTCGTTAAATAATTAATAATTAATAATCATCTAATTAATTTACCGAAATCAGTACAAATGTTAAGAATCTCACAAACCAACAATAACGATTAACCAAAACTCGGTTGAACTCAGCTGAGTGTAATTCAACTCCTTCATTAGCTTAAAAATGATCGAAATGCTGTCACGCTCCTACGTATTGCCATTAGTATATTGTCGCTTTTCCTTGGGCCGGCGAACCTGTGATAAGTAGACGAGTGCCGCTGGTTACTATTGGCTGGGAAAAAAGTTCCCGAAACCCCCTTATAAAAAAACTACAAAGCTGACGAATGCCTACGTGTTTGAACGGCACTCTATTGACACAGCCTTTCGCAATTGCATCCACGACTTAGATCAGGCCAGGCCACATGGTCCAATAGCGTTTTCCAGAATGGGAGTTGTATTTGTAAGCTCTACTATATATAGGTTGTACTCACTTTTGTGAGTTTAAGCCTTTTTTTGACTAAACTCGAGCGAAATCCCCACTCGCAAACGATAGCAAGCAAAAGGAATTGGCTCGAAGGGAAATGCAAATCCTGATGAGTAAATAACAGCGCCCGTAAATATATATACTCCGGACTACTGGCAGCCCCAGCGAATCGCATGATTCGGTTTTTTCCAGATCCAAGACAGCGACTTGGGATACTCTCGCAATAGAAGAAGTACAATATTACCCTTGATCAGAATGACAAAAGAGCGCCCGATTTACTTACCCTAGAAAACAACAACCTAGATATTCTTGAACAACTACATTTCAATATGGCTGTTATTAGTTAGGAAAAGCGATTGTAATCTAACCTCGCGTTGTGCTCGAGGTTCATTTAAACGTTGGCGCTAAACACCCTGTGGGGGAATTTTGGGAAACGTCTTTTTTTTTTTTGGAGAAACGTCTGGCGAAATGCGAACGCTTTTTCCCTACCGAGTGCATGGTAATCGTGTACAAGATATGAGATAAGAACAACTAAAGCGGTCTATGTCCGTGACCAGTGCTGCTCTTAGTTGCTCAGTGACGAAGACAGAGTGAACCAACAGGATGCACTTCATAGGAAGATAGACATAATGTCCTACCCACGAGAATAACGAGGAAAATTTGAAGGTCAAACTGTCCATTTATGGTAAGCACAAATGTATCGTCCAGAACTATAGCAAATGATGACTGTAGAAGAGGACCAACCGAAAATTCTTCACTGAATATACTATTGTGTTAGCGAATCAGTGAATTCGAGGTCCTCACACATATTGAAGCTATAGACACAGTTTTTATCGCCAGTATTGTTCGTATATTCTGTTAAGCTGTACTTTAGAAACGGAGTGGCTTCCATTTCAGCCTTCCAAGAGCAGCACAATACGATATTTCGAACCACACAACGAGATGAGAAAGGATAAAAATGTCTCCGCGAACATTCGAGTTCATGACAAACGCGGTCAGCTTTGGCTCAAAGCCAAGGGATACATTCGTAAGCGAGCTAGAGACCTTTCCCAGACTTGCGGTCAAATATATAATAAAAGAACAGAGGGCCTCATGCATGCCAGAAATCGTTCAACGCACCAATGCTTGTTTTTACACTATAATACAATATGCTTAGGCTAACGTTCACTTAGTTGTAGGGGTCCTGTTTAACTAGCATGGATATTATTGGCCAGTAGTCTGTTTAGTATTAAGTTTGCCTTCCCTGAACTTGTGCCCTTCCCAAACAGGGAAGATGCTTAATGGCTAAAAGCAATAGTGGATTGCTTGCCATCCATGATTTAGGTTCATATTTTGCTTCAGTACAAGAAATGTGAGCTCCAGCTGGCCGTCACGGGTTTTCAAAGGAGATACTCTATTTTGCCTGGAAATGAATTCTTTACCTCGATACAAAGTTGCCTGCTATTTCCGGAGAAGAGCCGGAGATGTTATAAATCGGTATTAGAGAGTATGCCCTATGCAGACGCCACGTGTGTTATCGCAGCAGATCGTTCGTAACAGTAAAGCATACCACAGTAGTTGCAACGCATCTGCGAAACTGCTGATTACAGTCATCTCTTGTACCCGGTAGTTGCTTACGTTTATGCCGTCCTAACACCGTTAATATGCGCAAACCTTCTCGTTTCTGAGTACCACAGCAAGGGCTTTAACGTTACCGACTCTGATAAATCGATCGGTCGATGGTCGATACTGAAAGAAATATACAGCCAAGAGTAAAAACAGAATCATCGCAGTATTACGCTGTTAGTTATTCCACTTCTTCCTGAGCTTCTTAACTTCGCTGTCGTAAGCGACGGAGCGCACGAGGGGATCTATTAACTCATACAAGCCCTGCAACGCATCCTATCCATCTCGTTTAAATCTGTGGCGTTCCTTTGAAATATATTTTCGTTCGAACGCGCGTAAATAGATCCACGTACTTTGTTCGTGAAAATCCTCCTGCGGCAGTGAGGATTTTTCTTCCCGACATCTCTCGTAGTGATGCGGCCATGCGGGTAAGTAGCGAGCAGATGTCTGTTTGGAGAAGGCTTGGGTTTTGCCGCAAACAAAACACACACTCCTGCTACGGTCAAGGCTTAGCCGATCGCTGGCAGCGGAAGCATCTCGGCGGCAGCCCAGAATACAGGTCGTAAGGACCCTTGTCATCCATGAGTGTATCACATTAGACAATGCACTCATACATGATAAATCGAATTCCGTTTTACAGGTTCGTAATGCCACAAGTTTGACTTTTAGACGCCGTTTGTAATCTCAACTCTATCCGCAACGACCGATTTGCCACTTGGCTCAGACGAGTTTTCCTGAAAACAGGCTTTCCTTTCATTTATCATTGAAATTACACTTGTAAGTGATGTATTTGAATATTACCATAAAATGTCTGATATTATTCACAGCATCATGGTTGGCACTACATATTATTTGAGTCATTAAGGAATTCAGTCTCATTCCTTCCCATTATCAGTTGGAACGTTTGGTTTGGCGGAGCTTTCCACCTCGTCTTCTTTCCTTGGCTCATATCCATGTGGAACGATAAGATAAAGGCCCTTCAGAAAGAATGCTATGTTCCAGAGGAAAGTTCGAGAATTTCAAACCAATGGTGCGCGGGCTTAACTCGCTGCAGCCAGCCTTGATCAGCCATGCGCTTACCTTCGATCCGAATCTGTAAGGCTCAAAATAGCTCTTTAACCCACCCTTTCTTTTTCTAGCAGCACCCTGTATGATTTTTCATTGCATGTTTCTGCTCGATATTCTTATCGACCTCCGTTACTGCTGTGAGTGCTACAAACGACTTCAACGTTTTTGATTCCTTGGTCGACTTCACCCACTAACGAGAGAATCGCTAGTGTCCCCAATATCTGAAATAGCACTTACCGCATTGGTGGGCCGAATCCCCACTGTCTGTCGATTCCATCGAACTGCATTCGACTTTCGCGGCGTCTGCCATCGATTCGCAGATATGGGAGGCAGTTATTGCCCCTACTCACATACAGCTGGTAGGTCGGGCAGGCCGCGAGTGTGTTAGAAACGGATAGCGCCATTACTTGACACTGTCCTGGCGCCTCAGTTTGTTTGCCAGCGGACACCAGAGACACAAATCCGAGCGTTATGGTGACTCTAACAATTCTGAGTTTCCATTTGACGAGGTTAGTTTTAAAATGACTGGACCCATATCGATACGATTGGGAAAAGGACAGTATGTAGAGTAGAAGCATTGACATTCGGATTTCTCTGCGAGAATGCATCTGCAAGCGAAAATGAATGTGCCTCATTTTTATGGGCCATCAGCGTATACGACTAGCGCGAGAGTAGCACTGGTTCTTCGACATTTAAAATATCTCGTTTGTAGCAGGGCAATAGAAAGCTATGGCGTCCGTTATCATCCGGTAGGTCTGGTGTCGTCGCATTGATAACACCTCCCGGAAATGATTTCCTCTTGTTTTGCCCTGAAGCGCATCGAAACCCTTTGGACTTCAGATGCTTTTGACAGCGGACAATGATAGCGGGGTAGATCTACTCGGTTGCATCAGCATGACTCACAGAAATTTTTTTCGTCTTTCAAATGCGCAGATTGACATTTACAAAAACGATATAAAATATGCGGTATAAAACTTGCCGGCTTTAACTTCGGCTGATGCGACCGATCGTGGTCGAACGAATTGTGTGATAACTGGGCAATCTGCGTTTGTTACAAGCTTTGAGGCAGACATAAACATTTAATGGGTGAGAGACACATGCAAGCATACACATCTTTTGGGGTAATGGTTATCGAGATCGATAGCAGCGGGTCTTGACTGACCTCACGTTCTAGTCCAGTTCACTATGCATAGAGGCTGAGCACAGCCTTTACCTAATTCATGAATCACTCAGCATACAAGCTACACGTTTCGTCCAGCAGTTGCTATTTACCTTGTTACGCTATTAGGTCTTCACATGTACAGCTATTTTCCCTCAACTTGGCGGTGCCTAGAAATCTAGTCTGTATAATAGTGTGGACGGGTAACATCAGTTGTACCTATGAATGCACGATAAGGTATGTTAGTTAGTATCATTTTCACCGTTTTGCTGCAATAGCTTTTATATGGAATACGTTTTCACGGAGAGGGTCTTCCCTTCAACGAGGTGAAGTTTACCACCTGTCCCAAAGAATACGTCTCGTCTGCGTTATTTTTAGCAACTATGTCGTTTGAGGCTTTTCAAAATTGAAACTGACTGTTCGTGTGTCTGATGACCACGCCTCGAGCACAACTCGGCCGTTTTGCTATTTAATTCTTGTGCCCGATTAAACGAGATCTGCCTTTCCATGGGCCTTACCGAACTAGTGTTTCTGGACCGCCCAACACATATGTTTAGGAAGGAATGTCCATGGATTCCCCGTAATCTCCCCAAGAAAATGGGCCTTATCGATATAATGGATCTAATGGAACAATTAATGGTATAGAAATGCGAAGTTCATCCCTAAAGTCAGACATGGGACAAGTTGCACTTACCAGCTGTCACACATTTATGCGCCCGGTTGAGTGCAATGCGGCTTGCTTTTAGAATTGTGACAGTGGTGATTTATTTAGTGTACCCGTGTAGCGTGGTTGCTCGTACCGGCCGCATCATGGGCTTACAAATTTGCTATTCATGTATTCTGTTTTGAGAATGTTCAGGATGTACGTAGTTCTCCAAATACTCAAAACCGGAAAATTCATTATGGCTAAGGGTTGACGTCCACTCGAACACCCACGTTTTCTGAATTGCGGTAGCAGGGTCTGTTCCAGTCAGCCAAGTCAGCCAACGCGTTGACTGGAGAGGTGATTCCACCCAAGTTACCGTCCGTGAAAGCAAGAATAAATACACGACGACTGCACATCTCGCGCATGTGCCCAACGGTGACCGCAGAAGCACTATATAATCATCTGAAGAGCAATGGTAACGTTCATCCCATCACGGTAAAGAAATTAAACGGGCGTGGCGGCGACTCGAGGTTCTACGTGGAGGTACTAGATGTAGACTACGACAATGTCATCGACGACAACCTGTGGGAAGCGGACACGGAGATCTCACACTTCAGAGGCCCACTACGAGAAACATCGATAGCGGCATCCCATCCAAAAGCATGACTCCGCACCAGTAAAGATAACGTCGACTCCCATCATCATTATAAGCAATACCACAATAAAACGTCAACACAGACAATAACCAAAGCTAGCTGTATCTGTGTGAACGCGCGATCCCTCCAGAAGGAAGACGCCATAGATACACTCCACTCATACCTAAGAGAACGAAATATAGATATTGCAATTATCTCTGAATCGTGGCTATCTAAAGACACGGTCACCTCAGCAGAGCTAAGTAATGGAGGTATCTTTGAAGTGTTTCGCAAAGACAGATCTACGCGTGGAGGAGGAGTATTACTGCTAATCAATAAGGATCTTCCCAGTGCCGAGGTTGATATGCTCATGACGACATCCGAAATTGTCGCATGTGACTTGATATTCTCACACAGAACAATCAGAATGATATCAGTCTATTTCTCGCCGACAGGGACATCCGCGGAACTGGTACATCGCATGAAACTACTTACTGAAGAACTCTCTAAACTTGCTGAGACAGAGCACACAGTCGTTATAGCAGGTGATTTCAATCAGCCACAAATAAATTGGGAGACGTTTGATAAGCCGGGAGCTAGCGACGAACCCACGAAAGAAAGTCTTCTACTGGAATTCTGTGCAACACACGGACTGACGCAAATTGTAATCGATCCTACCAGACGCGTTGGAACCTCATCGACAATTCTGGACATTGTCCTATGCAGTGATGATTCTGTTTCAGAGGTCAAGGTTCTGCCGAATCCCCTACAATCAGATCACCACATTGTTCAATTCTCTCTTACAAGCAGGTCTGAGACCACCGTACCACAGTCCCCGGGCCTTAATTATGCAAGAGGAAACTTTTGTCGAATGAAATGGGAATTGGACCACACAAATTGGATGTACTTTTTTGCAGAATGCGAAAGCGTGGATGAGATGTACAACGTACTCGCACAGCACATTCGTGAACTGATAGTAAAACATACTCCAATACGAATGAACCACGTACATCCAACGACTGCACAAGTACGGAAGCTCCACGACTCCCTCAACGAAGCTACAGACGAAGGGACGATTGAATTTCTTCAGAAAGAAATAGCCAAGGTGTCGAAACGGGAGCGAATCATAAGAGAACATGCCATCCTCCGCAACCCCAGCAACAAGGCCATCCATAACTATGTACGTAGACGGATCGTGATTAACGATACTCTCAGCTCACTACAGCGCAGCGATGGCACTTTTACCACTGACGACAACGAAAAGGCCGAGATATTAAAAAGGCATTTCGAAGCAACGTACCCAAGCAACGATGAGCTGAAGCAACGTCAAAGCAGAGAACCACCCGCTCTGCCAGAAGGACCCCTAAGGCTCACTGTTCACGACGTAGATGTAAGTGCGGGAAACATTCACTGTCACCTACGAAAACTACAGTCGAAGTTAAGTTCCACACCAGACGACATACCATCCTACGTGATGAAGAAACTGGGGCTATCGGTCTGTGTCCCTCTCTCTTGGGTCTTTAGAAAGTCTGTCGATAATGCCGAGAGAGAGAGGCCGGTTTCGCTAACAGTTATAGCATGCAAACTTCTGGAAAGCATCATATCTAAGGCTATCTACGACAATGCCAATGCCCAAGGCCTCATCAGTGAAACCCAATATGCATATAGGCCCGGATACAGCACGGTGCTCCAGCTGATAGACACACAATTCGATTGGGCCCGCGAAATCAACGCGTCGCGCTGTTTTGACGCCATCTTCTTCGACTTCAAATCGGCGTTTGAAAGAGTCACACATACAAAACTAATTGCTATGCTTCCACGCTTCGGAGTCGGCAAAATTCTAGTTGACTGGATCACTGATTTCCTTCGAAATAGAACCTTTCGAGTTCGAGTCAATGGACAGTATTCGGAAGAAACAAGCGTCACATCAGGGTGCCCTCAAGGAACCATTCTGGGACCCTTAATGTATATAATGTATATAAACTCTCTTACATATGCTCTCCCTCCCTCTGTATCTGTTAAAGTCTATGCTGACGATATTAAAATATACGCCCCCGTAGATACGCCTCAGCAGAGATCGGTGCTACAAAAAGCACTATACGATTTTTATGAATGGGCAGGGCAGCTAGATCTCATGCTTTCGATCGAGAAATGCGCCGTGCTGCATTTTGGACACGGAAATACTAAACAAAAGTACTCCATTGGTAGCATAGAACTTAAACCACAAAAATCTATTAGAGATCTAGGTATAATCACATCAACTAGTCTAAAATACTCTGAACATACTGCGGACGTTGCTCTTAAAGCTAGTCAGCGAAGCAATTGGATAATGCGCACGTTCACAATTGCCGATCCAAATCTATACGTACTACTGTTCAGAACCTACGTCGAACCTGTGATAACCTATGCTGGGCCGGTCTGGCACCCAGGTCTCAAGAAAGATCAGGATCTTTTAACGAAAGTGTATAAAAAGTTTATAAGACGAGTGGCATATAAATGTAAATGTGACAAAGAGAACGTAAATATTGTAGATGCCGTCCAGCGTCTTAACGCCCTAGATAAAGTCTTGCTTCAAAAAATGATGTTGAATCAACCGACGATGGCTGCAAAAATATTTGATATTGTCGAAACTACGACAAGATCCAGAAGGAATATACTCCCAAAATTTATAGCCACGAAAAAATGTGTAAATGATTTATTCCCCTGGAGACTATCACGCGCACATCACGGGCACGCAACGTGCCAAAATTGAAAATGCACATAAGCGAGACTTGTAGCAATTATATATTATACCTTTGAATAAAGTGTTTGTTATTATTATAATATAAAAAAAAGTAATCAATCCGTCTGCTCTTCATTATCGATATCGACAAATATAAAACGTTTAGAACTTCAGTTCCGAAATTGCAACCTTGCTCAAGACCATAGAAGTGGATGAAGGGCTCGCAGATATGGAGTGGGTCACCGTTCCCTGTTACTTGAAACCCCATAGGTGGGGCATAGGGCAGAGGATTAAGCAGTAACAGAGAAGTGATGTCAGAACCGGGAGTCTCTGGGGCACATTACTGAAGATTGCACCTGTCGCGCGGCTGTCATGCTACAACTGTGGGGAAGATAGACGCGCGGTTAAGAGAAGCTAAGAAAGCTCCCAAGGAGGGGAGACCTAGAAGTCTGCGCAGATGATTTACTAGCTAAAAGTTAAGGCTATTCGAAGAAACAGCGAACTACACTCCTTAGGGAACTGGTAAATGGAAAAAAGTGGCCTAGCACTTGCTTCCCCAAATGGTAGAGTCATCCTGCTAAGGGGCAGGAAACACTTCCAGCGTATACCGCTAAAACTTGAGGATGAAGACATAAATAACGTTAACACAGCCAGACACTTCGGAATATACCGTGAGTAGGCTATGCACGGAACTCCCGACGTTAAAGCTACAGCAAGCAAGGCTTCAAAGGCAGCCGCAGAACCTATCAAGATCATGCCGAACATTTTTCGGCCTGAAGAAGGGCCCTAAAGGGAACTGTAAAATGGCGGGTCCGGAATCAATTCTTCTTCAGACACCGGTCTGGGTTTCCACAGTGACCTCAAAAGAGTCGATCCGAAAATTATTATGCAAAACGCAACGAACGCTCGTCTTAAGAATCATACAGGCCCACAGTACAAGTTAATACACACTCGCGCTTTGTGCTTGCAGGAACTATCCCGTAGGACATCGAGGAGAGGCACGTAAGAAAAAAAATGGGCTGACCCGACAAAAGAGGCTAGGTAAGTGTGGACAGCATCCATAGTGGCGTGGCATGGAGAATGGGATGTGATACCACGGGGGACGCCCGGCGCTTCTGCGAGGAGCATTGTCCCAAGCATTAAAAAACTGGATAGACAGAGGTAAAGGATACTCACGTTCTTCATCAGTACCTCATTGATTACGGCAACTTCCAGGTGTACCTGGAGAGTTTTGCAAAGGCTTCGATGGCTATCTGCGACAGTGCGAGGAGTACAGAACGACCCAAACCCAGGACAACTCATTATGAACAAAGGACGATGAGCGGGCTGAATGAATGGTTCCGAGGCTTTGTGATGTTCACATGCGAAGCAAAAGAACAATGGAGGGGAGATGCAAACCTGGCGGACAATGACCCTAAAAAAGAATGGTTGCATGGAGCACGAGATAGATTATTGCCCAGCGAGTTAGCGGTAGCCTCGGTTACGCAGACCGTATGGTAAGGCATGAGTCCCCCCCTGATGGTCACAACTAAATGACAGGCGATACTATTAATATGTATCTGCGCAAACGGCTCGAGCGGAGACCGTGGGTCTCATAAGGCAGACACAAGAGCGCGAAAACGTCTGGTCTCTGACAGTCAGGTACGCAGGACTGAGCGGGTCTGTGCAGGTCGATGGACCCAACGTGACAAGGAGATGCACCTCGGTGGACAAGTGGTTAAAGACTGAGCATCATCATCGGCCTCTCCTTGCAAGCCTCGATTGAAGTAATAGTAATTCAGTCCCAAACCAGGCCCCAAACTCTTAAGAGGTAAAGGGTTTAGGAAGGTAGGATACTTAAACTATCACGGCGAAGTCCTAAGCAGTGAAGTAAGATGCCCATGAGGGATTTTTGCCTTCAACCTCTAGCCAAAATAAATTCACCATGCTTGGGTTCTACTTCTAGGGGCCTGATACGTTGTCGGCTATCGATGTTACAGCGTTACAGTCTAGCGGAGTGGTGCCGGAGTATCGACAGGGATGAACCGTAGGTCAGGTTCAAATATGCACGTGCATACACATATGAGCGGATACAGTCACTGTACCTTCCGCAACGTCATAGTGAAGATAGTTTCTATCATTTGTGACCAGATTTCAAGCCGTCGAACCAAGAGCTTTAGCTTTCACATGCTTAATGTAGCAATGTAGGAACAGATACGTAACACAATACCTAGGATATATTGATCCTCACATAATATATAATTACCCCTACCTCTTGTAATCAATACTCCCTGTATCGATGACAAATGAAATATCAAAAATGCAACATGAAAAATGCGATAGTATGGCTCGCCTCTATTAGCTTCTCATTCGCTTATCATTTTTGCCGCCCACTCCATGACGGGCTCGAGCTATTTTTTTTCAAAATTTTAGCTCACCTCCAGAATCGAGTAGCCATGGGAACAGTGCAAGTTCAAGGAAAGATGAATATATTGCATAGAGGAAAGGAATTGAAAAAGAGCCGACCATGTCTTGCTTCTCGGTTGCGTGCCACCCCACTGCAGTACGTTCGTTTTTTCCTGCATGTCACTACGCGTGTGGGGCTGTGTGTGTGTGCGTGTTCGTACGTGATTTGAGTGGCGTGCCACAGCTGGAAGAAATGTCGCTAACTCATCACCTTCATGTTCAACTCTCTCTACGCTGTTTTCTTTTCTTGGCCTCGTCGTGAAAGTCATATCATTGCTTCTCATTGTGAGCTCTGAGGGCTGTTTCGCACAGTGATTCGACCAGTGGCTTCGAAGGAAGTGTCAACACTATACGGCCATGCCAGGCGCCGTTAGACCCACAAAGTTATTTGAAGTCGAAAAGTCTAGAAGGCAGAGGACGATAGGAATTGCGAAGCGCCGACTCCATAAACGTTGTGCAGTTTGGGCTCGGTCAATCTGTCTGACTCTAGCGTCTCTCTCTCTCGCTCTCTCCCGGCGCTCCTATAGAATTCCTCCACTAGGGTTACTACGCCATTTGACTGTGGTCAATGTCTTCTGTTGTTGAGAGGTGTAATAATAGAACGTGTGCACATATGTTTCGCTCGATCTCGTACGTTCTTCCGGTCGGTATTGTGTGTCTGCTTCTCGGTTTGAAGGCCGAGTCGTCCCACTGGCTCTGTCATAGCCGGCCTCGGCCTCCGCCTCAACCCCCGCCAAACTTCCGAGGCAGCAGCGCGAGTTTAAACAGACGTCAAAAATAGACAAACACAAAATAAAGCGCAGATTATTTCCTTCATGCTACGCCTGCCGGCAGCGCACCAGTCGCTTGGGGAAGGTAACACGTTTGCCCCGTTATTGGCAATGCCACCAATCAGCCTCGACTCGTCGGCGTCGTCATTGTTCATATCTTCTCTTTAGCCTATTGCTCATTCGTTCTTGCTCTTGGTACTGTTGAGCAAGACATTGCATTCAGGTTCTGCTGTTGGAACGTCGCTCAGTGTGAGCGGTGACCATGCCCGGTGGAGGTATGGCCGGTGCTGAAATTTTTCGACGGCCGCCCCACTGAAAGTCCATTCTAATGCGTTTTGTTGCCTCGCTTTGCTCGTCTCGCACGGTAAAGTAAAAACGAAGTCGCCGCAAGCCCCCGACGGGCAACCCACCATCTGGCGCCATGCCCCTGGTCTCGGCAGTTATCAGCCTCTGGTTTCGCATATGTTTTTCGTACACGACGAGCGGCGACAACGTCGAGTCAGCCGTTTCTGAGGCAGCAGTGGTGCTGGTCAGAGGCCCCGCCAGAGGTGCCGCTTGGGATTGTCTCATTGCTTACCGCCGGCCATCCACAGTGAGAACGACATTACCAGACGTAAGTATTAACCAATTGACTGGGTCGCCAACAACGCGAAAACAGTGAGTGTGGACGTTTTTTACGCACGTTATAAACTACCTAATTGTACGTATAGATGTAGGTGAGGTGGCGAATAATGCAAACATGGGCTAATGAGGGATACGTAGGGATTATGTACGTAGAATTATGCCATTATGGTACACATACAGAATTCGTACTAATAATTCTGCTTAAACAGACCTATTTATTACATGTTCAGATAGGTTTACAGAGTCGCCTGGTGCATCTATCCTTGCCTCTAATCGGGTTGCAAGTAGCGGCGTTTCGCAGTTGACGTTGCCAACTACGCGGGAAAAACATCCGGCAGATCAATCGACTATTCCTTCGTCGATCCTTCGTTCACGCTAGTTTTTAGTATCGGCTCGGCTAAACACAGTTACATTTTGTTCAGCGTAACATCATCCGCAAGTATTATACAATGTCGCCTCTCTGCTAGTTTGTGTTATATATATATATTGTTGTGAGGCAGGTAGAGCAAACAAGTGATGTCGACAAAGTGCAGGCAGGACCAACCATAGTACAAGCAACCAGCCGAACTCCCCTCCTCTCGGGAAGACTTTTCGGAACGTGATGTTACCTGAAGAACTTCCCTAAAAAGCAGTCAAAATGTTCTTTTCGATGTATTTTGACGTATTCCGCGATCCGCCGGCCATAATCGCTGCACTGTTTCATATCGATATTCAGGTGGTGCGCTCTTGATTGAGTTCTTCATTCTATACGCCATTATATGACTCGCCCAGTTGTGCTCGTTACACATTCTACGCCTTTCTACGAACATCCTCAACCCAGAGTGGCTTGGCTCTTCCATCAAAGCACGTTACAGCCCCTTCCGTCATGAACGCCGGAACTCTTCTCGGGGATGTCCCCTATGCTGGAGCTGGCGACCCAGTACAAAAATAGGGGGGACGTCTGTCACTCACAGCTAATACGCCGGAGTGTTCGGGCCAACTGCATCGTCTCAGCTGAAGCAGTTTCTCCCGATGGCATGCTTCGTTTATTCAGTAGGTCGGCCTCGTCTGTCTGTCTGGAAAGATACAGCCGCCTCTCACGAAACCCTCGTACTTGGTCCCCGCAGCGACCGCGGTTAACGCATGCATTCACGGCCTTAAGTATTATAACGTATTAAACTTGATTGGCGGTGTCTCGAACAGCTCCACGTCAATTCGCCGTTCCTGACATTTGCGATGTACGTAAGTGAGTTGTGTTCCGTGTTCGAATAAAGCAAAAGGCAGCTCTTTGCTTCGGTCTCGAAAAGCTGATACCGGACACGGAAGAAATATAATACTTTTCATTGGACTTTGCGGCCAACTGAAACCTAGCTGGAGGGAGTGTGTATATAATGGTGGTGAACGCAATTAATCAATGGGTTTCATCCTTTACTCCGCATGGGTTTTCCTCATAGATCAAGCATGACTGCTCGCCGATCACTACACTCAACTAATGAAATCTGTGGACCCTTACAGGCTGCCAATTGATTGGCAGCAAAAGTAGATAGATACTTTTAGACACTACCAGTGGTTACTAATGTGCTCACGGGTGTTTGCCAAATTCAAAATGAACCCTCTGACTCTGACTTCTGAAGTCACACAGTTTGAAATATGAAAAACATATATACTATGCATATGACGCTTGCGATACGAACGATCCCAACAATAGAAGTTGCTTGATCACCAACTCGGAACTCTCAGCTTAACACGTCTTGTTCAACCGCACCCGATTACTAAGAAGGAAGATCTTTTTGATCAGTGGAACAAAAGCACACATTTCGAAACCTTTCTCGTTGTGCATGTATGCTAGACAACTCCAGCCGATGGAAGTACCCACTGAAACTGAGCGGCCTGTAAAGGCCGAATTAAAGTTAAAAGTGCCACAATGACTCGCAGATATGGTAGAAGTGGTTTTTTTTTTAAGAAGCTTGTTAACCATGACAAACATCTATCATTTATTCTTTTTGTTGCCCAGATACGGTAATGGACTTGGCTTCGTTCGTTGCTGAACAGTGTTCGGTGACAGGATTTCCATTGAGAGTTCTCGGAACATTTGCATTCGCATGGTCACTTCAGAAACCATTGAAAGCCTGACCTGGAAACGTTTAGACTGTCCCACCGTTCCCGCCCAGTTTTCCTGAGCTAGAACGAGACGGCAGTCACGACTCTTCGAGACTGTATAATTAGTTGCCGGAGCGCGCAGGGTATTTTCTGTTTAGAGACATAGCAGTAACCAAGCTATTTAAGGTTCAATAGCTTCAAAGGCCCAATGCTATGTTCCACGCTGGAAAAGGACGGAATAGTACACAAGGAGCGCGGTGGATGCACTTAACATAGAAAACTTAGAGCATAAACAACTTCTTCCATGGTAATAGTTATCCATGTTCATGTTTTGCCTTTGCTGTCTTCAGAGTCATAGGCTTCGGTATGTGAACACTGAGAATCCGCAATCTACCAAGTATTAAGACTATGCACTATATTCGATGGCGGTATTTGGTCCCGTAAAATAGTAGCTCTGTTCATTAGTGTCTGCTTTATGTTGTTGCGGGTACTGAATGGGCGGTGGATGTTCAAGTCAAGACACCTACATTTTTATAATACTATAAACACAGGTTTGAGATATTCCAGCAAAGGGTGCTAAACCTGTCTACCATCAACTTCATGTTCGTCGCTTAACTGGCTTTGAATGCGTACTAATAATTGTTTTTTTCTCTCAACTGACCCTAAGCTGAATTTCCATGACAGCCCTCGATACCGCTATGTAGCACTAATATAACTCAACTACTCGACCTCGCATTCGTTTCTGCTGGCCACCTAAGATGGCTAAGATGCTTGATATACATGCAGTCGATCAGTAGCCTCTTCGATAGAGGCCACCGTTGGCCCTATCCACCGTAGACTATAATTGTCAAACAATGACGTGACTAGCCCAAAGCCTCAGAACACCACCATCTAGTTCGATGAATGCTGCCTATGGAAGTAGCCGTTGTGAGCGGCGTTTCAAGGTTCTTTAGGTTCTGTTTGGTACGCTGAACGTCTCGGTCAGCGCTTAACTTTCAGTGCATGTGTGTTAGAGTTACGACAAACGGCATTGTCCTCGATTGTTCTCAACGTTAGAGTATGTCCAGCGGGTCAGTGAAGTAAGCGTCTAGACAGGAGAGACCCCTTGTCCGAGTCTAACCGGATTACCCGGAGACGGTTACTGTTAGTGCGAGGTTCCACTACAACTGCAACTAACTATTAGTTGCCTTAACAAAGAAAAGACGTGCTGGATTCGCATACAACGGGAGCAGCCAGTAAAATAGCACTGGACAACAACGACAGCGGTTCAAAGTGAATTGTGTTTCCGCCCGCACAATACTCTACCTGCCCGTTTCATTAATCAAATCACATCTCAGAGTGATCAACAGCTTGCAGAGCAATCGACGCGGGCAGACGGGAGCGTTCGCGTTAAACACGACAACGACAAAGTCATCGGAAGTTGTCGTCGCCCTCAAATACAGTATTGCCGACGTGGTTTGCTTGCAGTGCAATCAATTCCATTTAGCCCAAAGGTACGCGACAGTTTTGAGTGCAATGCCAAACAGGTAATCGCCAAAGGACACGACATATCCGCTTGAAATAATCTAGAGTCGTTATTCCCTTGACTATGTACGCGCGGACGCGATCATTCATGACCATGTACTGTAAACAGAAGCCGCATACAGCCAACAAGGTTATGTATGCTGCCGTACAGACATATTTCTTTGCTGTGAATATTACCGTATCCTCGACATTCGCAATTTTGTGATCTGTGATCATAACTTTCGTAACTTACATGGCACAAAATGCAACTGGTGTGCAACAAGACAAAATAAAATGAATATGAAATAAATATTATATTTACTTGATTGGCATACCAACGAAGGCCAAATGTATGAAATAGTGATATAAAATAATATATAAATCGCATAAATCGAACACATATATGCCCCACACATGGGCGCCTGCTAGAAATCTGCTGAAAGCGGATAAACAAGCGTTCAGTTGAGCAAAACAGCAACCTCTGCTCTATGTTACTTTAAGTGACACGTGACAGCCCGGCACCGTCCGCGTGTTGCTAAGACCTGTGCTATGTTGGTCTTCGATTTGCCGCATTTGAGTTGGCCACGACATAATCATTACTTCCCGTCGAACTGAATAGACTTCCGGAGATTTCGTCCAGTGGATACAGGTTATATAACAGTTAAATTACATCGGTACGTCGGTATTCCGGCCAAGTCTACGCTGTCTTAGACCGTGAGTTTCCACTTCAACGAGACGCTAACAAAATATCTGGGAGATGCAACATCCACTTTAGCTTTAGCCCTGCTGCACTCGGGGTCTCAGTAGTTGCATTATGCTTCGGAACTTCTCGCGATCGAAGGCGCCACGTGTTCAGACAGTTTCTTCCTACAGCTGGTGCTTTACGATGGACCTGAGTTCAATACAGGTTCGCTTTGTGCAAATGTGGAAATGTTTCACAAAATCACCAATGCATTACGGAGACGTCATTGTTTCACGGAAATGTAGAGCCCAATTGACGTACGCAAGCGCTGCCTTGCGGACGCCCCGCAGAAGTGAGTCGAAAAGTACAGCGTTCAACCCTTTCAGCGATGTTTCGATCTGTCCAATTTGACAGCTGTAACTCTCCCGCTTGGCAACGGTTCCAAGTCGAACGCAGCACCACTCGGTATCCATGAAGCCATTAATATTCCTTAAACAGCTACGGAATATATCCAATGAAGGGACTATTCTCAGTTAGGCATTTTCTAAGAATAACAATAATAATAATAATACTGTCATACCATGTAATTATGTTATCAAAATCATATTAAAAATTACTTAAAGTGCGGTTAACACTACTATCGAACGGAGTCAATTTTGTTGGTTACTAAGATGATGTTGGTTCTGAAACTTCCGAAGTCGGCAGTAGTCACTCATGATGAGAGGGGTGCTGATAATATTTTTTCGTTGAAGGCGCGCTTCTGTAATTATACCAGTTATTGTACTCTAAGGTACTTATTATTTGTTATTAGTTATTGTACTCTCTTGCGTTCATCATTCGAACGTTTGACGAGGTGCAGCTCGATTAAAATCGTGTCTAATTACTGCAGTTCAGACTTCAGCCTTGCAAGGACAAGAATCTTCATCAGGTCGTTTTCGAGTGAATGCCTCGGAAAAAATACGTATGCTGCTTCCTGTCTGCTTACCAATAAGGTTGCAATATAATAATAATGATAATAATTATAGGCTCTATTACATCAGTATGGTACTTAGAACACTGGGCAATTAAGGTCGTCAACCAATATCTTACACACATTATAGCGCACCGGACAGGCTTAGAAATTACCCGGTTCATTGAATTGAACACTATTCGTGAACGACAAATCTTTGCGCATTGCAGTTCGTACAAAATAGGCAATGATTCGATTCCAATACTGCATCGATAGTGCTTCCGCCCTTCAACGAAGCGTATTGACGTTCCGAAGTATCTTACGCACACACACGATATATTATATATATATATATATATATATTACTTCGAGCGTATTCAACAAATACTGACGTGTCGTTGATAGCAAAAATGTCCTTCCAAAAATAGGCGTGCTACGTAGATTTGAGATAAATGACCTTCAACAACCTGATAAATACACAAGTCATGTACACCATACGTATTGCTGGAAAGTGCTGTCTTCTGTGGGCGCCAAAATCCACTAACTGTATATGCTTATATGTGTTGACTGATTATAGCTCACTCCCCAATGACCATATGCATAGAAGGTCAGCGACGGAGTTTTCCTTCGATGTCTTTGTTCCACTGAATACTCAATTAACTCGCAACTTTCTTAATCCCTGGACTCAGAATAACGCTCTTTATCTTATTTCCTATATAAGATTTCCTCAGGGAATTACTATGTATTCCGAGGTTCGTGCTGTACACGCCTGTCCTATGGCTATGCGTATAGTGGTACTTTCGTGTACTTAACGAGAAAACACGCCTGGTTTTGTACATTCTTAAATTAACACATTCTTCGAAACGAAACATATCTTCCTATCGTCTTTTCCAGTTGTGTCGTCTGTTTTTTTCACTTTTCGTAAAGGTACGACCATGATAAGGAGTTCGCACTTTTGTCCGGTGTACTTGAAAATAGTGTCCCGATCAACCTCTGCATCGCTCTGGTCGCGCGGTCCAGGTGCCTTCTCATTATTTAGCGTCAAACATGTCACGGAGGTCTGTTATCTGTACAAGTGTATATCAGCTTCCTTCCTGCACTCAGCGAACCGTATTGTACACGCTGTTTAAGATACCCACCCGGGCAAGACTGGGTTTTCCCGGACGAGTAATCTGCAAGTGAGGAAGTTGACATTCGTTATCAGCACCTGGAGATCGCGCGCCAGACTGCTCATAGAATGGCACTGGAAGGATTATTGCAGTAAAGTGCCTTGTCGGTTGTCGGAAATACAGCGTACCATGAACTCAAGTGGCGACAAAATGCAGCACAGCGGGGAATACGTTTCAACTACTATAGCTATACACAAATGGGTATCATATATATCTAGCGTCAAAACAAGAACTCGAAACTGATGGAAACTCGATTTGAATTGGACTGATTTCAAATTGGAGTGTACTTCGACGCCGTTGTCCCAAAATCAAATAAGAGTTATACAGACCAGAAAAGGCCCACCCCGATGTTTCACGTTGTTTTTCTCAACCGTAAGTAGCACTGCAGTTTCGCTTTCAGTCATTCAAATATATCACATTTCAAGAACATTCCACGAATATTTGGCTATCTAACTCAGATGTAGACATTTAATATCGGAAATTGTCGTTTTGAGGGTGCGCCAAAAGGATAGCCACTTAGTGGTTGTCGAACACAACTGAGCTCTAACATTGTTCTCTTACAATTTTTTCACAAATTTAGTATCTTGTCGGGCCGCCGCCGTACGCCAGAACAGAAACTAATCGACTGGGCATAGATTCATGAAATTTACCTATGAGGTTTTGATCAAGAACATGCCATTCGGCTGCCAAAGCTTTTTTAGCTCATGTAGCCTCGGGTCCGGACGGAATCCCACCGGGAGCTATCCGTAGAGTGGCCGGAAAGTGGTCGCGTGTTCTCAGTAGGTTATTCGACGGGCTTCTCAAGGAGGGCCATTTCCCACGACTCTGGAAGGAGGCAGACCTGGTGCTCATCCCGAAGGGGGGATCGCGCTGGAATAAAGCATTTCGGCCGATCTGTCTTCTGGACACATGTGGTAAGTGGTTCAAGCACTTAATACAGCGAAGGCTGGGGCAGGAAGTAAAAGAAGGAAGTCGCCTTTCCAACGCGCAGCACGGGTTTCGGAGGGGCAGGTCGACGTTACTTTCTATCGATACGGTGCTGAAGGTGGCAAGTCAGGAAAGCACGAAACCTCAGTCGTCCAGGGGATTCGTCCTACTTATGCCTCTGGACGTTAAGAAGGCCTTCAATTCGGCTGAATGGAAGGTAGTCATGGAGGCTCTAGAAAAGAAAGGCATCTCTGTTAGCCTACGCCGGGTTACTGCATCCTACCTGTCTGATAGGACAGTTAGGATGCAATAAGGCAGGTGGCTCAAGTTACGAGGTTTCAGTGGTGCCGCACACAGATCGATTCTTAGCCCTACTCTCTGGAACTACTTAGCCTATGACGGGGTTCTGGAGATCACGCTGCCTACCGGTATCCAGTCTCTGGCATACGCCGACGACTTGGCTCTGCTGGTGGTTGCCCCCTTATGAGGAGACCCTACAGGTGAGGGTCAATGAAGCGTGTCCAGAGTGGCGGAGTGGATGGACGATCACCACCTGGAACCCGCGCCGGACAAGACGGAGGCTCTCTGCCTAACAGGCAGGAAAAGGAGAAGGAATTATGGTGGACCTCCGGGGTCACCCATTTCGGATCACGAATGAGTCTAGGTACCTGGTATTTCAGCTCGACACTGGTTTGACTGGCAATGCTCACGTCAGGAAGGTCAAACAAAAGGTATGTCAGGCAGCATCGCACATCGCCAAAATCCTTCCCAGGGTGTGTGGCGCCTCGGAGAGATCTTCTGGCGTGCGAGAGAGGCGAACGCTTCCTGCATGGTGATCTGGACCTTACGGGAGCTATAATAGGAAGGCTACGTTAGACCGGTAGAAAGAGGAGTGGACCCAGGCCCCACCAGTCCACAAACTGAAGGACGCCTGGACCAAATTCATTATCCCGGATCTCCTAAGCAAGTATGACTGAAAGAACGGCCAGCTGACCTACTGGATGGCACTGGTGCTTACCAGCCCCAGGACAAAATGGTCAGAGTCTGGGAGAGGGAGGGGTAGGAGCGGTTCGGCTCTGCTGAGTCTGACGATTCCACCCAGTGGCCAATTGTAGGACTGTATGATCCCCCGGATGGAACAGTCGAAGTAATGCTACAAGCTTTGCGAGCCATCTGGGGAGGGGGGAGGTACGCGGGTTTAGTGTGGCCTTTGTGAGTCCCACACTAGTGTTGGTATGGACCGCCCGACACGTATGTGTAAAAAAAAGCCTTTGATACTGCTTGCCACCTTTAAAAACAGCTCTAGATATAATGCTCCACAGATTTTCTATAATATTCAAGTCTAGAGAGCGTGCGGGCCAGCTCAGTAACTGCATGTCAAAGGTTTCAAAGAACTCCTTGACAATCTTCGGCGTATGAACTGAGACGTTATCCTGCTGGGAGATGAATCTTTCAGCACAATTCTTCTCGGCGATATTATTAAGGTGATCCCCCAACATATTATAGAAACGTAGGCACGACTATTCAATTGGTCAAAAAATATTGGGCCAATACTGGCCCAAATCATCCCACCACAACCCCCAGCTTGCCATCGACTTAGAAGTTCTTCTCTTCTTTCCCAATGTCCTCTTTTCTTTCCTGAAGTAATAAGAATGTCCATCAGGACCGTCGAGATTTTTTTCATCGGCAAACAGCAACTCCTGCCACTCCTCTGTCCACGGCAATGTGCTCACGAGCGAAGCTCAATCTTGCATCCATGTTTCAATATTAAAGAACGTTTTCGCTTGAATAGTCTGTGAACAAGATTTTCTGATGCCTGAAGATACCTTAGTACATTTCGGACGTTCGTTTCGACTCCAGCCTCGATTGCAATTTTGCGACAAGTCAGTTAAAGGCTGTTCGGAGGAGGGAGCGTTTTTCACGCGCACTTACTGCTTCGAATCATATTGATGGCTTCTGCTCAATCACCTGTTTCTTTGCAAAATCCGAGCGATTTCCGATTTTGATTTGTTTTCTTCATTGAGGTTTTAATCAATTTTTTCCCATCTTCACTAAGTTGGCGGCCTCGGCGAGAGAACTGTTGTTTACAGTATGGCGAGCGGTTTTTTTTGCAAAACAATGACTGAGCGATGGTCATTGTGATAGAATTTGGGTTAAATACAGAGAGTAGTTTCCAAGTGCATTCTAAACTGCTCCTTAAGGCTGCATTTTTCCGGAATAGACTAACAGGGTAAGTGCTTACCAAAATCGCTGCTTTACAAGTAAACGACAACGGACAAACGGGTCGGCGAATATAGAGGCTGTGGCGCACTGTTTATCTTTGACTAATGCCGAGGGAATCCGTCATGTTCGCTAATTATTAGTAAGCGTTATCAGCACTACATGGGCGGCCGAGAAACATGTTAGAGCATTATGGTTAGAACTCCCTTTATACGAACTTCTCCTCTACTCGTTGGGATAGCGCACATAATGATACATTTGTTCCGAAGACCGAGGAGCGCTGTCTGCTTGAGAGACATCTTAATTGCCGTGATCCGTGGTGACATGAATAGCTGCTGAGGCTGTAGTGCATCCTAGGCTAATACCCCGTATACAAGACGTATACGAAGCCAAAAAACTTTCCGATTTTTTAATTTCTCATTTCTAACCGCACCTACCCCTTAAAAACTGCACTGTGTCGTCCGGTTTTTATGGGCCTAACTCAAGACGAAAGGACGGGCTATTCCCGTTCTTCAAAAATGGAAGCATACTCGTTGGCCTTGTAATGGATACGGAATCGTGCCGTTATAAACAACATATTTCGAGGCAAGCAGGTGTATTCTTGCTGAGCATCAACCTGATATTTTCGACCAGATGTAGTGTTGTCCCAGGTCAATTGTTCGAAGAAATTCAGAAGATTCGAGCCAACCTAATCAGTGGAGTATGGTAACGATCATACGAAGCAACAATCTTAGCGAGATGTAATGGTTGTGGATGCCTCGTCCAAAGGCAGTTCGGTGAACGATATTCGATATTACTTAGTTCAATATCACACCGTGAAGTGAAATATGTGCACGTAGGATGTTTGAATATTCTGAATATTATGCTCTAGTTTCGAGAACCCTAAGCTACTCTGCATGCAATAGCCACCTTGCTATATCAGGCAGTCAATGCGGCAGCGTTCGGCCCCTGTACAAAATTGCTCGATACTTTACTTTAACTTCCCAGCGAGTCGTGAGATCCGCGGTGCTGATTGAGGCACCACGATACTTATTTCCCTGTTCAGAGAAAGGAGGCGATCCAACGGTCGGTCAAGAGACTCGCGCGTTAGCGAGGCGTAGCGACGCAAAGCTGAATTTGATCCGGGATATTGGGGAGCTAGGTTCTTTCGTGCTAATTTGGAACGCTTAAGCGACCACCACCGACAGGACGAACTCGAGCGATGTCGTTGAATCGACGCTATTGGCAGTCCATTCTCGATACAAGCGTTTCGGCAATGTTCAACGAGTGAATGGTCGTAATGCATTTGTCAGTTCGTAATTAAATAAGTGTCATTTGTTGGGCATTCACCACCGGGCTAAGTGCCGCAGCAGTACGAACTGCGTATGCTAGCAAGTGTGAACGTGAGCCAAGTTAAGAGACATTCAATGACCCTCTCTTGTCAAGGGGTCACGCAGGAACACATCGTAAAGCGTAATAATGGATCTGATGGAAGAGGTGCATAGAAAACACTTCCAGATGGAATGATATGTTGTAAACCTCTTGACAATAGAAGAAGTATGTAGTTTGTTCCTGTTTTTAACGCTCTTCGTATATATATTTTTTGAACGAGTTTCGCATACATAACGCAAAGTGGGTATAAACTGTAGAAGTATAATGGGTAAGGTAGCCTTTTATATCAAAAGATGCTACTTCTAGCACTGGCCCGGCACCTGAAACATGTTGTCATTTCATAGCAGAAAACACACTCGGTAGAGATTTCAGGTCTAAGAATGAATGAGATAGCAAAAAATGCTTCCCGGTTACTCACCAAAGGCGAAGCATTAAATATTGGATCAGTGCCAGTAACCAGTGCGCTGTTGTCGTAGGCCGCATGATAACAAAACATTTGTTATCCTCAAGCATCTCCGTGTACGTAATCTGTACTAGTTATGACCGAACCAAAAAACCCAACCGGTCTTTAAGCAAATAATGTCCACATTTTAAAATCTATTGTGTGGGCGGACATCCTAGTAAGAGACAAAACCCAAAGTCCTTGATAACTGCGTTCCATACTATCCATTCTAAAGCCGTAATGCTATGGATGAAAAATCGTTTTCATGAATTTTTGAACACCTTCATTATCTAGCGAAACCGGCTGCACCCTCGTCTGGCACCCAGCCCCGTTCGCCTTATCATACCATCAACAGTTATGGCAGCACTTACGAGTACAGATATGTCCGTGTCAGTATTTTGAACCTCGTTCCCAAACTATCGGAATCACCTTACGTGGTCGTCCCATCCATAAGATGATCTGAAGACAGGTATCTCTGAAGATCTCCTACGACAGTTTCCTTTTGTTGGTGAAAGTACCCGCTTGTCTGTCTTCCTATTCGCCGTGGAGGCGTTCTTGCTTGTGGTAACACGACAAGTTGGCTTCTATTTTTCAGGCCAACGCTCCCTCAACTATAACTTGTCCATTTTGTATATTGTCCTTGCATGTTATTCGTCTAGCCCCTCCCTGAAGTTCACATACGATGGCTCATGGCTGCAACTAAACGCGAAGCCATTCTTAGGCCGTGGTAAGGGCGGTGGGCCGGACAGCAAGCAGGAGATCCTCGACGAAATTCGCGTGTCGCTTCTGTCTGGAGGCGCTAGTGGGACTCTATATAGGAGCGGGCAGGGGATGGAATGAGCAGAACGCAGTGAACATCGGAGCTCATGATTCGGCTCTGAATGGGGCCCCTTTTCGCAGAAGGCGCAGCTGCTACTGTATCGCCGCGGTTGTTGTCTATTCTAGCCTGGCAGGACCTCGTCTTCTCCAGACATGGCTTTGTGGAGTGGCGCGCCGCGCGAAGTCTGGTCGACGACGCTGAGTCGCGAATGATCTATGACTCCCGAGGGAAGCGCTGGCTGGCTGCTTGCTTCCTTTCACATAAATACTGGACAACATGCCGACGTTAGAAGGTCTCACGGAGGAACAAGCTTCAAGAGAAGGGAGACAATGCACCGACTTGAGGCAAACGCCTATATCTCTCGTTGTTGAGAGAACATAAAGGATTCATACTGGTGTCGGACACTAGAGTGGGAAACGGGTGTTTGGAATAGGGGTTAGACAAGGGAAAAAGCAATCACCGGGCGGTTGACTAAAACAAGAGGGAGAAAAACGTTTACTATTGTTTTTGTTTTCGTAACGCGGCTTGATGAAGTTGCTTCCTTGGATCAGAGGGAAAGCATAGTTTCACCCATATGGGGACAAATGCAAACAAGATGTAGTCAGGCTTTTCCTGGGAAAGTTTATGTACATCTCATGGTATGAGCAGATCAAAGAATTTGACAGACGCAGGCACGACACTAGCATGATGCCATCTGAATTAGTTTCTCACTTTATGGATAATCGTGCGTGCAGACAACTAACATAACTATGGCGGTTAACCTCGTGACGTGGCGTTCTCAGATAGTTTACGTTTGAATAGGACCTCATTGGGGAAAAATAGGCGATTACTTAACTAGTTACGATTGGAAACCAAAGAATAGTTCGAGTGTCCGACTCCTAAATGCTCAGTGCCGTTTCGCGTAGCGAGTGGCACAGCGGTTGATCGCGGTAATGTGTGTGTTGATAATGACAAGCAGTGTTACATTCTAGGTCATTGTCGTTGTTATTGATGTTGTTGTCTACAGTTATGAGCTTGCGCAGCATCCTTCGATTTTAGTTTCCAGTTCGATCTTAGAGGCTCGACGTCGTGTGTTGAGAGCGCTTAGAGAAGTTGGTATGCCCAGCTAATATCTCCTAGAAAACAAGTACTTCACTGAGCGGACTATGGCAAGTGTAGAATGACGCACCATCAGAAACTGTGCTTATGAGTTTTTTTTATCATGTTCATGATATAAGACAGCGAGGCTGCATGGTACACCAAATTGCAAGGTTATCGTTGGCTACAGCCGCATTCTGTAGGCGGACCTTTTTCACTATACGAGTATACGTGTACGAGCGTATCGCTTAGCTTCGCAAAGTTCGTATAACTTCGAGTATGTCGACACATAGGGAGCTCTTGGCAACGATTTTGGGAGGCAGTCTCTAGTGTAGAAGCCTGTGATAATATATACACCTACCTCAAATCTGGCTCGCACTCCAACACTATGTGTTGTCATAGACACATTGTGGTTGGCTACATCGCGTTCTATAGGCTCCTACGGTTACAAATACCCTGCGTTATTGGCTTAATCATTGGTATAGTAACCAGCCGAGATCTGGATTTTCAAGCTTTTCAATAGAGCAGTTGCTCATTACAGAAATAATCACATATTGCCAAACCCTTTAAGTATAGGCTGGCCCCATTCGGTCACGTCACGTCTAGCTTTGACATTTAAGCGTCTCAGCGAAATGTCAAAACGAATGAGAGAACTGTTTGTACATTGCATAGTTTCTGTAGTTTTCTAAAGCTCCAACATGTCACTCTATATGTGGTAATGAAATTAGTTCGTAAACAGCGTTCGTGCTACGTCACGTTTGCGTAAAGCAGCACTCATCATTATGAAGGTAAGGCATTCTGTCTAAACGTGTAATGGAATCGAGAACCTCGCGTGTTAAGCCTGCCGACTCTTATATATATGTATATACGCATATATATGTATATACATAACGCGATACTTCATCCATCTTCGCATAATGATGCCCGTGCATTTTGCTGATGCACCGTTTGTTGTTGACGAACCGCTTCGAAGGAGCAGTCGAGTATAATGTTTGTCTTGTCAGTCACAAGGTCTCTCGTTGGCCTCGCCTTCGTAAACTTTACGTGGTCTTTCGCGGTCGTCAATCTAGGCCAGAACGTCGTTTATAGCCGGAATGGCCATTTCCATATTCGAGCAGAAGTAATAACTATATATAATAATAATAATGATAATGATTCCGTCCAACAAATGCACGGATCACGAATAATCCAGTACGACGCAAGGGCTACCGCAACAACTACTTACGTGCAAGAGCTACGCGTCGCGTCTCGCGTGCTGACACATAAATTCTTGGTTTGGCCAAACAAATATGATAATAATCCGTCCCACATGCTTTCCCTTATGCGGACTAAATAAGGATCTGCATAGATATATGCCCGACCGGCTTTTATGGCCGTCATAGAAGGCCGTGCTAATATTAGCTTCCACTAAATCATCCTCCCTAAACTGAAATTAGATGTAACAAATTATGTCATGCATAATTTATTGTCCCCATAGGTCGATGGGCTAATTGAATGAAACACGATGTTGTTACTCGTCCGCATCTAATTCTTCACATAGGTGTGTGTGTCTCGAAATTGGCGAACAGTAGGGGGTGGTGATATGAAGAACATGATGTTAGCCAAGGTCATTTCAGTTAATGCAAACGAATTCATAACAAAAGACGACAACTTATCAAAATAACGCGTTACTTGACAGCTGACCCCGGACAATTCGGAACGGCCGTACAGTAATAAGGTGGAGTATACGGTATTGAACGTAATCCCGTAATGTCGCCACATTCATTGCAACATCTATCCGCGCGACTCAAATCATTGCCCGATTCGCGCCTGTATGCCCGCGAAAGGACTCAGAATAGTTATTGCATAATAAATTGTAGAGTATTTTATTTCGTCAAGATTTATGGTCACATCCACACTGAGCTGATTACTTCTACCTTAGATGGCAGAGATCTTAACTCTGTTGGAAATGTTATTCGGTAGACGAGGAAGAACTGAAGGTGGCGCCCCATTCGAGCACCGTAGCAAACGTGGTCAAGGGTGATCTTGGCCCGAGACGTTCAGATTTGGTTTTTGATGGTTTTGATTGAGAGCAATGGTCGGATGATAGATCAATATGTATGGTAACGCATGGCAATGCACGCACATACACATTTGTATGTTTGGTAGCAGGATACTGCCCATATGCTACTCAAAGTAGCTACGTTGGTCCCAACACACCTTCCCCGAGACTAGATCCCAATCCGAGAGTCTCCGATAATTTGAGATGATATTAGGAATATGCTGAAATTCCGTCTGTAATCACTAGAACATGTAGATCGGGCCCACATCAAGAAGGTCGATAATTAAAAAATAGGAGTGTTTTCTATTGATTACTCGTCTTTCCGCTAGCGTCCAGGGTATCCAGCTCACGTCATTTCTCAGGGATTTTCCACTGCTACCGTTCAGTATTACAATGCAAATACACCTATTGTTAAAAGGGGTATATATCATATATAGAAATATACGCGGCTCGAACCTTAGGTTTCGAATCATTTACAACCAGAAACCTTGCCACCGCGTGGACTACTATTGAACGTCTTTACCATTTCCAGGTTTTGATAATGTAGATAATCCTATAAGGGTGATGCAGTTCCTAGTACCTACGTTGGATGCAGTCAGGATTCACAATATGAGGTTTCCGTGAGTAATTCTTATTTTTGGACAATGTACATCGATAGTAGACGCGTTAATAACCACTGCGTCACGATGCACGTTTCATTTGAGACGTTGCCACCAGACAAAAGATACCATAGGGATTCAAAAAAGGCTCTGTTGTTTGCCTGAGAGCGTATATGTAAGTAAAAAGTAAATTTTCCGGACAGTATTGCTACTACTTTCGGCATTGCTTCATAAGACGGACAACCCCTTTAAATGCAAATGTGCAACGGTGGAGATCGAACCCGTACATCTACGTCTTTCCTCGGGTTGCAAGGCGTACACGAATGTGACACGCCACCGGGCGCGGCTACGAAGCTGCGGTATAAATATAAGTTCTGGTATCATACATCTTCCCCACTCCTCCCGTGTGAATCAATGATTAGCTCCGTTAAATTGTCATTAACAGTCCTCCAGTCGATTATGCTTGTCGCTCCCTTCTCCAATACTTGTTGTAGGACACGCCGCTGCTCAGGTTGATAATTAATAATAATAATAATAATGACTATATCACGTGGTGTCATTAACTCTCAGTTATGAGATACCGGGTTGGATGCCCAGCGGAAACTCTGTGATTATTTAAGGTATTCAATTGTATTCAATTCAAGAGCACCTTTATTAAAGACAAAATAGGGAAGGGCCATGGCACGATTGTGGAATAAGCGTAACTGTTGTGTATGTTCAATATTACAGTTCGATACAGCCAATCTACACTGTTACAGTTTGATTAATATTATCACAGTTATTGGCTAATTTCACTCTCTCTCTCTCTCTCTCCCCTAGGGGAGGAATAGTCGGGGAGGAATTATTCACATATAATTTACACGATCTGTTTCCGCTATTTCACAATTTACTATATGACGCCCATTTCGGAGTTCCCTGTCACTAGCTACAAACAGCTCAGAGTATTCGAATTTTAGCATCATGTTACCCTGTACTTTCGCTTGACAAATTTGACTGTCACTATACTCCCATTGCACGCCTTATACAGGTATTGCACGTATTATACGTATTTCAAATTGGCCATTGTCACCCAGCCACATGCAGTATTGCAACTTGACGGCGTCTGAGACACTTTTACACACAGGCGCGCACACACACGTGCGTACGCACTCCACTTACCGGTATTAGCGTCAACGTTCCGATGATGCAGACACTCCTCCTCACTAAGTGGCACAAACAGTTCATCATATATAAGTCGCGTCTGGGTCGCTAAGGCAGCGGCACTGCGGCTTACGTTCGCGGCCAGCGTGCTCACATTGCTGCTCAAGGCGGAAACAACACCTGTCGTCGAAGAGGAGATAGCGAGTCCCTCATCGGTCATCGCTACCGATGATGTACCGGCGATAGCATTATTTCCTGTCATGTTGAGTGGACCGGACGGCGAAGCCGCAACGATCGAGCTCAACGATGAACCTGCAGTGGACTTCGCCAACGCTTTCACCGTGCTACTGGCTACGCTCGCGAAGGTATCTGCAGCTGAGATATTCGTGGAGATGGTGCCGCTTGCTGTGGCCGCCTCAGACATTGTCACCGCGGTGCTTGCCGCGATCGTTGTCGGCGTTGTCGCTGTCACAGACATGAGCCGTGATCCTAAAGCCGTTAAGGAGCGAGCTGTTGTTGAGCGAATTGTCGCTACTACACCGTCGGCAGTATCGTTCACTCGAAGCATCGACTGCGGACTTGCTTCGAAGGCAGTATCAGTCTCCGCATGGCGATGCACCTGTGTCGATAATGGGGATGCCATCGAGGTTGGCATCACCGATTTCATTGCTGACGGCAGACCAGAGGCAATCGCTGACAGGATCGTTGACGAGGTTGTCGAAACAAGTCGATCTGATACCGCCGCCGCGGCAGTTGCTTCCGCTAGTGACAGCAACGACGATGATGGAAGGTACGTCCCACTTCCGATGTCGGAAAATGTATCCATGGTTGAAGAAAAGCTAAATTCCTTTGTTCTGTTGCTTATGCGGCCTGCAGGTCTGCGAGTGGGGTGTATTAGTAGCCGAGACCGCGCCGCACTTAAGCCCGCCCGTTAGCCCGAGCACAATGCACAGTTCTCACTGAACTCTCTCCTGTCCATTGGTCACCGATGCACGTAACAACATAACTATCTAGGCCGAACGAACTGACAATGAACAATAACAACAGCTGCTATTCGCGCTTAGGCCGCGTCTCTACGCGGTACTGATCACACTGTAAACTTCTGCTATGTGTCCTCGTGGTGGACGCTAGTTGTACGACGGAATTTCGACGTCGTCATTGTTTGTTGTGTTTGTTCCCACTTAATGTACGATATTGGCAAGCTAATTAGACTAAACAATGTCTCTCTATTCACCCAGTGGGAGCACTGTCATTCCGTTAAGTTACCGCTAATAACTCCGAACAAAAGTTCGTTCAAAGTTAGTCATCCTCATTGTCATCCTCATGCATTGTTCGTTTGCTGGACGTGACTGAGAAGGCTTGCTCAAAAACGTTGTGCCTGATGGATATTACCTGCGATGTAAGGAACACTTGGCATAAGTTCCGCCTTTGCACGACACGTGCACTTTCGACTTCTGAGCACCTTGGCTCTGGCTGGTTGAGCAGGAACTTTCCCGGTTGAATCGTGAAACATCCGAGCGCCGCGTGTATCTCTCAAATGATGCATCCGACTCCAGCCGGCTGGGTGGAGAGGGAAAACCTCTTCCCGGAGCGTCATGTGGCGCCCTCCGTTGCGTAGGAACGAACTAGAATCCGAGCTGGCAACTCGTGAACCAACTAGCTTCGTTCTAATGAATCAACGAACACAGCAGGCTTTAGCGAGGCTGGAAACGATATCCTCGCTTGACGGTGACACAGGCAGCATACAGAGGCGATCTCTATGACCGCGTCATTTAATGTACATGATCCCCAAGCCGACCGGTGGCCCGGTGAGCCTGCCCCGTCGTGTCGAAGACCGACGAATACATTAGGCGTTTAGCACAAAGCGTCAACCTTGAACTTGGCGGTGTTACCTCGCTAAGTTCCTCACGCAGCGTTCGTTATTTTCTTTGCTTTGCTTTGGCCCGTTTTATCGCGGATCCACCGCCAAATATCACATGGGCAAGAGCGCTAATGTCAATTAACAATCACCATTGGCTGGTCCCGTCGCTGTTGGGGGGCCAGCTACGCAAACGAACGAAATTGCGAACCGGCGAACCAGCGAGACGCTGGCCTCGTTTATTAGTATCATTACTACCGCTATCATTGCACGTCGGCAACTGCCATAAGGTGTAACCAGAAATGGAACTAGCTATATCGGCTGTTCATATGGAACAATTGGCAGTTCTGCCAAACTTCATAACAACTTCGCGACATCTTGGAGAGCGTTCCAATAATGTCGCAAATCGAAAAGGTTTGGTTAGATACCGATGTCTTCCCCACGGCCTTGCTGATGTTAACTGTCTCACTGGATGTTCTTCATTATTCAGGCACTTAACTGCGATGGGCCTTTGCTATCTATTTCACACGGCTAAGGGTGAATCTATAATAAGAGGTATATATAGGTATAAGGAGTAATCTAAGCTGATAAACAGCTTAGGTCGCAAGATGAGGCCGTTGCGATTGTTTTTCTAGCCGCTACTCCGCTACAGATACTCTAGCTAGAGCTCCCGGGAGCATCAGCCGATCACAAACAACCTCGTTCGCTCCATTGGTCGTGCACTCACAGTTCCAAGGTAGCTGGGCTCAGCGCAGAATCGAGAAAGAATTTGCTGTTTAGGAATAGGTAATTAAGTAAATAGGGAGGCGTTGAAACTCCTTTGGTTTAGATACAAATAATCTCAGTTTAAATACAACTTCGATACAATACTCCGCCTATTCGTCAAGGTAAACAGCATCTCACACATTCAAGAACAGAATTTGGAACGCCAGGAACATATTCATATCATCGCGCGAGGCATATAAGATAGTAGTTTGTGGGAGTTTGTGGGATTGAGGTATCATGAGTTTCAATGCTAATAATAGGATATCTGGATAAAAGATAACTGCCATTAAACTGCCACTAAACTGCCACTCACGTCGTCAGAGCGGCCTGCTTTCAGGCTGTGATGGCTTGGCTCAGCGAACCGAAACTTCCAATTTGGACGCGTAACGCCAGGAAGGCTGACCTCACAACTCAATTTCGAAGGATAGTACCTGTAGCACAATAGGCGATCATTTCCTAGCTTCCTGGCTAGGAAACCACTGTCTGTACACCACTGTCATTCGCACCCAACCCTAAAGAAACAATTCTGAGGCTTACTTCGCCCCAGATCGGAACAAGCACGCCTAGCTCTCTGTCGGTGGGAAGCCAGAGGTACAGGGTCGAGCCCCGCTGAGTGATGACGTACATGAGAACTTGAGAAGCAATTGCAGTTGCTTTAATAAGCCAATAAAGCTTTACCTTTGCCCAATTCTCTTACGGCAATCATTGACGGTGATTTTCTCCGGAACATTTCGATCATGATTCAGCTAAACGCTCGAACGACGAGAACAAATCGGCATTCACCTGCTGATGGTCATTGTAAAACTGGCATTGTATAACAAACTACTGTGTGAATAAATGAAGTATCTTCACTTGAAGATACACGGGCATTCATATGGATTACAGACGATATTTAATACAGGATGTTCCAATTTGTTTATTTAACTGTCGAATATCTACGTACTTCCACTGACATAACGGATGCTATTGCAAGGGTTGAGCTCACAAGAGCTAGAGGAGACAGGCGCGCTTAACATCTTCACTCAAACCATCACAATCGTTAGATGTCTGTGGTAAAGGACAAGATCGCGATTGCGGATCTAGGGATAATTTCACTCTTAGAGATCCCAAAAGTCCATTCCAAATATAAAATACAAGTGAACATGATAACGGGTGTGTTATGTCGTTTTCACCTCACAATGGCGTTTATGTATATGACAGATGCATACACGGTAACTAAAGTTGCTATTATGAAAGAATGTTGATCAATTTTGGCAATGTGTTCATCATCGTTATTAATGAAGACCAGAATGAATAGGTCCTGCGATGAACTGCCTAGATTCGTCGTCAGTGCATCATGGAGCTACACCTTATCATCGTGTAACAGAAGACCTCTATTTGACAACATTTATTATTAAATACGATAAACGACACTTGGCTTAAATGGCTCGGCCTAATTGTGGCTACTACGGCCAATATGCTCTAACTATTGCGATTGGCCACTGGATGGGGGCGTCAGACTCAGCAAAACCGAACCGCTCCTGGGAGCTCAGCATGGTACTCACTAAGTTACTGCAATTCCAGTAAGCACCTGTGCCATCCAGTAGCTAAGTTGGCCGTTCTTGCAATCATACCACTTAGGAGATCCGGGATCATGAATTTGGTCCAGGCGCCCTTCAGTTTGTGAACTGGTTGGGCCTGGGTCCACTCCTCTTTGCACCGTTCTAACGTGGCCTTCCTAGCTCCCGTGAGGTCCAGATCACCATCTAGGTAGCGTTCTCCTCTCTCGCTCGCCAGAAGATCCCAGAGAAGAATTCTGGACAAGATTAGGAGGGCCTCTGTGGAGACGGTCCTGTATGCTCGGCACGCTCGAATGGCCAGTAGCCTTTGAGCATCCCATAGGAGCTTCCTATTGGCCTTGGTTCGCAATGCCATGTTGGCCCAAACTGGGGCTGCATACATAGCCATCGATTCATCCACTCAGGCCAACAAACGCCGGTTGCCTTCCGAGGCGCCTCCCACCCTGGAAAGGATTCTGGCGATGTTGGATGCTACCAGACATACCCTTTGTTTGATCTTCCCAACGTGAGCATTGCCAGTCAGACCAATGCCGAGCTGAAATCCGAGGTACCTAGCCTCATTCGTGATCCGAATCGGGTGACCCCGGAGGTCCACCATAATTCCTGTTCTCCTTTTACTGCCTGAGAGCCTCCGTCTTGTCCGGCGCGAGTTCCAGGTGGTGATCGTCCATCCACTCCGCTACTCTGGACAGGGCCTCATTGGCCCTCACCTGTAGGGTTTTCTAATTAGGGGCAACCACCAGCAGAGTCAGGTCGTCGGCATATACCAGCGACTAGACACCGGCAGGCACCGTGATTTCCAGAACCCCGTCATAGGCTAAGTTCCAGAGAGTGGGGCTAAGAATCGATCTGTGTGCGGTACCACTGAAACCTCAAATCATGAGCCACCTGCCTTTACTGTCCTATAAGACAGGTAGGATGAAATAACCCGGCGTAGGCTAACAGAGATGTCTTTCTTTTCTAGAGCCTCCATGACTACCTTCCATTCAGCCGATTTGAAGGCGTTCTTGACGTCCAGAAGCATAAGTAGGACGAACCCCCTGGACGACTGAGGTTTCGTGCTTTTCTGACCTGCCACCCTCAGCACCGTATCAATAGAAAGTAACGTCGACCTGCCCCTCCGACACCCGTGCTGTTCGTTGGAAAGGCGACTTCCTTCTTCTACCTCCTGCTTCGTTGTATCAAGTGCTCGAATATCTTACCACAGGTGACCAGAAGACAGATCGGCCGAAACGCTTTATTCCAGCGTGATCCCCCTTCGGGATGAGCACCAGATCTGCCCCCCTCCAGAGTCGTGGGAAATGGCCCTCCTTGAGAAGCCCGTCGAGTAACCTACTGAGAACACGCGGCCACTTTCCGGCCACTCTACGGATAGCTTCCGGTGGGATTCCGTCTGGACCCGAGGCCTTGCCGATCGAGAGTCTCGCCTAGCAAGCCCGATCTCCTCAACAAAAACAGCGTTGACCTAGTGTTCTTCTTCGTTGAGCTCACCGAGTCCGCATGTTCACGGGATGGGTGGCTGGGGAACAGTTTGCAGACAGCCTCATACTGCCGAGAGAGGAGGGGGACGTTTCCTCACCTTTTTCATTACTACCTTGTGGGGAAGGCCCCGGACATGTTTGTCTACGGACTCAACCAGTTCTTTCCAGCTATTGCGTTTGCTGTCTATTATAGCTCTCTGTAGTTTTGTTAGAGCACACTTGTGAGCTCTACTCTTTGCAAAAGGGAGTCTTCTGTCCCGTTTCGTATGAGAGCCCCCCTGTTCTCGTGAGTTTTCTTCTTATTATATTGGCCTTGACGCGTAATTAGTGAATCTCCTTTGATCACCAGTGTACCACCCTCCGGCCTCGGCGGGGGAAGTTCGGGGGAGGTCTGTATGCAGCTGAGCATCTCTCCGTATGATCTCGGTCAGATCCTCCGGGGTCAATTCAACATCTTCAGAGTTCTCGAAGGATGCTGATATCTGGGTGTCGAAGGCAATCCAATCATCCTGGGTTCCCACCTAGATTTCCTTTCCAGGTGCATGATCCCAGGCGCGGGGCCGCGGTCCCAGGTGAAGGTGATGTACCTGTGGTCGTTTCCAGATTCCGACTCTAAAGCCTTCCAGTTAGATATTCGACGAAACGAAGAGAGATTAGTCTCTGGCCCCTCTTGCAGAAAGCTGGTTCTGTTCCATCCATGGTTAACTACTCCGAGATTAAAAACGGCTAGCCAGTCCTGCAGGGCCTTGCCTTTTGCTGACGAGTTTCTACTACCCCAAGCGGTATGAGCTGCTTTAAAATCTCCCATTATTACCGTGGATCGTCCCTTCTGCGAAGCAATAAAATCCCCTACAAGATCCAAGTATGCATTGAAGTCTTGCAAACTTGTATTGTGAGAGAAGTAGCAGCTGATGAACACTGTACCGTCATTGGCCCTGATCCAGGAGAAGCCGAGCCCATTGCCGACCTCCTCTACACTAGGACCGGAGGCTGGCAAAGTATTCCAAATAGCCGTGTTTCCCTCCCTCTCATAGCACCAGCTGTTGTTCTTGTACTCTTCACAGTGTCCGAGAATAGCTTTGTTTGGTTCGGAGAGAACCGCGATATCAATTTCTTTATCCCTACATTCTATGGTTAGAAAATCATGTGCCAGTCTACTTCTATTACGGTTAATTTGTAGAAATTTGATAGACATATTTGAGATTATTCTTGGCTCCTACCTTTTACCTCCGTCGAGGAACAGATGGTGACCCAGTCCCCGTTAGGGTCCGCCGTGATCACTTTCATTTTCTTGTGCCTCCTTCTGCTGGTGACAGTCTGAACCAACGAATGAGCCTCCAGTACGTCTGAGTGCCTCGAGTTTGGCTGGGCTACTTCTAGCGTGTCAGTGGAGCTGGCCTTACCTTTGGCCTCTTTCACTATTTCTTTATAGCGAGGGCACTGCATGCTGTCAGCCCTATGCCCGGTTCCCGAACATAACGGGTACCTGGGGGCATCCGATTTGCAGTCTCTCGCCAGATGCGAAGTGTCTCGGCATCTAAAGCAAAGCTTTGGGGCTTGCTCTTTAACACCGCAGTGGCTTGCCTTGTGGCCCGGCCGTTGACATCGGGAGCATACCGGAAGCTTAATCCATTCCTGGACCTTGCTCCACTGGGAGCCAATTTTAATTTTTCTCTGCTGTAGTAGTGTACTGGCATGTAATGGCATGCGTAGTCTTCATAAGTGCATACCAAATGTTGTATCTGCCGATTCGAATTTCGTTTACTTCAATCTCCCCCTGATTACACCGGATTTAATCTTCCCCTTCAATCTCCTTTTAAGCCTGGCAGATTCTATGATTTTTCTTACGATATTGTTACGCCTACCATTGGAGTAACATATCGCCAGGGTGAGGAGAGACTCCGTGTTTGGGCTCCTTGTCTATCCTTTTCATAATGGCCAGGAGGAGGTTAAGTCTCACGATGAGTGTTGGTCTCCGCGTTGTTGTCCGATTTGCTGAAATTACCCAAGAGGAGGATGCTTGATTCAATACCCTCTTCCTGCACCTCTCGCCGTCGGAAAGGCCGTTGTCACCTTTACACTGTGTACTGCTCACCCACACACACACACACACACAGTCGCCTAGGTTTTGAATTTGCGTAAACTTCGCGGAGATCTTGCCGCAGGATCTATTGCTCTGCGTCGACCACAACCTCTGATGGTAATGAAGTTCAATCGCCTGAGCGTACCATCAATATGAATACCATTTCAGCTCAATAGTTCGCGATCCTATTACAATTTTTATGCCAGTACGAAAGTGATAAATGGTATTGGAAAATTATGCCACTTCGACGTCATTCACATATTACAAATACTGCACAAAATGTACGAAGCCAACTTATATTATACATATACACCTGGTATCGGCGCATCCATATACATTCGTCCATTAGGTAGCCGGTTCCTACCCGCAATCTATTTCGAACGCAGTAATCAAGGTTGAGTATGCACTTATCGATAGAACTGGCAACTGAGGAGGATACAACACGCATACTAAGTCGTCAGATCAGGCGCTTCCGTCCTGTTTTGGGTCCCGTTTATAAATAGCCGCTGAGTGGTGGTGCATGGCCGCACGTATGTCTAGGACTTATCTACGGGCGAGGACGGAATTGCTGAGCCCTAGAGATTACCCACAGCCCACCAAGTTTGACAGACCTCGTTCACACTTTTCTTCCAGTTTGCTGTAGTACGGCACCTCTTCAACGATAATTCTTCAGCTAACACAGCTGTGTTTAAGCCCTTCGATGTGGCGGGCAGTATTAACGTAACTTCAACCGTAATCGACGCTGAAACGAGTCCCCTTTATGGAGATACGAGACACTATTACTTTGCGCTATATTTTCTTTGAGTCTGGTATTGGAACGTGAGATTGAATTGTTCATGTTACGCGAAACGCCGCTTTAAATTGTTGGTTCATGCAAAGTTTCACGACGACACAACTGGTCAATGCCAGCCTCGTTCAAATTATTTGAGGCTATTGAGTGACCGAATGTATATATTGTTGATGTTTATAGATGATATAATATGCTCGTATTACATCGTTGTTTCCTACTGTATTCAACATAGGCAATGATTTGGCGGGCATTTTTCTTCGGGTCCCGTCCCGGATTCAACCCGGGACACTTCGCAAGCAAGGGGTACATAATGATCGCCCGTCATATGATGTTGATATGTCTTATGTAAAACAAAATATCCAGCACTGATTGACTTCAGAGCGTTTAGCGAGTGCTGCTCTGAAAGGACCAGCGTACTATGTAGATATGTCGTGGCATAGAACTTCCACAATCTAGTCTTGCATGTTGTATATAAAGGGACGCTCGCAGTGGATATGGGAATGAACGGTAACGACCAAATGTCTTTGGTCAAGATCATTGCCAGTAAAATGTATTTTTGGATCGAGCCCAACGAAGACGCACCCTACTTAACGAATTCCATATTTCTGCCTGCGGATAGGTTTTCGGGCTGACTCTCGGCCAACATTCAACGTCCGCAGTAGAGCTGCTTTTAGCATTGCTTCGTAAGACGGACCCCTAAATGCAAATGTGCAACGGATACCCTTCATTGCAGTGTTGCAAGTAATGAACATTTCACTATAGGATGTCATGGATAAAGCAACGCTATCTCGTTACGTAGTTGCTGTGCACCATGATGCGTCCCGCTGTGCTTCAAAGATAATTTAAACGTAAGCGATGGTACGAGTCCACTAGACAGCGAGGTAATAATTAATCTCTAACGGTCGATCTCAGTTGACGAAACTATGAAAAGGGTGACAGAGAAGACCATAACGAGCTTCAAGACCGGCGGCCTTGAAATGCAAAGGCTCATCTCACTATTTCCTGTAGGGTTGTCCTTTGAAGGCCTGCCAAAAATGTAGATTATCATGAAATTGATATCAATAGAGTGCGCGAAGTGCACGCATTGTTCGAGTTCTATCCCCTTCGTCTGTAATTATTTTATTAGCTAGATGATAAGAACAGCACGAAATCAACCACAATGTTCTGTGATCCAGCAGCCCTTCAAGATAATGTCACAAAACCGATATTGAACAACGAAACGGCCACTCTGTTTTGTCTTTCTCTCCTGTCGTAGCAACACCCTGTGGGGTACAATAAGGCAGACATCTGAATGTAGGGTTGGTGAAAATTCGACACATCGACGGCCGATAAAGGAACGCAAGTCTCCGTTCAAGTTTGCGCGGTAGACATTCATAGGGATAACATGAGGTACAGCTGTGCGAAGATTTACGAAGCTAAGACGAGGAGTCACTCTATCGCAGTGGGTCGACCGAGTGTGCCTCACAGTTAGCTATTCGTCGAGGCCCACTTCATTTATATACGTTTGCCAAGTCGTTAGGACGATCTCACCAAACGAACGCTCAAACAATGACAAACGACCCTAATGAGCAATGCTGGCCGCTTGTCGAGTACATCTGTGACCGCTATGTACAGTTTGGTAGGGTTTGGCAAAGAAGGTCTTTTTGCTCAGACGGCATAAGGTAGGAATACCCATCTCATGTTGCAAACCCCTCAGGAATATCGCTACTAAGCGCTTGTTGGTAAGAGCAATTATTGGATGTTGGGAACGACTTCCGGACAATTCTCCACCGAACAGAACAGCGTCTTCAATATTTTAGAAAAATTGTGTCGTTTCTGAAATAGCCCGAAACATCCATGATGGATCGAATCGTCAAAAGGTTTAACTTCGAGCTGAAGAATAATTGTATTGAATTAATTTGAACGAAGCGTTTTGTAAGGCAACCAATTCTACCTGTTATGAGCGGTGACTTGGGTGAAGAAATTGCACGGTTTAACGGTGTGGGACGACTTAAGCGGACATGCCTTAAGCCTTATGACCATTTGTGTCTACCATAGGCATTGCGAAATTACCGTCGGGTGACTCTATTTTAGCAAGCGATGGTGCCACTGACTTAGCATTTGACAAATAATCGGCCATTAGGCAAACAGTTAACGCGCATTGAAGCCAGCCGCGCCGTACAGCAAGACAAAGTACACTCCCATTAGCGAGCGGATGTCAACGCATATACATGTCGACCCTGGCCTTTAACGGCCCGCCTATTGAAAGGCAGATTGCGTGAGAGGAAACATTAATCGTTGCGCAGATTCCCTCAGGCGCCGTTCTCTCCTCTGGGATCAATACAAATATACCCCTGGAAAGGTAGTCTCTCCGTATTTGAAGAAAGTCTACGGACAAATTTCAATTCGTACCTTGACCTTACAATTCGAATCGAATTAGTAGCCCTCCCGACGCCTCTCAAAACGTATCACAAGTCGGCTAATTTTGAAGTCTTGTACGAATCTAGAGAACTATTTCCTAGCTGTGCTACTGGGCATGTTTTAGTATGATGTCTTTAGCGGTTGTCTTTCCCACAACGAGATGCATGAGCTTTTCGCTTAATTCTTGCATTGTCTCTTAGGAAAGTACACTCAAAAAGGGGAAACTTTTCCAGATTGATATTTACACGCGCCTGCGGAGAAGATATAGTTCCTGGCTTATTTCGACGATCAACAGTGACACCTGTTTATAAGAACGTAGGATGGATAACTGCAGGCCCGTGGCCCACGGTTTCATTTGCCTTGAAGATCTAGTTTTTTTTTGAGAAAATTATTTTAGCTCATATATCCTGTTATCTCTCTTCTAAAGATCTTTTGAACAATGACCAACACGGGCTTGCGAAAAAGAAATCAATAGAGATCCAGTTGGAGATGAATGACGATGAGACTGTATTCCTGGATGCTTACTCTGACTTCGACTGTGCTTTGCTTCGATTTTTCGAAGACTCTCAATCGTGCCTACCATAAATGATTGATCTCTAATGGCTTGGACGGCTAAGTCTCTGGTTATCGCAAGTCAGAGGCTGCAGGTTCGAGCCCGGCTGCGTGATGACATATAAGAGAGCTAAAGCATTGTAACAATTGCAGCTCCTTTAATAAACCAGTAAAACTTTACCTTTACCTAAGGTTTAGAATTTTATAACGATAAGAAAAGCATTAGCTCGATCAGAAGGCATCTCATGTGCGACGCTTGATTTAGACACAATGTCTTTCGTAGTGGTGCCACTCGTCGTGTAAGGGCTGTCACTCGCACAGAGCGACTTAGCAATATTATTTTAATTCAATCACATTATTTTTTTTCAATTCAACTATCGACTGAGACAGTGCTGCCTAATACACTAATATGTAATTATAACTAGCACCTCAACACGTCCATTGACGGTGATGAAATGACATACAATGTATATTACAAATATTATGCCACCCCTTTTGCTCATTAAAGGAGTATTTGAATGAAATCCAATCTCCTTAATTTGAATAGCGCTTATGTTGTCGTAGATCAAATCACGGACGCCACCGGTGCCTCATACATTATATAAACTAATATAGAGATTAAGTATATTCCATTCCTAACATATTCTATACACCTATTCTATCAGGTTTACCGTAATTTCCAGGTTGATGGAAAATCAAAGATACTCGAGTAGGACACACTATGCTACTGCTGCCAATGACTATATAAAAATGAACGTAAGTCTTTAGGCCCGATCTTGAACGAGCGCTTATTTCGGCTTATCACATATAATCGGCTTGTTTTCAAGCACTCAGACAGAATGAGGATCATACGTACAAGACGTGCTCGAAATACGTTGATCCTCCAGACGAACGTGATGGGTAATGCGTTGACACGAGTTATATTGATGGCATTTCTACTGTGGTTCCTCAAGGGGCGTATTCAAAATTAGCTTGATAGATCATTTGGACATTGGCCACATTCCAGCATACTGCATCATAGCATTCATCTAAAAGTGGCACACAGTTGAACACTTCGTTCATCACGCCTACATATAAACACGGCCTTGTCTTTCTAGATGAACACATAACTGCGTTGCAACCATATAAAGGTGGACTACTCGACATATAGATGTATTTTTCCATTACATCTCAAATAATGAACCTTACCTTAATACAAACGCAATGAGTGTTCATCCAGTATTTCTAAAGGTGGCCAGTCAAGCAAAAATATCGCTTGATCATAATCAAATACTGCTGTTGTATTATTCACAAATTAGTAAATAATTATTAGTCACTTTGTGATTAGTGTATTGCGTAAACTATGATGACTGTAATCGAAGATGTACAACTTGGATCGGTTTGTAATTGGCACATGGGTTAAATATAACGTATATATTAGAGATACAAAGAAATTTGCTAAATAGCCAGGTGTGATGACCGATCGAAGATACTAAGCGTGTCCAGGTATTACACGAACATCAGCAACGTAATTGGTTTAACCTTTCTAGAGGGAGGTTGACCTACGCATCTGCCACAAGCAGTGAACTGCGCAGTGTCTTGACCTTGACGCGTAAGAACCATAATACAATATTAGTAGTATTATGAATCGTGCACACATATCATACTTCGGAGAGTATAGATACAAAATCAATAAGGCCATTATAGCCAGTCACAGCAGCAATAGCGATAACCTCCTCTGATGCTTTCGAGGAACTATTATATATTGGGAGGCGAGGCCCACATATTCCACTCCAATCATATTGAATTAAATACGATATTACACACATTTAACTATGGCCAGCATAAATGTGAAAGGGTGTAATATATTAAAAAAAAATTGGTTTACAGGGGTTAACTGTCTTCTCCAGTGTCTGCATCGGCGATCAAGATCAACCTTGACCGGACTAATTGCTCATACAGAAACTGCTGCAACCCTCTGTCGCACAAGCAATGGTGTTTGACGGTCAACGGATACCAGCTACTTTTGGACTGGAAGTGAAAATCCCTTAGCAACGACATTCGATACGAGATGGGTGGGAAAGCAACTGTCAGAAATAATTGCAACGCCAGATGGTAATGCTGAACCTGTTTAGTCGACTATAGCTCAGTGCAGGTCAATCCCGCAGCAGGACTGTTGTATGAGCACGCGGACCTGGACAATGCAGATCATTAACTAACCACCAGAAAATGAGAGGGAACATGCACCTGGACTCGTACAATTCTAGGTGGCAAATGGGCAACGTCTAAAGAAGGGCCACGGCATAGTCCTACACGGGGATGGATGCTAACAAATAATCCTAACTAAAGAGAATGAACGAATAGGGAAGGACTGCACGGCGTTAAGAGGGCCTCCATCCCATAGAGGAAAGGCTGACCTCCACAGATGGCGGAAAACGGGGGAGGCTGCGGCAAACTCGGGCACCGAAGGCAACTGGGTAAGAACTCAGCGGGCCGTGTAATGAGATCTCTTGCCTTGGCCTCCTTTAGTTTTGGCTTCGCGTAGTACAGATAGACGTTGGGCTTCACTAGCTAGCGCAACTCGTCAGCGAGTGCCTCCGACATGGTCATCGTACAAAGACCTCTACGCATAGCAATCAAATATATGGTGCTGCTACACTTGGTCCTTTCTACCCTCTTGCTCTAACCAGATGTAACTGACGGACCACCTACGTCTGCCCCAATGCTGTTTGTTGTGACCTAGCCTGCGCCATCGGCTTTCGCGTACATATTTGCCATGGATCATTCGCCTTCGCTCCAGGCAAGGTCGTTGCTCCGATAGGTTCCCAGTAGAAAGATTTGAGCGGGTGATTCAAGAGTGACCGGAAAAATTTGTATGTTATGCCTATTCAGAAATCAATCAGTGTCATTTGGTGCATACTGATCAGTTTAACTGATCGAATATTCCTCGCGCATATCATCGGTGTATTCGAGATCCCCCCTCATTGCCACTAGGCACTTTGTTGGATGTTAATTCAATTTGTGTCTGCACTGGTCTTCGCCTTGGATCTCGCTTAGTGATTCGAGACGAATCCCCACAACTGCTGCTGCAGGGAGTCGATGGATGAATGACAGGATGACATCGTTTTTCTTGCCGTCAGCCCAGATTCCCTGTGTGCTTGAACTGCCAGGCCTTTATTGAATTGATGGCCGTCATCCAGATAGACCATCACTCATATCTTATCACAGGGCAAAAGGCTCTGGTATGGGATGTAACTATGGCTGACACTCTATCCACCTCGCATATCACGGTGCTTCTCATCAAGGATTTGCCCCATCAGCCGAGCAAATCAAGCTTTGCAATTACGCAAGTCTACGGGAAATGAACATATTTATACCACTTTCATTTAAACAATTAGGCAGACCTGACCCAATATTATGACTACTATGTGTTATGGAGTAAGTGAACGGCCTGAATGTCGACGCTATATATTTGACAAGTACCTCAAATCCTATTCGATTGTTGAAAGTGGCATGGCATTCGGTGGGACTCTAAGCAGCGATCCCTAACATTTTTCAGCGTGCATATCGATTACTTTTTGCCACGCTGGATATTCAGTACAGCGAACTTGACTGCAATCCACAAATGTGTATGTCAGGTATTGGAACATTTTGACAACGATGACCGCAAATACACAACTATTATGTATAAAAAATGTCTGAACAGAATTTTGAACTGTCTCACAATCTATTGCTATCTAATAAAAACAGCTCGAATCAACAGGCGTTTCACGTACCAACTCTAGAGCCCCTAGAAAAACAGCCTGAGTATATATATATATAGATTTGGATACTCTTAATATTCCAAGCCCCGGCAAGGTTAAGGGTTTATCAAGAGTTGGATTACTTGCTTCACTGAATTCCTGAGAAAGTGTCGTTCTGAACCCCCATAGATCTCTCTCTTTTTGGCTTCAGTGAGCCAGCCCGGGAAGCTTTAAAATCGAGCAATTCTGATCTCCGGAGGAAAACCCATTACGGCAGCTGTCACAGACAAAACTGTTTTTCTTCTTCCAGCTTAACAAAAGACCTTCTAGTTACACTTACCCTTGGATACAACTATTTGTATCACTTAATGTTCGACATTTATATACATATATTTGCTCTAACTTCTAGTTTGGCGAGTCGTACGAGGCCTTCAACAATCACTACACTGAAATACGATACGTGCGTTATTTATTGCCTGTTTTTTACAAGCTACCATTCTCGATTAAAGCAGCAAACAGAGTAATTATTATAATAAGCATGAGCCGAGTATTCTCAAGGTTGTATGCATCTAATTAAACTAAACCTAAAAGGGTAGACATATTTAATTGTTAATTTACGCTGAATACCTGATTTGTTCTTATTGAAGGGAACCAGACATGAAAGCCATCCATCAGTTGCGCAGTGGCTCCGTTCGTTCGGGTGACCTCCGACGCACTGAGCCCGAGGTAAACAAAGACATATAGGAGTTATGCAGCTATGTCAGATTCTCTAACTTAACATGAATTTGAAGCGGGACATGGAGAAAAATATTGCACTGTCTTTTCACCAGGTGGCGTGAATTCGCACCAGTCCACGTCGACATATTCAGCGTGTTGTCAAAATTTCAGAAAAGAAACAAATTCGAGGTTGGGAAACTAATAGACGGAGATCATGACCAGCTCCACACGCTGACTTGATGCAAATCCCATTTCGTTATTCTAGACATCTGCGCCACACAAGTCCATGCTATAAATTGCTCACGCAATTCGATAGAGCCACCGAGAGGTGTAAGCAATTTTCAAGTTGACTCGATTCACAAGCCGATGCGATTTGGGTTCCATCTGTGCGCAAAAATTTGCATGTCAGCTGCATCAAGTGCAGTCATTGAAATTAAGATGACAATAGAAGATGCAGATAATGAACAAAGCACGGATGGATGAGGGAATTCATTTGTTGGAGGTTGGATAACCAAATGACGAATTATGAATGCAGCTCCGGTGCTGGGACAAACAAATAACTCAGAAACCTTAGCCGACGAGACATATTTCGAGATAGTTTCATTCATTATGAATTCCCGTGGAGGTATCACGAAAATCGAACCCAGCATGACCTTGGTGTGATAAACAATACTAATCAATACTTGTGATACAATGGACTAATTGCTAACGTACAATGAGTTAATAATATGCGCACCGCTATCATACTTTCAATGTTGATCCCGAGTGCATTCATGCGAAATTGTAATATGAAGAAACATAGTTAAACGCCAGCGTGTTACTAGTAGAAAGACGGATTTATCTATCAAACCCTCCTTGAGTTTTTAGCGAAGCAATGTCCGGAGCTGAGGTGCACTCGTTGTTGAATAGGAGAGGCAAAACAATATTTCAACGTAGCTGAAAGCAAATATATTACAATGCACATCGTATTCAGAATCCGCACAATATCATCCTCACGATAAGACTAATGATACATGGTTTGTCTCACAAATTTATTATATACACTCTAGCACTAGTTTGCCATCAATCACATTAAATATAAAAAAAAATCAATGTTCAGACAAGTGCGCCGAGGTGTTAGTATTTCAATGGGTGCCACGGGATGTGTTAATCTCTTCACAAGAAATGTACTAAAGATAATTGCCCTGTCCAAAATAGTAGCGATATACGTCCCCAGCGTGTCCAGTGCACCAATTTCATTGAGTCCCCTGACCAAGCAATTCCCCGGGGTTAAACGACCTCCAGTGTTACGTAGAAGAATTCACCCTGAAGGTGATCCTTCGTTAGAGGAATTCCCAATTGTCCGCTTGACGTAACACTTGTATGAGATGTGATCCGTGAAGGAACGGAAGTTAAACAACGCACATATAATGTAAATATAGTTTTGACCTGGACTCTCCATCCGGTCAGGTACCGTGCCGATCTGAAGGTGGAATGGCGACGGTCAATAAGAAAAGACTCGTGTCATTGTTTGGTGTGAACGCGGAAGCAAGTTCGGCGACGTCATTAGCCAGCATGGACGGTAGAAGGTTGTCAGCTGCGAGTTAAGAATTCACGCGCAAATTGGTTGGAAAAGTCGTTACTTGAGTTCGAAGGAAGTTTCTTTGTTGTTGATAGAGTCTCCTCCGTGCCCTTTCGAGTTTCGCGCAACTATCAGGATCGGTTCGAGGGTTGGTTTGGGTTGGGGGGCGTCTAAACCCAGTGACACTGGAACAACAATTAAATATCAATTGGAAATTGCGCACCGGACCCTAACATTTGGTTCGTTACTTGGCAAATGCCACTACGTGACATTGATTCGGTGGGTGTCAGATACATTCTCAAGTTGAGATGGAAACCTACACTATCTGCGGAAGGACATTTGGTAATCTGCTAACACCCGGGTGCTTGGCTTACTTAATATGAACTCTCTCACAACAAAGCAACATATTTCAGGGGTGTCATACATTTTTAGCCACACGCAAAGAAGGTACGTATCGCTTCGAATGGTGGCTATGCAAGATTTACAAGCTTCTAGAATGGACCTTTCGTCCACTATGATCCAACGGAGGACCCCGTAACGGTGATCAAATGTAGCTTTTGTTCTATTCTTTGAGCGGACTGTCAGCTGTTCCTACTTGTACAGCCCTCGTATCTGACTCTTTAGGTATTACTGAACCTTTACTGGTTCAGTACAGTTACTGAGAATATATTGTTCAACCTACCTAACAAGAATCAACAGTTTCCTATACAAAAATGATAAAGAGATCCAAAGATACTCCACGTCCTACAGAATTTGAACCCGATCGAATGTAGCTTAAACTCGAATATGCTAACTTGCTCGCCAAATGACACACTTACCGCTATTATCCTGTGGAATCCTAGGGCCACATAGCTTGAGTAGCTCCATAACTGGTCTCTCGACGAGCAGCGATAGAATAATGGAGACAAAGACTGCGAATACGGCGTGATGCAATGCCAGGTAGAACTGGGTGAAGAATAGCATAATAATATCGAACATAAATTATTTAACTAATTTACGCGTATTTCATTTACCTAGCTATCGTAAGGTGAGGCGGTATGTTGGTCTCGTTAATCAGATAATCATACAACAGAATGAATTAATAAGACAGACTGATCTGCACGCCTTTAGCGATGATGGACGCCCTTACGACGGTCTTCAACCTCCAGCTTCCCCCAGCGGTATCGCAGACGCCCCTGTCAATCAGCTTCGGTGAGTACCGCTTAGCTGACATTTGTTACGCGCTTCGCTCACAATCAGTAGCCAACATGGTCGCTAGCCTCCTACCCCCTATGTTCTCCCCCACTTCTCTGCTTCTTATGAGGGTGCCCTTGACCAGACGGGCATGAGCGCCCGGTTCCCTCCGGACAAGCAGCGCCGGGAGCGGGTATGGTCTGATGTCCTCCACCGGGAGCTGCCTGACTCCCTTTTGGCCTTCACGCTACACGTAACTGACAAGCCTCGCCTTCGCGAGGTCGACCGGGCTGATGCAGGGACACGGCTCCACGCGCTACCCTCCTCATCCCTTGATACTGCCCTTGACGACCTCATCCTCCAAGGCCAGCATTTCGTTGGGGACGACACGGTGGTTGACACTCTAGTACCCTCGTATGTTTACCACTATGCAGCCACCCTCAGTTATGCGATAGCCCAGGCCAAGGTACGGAAGTATGCCGTCCTCCAGGCAACTCATCTCTTCCAATTTCTTCGAAGGAGTCCACCACGGGCTGATCCAGGCCATCGGGGAGAAACGCGCAGGATTAGCGAATTCCTCGCTCTGCATTAGCGTATGATTAGCGTCGTACCCTGAATGGCTGATATGCATCTCTAGATGAGATTGCCCTGGCTACTACCATTGCGCTTCCCAAAAATTATGATTCGCTGAGATACGACATTTCCACATGGACATTTTGAATCAGTTGGAAAATTCAGGTACGTTGCCTGCGTGACCGAGCGTCTCTGGACAGCGCCCCGGAGCAGTTACACGCCTTCCCAAGAGATCGAAGTAATGCCAAGCGTGCCGACTATAGGGAAGAGATAGAATATCAGCCGAGGCGTTTCGTCATCCACGTCAACCCTGCACTGGATCGACCCACCTTAATGGGGACTGGAATGTCTGTGGTGGCGTCCGTGCATTTGAAGAAAGGTTCCTCCCCTCAAACAAAAATAAACAAAATGGTACGATGCCTGCAGAACTATTAAATGAGGATCCGGGCCTATCGAAATGAAACAGTCAGTGCTTCAGGAAGCATCGGCCTTATGGCACTGATAACAGTTGCCACAAATATCACAATATATCATAATACTCTAATATATATTATAATAGCACATACAGTAGTAGAAATAGAAATAATAATATTACAAATGTAATTAAATAAACTTTTTCGCCTTATAGTAACAATATCTAAATGTCGATTTGCTAAATGGAGCAATGGAGAACGAAATCTCATCCCAAGTATTTTGAGAGTTGGCTCTCGTGTATAAATAATAAAGGCAGTGTGTGAGTAAAAAAATTGTAACACAAGTTAGACATTTAGGTAGTGCTCGAAATGAGTGAAGATGACATATTATCAGCAATGCTTGTTAATCCCAATGACATGCTATTATTGCATACAACATTAGGTTTATCACGCAGTATCAAACATATTCTACCATTGTTATCGTTTGTCCTTACCAAATAATCATATGAAAAGAAGAACGGAGATCGAGCCACTCCATTCGAGTACAAGATCACATAGGCATGCGATAGCAGGATACAGTACGTCAGGCGCGAGAACAGTGTCCAGATCCGCCACGAAAACATCCACAGGGTCAATCCTGGAGTGAACCGATAATTGTTATATAATATTATTGTTATAGACTAATTGTTATAATATTCGGATTTGTGATTGCGCCAGACCTAACGTATACTTCCTTACTGTATTCTCGAATAGGTTTAGCTCTGAGGTGTTGGAGAGCTTACTGGCTTAATTTGGGGTAAGACGGTGTCGCACACCGTCTATAATAAATTGAGTCGCTGATAGTGTTCAGGGCTTGTAAAGCGCCATTGACCCTTTGAATCCTTAGAGAATAATACAGGTCTCATTGTTAATCATCTGTTGTAAATAGTTGCACCTACTATAGAGGCAATCCAGTGATACAATTAAAGCTCATTTGAGCCGTTCACGTCAATCAGGGTTAATGTCGTCTAGTACTTGCCTACTTAAGCTCTCTGTCTACTAAAGATATGAACATCACTGTAGGTACTGATGGATTGTATATATTATATGAATAATGGGTACTACTGACTGGATTTATTCAAACATACAGTAGTTAGCGAGTTAGTTACATACAGTAGTTAGTTAGTTATATGAATAATTGTATCCAAATCGGGCGGGTGATTCGTACACATCGTAACGAAGATGTGTACAAAAACGGTACTATTTATGACTATTGTGTAAGTATTTACTATATTTTATTATATAATTAGTAATAGAAGAGAGCGAAACGAACGGGCATATCCAAGGGCGCATGAAAGGCACATGAACAGCAGAGGTGCACACCAGACGAGCCGATGAAGTGCCGCAAATATTGCGGCTTCCATTGAAGTCGGTAGCCTTAGCCCGCGGTTCCAGTAGTAAGTCGAGTGTATGAGGATCATCGAGGTGAGTGTTGTCAACAACCACCCTATCGCGTTATCGCACTACTCAACGTAAGAAAAGGCAATAGATGGTCGAGAGGGACAACTTGTTATTTCGTAATAATCATGTTACTATTACTACTTACTACTAGCGGTACCCGGGCCATGGTTTGAATCCGCATAACCATATGTGTCCTATGGTATTAGAACCGGAAAGCCTAACGTTCCGAGTCCTCGGCACTACTTCCGCTCTCCTTACTCCTAGCTGTTCCGCCCTGTGCTACAGACCTCTGAACCACCTTTAAGCTTTACTCCAAGGACCTGTCGGTTCCACCTTTACTTATTTTTTAACCTCGATTTCTTTATCCATGAATTTTTGTCGTACACGACAAGAATCCACGCATCCAGCACCACTACAGCAGTTGGAGCACCTGCTCTATTTCATGGTAATAACTTGTCAGTCATATTTCGAATAAAATGAGTGTTCAGTGATTCGAGAAACTTCATCAGCCGGCACAAGAGCAAAATGTTGAAAAAAACGTGCTTTGCTCCATAAAGGTCAGTCACGTGGTTATTTGCAAAGAAGCTGAAATGCGGCACGTCTCGATAAGAACAATCAGTAAGTGCTTGCACACTTTTAACGGTAAATTTTCGTACGAACCTTGGAGATAGTGAGAGTTTTGTATTTCGAAAGAAAGACCCCGGCGTAGATGCCCAAGAAGAACACGCCTCCTCGAGTGTAAACTTTCGTATACACCTCGTCGAAATACACGTGCCGGGTTCTGCGTGACATGAGCAATCGTAGGTCGTTGTTAGCACAAAAAAGTATCATCACGATCCTAATCGTTGTCGTCATCACAACCGTTGAAAGTAGTTTATTACTAGGATGAGAGAGAGTTAGATTCTCTCGACATATTTGGCCCACGTTATATAGAATTCGTTAATAAGACACGTCTATCACGTCTAAGAACGTGTGAACATACTGCATATAACCTGCATTGTATTACATGCGCAGGTGTTATATTCTCTTAGAACTGCGATTTCCACCGTGGGCCGCCGAAAAAATCGTAAGTGAAAGCCACATGTAGGGACGAACAGCTAATTCAACAAAAACATATTCTTGCAGATGTTGTGACACTGGCTCCCTCCTCCCTGGGGTCTATAACTAGGTTGTTTTTCGGTATGCCTGCCCCATCTGAATCCAAGCAAGGATTATTTGTATGTATCAATTAAAAATAATACACTACTTTCATACTGATTTAACCGAATATTTCTGTATAATCTAAAACCAAGCGACCCTTTTGTCAAACACACACACACATAGATGTTGTATTTAATACCTATATAATACTATATTAATTAAGACTGCTTACCCAGCGCTGTACTCCCTCAGAAGCAGAGTTGGTCCTGAGTCAAACATTAGCGTGATCGTAGCAGTCACCAAAGCTGTCGCCACAACTACTAATAGAATTGACAATCTACCAAGTGTAGGTCGCCTGTAAAAGTGAGTTTATTTGATTTTTCTTATATATTTATATATATCCTGCTTGATTTAGTGGAATTCCGTAACGTTTTCACATTCATCACCACAGATATTGGCCACTACTTATCGGTCACTGGCGGGTACCGTTTGTGGACCACAATGGCTACAACATTACTGGTTTCAATATTCATGAAATACATTTAGTATTGCTCACTTGATGGGTCAGATAAGTTAGGGTAGTTTTAGTTGCAAGTCCATGACGTGTTAATGATACACGTACGAATTAGGTGTAATCATTGAAAACACTTCTCCTGAAAAAGCAGTGTGAATCGTATCTACCATCGAACGTGTCATTGTGAGCACTATACAAACATCACCGAATGCCATCAAATGCAGCTTAATGCATTGCTTTGCCGCAAGCGATCTTATGTTAAATCTTAATTAAAAAATTGGTTTCAAACACCCATATGGCACGATTGTCTATTGGGTGCTTGGCTTGGACACATTATTTCGTAGTAATATGCGCAACAGTGCCCAATGAACAAGGACTGGTATTGCATTGACCAAAGTTGCACAACTCACGCAATCAGGAGATACACGAGCATTGCCCCTATGAAAGAGCACTGAACAAGGAAAGATGGAAACCACAGTTGTTCTATGCACTGAAAACGAAAGTAAACAAAGTTACGTTATATTACCATACAATAATACAGCACAATTTGAATTAAGAGAAAAACTACATGGCTAATTTTGCTATGAACAAGCTGTAGCGCTAAACACAAAACAAACCAACCTAAAAGCTGAAGCAATACCAATTATACATGCGTACAATTTATACAGGTGTTGAACGAAAATCCAAATTAGGGTGTACTACGAGCGTATAAACGGTACGTTGGCATATTGTATTGTCGGATAGCAAATGTGTACTCATTTACATTAGAATCGAGAGTTCCGAAGAAGGCCTAGTTGCGAACTATCGACGGGTCATCATACCTGTTGCTTTCGTGGCACGAAATTGTTAATCATGAGAAGGTTTTTCCACCAGTTCTCAGAGCAGTTTTTGGTAAATCTGTAATCAAACGGCAATCGCCCAATAAACCCTGGAGTGAACATCATACAGACGCGCTGAGTTGTGTCTAACTTAGAGTCACTCGGTTTCATATTTGGCGACTCATGTCCATCACCTACTGTTTTAAATAGAGTTATTTGTTAGGGCGTTGTTAAACGAGTTCGCCGCTCTGTAAAATGATCAATAGAAGGGCTTGATGACTTGAAATGAGGCAATGGAAAATTTACGTACAGTACCAGCTGTGAATCAATTCCTCTGAGCTTCTGTCAATTGTTTGATCGCACTGCATGTGTACTGTGCACACGCTTGTATTATTTTGTGCAGTTCTTTTTCAAAATCAAAGGTTCCATCTAGCATGTAATCTGATGCTTAACTGGTAGGCTGGATTTTGGCATAGGTATATTTCTCAGATTGTTCGCGGCTACCTAGCCGAAAGTAAATCTTCCGGTCTGACTCTCAGCCTTAAATATTTAACGTCCACGAAACTGCTTTCGGCATTGTTTCGTAAGACGGACTAAGTGCAAATGTGCAACGGTGGGGATCGAACCTGTGCACCTTCGCGCTTCTTCCGATTGCAAGGCCCACACGAATGCACCACGCCACCAGGCTCGACGCGATCTAGTCTATCGACATCAACGTAGACAATCAAAATTTGAGAGATACAATATGTCGAAATATCGACAATTGTCCCTGGTCTACCTCTGTAATCAACAGATATGATGCAATTATGAATAGGGAAACGGTTGCATGGACTCTGCGCTGACCATTACGTTGCCGACTGCACGCGTACCTTGACATTTCGAATGACCACGATGGTCCTTGACCGAGCTCAGGCAATAGAAACACGATGAATCCCATACAGAACGCAACGAGTGGTAGCATATGAAGAGCCATGTATAAGCAGCAATACACAGCGCTGCAAATCGATGCGCCTCTTCTTTCCATGGCAAATGCGAAAAAAACCGCCCTGCAAAGTTAGATACGTGGAACATTCGGTGAGTTAGTTGAACTGGGCTTGCCTTTGGCACAGTTGACCAAAAGCAAAATCGATTGGCGCTCTCTCAAACAGAGATTAGCGTACATCTATGGTAGACTCAGTAAAACGAGCTAATCGATCTGACGTGGTCGTCATGTGTCTCAGCCTTCTCAGTAAATGAAGCATGTCCCACAACATAATCGACTCTACGAATGGGCTATCTATTTCGATGATTTCTCTCTCAATCATTGTCCCGACCTTTTTACTATTTTTTTTACCGAGAACTTAAGCTTATGTATGTATATTGCAGTTCCGAGAATAAACATTTGATTATGATATGATATATGATAGTACGAGAGTCACCCGAACAAATCTTATCGAGTTCCGAAACTCGCCGCGCCCCATGCAAACTCATGGCGGCAACGCTAACACAGACTCACACGACAAAGATGATCGTATCCTCCGACAGCGAGTAGTTGAGCGCGAACGTAATAGCGACGTCCTTTACATTAACGTTGTTGTTATTGTTGTCGTCGTCGTCGTCGTCATTGTAATGACACATGTAATAAACACAATCATTACATTCTTCGGAAAAAAAATAGCCGCTCATCTAGTATAGTACATATGTGGTGTACGTGGGACAAGCGTGGCCCAAGCATAAGCACGACATGGAACAGATCTATCGGAAGGAATTGTTCAATGCGCAATTGCGAAATCCGATAAGGAAGGTTGCGTTTGAAACCTGCGGCGGCGGCGGGGGCATATGTCTTTGGAAATACGAAACTTTTTCATATCTTAACCATAGTTGAAAACAAATAACTATCGGTCTCGTAAAAAAGATCGGTTTATCTGACTCAATATCGCCATCGGTGAATATGCATATTATAATGCAACACCCGCATGCAACACCCGCATGTTATAAATTCTCATACGAGTCTGATTAGCTGATAAATGATTTCAAATCGGGATTTCATCTCGTATGTCATTGCATTGCTAACGATAATATAAAAAAAATGTTGCACATAGCGAGGTTCCAATGAGGTACCAGTTCTTGCTAGACAGCCCTCGTTGGCAAATCCTAATTAGTCTTAAAGTCCTTCCATGGACACATCGAGTCTGAATGAGTCCATCTCTGCTGAACGATACGTTGAAAATAATGGACCTTACTATTGATGACGCTCGCTATACACACACCTTGATCATGTCTTTCAGAATGAGCATGTTTTTAGTGAGCATCACAGAATGGAGGTAGACGAAGTTGCCGGTAATGAACCAGACAACGGCCATGCCCCTGAGGCCATGCAACATTTGCCGAAGTGGACATGTCTCCTCACGCCAAAGACTGGCGTAATTAGTCCGTACCGAAAAGCACTGCAATATACACGTCACTCCTAGAGCCATTAAAATGCATTCATGAATTAATTAGTTATTCACATTATATATATTATAATATGTATTCATGTATGTGTGTTCCTACGATCTTGAAAACTTCTCTAACTATTTTAATTGTATTTCGTCCCGAGTCCCGAGTTGACTAAAATAACACCATGGTATAAAGGATATGGCTGGGGATAATGAGGTTCATTAGGTAGAATAGATACAAAAACCCTCAGACAATGTTGTTAACTGAGAGAAAGACGAGTCTTCGGGTCGCTATACGGTTGAGATTTTGCCTAATATTAAACTGCAAAAAATTCTTCGTTTCTAATTTCTACAACTCGACTTGGCAGCTAAGTCACGGCACGGACAGAGGAATGCAAAAGTATGAGCCAGTTTAACGGGTCAACAGAGGTATGAGAGCGATAAGAAAAATGGGTTGCCGGATAGCTGCAATGAGACAGGTGTAGGTGAACCATAATGGTAAGTATAAGGGAGTAACTGTGTTTGTGCAAAAAAAACTCTTCATTGATTAAAGGTACCATGGGTAGAATGCTCCTACAAGATGGATAACGTAACACGGCAACTAACGTGTGATCGTTTCTCATAGGAATCAGCTGCCCATTTATGGATAACGAAAAACGACTTGACTCAGCGGACTCAGCCACTCGGGTAGATAATTGATCTTGTCTGCACGCACGATCCTTTTGTGACGGAAACGGTTCGAGACCCTGCATGGGACTGCGGGCATGGTCACAGGGTGTTTGTAGCACCGCAGTGTGATTGTTACAACGTTGTCAATTGACATTCTCAAGCCTTCACATCGGATCTTGAACGGGTCCTTGACATCGCTCTCAATTTGGTGACATCTCTAAAGTGTCCTCAATCTTGATTCGACAACGTTAACATAAATGAGAGCTAGGATCCCCAAGTCATATGGACAAGAACCTACACGTGTAGGCTCTTGCCCATATGACTGTTTTGTATCCCTTTCTGGTCCCTATTTTTCGTAACATCTAAAATTCTTTCTATGCGGGTACATAATTAACATGATATCAATTGGCTGATTTATCAAATTCGTGGGATTACAATCGCTCCGTTAAATCTAACAGATTTCCAAGCGGATACTAAAACGCAAGAAATGAAGCGAGGATTTCACCGAACAAAAAATGGACAAAAACGTCAAACAGAAAAACTAGAATTTTGTTAAAAGGAAATCGTTGTACAAAGAAGTATATATGCTAATCATATATGAGTTTAGAATGGCCTAATCGTTTAAAGGAACAATCCTTTAAATTCAGTTGTATACCACCGAAGAAGTGCAACTGACTTGAATCTTTTTTTGTTGACATATATTCGCTGATTGTGCCCAGGGCACATATGCAACAGAGAACCAGCAGCAGACCCCTGTAAAAGAAACATTTAAGGAACCTTTTATTTATCTACGAAAAACGGCACCTACGTAATGAAAAGTAGTCACTTACTCGATGTTCGTCAATGATGAATGGAAACAGGGCTAAATTCCATTGTATAAATTTTTACTATTTTTTATATTTTAAAAAAATACTATTACGACATAAGTACGAACACCCAGCTAGCTGTCAATTATTATTACCCTGACCGGATGGACAAAAGTTCCCCATTCAACATAATTGCATCTAAAAAAGGAGAGGAGTAAATTTTTTTTGTTGAATGACAGAAGGTGATTATAGAATCTACTTTTCTTATTCATTATTTGTGTCAGACCATTATTTAACTACAGTTAAGTGGCCTATGAGTGGAGCAGGCTGTGGAGTGGGTGAGATCGGACATTTTTTTTCGAATCCAAACGTTCCATCGATTCGGCCGATTGTCAATTGACGAGTGAATATATTTGTTAGTCAGGTTGTCGCCATAGACTTTCCTTCCCATATAAAAGTTTTGCGGCACTAACACACGGGAAAGGTCGTTCTAAGGCGCCGACATAATAACGAGAACAGCAACGGGGTGCGTCGAAAGGCAACTAACTAAGCCTCCCTCAGGGGTGACCATGATGGCTTTGGTCTGCCATCATGTCGCCATCTGCTTCACTAATTATTGAATATTTTAAAACACACACAATCATATAAAATAAGAGTATGCCTCTCTGCAAGTATTTGAATAGACCATCCATTTGCGTCAATGAATCAGTATATTGTACATGGAGTATAACAAAGGTTTGTACGTACTAGTGTCCATTTTGATTATACCTCCCAAAAGCCCCTTGTCATTTTCGGGGGTCAATTCAGCTCACCCCTCAAACTTTCTTTCAGTCACTTGGATATAAGCTTTGGTCTTAACATTTTCTACAATAACTCACAGAAACATGATGGCTTTATCTGGCATCGGGCGATTAGTAATATCCTCCTGGGTATCGCAGGATCCGACAGTGAAGTTCACGCTCACAGCCAGGAACGCTCGTAAAACAGGAGTCACTGTGGGGCACAAAGATGACAGCAGGATTTATACTAATCATTTCAGTTATCTCTACACATACACTAGAATAAGCAAACACTACCTGCGCGATGGCCCAGACAAAATTGGCCTTCGGAGCGGAGTTGAAGAAAATTCTGTTCATACTCAGGCGTAAAAGTGACACAAGACAGTTCACTTCCGGTAGCATTTATCCAGCAACATTGGTTCAAACAATGGCACCCTTTTATCTTTTTATAGCTACATTTTAGAGATAATCAGCATGGTCCAATATGTGCATAATATTCTCCACTCCAACACAGAAGCATCATTCATTCAAAGCCTCCTGGGTCGCGCATTGTTTATGGCGCCGCCAAGACATCTATGCTAAATATGTCGAATATGTTACTATAAATGATGTGGTAGACCTTATACTCAACGCAGTAAAACGTTTTATGAGGCTTCTTTATGTTATTACAATGGTATTGCAAATGGCGGGAATTGCTCCATTTACAATATCCTACGCGCTGCATGTATCAATCATTAACCAAACAGAATTATACGATTGCTGGGTGTTACCTACAAAAGCTGAAGAGTTTTGAGACGTCTTTGCGCGAACAGGGCGAAGGAAAACAGAGGCCAATGAAACCCGGTAACTCATCAATCATGCGGGTGACCTCGTAAATAAGCTCAACCTGGAAGAATTGTATTACTATTAGTAGTATTGTTTAATGCTGTTTAAATAGCGTGTTATCTATTATATCTGTAAATCATGCCAAAAATGAACATCAATCAAAAATTTCATTGAAAGAGGCTACACCGTTGTATCTTGGCGTTAAGTTTAGTGTTAGCAGTGGCAGAACGACATGTCAAGCTATAATTCGATAATGATTACTGATCTTAATGAGGATGATCCTTTGAATATTTCCAACGAATATATAGAGCAAAGATTGAAGTATCGGTAGAATCAATGCCTCCTACAACTTCCGGAATGATTCCTATTCGATCTTGAATCGATGAAATCATTACATTAAAAGGACCGTGTTAGGTATACATTGATGTATTATATATGCGTCATCATTCATTTGACGCATGCTCACGTGCGATGGCGTGGGATCATTGAAACGATTCATTGTAACCATCACACAGCAAATTTTTGATCAGAGCGATGTCGTTGCCTCTTTGCACAGCGAGGGAACGTCGCTGCATAAGGAGGGACCCTACGGACTTGTCTTCGGTGGAGCACACCAGCCTGAAGAAGACTAGCAATGAGGGGGCCAGGGCCGCCCAAGGTTTCAAAGGCAAGGGGCCAGAAGACATCTCTTCTTCATTCTTGGTATATTCCCTGCCATGTCTGACCTAGGTTTGTCTCCTCGATGTGTATGAGGCAAACATTTCGATTAAATCATCAGACTTTGAAACTTACTCTAGATATCTTGTGTTAATGTGGATTCCGGAAACATTTCTTTGCAACCTAACCTAACTCTGTTTTGAATATTCAGTAACACCACTCAACCAAAAGCACAATTCTCGTTGAGTTGCAATTTTGTTCAACATGTCGGCTTTTATCTCTTTTCTTTTTGTTATACAATACAGCAAACCTCTGATCTTTCTCTCTGAACAGATAGCTGTTGTTGAGCTATCGTCCGGCACACTTATTTAAATATACAAATAATAATATTTAAAACGGGCTCATGTTAGTACTTTACACCAAAAAAAACGACAAGCGTGGTAAACTCACTTCGTCCTGGAGGGCATACTCGATGATGGCTCGAGTAGCGTTGCTCATCGAAGAGCTTCTGTTTGTGTAGCGTCTCAGCCAATACTCTCCATCCATTACCCCCTTCACTGAACAGTATCTGTGCAATGGCGTTGGAAAAAATAGCAGGTAATCAGCACAGCATGTATAGTTTCCGCGACAGCGTAGTCCCGCAAGCTCTTTATGCTTATTTACCTATTTTGCCATCAGGTCCAGTCAGCCTCAGTCCTATCAGCAGCCAATTCAATGTCGATTGAGCCTAATTGGGCTTCTTTGCGAGCTGGACAGACGAAGGCATGTGATACTTCGAGATTGTATCACATGTGGCACACACACACACATGACATCGACCTCTGAAATACCCACCCGTATATCGGCTCAGTCTTGTTGATAGGCGCACTCGGATCGGTGTGACTGGCACGGTGTCCGCTAACTGTCAATTTGCGTTGCCAAGGAGCACTTACTCCCCTGGTGACGTGCGGCAAAGTCGTGGACAGCCTCCCCATTGGCCCCTTCTGTCGCTTAACTTCTTGCACAGATATAATAGAATATTCGTCGAGAACTCTATCTTTCCCAGCGAATGTTTTCTACGCATGACATACCTATGAGGGCATTTAGCACACGATGACACATATGCATAAGTGCATGAGAATTGTGACGTTTCGCGACGAGACGTTTGCTAAAGCTTGACATTTTGCCATCAAGCTCTCGTGTCGAAACCTGCCTATCCCAATACGGGCCATTGCGAGCCAATGTCGTCTCTAGTGAGCCTAGATCTACGCGTTAGCGAGCTTCGTTCTGCCGAACGTTAAATGTAGATTGGCTGAATACAGCAACACTCATTATCAGGCATTAGGGCTGCGACGTTGGATTTCTTCCTGATTGTCCTTTCTTCTTCTCTGACGTCTTTTCTGACACTATTCGGGAGGCTAGACACAAGCCAAGACCATGCCTGGTCGAGGACCTTCGGGGATAACCTGTGGTGGTTGACCCAATCGTTAGATGCCAAACAATTATTATAGTCGGCGTCATACGGAGCAGATTTAGAGAACGATTCCAGAAACCTTAATCGTACAAGACTACCATTAATACCCTCACTGTGATGATGATCTCTCTGCATATTAGAGGTTCGCATGTACGAAAATATATGTTATTTCCAGTTATATAACAATCGTACTCGGATGGAAATCACCGTCGCTAAGGCCTAATGAGCTCCGGGATGTCACAACTACGATGTCTATGAGCGCGCGCGGGCGGAGGTGGTGATAGTAAACTTTTATGGTCCTTAGTCAATCACCCTGGCTGTCGCGTTTAATTAGTCACTCAGATTTCGCTAGATAAAAACGATTGAATAACAACTACAGGCTACAAGCAATAAAAACACGCGCAGATTCAGCTGAAAAGTGCCGTTTGCATCCATTTTAGTTTTTTCAAACAATGTACATTTACAGAATACAAATACTGTAGCACAATATCTAATTATGTACATACTAATGCGAGTATCGTCACCGAGATTGAGCTTACCTTCCGGACATATATGGGACACTGTTGTTACGAAATGGTGACATCTCCTTGTCGATATCAGTGTACACCTGGAAAACGTACAAAATATCGAAATAACTTTAGATATTGAGGGATCAAGTAATTCTCGACTCTTTGAAGTCTAGATAAAAAGAAAAACTAATCGAAATATTATTTCTTACAAATATAATATTATTTTTTATGCCCGGGTATCGCGTTAGAGGTGCAGTTCACAAAATCTACGGGTTTTGCAAATATTCACTGCTAAGAACCATAACATAAACAACAAGTAAAATATGGTGCATAGTCGGGGACACTCACTTGAAGGCACTCCTCATAATCACCCATCATACTGGAACCACCCATAAGTATCCCCGATGGGATCTTCCCAAGAGAGTCGACGACTGAAACATAATGGTCACTTAGAGCTTTAAGAAATTGGAGCATAAATGTACATCGTTCATGCATACTCGACTAATGAATTATCTTGTTTATCTATTCGCGATGACGACGATCTCGAATGCGGTCCAATTCAATAGCATCCTTTATTTCAAAGAGATATATCACTGATCGGTGAGCCGTGGTTTCGGAAACCCATTAGTTAATAAAGTTGCGCATACTGTGAACATTTCTGTGAACACTGAAACACCGTCGAAACTCACCGATATAGTGGGTATCTTGCGAACCTAACCGCGTGTTGGACTACGCCTCTTTCGGCTCTGTAGAGTTAACTATGAATATTAGCACTACCAGTTGCTCTTCCTAGGCCAGAACAAGGTCCCCACTCGGGGTTCCACTAATGGATGAATATGCCATTTATACCACTAGCTAGACTAAGTACAACATACACCAGTGGGTACTACGTCCACTTCGGTGATATATCCTGAAATGGTACAATTAATACATTTGCAGCTCACTCACGGGCCAGCGACCACGGCTCAAGTCGAAATGCACTCTTGATCGTGTGTCGAATAGCTTTCGAGCATTGGCTTGACATGCCAGTAGCCCAGAGATACTTAGAGAATCCGACGAGGACATCCTCAGCATCGTGGATTATCTGCGAAGAAGCCAGCGCAGAAATCCTCAGCGTCGAGTCGTTGTTGAACACGGCACGTAGTTGCGATACTAACTGCGAAGCTACCTTTTCGCCCTGCATAAACCAGTGAAACAGCTGAAAGCGGCACCAAGAGCGAACAGCACAGTCGCTCATACACCATAGCCATCACCAGCCATAAACCCCTCTGCCCTCTAGCGCAGAACAACAACCTGCCGATTAATTTCATGCTGCTATACGAGCCTTGTAGCTTACCTAGACGGAAGATACCACGCCTCTCTAGTGTGATTTAGAGACAAAAGCTACAAGAAAATAAGGCAGAGAGATGTGAGAGTGAACTCAATTTGTTTTCGTGGTATTGTTTAATTAGGCCAAGTGTGTAAAGGGTATTTTATGAAAAAAAAAAGACCTAACGACAAAGAGGGGCTAGATAGTGACCCTATCGTGTAGCAGTGATCCATGGCGGTGGGAGAAGTTATATAGTGGTGTGCATTTATATATATCTCGTCCCTGTCATTTTACATAAGCCTCTGCCTTCAATTTTATAATGCTTCTTGTGAACGTTCGTCGGGAGTTTTCGGCACATAAGTGACAATACAAGAAACGACGATTTTCTATCATCGTTGTGCCGTCAGGGTTAAACTAAGGGGCGCTTAGCTTTCGGTATCATCACCAGGGGGATATTTCATGTTCGTGTATTCAGCTATTGCTATATTTTTCTGTGTCGCATATTGATTACGATTGTGCATTTTAGAATATACCATAATTAGAGAAGCAGTTGGGGACAGTTGTATCGTCTATTCGGTACAGATTAAGAAAAACATATTTTCCACAAATTTACACGTAAGCGTAACCCGAGTGGTCAAGGACATAATCACGTGCGCAATGGGTACATCGGATAATCTCCGCATTGATAGGGTTAAGGTTTCCGCTAGCTTTAATACTAATTGAAATTCTATCTAATCTTTATCATCTGCAATTATTCCGTTTCATGCCCTTCACAAAGTCAATTGCTCAAAGTTCGATACAAATCCGTCAAAGCTACCTTCTGATCATGACTAAAATTGTCGTCACTGAACCTTCAGGATCAGGCAATATACGTCGCTTCATCAATGAAGGCTTAGCTAAGATGTCCCCTTCGAAATTGGGCGGAAGTCCTGTGTTCGTACCTTTCCAGCATCAAACTGCAGCGGATTAAAGGCTTCGGCACTCTGTAGACAGACAAGGCTTTGAACCCACAATGCCGCGGTCCAGGAGACGGAACAAAACGCCAAGAGCGAAAATCGCTTCGAGGACATAGCGAAACTGTCAGCGTTCTCGCAGCGGACCCGCTGAGACGGCACCACCTTGTGTTCGATCACTCACACGTTTCACCTACGAACCCGCACTGAAACTGGCGCCGAGCCAATTGGCCATGATGGCAGTTCTTCGTCGGCTTTGACCGGCCCTGCTGCAGTAGTTCGGCCTCTCGTGAAGGAACCTTCTGTTTTTCGTTCTCGCTCCCGCATCGGAATCAGCAAGTGTTTGTCCAGGCGTCCGCGGTCGTCGCTAATCCGTTATGGATATGTAGCGGAGGCCGGGACTGCCTCGACGGCCACCAACGCACGTAAGTGGAAAGTGCAACACAGCCACAAAGACGACCTCAAGCTCCGTGAAGGTGAAGGCAAGGCTGAGGAAACAAACTGAGATCGCCTGCCGAGACAGACCGACTTTGTCGAGAATTAAGTGAAATTGAATTCGCTTGACGACCATCGACACGCGCCCATTCACGTTAGCGTGTTTTGTACATTTTGGACAGCCTGTTGAAGCTGGCAGCTTCTGACCGCTCATACATAAGGCATGCGGTTTTCAGAAGGGACTGATGAGTCCGTTTCGACTGCTTAAGTCAGGTTATTCTTGGCGCAGACAAACGAGTGCATATTTCGAGACTAGGAGCATGCCAGAAGCTTGCTTCGATTGATTTCATAAAACAGTTTACTATAACGAACGATTTGGGAGAAGCATATATGCTGTGATCATCCAAGCGATATAAATCATGAGAGAGTATTGTTCTTAACATAGACAAGGAATCTGCCGTCGTTGCTCTTACACAAATGTAGTTTAACCTATAGAACATATTATATATTTGCATGCACGTTTCAATCGGAGGGGACACGTAGGTACACTGGTTCGATTCCAACCGTTGCGCATTTGCATTTAAAGGAGTCCGGCCTATGAAAAAATACCGAAAGCAGTTCCGTGGATGTTAAATGTTGGCTTTGAGTCAGCTCAGAAAAATTTACATTTTATACATATCGAATTGGTATCACCTTCGACCCGCACTTTCTGAACTGCCGTCCTTAAAACACTATAAAGATCACTCGATGCGAGTTTTGACTATAATGGAACATCGCCAGGATAAATTAACCTATATTTAATCGTCAGCAGAGGTTTTGTACGTCTCACGTGTTAGATTTAAACAGACATCTTTAAACTAGCGGATCTAAACCTGTGAACCGGTACAAGAGCCCAGACATTGCACTGTATTCAATCAGTGCTTATGCAATGTGACAGCTGCGAGGAGTGCTACAAAAGTCGATAGCTATTATAGATTTAGACATAGCAGGCGACGTGTTGAAAAATCTATGGACGGATTTTTGCAGAAATTTATCATACGAGACGAGAAGTGGTGTTTCGATATTACACATGAAAAACAAAACATGGTGAGTGGTTCGAGGGGAACAAACTTTAGCCCAGGCCAAAGCCAGCACGGAGATGCTTAAAAAAGCATTACTATTGATCGGCACATCTACAGGGCTCAATTGCGTCAGGTGAGCAGGGCTGCCCTACAGACAAGTCCTAATCGACCAGACCAAGTGATGAGCTTTCCCCGAGCCAGATGAGCCTTCTCTAACTCGTCATAGAGAAGGCGAGATATTTGACAACGAATACCACCACTAAGAACTATGTAAACGCTAAACTGAACAAACGCTTATTTTGATTAAAAAAAACCGGCGTCCTCAAGCAAATATTTAAATGCATTCCATCGGCCATTTTAGAATAATACATTGTTGTTATGTCAAAAAAATAGGACCTTGAAACAACATCTAGATCTTTCCCAATAGTATTCAACTAAACCTCTCACAGTCTGGTCGATATCATATGAAGATTTTCTTGTTTTACCTGTACAAAACAGTGCACTACATACTCCTTGAGGGAATAGTGGTCCGTATCGATTGCCTATCCAATACCTCTAGGGAGTCTACCGTCTATACAGATACAGTAAACAGCTTAAGCGGTATACGTGTCGAAATAAGTATGGAAACAGTGGTAAAGATGGTTGCGTCTCAGAAGGTTGTAGCTGTGTTAGCAGCTTTATGTACGCACGTTGTGCTAACATCTGGCAATGCTGTGGAGCAATTAAGTGAATCGATACGCGAAGTTGTTCGTCTTGAGGCTGGGCCCGAGAAATTTATTTTCGCATATCACTGCTCGTTAAGGGAAATCGCCAACCTCGGACTACAGTCCGAGTTGATATCAAGCGCCGATTGTCGTCATCAAGGTGCGATTAAACCCCACCATAGAGTAGTCGTATTCTGTGGCATAGAAACGGAGTGGGTTAAAGGATGCGCTCTGAGACTATGTCGGCAGGAACAGCTCACGGTGCTTGTTGGAGATCCTCAGAACCTGACCCGAAACGAGCTGCTGCCCTGTTTAGCAATAATGATCGTCTCTCCAAACAGATCGATTACTATATCCAGTAAAGTAATCGAAGCGGATCAGCATTCCCCTATAGAAATCACCTCGCCTGATATTTATATCAACCTTCGAAAGGAAGCTAAGAAAGTGAAGCCTCAGTTGTCGTTTAAGCTCGAGCACGGCATACTCGGCAATCATTGGCACAACGTACGTCTCTGCATAAATACCACCTGCCTCAGGTTAAACACGAATCGCGTACCTCGTTATGGAGACGAGGTACAGGGAGAACCTCTGGCCAACTTGAATCAACTTTTGTTCGAAACGGACCCAATCATTGGATACAAATTGGTGCCCCCAGTGGCTCCCACCTCCCGCCTACAACTTTGGATATGGTCATCTGAGTCCCTGTGGACCGCTGTTTGTTATTTAGCATGCTGCATAGTACTGAGCCCCGTCCTGCAATGTCTTGGTGCGCCCGTCTCAATTAGCCAAATCGTTTTGCATCCAGTCAATGGCTTTCAGGGTGGTTTCGAGGGGACTAGAAAAAGTGTGCTATTTGCAACTTTAGCTCTTTGTACATTCGTGCTGACCAACTTCTTTCTCTCCGAGCTAACAGTAAATGAAGTCGCCGTACTTCCTCAAGATCCGTACGCGCGAATCAAAGTCTGCATTTTTATGCTCAATGAATTGCCGACACGAGATAAGCTCAATTCGATGCGGAACTTCCTCCGGGGTGAACCTGTCAAACCCGAGCTATGCAGACTAACACTTCGGAAGCTTGCAAAGAACACGCCGTGCGGGATTATTCCTCTCGCCAATGGACCTAATGGCCTGCCCCCGGAGTATGCCAGCGTCTCTCTCCTATTGCAAAATAGAGTGTCGTGCGTATACCCATTGCCATTGTACGAGCATGCTATGCGGGTCTGGCTTAGCGACCTCTACACCGTCAAAAATGAGCCGGGGACAACCTGTGCACACCAGGTACGGTTGGACCTTCTAGCAAAAGCATACCGCCTGAGCAAACATAACATCCTGTTTGAAAAATGGATCAACCGGCTACTACAGTATATCAAAGAACATGGACTGTATACTGGGTTCCTCAGAAAAACGAAACCTGAGCATGCCAACCACAAGAGAATCTCGCATAGTGATGACGCCCAACTGACCTACAACTCACGTAAAATTCTGCACACGATCATACGCGCGCCGGGTAACGTTCATGAGTTCGAGCCCGGCCAGGTTCGTCGACCTGTTCCAATGGAGCCAGTGCAGAGCCCTCGGGAGATTCGGGTGACAGAAGAAATAGAAGACATAGAAGACCCAAGAATTGGAGAGCATATTGATATCATCGACGGTATTCGCCACGAGTTGAGGTCGAAATACAAGCAGTTGTTTCGCCTAGCCATGGCCGGTGACACGGGAACAGAACCTGTAGGCATGGCCTTGTTTGTCACAGTGATTAAGGCTTGTACAGTACCTCTGAAGATTGCGACCTCGTATTTGATTTACGAACTGGCCACTCATCTCTACGAGCGGTATCGCGGATGGTTGCACACCGCCCGTGTATGCTCTATTCAGCGTTATGCTGTGTACTAGATTATGATAGCCAAGAATCTATGCGAATTCACAGTTTTAAAAAACTAAATGGACATTTGACGTAGAATTCTGGCTCTCTACCTCAACAGGTAGGGTACAGTATGCATCATAGGTGGCAGTGGTGCTAACATCGTCGTCTATCGCTCTGCCGAACCGACACCAGACGCAGATGTGCGTCAAGAAATCGTTGCGGATGTTTTACCTCTACGCACTCAATTATGAATTTCATTCACGTTCACACGATTTTATGTAATATCGTGACAGAACGCATTTACATAAACGTTCAGATAAGATATTTATATAAAACAAGTTTAGAAACGCCAGTTGGTTTACCGACTGGCGTTTCTAAATGAGTTTGCATCGTATTTGCTGCACCTTGCTCCGCTGTGTTTATAAAGACATTGTTCGTTCGGTTCGTGACCGCCTCGCGTCGGCTATAGTGGGTTGTGGAGAAACCGTGTACCGGAAATCTGGTCATTGTATAGTGGTTTGATGGAGTTTCCCGTTGCTGTAGATAGTAGCTAATGATGTGGGGACAAGGAGATCTACTTCGGTTATCTTCCGCAGGTGGAACTCGATGAAGGGTTGATGCCGTTTCCCGAAGATCATATGTTGCTCGGAGATCTTCTACGAACGGGGCTGTTCCCTATACGAACTCCAGAAACGCTGACTTAACGCTGTCCAGGACTGAAAGATCTACCAAACAATTAGAACTCCGTAGGAGCCAGATGAAGGCTCTGCGAGTTTTCTGAACAGACGCTGGCGGTGCGGTGTGATTTGCTTGAAAATAAAGTTGTTTGAGAACTCATTGAAACAATACTCTTCTTTTCTTTGTTGAAACAGTATTTACTACGCGACGATTCCGCCGTTGTCGTGACGAAAATGACTTTAATTGTTTACGTTAATATACAACTTAGTCGATTTGGTAATTTGGATCTCCTATTGGTACGAACTTCAACTTGTTACAATTTTTTTCTTCAATCGTATGCAGCTAAATCTAAATAGCATAGTTTTGTAGCGTTGCATATACAAATCAAGATCGCTACCGCCATATCACATAGAGAACTGTTAGAATAATATAAGCAATTTCTTCACAGATCCATATCTTTAAATGCCTGTGAATAGTTAAGTGAATGAGGGTCCGGGGAGTCAGCTTAAGGGAGACTACGCTCAGGGTCAGTCGTGGTTTGGAAAACCTTCGATTTTATTCCTTGAGATAAAGTACTGTGCCCAATCGTAGTTCGCCTATTGTTTTTCTTCTTCTAGTACATTCACATATATTCAATAAATTCGTACTGTATCTCCCTACCGTTTGCGGTTGATCCGTCGTTCGATCGCAGTAAAATTTTAGGATGCATGAACCGCCTCACAACGCACCCGTCAATGACGAATGCGTTCATGCTGAAATGGCGGCGCGCATATCAGCCGCTCGCGCTGTTACCATCACTCTGCGAGGGCGACGAGTTATCTATTTCGAAACTGCTACTTTTCGATACAACAGCTCGACAACTTCAAATATATTTAGCGACATCCTCTGAGCGGGATCACTTGAGTCTACGGAACGCTTTTGTGAAGTTTGGAAACCAAATCAGTTGCGGCCAATGGCGAGATTAAGGTTCAACGCTTATGTTGCGCTCCTGTGCGCTCTGTCGATCGCCGGTTGGCCGGGAGTACTGACCGATAATACAGATTCGTGCGTCCTCGCAGGATACGATATTGAGCCGTTGAAAGGGTGAGTTAAAAATAGACAGGTAAATACAGGGAAACCAACCGACGACCGTTGGTTCGAGGCTTCAATCGAGGCGCTTCTAGATCACACTAGTGAAGCTCACCTAGTAAAAGCCACCAAGCGGCTTTCACGTTGACCATTGTCATCAGTTAACATACACAGGTGTCATGGGCAGTGTCGCGAGCGGATTCAGCAGCTTGCGGACAAATGTTATGGGCGAGGAATTTTAACTATTACCCAAAAACGTCTTTCATGTCGAAATCTGCGCTCCTGATCGAGATTCTATTGAACTACTTGTGGCATCAGGCGACAGTAGTGTAGTGACAATGATGACGGCACTCGGAAGCATGAAAAGCAATGTAATGTTGTATTATATTGCGGGGGAGATACGCGTATTTACATATAAGTGTCTGTACATACATATATAGTGAATGTCATTATTATTGTTATTATTACGATCCGAGTGTGTGTGTGCAGACAATGTGTTGACACTTGTTGCACATCGGAATGGGGTTTTTGGTAGATGTTTATCGATTTGCACAAGGTACAGATATTGTTACATTGTTTATCGTTGGATAATACAATCTCGTAAAGCTCTGCCAATTCGTGTAAAGAATATGAACGTGTATATAAAGTTATACAAGTCACACGTTGTACCGCTTTCAGTTTATGGCAACCCTTTAAGGTAGGAGACCTTAGCCTTCTGCAGCGAATCCGGCGATGAGTTTTGCGAAGGGTAGAAGAATTCAAATGTGGGGTAGGACGATCAATCTAGATGATCTCGGTACAAGACAGAATGAAAGCCGGAAATGCTCACCAATTAATCAGAATACTAAAGTACGAAGAAATGTTCGAAAAGACGTTCCTCCCGACAGTAACCAGCTCAAGAAGAGACTTGGTACTGAAACCCCAAGCACTAGCTCACTCGCAGCGCATAACGAATTTATAACAATGGTGAATCGCAGGCGTTACCAACTCGTAAAATGTAATATATATACATGTAAGAATAAAGGCATTCCTGAGAAATATGCAGCAATTATATGGCACAAATCATATGGTTAATACACTGACACGAGTGGTTCCGTGTCCAGCAAAGGCTTTCTTACACCACCCTAGTGATGACTGCATTTTAGCCCAAAAGTCTTGCATTATCCGACCAGTAAATGTGTCAACTCCAAATTAAATTTTTATGTAAATGTCACGTCTTTATATAGGTCGCGAGTCAAGTACGAGCTTCCGAAAAACATAACATTGAGACCTGTCAAAGACCTTCTCGGCGTCAGCATAAGTCAGTGCATACCATGCTGCTAGCGGTTTGCCAGTTCACATTTGGCTGGCGGTTGTACACAATCTCATGTGTTTATAGTCGATATCATAAACAGATTATCAAATCCTTTAAGGGCTCCATTGTCGGTCGGATTTTAGGAAATGCTCTTTAAGATCCATATAGTAAGTACGATACGCCGGATAAAGCACCTCGACGGAACATGCAGCAGCAGGCGGTTAAAAGATTGCTTTTTTTTTCGAGCGGATATTCGAGGCAACAAACATTGACGCCTTGTCCCTCGCCGTCAGTTAGGAAAAGTATTTGTCGGAACTGAGCTATGCGCGAATCACTTGGAAAACCACCGGATACAAGCTTACGTAAGTCACGCTTGGATTTTTTAACAGCGAATCGAATCTACCTCGTTGTGCCGACGTGCACCCGATTCAAAGCTGTGCACCATAGGTACAGCCATGTATACATAATTTAAATGTATGTCATCGCTTGCGTGTAGCGCCACAAACCTAAAATCACCACCCGAAACGACATCATCTTTCCCGTTTGTTTCGGTTTACCGTAAAGAAACGCATTGTGTATTGCAATGTAGACACGGACGTCGCACCGATTGGCGACAGACAAAATTTCAACAGGGAAACCATTATAATTTGAAGGCGGGCGAATAGAACGTTAGATTAGGTCGGGGACGATAAATCGAAAGAACCAATAGCGACATGCAAGAAATAGCATCCTCAGGTCATGTTGGCAAAACCTTTGTACTGCTGACCCTAGCTGTGTCTCTGTGTATGTCCCGATTTCTAACTTTCAACACGGGATCCGCAATTTCACTGATTAGTCTAAGGGGCGAGTGCTGTTGCCCTGGCTCGTTGGGTGGCCTGTTGAGGTATTGGCTTTGCATGTCGAAAGTCAGCTTCACTATGATGAGGATACATGCTTGCTGTGTCAAGTAAAGCGATGCATTCAATCTTGTTTGTAACAGAATGGATAGTGATTTCGCTTTGTTCATCTCAATGGGCGCGAGATTCTATGAGAGTGTTATGTTTCCGGGCTTACCGCACAAGATATTTTGTATAGGGGCCTTTTGGACATTGTCAACGACAAGAATCTGCGAATAATTGAAAAGATCCTGCAAAATTTTGCAATTACTTCCTTTTCGACCAAGTAATCTTTAGACGAAATTGTGTAACGGGGTCAAGTTGTGCGTTGGATAATGGTGGTCGAACGACAACCCTGATTCCGGTGTTCACGTACAGCAACTCGCGGTCCGAGCTATTCGTTATTATTAGGATACAAAAATTTAAAATCTAGAAACGTTTTAACAAAAATTTATCACTGGCGCCTTTTCTTATACTAATTATGGTCGTATTATGGATACGCAATAATGGTATTTTCACATTTGTTGCACAACTCAACGGGCACTCTGCTCTCAGTAGGTTCAGACCAAGTTGGGACTGCATTCACCCTGCTTGTTTTTTCAAGATAACAAACTATATCTTAAAAGGGAGGATAACTTAGAGCGCTGAGCCAAACATCGAAAATGAGGAACTCCGAACAAACTGCAGGAATCGACAGTTCGTCAAATTGATATGCTTGCTGCTATGTGTAAATATGTTGTTTGCACCGGGCCCGAAGTAATGAAGTGGTGCGGTTCCCCGGCCGAGCTGTTCTATCTATGAGAGGAGATGGATCTTAGTGAGTGCAAGCCCGCACTACTGTCGAACACCTAGAAATGAAACCGGTCTGCGTAAAGCATTTACCTATAGCTGTACAAAAGAACGTTATTTGCTCCTATACATGGAAGCGTACATTATACAGCGTAACTCTAAAATAGCGATGCTAATAGTGTATAGTTTCTGTCCAGAGCATATATTTGTTCGTATGTCCGTTCATCCCTTCTAAGAAAATCCACTCGATACTGTTCCTGTGTTGCCGATGAACTTGCTCTTACTGCCGTTGATCTTCACAGATCGTATAATCTTACTTGTCTCGTACCTGACGTCGACGTTACATCGATCTCGAGAAGATAAACAATAGTGTTCTTTTTTCCTCCGTTGACTCTTGTTGCTGAACCTATTCTCGCTTGTTCTTGTTCTATCTCTAACTTTCTCGTCGGGCGGATCCTTGTCATGGCTGTGCCAGATATTGCCCTCATCCAACCCTTAGTGGTATCTATCATTTGCCACTGGTTTGTCTCTTGTATTCAGCTTTGCCTAGAGGCTCCTCGTGTCTGAAGAGGATGGACTCGCCCTTTGGACGTACCTATGACTATTCCATATCATCGCTGTTGGTCTATATAAGATTAAGTTGTATTCAAGATTAAATTGTATCATGTCTTAACACTAATCTCTGAATGCTGTCTTCAATTCGTTGAAGCAAACTCAAGTGACAATATAATATCCGCAAGCTCAAATGTCAGGCCATGGTTACATTTTAGGAATACTCATGATATAAAGTCGATGTACTGCGTTAAAGATAATGAGTTTTCCAATTGAAATGCCGTAGAATTCATATGTATCTGTGGTGTTCATTAGGTCCAGCATGACGTTAGAAAGATACAGGTAATATATGAATCAAATTAATCCGATCATTTTCTGTGGGCACATTACATATATTCGTCGGGAAAGCCCGGTCTCTATTCGACCCGGCGAGTGTTTCAATTTTAGCCCGTATCATCCGTTTCGTGCTATTGAAATCAGCAGGGCCCTTGTGTCTAGGGCCAATGGATGTTTCGGTCAACTTCGAGAGAGGTCTAGCGCTCTCATGATATCAGTCTGAACTTTAGTTTATCAAAGCAAGTAGAGAAGATATATGTGGTGAAAGATCTACGCGAGCATGACGGTTTATTGAAGCGTTAAAGCGACAACCCTATTGACCAACTATCTGATGCCTGTCTCGATTGCTTAACAGATCAATCTATTCCATTAAAGTTCTCAGATCTCAGCGCCCATGAATACCGTATCTTTTGTCAATTTCTACCTTAGAATGACGTTTATTCTCGGTTATCGAGAGCAGCATAAACAGCACAGTATAAGTCAGTCTTAACTCGGAATCGTCTGACATCAAGACAGGTTCACTTTGCCGTACGTCAGCCTTAAGAGATACCCATTTTTATAGAGTATCAAATAACAAGTCTACTTCCTAAGGCGTGTACCTATAATCTAGTAATTGTATAGTAATGTGCCATCTCGCATTACATGCATGGCATGACGTCAGCTACAAGCGCTCACTCTACGCCCTTCAAAAGCCAAAAGACTAAAAACGAGGAGGACCCCGAGAAATGTTCTATCGTTTACAAGGGTTGCCGGGAGCCTTGTGAAAACACGGAGTAATGCGTTAATAATTGTTGTTTTTATGAGCGCTTACACGTGCTACGCACGTGCGGTATTTCACTAAATATGTTTTTGTTCTTGATTTGTATTTCGACTACTCGTATCAGGTCACTCTGGACCATAGAGGAACCCTGTACGGCTCTCCCAAACTCTACGATAAAGGAGAACTGTACCTATTTCTTCTCGATCTGCTTCAATGACTGGACCTTCCTCGACCTGTGCCCGAGCAAGCAGTCGGCTTGTGTCAAACGAGGAAATACTACATCCCCACTAGGCGACACGACCCCAAAGCTTATTTCGATCGACGACCACCGATTCCACGTAAGCTGTTTAGGGTTCAAGTCAACTGTGAGATCACTATCAGAGTATGCTCAAGTTGTCGAATAATCGAACTCACGTTAACAGACGCTCCATGGCTTTAACTAAATTTAAAAAAAAACTAAATAAATCCACAAGTATAGGCATTATGGTTTATTCACTTTCGTCATCGATACTCAATTCTGTATTTAATATTAAGCTAGACATTGCTCATTCAACTTTAGATCAGCCTCATTGTCCATGTTCCCGTAAGATTGGTAAGTGTATTATATTTAAGAATTCACTCGCGTATATCGTGAACATCTCTGAACGTGCACAAATTCGTAAATACTGTGTGGAGCGACTTCTACCAACATTGCGCTTACTTCAGGTGAACTATACAGCTGCGGCAACGAATAACACGAAGGCCAAGAACACAACGGTGGAATTCTTATGTGACCCGAAGCAAACGCTTGGAGGCAATCATGGAGCCGCCGGGCAAGTTCTCGTCACCAAACTAACTGCACAGCCAAGGCCATCGACTGGAGTAAATATAGATTACTTGTTGCTTTCATTTTATGATGATTTTTTCGCTATACTATAGATTTAAATTAAGTCGGGAATTTTGCCCTCTCATTGAGCATAGAAGATACAGCTACCTTCCAAGAAATGATTGAACTATGCTTTAGTAGGGAGAAATTGTTCTATAATATTTTCCAAAGCTCGTTTTTCGTCGTTCCCATTTGACCCCTCACTGTTGGAGATATTTTTAATACCGGAATCATTTTCGGGCACTCCCGAGTCTCTAGAACAATCGGGTCGTTGAGAGTTCAATACATGATTTACAAACGTCCCATACGCGATTCGAAATTCAACGACATTCTACTCAACCGGCAGAAGCTAAATGCATTTGCCTCAGCGGAATCTTGCCACTTGAGACTGCAGTTAATGCTACCGTGGATGTTGCATTCGGCCCCGTGGAAATAATTTTCTTGAGTGCGATTTGCTACCAAAGTTGTCTGAAGTTCCATTTTATTGTTAACGATACACGAATATATGTATTTTTTTTATTTATGAGGAAAACGGAAATACCTATTCCGCTTTCCCCACGCCTCCCAAGTGGGAGGGAGCCCCCTGGAAAACCGCCGCAATTCGGCATACCCTCACGGAGGCCCTGAAAAATTCCGGACCCTACCCCCAACGTTTGACACCCTTCGAGAGCGTCACCCCTTCCGATCTGCCGCTCTAGTTTTTCCTTGTCCTTGAGCACCGCCTCGGCGTATCTTCGGATGTTGGCCCATCCCTCTCGGTCTCCCATCATTATGGCGGCCATATCCTCGCACGAAATCGGGAGGGGCCGTGCGCCTCTAGCTGCGAGGTCTCGCCGGAGCCCTTCGAAACGAGGGCATGCCTCGAAGGTGTGCCGAGCCGTGTCGTCGACTCCCAAGGTGCATAGCGTACACCTTGGGGACGCCGCTTTGCCAATCTTGTGACTGTACTGCTGGAACTGTCCGTGGCCGGAAAGAAGTTGTGCCAGCGGGTAGGAGAGGGACCCGTGGCAGGCCGCTAACCAGGCCCGGAGGTCCGGCAACAGTGACCTCGTCCAGTGCCCCGGTTGCCCGGGCTGGATGGAGGCCCACCTGTTCACCCACCGGTCAATCGGACCGCCCTGGCTTGTAGGCGTGCTGCCCTCCGTCTCGCGGCTATTCCTCTCGTCCCTCGTAGACTCGGCGATACACGAATATCTTGATACTATTTATTTTGTCAAAAACTTCGGTATTTGAATACTGTTATTTAGACCAAACCAAATAACTTCCGCGTATCCTCGACCATCGTGTAACATCGAAAATTAGGCCGACCATGACGTTATTTCAAGGGAATGTATGTATTTCATTTTTCTTTCAGCCAGACTTTGTCGTGAAATATGCTGGTGCATGCAAACCGGAGCCGAAACCCAGTGGAATGGGACCCGGCGGTCAGCTCTTTATCATGTACGTCACCATATAACTGTGTTGAAAAAAATATTTTGACCATACGATACTATTATGAAGGCTCGAAATAAATGTCAGTGCTGCAAATGTATCATACTGAATTAAAGCAAAGCTACCAATACGTTTTAATAACGAATAATGAGACACTCAATAATAAATGAAACACTCTTGCCTGCATACATTTTCTGTGGCTCAGACACTAGCAAAATCTATATCAAGGGGCCATTTTATTGCATATTTATTTTAACTTTCGCACCTATCCAATATGAGCGTAAAACAAACCATTTTTACGAATACAAACAAATACATTTTTTCGATGTGTAGCATTCTGGTGATAGGAACCCTATACTTTGGTGGGGGTGCGGTGTACAATCACGTGAATGGAGCTCGTGGCATTGAACTACTTCCTCATCATTGGTTCTGGACGAATCTCCCGGGTTATGTCGTGGTAAGCAAATGTTCACTTTGAATTCAATATAATTATTATTAATACTACCATCATGTGTATCGAAAATGTATTCTATTCTACAGTTTAGAACGATATAGTAGTTTGGCCCAGAATAGCGAAATGAAGTCTACGAGCGACGTATACCCCTCGCAATTCAGTTACCAGCTATTAAGAACGATACCATTCACCATAGTGCTGTTATCATATCGCGACAACATCGTGCAGATTACTCTTATACAACATATAAGAATGATATACGTTGCGTGACTCATCATTTGACATTTCTAATATCTGTTAATAGTACGATGACGGATAAAATATTGTAATAATATAGGTGCCACTGAATCCGTACGTGGACAAGCACTCCTCAAAATAAATTGCTAACCTTATAGGTTAATATATAATCCCGTATCAATACATTTTCAGAGATCGATCTATATTGAATTGCACATTCGGTTACTCTCTGGTAAATCACGTTGTGTTAAACGTATTCATGCTATCAGTGCCCGACTTTTTTCGCTCTAGTTTAAACGTCTAACCGTGATTCATTTTTTCGCAGGATGGCTGCCTGTTCGTCGTGCGACTAGTGACGTGTCAGGGCCGACCAGTCTATAACCAAAACCCTGATTATGGCGCAACCTCGCCAGCAGGAGTGTCCCCCTCAGGCCGGACATATGAATCCCTATAATGGCGCTGATGGTACATTTATATATAACTATATTTCTATATTTTTTTGTACTTAAGTAGATAGAAACCACAGTGTGAGATACGGCTATGTTATGTTATTATAGAACAGTCAACCTCATTTAAGGCGCTTTAAGTTTACACGTTACTAATCATTGCGGTGTTCATTTTATGCGATTATATCTGCTAATATCCAGTGCACAGTGTCCCTTTCTGCTATATACGTCGTGGTAGGTCGCAGTGCATAACCGCCAAACGGTTCTACTTTTTTTTTTCGGTATCCATCACGAGGTTGACGCCAGACTATGTACAGATACGTACAGATATCTACCCGAAGTTGTGGTCGTCCCATTTCTCTGTGCTGGTATTAGCCGCGGTGGATACATCGTAGGTGAATACCGCAGTTAGAGATAACGTTCATGGAACTATAAATGAAAAACAAAAATCCCTCTGAGTATTCTCTATCTGGGGGATATACAAGTGATCTGAAGCAGCTGGAGCAACGATGCTGAATAAGAACTCGAACCGTTTGTGGTGTCAGTAGTGAGAGTCGGCATCTGATTTGCGGTCACCGTACAGTAGGTCCACGTTCTTTGGTCTCCATCACGGGTTAGGTCGCCTACTGTACGGTGACCGCAAATCACATGCCGACTCTCACTACTGACACCACAAACGGTTCGAGTTCTTATTCAGCATCGTTGCTCCAGCTGCTTCAGATCACTTGTATATCCCCCAGATAGAGAATACTCAGTGGGATTTTTGGTTTTCATTTATAGTTCCATGAACGTTATCTCTAACTGCGGTATTCACCTACGATGTATCCACCGCGGCTAATACCAGCACAGAGAAATGGGACGACCACAACTTCGGGTAGATATCTGTACATAGTCCGGCGTCAGCCTCGTGATGGATACCGAAAAAAAAAGTAGAACCATTTGGCGGTTATGCACTGCGACGTACCACGACGTATACAGCAGAAAGGGACACTGTGCACTGGATATTAGCAGATATATATATGATTGGGGTCAGCTAGATTACAGAAGAGTGGTTACTCATGCGTGATTTGCCAGGTGTTTCATTTTGTCATTCAAGTTACGCTACCAGCCAATTCACAGGAGCAAACGCATATCGTTACAATAACATAATAACAGTTAAAAGAATATACCAGAGTTCAATGGATGTATGTATGTGATAGAAATACTGATTGTAGATAGTGTTCAACGTGCGAACGCATCTCTGGTCACATTGCAAAGAGCACGTGACCAATGAACTAGCTGGTTGATGATATACAGAATATATATTCGATAACCTAAGATTGTATATTGTATGAATAGTTCATGGTGACCCATGCTGTTTCTCGATGGAGCTCGTGTTCAGGGGCAGTGTTTTCGTACAGGTGTTCGTTTTTGGCGAAACATAAGCATATATATATTGTTCACGGCTTGAAGCGAGAGCGAGAGATACAGAGGAGAGATAGCTTGATGAATGTGTGTGAGTGTGTATCTGAAGTGAGATTGAATGATGTACGCCGAAGTGCAATCGAATGTCTGTACCAGCGGGAATTTGTTTACACTGTGATGTGTCTGGAAGGGTTTGCCCATATTCAAGAAGACAAGTCAGGTTGCGGCCGAATGCAAAGTGCTGAAAACGAGTACGTATGCGTCATGTATCTTTAAAGTATATTCATAATAAATATTTTCCCTTTGAATTTATATTATGTGTACTTACTTATGTATTATAAGATAATGCATGGTTTTGCAAAATAGAGTTTATCTGGACCCCTCGAAACCAAAGACTGTCGGCGGCACCGTTATACCACAGAGATGAACTTTTTTTATTACGACGAAAAACCGTATAACTACCCTGCCTTCTCTGCGCTTCCCAAGTGGGAGGGGTTCCTCTGGAAAACCGCCGAATTCTGGCACACCCCCACGGGGGGCTTGAAAATTTGGGGACGCCACCCTGCCGATCTTGTGGCGATACTGCTGGAACTGTCCGTGGCTGGTGACGAGTTGGGGAAGCGGGTAGGAGAGGAACCCATGACAGGCCGCTAACCAGGCCCGGAGATCCGGCACCAATGAGCTCGTCCAGAGCCCCGCTTGCCCCGGCTGGATGGAGGACCAGTTGTTCGCCCACCGGTCAATCAGTTCGTCCTAATTTGACAGCGAAGCCACGTCTCACGTCTATGTTTCTCGTCTCTCGTTGACTCGGCGATCCTCAGCGACCACGGGATTTGGCGGGCCAGAACCTGTAGTGCCGGGGACGCCATCGTCCCGTAGGATCTCTCTCAGGACCACAGAGATGTACTGGAACAAGCTAAACCGTTCTTTGACGTTTGCGGAACACAATGAAGTTCGTTGACAGTACTGAAGTACGAAGAACTATTCGAAAAGACGTTCGTCCCGACAGTAACCAGCTCAAGAAGAGACTTGGTACTGAAACTGAAAGCACTAGCTCACTCGCAGCGCATAACGAATTTATAACAATGGTGAATCGCAGGCGTTACCAACTGGTAAAATGTAATATATATACAAGTAAGAATAAAGGCATTCCTGAGAAATATGCAGCAATTATATGGCACAAATCATATGGTTAATACACTGGCACGAGTGGTTCCGTGTCCAGCAAAGGATTTTTTACAGCACCGTAGTGATGACTGCATTTTAGCCCAAAAGTCTTGCATTATCCGACCAGCAAATGTGGCAACTCTAAATTATATTTTTATGTAAATGTCACGTCTTTATATAGGTCGCGTGTCAAGTGCGAGCTTCCGAAAAACATAACATTGAGACCTGTCAAAGATCTTCTCGGCGACAGCATAAGTCAGTGCATACCATGCCGCTAGCGGTTTGCCAGTTCGCATTTGGCTGGCGGCCGGACACAATCTCATGTGTTTATAGTCGATATCATAAACAGATTATCAAATTCTTTAAGGGCTCCATTGTCGGCCGAATTTTAGGAAATGCTCTTAAGATCCATATAGTAAGTACGATACGCCGGATAAAGCACCTCGACGGAACATGCAGCAGCAGGCGGTTAAAAGGTTGTTTTTTTTTTCAAGCGGATATTCGAGGCAACAAACATTGACGCTTTGTCGGTTTACCGTAAAGGAACGCATTGTGTATTGCAATATAGACACGGACGTCGCACCGATTGGCGACAGTCAACATAGAGGGAAACCATTATAATTAGAAGGCGGGCGAATAGAACATTAGATTAGGTCGGGGACGATAAATCGAAAGAACCAAATTAGAAATAATAGAGACATACAAGAAATAGCATCCTCAGGTCATGTTGGCAAAGCCTTTGTACTGCTGATCCTAGCTGTGTATCTGTGTGTGTCCCGATGTCTAACTTTCAACACGGGATCCGCAATTTCACTGATTAGTCTAAGGGGCGACTGCAGTTGCCCTGGCTCGTTGGGTGGCCTGTTGAGGTATTGCCTTTGCATGTCGAAAGTCAACTTCACTATGATGAGGATACATGCTTGCTGTGTCAAGTAAAGCGATGCATTCAATCTTGTTTGTAACAGAATGGATAGTGATTTCGTTTTGTTCATCTCAATGGGCGCGAGATTCTGTGAGAGTGTTATGTTTCCGGGCGTACCGCACAGGATATTTTGTATAGGGGCCTTTTGGACATTATCAACGACAAGAATCTGCGAATAATTGAAAAGATCCTGCAAAATTTTGCAATTACTTCCTTTTCGATCAAGTAATCTTTAGAAGAAATTGTGTAACGGGGTCAAGTTGTGCGTTGGATAATGCCGGTCGAACGACAACCCTGATTCCGGTGTTCACGTACAGCAACTCGCGGTCCGAGCTATTCGTTATTATTGGGATACAAAAATGTTAAATCTAGAAACGTTTTAACAAAAGGTTATCACTGGCGCCCTTTCTTATACTAATTATGGTCGTATTATGGATACGCAATAATGGTATTTTCACATTTGTTGCACAACTCAACGGGTATTCTGCTCTCAGTGGGTTCAGACCAAGTTGGAACTGCATTCACCCTACTTGTTTTTTCAAGCCGGCCGAGCTGTTCTATCTATGAGAGGAGATGGATCTCAGTGAGTGCAAGCCCGCACTACTGTCGAACACCTAGAAATGAAACCGGTCTAATAATAATAATAACGCTTTATTTCAAAGGTTAGGTTTAACAGTATGTGAATTGGCTGCTATGTGTTTGCCAAGAAGAGGTCATATGTTGTGAAAAAGCTACCCATCACGTAGGGCTCGAGACACTCTCCAAGGAAATAAGTCATTTACACATTGTTTCTTAGCTATGAATTTAGGTGAATTTAAGACATTTATACCAGCTCTGGTAGTCGTCACAGTCAGATCAAACATTGCACTCATTAGCATCAGAAGATGTTTACCAATACAAATATATGTGCGCTTATCTATATTGTCAAATTTAGTCAATATTGGCATGATATTCACTTCCTCCCTCGTACACTGACATTTAAAAGCGACGCGTTTCACGAATTTGTCCCCCACCTTTACAGCCTCTCTTTGTCCAGTTTTAATCCTGGGTACCATACTGGCGCTGCATACCTCTTCCGGCGTGACATCGGGGTGATCCCAGATCTGCTCGTCTAATTTCCTTATTTCTGCGTGCTGCTGCTCAACCAATTCAGATATTTCTGAGACCTTTTCAAGGCCCTCTTGGGAGGTAGCGTCTATCTGTCGCAACTCTTCGCAGCTGCGAGCCATCCTATTTCGCAGTCTAGTGCGGCGACCACGGAGCACAGACAATTTCTGCGCATTGGAGGTTGATCTGTTACTAATCTGTGCACCGGTGTCAACCGTTTCCACTTGTCGTTCCTGATTGGTAGGTTGGCGGGGTGGAGTATGATCCAACGCCATTCTTGCGAATTTTCCTGATCGGCACCACACACGTTGACCCCACACTCACTATTCGAGTCAAAAATTTACAGAGTCACACTCACCGCACAGAACTTTCTCCACATTCCCGCTGGGTAAAAATCGCCACCCCGAACGTTTGCTTGCTTGTGCTGGATCGATCGTCGACGCCGGTTTGATGAGGTTTCTCTGGCTGGTTCGCGATTAGCGCGTGTCACTTCCGCCAGCCGGAATGCACGAGATCGTCGTACCGGCCTTGCTTACTAAGCACAGAGCGGCACGATTGTGTTGAAACGTGCAGGAGAAATGTACCCTTGTGAAAAATAAATACAGACGTCTGCTGTGAACATGACAGAGCACATGCAGAGATGTAGAGAGCAGACACGCCAGTGTGTCCATGTAGAGAGATGAATCCGTGTCTTCCTTGCGTAGTTAGGCGCTAGGTGTAAGCCGTTAGCCAACCATCCGACAGAGTAGCAAGCGTACACTTAACACTATACGATCCGAGCCACTGTGAATTAGGAATTAAGGACTGCGATACCGCGGCCCCCTCCCTTTATCCACAGTTTGGTGCTTTCGTGACCAGGATTTGCGTGCGTAAGGAAGCGACGCTAGTGAACTATACCGCTGCGGCAACTAATAACACGAAGGCCAAGAACACGACGGTGGAGTTCTTATGTGACCCGAAGCAAACGCTTGGAGGCAATCATGGAGCCGCCGGGCAAGTTCTCGTCACCAAACTAACTGCAGAGCCAAGGCCATCGACTGGAGTAAATATAGATTACTTGTTGACTTGTTGCTTTCATTTTATGATGATTTTTTCGCTATACTATAGATTAAATTAAGTCGGGAATTTTGCCCTCTCATTGAGCACAGAAGATACAGCTACCTTCCAAGAAATGATTGAACTATGCTTTAATAGGGAGAAATTGTTCTATATTATTTTCCAAAGCTCGTTTTTCGTCGTTCCCATTTGACCCCTCACTGGTGGGGGTGCGGTGTACAATCACGTGAATGGAGCTCGTGGCATTGAACTACTTCCTCATCATTGGTTCTGGACGAATCTCCCGGGTTATGTCGTGGTAAGCAAATGTTCACTTTGAATTCAATATAATTATTATTACTACTACCATTATGTGTATCGAAAATGTATAACGTTTAGACGTTCAAAACTAGAACGATACCATTCACCATAGCGCTGTTATCATACCGCGACAACATCGTGCAGATTACTCTTATACAACATATAAGAATGATATACGTTGACATCATTTGACATTTCTAATATCTGTTAATAGTACTATGACGGATAAAATATTGTAATAATATAGGTGCCACTGAATCCGTAGGTGGACAAGCACTCCTCAAAATAAATTGCTAACCTTATAGTTTAATATATAATCCCGTATCAATACATTTTCGGAGATCGATCTATATTGAATTGCACAAATCACGTTGTGTTAAACGTTCGCATGCTACCAGTGCCCGACTTTTTTCGTTCTAGTTTAAACCTCTAACCGTGATTCATTTTTTCGCAGGATGGCTGCCTATTCGTCGTGCGACTAGTGACGTGTCAGGGCCGGCCAGTCTATAACCAAAACCCTGATTATGGCGCAACCTCGCCAGCAGGAGTGTCCCCCTCAGGCCGGACATATGAATCCCTATAATGGCGCTGATGGTACATTTACCGCGGCACCAATTTAGGCATTCTCGCATATTGGCACACAAGCGCAACGGAAATTCGGAAATAACTACGGACTGACTGTGTGTTTCTCTCCATAGATACGCTGTCTGCGCTTGACAGCAGCCCAAGGGGGAGACGGGATAATATGGTATAACTATATTTCTACATTTTTTTGTACTTAAGTAGATAGAAACCAAAATATAGAAAAATAAATGTACCATCAACGCCATTATAGGGATTCATATGTCCGGCCTGAGGGGGACACTCCTGCTGGCGAGGTTGCGCCATAATCAGGGTTTTGGTTATAGACTGGTCGGCCCTGACACGTCACTAGTCGCACGACGAACAGGCAGCCATCCTGCGAAAAAATGAATCACAGTTAGACGTTTAAACTAGAGCGAAAAAAGTCGGGCACTGATAGCATGAATACGTTTAACACAACGTGATTTACCAGAGAGTAACCGAATGTGCAATTCAATATAGATCGATCTCTGAAAATGTATTGATACGGGATTATATATTAACCTATAAGGTTAGCAATTTATTTTGAGGAGTGCTTGTCCACGTACAGATTCAGTGGCACCTATATTATTACAATATTTTATCCGTCATCATACTATTAACAGATATTAGAAATGTCAAATGATGAGTCACGAGACTTCATTTCGCTATTCTGGGAAAAACCACTAAATCATAGAATATTTTTAGAATAGATATATATATTGATAGAATACATTTTCGATACACATAATGGTAGTAGTAATAATAATTATATTGAATTCAAAGTGAACATTTGCTTACCACGACATAACCCGGGAGATTCGTCCAGAACCAATGATGAGGAAGTAGTTCAATGCCACGAGCTCCATTCACGTGATTGTACACCGCACCCCCACCAAAGTATAGGGTTCCTATCACCAGAATGCTACACATCGAAAAAATGTATTTGTTTGTATTCGTAAAAATGGTTTGTTTTACGCTCATATTGGATAGATGCGAAAGTTAAAATAAGTATGCAATAAAATAGCCGCTTGATATAGATTTTGCTGGTGTCTGAGCCACAGAAAATGTATGCAGGCACGAGTGTTTCATTTATTATTGAGTGTCTCATTATTCGTTATTAAAACGCATTGGTAGCTTTGCTTTAATTCAGTATGATACATTTGGAGCACTGACATTTATTTCGAGCCTTCATAATAGTATCGTATGGTCAAAATATCTTTTTTCAACACGGTGACATGGTGACGTACATGATAAAGAGCTGACCGCCGGGTCCCATTCCACTGGGTTTCGGCTCCGATTTGCATGCACCAGCATATTTCACGACAAAGTCTGGCTGAAAGAAAAATGAAATACATACATTCCCGTGAAATAACGTCATGGTAGGCCTAATTTTAGATGTAACACAATGGTCGAGGATACGCGGAAGTTATTTGGTTTGGTCTAAATAACAGTATTCAAGTACCGAAGTTTTTGACAAATAAATAGTATCAAGATATTCGTGTATCGTTAACAATAAAATGGAACTTCAGACTCCGTATTAAAGCATAGTTCAATCATTTCTTGGAAGGTAGCTGTATCTTCTATGCTCAATGAGAGGGCAAAATTCCCGACTTAATTTAATCTATAGTAAAGAGAAAAAATCATCATAAAATGAAAGCAACAAGTCAACAAGTAATCTATATTTACTCCAGTCGATGGCCTTGGCTCTGCAGTTAGTTTGGTGACGAGAATTTGCCCGGCGGCTCCATGATTGCCTCCAAGCGTTTGCTTCGGGTCACATAAGAACTCCACCGTCGTGTTCTTGGCCTTCGTGTTATTAGTTGCCGCAGCGGTATAGTTCACCTGAAGTAAGCGCAACGCTGGTAGAAGTCGCTCCACACAGTATTTACAAATTTGTGCACGTTCAGGGAAGCGTCGCTTTCCTACGCACGCAAATCCTGGATACGAAAGCACCAAACTGTGGATAAAGGGAGGGGGCCGCGGTATCGCAGTCCTTAATTCCTAATTCACAGTGGCTCGGATCGTATAGTGTTAAGTGTACGCGTGCTACTCTGTCGGATGGTTGGCTAACGGCTTACACCTAGCTCCTAACTACGCAAGGAAGACACGGATTCATCTCTCTACATGGACACACTGGCGCGTCTGCTCTCTACATCTCTGCATGTGCTCTGTCATGTTCACAGCAGACGCTTGTATTTATTTTTCACAAGGGTACATTTCTCCTGCACGTTTCAACACAATCGTGCCGCTCTGTGCTTAGCAAGCAAGGCCGGTACGACGATCTCGTGCATTCCGGCTGGCGGAAGTGACACGCGCTAATCGCGAACCAGCCAGAGAAACCTCATCAAACCGGCGTCGACGATCGATCCAGCACAAGCAAGCAAACGTTCGGCGTGGCGATTTTGACCCAGAGCGAGTGTGGTGAAAGTTCTGTGCGGTGAGTGTGGCTCTGTGAATTTTTGACTCGAATAGTGAGTGTGGGGTCAACGTGTGTGGTGCCGATCATGGAAATTCTCAAGAATGGCGTTGGATCATACTCCACCCCGTCAACCTACCAATCAGGAACGGCAAGTGGAAACGGTTGACACCGGTGCACAGATTAGTAACAGATCAACCTCCAATGCGCAGAAACTGTTTGTGCTCTGTGGTCGCCGAAATAGGATGGCTTGCAGCTGCGAAGAGTTGCGACAGATAGACGCTACCTCCCAAGAGGGCCTTGAAAAGGTCTCAGAAATATCTGAATTGGTTGAGCAGCAGCACGCAGAAATAAGGAAATCAGACGAGCAGATCTGGGATCACCCCGATATCACGCCGGAAGAGTTGGAGAGCGACATGGACCACTGCGCCGAATACGATGAGTCAGTACTGCGGGGTAAGTAAGCTTGGGTACCGATAGCCCTGCGGCACCAGCAATGGCCAGGGTCGGCGCCAGTTCCGCCATCTTGGATGGCCTTCGTGGTCCCAGACGGGCCCCAAGTGGTGGCAGCGACCACCCGCTGACTCCACCAACCTCCGAAGTGATGTTGCCATTGTCTGCAGCACACCCCGAAACAATAGAAATTGAACCGTTCTCTGGGGCCAACTACAGCAACTACAGGCTGTTCCGTGCTCAGCTCTCTGCTTGGCTGGCGAGACGACCGCACGCCTCGGGTACGGAGCGATTGCTGGCTCTGATCGCGAAACTGCGTGGCCCGCCACCCGCGCTAGTGGAGAGTCTAGAGCTGATTGACGCGAACTTCGAGGTGGCGTTAACACTTCTGGACGAGAATTACGCGAGGCCCGACCACGAGCTACAACGAGCGACTGACCGCATCAGTGCTGTGCCTAGTATACGTGGTACGAATGATGCCGTGGGGCTGCGAGCGGTCTTGAATCACATTCACGCCGTCTGCGGCGTCAGAGGCCCCTGTCCTCCATTGCGCTCCGCTCGCAGGCCGAGATTCTTCTCGCACGGCGGACCCAGGAGCTACACCTCAACCGCGCTGGTTCCGAGAGTACCTACTGATGCTCCGATCTGCGCAGGCTGGCGCGGTGGGACGCGCGCGCGAGATCCGGGTAGGTGACGTATGCCTGCTCAAGGAGGATAACCTCCCGCGCGTCAAATGGAACTTGGTACGTGTAACCGAAGCTTATCCGGGACGGGACGGCGTCGTTCGCACATACGGAGTCCGTTTTGTTAATGGCTACCAGTCGAGGCGTGCCGCTCAGTTATTGCATCCGCTGGAAGTTGTAGAATAATAACACCTTCGTCCCTAGTAATAATGACCCGAGAATGAATAATTGCGTTACGTCAGAGCAATACTACTTGTGTTACAATAATTCAATAATGATAACATGGACTGCGCTCTCTTGGGCTTGTACGATCTTAAGAACATAATTTTATAAAAACTAATTATCCTCCTTTTTCTCTTTGATTTAAACAAAGGAGTAGATGGGTGCACTACCCGTCCGCCCATCTAGGTGGACTGTGAAATATTGTGTTGAATAGAATAGTTGTATTGGTGGAAGTTGCACGATTGTGTTGAAACGTGCAGGAGAAATGTACCCTTGTGAAAAATAAATACAGGCGTCTGCTGTGAACATGACAGAGCACATGCAGAGATGTAGAGAGCAGACACGCCAGTGTGTCCATGTAGAGAGATAAATCCGTGTCTTCCTTGCGTAGTTAAGCGCTAGGTGTAAGCCGTTAGCTAACCATCCGACAGAGTAGGAACAAGCTTTGAGGTTTGCGGAACACAATGAAGTTCATTGACAGAGTGATATTTGCTAGCGCTGATAGCGATTTCAAACTTTCAAATGTCCTCGCAACGTTTTCTACTCTCTCAAGCTTTAGACTGATCCCAGAAGGGTAACTGAGAGACAAACATTTATTTCATTAAAAGCAAACGAGTACCCCTGAGTTGCTACGCGTGCTACCAATGCCCAAGGGTGCAAACGCAAAAAAAAACCCCTAAAGCGCAGTCTCGGTAATAACAAACAATGCGCAGCACTTCTGGTCGATTTCCAGCACGTCGTCAACTCGGTCAGACATGGCATATATTGCTCGATAAAATTTTAGTACTTTAGCAGTCACACCCTTCTAAAGGCGTACGAGACGGACAGAATGGAATCGGTTACCTAAACCGGAAATTATATGCATACATGTATCTGTCATTCCTGGTTGGCCACAAGTAGGACAGTAGGCTCTATTTCGAGCTGTTTTAATAGAAAAGTTGTAAATGATAGATATAATTTTATATTTATTATAATAACTAATGCTATTAAAGTAAATAATATTAATAATAATTACTTAATTTTATTTAAAGTTTCTCATCGCGGCAGGTTCCTCTCTTCGTCTGCTATTTGATCGAATCTGGTGGTTATTTTGCGAGAATAGCAACACTTCTGAACAATGTCAATGTGAGACTTGCATCGTTGTGAATTGTTTTGAATTCAACGCGGATGGTCTCAAATTTTCTGGAAATTAGGAGTTGTTTTTGCTTGGGATCGAGGAGTAACAGCAATGTTACTCTACTCCCATAGGGTAACATGTTATTGCCTGCAGGGTAACAAGTTAATTGCAATGGGAAGCCAGGATAATTAACACAGTTTAATGGGACTGCTGCAATGGGGCTGGAACTACTAGAACAAGGTAACGGAAATACGTCAATAAAACAGCGTAAAAACCGAATAACTGAGGCAGAGTGGTGGCACCACAACATTAAGACTGAATAAATAAATCAAATATAATTACGATCAGTATTATTACTATAATATTATAATTAATCGTATAACAATATAACGCAACAATTATACAACCGTGCACATATATTATATAGTTATTATATTATATGAAATATCATTTGATTTGAAGCAAATGACAAAAGTGCAACGTCGTAACTACAACGTGATTAGTGCTACACGAGACAGCGAAATGACAGTTCGGGTTCAAATTGATTAAGTTTCAACTCGGTTTCGGTTCAATTGGGCAAAAGTAACAGGGTAATGGTTAGTAGGTGACGCGGGTGAAGCGAGGGATGGAAATGTGCTTCAGCATAAACGACAATGACCGTTAAATTGCATTAAAAAATGCATAAAAATTGGATTATGCAACGCGCAGCTGGTTTAATTGATTTTAGGTCAAAATTATGATCCACAAAGATCATATTAAAGGATCTAACATATTCGGTCAATATTCGACCTACGCTTGGGGATCGTTTGCAAGCACAGTTGACCATTGGTCACTAGCTAAGTTCGTTGCTTTGATATAACTTCAAATTGTTTGGGTAACTGAGTATAACTTAATTGAAGCCAATTAAGTAGTCAATGCTATCTTAAGCGTTGGAGCTATGACACAGTGTTACTTGGTTACGCAAAATTTGTAAGCCCATTGAACATTGATAACTCACAAGTAATCACCGTCCTCCGTCTTAAGCAGCGAACCGATCTTCTCTTTGTTCTATCCAGATTTTCGGCTAAGTTAATATTTTCTTGTTATACTAGAAAATATTAACTTAGAAATAAGAAAAAATATATAAGAAAATAGTAACACTGTGTCATAGCTCCAACGCTTAAAATAGCATTGACTACTTAATTGGCTTCAACGATAATCAAGAAGTAAACTAACACAAAACATTTCTCATGAAATACATTTATCTAACTAGTGATTATATCTAATGTATTAAGAAAGTTTATATTATATTTATATTTTATTAAGATGATTATATATATTCATACATTATTAAGATGATTTTCTTAACATGAGTTGAGTAGAATCATCGAAGGAAAAGTTCTTTTTTGAAAGCTCAAAGCATTTGCTGAAGAGCCATAAATTCAAAATGTGTAAGGACCAGTTTTATTTCAGCTATTTCGCCGATTGTTACTTCGGTGAAATGAGGCTCCCGTGGACGTTTTCAAGGCAATTTGTCCTACAACATCCTAGTGTTACGATTTCTATGACACCAATTCACGCAAGCTTGTAGATCCCGTGCCAGCACATATTTCTTGAAAATCACAGGCGTATTGTATCTGTATGCACTGCCGTCGTTAGACTACTTCGTACGTTTTGTTCTTGCTGATGTTTATTAATTCAATATTGTGCCCACTGTGTAGTGCTCTAAGCGTTAGCAGACTTTCACATTTGTGTACTTGATAAATTGCTTGCTGCGTAAAATTTTTTGCTGAGTTTACAACATTTCTATCAGGGAGTTTTTCGTACTTTTATACACGCACCCGATTGTTTCCATATATCTTATCGTAGTGTATTCTCGTCAACGTCAGGCATACAAACAAAGAATGATCGAAGTGATTATAAATGTAAACATTTTAATTTCGAGATCGTCGGCACATGCATGCATACACATGAAGGACGTATTGACTGTATACATCCTTACAACAACGCATGGGAATGGTCGTTAAGTCATTTAAAGTAAAGAATAAGATAAGTACGCTTTCCGGACGGACCCGACGACTTGTACGTCAAAACATGACGCGATACAATTGTATAATAGACTATTGTCATAGCCACGTGTCTAGCCGGGCTAAAACATGACATCGCGTTCTGGCATAGTAGATCTGAAGATCACAGTAGCAAACGCGATTGCGTCCGGCTTCATCAGCAACACGGCCCCCAGAGATGAGAGATAAATGCTTTCCGAGCTCTGAAACTCATATTAGAAATACAGCAGGACTCGGCAGAGGATACGTCGAATGAAAAGCGAGATCTAATTAAAAGGTCGTTTGCATTAGGTTAGGTCTACGAGTCAGGTGCTCCGTTATGATATCCATTTGGCACCTATGCGCCTTGCCCAGCCTAATTTCTTCATAGCCCGAATATATCAATCTGTCTGTTGTTGTAGTCCCTGTCACATCAATTAGTATCTAACACCTGGGCCCCCACAACCCTCAAGATGCAACACTATATACATTACTTTAACCCGTTTTGAAGTAACAAATGACAAATGATGAGCAAATCGTCTCGGTGGTATGTTTTTGCCTAAAATAGTTACATATTACGATCGATACAAACGGGTGTCTCTGTTACTGTTATCGAGCGTGCACTGTTGTATTCGAGTGTTTTTTTTGGTTTTCTCAGAGATTGCTGCTAATTACCTAAGCATGCGAGCAGCGAAGAGCGCCAAACAATAGACCGAAATTCCTTTGAATAAAATCTGTATTTGTAAAAATACAATAAACTTGCACCAAAATTGACATTTAGCGAAGGACACGATATTCTATCCGCAAGAGATTTAAATTTTGTTCTGATAGATCCTCGTTTATGCGTTAGTCGTGTGGTTTTAGCTACCATTGGAGTATCTAACAGCAAACGTTCATCAATTCCAAATGTTTGTTCAAGACAGGTCAAGTTATCCATGTTGAGCGACAAGGCGCGATGAGCTAACATAGAGAATTCAAATAATTCAAACAAATCACTCAGTCTCAGTTACGAATCGGACGCAGGACTCCATCGTCGGTTGTTAGTCCGGCTCGTTGGCCACTCATCTTATCACAGCGACCGTCCTCATCAGTGACGACAGCACGGTTGGTTTTAACCTGGATAGAAGAAGTTTAGCGACGCATTTCAAAGCAACGAATGCACTGATACAAGCTCATATGGGGATACATACATGTTGAACTATTTTTCGAGATTTTTAGGTCTGTCGAACACCAGAGAGAATTTCGCCTGTTGAAAAATGGAACATTCATGACATGAATAAGCTATGAGGCACCAAGAACGCTCTGGTTATCGGGTACGGTTTCTAAGAACGCATCGTTGTATGTTAAACAAGGTATCCGTAGTGGCTCAGATGAAAATACTCATCATGCTTCTCATAGAGTCTATCGAAGAACCATTGGCGGTTATCATCCATTGAGCCGCCGTCCCCGCCATATTCCTCTGGAAGAATGTTTCTGTCGACGAACCTGTTGGCGAATATCATAAACATAGGAAAACACGTTTTCTAATTATAAAAAATATCTCCAAATTGACCCTACAGTTATGAGCGCACTGTAGGGATGTACTACTTATATAAAGTCTTATTGAACTGTATAGTTATTCTTATCATTCGACTCAGTCAAGATTCACCGTTGTACAATAGCTGATAGGTAACATATGCAATTTTACATGTGCAATCCCATTTTATGAAGAAGACACACTCACTCCAATATTGATAGCAGTGGTTAATAATATGAATGGAGTTCATTAAGAGCTGCCCTTTCAGTACGGTGTGCTCGAAAATGTCGTTCCAAAAAATCGTATCAGCAGGAAAATACTACTGTAGAAAATAAAACACAAAAAACCCAAAATGACGCATACATACGCATGTAAGCTGTCGATGTTGTCGCCATGCAAGACGAGCTTTTCGCGGCTTTTCTGTTTAACAAGCGGACGCGCCAATGCGTACAGCACGTTGTAGATAAACGGCTGATGCAAAAGGTGGACACGGCGAACTCGACCAGGATACCCATTCTGGATGGTCTGAATGATTTTCTAAAACGTTCGAACACAATTATCCATCACTAATATCAGGCTTGAATACACTAGACTAGATTCACGAATAATACACGGGTTTGCTTGCCCGCTGCGAGAAGAGGAGATATTGCAGAGATGTAAGCGTTTGCCGAGCTGATTGCGAAACGTAATGATGAAGGAGTGGTGATAAAGAAATTGGCCGCTCGGCACTGTTATCTGCCCTCCCCAGAGAATTTGATCACCTTATAGCTGGGATTGGTTGGCAAATTAACAATCAGGAACTAGAATTCTCGCGGTCTATCCAAACATGATATCCATGTCAATATTTCATGTGGTACATGGCATACTATTCTCGTTCGGTTACCGTTACACCAGACCAAATACGGCTACTATCCAAAAAATAAGTTACGAGGATTCTCCCTTGGCATTATGGAACTAACATAAACACGGACACACTACACGCGATCCATTACGATTTCTAACCAAACACTGGTTGTCTGCATAATACCAGGCACCAAGTCAGAGGATAAGCAATGAATGTTTTTAGCATGGCAAGCAGTCAGTAATGAGACCCTCATCAATTGATCTGTTCTAAAAGCTCTCGATCCAATTCGAGAAAAAAATAGAATCGAAATGTACTTATATATCCTATGTAACGTCATGTTATAATATCTCAATTTTTCTACTGATGTCTATACACATCGTCATTACGTCAATTATGCATCATTGTAACAAAGTGCAACCACTAGCGTCAAGATGAAGAAGCGCACACACTGAGAGATTCGTTGGTGGGATGTAGTAGGTAACCCATGAGGCTTTGACACCGGTGAAATCGAGAATAATCGAGACACCGTATTCCTGCACTGCGGGATCATCCGTAAGTAAGCTCGCGACGAACATCATCGGCGTAGCAAGCCGGAAGTAATCCAAGCCACAGTCGGGTGTCCAGCCACCAGCTCTGAAAGCAACAGTCGATATGACCTCATTAGTGGTGGGTCCTCGAAGGACCGTTGGAACCTATGCAAAGCTTGCTGAGAACCACAGTACTAGATCTGAACTCAACCTATAGCCAGAATGTTTCATTTGAGCTTGGTGTTTGGAGATTTTATCAAAGAGCAATCTCTGGGGAACACCCTGGTACATGGACATACCGACCTGCTAATTACGATGGCTGACCCGTCAATAGGGTTTCGCCGCTTGAGGATCGTCCACATATTGAGCTCGTACACATGCTGGTAGTGTTTCGGCCCGCGGCCAATGGGACCCAGTATTTCAGGGTCGATTTTGCGAGAACTGTAGAAATTCATCATCAGTGACATGGCATCGTCCAGTCGAAATTTCTTCGCCTGCACAATTGACAGATAACTAAGCATAGAATAATGATGGACTCGGACGCACAACCAGTACAGCACAATGCCAACCCCCTATATCGTATATTCCGATTTTCACTTTTGTTACAGATATAAATGACCAGTGCACCAAAGACGTCTGGTTGTAACGCGGCAGTCTTTCATAGAACAGTATCGAAAATATTCGTCTGTAGTCGCCATTTACCCTGAGAAATTTGTAGATGAATACATCGTCGAGGATTGGTTTGAACTCTGCACTGGCCTTTGACGCGACGAGTTCGCGGGCACACTCAAAGATGCGTTGTTCTTCAGAACTCAGTGGAGGATAATCCATTTTTGAGAATAGGTCCAAATTTGTGCGATCACCCATCTTTCTGTGTTATACGGTACCGCTCCCCTTGGACAAGCAGGTGTGATCGAATTTAGTTTGAAATCCTGCGGAAAAAAAGGAATGTGGTATCTAATCAACGTTTAGTGATTAGGCAAATAAACATGATTAAACACTCAGCCGCCTATGTACATACTGACGTAGTTCCCCTACGGATGTAGAACGCTATGACCGAATCTTGAGTCGAGCCATCACAACGTTTTGCAACAACAACAACAAGTAATAAAAACGACAAATTCGAAGCAGGATATTAATATATATGCATGTATATATATATACAATTCTCTTCGGCGTTATGATCTTAACTTAACGAGCCTTTTAATTGTTAATGTAAATCATATCCTGCTTCGATTTTTAGCACAATAATCATTTCGAATTAGCGCCGTTGAACACTACGTACTAGCAATATCTTCGCTTACAGAGAACGTCAATTACCTTTCGGTTGTCCAGCAAGAAACTGGCACTCGGCACAAAAGTGAACGATGCGAACCATTTCTTTGTGTCTTTGTAATCTTGTGAGATATCGTCATTCGCACTTTCTTCTCGTAGGCGAGACACGATTCGAGCGAAGGCGAGAATAACCACCAAGATCTTTTCCAGTTGGGATCGCTGTCCAGGACGAGCAGTACGCTTGTCACTATAAATGTCGGATAATAGTACATTGATATGTGTGCAGTGTCATTTCATGTGCTATTTTGAGTTAATAACCTAATTAAACGGGGTTCACTGGTATAATTCGTTTCGATATCCTTCATGTTTGATAGCAGTGATAACCGTATGTATTATAGAAGTGCACCGAGTCTTTACAACAATATATTTCAGTTGCTATCTAATCTGTATGCAATTCTAGGTAATCTCGACGCTCTCTCTAACATTACTCGGCATTTCCCGCCGGGCAATTAATTAAATAAAGTGAGCTCGCTCCTTAAGCATTTAAGGAAAAGCACAGGAACAAACAAGTGCTATTAAGCATATATATATATATATATATATATATATATATATATATATACAAACCTAATTTTTAAAATAAGTTTTCCCCCCTTACAATTCAGTTGTCAGCGACAATAAGAGCAGTACCCTTTCAGGTACCTTACTGTACACAGTATCCTGCCGCGCCCTGAATAATTTGTATTACTTGAAGTGGTAACCTTATTCACCACCAGACCTCAAACAATGCGTCAACGTGAACAATACAACGTCAAAATCTATAATGAGATTGCCTAGGCGATATATGTGTTTGCTACACAGAAGACGACTCATTTAATTGAATTGCGGGCAAGACAAAGCACAAAGCCCAGTCAACACCGAAATCCGATGTTATCAGGATCATTCTCGATAAATGAGCGAAGATCTAGAGTCTAGTATGTAATCTTGTACTTCGAAATTTTATGATTATAAAATTCTGCCTTCTATCTAAAGCGTAATAAGTATATAATTATACCGCAATTATATGACTATACTGGTGGTCACCATTGTACAAAAATGACATATTTATATTGCAAAGTTTGCAGGACTGCTTTGTAAAGCGTAAAGCGAGGAGGGGCAGCGTGCCACGAAAAAAATCTTTCGTTTTGGAAATCATTGCATCTTTCCAACAACAAAATGAGCTGCGATCTAACGGCCAACGCTGCATGCAGGAAAATCACACACTACTCAGTGAGTTGATAAAAGCGCTCCGGAAATAGCCATACTTGACACAGTAAATAATTCCCTTGCATAGCGAGTCTCAAAAGTAATTCCTGTGAAATCTGCCTTCTATGTTCCATGCTGTTGTAATTATGTAATAACCCCATTTTAATGAAGGATATAATGTACTGTAAGATGGAACCATAAAAAGAAATGTGATTCGCTGTGCTGAAAGGCTCCGGGTCCATCAATCATAGCTCCAGATGACCTCCTGCCAATATATTGTCGATTTCTACTGATCTTATTCTACCTCATTATAATGAGCCCATATTTGCATGTCTGTATCCGTCGCTGCCAGACAGAGGAGATCCACTAACAATATAAATGACAAACGCGTGTTGTTGCATGCGAAAATACATTCACCGGTGGCACATAATACACAATGCGAATTCACACTCCCACGAAGTTAAGATCGCCACCTTGTCGATGTCTATCACAGGAAGGTCCATCTGCCTTGCCCAATCCAGAACTGTCAGCAGGACTTTTAACTGCTTTTAACTGAAATCGTATCATTCTGTCGCTGTCCCAGCTTCATCGACGAGGTGGCCACCCTACTCAATGTCATCGTCACAACATCTGTTCCTGCCCATTCATCGCTTGCTCATCTATAATCGTTGGGCCGAAGTTTCTAGCTAAGCCCCCCAACAAACCCGTGACGAATACAAAAGAAGAGCATTCGCGCACTCCACCAAATGCTGTTTATAACTTGTTCCTTCCTCTCAAGCGGATGGTTTCTCGCAACCACGATAACTCGTAGCACGCCCTCTTCATATGAGTGACGTTAGACCGCCTTCTGCCGTTTAGCGGGCCAGTTTGCCATCTTCTGCTCCGCGCTGTTCTCCGTGTACAGTTCACACACGCGACGCAAACACATTACGCTTACCGCAGAATCCACTGCGCCATCTGACTCCATAAGAGATCACCACGGACGTTGCCACGTCTCGCAGATGCAGCTATTTGCACACGCTCAGTAAGCTGGGCCTAGGGCCCGCCAGAGCATCACTGTCATACCCGCTCCCTCTCCACTGTTACGGACTCGCGTTTCCCGCCTAGGGGCCATTATCTCGTTCCCAATTTATTATCGCGTAACACTGCACATTATTAGGTAAATAGTCGAGTCGTGCATTAATATTATTATTATCATCACCATCATTACCACCGCGGCCACTATTGGCATTGTTAGTATGATTACGGTGATATTAGATTATATATAGCTGCGGTGTCCTTGTCGCCTGGCTGAACGAGCTAACATGGACACTGTGCGAAGTGTGTGGAACAAAATAGGCGGCACCGAAGGAATCCGTGTTGAGATCGCTAGCCTGGATATAGTCTCCACCCCTTCGCCTTCCCAACACACGTTCTCAAATTATTAAAGCGTTTTTAAATTGTTTTCGAGATCACCTCGTCAGCGATACGGAGAACGAACGGGAGAATGACACATATAGGGGAGGGCGGGGGAGAGATAGACTCCGCCTGTGTCCGGGACCCCACATAGATCACTAATTTGAGCTGGCCACGTGCCTATGAGTGCTACAACATCGCGTCAGGGTACACAAGAGAGGTAAGAAGTGGGTGGGTGCACTTGTCCTCACCCCTCGATTTTTGAAATGATGCATCCAATTTTAAGTTTATTTAAGTTCATTTATGATTATTATTAACAGAAGCACTAGAGTATGCTACTGAATGTGTGTACACGATGAACAACGCAACACCGTCTCCTGGTTCTTCTCCGAGATCAGTGTCCGATATGATAATCGCGAGCGCGCTCGTCTGTTGCGATTCGTATCTTATTGTGTAGGGTAAATTCATAAGATCACAGGTGACGGAGGAATAATTTATATATGACAGTTCCTTTGAAGCACCCTTGGAGGGCTCTGAAGTCGTTACTGAAAAAGCAAAGCATGAGCAAATAGTTAAGTCAGACCAAATGTTTATATAATACACTGAAACTTCTTAAGCCACAGATGAAGAGTTCATAGAGAGGTGTATTGCTAAACATCTTTCTCTATCAGGGTTGAACTTTGCTATCTTGTTCGAATCATATCATATGATTTTCACAGTGCTTGGGCACACATAATGCCAGTGAGGGTGGCCCCGATCTTCATAAGTACTGGCATTGGAAAAAAACAATAATCGCTCATCGTGTGCAGAAGTAATACAGAAATCGTAGTGAGGTTCAGAAAAGAAATACTTTGTACTTCTACATCGCCCGACTTCTAGATCGCCCTGTATATGCCGCTCAGAAATACTGCTGCATAATATCCTAATATAATCGTATTAAAAGCTTTTACACGAGTAGCACGGTTGTACGAGATAGCCGTACTGTGTGCTCTGCATAGAGGATTCTAATAGCAGTATTAGGAAGGGTAACGAAATTACCAGCCGCGAATCCTTTATTCGCAACTTAAGCTTTTTGTATCTTTAGGGGACAGTCCTCGCCAAAAATGCATACCTACTGTTGCATGCTATGGTTAGCACTCCTCTCGCTCTGTGTCTACATTTCGGACAAGATTCCCCTTAGTTTTTGCTGTCACCTTCAGCGTTCGTGCATTATAAGTACACTAGAAACCATTGAAAGAGTGTGCAGCGATAACGTCACACTTAAATAGGTAAGATTGTACTATGTATGTTTATTTTTATTATATTTGATGCCCTTAAATTTGCCACTAAGGTGGCGCGTTTCTCAGACCCCATTTGGCCGGCCAAAAAGATAGTATTACTTAACTCTGGCTGGATTGTTCCAGAAATTGGGGTCTATCGGAATAAAAGGGGTTCAGTCCAGTTAACGTCGCCCAGAAGTTCGCCCGTGTGAGTTTCCCTTATCTGTTCTGAATTCGCGATTGGAGCATGGAAAATAGCCGGAACAGGAGACCATTTGCAGCTCGATACTAAGCTCAGTTTGATGCGCGTTAATAGACATCTTTATTTCGATGAGCGCACATGCGGTTATCGGATATTTTAGGTTAGCTTCTGTAACCAGGGACAATTGAACAGGTCAAAGCTGTCTGAGAGATGCGGTCGTGCGTCCGACTTCATGTTTGAGCTTTACCAGTGAGAGCCACTTCTCATTGAACGAACAACACACCGGCAGAGGGATCCGTCCAGCTCCCAACCATCCTCTGCCATTCTCAGAAATGGCCTCCGGAAGCGACCATCCGTGTAAACGTGACATTGAAGAGTACGCGAGGATCATGAAGAATTTGACCGACCGGCAGAGGAGATTACTATTATATTGGGCAATAAAGCTCAAACCCAACGAAATGCACGGGTGACTCTTTTGCGAAGGCGAGCGAAGCTTCCTCCGCTCTTGTCGGGGACGAAGACGTCGCAGCTATTGACACGTGTCAAAAATTTGCGTAGCATGAAAAGGCCAATATTGAAGCAGTACTACAAGTCTGAGATTACCGAATTAGCTACTTACCACAATATAATACTGGGTTCAAGCGTCAAGTCAATTCACTCCACACAAATACTAACACGGCGGCCTCTCGTTAACCTTTCGTGACGAGATATATCCAACCGCATATATTGCTATTGATGGGCAAAGCCATTCATCCTGGCTAAATTAACTGACTGCTAATATGGTCGTCGCGCATTCAAAGACGTATATCCTACAAAGGTAAAAATGTGCCAGCCATACCTTGAATTAAACTAATTCCCTATAGAACTGTGTATAATATCGATAGAAATTGGCTGACTCTTATTCTGCCTCGATTATTTTGCCCAACCGTTCTTATCAGGACGTCATTGTTCCAGAGCGAAGGATGGAGTATGAATGTACGCATATGAGAAACAAGAATTCTGCTAAAATGCAAACCCGATTTAATATAATAATACCAGGGATTTGTTCTGACGAAAGATGTTTTCTTAGTTAATTGTTGTGTTTAGTCTTCGCTCAGTAATCCAGCCCCTGGCGCGTTGATGCGAGCACACTTAGGACCAGTTATAGTGTCCGCTATTGACGCCAGCTTAGGAAGCTTTTGATAGTTCTGCGATTCTGAGCTGCTTAAAGCTGTTATTCATGCATCCAGCCAGAAATGCATTGTGCCCTGCATTAAGCAAGCACATCGCTTGCCACCAGTAAGCTATTACTATAAACAACTGTTGAATAATGAATTCGCCTTTTTCAAGAGCATGCCCCATATGGCCGCATGCAATCATTATCTAGAGTTGCCGCTATGAGAATTGAAAAATAATGTCTGGCTGGAAAAGCCATTATGCCTGATACATGACTCCAGCCGCATTCTGGCCTTGCACAACGGGCCACCGTAAAGTTATAATAGCCAATGTATCATCGTACCAAAAAAATGAAGCTAAGATGCGGAGCCATACCACCTGGATGGCATATGCGAACTGTCCATCTAATTGGAATCAATTCGCATTTGTCTATGTGTGTTTCATGGGCGTCGATACATGCTTCATTTCGTTCGACAGAAAGCTCGGTATCATCTCCTCAAATGGAAACACTGACAACCAGCTCCAGCATACATAATGCGCCGTAGAACTTACATGGATGCGCACCGTACATTAAACGCATATCCAACGAAACGACCCAGGGTAAATTCAATATATAGTCATTTATGCACGGTCGAGATGTAAAATCTTGCTAATATAAGACTGTCTATGGAAATTTGCGCCTAGCAACGTACAGACCGGCATGCATTGTGTGTTCTCACAAAGGGGCGACGCCTTCTCCCGCCTTGAATAGAGAGTTTGGCGGTCGGGTGTCGCACTTACCCGATACAACGTACGATGCGGCGACCTCGGCGACAAGAATAGAAGCAAAACCGATTTACAGATCGGACGAGGGCTCATGCGGTTTTTCTCTGTGGAGACTGTCCTCACGTGACGAGTCTGTCCCTGTCTTTGTCCTGTGCTGACGGCATTTTCTCACGCGTTACCCATATTCAAATGAGAGGAAGGCTCGCCTTCGAGGAATTCGTACCGTGACCTGCTCATTCGCGTGATCCTTAAATATAATAGATAGACAGGTCCGGACGTAGAATCATTAATGGATATGTATATCTGTCTATAAGGATTTGCAGCTCCCAATTCCCATAGGGGTTATCATAACGTTAACGGAGTCTTGCACTTTTAGTGCATTCTATTGATTTCGTATTTGTATATATATATATCGCTAAGCTCCTATGATTTGATAATGTATAAGGAGATACGCAAGTGGCATCACGCCAAGGACTGATGTCTCTCGTTGTTCTAACATAGGGAGCGCTTGTCTATAGCACAATCTTCAATTCAGTATTACTTGACTACAATCAATTCAATATCATTTGGCAACAAGAAATAAATATAAGCTTGTTATAGGCTTATTTGAGCTCTTCTAATAGGGGCGCCTTGTCCTCTAAACTCTAGTACTGCGAGACAGCCACAACTTATTTGTTGAAATAACTATCTTGTAAGTGTTTCAGTGATACCCGTCATAAGGGAATCCTCGAGTCAGTTGTGACCCTGGATGACCATATGGTTCACGCCGAATGCCTTAAGATATTTCTATTTAAAACGCAATCTACAAACATGAATATCGTATCAGAATTCACAGAATAACTAGGCTAGCCACCATTTTGAACTTGTCATCTTTCTGCTTTGAAGACTCAGGCCGAGGTTCTGCTCCACCTATGTATTTTATAATATAATATCTTATATAATAGTACAAGCTGTTCGCGAGATGTAGCTACATATATTTGCAATGACGGTGCTTGTGTTCTGGGCCAACATAAGATCATTTTGCAAGTACCATCACTAGGTTTGCGGCATAAATTTGATTTCGAACGCAAAATCTCCAACGCTAGACAGACTGCCTTCGGAACAAGTTACGTGATATTACGTTACCTGGCGATTATTACGTGATATTTATTTTTCTGAACTTGATACACTATTATTATTATTCCGCCTGCTTTAAAGTTTACCTAAGTTTTGAGAACCAGCTAAATGTCCATGAATTTCCGAGATCGGATAATGAGTCAGCTGAGATCATCGCTTTGTGTCTTGACACGGCATAAAACATATCGAGCGAGAGCATGTCGACTAACGTCTTTACCCATCTGCCTCTAAAGATTCTAGCCGATATTCTTTCGCTTATCGTCCCGTATTACGTACTCGTACTATGTTGAATATGCCCTTCCATGCGTTACGTCCTTATACTATTACCTATTCCTTGGAGAGTTCTCACAGGCCATCTTAACTAAAGTCCGCCGCGATGCAAAATCATAAACATCTATCGCGCATTTTGTTGTCTTTATCAATAAGTCCGATACACCCCTCTGTCGCGATGTCAACGGCGGCATCGCAACGTTGTCACAAACCGTCAACTCCAGCGACGTCGCATCTGTTGCTTAGCTCAGTGTTGGCAAAGCGTTGGCAAATACTCCTATCCCAGGGGAAGCTGGGACGTCCGGGTACTCGGGGGGGGGCAGTTCATCCTGAGGCCTTCTCCGGGCCACTACTGAGCAGCCGCCACCGCCTCCCATCGCTGTTTCTCGGTCATTTTCCGCCCTTCCGCGCCCGCCTGCAGCCGGCTGGCGTGCACAGCTTACGACGGCTATCCCTGCCACGTCTCCCTGCTAGGCTACGCACGTCCTGTTCATCTCCTCTGAAATGAGATTTCGTTCCACGAACACCCGGCGAACACATACTCACGTGCGAACACAAATTGTGCACACACGCATGCATAGGCCTAGACGGCACTCGGCCAGTCAGCAGTCAAATACGCTGCGTGTCATCAAACGCATAAACGCTATTTTCTCGCTTGGTGCCTGCCCTCATTGCTTCATCGTGGAGCCCTTACCCCCCCCCCCCCGCCTCTCTGCCTAGCGGCTCTCTCTCTCTCTGAGTGAGTGGCTATTATTATCACGACAATAAACTTCAGCAAACTTTCAATTTCTCTTCTCGAATTGAGCACAGTTTTGAAATGGAGATTGACACGGGACGTGGCAGGAGGTCCGCACGAAGATGGAACAAGTTGCCGTAATTTCAGATGTCCGGGACACTTTGAACTTCTTCTACATTGTTTGCAGCAGTTGGAGGAAACGGACGAGAATGGTCGTGTCGGTCCGAGATCCTCGCCTGCTGTAAACGTAGCACGTGCCTGAGGGTACAATATAGATCACTAGGGTTTACTGAGGTTTTTAGTGAATGTGATGCATATGGGCTTCCGTACGATGACATATCAGACAAATGGACCACGTAAAAGGTCATACCGGGTTTCCTTAGTGAAAAAGAGAAAAAAATCTGACTCACCAAGTTTGTCTTGGCGTTTTGGTCTTGGCTTTTGAACGGGGACATAAACTTAGGGTCATATGTGAAGTTCGAAGTTAGTAATTTTTGTGCGTTTTAGCCAAATTTTACGTTTTAGCAATTTCGGCAGTGAGTTGCACATGTTTGAAACCGGCATTTGAGAATTTGCTGGAGAAGATTGTCGGCACATTCATATTTGAAGGACGCTGGCCTTCATCCTGCTCTACGGCCTTTGTTATGGCATATGTTGCTCTGTCTCCGTTATTCCGTTCACAACACGACGCGTATGAGAGCCTAATTAAGATGAGAGGGGACATCGCGAGCCTACTTTGACCGGAAAGTTTGTACAACGGCGAAGCTTGCTAATACATTCAAATTAGCATTTCCCGCTGGTGCAGATGTATAGCGCTATGCGCGAAAGTGGCACGGAGATCGTTCAAAGGAGATATGTAAACTCGGATCATCCGTCACCGTCCAATTTGTGATCAAGCCAATTGACGTACAAAATTAAATAGACGACCCGAATAAATGCAAAGTCGGATACGACGCTAACAAGAACACTGGACTGTGTATAATAATTTGTGCAGCAATTTATAGCTAGAGTACAGCGCGAATTTTCTAGCTTTTTTGCGTATGTTCGCGGTCGGATTGTAATTGAGTTTTTTTTTTAGAAAATTTGCGAGAAAATCAACTATGAATAAGGTGCACGCATCGAATGCACTGGTCATCGCAGACAACAGAATAATAATCAATGTGCACGTCTCACTACGATGATAGGCTCAACTACACACGTAGGCGTTTGACCGACCCTGGGGCAAGGGGCTATCAGAGGACGTGATTTCACTTCAACAAAGCCGTTATCCTGGTTGGCCCTTCAAACAAGACAACGCCAAGCAGAGCACAACGAGTCGGCCCTTAAATATGAACAGAAATATATATATATATTTATTTCCACATTTTTTTTTACAAATGCCTCGATCAACAGCATGCTCCAATGAAGAGCTACCAAGTGAACAGGTAATATCGATATGTTCACTAAAGCTCCGTCGTACATCGACAAGCTCCGAAAAGACACCCACACAGGCTCATCCACAGGAACGCTATGTCGCGGTGGGAGAGGAGGCACACGACGATGATTTCCTTTAGCTCTCCTAAAAATAGCCTTTTCAATTCGGAAGCGTGTCATCAGCACGGTCGTGTAATTTGATAATAAAGTTTTTGGAAGATTGCTCTAGCAAGGTCGAAGTCGAAAATCGTCTATACAGCAGGGACGATCAGTAAAGTGGCCGTATTTGATTTGTGCAACGGTGGCAGAGCTCGCAATCACCTAGACTTGGTCGGGCTAGCAGAGATGCGTCGATACGCCGCTAGAAGTTGGTCGCCGGGTCTCACCCCAGCACGGCATGACATACGAGCCAGACAGCGTGGTATACTCAGCATAATCAGCCGGACAGCCTACATTGAAATGGGATTAAACTAAGTGAATGTTGAACTCGGTAAACATTCTATTAGTCTATTAGCTCTCGAAGATCAATGTACCGGTAAATGTGAAGGGTTGAACGAACTACTGCGAAAGTAGCCTAATAACCCTATGAGATACGGCCATGCCAAAAGCTAATATGCTTCCAGTTGACTCCTACGCATTGAGAACGTATTCGACGCATGAAGTTCCTGAAGTTTAACGTTCTTAGAGTTTACTCAAGCACGCTGATCGACATTTGTTTTATGCATGTCAACCAGTCAGACTAAGATTAGCGCACAGGTGTATATATATAATGAAAAACTACAACGTATTTTAATAATGATTGTCTCGAAAGCTGCGCCATGATGCCACGAAGGGAGATGGATTCTTCGATTGGTCCGGACGACCTCGTGTATTTGGCTCTTAAATGACCTTTCAAGTAATTGTGGCGATATTAAAATAAGAATGTCCTTGTTGCAGCATCCCTTCTGCGTTTCGATGAGTGCAACATTTTTCTGAGTGCAAATGGAAATGCTGTCACAGGGGCACATCGCACTTTCGTGTGGTAATCCGCTTAGGCAACTTCCTACGCGTATGGCCTTCGGGCCAATTACCCCATATATGGCGACGAAATTTGGAAGCAAAAAAAAACAGATTTGGACAGCAGTATGCGTAAACAAGGAACAATCCGTTCGTGATTGATGAAACTATTCCTTTCTTCAGTTACATAGTTGAAGGTGACTATTTTGAATGTTTGTTTTTCACTCTAGCTGAAATGTCCTTATAAAAGGCCAGGACTCTGCCTGTTTCGGTATTCCGTTTTCCACGGGCCACTAGCAGCAGAAAATAGTGTCCCAAGTTCAGAACTCATCAATTGACTACTAGATCGTTTATTTAGTCCTGTTTTATGCTTTATTTGCGGTTCGCAACTAGATGTATATGTTCTGAAGTATCGTCGCTTTCGATAGTTTTCTTTTGACGCTTCGCCCTCTATCTCGTTGCCGATTCTGTTGGTTTCTTGTATGGGCAAGAATCCGCCTTTGACTTGATCCGGCTTTCAGCTTTACCCATTAGTCGAAGCTGCGTACTTCATTGAGCAGTCCACAAAAAACCTGATACTGCCTGCAGTACAGGTCGGATGGCCGAGAAAATTGCACACACGTACTTGAATTCGCGCACTGTTGCTCTCTGATTATTGTTTAAACGTAGCGGAAACGGATGGTAAAGTACACTATAATAGTTCCATTAAACAAAACTTCTGGAGAACATTACGCAAGGGGATACGCTAGTATGCTCGTGCTGTGAGTGTGAACCCGCTGTTGAGCCCGAACGATCTGGTCGGGGAGCTCAGATCCGAAGCAGTGTTTGGAAGGAGCAGGAAGATCATAAGTGCTTCAGATGTGGGCATTGACGGGTGTGTGCGGCGACGACACCGACCTGGAGACAGTACAGTATGCCCGGAAAGTTGGCAGGCAATGGTGACGGAAAGGGAGCGAGGCAGAAGGGAGAGCCACGGGAAGGACCAGTGAGACCCCGGGTATAAGAGATAGCTCCCAACAAAAGCGACATCCGGGGGAGAGAGAGCCGACCCTCAGCAAAGACAAAGGAAGAGAAGAACGATTCGGCCTACGGACAGATTGATGTTCAAAGTGATACAAATAAACCTGAACAGAACACGGACGGCGCACGACTCACTGAAGGTGCGCGTTCGGGAAAGGGAAAAACACCTCTGCGTGAGCAAGTGGTAACGACGACCGGATAAAGGACATACATAGGAATGGAGCCCTCTGGGCTGCGGGAGGGGCACTCGTGAGGTATTGGGGAGCAGGGGACGGATTCTCTTGGGTTGAAATAGAAGGCGTGGGGGTCTTCGTAATATAGTTTCCGCCCCACAAAATCACGAATAATTTCGGTATATACCTTGGCCATGAGAGAATCTATTTAGGGCGCATGCGGGAAGAAGAAAATCCATGTTATGGACGACTTTACTAGGGAGGCACGGGGTAGCTTATATATATCAGGTAGGGCTCAGGTTTTGCAGAAATGTCCACTTCGCTTAGTCCGCGCAATTACAGCCTAAATATTCTTTTATTTTCCCCTTGGTTGAATATCAGATAAAGAATATAGTATTTCACAACACAATAGAGAAATGTACATATGATTGGAAGTGCACTACCGTGGAAACTATAACCGTTTTCCCTTTTATTGTGCATTTATGAACAGTATCTCGCCTATCCTGGAGCTTCGAGTTCCAGTTATCGTATTAGTTTGTAGCTGAGATTCAGCCATTTTCGTTGTATGGGTCACTGGACGGCTGCATGCAACAGGGTTCAGCCCACGATGCCATTTCTCTGCTATGTTGTGACCAGCGTTGCTTTCGCATTACTTTGGTTACAAGGTGCTGTCATGTATACAATGTCAAGCGCACGCAGGCCTGTTCGTGAACACTGGTAGATAGCAAAGTGGTGCTATGCTAAGCCAACGCTCAATACAAAATTGGTTGGCCCCAACTCCGATGGTATTAATAATTAACAATGCATATCCTGCTAGGGAAATGTCACTAATTGGAAAAATCCTGAGAGGTTAGCTTCAAACTGAAGTTTGAATTCCATTTCGAAACTTCGCATATTCCCTTCTATATACAATGGAACATGTCAGGAGGAACTACACATATATTGTCTAGGTACTGTTCGTGCAGAACGTTATGGGAACGTCCACTCACTACCTCTATTGTTAATTAGAATCGTAAGCAACTATATAACGAAAGGTTGATACGTATCGTATAGAATACTGCCATTGCAAACAGGAGCAGCCTCAACAAGGCCGTGTCATTAGCTACTCATGTGGCGGTTGTGTTACCCTTCGGGAAACAGCACACTTGCTACACCTGCCATGTTTTTGCATTGATTGAACTTGATATGTGGATTTTTGGCGTTTCCGTAGTCCAGGACGCACTTACTTAGCAGATGAATGGGATTAAGCTTGCAGTAGGTGTGTGTCCACGATGAAAAGCTTCATCGGAACGAACGTCCACGTGTCCGAGACACCTGATAATTCAATTGATAAGCAACTGTCATATAATAGAATAGCCAACCCTTTGTTTAGTGTTATAAGAGATCGCAGAAAGAAGCACGATATAACTCCCCCAAATATATCTCTATTCGTATAGTGAATCACCGTATCGCGCCAGCTAAGAGTAAATGACTGAAGCATTCATGTAGCACATACGGTTGGCGTCATCGAGGCACCGTTCCCAGGCGTCATCTGCACAAATCAAAGTAGGACGGGTGCCGCCAGCGTGTCAGCGAATCAGAGAACTACGTAACATATACGTGCTCTAGAACACGTCGGTTCATCACATTGGGATAATTCTAACAAGACAAACATTCATTAGGGACAAGCAAGCATGTCTGGTTCAGGGTCGCCGTTAAAACGATACAAACGATTCTATAATCGTTAATAGCTCCTGCAAAGTTGATTCGCTCCAAAATTAGATCCCGAACATTATTTCTGTGCTACTAAGTTTCATATTGAAAACGAACAGCTACACGACCGGACTAGAACCATGGACCTCCTTATTTCTTTCAGAGAAACCACTGAGGGTATTCGACGCTTTCCCATATTGCACCCGATTATGGAATTCCTTACTTAAGGGCCAATGTTAAACTATGAATTTGCATTCATCATCATCATTATGTAGGAAGATTAGACATAGCGCTGGGGCACTGGTTTACTTACAGCTTATTATGATATGAAAAAAAATGCATAACCGAACGATCGTTCACTAAAGCGCTTTATGTTCATTTAATGTAAATAAGAAAATAACAGTACGTTGTGCAATTGCCAATTGACTTAAGAGTTACAAGAGTGTGTCCGTCAGATCACCTCATTTGTATAACCTAAAAGCATTGGTGTCCTCTGTGTACTCGACTCAGTTTATCGTGCCGAGCTTGAAGTTCGCCGGGATAAGGAAATACAAAACGCATGAAAAGAGCACAGGCGTCTGTTTCGTTATATAAGCTCTTCTTGGGTCGGTGGCTCATCAACACAGTTCATTTCGATGTAACTTATTAATAAGCATATCTCAGATCTGTCAAGGAGGCCAGCTTCCTATGCAACGTCATGGAATGATTTAGAATGGTGCAGAATTTAAATGCTGCGCGTGTTGAAAATTAAATCTCACTTGCGCTTGTCTCCGCGACAATGAAAACAACACATTGATTTGGTTACGACTGATTTCACAAAGGAGTGACCTACGAAATGGTCAGGCGTTATTGCTAATCGAATTACGACGATGCTGATTATGCTGACGAAACATTTCTACTTTCTATTAGGAATTGCGAACACCATTGATTAAAATAGAGCGCGCCTTGATCCATATTTACAGTTGCCTTGCCAGTTGGTATTTACCACTTCAAAGCCAGAAGATAGTTGTCATGGGGTGTCACCTAGACACCAGTCACCCCGTCACGCTAGATGAATTAGCACGCATGCATGTCACGTTAAAAGCAAAATTGCCCGCAGCATTTCGGCGGCCCACCGCTTGAGAATAGACCTCGACCTGGCATCCGCAGACCTGATGAACCAGATTTACATCGTTCGCGGGCCGTATCGAGGGAGTAGCGGGATTAGCCCGCTTCGTATGGGAACAAATCGGGCTCGCTTCCGCATCTCGCAATTACTTCTGGCGTAGAGATGGAATGGTTATTACTCGTACCAGCTGTTAATTGGTTCTAATCGATGCTCGACATAAGCCCTCTAATCATACATTCGAAATCAAATCGTTGCTATTCCAAGTACAGTGGAAGGGACACTCTGCTGAAAATGATGACTCAGTTTCCTCTTCTATAATATAATGCGGTTTTAGTGGTAGTCAAGAGAGGATTTTAAGATGTCGTTTTAATAGACGCCGTTTTCAATTCGTTATTAAAAAGGTATATCTGGCTGCGAATAACATCTAGTAGTTAGTAGATGTTTTAGGAACGTGAATGAGTTCATTCCTGGACGATTGGGACATGCATTAACGCATGGCGCACTGGGGGGAGTAGAGTCGCCTCACAGTTAGGATGGTTGAGCTGTACATCTGGGAAAAATTAGGATTACAGTCCTCTGCTGAGATACACTCTCAGCAGAGGATGGTTTTAGCAGGCAGAGGCGTTTTGCTATCCACGTCAACCCTGCACTGGATCGGCCCACTTTCATGGAGATTGGAATGTCTCTGGTGGTAACCGTGCGTTTGAAGAAAATTTCCTCCTTCAAAAAAAAAAAAAAAGGATTACAGTTAGGGACAAAGGCGAGTTTACAGCTGAAACAGGCGTTGACTCGACTTCGAGCTGACTATTTTGTTAGCTGCTAGCAGATGTTTTCCGTAATTGTAGACCCCCGTCTCAGCCTACGTGTGACCTTGTTCTGTTTATCAACTCCCTCGTATATCGTAGCACAAGTGGCCCGCAAGTCGAATAGAACCTATTTGTTCATGAATGGATACTTAGATAACCTTTGTATTTTGTATAGGTTAGTGTATTGACCATGACTATATTGATAAGCTGTGTTATTACATATTGAATATTGTTTTCTACGCTAGATCAAATCTTATAGTACGAGCACCCCACACTGATCGTGCCGAGAAGCTGGTTGAGGATCCCACGCATAACTTCATACGCCGTATTGTAGACTATTTCATATTATAATGTAATTATATTAAAACTTGCGGTCCTATCAAATATCTTATACAGGACACAGACCCTTCGATGGAAGATCCTTTTGAACATGTCCCACAAGGTCCAGCGCAGTGACTCCCTAATGTACTATATCTTCACTGCAATCGTCCTTTCATTCGCGCTCTAACAAAAACTTACAGAGACCTTCTCCCTTTATAAATAATAGCCTCGAGTTCGCGCTTCACTCCGAGACTTCTCTTTCTTTAGCTTTAATATACACCGCAACATTGACTATGTAACTATTATTTGGGTATCCTCATCGGTTATACTGTCAGCCAACGAACATAACTATCAGAACTAACTTAAATGCTATAAATAACTATTTCACAACATGCTCCAAGTGGTATTCGACTTCAATGTTTTTGCGAGGTACAAATCTTTAAAGTAACCGTTAGGAGTATTCGTGCCGTTCTTATATGGCGAAATCATTTACATAAAACAGACAATGGGTTGTGTCGTGGCGTTCTATTATACTAGTGGTCCAAGCACTTTCCCGGCCGAGAAGAACATGTGGAATTCAATGATCCTACTACACTTGTTCATGTTCTCAAAACATGGTCATATATGCATTGCAATTCAATTTAGTTGGCATGTTGTTGACTATCACACGCTATATTCGTTGAAATTATCTCGTGCGTACCACAGCCTAATAAGTAAGTGCATTCATCCATTCATTGTGGCATTGATTGTACTATCTAATATAACGGAAATGAGTCACATAGGTCACAAGTGTTCCCGTGGTCACGATTCCATTATTGACCCAAAACACGAATGTTAGTCTGGTTTTTACTTTATAACTCTGGCTCTATATTTAGTGCTATCGATGTGGACGAACCGATGCGTTATTTATTCTGCGGTCGCCTTACATAGCTCTCTCTCTCTCTCTCTTGCAGTGGTCCTCGGTCCGGTCACGTCGATTTTGATTCCATTATTTGCTCTCAATGTCGCCGACTTTTGTCGTCAATTTCATCTTTTATGTTTTTGAAACATTAGGCTGTATCTTACCCTTGATCTGTTTTAACAAACCCTGTTCGCTGTTGAGCAATGCACTTTCGGCTCGTTGACTGTATCAGCAGCGTTGGACTGCATCAAAATAACTCCGTATAATTGTACTAACTATGATCAAATTTTGTCACCTTTCAAGAGAATTTTTTCTCAAGACACTATCCGGAACGCAGGCTAAGCTATTTCTACTGAGTTTGTGTTTTGATCGCTAGAACTAGAAAATATTACTATAAACAATAAGATGAGTTCTCTGATTCGCTGGTCGATTATTTGTGACTTTGCTCAGGGTTCTGTTAAGAGTTCAGCAAAAGTTTACCCTAGCTCGATTGCCGCCAACGCTGTATTATTTGGAAGCAATGATGTTGAGAAGAAGCAATAGTATGTGGCCACACTAGGGTCACATAGGGTTTATTAGTAGAATTTATTTGTGCGTGTACAACTTATACATAGCTTCAAAATTACAGATCTTTTCGGTCATCCAATAATCAGCAAGATTGGGTCATTCTGATCCAGGTGGGCAATGGTGTGCCAATTACAGTTACTGTGTAACTCTGTGTTATTAGGAGGGTTCTCGGAAAGTTTCATGAGGCCGAACGACGTTCGCCAAGAGTCACAATACTCGAAGTCTTGAGCATCGTGCTGTGGATGTAGAAAGAGGCTTTCTACTGGAACTCGGTGTGTATGAGCATGCTGCATAGAGCTAGTTGCACAGTCGAAATTCATTATAGCGAGTCAGACCGCGGTGCTTGCACACGTGGACTGTAATATTTTATATTATAATATATATTCAAAAAGAAGAGAAGCATGTTTTAGTAGAGTAGGCCAAAGGCGTGAACCCAGTAATCACGTTGAGTGAAAGTGCTGTCATGATTAACATGGAGCCTTAAGGCTGATGGATTGTGCAACTACGTTGGTGTCATCCATGCAATCATGATACGAATCGTTCTCATGAGACGCTCAACGAAATCACAACTGGTTGAGTGACTACTGTGTATACGTTTGTGGCCTTTGTGGAGAATTAGATCCAGCGAGTAGAGTACGTTGTCCTCGCTAGGTAGAGACGATGTTTTTGATCCGGCGAAAAACATAATTGTTGTTCCGTGTCCGCGCTGTCGAGGAAATTTCAAATTTCCTTCTGAGACAGTAGATCAACTATCATTGAGTACAAAAAGGTGCGACAGGTATGCACATAAAATAGCTGACGAAGATCCTCTACATGTCTTAACATCGAGAATTTCATTGAGTTCATCGACAGTGGAGTGCCTGACGAGTGGTAGAAGTTACACTCAATATAAGCAGCTATAAGGGGAGACCCGATGATATCCATGACTAAGTTAGCTTCGATATCCGCTGACATTGGAACAATGAAAGAGCAAAGGCACCGTTAACTTGCAATAGCGATGTTTACATTATGTACTGTTTATCTACAAGATACATAGGACAAATATACAGCTAAATTGCGTGCGACTGTGATTACTCAATATTTTGAGCTTTTTCCATTTTTTGGTGTTTGAACTACTTCGATCCAGAAGAAATTGAGCGCGACCGAATATTTATAAAGATATCTAAGGCATGTAATCGATAGGTCCACGATATATTGCTGCGTCTGGAAATATCTAACAACAATGGAAATATCGGAATTGAGATTCCTTGAGCTCTATCTCCGGAAGGTTCATGTCTCGAACTAATTTAAATACAATAGGTTGGTTGTTAGGTAAATCGAATCTTGTGAAGTGAGCTTGATTAGAACTACTACATACTTACTTCGTTACATAAGGACACACATAGATCTAAAAATGAATTACAGTTCTAGGATTTGCAGCTGAGATTTCAGCAGTTGAGATTACACATGATGCGATGTATGTTATGTCACCTCCTAGCAACCGTTATTGGAGTCGGTTTGTTTAGCCGATGCGACTGTTTCATCAACACCCGTTAGTGCCGTCATTAAATCTTTAAATGCAAATGTTCTATTACAGCGCGAAGAATTATAATTAAACGTTGGAGTAAACGTTAAATTGGACGTGTTCAAAAAGTAGTAAGCGATTCCACCGATAGTCATCAATCCTATGGACCCTCCACTGACCGGAGCTAAGCTGGTCAAATTTTGCACCACAGAAGAAATATCGTCCATGTTGATATGTGCCGGAATAAGGCATTTATTCAGGATGATGTAAACGGACAGCAAAAGTACGGCCGTGGCGAAACTGTATAGAAGCAGAAAGAGGACCGACACCCCTGACTCTCTCTCTGACCTAGAAGTTTACAGTGCACAAGCAGGTATGAACTAACCTAAAAGTTACATATAAGGGTCATGGAAGTATGTGTAGTAACTACGGACCACCTACCTTAGTCGATATGAATTACGGTCAACAGAGGTCAAGGTAAGGACACTTCCTCTTAAATTTAGTCTCAGTCCGAATGTCATTCCTCCAGTTATCTACAACAAGTTTGCAACTGCGATATCTGAGCCTCTTTATTTGATATAGTGCCGCAGTTATAAAGATAAGATTGTTTTTCAATGTTTCTGTCGCTCCTTTGTCCCACCATTACGCAAGGAGAACTCCAAATCGGAGGACTCTAATAGGTTGATAATTTCTGCATGTATAATTTGTGGTCTAGTGCATGCTTAACATTTGACAAGATTGTGCGGAGTACATTGTATATGATATCACGCATAAGAGACCGTATTTGATGATGAGCAACATGGTTTTATGAAGGACAAGTCTAAGTCCAGTTCGCTGTTACAACGAGGCAGATGTAGGCCCTATTTCTAGATAAGAATTAACGTATTTAAATTTTTCAAAGGCATTCTAAATGGTCGCACGCTATCGCCTTCAAATTGACTATAAAATCTTAACCCAGATGTATAGTTACCTTACTGAACGGCATTTTAGGGTGAGAGTAACTGGCAAGCTTCTTTTACTCTGAGAGCCGCAAGGATTCAGTGCGTGAGTCCTTTCCTTTTCTGTATTTTTATTCTTGACATTAGGGATGTGATTCCTGATGGCATAGTTCATGCATTGTACGCGGATGAACCAAAATTATATATAATAGTTAAAGCTAGTCGTGTTGTCTGCGTCAATCCACTACTGATGCAGAATCCAAGATGTCTGAAAACAATGAAATGCTAATATCTGTGCCTAAATAGGCAGTAAGTAGAGTTCTACGTCACACAGTACCTGCTAGTTATATCGATATTTTTCAATTGTTCAGAGATATGGCAACTTATACTTTAAAACACATTGATACACTACTTTAATCTAGAATAAATTTCTTGAATTATATGAATGAATTATAACAGGACCAGAATTAAAAATAATAACTATTATATCCTATAACTTCAGATACATATAATCCCTGCTCTAAATGGCCCTCTATTGACTAAAAGCAAATGAGTCGTCGTATTGTCTTAGTATGCCTTCATACCAAATATTTGCAGAAGAATGAAAAACGATTTAAATGGAAAGAATACCATCTGTCTTATTTCGGTGCAAATTCGCAATACATTTGCGATGTTGAGAATATTTTAACTAATCGGATATCTACCAATTACTATACTTCCTATATATAATAATGTTAGATTTGTCCCTCTACAGCTACGGAATATCTGGTTTGCTTTCTTGTTGAAGTGCTATCATTGTGGGTTATCAAACCTGAAAGGAATTTTCATATCTGACCGATCCAGAAGTGTCCCACCTAAATGAACTGAATTATTGGACTCCGACTTAAGTTCCGACTTAAAAAAGCAGAGATGATTGGTGCCCGCGCGCGCTAGGACAGTCACTTAACATATGTACAGTGGAGCACATAAATCCTGAAAGTGAAATTAATATCCATATGATTGGATGGCGGATGGTCTAGAACCTTAGCCTCGGCAAAATAAAACCCATTTCACAGTTTGTATTTCCACGTCCTGTATAATAAAGCCGCTGTGCGAGTTTTTTTTTACAAAACACTTCTTTATTCGACAATCAACTCAACAAACAACGTAAGCTTTAGCTGAGGATTGGGCTTACCTTTGGTTTAGATACCAATACGCTTGGGGGCAAAACTTTCACATAATAAGTTAGAGTAAAGCTCTTGATTAGGGCACCGTTCGTTGCCTATTCATGTTGACTCGGAAGTTCCTTTGTCGCTCAGATTTCGGAACGCTATAGAACCTCTGAGCTCTTGCTACTATTAACCACTGTTTTGACCATGGCCTTAACAAAAGCTTAACAGCTCCGTGAGAGCTTATCAACATCCACCAGGCTACAAATAGACCGGAAGGGCAAACCATCAAGCCATGCTTACTGAACCACAATCGTTTGGTAAGCTCTTTGCTGGTTAGCTTCTTAAGCCTTCTTTGAACCCTCCTACTAGAATCAGATCATACTCTGTGTCGCTAACAACCACCAAACTTGGCGCTTAACGAATTTATCTATCCCGTTGGCCAGCCGATGGGTGCACCTAAACGAGTATAACGTATCGGAGAGGCTACAATTCGTCTCCGAATATAGATCGTTGAGCGTTTTAGTTACAAAACAATTCGAATGATCTGCTATGCTTTTGGGGACAGCCTGACACCCTTCGGGGCGTAAATCAAAGGAAGATAGAGGACTCGCTGCCTGCCTAAGACGCCCAAGTTCTATATATTCATATGCGCACCTTTCGCTTTAATATAAGTGAATTTGTCTCGAAATATTATATTGTCCCTGGTAATATTATATTAAAGGTAAAGGTAGCGCTTTATTGGTTTATTAAAGGAGCCGCAATTTTACAATGCTTAAGCTCTCTTATATGTCACGCGGCAAATAATGGTTTTATTTGGTTGAACTATACATGATACTTACGCGTCCCGATATAGCATTATACCAATGTGTCAGTTGCAGCTCTAAATTAGGCTAAACAGGTAGCCATGTACGGAGCGTATTATAGTTCCCCTGAGTCATTAGCATCTTGCTAGAAATGAGCCGTAGCTTCTTGTTGCCTTCATATTCATGTCTTGCTCATGAGGGGTGGGACTCGCTTCCTCGCGAGATTCGTTCACTCTCCTCGGCAAAAACGTTTGGTTGCGAAACGATTTTTTTTTAATCACCGATGGCTACAAGTAGTCATATCCTTCTATAGAAGATATACTTATTAATCTCTAGCTCTGATAAAATTTCCCTATAAAAAAGCTCTTATAAAATGACTTCAATAATGAACTGTATTTCTGTGTATATACCTGCTGAATATTATGTGTGCGACTGCCGACAAATTGCAGATGCCTGACACAACAACACGAATGTGAATATTTTATTTATTATTTTTTGAGCAATGTTAGCTTTGTAAAATTGCAGTTCCAAGAACAAACCACAATTTGAATGTGAATTTGAATATGAAGACAGTCTCTGGTCATGCCACTCGACTCCGGCCTGTGGCATAGCCAGAGAGTGTTTATAAAATAGCAATTTCTGCCGCAGATTTCCAACGGCGTAATGGTGTGTAGAACGAGCCACAGCTGTCCCATAGGGTGTGTCCAAGCAATCCAAAACGATGCGTTTCTTGCATAATCGGAACCGCAAGGACGTCCTCAACTACAACGTTTTGTCGCCAAGAAAATTCACTGACGATTTCCTGAATGCACACGTGTAGACCATATCTCACGGCGCTGCGAACCAGTAATAGAGGACAGACTAATTTTCAAATTAAGAGTGGCGTGACCCTCCTCTTGATCCTCCAAGGGAGAACAGAAAAAAAGAACCCCGACTGAATACCGTCTATACCCGACTATAGGCCACAACTGCAGAGACGGTCGTAGAATATGATTCGTCACTCACTTGAACGACACCCACCCTGCCTCCGCCCTCCTACCTCGAAACTATTGAATAGAGCAAATCTCTAAGTCTCAAGTTATGTTTTGAACGAGTTGAAACCGAGAAAACTCTGGGGAAGTCCATCCGAAAGTTAAGCGAGCACGTAGCACGTGTTCGTTGTGCCAGGCGATTACGAAATGCGATGGGATATTTGTCGAGTCTGACGAGAAGTGCCATTGAAATTGCCTATTGTAAGAGTGCATGGAGAAACCTCTAAGGAAATTCACGGGGCATAACAAAGTATAACACGAATAACGAGGCTCTGGTCATTTCACACGAACTGCTTCAGTTAAAATGTTATTCGATTCACTACGGCGCTTAAGTCCTTGGCAAAAGGTGTCTGGCGCGCACTGCTCAACTGAATTTCGAATTCACTGTCTTAAGATTGAACAAAGTAACGACGAAGTAGACGGCGAACTGTTTCGTTATAAGGAAAGCATTGCGGTCAGCGCTCCACTCTGTTGTTTCACTGTTGTTGCCAGTACCGCTGTTCCGCAACGGAACTAGCTACGGCACAGGCCCAAGGCAGTTGTCTTCCTCTTACACCATCCTTCACTGTTCAGAGGGAAAATGAGGAGGCTTCTGTGCCAAGGATGATGATACCATATAATTGCAGAAAATCGGAATAGCTTGCTCGCAGCTCATGATATGATGCTCTCAAATGATGCGCATGTTTTCACCACTTAATTGTAACTTTAAAATATAAAATAAATAAATTCTCGAAAACATTTGACACCGGAGAAACAGCAGATATCTATGATCCATACTGAACAAAGCATTTTGCTAGTGAATTCATCATAATCATAGCACCGCGGTGTGGCCATGTTGAATGATGTGGATCTTTCTGTCAAACGTTGGTCAATGGCATCACTTAATGGTGCATTTTTGTAATCACTTAGTTCAAGATTACGAAACTGGGAATTCGTTCCTAGCTTTCTTGTTCTGATAATGCCAGACATTGGGTATGACCGCCAGGGGATGATCTCCCATGAGCCGCTCTCGATAAACAAACCAGAAATATAAACCTCATCACCTGCGTAAAAATACGATGCAGGAGTCACGAGTCATTGATAGCATTTAGTTCGAAAATAGATCAATTGCAATCGACGAGAATTGAAGATAATGCCGCCAACCTGTGACAGCGCGTAAAAGACCCGCGTGGATTATGATTCTCGAATTATTTCTGCTCTAACTCTCTTCCCTACTGCTTCTCCACATAATTGAATTCACGCGGCTGTGAAGAGCACTTGTAGTGATACAACTCAAGACAACTTGCCTGCCCAAAATGATACAGCTGCATACAACTTGACTAACCCAGACTAACAAGATGATTAGAAGAATCCACTGCCGCCGCCTCAATGATTTAAGAAAATCCATCACACCATCGAACGCATTTTGTTCAAAACAATTGAACCGTTTTAGAAATGCAAATTTAACTTTTGTCACGAGGATGAAATGAAATACCACTGGAATAAGGGCGTTTTAACGGGCACGTGACTAGCCGAGTTAAACAATTCTCACTCGCAATTTTTTCTACCGTAGTTGTTCCAGAAAGAAAACTATTGTCCGCAATAATATACTAAGCTGCAGACTTCAATGGAAATCCACTGTGCGATATAGACAAATGCTCCAGGTTAAAAACGCGTCGCTTAGTTATATCTCAGCGGCAACGGCTGCCAACAGCGATTGCTTTTTCGAAACTTCCAGCCATCGAAAAACGACAAAAAGGTCTCTGAACAACTGGATTCGCTACGGCTTCCACCGGCAGCTGGTCGGCAAACAACTTTAGTAGAGTCCCACACACACACACATACACACTTAACACCGGATGGTTGCGACGTGGTCACAATCAATCTCTACTTGCCAGCCTTGACCTAAGTGACCCCTCTTTGGAAAACAGAGAAAGAACGCCGTCACCCGGAGTCTAAGCATTACAGCTTAGATTATGCTGCCACATTTTATACGTTATTACAGTGTAATGGGCATGCAATCAGGTCCACATGAACTGAGCAATGTGTGAACACTTGCCCCTAATATCCATCACCACTTATGTTGACTAAAAAAAAAGACTCCTTTCATAGCTAACCCTCAATTATATTCCTTCTGTGGCGGGCCTCAGTGCCATTGCTTCAAGGACTTGTCAGAAAGGGAGACTCATCCGAGAGCAATTGTAATTGAGTTGACCAGGATTATTCATCGGCTATTCCCTATTGGATTACTACATAAATCTATGTTATTATCAACATAAATAATAACCATCTACAACATCTATCTGTCGCACTTCTGTATTCCAGAAGACATATACGTGGTTCTACATAAAATAGTCTAACGACATATGGAGACAACGGCTTACAAGAGTCGTTCAATTGTTCACCAAAATAGCACTTGACAATTCCTAGCTAGTTAGACTGTGTCAAAAAAATATCTCTAGTCGGTTCAACTGAAATGACACGCGCTGTGAAAACCCTGAATTGTATTTCTACTGATCCGTATGTTAATCTCTTCCCAAACTGTTGTGAATGCAAAACTGTATGAATGAATATTGAAGTAAGGTTATGCGGATGCACTGAAACGTTTCTCAGTGGAAGAGCTAGCCTCGTGAGCCGGCGGGTTAACAGGAGAACAATAACGGGATAGGTTTAACTGACCAGACAGAATGGGAAGACCATCAAATTAAAGCAAGGTGGAACTGCGATGCTGGCGTATACATCACACTAGTTGTTCGTCACCCTGCATGGTCGACTTCTGCATCAGACGCTGTCAGATACCTTCAAGGCGAGTTCGAGTAGATGACGTAAAGCTTCGCCCGCCGTAGCTGCACATCTGTTCGCTCACAATTCAATGGAAAAGATACTGGCTTTTAGTTCCTTTGGGAACGAATGTGAATGTCGCATTGCTGAAGAGCTTCCAGCATATCACATCCGCTGGTGCATGCCAGGCTCGCAGAGTTTTTTTCGCAAGATTGAACGACTGTACAAGTGTCGATCCTCGGCATTTAATCGATAGAAAATTACAATTTATATGTGTCCCTAGCTATGGACGGCGTCTTTCCTTCGAGGGAGGAGAAGATTCACAAGTGTACAGTACTACAACCATTGCTACCACTATAGCCGTCCATGTGACGGACGTGAGCCGAGCATAAATTTCAAACAGAATTAATGTACCAGCTGCTGGCCAAAGGGGTACATTCTAATGTATATTATTAGTAACAGATTTCTCTCTTATGAGAATAGTCTGAGATATGCGTCTGCATCCCAACGCTGTTCAACTCCAGTATCGGTCTCGCTTCCAGGAAAAACGACCTTGTCCGATTCCTCAGTTGAAAACACTTTTCAACAAACGATCTTTCACCAAGTTTCACCACTGGACACCACAAACAATACGAATCATCGAAAAATAGCACTAGCTATTGACATGCATCGGTCTTCATCGATCTACCCTCGTTGTCTTCGGGCAATGGAATGTTGTCTTCAGATGGATTTCTTCACCCTAGTTCATTTTCATAGCTGACCCCAGGCTGCCTTTCGATGGCAGCCACGGTATCGCTGTGTAGCATTGCTTCAAGGAGCTGTCATGCTAGATCTATGCATCCAGCAGGACAAAACTACAACGAGTTAGCTAAATACATCTCACGAGTAATAGACCCGAGTGGTGGGTAGGATCAAAAATAATCATTTACATGTAGTGGTTATATGGAAGGATCCACTACTGACCCATATAGGGTCACCGCGAAATTGAACTATTTGCTTTGGTTCAAAGTTCACTACACGAATGCTTCGCGAGAATTTTCTCACACGAAGAAAACGTGAGGATTCTATATTTCTTGTTCGATGGTGCTGTTCTCTAGTAATTACGTACCTCGCAGAACACACCGGATTGTGAGTCACTCGCTGACTTATGCCCTATCATATATTATTATTATGCTCTACTTACCAAAGCCTGACCTACTTGTTTAGATCCAGTCTCTTCCAATATAATTCAATCCGAACACGAAACTACTTCAATACACTGCATCACAAACGCTCGCTAGAAAGGCACAATTTAGTTTTAGATTGCCAATCAGATTCGGCCGACGGCGATTCACGCCGGTTTCATCTGGCCACTTGGCTAAGTACGAGAATGAATGCCTGATCATTTACTATTCATAACATAAATTGAATGAGTTACAATTGTGCCCAAGTGGGTGTCTACGAGACAAGTAACGTACGAGAATTATCGGAAGAGAAATATACACTCGCCTTGAGCCACAGAGGTGGGGTCCTATAATCAAAATACGGGGGCTAGCTCTGTATGATGCCTCACACAATAAACGCTATTTGTTAACAACATTTTCTGTCAATTTAAAATTGAAAGCAATTTTTTGATAACAAGCCTTTTGATAACAAGCTTTGATTAACTTTTTGAAATTCGAATCAATTTAATACTTTACATTCTGTTCAATGACCGTCTGCGATCTGTCCACTAGCTTTAGTATCCCTCTTTCATAGAAGTCTTGAAATACAACACAAGTTTTTGGTATGTCACGTCGATGGACTTGAACTTCCGGCCCCCAGCCAAAAACTTGGATGTCCAAACAAGATCTATGAACTAAAAAATTATCCAATGCGTTTTTAGTGTGTCCAAGAAACTTATGATTTTATCATCAAACTAGTCGGTAGTGCCCGGAACAGGTGATTATCTGAGGGCACAAGGCACGGCCTATGCTTGTGGTACATCAAAATATACCACTCAAGCAGGAATCATTTTTGCCCGGTCATCAAATAAAATTGTGATCTCAGAGTTGTCCTGGTGGAACATAGAGCTCTTTATATTCACCAATTCACTACGGATGTTATGCATCAACACAATACTAATATTATTTAAGAATATTATACTGTCGATTTCCAATCGCCAGAATGTATTCCTGTGGCGGGAACCAATTATCTTTAAGATTCATAGCAAAAAAAAACTGACCTTTAATGACCTTCGTACTTAACACAGTGCGAAATTAGAGAGCCCTGCATGTAAACGTAATATACCTCGGTTTTTGTCGTACAGATATCTCAGCACTAATAGGAATGACGTCACAACGAGTAGAGCGCGAAAGTTCGAAGGCTAGCTTTTATGTGACTTTCATTCGACTCTCGAACTAATGCAGAGCCAAAAACCCTATCATATTATAGGTATAGTATCTAATAATACGAAAGTGGGGATCAAGAGATCTCGGTGGGACGTGATCCCAGTGAGTTCTCCTTTATCCGTTCACATCATTATCGTCATCGTAATCGTCCTATTCATATGGAAATCGGGACCTTTTTCGTATTGCTAGCAAGGACAGGTCGGTCGACGTTTCTCCCTTTCTCGCTCCTGCAACCCGTAGTCGTCTGTCTGCACTTACTGACTGGTAGTCGTCGTCGTTCTTCTCAAAGCCAGCCGCCTCCGCGAGAGTCAAGCTCAGTGCTGCTTCATCGGCTGGCCAAGAGCGGCCGGCGCCCACAGCCCTGCCTGACGTGCTCTACTGCCGCACCGGTGCTTCCGCTCTTCGACGAACCATTCGAATCCATTGGGAATAAAAGTTGATGACGGACGGGACTGTCGACGGCGATTACGGAACGTCGGCGAGACTATGGACGAAGCGGCGCGGCACGATTCGTTCTGCAGCTCTCACTGGCTGACTTGGCTCGTTCGCTTCCCGGGCGTTCGAAGCCGTTGCCGCTGGTGCTGCTGCCACGCACTCCTCTGAGTTCTGCTCGCCAGTCGGCCATTTTTCATCTTAATGAAATATCGGAAACCAAACCACTCCGCCGCCGGTACAGGCGGCGGCGGGCCAGCCCGCCGCTGCCGCGCGTGACTTGTGCCCCCCCCCTAAGCCCATACTCGGGAGTCTGAGGTCCGGATGCGACCGATGACAGGCCTCGAGAGCTGCAACAGCAGAAGCCAAAGCAGATCGCGTCTACTCCTCCACGGCCTGTCCCTGTTCTCGCTTGCATTCGCTCTGATGCCGTCAAGCTCGTACTACCGTCTCATTCGTTGCGGGGACCCCCATATCCTCGACCCGACAACCCCTCTCGACAGTAAGTACTACACTTCTACTCAAGTACCCCCAAAAGTAAGGTATGAGGTCGACGCACGGCGCTCATGTAAATGCACTCTCTGTTTTCGGCTGGTCCTAAATCTTTTCCGTCCGCGTAGCGTCGTGCTTAGTACTGCAGCAAACGGCGAAACAAAGCTATTCTCATTGACGCTACTAGAGAATAAACCCACTTCTTTTTTTTACGGGGGTAGCTCGCGTCGCGATCACAATGTTAGAAATACAGGAATGTGAGGAGACATCCTTGTGTTGCATTTGATTAAAACATTTTCGGGGCTCGAGAAGCTTCCAAGCGAATGTTCTACCTCTTGTTTGAGACTGTCGTTCCGTGGCTACGCGGATCTGGGCGGACGACGTCGGATACAAAGAAAGAGAAGCAATGAATAACAAGCGATAAAACTTTTTTTTTCTTTTGCGTCACCGCACGTAACCGTTCGCCGGCGGGATACGCGATGCGGAGGGACGTTGCGCTAATGGGAGCTTAAGTAACAGAATGGTTAGATGAAATGAGGGTAAATTATTGGAGCGCGGAGTCGTGTGCTGACGTTTAATTATTTCCACTTAGGTTACAGCTACCCAAGCGAGCGCTCGACAGGTTGTGCTGACGTACATGATCTGCTGTGGCAACACTTACATTTTGTATAGAGTCCGCCTTCAAGTTCATCTAACAACTACGTTTTGGTAATGGTCCTCACGTTTAAACTTATGTTCATGCTATTACACTGATGCTGTACATGCTTGCACCTTGATATAAACACTGTTGCACCATTATATATTCACTTGCGTTAGCTTTCATAGGCACATCTAGGGAGTCTATTACAGAACTAATATAGCGAATACGTTGATTTCACGTATACTGCGCCACAGGGGGTGAATCACTTGTATCAAGGGTATTTGTTAAGAGGTGGAGAAATTGGCGTTGATGAAATATATCGTTGTTCAGATGACGTGAAAAAGAATATCGTAGAATAGCGTAGAATCATTTATTCTACGCTATAACATATTCGCATAACGGTATGCTGCAATAATGTTCTCTTGATGTCATTAATATGAAGATCGCTAGGAGACCTATGCAGATAAGTTGAGAATGTGACAGAAAGTTGTTGGTATTTTCTTCAGTACGAATATTCTGGAGCGAGGAAACCAACCTATCCAATATGTTGTTTATGGTAACTGAAGCATTGACATAAGAATACTTAAGGGTACCTACACAAGTATACACAGCTGGGATATGTTCGACAGCAGAGAACTAATAAATGCGTTTATTATTATTGTCAAGGGGGAACTGAGCTGTATTATATTTACTTATTCTACATGTGAGACTCCACCAACTGAATTCATATGAAGGGGAGGCATAGGTTGATACTTTTAGCTGAATTTATGTTGAGTAGAAAGCGGTCGTTCAATCTTAGAGTTCAGCGAGCTTCTAGCTAGATTTTTGTGAGCAATACTTTAGCCATAAGTCCCAGACGCCGTTCCTAGTCACAACATGAGAACAAAGGGGGCTAAACATTGATCTAAACGGTCATGGGCAGTTTATTTATTTATTAATACATTTTCGAATTATTTATGCGACACACGTTCATGTCCGGCACCTGGATTTACCTACAGGGTATGGGCTATCGACATATATATATATATATATATATATATATATATATATATATATATATATATATATGTCTATACATATATATATATATATATATATATATATATATATGTATATATATATAGGGGACAGCAGAGAAAACAGTCACATAGAGTGAACACGTGTCGCTATGAACCTCATGGTGTCGCCGGCTTATACGAGGCCTTTATGTACTGCCAAAGTGTCCAAGCGAGTAGGTTTTCTAGTCTGTTGAAATGGCTACGCTGATTTCTCCCATCATACGTAAATCTGTGGATAGGCAAAATATTGCTATTTAGATACGCGCATGAGCACTTTTCGCAGTCCGGTACATTGGACACAGGCAGTGTTGCTACCGGTCGAGATGGATTTTCGAGAGGTGTGCAAATACAATATAACCACCAGTATACCGGATAGAAGAAATCACTCTAAGTTGCAGGCGATGTCACGGACGGTTTACGTGTTTCGGGGAAACCATGGTTCATAGGGTTTAGACGTATCACCTTCCAGATCCACTACTGTCCACTGAAATTCAACAATGCCAAATCTGTTGTCCATAGAGCCTTGTAGCAAAATGCACTTCCCCGTGTACCAACTGCTATGTCGATCCCACCTTCAGTTTTCGCCTTCTCATAACGATTACAATGAAATGAGCTCGTCGATTCAAGCACACTGTCAAACGACTGGAAAAACCATGTAGTGTTCCCAATGGTTTAACTTGATACATACGAGATTTGCTCAAATACACAGCTCAATAAATTTTAGGCTTTTAGAAGGTCACAATGGACTAGATTTTGAAGCAATGTTGTGAAACTGAACACTCGGTATGTTTGCGCTGTATCATTGTGTTGGTGTGACTAGCTGTCTGTAACTACACAACCATCGCACTGAATTTTACGTACTGATAGCATACGTTAGTCCCGGTGTGCATCAAGCATTTACAATAAATGGTGAAACAATTCAATGTATGCGACAAAACAGACGGTGGCGTTGCAACGGTCAGAAAAGTGGTGCATTCTGTCACAAAAGCATTCTCCTTCATCTGTGCACGTGGATCTTTCCGTGTGCTCGATCACCTCCGACTGGTCCGAGAGATTGCGTATAGGAGCTCCTGCATCAGGATACCTCGCCAGACATCAAGGCTATTTGCTTACTCATGAATTTCCAAATACGTGGAGAATCTGGGCTCGCACAATGCCGAATACGCCAGCAAGCTGGAGGTTGTAAAATGGGAGCCCGTTTTGCACTTTTCACGTTTGGTCGCTGATGGCGCTACGTTCACTGCTGCGTTCGCCTCCTGTGCCGTTTCCATTGCACCCACCTCCAGCCGTATCTGGCTGATTCAGTGAAGCATCTTGCTACGATGAAAAATGGCTGGGAGCTTTCCTCTACTGCCGCTGGAAAGCGGCGGTAGACGGGGACGGGGTTCGCTAAAGAGCGAACCCGTCCACGAGCCAGTGCTCCGCCGTTAGAACCCTTCCCAGTTTTACCTTCTTTTTTAGATCCATACCCGAAGCTCTGACCACTTACAACTTGAGCAGAGCACGCTACAGGAACGGATCACTTCATTTTCACAACACCTCGGAGCAGCGAAGCAAGGTTGCCGGCTCGCCCCTTCAGTCATCCACAATTACCACTGAGGTGTCCTTTCAACTTACCTCGTTTGCTGCATCAGGCGATTCGCCCATATACCCGTCCACCCGCATAGATTGCGTATATCAAAACTAGAGCGGTGATTTGGCAGGCGTTATACTGGATTGGTCCCACGCAAAGCTTCCTATGGAACATCAACCGGGGAATAATACTATGATCGATGAGAAAAGTGACAGATACTAACGTCTGATACCTAGGGGTGACGCGAATGCAACAAAGGTGTACGGGATATCGTATAGAAGTTTCAATTGATTAGGGATCTGTCTCTGTAAATGATTCCTACCCGTTCCGCAGCTCCAAAACGCAAACCCGCTATCAGTTTACTTCATTCTTTGTTCTCTTCTTTATTTCTCCCAGGATAGGTATCGTAAGATACCGCGCAAAGCATGAAACGGGTTCCGGCGTCGTTCGTGCTGAAAATGCAAAGTCTCGTGAATATCACACCCAATTCGATAACGTAATTCTCTACCTTGACCACAATGAATACAGCAGGTACACTCGTGTTCGTAGGCATCATTTGTATACTCTGATCTTCTCGTGCCTTCACCATGCTTGCAATAGGATAGCTAAATACTTAGTAATTGCAGCGGCAGGCAAATTGAACTACATAGAATATCTGACTGCGTCCATAAACTAGAAATACGATGATCAAACGACTCTTTAGAGATCCTTCTTTACGATCGCGGCGGTATAGTGCAACAAGCGTACAATCGGTTCCCCACTCTTCCATATCCATTACAGTGGCCACACACACACTCTGACGCATTAACGTAACAGGGGAGTTAATCCTGATAAAGCAAATCGTAGCACTTTTGTGTTAGATTTACATTTTTGGTTCAGGCGACAGCGTTAGCGACAACGTCCTCGTCAGCAACTTGTTTGTCTCAAACAAACAATGGGATAGGCAGGCAATCCACACTCGATGCATGCAAATCCTTGGTGATCCAGGAGCCATCAGAGTGAGTGTATCCACTCAGAACCATACAAACGATACAGTGCCTATGGCGGTTCTTAAATTACGAACGGAGCATTACGCTGAAGTAAGAAAAACTCTATCGGTGAGCCGTCTGTGCTTCCTGCACAAGGTCAATTAGTTAGATCAGAGTTACCATTGTATTACTACAATCAGCATTCCTCTGAATTGTTCGACTTGAGACCACTCTACCTCAGAAATCGGTTAATAGCAAATATTTAGCATTTCATTAAATTACCAATATCTCACGTTTGTTTGAGTTTAGTGACCGGTTAGTTTTAGTTTAGTCGTCGAGTCGCATGAATCTAATCGTTTCGGTACCTGTTTGTTGTTGCTGCCTGCCGAAGCAGAGCATTGCCCACAATAAGAGAATGACACTCCTAGGAAACCATCACGGCGAGTTGGTAATGAAAGCTAACGACTACACCTATGGCCGGTCCCACAAGCGGTTTCGGATGATCAACAAAGCCATCAAAGGAATCTACGAGGTCGCTCAAGGCTTCGTCGTCCATCGAGCGCGCGCGATGGACTCTGCATCTGCAACATGCCCTTCCTTCGTTCTTTGCTACTGTTGAAGAGATACAATACAGGCTTCATCCACGTCTTCTCCTCAGGCAAAATTATAGGTTTCGTTGGCCTCGAGGCTTTGAGGAGACAAACAAAAGCCGCCTGATGCAATCCACACTGTAGGCGGAAAAAATACGTCTATCCGCCCCCGTTCGTCTGTCCGGTCGGGTGACGGGGCTGCGAAATGAGAGTGTGGTGTTGCTGCAGTGGAGCGTAGCTAAAGGGGCAAACCTGACCCTGTAACTGTGCCGAGCGCTAGTCGATGAAGGAGTTCCCTGCAATTTTGCGTGTAACCCGTCCCCGGGAGAAAGAGCGGGATAGGCCGACAGAGTCTACAGTCCGCTTCATCTGCACATATATATGTTAGGGGTGGTCCGGGGGGGGGTGGGGGTAGGGGTCAGCGGCGCTGATGATAGAGTTGAGGGTAACGTAAAAAATGATAGAACAGACTGCACCTTCTTCTTCTTTGGGCCGAACGGAGCCGTCGCTCGGCCGAGGCAACGGCAAACACTGCGCAGCAGCAGCAGCAGCAGCAATGATAAATGGAAAGGTCCCTGATACAACGCCATCCCTTACGGACGAGTTCTTGCGGTCAGCAGCAACACCGCGATAGATGTTACGCGGCTAACCGAGGACACGACATGCTGCCGCTCTGCCGGTAAGAGATGCCGTGGCTGAACCTTGGAAGGCCCTTCATGAAGGACGTTTACATCTGTGTGTCTCTCATGGTTTCATGCTTCATTTCAAGACGTCGTTGCAATATTGCTGAGGTATCGTATACCTAAGTGTACCCTACAATTACCAGACAGAGGGATCTGTTGATTCAATCCAAAATAATAATATTCACACAAATGTTTGTTCAGTCATCATTGTGGGGCCCTGAAATAGCTATAACTAAGCTAAACTCAGCTGTGCTGTTTTGGATACCTCTGACGATTGCTCAAAATGCCCCTAACACATGGTCCCACAAAGAGATCCGAGTAATGCCCTCAAGAGTCTAATTGTACTTTTCATGCGGCGCGGATTTATATTTAAACACTACTCTATAGTGTAATCACACTATAAAATTGATCAAAGTCACCTTATCGAAAAGATCGCATATCTTTATAATAAAAGTACCTTGAGTTACTAAAGATTGTAATTGCCTGCAGAGAAGATGTAAAAGATGTAATTTCTTGCAGTATAGGGAATTACAGGATGAGTACCGAGACGAGTTGGGTCTACTATTATAGCTTGGTTTCGTCGTAAATTCCATCCGTCTACCGTTATCTTCTTAATAGTTCTCCGTTAAGAATGCTTGGGGCGTGGCTCGAACGTTGTGGAGACAAATGGTTGCAGTAAAATTTAACATTCGCATTTGACTTGATCCGTTCAGCTGCGTGCGATTTTCTCGATGTCTAATATTGAAAGACGTATTATTTTGTCGACCTTGACAGCATGGGTGAATATTATTTCAAAATAAAGGAAAAGCGCTAACCTCACATTCTTTGAAACAACTCGGCTTAGCCTTATGTCACTGCTTAACATTGGAACATGGCCCTGTTAGGTGCCGTGGGCAGGACCCATACACAAACTTTCCCCTATGGAGGCTCGCTCACTGTTGCTGCCCTGTGAACGCAAGTCGACAAACACAGCCTGTAGGGCCCCAGGCTGTGGGGAGGGCACATCTCGAGCGAAGAAATAACTCAGTGTGTCACCGTATACGCCTTGGACTTTGCTCTGGGATCTTGTGCAGTTGCCGACGGTGAACCGCTGTTTCTAACCAGTGGAAGTTTCATAGTAAGTAGGTGTCAAGTGAATTTCATGGCTAACGAACGCGCAGACTGTGTGCGTATGCGAGAAACATCGTTGGATTCCGCAAAACGGAGTCGGTTTAAAACAACACATGGTCCACTCTCCAATACTAGCACCAATCGATCCTTCAGATTCAAGGATACGCTTAAAGGAATCAGTCGTCGCCCGTGGTCCGGGCAGTGATCTGACAATTTAGATCTCTGCGCCTCCCCCCTTCGAGTAAGGTCAAAGCGGATGAGGCGGTTTCACTATGAGGCAAACACAGCAGAAGGGGACGCTGCATTCTTAGCATGTGTACGGGACAACCGAGAGGGACCTAATTCAACGAGGAGGAGCCTGTTCTAGCATGCATGCTAATCGAGCGTGCATCAAATGATGTGGAAGTCTAACGCCCGGTGAGCCTCTCCGGGACAGCGTAACAGCTTACAGGTCGCGAGATTCTGGATGCTTGGGCCCGGCCGGACCCAAAGAAAGGACCCGCTTCTTGATCGTGGAGTGTTGCTCATACGGCTACGTTTGCCAGGAGAAGCGCTCGCTACAGCCAGTCGTCTCGTTGTATCGACATATACATCTTCAGTACATGCGAGGTCGCTGTTACCAGTGCTGTCGAGAGTTCGGAGCTGAGTGAGAACGATTACTTTCGCAAAGAAATGCTTCCAGAGTTGCTTGCTTGTAATGTACCGTTAAACGGGGCAAACTTCGATAGGTGGAGTAAAACTGAACAGTCGGTCGATTTGGCATTTCTACATTTTAAGCCTCGACTGGTTAAGTTTCGCGCTGAAGAAACACTTGTGTCTATTAGCTATCTAGTTTATGGCTTCGACTAGCATCGTCACAGCTTTGTTGATTCGGAGCTGTCGGTCTGATTAGTTTGTCTCGTGAGGTAGAAAATTAAAGAGAACGTTGGTCTATGAAATAGAAACGGATATTTTCAAATGCTTTTGAACGGAATAACGTGATTGTTCAACATATTGAACTGACCTTCGGCAACATTCATTCAAATGCCAATTTTCCTGATCTGGTTACAGTTATCGATCTGAATGAAAATAGCAGGGAAGTATGAAGGATGATTGGGGTTTTAAAACAGAATAAAGCATCTTGAGCAAATTCGAAGGAATTTTCACGTACATTTACGAAGGTATAACTCAAGATCTTCGAACAACCATCGTTCCATTCTGCTGTTGTGCATGCACACTCTCCCTTGTTCTTTTGACTTCGTGTTCCTGGGCCCATTGGTACGATGACAAAAACTAAATTGGTGCCGATGGTCCTAAGCTGCCAAGTTACTTAAATAAAGATTTCTCTATTTTAACTCAGTACTAACCTCAGTCTCGTCTCCCTTACGTTGTCTCCATCTGGATATTCATCTGCATTCGGCGGGTTCACTACGGGGTTCGTTCATATACATTAACCCGCTTGAATTCCCACTATTCAATATGAGTGAGAGTTTGTTTTCGGCGAGTAGCCCCTAGTTCTACAGAGTTTGCAAATGGGGAAACACCAACTAGCTAACTAACACCCCATCGTGTTGACCGTTCATAGGAAGAAGACATTCAACGACACGGATTTGATTTGCGGACTATTGCCATGATCTACCTAGATTTGTACCTGAGCAAAAACGAAGCCAAAACATAGATCGACAGTTTTAATGGGATTCTACCCGGAGTGATCGCTAATTTGACATTTGGATATTTAACGAGTTGATTTGACGACGAAATAAGACCGGAGACCATAAACGCGTTGAAGTGAAGGCCACCGGAACTCACGAGGCGTGGAGGTTGCCGGTAACAAACGAAGCTGTTGGGGAGTTCTCCCCAGCCCTTGTGTTTGGTTCCGATGCGAGACAGCACCGGCGCCACATCGGATAAATGCCACCGGTCCTCGAGCAGGGCTGTGACGAGTCCAACCACAAACGACTTTCTTGTTCGAGCTGGATATGACGTCATCAAAAAGATCGGTGGCGGATCGTATTCGGAGGTGAAAGAGGTCCGGCAGGGAGGCGACAGGTAGGTGAGCGGTCGAGCAGCCCCGTGGCGTGATGTGTTCGCGTGCGTCTTGCAAAATCGGAGGATACACGTAGGTGCACGGGTTCGATGTCCACCGTTGCACATTTGCATTTAAGCGGTCCGTCTTATGAAGCAATGCCGAAAGCGGTACATTAAATATTGGCTGAGCGTCAGCGAGGAGAACTTAATATAGAATAGGTCAGAGGTGTGGTGCGACGAACACGGCAATGATACATATAAGTATAAGGGTAAGAGAGTATTGTTGACTGCGTGAAGCGTGTTTGTGTAAGTTGCCAACCCCGTTGTTAGTAACGCTCGACTCAGGTAGCCTATTCAATTTCAGATTTGCGGTGAAAGTAATTGACACAACGAAGGTGTCCGAAGATTTTCGTGGTCGGTTCCTGCCACGTGAGATTCAAATCCTCTCCAAAATCGAACATCGCTATATAATTAATGTCCACCGGATCCTGCAGGTACAGTGTTATTAAACACGAGAAGTGTTGCGTATACTGCGATCATTTTCAGACATTTGCCGAGAGTTCCATCTCAATATTGAAAACATTTTTCTGTTTTCGATTATAATTGACTGTTGCTAGTTGATTTTGCACAGAGTGTATATTTTTCGCCATCGAAGTTTCGCGGGCGTTACCCGCGTCGTATTTCATATAGACGTGTGTATTTTAGACATATTTCCATTCACAGTGCAGACAGACCAGCAATATGCAACACGAAATCATTTCATATTGGTCATGTATTTTCCTCTCCGAAACAATATGTTCATTCTTCTAGATTGAGTACTATTCGCTTATTGCATCGCTGTCTTGCTGCTGTGCTCCACAGGCCCGTGAGAAAGTGTTCATTGTAATGGAGTTAGCAACGGGCGGAGACCTTCTGGACTACGTTCGACGTAAAGGCCACCTCTCAGAAAATCGTGGCCGAATGTTCTTCTCGCAGCTGCTCGATGCACTTGGTTATCTGCATAACCTTGATATTGCACATAGGTAAGCACCGCTAGCCTATCTAGTGTCCTTTAAACCTACCAAATATTAAATGAGATCACTGAATTGCTTGGGGAATCTATTATTAATTACTTGGAAAATATCATACTGGTGCGGGGATACTAATGACATTTTTGATGACTTTGTGGATGCCGGCGGATATTCGAGGCTGTACATCGATCGAGAACAGGGCCTTATCAAATAGCAGAATTGTAGTAGATTGGGAGGGATATTATTTATATAATATTGCTTAAAGCAACCTAATAAACAAAACTCCCTCGAAGGGTTCCGTAGTAAGACACCTGTTGAGAATTACTATCTACAACTAGGTACTCACTGGCGTCCTTTTCGAATCGTATTCTTCCAAGCAACTAAAATCGACATCAATCCCGATTGCGCACTCTGATCTCATATCTAAATGGTCTGTATGCGTCTTGTTAGAGACCTAAAATGCGAAAACGTTCTCCTGAAGTCGTCATCACACATCAAGTTGGCTGACTTTGGATTCAGCCGATCCTGCTCGCGTGACGGACGTCGGGTGCTGAGCCAAACGTTTTGCGGAAGCACGCTATACGCCTCACCTGAAGTGCTCCAGGGTAATAAGAAACATTTTAATTATATATAGTTTTTTTTATTTATCTTTCCTCTTCTGGGCCGGGCTGCATTGTGCATCGTTTATTCAACTCCTTCACTCATATATATATATATATATACGGCAAATCATCTAGCTATCGGCACGGTATCGGCTAACGCATGAACTTTACGCACTTAAAGGAACCTGAAATAGCCCGAAAGCCATTTGTTGAATTTCACCAAGAATCGTTTATTTCGTATCATTTTAGGTAGTTTGCCGAATGTCCGAGTTTCTTTTTCCCTCCACGAGACTCAATAACAATCAACATTTACATATGCATGCCCACCTAGTCTTTCAAATAATTCACACATCCATGATGTTAGGTATGGCCAGGCGTACGCTTCATCAGCAGTTGAGTTAAGTAAGCAACATTATACCGAAATATTCTAACCGCATAACGTGTCCTTTTGCATGAATGAATACGTTTATGAACTTAACGTATGACACGGAACATTTGCATTTCGTTTGGCTTAACATTCTGGCGAAGCATAACAACAACTGAACCATGTGAACCATAGGTCAGCTCTATAATCCGAAGCTCTACGACGTCTGGTCCCTGGGATGCATCCTATTCATAATGCTATTCGGCATTGTTCCGTTCGAGGATGGCAACGTCAAGAAACAAATCAAACAGCAACTCAATAGAGAAGTACGCTTCCCTGCCATTTCATATTCATATTTTTATTTATCTAGCCTATGTCTATTCTCTGTGTGATCCGGCGGTGAGTTTTCCTAGCGTAGAAAATAACGCTCACGTTCAAAAGGCATAAGGAATACTATACTATCTGCCATATGCATTCAGCTAAACGTTATCGATAGTTAGAAACGGTTGGAAAAGTCTGATATTTTTTTCCACTCTTCGTGAAAATGGCATTACCATTGACGAGCTCAGACCGCTCAAGGCTGGTACGTAGAGGCTCGTTTCCATTCCGTCCCGTTCCTATATCCCTTCTGGGTTTTTCCTTTTTTGCGTCAACCTACCTCTTACACACGCCTATTTGAGACACGACCTAAAAACCTCATAGAACCTTTTTTTCTACCGAAGATATCCCCAAGAGAAAATAGTTCCTCATGAATCTTGCATTCACAGCTCGTTACTCTATTTCCAAACTGTTACACTGTCCACCGTCGTTCTAGGTTATTCAAAGCCGCATAAGCAGATTAAAACGATGATGCCGTAGATCTGCATAACTCAAGACTTCTGTGTTGGATCCTGATGTATTATATAACGAGACGCAATAACAGCTCACACAACTGCTATGTTTGTTCGGTATATTTATGGTGATTGCATTGCCGCCCGCATGTGGATCTTCGCGAGAAGTAATTACCCATATGTAGTTTATTATTCATCAGGAAATATTCCCGATCATGGTAACAGGTTTCTATTAACATTGGTACCTTTCTAGCTTGTCCTCCGTAATAGAATGGTATAACGATAATCCAGTAGTTGAGAGAGACTTGCCATTGCTTTTTGTTGATTTGAAGATTCGCTACCCAAGTAGCCCCAGCGTCGCTCCAGAGGCAAAAGATCTCGTGAGTTCAATGCTAGAGCCGGATATCCTTGCACGAAGGAGCATTCCGCGAATCGTACGCCACCCTTGGCTGTTGGCTAACAAATCCGAGGGCGATCATATGCGGTACAGTCTTACCATTAGCAAACGATAATAATCGTCTTTCAACACAAGCAAAATGTGAGTGTATTCACGTTGTGTCAAGATCTTTGGAGACGGAGGCAGAAAAACGCACCGTGAATAGAAACATGCAATATCTTGAACGGTTTTTCTTCGTAGATCGGCAGCTCGTGAGGTGTTATATTTACTTAGAGATCCTCACCTTCTCTGGGCGGTTGGAGTCGCTTGGCAAGCTAAGGCGAGTACATCATATGTGTCTAGCTGATGGGAAATAACTAGCTAACTGGAAAACACGAACCCTTCGAAACTGTCAACGCGCCCCGCAAGAAACAGCTCTGCATCCGTGTTGAAATGGCTACATGAGGGCGTTGGATACTATCTCAATGTTGGACAACTCATGGCACGAATACGACAGAGCCGAGTGTGGAGCACAATCACGGGCGATGGGGAGGAACCCGTGCACCATGTCTCCGGTTGTGCTGAGGTACAAAAGTTTCAAAGTGACCACCTTACTATTATCCGGAGGCAATAAATTTGACGTATATATTCGATGTACAAGTACGAACCCAGTGCTTATTTCCTAACGGATATGCACGCAGTTCCAATATGGCATATCGAAGCGACAGCTTGCACTGGTAAGCGCCTGGCTGAACCAGTTGCAGAGGTACAGAGGCTGCCACCAGAGGTCCCCAGACATGAAGTAGTATCTCTGGAATACTCTGTGTGCTCATGGCTTTACGTATCTCTGGCGTATCACCAGCTACTAGATACATCGTAATTCAGTACATTGAGGGAGGAAATACATTTCTTGTTAGAGTAATATGTGCGTTTAGGTAGCTAGCGCAAATAGTTGTCCACAATTAGCGCACATGTCTCATTGGTTCTTATCGAGACTGAAAATCATCTGCTAGTCGAACAATGTGTAATACAAACTGATAGAATGATACACGTGTACTTGATGATTTATGTGATTTCTATATCGAATGACAGAATAGAATTAAAAAGTAGGAAACGAAACTTGGGGATAATGCACACCTGCGTTATCACCAATGACAAAATCGAGTAAGTACCGATCGGTGATACCAGCGTTGTTGCCCACGGTTTGACGGCTCAAGTGGCAAGCCGGCAGTCGCGAAAACATGGAACCGGCTGCACAAGAGTCAGCTGTCTCTCAAATAGATATATCTGCTGAATCTATCAATCCGATCGTTAGATAGTTTGAGTAAAGAACAGTCACGATGAACATCAGGCTACCTAACACCAGGCCATCAGGTTGAAAGTGCCATATGGGATCTTAAGGTTACATTCAGTCTCTCCCAGAGTTGTGTCCTTTTGGACTCACACCCTCTTTAAACTGATTATGACGATTATCCACGGTGATAAAAGAAAGATATAGCTCACATACGCAGAATAAGGGTGCATAAGTTGTTAAATAGTGTCGAGGCGCACTACTACGGCTACCGGCTATGACGAGAGTTAGGAGAGAAGTACCACTCGTCTCGTAGGACTCCCAGGAGATCAACCGGCGCGGATTTGTTTGCCGGCCTTCGTTTGGTTTGGTTGTACGATCTGCTCCTCCGAGGCGAGGGTCAGCGCCCTGCGGAACGGTTGGTTGCCCGCGGCCAACTGTTCGCCACCAGATATCGTCTACGACCCGAACCTCAGCCAAAGGCGAACAGCACCTTCCCTAAAGCGACAACCGCCCTCAGGCGGCAGTCATCACCCCCGTTGGATACTTTGCGATGATTGCGAGACCCTTGCTGTCTAGTAGCTGGACAAAGTTGTACATGGTTGACCAACATTTAAGTTTTTCCGCGCGCTGTGTATAATACAAATATTAGAGGCGGCTGATCGCAATGTGATGCTTCGATAGGTGTGACAAACATTTCATAAGCATCGCGACAATTTCCTCTCGGGATTTGTCAACGGTGAACAAGTCGGAAACAACAGCAATTTGCACATCTGAATTCCAACGAGAACTGAGTGACTAGGATGTATAATCGAGCGAATAAATAAGTGAATTCGACCCCGTTAGCCCTAAGTCGATGCGTTGATACGTGGTATATCGCGGAACATTTTGAACGCTGGTGCTGGCGAGTGTCTGCTATACGAGTTGCTTGCTGGGACCATCTCACCATCTTGCCGTGATATTTCATTTTCGCTTGCATTGGCTTCCCAGTTTTGCTTCAGTGAATGTGAGGTGAGTCTTGAGGGTTTCTCTCTATCTCTCACCCTCCTAGTGTATTTATCACACGAGGGGACACGGAAGAGACGAGGATCAGGGATAAAGCGCATCAGGCAAACAGCATTGCTAGCCATAGTGGGTTCGCAAACATATCTCGTGGCTCTTTCTCGAGTATCGAGATTTGCCGTCACATTCTACAGGGGGAACTGTACGCGTAGATAAATACGACTTCGGCTGTCACATTTATTTCGAGTGGGCTACTAACCTAAGAAACGAGTAGGATGCCTGTCTGGCTGTCTGGTGTAGTTTTGACTGCTCTTCTCATGCGCCCACGACGTCTTGGGGAAATTGTGATCGCCGAACATTGCCGTGTGGCGTTGAGCGAACAAGCCGCACACCATTGAAGATCCATGTGGGTGCTGGGTAGACCCCTTCGTCTCTGACTACCATCATTTGGCCCTGCGAATAGCTGGCTGGATCTGATCCCAAATCATACGTCCCCATATCGCGCAACTCGAGTTACTCACCAGTAGACCTTCTCGAGAGGACCGAAGTCAAATAAGCCAGTCAATTGGTAACGGCAGCGAAATAACTGCTAGTGTCTGGCTGGATGTATACACTGCTCGCATTACCGCCGAGATCTGCCGATTTTTTTAGATGCTGAGAACGGCCGAGTTGCTTTAAACATTCGATGTGATTTAAGCGGTTTAACGATTCATTGGCGCAGTTTTAGCAAAATGCTTTTTATCTCTTATCGTATTATAGTACGGATTTACTGCCCAATCTGGGCTGCTATAAATAAGATCTTCCATGCAATTTTCATGCCTAGATATGATTCAACTATGCCCTAGATGATCGTTTTCATAGATCATCAGCGTTAGCACACTAATATCCGTTCTCTTTTCACGTACCGTGCACTCAATATACGTATCGTGAGGGAAGCTTAGAACTCTATGTATTGATCAAGGAGCTTCAATCGATAACATGGGAAGAGGTACAGCCTGAAATAAGTGAGCATTCGCGGAGTTCTGAAAGACGTGTAATGCTGTAAATGCCGGATTCCTAACAACAGGCCGGAAATTTCCTCACAAATTAGACCAAACGGTAATTGAGGCCTAATCACCGTCACTATGGGCTATGATAGCGACCTTAAGCACTCACCACCCTATTCAACTATCCCGATGACCGGTCAGAATAAGTAACTGCAAAAGTCCTCACTTAATGCTCCGCCGTTAATGGTTATTCGGCGTAGCAAATCAGTAATCCGATAGATTCGAATACGGACCATCGTATTAATAATTCCTGAATAAACAAATAGTTGCTTTGACCCACTGGACATGTGTTATCCACAATAGGAGAACACTCTGGACGACACCTTGAATAGCCAACGTCAGCCATTTTGTTCACGGATATATTTGGCGGTCCTCGATATTTTTCCTTTAGTATCGCGGAGACCTATCTCTTGTGATGGCCCCGATTTCAAATCAAAACGTAGCGAAAAAAACAGGAGTATAATTGGATTTAATTCAATATGACGATTCACGGTTAACTTATCGTTTAGTCCGAAAAACAACTGTGTAGACATCGGGACAACTTGAATAGTGGAACAGTTCTCGCTATATTTTACAGGTAAATATAGGACGTATCAAGTGAGGTTTTACCGAGGGGCGTCTATTGCTGGCATCAGCCCTTCCGAGGCGCAAAGGTAAAGGCCTCACCTTGGGGTCTTCGCCATGTTGATCACGGAGGGCTTACAGCCGTTCAACTATCTTTGTTGTTGTGTATGTGCATGTTGCTATGTATACTTGTTTACCTAAAGCGGAGTATATCTGCTTTGAAATGAAGGTCATTTCCATTTTCGTCTTACTTAACAGCTGGTAACATTTCGACTAACATCTCGATGTACAATCATCATTTCCCCGACCTGATACGGCCGTCGTCCACCGTTCAACAGGATTCCTTCGTAAAAGCAAGAGACGTCCACGGCAAACTCTATCAAATACGGGCTGTTCCCCTTCAATTTCACGGGTAGTTCTCGTAGCTTCGCTTGTTGCACGTTGTCCTAGGGCAGGGCGGAAGCAGTTAGGAAGGCAGCTGCTCGAAATGATCTGAGTTTTTCGGTCTCCACAAGCTGATAGCATCGCAAACTGCTATTAGTGAACCCAGCCAAAGTGCAAACAGTGCAGTACGAACATCCAACGAAGGACTGTGCCGAGCCTCAAACCCGTATATTAATACAACGTTGTAGTTCAAAGGTTGTAGAAATTACTTCTTACTCAATATTATTCACGGTTGTCTGGCCAGCCACACAGGCTTGATTGTGGATATTATTTTTCAACGAGAATCAGTGGCTCTCAGACGACTGAACTCAACGTTCGAACACTCGCCATTCGAGATCCGATTTTTTCTCGACCTATTTTTTTGAGTGTAATTTCATTTAACTAGAAATCGGACCTATATTGGTTGTTTCGGAATAATGTTTGCTCAACTCACAAGAGTGGCTACACGAATTATGCGGGACCGGTCTCCGCTTTCCAAACGAGGATATGTACAAGTGAAGGCCGACGTTGTTAGGGTGAATAGATCCCTCGGGAATACTTATTCCAGAACGCCAGGCGTTTGGGACAAACCAACCACCTTCGCGTAGCATAAACAGACATTAACACAAAATCCAATAACGGGGGGATTGCGTAACATTAATGAGGTTGATGATTAACGGCAATGCTGACTCATAGTTTTAGTATCGATACAGTACATCAGTGGGACAATAGCAATAGTACAGCAACCATGTTCATGCGATTTGATTAATTAATGCCACTGGTAAGAGAAGTCTACGAGAAGTAGTGCATATAATCACGCGAAGTCGTGGCTTGTAATTTGTACAATTACAATACCATATTACGCACGATGCTCCAATACAACCGAAGGTCACACATCGGGCTTACCGCAGACATTTTTTTACAGGTTCAACGTAAACTCCATCATGGATGCCGAGCTTCTTGACGAGGATATTTGCCACGGTTGTGTGAGACTCCTACTTATGAAAAACTTGGATAGTTATCTTGGGCCTCGATCTAGAAACGAATGTATATAACGTCAGATCAAGGCTTGCAGAGGGTCAGCTGGGCCCTCGCATTGACGCCGCGTTGTTAGAGCATCTTTAGCCACTGGTGAACGCCATTGTAGGCTGCACTCAAAGCGTTGCGTTGAATCAGCAAGAGAATAACACCACAAACGTTGCGGACAGTATTTTTACAAAAAGCCATTACAAAAATACTTGAAGGGACTAAGACTTGCTTGGCCTTCTGTGCTTTAGTCCGTACATTTCGTTTTCATATATTGCGGTGTCTATCAGTACAGATCAGCGATAGTAGTTGTCCTAGCTATCGTCCATGTTGCTCAGCATTTTCTACTGTCCTAAATGTTGTTTCTATACATGGCCACTGCTGGAGCTAACACATATCCTCAAGCAGCACCCATTGTTCTCAGCAATGTAGCCAATTGTTTTCGCAGCAGTTATTGTACCACTTAGTAGAGATGGGCTAGGCCGCAAAGCAGTCTAACCCAATTTGCCCATCCAGGCGTCCAGCAATTCTCGCTGTTGCTCGATATTTGGCTTGTTGCTGCGGATCGTTACACGAGTCAATGAGTTCTTGTCGCTTACGCCGAATATGGCACGTTTTTCGCGCCTTGCGAGATCCTGCTGACCACTCACTGTCCTCGTATGTGAACGTGGCGCCTTGTAGCGGCGAATACGACATTCGCTTAGTAATAGTCTCATGCTGCTTAGAATACTGATGGACCATGCTTGGATGGGATCGCCGAATTACATAGGATGCATCTTTCGTCAGAAGCGCCCGATATACTGAAACTGACTATGTTCTTGTAGCTTATTCAAAATAGTCGCTTACAAGTGGTGTGATTTCGAGATGTAATTTCGATATCAGTCATCACAGTTACCTGTGCAGGTGTAATGATCCTCCCTTGTGTTTCAAATACCCAGAACTGACCGACTAACGCAATATGAAGGCAGTGTCTAAGTTATGCTCCTGGGAGAGAGAGGATTTATGGATATTGCCACCCCCAACCTGTCCGTTGTGAAAAAAAAGAAAATGCATCGTTGAAGTAGGATAAAGGGCGAGGTCGTTATGAGACCTACAAGGGCGAAAAATCTATTCGCGTATAGGTCTTAACTGTATCCGATATAGTGTTAAGTCTGGATGGTTTGAAGACAATTGCCTGGCCTGGCCGGACGGTATACAGGTTCGTCACACATGACGATTTCAAATTATTTGCTTTAAAACTATAAGCCACGCTGCTGTGAACAACACACGCACATTAGCTGTGCGTGAAAAATAAGCATCATATAGATTTGTCACAGTAGTTAGTGTTAAATCAAGCAGAAATCTGCTTCTTTCAGATCACGGAATCAATCCTGCGCTGGCCAGTCTGGGGAGCATTGTTTTTTTTGGATTTCAATATTTTTTGATCATGATTGTTCGTCTTTAAGTATACAATAAATAGAAAAGTAGTTGGGGACAGGGTGTCGGGCCGCTGCCGTCATAGTCCCAAGGGAGGCGATGGCATTGCCTCTTTGCACAGCCAGGACAAGGCGATGCAGAAGGAAGGATGGCTGCTGGCGCGGACCCCTTCGAGGACGTTCGCTGTGAGGGGGTCGTGGCGCTTAGGGTTTCGAAGGCAAAAGGGCATTGTTGTTCTACTGACGATTATAGGTCCCTCTTCAGAATAACTCGGCAAGCATCCCATTGCTGTAGCTAGTGAATAATCTGTGTGTAGCGCGTGAAAAAACATTATGCGTGTCCATAATCTGCCAAGTGCGTCTTCTGGGTGCAAACGGACATTGTTGTTCCGTTCCCTCTTTATCACTAAAATAGCACGAAGTTGCTTGTCGAGCCTGCTTCAGTCGTCACAGTGATGCGTCCACTGGAGAAGTGAACGCGGGCCAATTCAATGTCGGCCGACAAATGGCGACCAAAGATAAATCATGAACGAGAGCTGGCTCCCGTGGAGAATCAAAGGAAGAACCGGCCATATGCCGTAGAAACACGTTTCCTGTATACCAAGCCAAATTCAAAATTGCCCGCGTAACTGTTAGCTGGCCCATATCGTTGTGTTTCACTCTTTTAACCAAATGAAAGAATAAATGGTGTTGCTATACTGAAGTCTGTAAAATGACATATGTTAGAAATATCGTGTCACCATGATACAATCACGACACGTCGCCTCTGACTAGTAACCAGGGCAGTGCTAAAGGCACTACTGTATTTTGAGATTTAGCGCGGATATTGAAAATTAGGCACAAATTGCAGCATCACCAGACCCGATCGCTAGTTGGCGCGATGCAAAAAGTTGGAAATGAATCCGACTCTCCCGCCTTGGTTGGAAGAATAAAAAATAGCTGTCACCATTTGAAAATAATAGTAATCACAATGATTATAATGATAGGTGCGAGGGCTAATGAATGAATTATGGATGGCAGACCCAGCCGACGAAAGGACCAAAAGCTCAATGGGTAATGGCTTCCGAAATATTAAGCGACGCGAGAGACGTTGTATCATGTTTCGCTGCGCCTCATCAGCATATCACGCTGCGCCCGCTGACCCGAATGGTGTGCACGCCTCTTTCTTCTCTCGTTCATCGAACTGAGCAGGGAAGTGTCGTTGAAATCTCAACCTGAGAACATTTGTCTATGGCGAGAGTCTCGGTGTCCCAAGTGAGACGACAGATGATCGAGTCAACCAGTGCCGATTGAGAGAGAGCACTCTGTCGATGGGACGGCTCAGTCGGTAGCTCGTATTGTATCTGGCGTCAGTCGACTTCTGCCGTGGGTTCGATCGGTGCTGAGGACCGAACGATTTTTCTATAAGAAATCAGCATGGTAGTGAGGTCGGTCGTAACCATAACAACAACGAGAGTGGTAGAGGCAGCGAACCGCAACCAGTTGCGAGAAAGTATCAACTCTCACGGACACAAAAACACTAATACCCGCATGACTATATATATATATATATATATATATATATACTATTTTTTTTATTTATCATTTTTTAAATATCTTTTATATCAGATTCTTCCGTATGTAACTCACGTTGACGCAGCAGGTATGATGGTCGCTATAATATTATTGTTAGTCTACAATCGCTTCACAGTTATTCCTATCCTTCTGTAATATTTTCTTTACTTTGATCTTCCGCCATTAAAGGCGTATTACGTCTATCACTGGGTTTCACTTTTCTTACAGTGCTTTATATCCCTGTATTACATGTAGCAGTGCCGATGCTCTTGGATTAGGGAGAGTGCATGGTTTCCGTTCACCATTTGGTCTCTGCCGCTTCGATAATTTCCATTTTTATTTGCCTTTTCTTTAGCTTATAGGAATAAAAAGTTTTTTGTCCTCCCGTAACTATCCAATGCATTGAGGCCAACAAATCGTAAATGAAATGTCGGCATACAGTGATTCGAAACCGGTGGCAGCTATTTAAGTGGCTCATGTGTGCTGTGAACCCGCTCTTGGTCCGAACTCCGTAGTGCTGCCGAATGTCGATGAAGATGCGGGAGAGTGGACCTAAGGAAGACGAGACTGAGGGTCAATCGTGGGTTGGGAAACATTCAATTTAGATCGAGCACCATGTTGCCCTACACTCGTGCCTATCCCTATCAGGGTGACGTGCCTGCATAAAATTATTGACACACCAGAATTCGAAGAAAAGCAGTGGAGAAAGTCCAAATATGGGAAGAAAATGTTGCTAAGCGTTTAATCTGTTAAATAATTATAAAGATCTATAAATCATATTTTTGCAAAATCGATGTCGCAATCCATCTCGGTAAACTCTGAGAATACGAGTTTCTATTCTCAGAGTTCTACGGTTCCTCAGAATTGAATTTCTTCTGGGATATTAAAAGTAGGCGATCACCAAGGAAATTGCCTTCTCGCGTAAGCATGCACGTCGATAAGAACTGTTTGATTTCCACTAATAACATCGCAGTGATGTCGCCGATGCGCAGCTCCTTCCTCGTCACATTCGACGAGGACGTCTTTCTGTGACTTCCGTGACTGTGAAGAAGTCGATTCGGATGACGTCGTATATTTTTGCTATAAAGATTAATGAATGAAATGAGTGCCAGAACGAAATCGTAGAAATTATTTACGAATAAACTATTTCCAGATATTTTCATTGGGTGGCGCGTGAATTATTTACGACCTTACACTAGCGGCCCCACACAAAGTCGTATACGAGCTGCAAAAATTGTTAGCGTGGTTATTGTCTGATTATCCGTGTTGTCATTTGTACTTACTCTTAATATGTGTAATATTATTATACTGTAGTGTACAGCTTGGGCGATCTTTCGAGCGAACACGGTGTATTCTCTCCGTCGATTTCGACGCTACCCGGCGCCTCGAGTCTGTGCGCGCTTTCCCTGTCCCGATGAGGGCACTTTGTTACTATCGAGATCTCTATGACGTATTAGCACTATGCAGGCTACCAATGCATCATTATCCTTCCTCCGGTTGTGCCATTTTAAAGCCATCAGCCGTGCCATCCCCAGTGACCCTCCACGCAGACACAGACCCCCGAAGGCGGCTCTACACGGTTGGATGGCCAAAATTAAGAATACGCTGCCAATCCGCTTTTTTCTTATGGGCGGCAGAGCCTTTCAGGATTTCCTGCGCTCGTCCTTGGAGGCGAGCGATGTAACTATAAAAAAGACTAGGGCAGTGGGCAACGCCACGGTTGGCTTTTTAGATGAATGGCGACTGGAAAAAACTGAACTAGTGAACATGAATTCAGTGGGCCTTTTCAAGACTTCCATTCTAATTACCCTAATTATGACCCTAGATAATGCAAGAATCTCATTAGATTTTAAGCTACAATATAGTTCCAACTTAGTCTGAGGCAAAACACCCTCCAAAGCAGTTTCGATTGTCAACGTGCTTCCTAGTTGCTAACACAATAATCGGCGAACCTCTTGTCGAAGAACATCTCCTGAGAAACAACACGAACATATCTTAGCTAGAATGAACAAGACATGTGTTAGACTGGTACAAATCATAGCCGAATTACTTGGAGGACTTCCCCGGATCTTTGTTTTATTATATTTTATTGCTACCTTATGTCAGGCATTGTAGATATTCGTTTTCACACATCAAAAGGCAACGTCACCACGACAATTACCCCGAAGCTGGTACGTGACAATACCCAATACCCGTACTATGTCGATGCATACAGAAATTCGCTGAAGGATAGAGGGGAGAATATTTAGTTTTCTCCGAGATTAGCTTTTCATGGCGGAATCTTCGGGAAGCCGACGGCGATGTGACACTGGGATGTTACGCACTTCTGGAATAAGCAAATAACAGTCAATGACAATCGTGAAGACTGAAAATGATAAGGCAGAGAGAGTGTAGGAGGAGGTATCTCGGGGCGCGTGTACGCTCGCTAGTGCCCGCGTATGTCGATGGAGAAGAAATGCAGACGGCGACCGTTGGAACTGCCAACGAGGGAGATAGATGTTCGGAGGACTTCATGGGGCCGGCTGGGGCCGCATGAGGGACGCCCGCCGACGAGGACACAATGAGATGAATCGCTTCCGTCTTTGCTTTTAGCGCTGTCCGAGCGGAGATCACCGAAAGCCACCCGGCGCACATTCGCTCAGGCGCCACCCGGCCGGCCATCTTAGTATACTCTCTCTCTCTCCCGCTGTCTCTCTATTTCTCTTAGTCGCGCACCCTCGTCCTTGCTCACGTTCTGGAGTCATTCACTGCTGCTGCTCGGCAGGGCGGCAGCGCGGGGGTGACGCGGCCGCCAATCAGAGACGGGCGGACGCTGTCTGAGGGGCGTCTTAACTGCGTCTAAGCTCAGGCCTCCGGCCCCTTCTCTGGCTAGCGCAGAGAAAGGGAAGGCAACGAACTGAGCAGAACAGAACGACGACGCCCTCCTCATACACCACCTCCCACCCACCCGGCCCGAACGAGGAAGGCCGCCTGAGTTAAGACGCGCCGCTGCAACGATTCCTCCTTTTCTCCCCCGAGACGCGTTCGCACCCCTGAGATCTGGCTCTCCCCACGGCCCCCATCGCCGTCGTTTTTTCCGCTGCGTCTCATCACGACGGTGTTCGGCGGCTCGCTCTCCGCGATGAAGCTGGGACAGAACCGGCCTCGGCAAAGACATATCATCACAAAAGGCGCGACGGGCGTAAAAATCAATTACAGATTACACACGCATGCACGCAGGCGGCCAAGCACGCGGGCGGGCGGGCGGTCGGCAGCTGGGATTCAGGCGGAGGGGAACGGAAAGCGCTGTCGTGTCCGTTGTTGTTGTTGGCGGCGGCGGCGGCGGCGACGACGACGACGACGACGACGACGACCACAACAACAGCAGAAGCAGCAACAACAACGACCACAACAACAGCGACAGCCGACGTCGTCGTCACTAGCGACGTCGTACGACGGCGGCGGCTACGCACGGAAAACATGCATGGTTGGCCGCACCGCGGGAAGGCCTTCACGCACTTCGGTAGAGAGATAGCATGAGGAGCCAAGAGGGAGAGCGAGAGAGAGAGAGCGCAGGGTGTGCGCAGTGGAGTATGATCCCTGAATTACGATCCTCTCCCTCCTATATGCAGACAGAACTGGTGAATAGCTGTTTCGGGCGCATCAGTGTCACGATATGAAGGAAAGAAATAGTGGCTCTCCCTCTTCGCCCACTACTTGTCGGTTGGCCTGTGCCTTTTTTTGTGCGTAAACGTCCGAGACAACTTCGTTATCGCCGCGGCTTGGGTGAGCAACAATACTAGAATAGGGGTGGCGAAAATGATTGTTGATTTGGACTGCAATACGCTGCATTGTTTCAAGTGAACGTCGCAAGAACGAACACGACGCCATGTAATATGCATGATATTATTATCATTTTCGTGTGCGGTAGGAGACGATCGTTAGAGTGGAGGATTAGACCTCGGCCAAGGGCCATTTTGCGCGAAATACATAATGTAATAATAGTAATAATAAACATGCGAGAATGCTCACACAGCATCACGTTGTTATCCACGTTTTTATATGCATCTGTTTTCTTTTACCGTTAGCTAAAGGATGATCTGAGGTGGGCTTGAGATCGTTGTGCGACACCTACCGCGATAAAAGACCGGAGGCACGAGATCAGATCCTACGTTTTGTATACGAGCGGTGAACGATATCTGAATTACTTCTTATTCAGACCTCACTCATCGACAATCTGCCCTCAATGTGCACACGCCGACTTAAACACGCGCGGGCAAATATTCCATAAAATCCAAAGTTCGCAAACAACTAGCAGAACGGGATTATAGAGTTTGCGGATGTGTCGGTTGCGAGAGGCTCGCCTTGAAGCGAATAAATTACAGACAGAAAAACTTTGCCAATATGTGTACCCTATTTGGTATATATGATCTTTTGTCATTGTAATGTGCTAAAACTTACACTGCTGAAAAATAGGGATCTTCTAGATCTCAATGAGTGATGAAACAGTGTCGCAGTATCGAATAGCTAACACCTTGCTGATCATATTATGTAAATGATTTACTGTGACTACTTAACTATAATATATACCACAAACTTCGCATAGGACAAACAGCTGACGTAAGTTCAGAGCAAACGGGTGCCGAGATGAACTGGAACGAGAAATTGATTCAGAAGCAGACGATGTTACATTGCCCATTAACATCTCTCGACGTGGCCGCTCATTGAGCGAGAGCGTTGATTACACACATACACGCAATTATAATTCTAACGTTGTCAACAGTGCGAATACGGTTGCTTTTCGCGTGATACCTGCGCCCAAGTCACGCCATACGAGGCTCTCCAAAATGACTCTCGGCAAACTTTCCCTTGTCATCATTGCAAGCATCTTGTATCTTGTCCGTCCTTGCTTACTTTTTTCGTGATCCTTGAAGCAACTTATAAGAATAATATCACCAGACACTGCAAGCCTGTTTGTTTCATGTGTATCCGCTTAGTTACTCCGATGAGCCCTTATGGTATGAGACGCCGGTGGGGGTTCAACTAGTTCCAACTTCGGTTCTTCATAGTCAGTCGTTGCTGTGGCCAATGCCTAGCGGAGGTCCACCAACCGAAGGGAATGGAGACTCAGTTCGTGACAAGAATCCGCGCGGCAGCTTCGAAGCGGAAAAGCGCGCTTTATTAAAAACATCGACAACATATTGCTTCGCGCCGTTCTGTCTCCACTGGTCCGGCTACTCATATAAGGGACGCACCAGCTGACATCAAAGTTGAGGGGCAATTAATAAGTGTTACTTTCATACTGCGTATGGAAGTATGAAAAGTAGTATTGGCACGTATTCATTCGGTGGCTGCCTTTTTTTTAACTTTGCCTTTAACTCATGCAGCTTTTGTTGAGCATGCGCAACATAAGAGGCGTTCCTTGGTATCAGGTATCATTGTCTAGTGGTCACCGTCCTTGAATACTAGACAAGAAGGACATTCAGCTTGGTTTCAAATCCTGGCAGACGATTTAGAGAATCTTTAGATTTCCGAATCATCTTTCCTTATCTATGGGATAAATAAATAGTGAGATACCCAAATGCTCGTATCCAAAGCTTGCCATATAGGGGAATTGGTGAGACTTAGCTCAAAAATAATGTTATTACTCGTCACGCGATTGAAAACGATACAATCTTTATTCAAAGGAATAAAGGGAATAGGCGCAAAATGTTTTCGTGAGGAGCTCTCTCGTATAAAAGCATCCTATCGCTGTATCGAATCCTCAGTCAGTCCACCGATAGTATCGTGCACCGCCATGTCAACATTTCGTGGCAGTGATCATTCGCTCACCGCCCAAATGAGCACGAGCAAAAAAAGCCCTTTAGTCTAAATTCTTTGTCGGAATTTCGAGGATCCGAGGCACCTAGGATTTCCGCTATTCAACGATTAACAAATGATGTTATCTGTTTTATAGTTCCCAGATAACGATGTGTCACAGTACCTTATATATACCATATCATATATATGCACTATATATACCTGGTATATAATACAAGACTTCGCATCCATTTTCGGCGTACTGGTAATAGAGTGCGCACACAGAGACAAAGGGTAAACGTGTTCTCGTTTCAGTGCCTTACAAAAGAAGATCATCTTCTTAGTAACGCCCTCGATAAAGAGACGCCATGAAACGCCCTTGTTGTAAACATAAGAGGAGACACGGTGACGAGGCACGCGTTTATTCTCCCTTTAAACCCACCCGCACTAGGCTGCTCTGTGACGGCATTCATCATCAACACTTTGCTACTGTCACTGGCACTGTTTAGTCCTTGAAGGGTGTGCCTCCATCGTGGGAACATCCGCTCTTTTCGACCCGCTATCCCATATAGTATAGCAAACCGCGGCAGCTTTTGTAAGCGTCTATTTGAAGCAGGCTGCTTGCTACTAGCTGGCTAAACCTATAATACTTTATATTATATTGCCTATAAACCGCTCTAGCCGGCAGGATCTATCTGTCTATCGTATCTTGAGTGGTGGCGGTCGTGCCACTACTGCTGTGGTTGCCCGGGATGACGATGAACGTGAATTTTCCAAAGAAGATCAGCGCGGTCAGGGGCTGAAAATCATAGCAGGCAGCGTGGTAGGGGGGGGCGGCGGCGGAGCGGAGTGGGCCAGCGGTTTTACGGCGTTCACATAGTTTTCAGAGTGGATTGGAAGTGGTTTCGCGTGCAGAGCGGCGAATGATGCGCATTGGGACCTTTCAGTTATACGGGACTTTCCGGTCTGTGCATACAGACCTTGATATAGTAGAAACATATACCGTGCATACATCCTTGAACAGCCGTTATTACTGCTGTGGAGGAGATGGACGCCTGGGATGGAGTCTATGCGTATAGATGTCGTCCCTACCGTACAATTGCTGCAGCAGAAGTTACAGAAGTAGCCCACAAGGCACCTCCGTGATATCGAATCGTTTCCTGCCGCACAATTCTATGATATCTACCTCCTACATATTGACTAACAGATATCCACAAATTCTGATGCATTCTTAATAATGAAACACTCCATAAACGAGAACGAGAACGGATAGTGAACATGTTACTTACAGCAAAAACCACCTATCGTTACCACCTAACGAATGTTTGTAGGAACAATAAATAGTTCGATGGAGGTAAAGGACAATTCGTTGCCACCATTAAACAAAACGACTAACTCATACAAGGAACTATTATATATAATATAGACAAAACCTCGCAGTGTGGTGAAAGGCTGAGAAAAATATAAGAAATAAACACGCGTATGGAAAAATCGCTGGTGGAAACCGACCAAAAATTTGCCAAGCACTAATGGCGAGATGTCAGTTAGACGGCTTTAACATGTTTTGGGTGAATAGTTTAACCTGCTTAACCTGAATGGTTTGCCTTCACGTGGGCTGACATCCTATATTAGGTCACTGTACCAGCGTCCAGATCAGCTACCGCAAACGAACTATTTACGAAATAGATGTATTGTCTGGCCCGAACCCGTAATGCAATGGACCCCATCTCGATGTGTCATCCATTCCGCCTCTAGGGGCGCACGTAAGCATAACACGTTCGATGTCGATGTCACTTTTGCTAAGCAGCATTGGAACAGTAAGATAGGACATCACATAGAAGTCAACAAAAACAAACGCAACCGAGACATGGACTCGCGCTTGATATTCGAATCGAGCTGCACGTAAGCAAGCGGCAGTGGGAAGCGGTGTGGTGGAGATGCAAGCGCGCCACAAAGTGGCTGTTCCTACACATCTCTGTCTCCTACGTTGTGACTATGGATGGCCTTTGTGGCCTTTGGTCCTTGTAGTTGACTTTTGTGCATTCCGCCCGAGGCGTTATCCCTTTACCTATTTATCGCTTAAGGATATTGCGTTTTTTTTGCCCTCCGAGGATTCCCCGGGGAAGGCTGATGCAGAGTTTCGAAATGCTTCGTCACATCACACAGAAAAAAGATTAGACGCATCCAAACAACATTTGGTCCACATACATGCACACACTGCGTGAATGTTGTTTTGTGTGATTGTGCTATAATTGGTCGATAACCGATTAGCATGGCAACAATTTGTAATACGATTCTTTATCTGTTTTCTTGTTCGTGAGAGGATCGTGGTTATTTGAACCTACATATTAGATCATAGTCTGTTTGCCCCATCGGCTATTGAGCACATAAGCATGGTATACATACGCGGGCACATAAGCATGGTATACATACAGCGAGGATACGTGCGAATGGGTGAACGTTTTGCCTCACGCGGGGGCTCAGTGGATACGCTAACGTGCCGGGTATGTAATTCATATAATGCAATCACTTGGTTACATGTTCCATCTGACGTTCGAGTATTTGTTTATGAACTGAATATGTTCTTGATCACCTTCCTATATTCATATGCCTTCACGCGTTGTTTCGCCGTCAACTCTTTCTTCTTCTCGTGTGACACTGTGTACACTACGTTACCTTAAGTTCGCTCCTTCCAGTCCTGACTAATATGTAATGTTCACGACGAACATGTCAGCAGGTGCAAATCTCAACCCGTTCAAGTGTTTCTGTTAAGGAGGTGACCGTGTCGGCCAAGACCAAGGGCTCGTGATTGCCACTAGTAGTATCTCAGTGCTCTCTCTCTCTCTCTCTTCCTTCCTTCCCTGCTCACCGAAGTGGGGCGGAGCACTCGCAGCAGAACTCCGTAGAGCTACGCTGAGTCATGTTCCACTCGCGTCTGCCCAGCTCCCACCTGAAGCCCCCGAGCCATCCGAAACCGAACGCTCATTCGGTCGGTCAGTGATGCTCGCACCCTCCATCGCCTTGCCGCACCCCTGTACCCAGATCCTTCTCAATTAGTCGGCCTGTACGTCCGTCCGTAAGAGTCCGTCTGTCGCCCTCTCCTCTTGTGACTGTGTTGATTAGTACGTCCTTGTTCGACCTTGACCAGCCATCTCCCCCATGCTTGTCTTTTGGTCTTTTCCGCCGTGGGTCTTCCCCCCCTACCCTCGGCTCATTGCCATCCCAAGTAGACTACAGTGTAGTACAGTATAGAAGAGCTGAGCTAGAAGCCGTCGTTGGTCGTCCATCGCCTATCGTCTATCCTACCGTCATGGGATCTCGATCGAATCATTAGGCTCCTTTGTTTCTCACTTTCTTACCACTGTCAGAAAACCCACGTCGTGGCCCTTGTTCTTTACATGATCAGAATTAGGGCTACGATTTAGGGGCGCTGTCTCTACTTGGCAGCCTTGTTTTTTAGATGCCACATCTCGTAACTCGTGGCCGTCGACTTCATCCGTATTCATACGTGTACAAATATGGGCTGCTTTTTGGTTGCCATTTTGCACATATCCTCCATATAACGTTATACTGGAGGGTGATACTACTGCCAGAATGAAATCAGAACCATTTCGGTTGATGCTATAGGGGGCAAAAATCTTCGATGGTAGTTGTCGGCCGAGCTTTGTTACTTATCATCGGGTGTTCTACTACTATATACTATACGCCGTTCATTATCGCTGGAGATGGTGCATTGCCATAAAATGATATGTCTAACCCTTGTAAGAACGTAACCTTTATGCTGCTAATTTCGCCCTAAATAGATTAGAGATGAGAAAACGACAGGTAATATGTAGTATCGTGTATTGAAAAGCTTTGTTTTCAGGTATATTCCTCTAAGAAATCAAGTTCTTTTAAACTAAGCTCTACTATTTGAGTCTACCATTATCTCACTGCAGTGTTATTTATCGAAGTTTGTTCCATGTAATGACATGACCTTGCTAGTGTTACGTCTGCAATAGTAGTGAAAATGTTTGAGTGATATTGAAACATCATCCTGCAACGTGGGTTCTCTTTATCAAATAATTCAAATGCCGAAAATGTTTAGATATACAGTCTGCGTACGTAGGTGATTTTATAACGTCATGATCGTTTGTCGAACTGAATCTCCCTGTGTGTCTGTGTCTCGGCCATTATGTTTCTGGTCATTGGCGTGATGGCGTCGTGCGTGGGACTTCGTCTAAATCTCAGAGTTCAACGTGCGACGTTAACAGTAGGTGTGGCTTACGAGTCGTAGCATCATTGTTGAGGTATTAGTTTGGAGGTGGCATTTGCAGCTGGAGGCCATGTGTATCAATCAGGAGAGGACTTCTGTACGGAGCTGCTACGTTCCGACATCCATTGCAGGGTAGAGCACTTCGCGTTGACACACGCCTGTCCTAGTTAGTCCGTATAGAGTTCGACTAAGCAAACATCGCCTCACCCATCGCCTGCTCGATTATCATCTAATCTGCATCTTAATGTACATCTATGTACTCCTGCTTGTGTAATGGTAGAGTAGCACAGAGTGGCTGCTTTTAATTCAGTTGTGGCCCAGCCATAATGCCGGATTTGTTATAATGTGATTTCTCAGCTTTGGACGGAGGATGACAACGTCTCCGTTTACCGATTGTAAACGTGGTTCTGTACATTCCGTCACTTTGCTATTATTGTTAGAAAATATTGCGCCAATTCGTATCACTACAGTATAATTTTTAGAATATACATGGGTATAAAGGATTAACGAGAATACATAATTAGAAATAGGCAATTGTTTTTGCCTGCCTGATTATAATTATCTGCGAGACATAGGCGGCTCTTAATTGGGTCAATAGCTCTTGTCACTTAGAGGGTAGAATGTCGGTATAAAAGAAGTGCGTTTTCATAAAATAGGTAGTAAACCTCGGACGTTCCTTGCACAACCCGGAAAAAGCCTATATTTGTGTTTTGGCAACACTAACCCCCTGATGCGAGAATAGGGGCTCTCGTTACTTAATGGTGAAATCAGCTTGATTCATTAGCACTACCGTTCTACTATTTACCCTCTATGCCCCGCTGATATCGGTCCATCATTACAGGATTATCGTTGTATCTGTAAATCGTCTGTATACAACTGCTTCACGAAGCGCTCGAATGCTTCGTAAAGGAAGGCCCAAGCAGCGGGTTGTTGGTTCACCCCTTTACGTGAACAACAGTTGCTATCGAGGTGGTCTGGCTCAGCTGCAGCAAACCTTGTCGTGGCAATTCCGTGCCCGACGTTACTTCCGCAGTGTTCCCTCCTCTAAAAGATTTGATTTCCACGCCAGTGCCCAGCTGTTGGGAAACATCACTGATGACTGCAAGGCTATTCCCGTGTGTGCGTGTATGTGTGGTATGTATTTATTTAGGTTTGCTTTTCAGACAACGCCAGGAGAAATACTGCATAGAAATCGGTAGCACCGCCAGTGTGCAAGACTCTTTCAGCCATTTGAGCTTTCTTCAGCTCGCATTCGCGTCGAATGTGAGCTCTATCTTTCTCTTTCTCTCGCTGTCTCCCAGTCTTTCCTGTTTATCTCGCAGGCAGCCCAATTGGCTGCGCTCTGCATTTGGCGTTTCGAGCCATTGGATACCGTTTCGAACTGTCGGAACGCGGAGGGGTGCGCTCTCTAAAAAAGCGCGTTCCTCATTGCTTTCAAATTTTCAGCTCTGGAGGCTTGCACCCAACCTTCGCGCGTTAAGAAGGGCCTTTGCTCACATCGCACAATAATTGTCTTCGTTGCGCCGTATCCTCGCCACACAGTGTCGTGCAGGTTTTAACACAAACCTCCCCAGATCTGTGAAAAAGGATGATGCATCAAGCCTCCCACGCATTTCCTGCTGCTGTGGGTTGCTTGTGTATGTAGAAGAAAGGCGTTGATTTTCCTTATTCTCTTCGTTTGTCAGCTGAAATCATGCGCTGGAGACTAGGCTGAATAATGCGTAGGGTGAAGAAATAGAGTATCAGTTCAAAAGTCAAATCGTCATCGGTTCGTGCCCCTTGGACCGGAACAGATTCTCGAAGCAGCTGTATGATGATGCCGATAATAATCCTTGCAGGATGCCCTTGTCAAAGCAGGGCTGGGAAGACTCAAGAGGGCCCATTTTGCTTACGAGCATTCGTTCTATTTGTCGCGCTGTACAACACTCCCGAGATCACGTATCCAAGGAGGGTGTGCAGCAGTGGAACGGCGAAACTGTACGTGAACACCTGCTGCTATTGCTGGTATCGTACTCGATTCTACCTCCTCTCGTCTGCTCTTGCTCCAGCAGGTGCTGTTACCTTTGCTGCTGTTTCGTTGTCACTCGTTCCTGGAGGCACTGTGCCTCTTTTTTTTCTCACCCCCGGTTTCCCTGACTAGGCCTCCGCACAGTTTTCCTTCATATCGCCTCCATAGCGAACGCCCTTCCATGCCACTTCTAACTCCAGTGGCTAGGTCGGCTGGCTGCCACTGTTATCGGCTGCAAGTCGCGACCCTCTGTTCTTAATCGAACGTTTCCCCTTCAGTTTTAATTTGCCACGCGTGTCAGCTGACACTGCCCCGGGGTAAGAAGAGGCGTACTGCCTATGTTGGACATATCGTGATCTTTTTCAATATGTGTCGACTCACACGCGACCTCTACGGAATAGCATGATCATTGTGATTTTTTCTTTTGTTTTTCCATATCTTTGTTGTTGCTGTTGTTGTACATTTCTTTCCTCCGCTAGACGCCACTGCTGCTTTCTTAATATTACGTGTCATTGCACACTATATTTGCTAAGGAATCTAAGCTACTGTCGGTGAGGATTACTGATACCAAGTACCTAAAACACAAGCACGGCAGACTAGATATTTCTTCATGTGGGTTTATGGTGCTGTTAAAATTGCACTTCCGTAACTCGAGTGGATTCAAGTAAAGGTTCACTTAGCTGATATTCCTCACGCTGCTTCCGGATGCAATGAATCGCGTCTGACCAGGTGTTTCAGGGGGTGAGTTGCGCTCAAAGTCAATCATCCAGCCTCGACCATCCTAAGTGCGCATACATGCAAACTGCGAACACTCGCGGTAGCGGCAGCGCCGTCTTCAACGACGTCCAATTCTCTCTGTTCCCTTAGCGTGCCCTCTGCTTATTTCTCTGCTAATATCATGGGTGTATTAATTATGACAATCTATGCAAACGATTTCCTGCACATCGGCTGACTTGCCCCAGGCAACCGGAAGTGTCTGTTCGGCCGAGCAAAAATGTTAGCAGCAGTTCATATTGAACGAAAATGATGACACAGCTAGACCTGCAATGCAGCATCCCGAGGATAGCCGTCTCCAATGTATGCTTAAGAAGGAAACCGGCAGAGAGTCACATTGATGTAGCCGATTTGATGAGAATAAAATGGTTGGGTTTCTCTCTTGCAAGATACACGCATACTTTGCTTGATGCGGAAATTTCTAATACAAACAGTGAATATACAGGATGTCGTGATATAATCATCTAAACATAACAGTATAATAGGATTTGTATTTTTATTATCATAAGGGTACTATTTTATAAACATTTAATCATTTATTAAGGTAAGGTAAAGGTTTATCGGTTTATTGCGGGAACTGCAATTGTTGCAATGCTTGGTGTAATGGTTGTTTCAACATATCATAGTTTTCTACAACGAATATGTTATTATTATTATTATTATTTTCACAATCATTAATGCTAACTATGTTATCATATTTCGCTGTATGTATTAATTTGAAATTTCCCCTCTGGAGTTCTTGCGATATGCAAAATTCATATTTGTTGTAGGTCAAACACAGAGTTCTTGGGAGGACATAGCGTGTCTGTTCAGATTTAAAACTAACATACATTTTCCTTGAAAATGCAAATCGAAAATATTGCACAGGCCGATTTGTGAGTTTCATCTTGTGTTGCGATCATGGCAATCTGGCTCCATGTCCTTTTGCGATGAGCAGTTTCCCAAGCGGATGGCCGTCACCTTTGGTATTTGTCTGTTCCACTATTGAAACAAATTCTAACCGAATATTTCAGCTACATGAAGGGATATTATCTTCTTAGATAAACTGTATCAGGTAGTCGTTGTATGTATATTGCAATCGGAGTAGACATGTAGGTGCACGGATTCGATCCTCACCATTGAGTTACTTCGATCGAGATCAACATTTCAGATGACCAGCCAGCTTCAGGGGACGTGTTTCTTCATTTTCTTCTTCAGGCTCATTTTAAGGACGATTCTTAAGTGGTACGACAGGCTACCACCAAATTAAAATTGGTAGTAATGATCGGATTGTTTTCAATTCAGGTATCTCGAAAACCTTCGCTACAATCAGCTACTGTTACCGTATGTATCCAGAGTGTGTGCATCTGTGTGTATACATATATATATTTTTATTTTTAAGAGGTTAAAGGTAAATAATGCATGGACACCAGGCCTCACACTACCAAAGTATTACTTCAGTCAGTGCCTTGCTGGGACCGGCAGTTGATTCTAACCATGTCCTACCCGCCAGTTCCTCCTCTGGGGCGAACCCTCCCGCCCAGCATGTATATATATATATATATATACATGTATGTACATATATACATATATGTGTATGTATGTCTTGCTCGTGATATATAGTATATGTTTGTTTGGATGAATGATTATCCCTTGGGCCTTATTTCGTGAGGGTCGTCGAGGACAAATTGAATATAGCGCAGTGTAGCAACGCCATGATCGCTAATTAAGAGTTGCTACGAACACACCTACTTGAGTCTGACTATTTAAATGAACGCCGTTGTTAGGAGAGATTGTAGACAGAGATGAACGGAAGCCTGTAATGGGAACCTGGCTGTTATTGACAATCCCCGCAGAGACGTGTTGAAAGGACACTCATCGTAGAAGAAGCCAGTTCGCTGACTGGTCCATTTTAATTGCTGAACGTCACTTTACGTGGCAGACTGAAAGTCGTCCCGTTAGGTGGCGACACTCGTTCGTTCGCCTTCAACCGTTATTCCATTTCGTTTACTATTCATAATATATATATACATATATATATATATGTAGTTATTACAGTCGGTGGCGAAATAGACATAGGTGAGCACCTCCGAAGATACTATCTGTATTTACCCTATTAATATCGAATATATTTCGACGTCCACATAACGTCGCCAAATTCAAATATGCTTGCGACAATTACATTAGTTACAGGAATTATCTGTGATCGAGATTTGCATTGTGTCTCTCTGATTTCCACTAAACATTGCGCCTCCATACGACGACATTGTTGCTCGGTTTCGTGGCAAATTAATGTCGTAATCTTTCGCCGTTCTTTGGATACCATACCACCAAGATTTATCGTCTAGTCAACACAAATACCCCAACAAAGACCGCTTCCTCTCTTCAAACAGACGCCATTTTGATACCGACCCCCCCCCCGTCACTCCCGTCAGATCATGCGCGGCCACTTGTTCGTCTTATTGAGACTACCACACCATGGATCGTATGCAAACTAATCTAACCAAGAAGTCGCTCCGAAGGGAACGTACGTCACGTCGTTTGTTCTTTGGCTCGGATTGCGGAGATTGCGCGTTCTAATTCCATGGTGGGCGATTTGGTCTCTAGGCCACTAAGGCTGTGGCCTAAACGGAAGGATGAGTCCATGTAAGGACTCAGTTGCTGTATCTGTCTCCGATGCCGGAGGTTGCGGGTTCAAATCAAATCATGCGTTGACTTATATATTATTGGCGTTTATGTGTATATGTATTACTTAATTAAGAAATGGCGAGATGATAAATGGATGCGTATTCAAATTAAGCGTCCCTGAAGCTCTTTAACTCCGCTATTATAGAAGGAAATTTCATCAAAGCATCAGTCAGCCTCGATGTTAAAATACGTAGTCCACCACTCGAGTGCAAACCCTGAAAATCGGAGACTTGGGTAGATCTTAAATTATTACAGTTGAGTATACAATCGTTTTTGACAAATTGGCATCATATAATAGGCAGATTGAATGAAAAGAGAATGATAAATACAGTCATAAGATAAGTTCCATGAATATGACAGGAGGCGACTATCTCAGTGACATTTACATACGCAGACCACTATGACGCCGACTGGACTTGATACTGATGAATCCAGTAAATATTGCTAGGGTCCATGCGCTATACGGTTATCAACGGTTACAATTTCCGGAGAGGTGTCTCTCGAAGGACTGTCCACAGATGAAATTTAGTTTTCCATCTACCGTAGACCAAACAACGCTGATTCCACCGCTGAATCATTTAATCCTCAACTTCTTCGGATTGAGTTGAATAAGATAAATTATACTGTAGTAGACATTTGCTGAAATCGTGAAACACAGCTTAAGGCGCGTAATGCCGCCGTGCGGTTAGGCTCCATAGCATGAAGCGCTATGAGGAGAACGGTTTTGATTCTTATTAATTTATCCAAATTAAAACGTTGCGAGCCTATATAATGATTATCTCATTATCCAAGTGAATGTAGACACCGGCTAAGTGCATGTACTATACATTAATCCTTGAAATAGGGTAAAGTGATGTTAGCCCTTGGTCAAAGTAGGTAATTTTGGGGACCGCTACACTAATACCTCTCGTGCTGGCACGAGAGATATTAGTCCCTCAATCACTTAAAAAAAAAAGTAATACCTCTCAAAGTTTGTGTTGTGTTATTTTCTTGTCTTGCCAATTTTGGAGATAACTTGAGTCGATCAGCTAGTTTCTTGTACCTTCTATCTTTCAACTTTAAAAGCATATGAAATGGGGCAAGCGCCAGTAGAAATAACGATATGTTGATAAAAGGTCGTCGACTGACACTTCTGAGATGTTACTGTACAATATGGTACGGTATTGTAACAAACCGGAAATTCTTTCGAAAATAATCTGCAGTTTCTACTTCAATATTCGACCTATGAGAATAACACGATAGCGGCAGTAGGCAGTTTTGAATCGACAATGATCCTGTTAGCAGGGTGGCCTCGCAGGCGACTTTACTATAGCCGAAACAGAAGAGTCGTATTTCGCTAACGACCTCATAGAGAACTTTGGACATTTGGTGCGGAGCTGGCCGAACTGGTCCTACGAAGCAGATCAGCCTTTACAGCGAGACACACTGAAGCAACGTTATCATAGAACAAGATATCTGAGGTCGCATTTCACCGTAAGCGCGCACTTTACTAAAGGAGGAAATAGGCGAAATATCATTATGTAAAGCCCACCTAGTGGTCTGCCTGCCTTAGTGGTCTTTTCTCACTGTTGTAAATACCTACATTCGGTGCGCGATTATCTAGCGCAATTTCCCATAACGGCAAGGTCTGTCGGTCGATGCGAGCCACATTCGAGACGAGAGCAATTTTCGGGTTAGTGAGCGATACAAAACGAGATAGCGCCTAGGCAGCAGCAGCAGCCGCCGCCGCTTCAATAAATCCCCAAAATCCTCGTTATCCTCAGTGCTAATCATACTGCACGAAAAAGGGAGAGGAAAGTGTCTACGCACACGCACACACACACAGCCGCATCTAGGGTAGATGGTGGGAAGAAACAGGGACGGAATACGCTAAACTAACCAGATGGAGGCAAACAGGCAGGCTGCTGCTAACCAGACTGTCTCTGTCCGGTGTGTTTTAGTGGCCCACTATAGTATGGATGGCCGGTCATCCATTGGCTCATTGGCGTCGCCAGGGGAACGACCGCAGTTCAGGCGTTAGGTCTGCGGCTCGTGACCGACTGCGACTAGCTCCCTGCCGAGCTTCGGGGAGTCGGAGATGCAGGGGGCCGCCGTTTGCGGGCTTCTACAGCTTCCCCGAACTCAGTGACCGTATTGTACAGATGTATACTACAACCCGCACGTCCGCACATACACACACGCACACACACACATACACACTCATCGAAGGCCAAAGCTGGTGCTGGACGAAATGCGGCGCCCTTCTCCTTCGTCGTATTACCCATAACCCATTGAGACTGACTCGGGGCATCGTCGGGACGACGGCGAACGCCCGAGAGAGCTTGACACTTGGCTGCACTCGGCGGCTACACATCTCCATCTATTGAAATAGGGGAGCCGCCGCCACCGCCACAACCGCGTGTCCAACACCCGCACACAAACAAACATGATCTGCTCGATCGAAACCCAATTGCCAACGCCGTCGTCGATGCCATATAGGTCATATGGGTATACTTAACTGTTGAACGTCCATTGAAATGGCGTCGCTCGCTCAATATTGGACTTTAGACACTTCTGACAAAAGGACGCGACTGCAAAGTCCTTGCAAACTCCTTTGTGCCTGTCTACGTCTGCAGAGAGTAGGGTTGAGCTCAACCAGAGCGACGTGAGGAAGACTCAGAAATATATCGCAGGACGAATGCGGATGATTTATGGAGTACGCAGCGTGAGGACGATAACAGCTTTTCTCTCTGTCAGGAAGGTATTATAGCAAGCTTATGAGCTGTCAATGTTTGTTTGTGTTTATGTGCATCTCCAACATGTTTGTTTGTTCGGGTCGATAGATCATACTGACGCCAGAATATGAAAATTAGGTTACAATCTCAGATCACTTCAGGCCATTTGTAGCGATCTGAGGGGCAGCCAAACGATTCAATTGCCTGGCTAGATATTCGAGCTCATATTTCGACCTTCGGAGCATTTAAGGGCACATTTAGAATTCCTTTCACCTAGTTCAAGGTCGGGAAGTAGACTGTTTTAGGCCTTGTCCATTTGTCCATGGCTGTCATGAATTAATAACTATGTTGAGCACGAAACTCCCACATTCACTCGATCATTGTTGGGGATTTAAATCCAGTAGACGCATAACCTTACTTGCAGAACAAGTACTTTGGGCGAATGTCTTATCTTGGCAAAGTAGTACTTGCCTGAGTCCCTAGTATATTTGAATTCACCGGGGGAGAAAGGTCCGATGCAATAAATGACTAGCTATTTACAGCGAAGTTTTTGATGTTAGGAGCTTAATTTTGGCAAAACGCCAATCGTCATCGGCGTTCACTCGGACTTGTAGAACAAACAAGACTCATTGATGACAACGTAAATAACTTAGTAACAAGTTTATTTGAATTCTTCGGACGAAAACGCCTACTAGCATTTTGTCATTGCGTACACGCGCCGTTGCCAGTTATAGCCGAGTTTATATGTAGCTTACTGAAATGCAGCCTCCGCTAACTAAACAAAGACACTGACTACTCTTAACATGACGGTTATAAAGTCCAAAGTCGCAATAGTTCCCATGTTGCAATCCTTTACAGCGTCAAATTCTGGGACATTCACTGCAATCCCTTGGGTGGTTACTACTTTTAGGTCAAACATGGTATGCTGAGCCAGTTCTATTTGCAAAGACGTTGGGAAAGAATTTCACACCAGATTTGGAGAGACGCTACAGAATTTCTATCAGCATATAATTGTCGTTGATTGATAAAAGCAATGTTGAGCGGTGCTGACTTAAGGTATCAAACTACCGTAACCATCATTCCCCTATGGGCCTGGAATACGCTGAGGAAGAGATTCACGTGTACCTTCTTATATAATAATTCATTTTCAGGTTAAATCAGAATGGATAGGACAAGCGTGTGAACAACACTAAATTATTATCATGTATAGAAGGCCACTCAGTATACAATAATTGGCATGTTTGTATGTATGTATATATTGTGATAGTGCAAGCCCTGTGTGACGATTGCTTTCTTGGGGCCTACCCGTTGACCGTATATCATAGTTACTATGAGCGAAGACCTATGGCAGAAGGCATCCTAACGTCGATCGAACCAAGAATCGGTCTCAATTGAGCTGCACGATAGCTACATTTGATGGTAGAGAGGTCGCGAACAACAGGAGTTGTCCCGAGTTTCACAGTTTGCGACTCGGTTACAAATTCAAGAGTGGAGTTTTTCTAGTAACCTTGTTAAACTCGAGCTCAAATAATTAGTCAATTGAATCCACTTATTATATGTTAATTGGATACAGTATCAATTTAATGTAAATGATCAAGTTGATCGCTATGTGTTTAAAATGTTTATTGTGCGCACTTTTTTGTCTATATTTTCCCAAGTGTTTTTTTTTTAGTTCTTTAATCAGTATTTTATATTTTGCCCATTTTCTTCATGAATAAAATGAGGTTGACGCCAAATTTGCACACAGAGAAAAGTAGGCTCGGGGGAATCCAGCGTCTATGAAGGTGTATGGGCCGTTTATAGCGGGTTATGGGGAAAGAACGATGTTCTCGCTAAATGAAGATTTAGGGGGCTGATGGCAGTGCTCGAAACGTTGTCGAGCCTTCAATTCGGAGCATTACTATACCTTGAGAAATAGTGCTGTTATTTCATAAATCAAACCAGTAAAAGCTGGTGTTTTCGTTATCACAGATGAGGCATGATAGGCTGTGGTAATATCATTCAAAGTTTAACATTTATTTATATATATATATATATATATATATATATATATAATTATATATATATATATATATATATATACGTATATATTCGCCAGAGAAACCTTACTAAACGACAAAAGCAGCGAGCCAAGCACCGGCACCTCTTTTTCACCGCAATATAGAGTTTTTAAAGAAAGAAATCTCCAGCCCGCTCGTCCCATATGTTCACAAATTTTGAGCCAATGTCTTTCCAAAACACTACCTGTGGACTCCGTCACCATGAGAGTCTCGAACCAAAAACCTTACCTCCAATGCGCGGTTGTTCGCTCGGCAGCAAGTACCGTGATGAAGCCAGCTGTCGAACATAGGGCACAATTGCTGTAGTGACCGTCTGGTCGATTTTTTGAGCATGCTTTGCCACCGCCGTGAATTATCTCCTAGTTTGGTTATTCACCGGAAACATATAGCTCTATTCCTTGCTTCGAAGTTGTTTCAAGCCGATCGTGAGGCACTCAGTAGCGCGTGTTAAACTGCTTACTCAAATGCTCCTACCCCGCCAGTGACACGTGTTTTAGTCAGACGCCTTGCACATACTTATGCATCTCATTGTGCTCTTTACAGCTCACATGTCACAACTCTGTATCAAGTCCTTCGAGTCCCGTTGGCACGCTGCCACGGAAAACCAAGCCCGTCACGTATTCGGCATATCCTAATGAAATAGACTCAAATCTCTAATTTGCTCTGTGACTTGAGACGTCGGCCGCCAACTCTATATATGTATAATAGGTTGGTCTCACGTTCCCACAACCGAAACCTGTTTATGTTTCTCTCCCTCTCTCTCTCTCCCGCTCTCTTCCCACGCGGTGGCCTCGTCTCGGTCGTCCGCCCTAGGGTCCGCCTGTCAGACCGACAGAGCCTTTCGTTCATCGACTCAGTGAGCCCCACGCACCGGGGGAAGCAGCGTAACGAGGGCACGGTCACGATCACGATCATCATTGTGATCAGCAGCAACAACAATAGCAATAGAAGCGTCTGCCGCTTCAACAGGCATATCATCATAACAGTGAAAGAATCGAAGTTGGCCGAAAGGTCATCCCGCCAGGCTCCCTCCAGCATCAGCAAATTGAGCGGCCGTTGACTAACCGAGCAGGATGGGCTCTCGTAGTGCAGCAGTAGCACACCGCTGCAACAAGCAGTGACGCCATTACAGCACAAGCCTAATAATCTTCTTCGTAGGTTCTACATCGCCGTCGAAGCACGAACGTGGCAGTGGTGGACAGCGACGTTTACAGCAGCAGCAGCAGCATCCACCTGCCTATCTCGCTTGCTAGTCTTCGTGCTTGTCTGCGTTTGTTTCTGGCTGTGGGACTACAAACACAGCTTTCCCACGAGTGGCTCGGTCGGCCCCATTCCGAGCCTTCGGGAAGACCGAACCTCGACCGAAGATGTGGAGGAGGTGCGTCATCGCTTAGGTGAAGACAACGACTTTCAATACAATACAACGCTTGGTTTATTAACGGAACTGCAGTCTTATCACAACGCTTAAGTTCTCGTAAAAATAATAGCGAAAAAAAGTGTCGTCTCATGGATTATTTCAAATGCTACCGATTTCTGGAAACGGCAGTATTTACATCAATTGTTTGATTATCATAAAAGTAACAGTATCAAAGGGGCAACGCCCACACAAATTATATTCATTATGGGGAAGCTCACCCACCTTGTCGGCCACCCAGGCCATGCCAACATTTCTTATCAAGTCGACTGGCGCTGATTGGTTGAAGTTTGCTCTCACGAATCTATATATATATATATATATATATATATATATATATATATATATATATATATATATATATATATATATATATATATATATATACATATATATATATATTTGTTAGGGTGAGAGAGGAGAAAGACAAAATACTTATTCGCAATAACAATTCGCAGCAACAACGACAACCTCGTTACTATGTCACCCATTCAAATGTGAATTAGTCGATGAACCCGGGGTAAATATGATACAAAAAAAAGCTACCACGTTGTGCCAATAACACAAACACGCATATTCTGGTCCACTGTACCATCGATGTTCGCCCAATGTTGTGGCCCGTGCGAACAAAGCGAATTATTTATTGAACAAATAATCCAATAACAAGAAACAATCATACAATTGTTGTTATGACAATTATTAATGTGCTGTCCGTGCAATCGGGCTCGCCCACGATCGCACGCCACCTCTATTCCGGCTTGCCAAACAGCGATCTAATATATTTCCATCGATCGAATAATGGTCTACGAGCGTAACTTCTCGTTTGTACCTAGCAGTCTCCGCTTTCTCGTTATCCTCGGCCTTCTCTGCCGACCTGCTTTACCCTCTGCATCGATGGAAATCGATCGAAAAAAAAACGTCTACATCTACTGCCCAGTTGTTGCCAGGCTGATCTCTGTACCGCCGTCGAAAGGCTAAATAGCGGGCGACTATAAGATAAACGATGTTATACCGTCAAGACATAACGCCCTGAGGGTGGATCATAACAGACTCAGAATGCGGCCTCGATAAAAATATGATGATGATAACCGCGACAGAGTGGAAGCGACGGCCTAAGCTGCTTCCACTTAAAGTGCGATCCGTGCTTGCGAAAACTTTTCGTAGACTATTGACACGAGCCTATCCATAACGGCCCAAGTGCTCCCAAAAGTTTAAGTGACTTTGTTGCAAATGTACCTATATTCACAGTATTCGCGGGGGGCCTCTAGTGGGATTATCTAGCAAATACGGTAGCGCTTTTTTTTATTGACAATAGAGTCTAATAATGAAAATAACGGCAGCAAAAACAAAATGTCGTTATAAAATAAACAACAAAGCACTTTGATTGGAAGCTTTGATATTGAAGTGAAACATGAGATATATACATTTATATTGTATATATATATACAATCCAGCATAATATATAACAATAATACAAAACAGATACTTATAAATCGAGTTGCTCCCAAGTTATTTTGGCAAGGTGCTGTGTTCTAAAGTTCTGTCAGTATTCTTGTGTGCTAGCATCGGTTTTACTTCTCTTCATTCATATTCGAATGCAGTTTTCTAACAGTGCATCATAAGAAAGCTGTGATGAACAGGTTTCAAGCCAACCGGGTGCGTTTCCAACACGTTGTCATGCCTTTGATCAAATCCCAGAAAATAAACGTGCAGTCCTATATAAGTACGGCATCGTTAAATGCGTGGCCCGATTCAGGTGTCGAAACGCGACCATGTCTTGTTGACCACCCTGCTTTGAATCGCAATTGGACATACGCCTCTTTTCATCAGTCAACCAATACTTTATATTATGGGATCACCAAGCTATAATTGGAGTTTACATCCGCACGTATGCCATTCAATGCGCATCGAATGTGTAGGCAGCCCTAGCAAGATAAGTAATTACCTCCAATAGAGTCCTATTCCTCTCTCCAAGGACTCACAGTTACGTTCTTCATCCTGTCCCAAATGTATCTGACGGGATCCTTCCAGGTGCTCCTTCCCGTCACCGACACCTTTGATACGTCGTGTTGTATTGCTGTTATTCGATGTTGTTGCTGCTGTTGCCGCACCCATTGCTGTTGTTGTTGTTATTACTGTGCGAGCTCCGCCTTTGTCGTTGTCGTTTAGTTGGACCGTACTGCCGTTCATGTTTATATTTGTCGTAAAGTTTCGCCAACGCTCGGCCCTCTCGTCCTGTTTCTCTGCTGCTTACGTCTGCGCTAACGGCAGCTTCCGGTGGCGACGCTGCCGTCGATCCCTCGCAGACAGGCTGGTCTATCCTTTACAGCCTCCTAAACGATTCGTGCCTCCTCGACTACAAGGGCTAGAGAGGTGTGTGTGTGTGTAGGTGCGCGTTTATCGTAGGTGTTCCGTGCGGTTCATACAGTGCGAGCAGGACATCCATGAAAGGGCTGACTGGCTGAGGGGCTGAAGCTTGAGAGAACGTGGGGACCCAGGTAGCAGTAGCTATTGGCGCGATTCAAAGCAGGGGCAATAGGGATGGGCCTTGCTGTCCCACTACGGCCATCCCTGGTGCGCTCGCGAGCCAACGGACGCGCGCCCTCAACCCTCAAGCGTCCAGTATCCTGTAGGTCTTACCTCCCACTCGGCTTATTTCCCTACTTGTTGTTGTTGCTGCTGCTGCTGCTGCTGCTGCTGCTGCTGCTGCTGCTGCTGCTGCTATTCGTGAATAGAAGCTCAACTAGCTACAAAGCAACATCTGCCCGCGAGGGAGGACAACGACGGGGTCAAAAAAGCTACAAGAGCGGCCCCCTCCCCCACTAGGGCCACGTTTCCCAGACGACACGATAGCAGATAGCCAGATAGCCCCTCTGCTCTGTGGGCACGATACCAGCACGGCCAGGACACCGCCACCGTTTCTAGCGCCACAACAGCGACACGCCGCCCTACGACACTGGAACAGCGACAGCCGAGGCAAAAGGACGAAGCAACTGCAGCAACCATCGCTGCGGCTGCGGCCGTGGTCCGCCGCCGAGGCAACAGAAGCAGCAATATCGCCGAGAGATAGCGGACGAAATGGCCGGCTACGGGATACGGCGGCTGGAGCATTGCTATCGGCCGAGCTGGATCTAACAAAGGCCGTCCCAGGGGAGAGCGGGAGGGGACGCGTTAGAGTCTAGTCTCCTTCTTCTTTGATACGACAGTATCTAAATAGGCGGGGAACCTTCACGCATGAAGCGAACACGGGACACTTGGGGGAAGGACTTCGAAAAACACGGCAGAACAACGACGTCGATGGCAAGAGGTGAGAATGCTTGTGAATCGCATTGCGTACGGAGGTAGCTGCGACCGCCAATCCAGTTCGTCTATCGTAGCTGTCTGTTCCTAGCTTCATGTCCTTGCTCGCGTTCGTGGTGAACGAGGCTGTGCCAGTGTGTCTGGATAACTGGAAGCAAACAATGGGTGCAATTGTCCGGGCAATGTGGTTTCGAAATGGCGTTGGGCCAACAAAGCCAAGTGCTTGTTTACTGAGGTCGACAGGTACGGAACCAGGACCATCTACATGTATTAACACAAGCTCGTGTCCTTTCCACAGTTAAAATATGTAGAAGACCGTTCTTTTAACTAGGTTCACACGGGACAACTTATTATAAGTAACTGTATGATTACATTTTATCTTATTATTACATTAACTGTAACTTATTATTACATTTTAGATAAACAGTTGTTGAACGCAACGGCTTGGTTAAAATTCATAAACATATAAATATACATATATTCACTTGTTAAGTAGACGCACTTACAACCATTAGTATTTCTCCCTTAATCCCCTCACCTATGATTAATGCATCTGCACAGCCTCGGTGGCGCGACGTACCTTATTTGGGGTATTAGTTGCGCCCAGGACAACTTGAATTGAGATAAAACAAATGGCATATGTAGAGGTGTCGAAAGGGGACTAGAACAGGGGCTGAGAAGAACGACCATTCCCATATTATCACTGGTATAGTATGCTCTCGTCCCTATGTTAGTGTCTCAATCCTAGACTCAGGTACACAATTCTAGGGTAAGGAGCCATTCCGCGATTGAAGTAGTACCGGCACAGACCAGGAAGACAAGATGAGCTTTTTTTGTCTTTAGTGGGTATAGTGGGGCACATATTATAGTGAAGCTTGGTGTGCATAACGCATGTCTGCTCGTCTAACGAAAATCCCGCCGCGTATGGGTAGGCTTCTCTTGAACGTCGTCGTCGTCGTCATAGTCGAAAATCAGTAGCCTAATCTGCATATGGGTGTCTAAAATGCTATGTATACCGCGCACAACACTGTCTGAGCTGAAGAACATGCGCGGAAATCTATTTTGAGCAGACGATTTACCCATTGTCGACTACTCGTTGTCCGGAGCCCTACCGCGTCGTTGATATGCTGCTGGAAGAACGCGTTATAGGATAGAGAAAACCACAAGAGACCAATGATGTTTTTAAGGTATCGGCACGAATATGTTGACCTAGCTAGCTCACGAAAGAGATCGGACACGTGGGCCTTTGCTAAAAGAGTGACGTAAAGTGGCTCCCATAAGCTTTACTGAGGGGGCGGGCTCAATCAGGCGATCGTCGAGTGCCAGCAGCCGTAGCGATCCCGCACCTCGCGACAAGCGACGAACTAAATGGGCGATTAACTTAAGGCGGACGCTCTTCTCCATTGTCTAATGCTAGTCGGGACTAACAGAAAATAACTAACTGAAAATAGAAGGGGCATGTTAATCAGAAATATTGATATTATTCATCGATTCACTAGAATGTCAATTCACTATATACACGTGTAATTAATGAATGACAATGGGCTTAAGCTCTCTTATATGTCATCACGCAGCGGGTCATTTTTTCATTTTTTTCTCGCCAACAACATTTTCGATTATTTGGAGGAAATATCGTCCAGCTCGCCTTGAGCGCTTGTTGGGTCGGATCCTTTGCGAGAGCTTGAGCAGAAGATACATCGGTCACGTCCGCCAAAGGTGCTAAGCTCTCAAAAGCCAATGGCATAATTGTAAATTCGGTCTCAAGGCCAACGTGCTTAGTCCCCCAACGGATATCCGCTGGCAAGGAGGCATCTCCTCCCTTGACGAGCCCTTCTTTGCACGTAAGTCACCGCTGGCGTGTGTTCAACGGTTGACATCGCACACGATATTCTTCCTGTGTGCATATGGTATAAGGATAACATCGTTACGTCGCTTGGCCGTCACCGAGTGATAGATGAGCTGGTTCGCACATGTTTTGCACGCCAGCAACCCTCAATCCATTAGAGATTTCCTCGTTAAGCATAGGTGCGATTCGGTAATCTGGCTATAGACAAGACCCTGTAGGCCAGATGAGTCTATATGGAAAGCCAGCTGAGGGTCACCTAAGGAAAGAAAGAGATGAGCTTGTCTGACCATTGCACTCATTCCGGATGCAACAATGTATGTCACATAAGGTGCCAGGTTCAAGCTTAAGGAAACATAAATTCGAAACTGGAGCTCATCGAGAAGTTGGCCTACCGATGGGCAGCGAGGTTGTGCGGTTTGTAGAATATACGAGCGGCCTCTTCGACATATTCGGCTGTTGAAGCATCAAGTTCTTGGATCCTGGTTGAGCAAGCGAAGCGATCGACAGTGTGCCGCAAACACCAGTCGGCGTCTAAAGGACTTGGGTACAGTTGGTGGAATCTATTTTGGATATCACGGAGGAGTTCAGCATTCGTGAAGACGTTTTGGCAAAAGACGACGAACAAGCCCACTTAAGCTCTGCTATGGAGGTCGCTGCAAGGATAGAGTGACGCAATAATTGGCTTGTTGCGGGTACATTCTGAAAGCACAATCGCACATTGCTATTGCCTTCTGCAATTTATACCCTATAAGATATTTCAGTCCTTCGCTGAGAAAAGGCAACCCCAGCAGTCGCAGGGCGGGTATGTCTACCCAAAGCGTATCTGGTAAGAGAGCTTGAATTACGACAACTCTACAACCTTCGTAAGGCTGGTTACCATGAGTTCACCCTGCGTGGACTGCAGCAATCTTCTTTGATTCCGCAACCCATTCGAGACTCTTCATAGGTCCTGTAAAAGGTCTCTGTTTCTCTTTGCAAGGTCACCTTGGTTGCAAAACGTCGTAGAATTCGTTTGCAGACTATGGGTCGAATGTCGCAATCAGGTTTGATTCCTTAGTGGAGTACAAAAGAACACTGTACAAGAGTTTCTCGACGTACCTGGGCAGTTGCACATTTATCACAGATTTACAAAAACGAGTCGGAGACCTATGCAATGGTGTTTCCTGGCCTTGCACATTGCTCAAAGTATCACGTAGATTGCGTCGGAGCCCACCAAGGGCCCCGGCTGACGAAAGCGGACACGCCCTTTTTTCTACTCCTGACTGACTCTTGGTCAAATTTCTCTTAAGTTGACTCCTCCCGGGTTTTCAGCCACTTGGCTGTGCAAAAGGGTTCGTCCAGGAGGGGACTCATATCTGCATGAGCCCGCTTCTATAACTGCCACCGCTTTCGAATAAATGTATAACTTTCAGTTGCATTATGCATTTCACATTTCATTCACCGGTTATTGGCTTTAATCCATCTCCATGAGGGTTTTGTTGTTTCGCATGCGTGAGAGCTATACTCTTGGCTACGTGATTACGGTCATGTCCTACTACCACACGTGTTCTTTGTTATGGTTTCGGTCACCGGCACTAACAATGCCAGGTTTGTTGTTTTTGCTTAAGGGTCAATATCCTTTAGCATCACGGTTACGGTTCGCTGCCACTGCTGTACCACATGGGATATGATACCAACGAAAGACTTATAGCTTGAACCCTTCGACCCTCGTCAAGTATAGAGCCCACGTCAGTAATTGACTCATGCAAGATACTATAAATGTCACCGGCTGAGCCATCCCGAAAATGCGACGTTGACTCGTTGGAGGATTTGTTTTTAGTACAGTCAAATGTTTTTCTAGTTATCATTAGCATTTCAGATAGAGATCCTGGGAGAATCGCTACTCAGTCGCTAGCATTAGCACAGCTCACTCTGAATCTATAATAGATGCAGCGAGGCAAACAATTGGCTCAAGCTCAGGCAAGCTGTGTCCGACGTTTGAAGTTGAATCTTCACGAGTTGTGTTATAAGCACGAGTTTACTTGACTGAACCACACACACACATATATATATATATATATATATATATAAGTAAACTTTTATACTCGCCGTCTACAACAACCTAAAGCGTGGGTGGCCTAGTGGCCTAAAGCAGGCTTCTCCTCGAAGTAGGATCCGGAGGTGTTTCCGACGCCTGTCACATACGTAGGCGAACAGCAAACTGTATTTCACTCTCCACCTCATCCGGCTACGGACAAAAGTAACAAGCTGGACAGACGGCCAGATCGTCATCGACAAGAATATCTATTTCGTTCGTGCGTCCGTTCGTAAATATTATATATATGTATGAATGTATGTCCGTCCGAGTGAGCGATCTCGGTACATGGACAGAGCAGCCCGGCCGAGTGGCCGTGCAAAAGGCTGAGGCACTGGAAGGCGTGGTGGCGAGTAGCAGCCTTCAACGGCTGCTCGTTTCTTCTTCTCATTCTGCTAGAGGCTCGCCCAGTTAGGTCCGCTGGGGGGGCCTGGGAAGATTAATGAAGCACTCAGCAGCCTTGAGCGGACTGGACTACCGCAGCGGGCTCCGTGGTGGTGTAGCCTCGTGGCATCTATCAACACACCGTCCTATCCACGGCCGTCCCCCACAGGCGGGTGATTACGTTAATCGAGTTGCCAGATTTCAAATTGGCCCGCGCTCGTCTGCGGCAAGAGAGGCGTTTGATGAGGTTCGTTTTTCTTAGGGATGTCGAAGAATACACTGAACATTGGCTGTGATGTGATGTCTTATCATTACAAAAAAAGCATACACTAATCAAGATTGACCGGAGTTGGATGCGTCCTGGAGCTGAATGCGGGATAGCGACATATACGTGTAAGTGAGTATCCTTCGCCACACTATCGTGCTAGAAGAAGTTGGCTCTGATACGAAATATTCAAGTGATGATTTCTAGGGGGAAACACTCGAGGTGTCTCATTTCGAATTAGGACTAGCGTTGTTTGCCTTGCTCTCTCTCTCTCTCTCTTTGTCCCCTGGATGGTCTAGTGGTGAGCGTCTTAGACTACTAGACCGGAGGGACATGTGTGTGTTGGGTTCAAATCCTGTCAGACACGGAGAATCTTTGGAGTTCTTTATCATCTTTCTTTATCTGAGGATTCTTGTCAGGTACGAGTAAGGCAGAGAATAAGCAAAGGTGGCCCCGACAGGTCCTCATAGTAATACCTAAAAGGTTAAGAGCTAAGGCCTGTCAGATAGGGGAGGGTCAGCTCGAAAAACAGTTTTCTCTCTCTCTCTCTCTCTGTCTTGGTCTCTGTCGTTGATTTTCCTGACCAAGATGCCACTAGCCAGTGATGGACTTGCTCTGCTCTTGTCTAATGGGGGAAGGATTCCTAATTTAGAAGAATATTCTTGACCGAGACACGGCGGTTTCTCAAACATTACAAGCAACGAGAGAAATACATTAAGCCAATGCAGATTAGGCAATCGTGCTCAGCGTGCTTCGTACTGACATATCCTTACATAAAGTACAACTTAGTTTAGAGATCCCTTGCAGACATTTTTTTTGTATCATTTTATAGGCCAAGCTGGCAGGCTAAGCATGCAGCCCGATTAAATATTCTGCGAACGAACCGTTGCTTTGAAATCACATTTAGGCGCACTCTAAATCACATACACGCTACTACTCTATCGATTGCATAATTGAAACCTCGAGACGCGACATTGTGTGGCAATCGACCGAAGTTACTTTCAAGTTGCAATCTGCATCCCGTGATTTATTGGATTTCAACAAGGCTTTTACAGACTTCTTCTGGTTTACCTCGGAGGAACTCCATACAGCGCACGATTTGCAACGTAGACGGACGATAAGAGATATCGAAACAGCAAGATCTCAAGCATGCGCCGTGAAACACGGATAATTCTAAACCGCGTATGCCCTATTTTGAAGGTTGTACAGTTCACGAAGGCAGCTTAGGTGAAACGATTCGGTTCGAAGGCAATATGGATTTAATGACCATATTTAGAAGCAGACAAGGTTCCGTGTAACCTATATGATATCCGAAGAACAGCATGATGAAATTGAGCAGCTGAACGCACATGTCGAAATAAGCAATGATTGTAGATGTTGGCTGGATATGCGCAGGATGTATATCGTCGTATACATTACGTAGACTGTAGCAGTATGTGGTGAAATGTAGTTAGAGTTGATCGAGTTGCCAGTACATTAGTCGCTGTACGAGACGGTATTAATTATACGAGAGGTAGCGAATATTGGCGGGGTATCTCTATATAGTTGTATGGATATCATTCATTACGAATTTGATGGTTATTGAACGACTATTAAGAGACATGCAATGATAAATACTATTTATAAAGTAGAAGAGACATTGGCGTTGTCATTCTAGCTGTCAATGCTGCCTATATGGGGCGCATTAGATTTATGATAGTATATCAAGCGAATCGATAGCGATAAACGGAGAGAGATTAGAGGGATGTGTTTGAATATAATGTGTTTGTAAAATTTAGACTAGTCATTCTCATTATAATCTCGTCAAGATGTATATATTGTAGTAACTTAAAACATTAATTACCCTTACTATGCTTCGTTCTATCCACCGACCAGCCTGGACAATTTTGCCCGTTTCGACAATGTGCTAACTGCAATTCTCTCACGCACGCCGTAAACGAACTTTGTTACAATGGTTGGTGCGCTTTGTTGAGCAGGGGCCACATCATGGTATCAACATGAAAAGTACAATCGCTGTAGGTGTTTAAACTTCTAATGGCTTGTTTTAATGTTGTTTTCTCATTTTACCGCAGGGACCTTTAACCCAGTTAACGAGTGTTTTCAATTCGAGAAAAAGGTGCGTTAGTAATTATTCCCTTTGGTGCTCATTAAACACTAGCTAATTAATGGCGAGTTCTTATGAATGCATACGATTAACACATGCAACGAGCATTGTAAACGTTTCTCATATGAAAATTGGCTTCGTCCTGTCAATGATGATGCCTGATAAAAATGGATCAAATATTTATTTTGTGCCAAAATGAGTGGAATTAGAAAGCTCCTTTATTTACTCAAGCGGGTCGTGTATATCACAGCCTGACGCACAGAATACACATAAACCTATACTCGGCTTAATTGTGCCGCCATCCAATATATTGACGGTGCGCAGTGGACCCAGTAGGTGATTGGTTAAGTTTCGAAACTGAGCCAATTTACAGCAAGTAACTCGACGTTGGCATTGCTGCGCGGAACGATACGCTCACCCGTAGTTGTTGACACGAGCTACAGTGTTACTATAGTGTTGCTGTAGGAGGCCGATGTAATGCCGACGATACACGATATAGGTTGGTTCATATCTGTTTGCCAAAATGGCTCGATAGTATCAAGTTGTGGAGCTGCTTTAGCAGTGTTTCACCAAATGAATTGTAGCCCATTTTTGCCAAAGTAAATAGTGAATCATCCCGCCGTATTCGTGCGTCCATAGCAAACATATTTAAGATCTTTTGGGGAGAGGGCTTTGTTGAGGTTGTACGAGGGAGCCTACCGTTAGAAGAAGATATCCGTTTCCAGTTGAGGAAAATTAATATCCGTAGTTAAAGTAATCGCTACTCTTTACTGCTGTATGGCCGCGTTTTCCTAACTGATTTTGTACCGTATAAGAATATCAGATGTGAGTTCGCCTCGTTCCACCCACACTCTCCTTCCTTTTGTATAGGTGAACGACTCATTCGGTTATTGGTTACTCAGACCAGCATTGAAAGCCCAAACGGTTGCCTTTATTTCAATTCTCACAAAGGCGCTGCGTGGTCGTTCGCGCCATAGGGGTTATACTTGCACGTGTACGCTTGTAGCTACGTAGCCCTTCGCAGTTCCGCGGGTATTTTCCGTACGCGATATTTGTACCTTCTCGAAAGCACCGACAGAAAGCCCTGTCAGACTGGAGATGGCCGACGCTGAAGGTCGTCCGGAGCTAATCAGCTGTGGCAGCTACCGCAACAAGTTTTCATATTAGCCCCTCCGCGAATCTCTCTCGCTTGCTCCCTCGCCACTAAGCGTTACTGCCTGCGACCGCTGGAAGCTTCGAATAGATCCTCTATTTTCCTTTTCTGGCCAGCCACACTACATGATGTTAATATACGTGTGCAGCCCACGAAGGTTGGCCCGTTTTGTGGCCCAGGTAGCGACGCCAGCAGCAGCCTGACTGAAACACCATCGCCACCTTCTCCGATGTTGGGGGCAGCACTAGGTAGTCTTATTGGCTCGTATGGCCGGCACACGTTGGCGGGACACCCGCGCAGCTATGTAACTGCCACAGCTAGATATATGTGTAGGCTAAGGCTACGAAATATATAACTGGGCTGCGTTCTCACTTCTCTTCCTGTAGACCAATATGTTCATGTCCCATGTACGCAGATGGCGTAGTCGTCTTTCCCTTCTCGCAGGGAAGACGGCACGACGCAAGTGAGATGTGTGCGCGTGTGGCTGTGTCACTGTGCAGATACTTTTGAGCATTCGTCATCAGTTGGGATGAACTCTGCGAGTTCAATCTCTCGTACAACTTACATGAGCTGGCGTTCGAACGTAACTTCGAGCGACGTTTACCGATAGGTCGAAATCGCCTTATGTAAACAGAAAGCCCTTGTGATTTGTATCTAGTGTTTAGATGTTAGCCGTTATAATTAGGCGTGGGTGAAAGTAATGTTTGAACTGCAGCTGATGAATAATAATGGATATTGCAAAGCAACATGCCATGATTAGTCTATCTTGCTTCCTTGTTAGGTTACTGTCGGTGGTGACCTGACCTGGGCGGTTAAGGCTCATCTCTTTGAGTGCGGTTGGCAAAGAAACCGCGAACATCAAAACTGATTGTGATCGCCGTTCCAATCCCAGAAATCAGTGTTTGCTGGTAATTAACATTGTCCTGCTGTCACATGGGTCTGTTGGAAAAAAAACCCATGGTCGACATGAAGCAAAGGTACACAACGGCCCCCGAACAGACAACAGAGGGTCTGTTAATAAGATGTAAGGAAATATCATCAGAGGTTACCAGACGATAAACAACTCATTCTTAGAATTTCATTTTCCAACACACGTACTCAATAATAATTCATATGAGACGTAAACAACGGAGGTGTGAATCACCTGGACATAGAGGTACAAGTAATCACAGTTCCCGAATTCTCCGAAGTTTGATGGGAATGAGCACAAACCGAAGGTTGAGCAGTGTGCTGGAGTTACACGCCGGGATATTTTGACTTTATCTCTATATTTCGTTTTGTTTTCTTGATAGAGGTTATGGCGAAACTGCATTATGCAGATCAGAATTCATGGCCAAGGTGTTCGTCTCGTACTGTGGGAATTCTTATCGACTTTCTACAACCCTGCACATCCTGACAACCCTGGCTATGTTTCGTGCTCGAATATGGCCAATATCTGCCTTGACAGTTTTGAACTGACCAAACGTTTTAGGCGCATGGCGTTGCCCACCACTCCGCGGCAAATACTCAGGATGCTCAGGATTTCATTGCTACCAGTGTTGATGCTTCTATCAGAATCACATGTTATAGTTACCTTTACTTTTACCTAAGTCAAGTAAATTTTCTGGGCTGACGTTCAGCCAAGATTTAACGTCCACAGTACAACTGCTTTCGGCCTTACATAGCTGCCTCGTTTAGAACCGATAAAATGCATATTTTGTTGCTCGTTGTCTGCGATTAATGTAGACTTGGCTCTCGGCAGTGGCTCTATTTGCGGGTGTAGTTGGCACCTTCGGCAGAATCCGATCGGATATGTTTAGGGTGAACTGTCCATTTTTTTCCAAATGGGGTTTACATTAGTAAAATTACAACTCTGTACCACCTATATCATCTATCACATATAAGAGAACTTAAGCATTGTATGCAGTTCCTTTAATAAATCAATAAAAAAGATTTACCTTATTGCACAACGGGGAACGTTGTCGGTGAATTTTTGTTAGTGCAGGACAGGTCAGAGAGTTAAAAGTTGGCTGTGAGTTAGCCCGGAAAATGTATTTGTTTGATTAGATCTATCAAGGTATCAAGCCTCGTGGCATGGTGCATTCGTGTCCGTCTTCCACGGATGCACCATGCCACGAGACCCGTGCACCCACGTGTCTCCTCCGAAGGCACGGATGCACCATGCCTTCGGAGGAGACACGTGGGTGCACGGGTTCGACGCATACAGGAGCTTCAAATGGAAACGCTCTCTGAAGGATGGGAACGCTCTCTAAATCCAACAGTATCCAAGGGACAATTTTTCTACAACTAATTCACACGTGGTCGCTACAAGTTGCCTGACGCTGAGAACTGGATGCTTAAGTCCTTAACGACAATAATTTTAACTAACTAAGCTGCTCATCACAGTGCCTGGTGATGTAACCTGTTGTTGCAGATCCGGTTTTCGAGAAGACTTTTATGTTGAAACACCGTGCAGGGGAATAGTCAGAAATCCGCTTCATCGATTCGGTCATCAAACGGACTTCCGATAATCATAGAACAGGGAGAACGATCTGTGGTACATGGCCTCAAACGCCTTGACATTCGTATATGAAAAACGTATATAGCATCGATTTTAAGTTTTTGGATTTCTGTTGTACGCACAGCATTATATATCATCATTCATATCTTCGAGGAGATGCACCCAGTCGATCATTGCATGCTATTATACATTTGACCGATTCGTCGATGTTTATTGACCTACTTGGTTTATACAACACCAGGAATGTATTCGTTGGCATACGCCAAGCTCACTCCCAATTGATTTACTTACCTGGGTATGTGCAAGCCACCCTTTTCATTTTTAGTAACTGAACTGTAGTAATTTTAGGTTAATGGGTTTATCGATATTCAACATGGGTGTGTGTACTCATACAGTTATTTGCAGAATTGCAGCCTCACCACTTCAGTTCAGATCTATTATATGTAGCTTGAGTTCAGCTGAGTTAAGCCTCTGGGTAAACAGCTTACTGGGACAAACACAGGCTCATACGGGCGCATAAGTGTGCCCCTCCGAGAGTTTTGCAAAGCATTAGCTGCGCCAAGTTGTCCGCTGCAGCAGAAGTGGGCCTTGCTTAAGCTGAGGCAAAGCCAGATTGGTGCGAGGCTTTTTTTGGTGGCTGACTTTGCATCGTGTGTCGTTACTCTGTAGGCACTTGGCCTTGTTGTTCAGGGTCATTACAAGCGGACGTTTGCTGAGTCTGGACTGCTGGTGAGTTTCATCCTGGCCAGCTAAGTCTCGGCCTCGCCCCTCAGCCGCGCTTCTATTCGTTGCGTAGTAGTAACAGTCAGCGAGGGTACCTTGTCTTTGCTCTTCCTGGTCATTGACCGGACGTTACCAGTCAACGTCCTGGACGTCCCGATCCGTCGAGTATGTTCCTGTCCTCGAGGGCGAGGGAGAGAGACCGGAGCAGCGACTCGCTGAAATCCACATAGGCAAGAAGAGCTTGTCGCATACACAATCACTTCCGGTGACTTCCAGCGTTGACCCTCTATCACCAGCACGACAAGCGGTGTTTATATGCGACAATCATGGAACGGACACCGGGAAGCAAACTGAACCAACTCACCCGATGTCGAGTGGAAGGAACTCCGCTGAAACCGGAAATCGCTCTCGCGTTTAAGGATCCGGTGCTGCTGCTGCTGCAGCAGTATTCGCTGACGATCACGATAGCTAGCCGTCTGTAGCCAGCTGCGAGCTGCTCGAGCGGTCACCACAAGACGGCGATGTAGGCGATGGCGCCGGCGGCATGCCGGCGTATCGCGTACGTACGCCCCCTCGTACTATACGCGCTGGTCACACTGTATATAGATTGGCACTCCTCATAAAGGAAATGCCTTGAAATAGTACAAGTTGCTTGGCTTGCTGGCTGGCCGTCCGCCGAAGTCGGGCAGGCAAAGTGGCGGTAATCATCCATACTGTACAACTCTATCTTTAGTATTCTCCTCTCCGTTGTGCTCTCATTAGGTAGTAGCTGGCTGTCGTTCGTCGCCAAATGTGGCAGTTGTGGTCCTTTCATCATTCGTAAATGGTGCGCAACAAGAATGGAGCGCACGCTAGCGTCTCACCATGTGGAGTTGTTTGCGCGTGAAAGGGTAAACAGTAAAAGGGTGCTTACAGTCGGTTCTTGGAATAAGAGCCCAGTGACGATACGGTCGAGGTGGGCCCTTGTATGCTGGTGACAGGCAAAAGTTTCAACCATACATGAAAGTCGAGATGAACCTAACAAAAAAATGGGAGACACTATAATTAAAGGACTTTATTAAACATCATACCATAAGTTTGCGGGCTTTAGGTTCAGAGGCGACCATAGAGAGCTGCGACCTCACGATACTCTCCAAAGCAGATAGCCCATAAGGCTATAACTGAATATGTGGGACGCGCAATTAGCCAGTATAAAAGCGAGTACGCGATAAGCTTCTTTGCTATAAGATGAAGTAAAAATACCTAATCTTCTAAGGGCAGAATACAGGCTCTTCTTGGACACACCACTTCTGCGGTGGTGCTCTTTGCCGTTTCTTCTGCAGCGGATTTCCGCGGGCGAATTTTGTCGTCCGCTATTATGCAACCAGTTTCTACAATTTCTTTTATTTTCACTCTTGTCTCCCACCCCGTTCTACTCATCTGCCCTCTTCGAGAATCCCAGTCATGTGGGTGTCTCCGCGTAAGAAGATACAACGCACATACCCACAGCATGGCAATCACAAAAAAAAGTCGTCCGAATACTGAGTGCACCGAGTCAAGCTCGAGGTCTTTGCTCCCACTACCGCTGTCCGTTTTCACCATTCGCAGCCGACATACCGACAACTATATTACTACCGCGTTTACAACAGGGAACAACAAGCGAGCCAACGAGGAAGTGCATGGACGACGATCGCCCCCTTTCGGTAGACAAACAAACTGTTTCAGCCGGGAACAGCGTCTAGCCCCCAGTCGATGGACTGAATGTGCCTGGATGCACCAAATCCGGCAAAAGGGCAAGAGTAGGCAACGCGACAGAATGCAGATGGGGCCCAATACATTTTATATTGCCGCCTTGTCGTAGTTGTACCATAGCACTCATGCTGCTGCGGCTTCTGCTGTTGGTGTTGTCGTTACGGCAGCGTGTTGTGCTGCAACGAGGGGATCCTTCGCTTCCGTCTTCAACCAGCGGCAGGATCAGTAAGGGCAACTATACGATGCGTTCTACAAATATATTCTCGATATGTGAATGTGTGGCCTGCAAGCAAGGCAGAACATCTACTGTGTTGTCGCTATTTGGCCGAAGAACTGTGGGACCTGACTTATATGCCGTAGCATAGGGCACTAGCGTAGAAATGACATCAAAACCACACCAGATGGTTTCGGTACACCGAAGATTCAGATCGAGAAATCGAGATTGAACACGAACTGCTTGATTGAACGCTCTGAGTGTCCGGGGCCAGATGGACCTGCAACGTGCCGTTGTTAGAAGATGAGCCTACTAAATGAGTGCAGTGCGTACAAGCAAGGAAACAGTGGTAAAAACGCTGATGGCCGGGGGAAGCGCGGCTATCTCAAGATGGACGTCGGATTTTTATGGCACCATTATTCCTATTGTGTACTGAGCTGCCTTCTCTGTGGGAAATGATTGTCGTGTGATAGACTATTTGGGATATCAATGAGACACAAAACTGTGATATTTCTTTTATCTATTATACTCTATGTAACACTGTGGCGCTGAATGAATGTCACTATCACGAGGTGATATGTACGAACGAAGATTCCTTTTTACCAGATTTCCTTTTTCTAGAGAATTAATCTTAGCATTAATCGAGTGCATGTGTTGTATGTGTAAGTTCTTTGTTCAATGAAATTCGAACAGTCCCAACCCAATAGGGCTTGCCGGTGATATATGTCCTCGTGGTATGTCCGGTCCAAGCAAGAGCTTGTGCAGCGGGTCCCATCTTCGTCTCTATCACCACCCGCCCCATCCACATTTGCAAGCCGAATTGTGAATGCGCGCACGTCGAACACACTCTTCGCTTGTGAAGTGCCTCCACGACGCTTCTCAAACACGGGAAACAGAGCTATAAAACCATGCCTCGGGAAGGCTCACCGAACACGGACAACGTTCGACAGCCGGAGGGCCTTTCCTACACGAATGGGGATTTTGCGGGCAAGACCTTGCGGTGGTCGCCGCTTCGCGTCGTTGGCGTCCGCGGCAGCAGTCCAACAAGATCAAAAAACGACGTTCAGCGATTGAGTGCCTTCTCTCCCTTGACGCTGAGAATGTCCCCACGGAGCGTTGCGCATGCTCATCCTACCATAGGCTACTCCATGCGCAGCCATAAGCAGATGCACGGAAAGACAACGACCACGCACGTGCACGCTTAAAGCTGAACAACGAGTGTCGCTATCGACTTTGGAGATATTCCGTGAGAAAAGGTTTAACTGAGTTGCCATTACGTTGGTATGATGTGGTGACAACGGCGGTACGTCAACGCGTTGTGACAGTTGGATCATTAAAGCACATTGACCTCCCATTGTCCTGCCTTGAGGCTAACGCCGGAGGAGGTCAACCGCGCTCGGCTTGTAACGAAATCAGATCTGACGTGACTGAATGCTGCAAAGTGGGGAGGTGAGCGTAATACAAGTGGAAGCTCACGCAGTCACTGTTACCCTGTGCACTTGGTATGTGGCTGCGTTTACCGTTGGGAGATGGCGGCCCTTTTTGAATGCGTTTATTCCTATTGACAGCTTATTTATCGTTCTTCAAGCTTTCGTATCGCCCCGTGTCCTGGGCATGACATTATCCATGATTGGCCGAAATAAATAAACCGTATAGTCCGATTTGTCTGGTCATCTTCGATTGTTTTGTATATGCACCAGGGACTTCATTGCTCTGGTCTGAGACCACGCAATCTTTTCATTTTCAATTAATTTAGGTTTTACTTACTTGTACATCCTTCCCAGCGTAATTGAGCTTTGCAGGATGTAAGTATTTCTGCGGGATGTATCGCGTGGATGGGGATTAGCGTAACGTTAGTATTGAGGAAATAAAGTGAAACCCAACTGGTTGGGGCCATTCATAATTGGGCTGCGTATCATGGGATTCTAAGATCAACTTTGACTCTGTCTACCTGATCTTTCGAAATCCTGTCACAAACCACTGATATATTATACGTATATATATATATATATATATATAATAGATAAGCTTTTGAATTGGAACGTTGATACTAACTAGGGTTCGTCGGATCTGCAGTTTTCTCGAAGATAGGACTTGTTGTGTTAAACTTCACAAAGCATACTGCTCATATAAACCATCTCTGTCGGGAGTCCCCCGGAGTGCCTGTGTTGAACCCCTATTGTTTTATTTTGACTTGATTTGAACAATGATCTTGCGGACTACATGACCGATAAGTTCTATGAGGACTATTGGAAGCTGAACGTTCTGCTAATTTTTTTTTGATACGATTTTCGATGTTTCATTGTCCAAAACGCTGATTGTCTATGCTGCTCTCTATAAGAGTTCAGTCATACCTAAGTATTAGGTTGTCTAGAAATGTGTGTCGATATTTCTACCTATACATTGCACCGTGAACGATAGAACAATTTCGCCTATCTTAATCTCATCGAACTAGTTCCTATAGCGTGCGACGGCCTTGTTCCAACGTTCTACCAGCTTCGTTACGTCAGATTTATAGAGTTCATCCTTCTTCGAGGAAGAAACGAAATGACCTCGTTTCCGACCTCACCCAAAGTTGAATTTTTTCTAACAAAACAGTTCATTATCCACATGAACAAATGGTAGTCAGATGCTGCACGGCCGGGGGTATACGGAAGGTGCTTAAGGAGTGCTCAACCCAAGTCACGAGCTGGTCGAACGCACATGAGAGAGTGGCGAAATACCCCGCTGACGAGTTGTGGACGTGTTTTGACCTGATTTTTTAACAAAACCGTGTGGGCGTTCCCTCCCTGTTTCAGAAGCTAAAACTGTATGGATCATCGAATATCAAAGCAACAACATAGCAAAAACCCACGAAGCCTAGCTACAGAGTTTATTTTTTTTTCTCTTAGCCAGTGTAACTCCGAACGAACGGTTCCTATGTCAACCACAAGTTCTGCGAGCTCTCGAGTGGTAATCGTCGCCTTGAATTTCGTCTCGAAGGGTGCTGTCGTCGATCAGAGAAGACCTTCCAGACCCTGGTTGAAATCTTCCTATGAAATTTCTGGACCTACCTTTCGCATGTGCGTTGGCTCAACGCATCCTCGCCATATATGAGGGTGGCACTGCGAATCGTTATCGCGGCAGTGTTACCTTTTTGGAACTCATGCAACAAAATCGAAACGGAATGTCAGAACAGCCTACAGCATGTAATGCTTTAACGTGGATGATCATGTTGGCAAGGTCACATAAGGGTTCTGGGATTACAAGCTGATTCGTACTTCTCGGACCGTGTGGTACCCATGAAAATTAGACGGTGCTGATGAAGCCTTCAGTGTTCTAACTTAATAATATGACTAAAGAGAAAATCCAGTGATATTTTATGATTTATGCAAGTTTCCGTTAGATATAAGCAAGCAATAAGTAGACCTCGCTGGTTCCAAATACATCATGGTGCTATATATACAGAATATTTTAAAAAATGTTGTTCTACTGTGGAAGATATAGCAAGGCAATAATTGACTGTGAAACCCTGGACAGAACCCTGGAGCACTATTTTATTTCTCTATGGCATAACAACTCGAGGGCTGCTCTCTAAGATATTGCATGTCAACCTATGCACTTTCGTTTGTACGTTATTGAAGAGGAGGCCTATGTATGGGTATAGGGTATGGGTACTAGGGCACCCATACCCTAGTACCCACACTCTTGCCCCCCCGGACCCCCCTAGTACCCATACCAGGGTACCCCCAGAGTATTGGGGTATGAGTACTAGGGGTAATGACTATAATTTGTATAGGTCGAACGTTGTCTGCTTTTCTCAGATGGCACAGTTTATTACATATATTTTATAAGCGTGCCAAAATTATAATTTTTAGTATATGCATTCTGTGCCTATACTGGCACTGTCCTCGTACTATGATTCATCTGTCTAAAAGTCATACTCATCTGTAGAGTGCCAGATAAAGAGATCCAATGTACATTTGGACTGGTTCATTACATCCACAGATATAACCAAAAAAATACGAATTCAACAAGGAATGCTCCCCCTTCGTTATAAAAAGAATCCGGCGAAAAGCAATATTACGCCGATATTGATGATAATATGGGGAAAAGTCAGTGCTGAGAGAACTCGACTAGCCAAGAAGGACTACAGCATCTTTTTCAGTATGACATGCCTAGTTTTAACCGAATCACCCTTCGTATGTGTTAGCCGCTGAACTGTACTCCGTGCGATCCTGGACGATAAATGTCTCCTGGCAATTCCTTGTAGGCCGTTCGACCGTGCGTTACCTGTACTTCAACACATGCACTATTCCGCCATACGACACGAGATAGGCAGATAAACTCGGGCCAGCTTGGGCATTAGCCGACCGTTACCGAGAAGCGCTCGACAACAAGAGGTTGAGTTACTACCGGGGCCAGGGTACTCTAACCGGCTGCCGTTGCGGCTATTGTAACGCGCGTCGGCAGTTGTGGTATGGTGATTGTTTAGGAGGTCGTTCATTTTGTCTTAGCGAAAGCTACCAAAGCAATACCAGCTAGGGCAGCGCTCTCCCTATTCCAGGCGTCACCGAGCTGTGAGGACGGCTGGGTCAGAACCGACGGTTTCCAGCAAGTGGGCCCGAGTTGCCCGTGTTGTGCCACCGGGTTGTTCACGCTGGTCCGTCGTCGGAAAGAGGACCTGGTATGCCACCTATGCAACGAAGTGCTATGTGACACCGTCCGCACGACGGCCAGGCCCACCCCAAACACAGTATTCGGGGACCTGTGCTATTTCGTGGAGGGGTAGCTCCTGCGTTTCCGCGTTTGCCGCGTCAAGCCGGCACACATACACGCTCTCACCCGGACATGCTGTGCGAGCGGGCGTCTTCGTCACTCGAGCTCACAAGGCAGGGCAGGCTGATCGGCTGGCAAGCGGGGGTTGTAACGTATCACTCTGCTTAACGAGTACAAGCCCCTCGGTGCGACGGCGACCGACTGATCACTGAGATAGGTAAGGATCGCGCGAAGGATCCAGTGGCGTTAGCAGCGAAGCAAAGCGGTGCTGGATACGCGGGTGTAAGTAGGGGATGTAGAGAGCCTGCGACGCGCACAACCGCGCACGGTGCTCGCTTTGCTGAGGCGGCGTAAAAGGGGGTACTAGCCGGTAGCCAGTCCGGAGAGACGCGAAGAGGATAGTGCGAGAAGGTAGCGGCGGTAGGGGCCGAAAGAATTTAATTCAATTCATGAAGAACAGCCAACGACAGCGAGAACGACCGAGACACATGACCACCACTACCCACCCAATGTACAACAACGAGCCGGCGACCGGTAACGTAGGCGCGCGACGACTAGCTGAAGCTACAATATATATATATATATATATAGAGAGAGAGAGAGGAGGGGGATATCTCGCTCCATAGTGGGATAGTGTGTGAGCCACTGGAGAGATCTTCCATCGCCTCCTGTTCTGCACCAGCAGGAGAGTAAGCTATGTGCGTGCTACTTGCCACAGAAGAAGACTGTAAGCTAAGCCCGAAAGCTGCATCGGTAACTGCAGGCCTCGGGGCAGCTTGCGTAAGCTCGTTCGGCGGTCCTTAGATTTTGTTGGATACATTGGGCGGGGCGGGTGAACGAGTCAGCTACCTCGGCTGAAAGGGCACAGGACATGGCCAGGCGGCGGAGAGCAAGAGAGAAAAAAGGAGATAGAGAAGATAGGGAAAACGCCCCTCATTATTTCCGAGTCTGAAAGCGACCTCTGTGACTGTGTGAGGTGGCTGAGATGTTATCGCCCTGTAAGCCACGAAATTGATATTTAACGCCTGTGGTTGGTGCTTAATCTTAAGCGGTTTTTGTGCACCACCCTATACCTCTCGCTTGGCACATATAACGGGGAAGGAAGAGCTGGCTGGCGCCTCCGAGGCTACATCCTTCTGCGGAATTGCCCGCTGGGCCTCGGATGCTAACGAAATGCGCACATTTTGGCTTCATTCAGGTTTTCACGTTGGTCGCTGGACAGACACCGAGGGTGGAATTTAATAACGTGTCCGATTTATGGACTCTCTGTCCATCGATACACGAGCCACGCACAGACGTACGACCTCGATAGTGGGGTGTCTTCCATCTGCCCGCCAGTGTAGCGACTACCAAAATATTCTGGGCGGTATCCACTAGACACGACCCTTACTGCCTCCATCTCAAGTTTCGCTTGATGATCAACCCATGAGCTGGCAACACAAGTGGGTGATACGCATACCTACTCCTCAAATGAGAAGACTCTAAGCACTCATTCGCACTAGCCAATCGGGAAATATCATATGACGCTACCTTCGACCTTTTTTAAATATCAAATCCCGTGAAGTTAGGTTACCTTCCGGAATCCTCTCGTTCGCGCATTGTCTCACTTCGCCGACCAACCACGCATTTGGGTGAGCAGCGTACAAATAACATCGATCTGCATTGGTCCTCGTATGGGGTAAAGTCGTCAAACCCCGCTCCAGCCTCTAGCTGCTGTCCAAGCGCACTGCCGGCTAGTCGCCGCAAGGACAGTTTTGAGATACTGTCCGTCCACTGGTTCAAATAATTCTTTCATCTATTGAATATTCATCAATAGCCAAACGTCCCAAATATACATCAAATTCATGCACGCAAATAACTGACCTTATTTTGTAGAACATGTTTAAGGAGGCGGGAGTCTTCAGTTCAATTTCGATAGAGCAAAATAGTTCGTTGCGAATAACTGACCATGTGATCTTATAGCGGTGCATATCCAGCGCAGTCCTTCCATTCACGTTGCTCCACATCTCAAGGGGCTCATATATAATACAATAGCGGATCAGGTGTGGTATTCCCTAAATATTGTTTCAGTTGGACCATCTTTGACGATCACCGAGGTCCGCTAGAGCATCGCGTTATTTCGTTGAGCGTGCCACTCTGATTGTATCACAGCTATACGTGCTCGATCTGGATGTATCATGCATAAAATCTGCACCGTCAGCTTCTGCCAGCCTTTATGATATGCCCTCAGAAAAGTGACTACAGAACGTTGCTAGCTAAATCAACGGAACGAGTTCGGCTACGAAATGATGTACCAAATTCTCTAAGATATCAATGAACATGATTACAAATCTAATCCAATGCCACCGTTCGTGCGTGGCATCCAGAACCACACGTGTTCCGACAAGAGTTACAACATAACCTTTATTTTAATTTCGGATCCTGCTCAATAAAATGAGGGACTGGTTTGTTGTAAACGAAAGGCTACATTTTTTGTCAATCATAAAAGCGGCTCAGTTAAACAAAAGATGTAATAGTGGTATGTTTATGTTCGTACTCATCCACACGCAAGCTGTGCTAAGTGCAGAATCTCGTCATGCAGAAAAAGGCGATCAAAAGGTTCTTCTGTTGAATAGATACGAAACCTTGTAGTGACTATCATGCTGACTTATCTCTATGACGACTGACAATCCACGGTTTTATCTCCGCAAATATTTAGGTCATAGTATTGGCGTTGAGGAAGGCGTAATATTTCTCTAGCGACTTCGTAACCTTCCAACTTGGGGTCCGCTTGAAAGGCGGTACAAATTTGCTCTCTTTCGTTATGCTCATTCCGCCAATGGTTTCTAAGGTACGATTGCGCTGTTCTTGTAGCGTTCCCGACCACTCTCCCTTTCGATCTTTGTCGATATTTTCGCTGAATATCCCTGATAGGTAGATTCTACACCCGTAATATGTTTCACAAACAGCCCTGACGAGCAGGAAATCTTTAGTCAAGATAAACATTTATCAGAAAGTTCCGTGGCGGCACGCATCAACGCGAGCAGCAATCCCATCCCGTGCGTTAAACAGAGTTGAGAGGGAACCGCTTGTGTAGCTCGCTATTCCATACAGGCAGGTGCCGGCAGCGCCAACTGTTGAGGACTGTGCAACGAATAGCACTGTATGCCCCCAAAAACGCCGCCGTCCGCCTGTGTGTGAGCCTGCTGGTGGGTCATTGAGGTAAGAAGGGTAATAGCGCGAACGATACAGAGCGCGAACCTGACAAGCGACAGGTTCCTCAGCAGGGATAGCGCGAGCACTAGCAAAGACGGCAGCAGCAGCAGCAGCAACAGTGGCACGGGCCAGAAGACGAAGAGCAAAGCACGGAAAGGCGAGCGGACAGACAGGAGAGTTATGCAGAAACTATGCAAATTACAACCCTCTCTCCATTCAACCGCCAACCACCACTCGGAGGTGCCGGTATATGCCGGTTAGGGAAGCTGAGAGGGACGTTGAGGAGGCTGTATATGATAGAGGCGGCCCCGTCGCTGTATAGTCAGTTCATATGTTTGCCGACACCAACAAGGAACTAAAACCGCCGCCGCCGCCGGTGCTACTGCTCCCACAGCCACCGCCGACGCCGTTGTCGACGCTCGAAAGTGCTAAGTGTTTGGTGGTGGCAGCGGCGGCGACTTGGCAGGAGCGGGTCGCGGTTCAGCAGGAGCTCGTCATTGCGAACGAAGACGGTGTGTGAACGAGCTGAGGAAGATGTGCACTGGCGCGATGAGGGAGAAAGAATGACGTTCGTCGTGAACAAACCGCTGGGGGAGCACCATGGTAGAGTATAGCCCCATGGCGACGAATCTACGATCTTGAAAGGCCACCACAACCCCGCTGGCACCCGTAAAGGCAGACGGCCACATCGGCCGCCTAAACTTGATGACCCTACATTTGTAGCGTATGATGCTTACTAAATGGGGGCTATGGCAGAGAACGGATATTATAGACGCATGAATAGATGGATGGATGAATGTCTGGCACTCTGTTTTTCCGTCTCTGACGCTGCGTATATATGTGTGCGTGTGTGTTTATATGTGTCCATGCATGCATGAATAGGTTGGCTGAGTGTCTGTCTAGGTGTGCAGGTGTATGCTAGTCTGGTGGACTCACAGTCTCTGAGGGTACTGGTGAGTCTGTGGGACAATAAAAGCGAGAAATGGCTCGAGGGGAAAGCTGGTGGGGACCATTCAACATTTATCTTTATTCCTGAGCAATACTGGGGCTTGGAGGGAGACGAGGCGAATGTTTTACCTAGCATAATACAATGGATATAAGTGCAAGGAATGCCCCAAGGTCCTATCCAAACGAATCCGAGGAATATAGTTAGTCATCATTCGGCTGGAGCACTCAGCAATGATGACAACGAGGATACTAGCGAGCAGGCGAAGAACCCAGCCCGTCTCCATACAACTATATAAAGCGTAGGAACACCATAACCGACCGAGTTTAGCGGCAGTGGCAAGCCTTTCGCATCCGGCCGTTCTGGAGCTGATATCACTTCTAGCTATGAGGTGCCAAGGGGAAGGTCACAGGCGTAACCCACTAAAAAGTGCCATCCCCGAATAGTCTGTGCCGTGAGCTTGAGAACAGAGGTTTTTTACTGGGAGAGGAGACTTTATTATTCATATAGGTATACTCTCTACGAAAACCATTTCAAATTTCAACCTTTTACGTGAATGTGTGCAGTCGCTGATCTTAAGTAATTTATAGAAATTGTGGATATCAGTACCATCCTGCCAATGATCAAGTTACGCGTCGGCTTAATCAACCGAGCCGATTGTTGGCCAAATTCTCGGTATAGTTTTGGTCTCTACCTGGCAGCCCCTTGTACCATCTTGTCTTGCTGTTCAGCGCTTCCGTTAGGGTTGGAAGAGTTGGTGCTATCGTTGATGTGACATTGTTTAGGATTGTTATAATGACTGGTTTAGATAGAACATGTGTACCACTGACCTTGGATGCTTTTCCGTTAAATAAGCGGCTGAAGCAGAATGCCATCAAAAAAGAAGAGTTGCAGTATTCGGATTTCCCTTTTCAAGTCTCTTCTAAACTTTACTTCAAAGAAAATTGTATTCTTTGAGGTTCCCACTCACAACCAATATCTTGAGAGTGGATATATATATATATATATATAGCATTTCGTTTTCCCTTATATTTCCATAACTTACATAGAGATAAGTGAGAATTCGTTAATAATAAGTTCGCAGTAGCCTGCACCGAATTTGGCGCGCTACATACATATACCGGCATATTCCTGTTTTTTTTCCAATTGTTATGTGATGTCAACAACACGCTGATTACTACACAATTGACGCGCAGATGTCTCTGAGATTATTATTCTTTATCGTCTCATATTACCCGCTCTAGCTATGGCCCACCCATAGATTGCCATTGGCAGGTATACGGACCATCAAGGAACACGCAGTTCTAAGCGCCACTTTTTGCTGCGCTGGAATTACTGAGTATATGAACTACTACTTTATTGATGTCGTTCACGTCCACCTATCGGACTATTTGCCAGATGACTTTGTTATAACGACATACACGAGTGGATGATGTGTATTAGTTATTCACGTGAATATCTGCGAATGTATAAATATATAGCTAGCTTTAATTAGACCTCGCATATGTCTAGGCGTATGTCAGCATGAAGATCACTATGCGGCCATAGCATACGTAGTAGACATCGAGCTTCACCCATCTTCCGATTGTACATTGAAAATATAGGAGCTTCACAATGATAACGAATACATTTCTAGACGCCCTGTATGCGAACAAGTGGCCTACTTATAGAGCATCAGGAAAAACGATATCGAGCTGAGACAACTGCAAATGGACATTATTTATAGATTAGTGTGCTCTTATTTATTATTATTATTATCTCTCTTTTTTAGCCTCGATAGTGTTATAGGTCGCTTATGTCCTCTGGAACTTGCTGAAACATGCATCACTGCAAGACAGTACTTACTTTTAATTCAAATAGTACAAATACTATGCGGTAGCATTTCAGTGCAACGTGGCCATATAGAAAGTATTTTCCAAAACATTCATTCTCAGATATCGACAATGAGAACATGTTATTGGTCATAATTGTAAAATCATTCGTATATATTAAGACACACAATGATATGAAATAAATTCATATAATATACTATATATGTCTTGTGATTGTTTGCGTGCTATCAATACATTTATATATATACATCTCGATCAAATCTGTATTATATGGTAGATAGCTAATCATACAAGAGCTGCTGCCAGCTACTCAACGAGCGTCTGGTATGTACTGAACACGGTACCTCTTTGTTTCGACCCAGCCCAAGGTGTGTCCAATGCCCCGTATCCTTCCGTAGAAAATTCGTATATATATATATATATATATATATGGGAATGTATACGCTCGTTTACAACAATGCGCTCTTCCTTCTTTGAGCGAGCAGCTTGTGGCTTGCTTCGTTGCGGCCCCCGATTCAGGCAGTAGAAGGAGAGAGGCGGCAAAAAGGATCCCATCCTTCGGCAGTGTTGCTTTGTTCTTCTCACACTCTTCGCTCGCGCGAAGAGTCCTGCTGGGGAGGAATCGGATGCCACGCCGGATACCTGGTAGTTGTAGTCGTTCTGGTGCAACAGAAGGCATCCCCCCCCCGCGCGGTAGAGCCCGTTTACTCGTTTTCTCTCTCGATCTCTCTCTCTCTCTATCTCGCTTCCTCAACGTTCGTCCTTCCTAGTTCTCTCCAGGGGCCGCTTACAATGTTGTTTGCTGCCGGACAGAAGCGCCTGTGCGGCTCTGCTGTGAGTACTATTGGTATATGCCCTGTGTTTGGCCAGATACGAGGCTCGTGTGTGGGCTGGTTCGCGGGTGTCGGCGCTGCGGTCCCCCGCAAGGAATGGGTGAAAATTGGGGTAAAAACTGAGGGTCAAACAAAGGCTGGTGTTACCGTCGCTGCAGCGGCTGCTTTTGCCGAAACTGCCAAACGGCTAGCGCAAAGGTCTACTGGATCAGGAGTGGCAGCGCTCACCAAACGTTCCATACTGCGATACAGCAGAAGCGGCGAGTCGCAGCTGGACGTCGCGCCAAAACGCGGAACAGGGCCACATGACAATGGGTGCGCGGTCGGGTACGGATCAGGCGAAGAGTTGATTGTTGGTAAAGCACGGCTGAAGGCACAGAGCATCTCCTGGGAGAGGAACTGTTACATATCAAGCAGAGACGAAGCGGGAAGGAGCAGGGTAAAAGGAGACGACGGTACTAGTGCTGGCGGTGGCGGCGGCGTTGACGCTAGTGGCGATGACGGGAACGCTGGCAGCCTGCGTCGCAGACGCGCTGCATTGCGGTACCACGACTACAATGGCCGCTGCTTTTTCTACCGCTCGGAGACCCGACCTGCTGCTGTCTGTATGGCAACGTTGACGTAGAGACGAGAGCTCCCTGCCTCTATTGAGGTGATGGGAACTAGTGTGATATGCTCCCTCTGTGGGCTAGGAATTGGGAGGGGATAACTGAACCGAGCACAGGGCACCAGGAAGAACTCGAAAAACTCCACTGCTGCCGCAGCGAGCTGGAGTGTCGATGTATCGCAATGGCTCCCTCGGGGTTGCACGCGCAATCATTGCACGATCAGAAAGTACACCTCGGCTTGCCATGGTAGGAGTACAGGGTCGCAGTAGTAGAAGCAATGGGCTTGCTTGAGAGGGGTGGAATTCAAGGCCGCCGATAGGCCCCACTCTACACAGGACGTGTGATTTCCCCTTATATATATATATATATATATATACGTTCTCCGCGTCGAAGGAAGCCAAATGTGCTGTGGCAGAACCGAGCACTTTGATCTGTCGATTACAGTTATTTTTTAACGGTGTTTTTTACTGTTTTTTTTTACTCGTTATTACCTTACTTACCTCATTTTTTGGCACTACCATACCTTCCCCTGTGACGTCCTTTTAACTTCTTCATACCGGGCACACAGCGTATACACCTGGCGCCTATGCCTCGCCAGCTCATTATTTGCCACCTCTCTACATAACTATTTCACTGTTCCTTTTTAGGGACGCCTCTCTACTACTACTACTACTACCACTCCTGCCCATCATCTCAGCCTGATCCGGCTCTTCTAACTATCGCCTTCTCCGTTTACTTTCCTTCGCACCCGGTATCGTGATGCAGTTCCCGTCCTAGCATCCGGATGGATAACTAGTCATTCTTTCCTCTCCCCTGGAGGCGTCTCACCCACCCTCGACCGCTACCTTACTCTTCTTCTGTGTTCTCTGTGCTCGTGACCGTTTCATATGTCCCCACTGGCTTCCAGCCAACAACACTGAGTCGACACCAGATCCGTCCGTCCTGTCTTAGTCGCTCCTGCCTCGTTGTACCGTCTGATGCTTCACCGGTCCCAATGGCTCTTCCACCACCCCTCCATTGGACGCCCCGAATTACCTTCTCATACGAGCGAGGCGGCTGGGACGGCGGCGGCGGCATACCCCCATTTTCATCACCGACTACCCTTGCGTGGTCTTTACTCCTTGTGAGGGGAGCGAAGCAGTCCTTCTTCTGTACTCAGTGGTGCCACGTAGGTTCTCTCCCGCTTTCTTTCCTGTTTTCGTTCTCGACCGGTGGCCGAGACGGCGCACCCTTGTTCCATCGGCATCACATTCGCCTCATCTGGGTCCGTCCTTCCTGGTCACGGCTCGGCCTTCTGGCGCGTTGGCGTTTCGCCTCGGCGTTCCATCCGCCTGGCGGCTCCTTCCCCTGTGCAAGGATTAGAGAGTGACGTCTGCTGGTGGTGTTCCTAGCTAGTGCTACGCCCGGCGTGCCCTAACGCATTGACTCCAATAGGGTAGTTCCTCTTCCTATAGTTTTACTGAGTCTACGTGTGTCTGTGTGTGTGTGTGTGTGTGTGTGTATGTGGTATAAACGGGACGGGGGGGGCCGCAAGGCCGGGGATTGCCAAGGGAAGAACTAGAGGAGCCAGGTGAGACGGAGGACGGGGAAATGACAATGGGGCATTCAGGCCTTCACTTGGAAAATGAGGGCGAATGAGGGGTTCACAAACTCCAGGTCGAGGGACCCCCCACACAAACGATAGAGGAGGAGGGGCGGTGAGGTGAGATGTTCGGGTGCGGGGAGATAGAGCGCATATAAAGAGCGCAAGTGCGTGAGTAGAGGTGTTATCCAAACTTCGAATGCTGTTCTGTTCGCTAGTTGGTGCCTCTGCTACCGCCTGCTCGCCCGCCGCACCTCACCTTTTCCCACGCTGCGTACACCTCTCCTCTGTCACTCTTTAGTTCTTCGTTCTCTTCGCCATTGGACGTACGTCGTCTTCGGAAGAAGCAAGTCGAGCTCCAGGCGATGAGCTAGCCAGGGACTGAGCCAGGACTGGACCCCAAGGACGATGCGATCAGAACGGGCGGTGCTGAGAGCATGGTTGGATGGCAGTCGGGACAGTCCGGCACATCGGACAGACGGAACCAGGGAGGCTTTCAGGGGATAGGGGCCCCGATAAGCCTACCGGTGTCACGTCCAACGGACGCCAGGCGGCCCGCTGCCTTCTGACCCTTTCACCGGATCGGTCCGAACTCAAACGGGCCGGGGGGAGTTGGACACGCCCGGAGGGCGCTGCCGAACAGCCTTGGAGCGGACTGGGAAGACTCCAGGCAAAAGGAGAAAGCGAGAGAGAGATCAGGACAACAATGCCTTCATCAGAATCAGACAACGACAGAAAGGGGCAAGGGCCTAGGGGGCGAAGAGCAGCCAACGTCGGCTCAGTTCGACTGATCGTCCGGTAGATCGGATGACGCCGCTCCACGGGCGAATATACGCACTCATGTCTGTTTTGTATATTAAATCTACTATAAATAAATAGATCAACGCGGATGTGCACAGATGCATGCTCCACAAAGTGGCACTTGTCCCGCGCACACATGAGACCCTGCGGAACTGCGTAGTGGATCAAGACAGAATGGACTTCCGCAGCTTATCCTAGTCAGCCATGATGGATTGTGACAATGTTCATAGCATTTGTTCAAACTGCTTAATCCGCATATTGATTAGTATAATGATCCCTTTGATTCAATATAGTTTGTCAGCAAGAAAGCATGATCGACGTTACAACCGCATAGAAAATTACCGGACACCCATTCGTAATTCCGATTTATCCAGCGTATTACAGTAAGTAGCTGCTCGTTAGACGTCCGCAACATATAATAGCAGCACTTCGGTACGCCCTGCAAAACACCCATTTCACTCTAATTGGATTAAAGAAGCACGAGAAGTTTAACTGATAACGTTCAGATTCTTTAACCACTGAAGAGTAACCATATCTATTACCGCCAGAAACCGAAGACGAATACTCGCATAACACTCCTAAGGTTAATTATTAGTAGGACTGATATTTATTTATCAGTTATTAATCAACCCCTCTCGATATGGTGTGTTTCGTATTAGCCGATAACATCTACAGATTGATCTTGAATAGAGCTTACCAACTCCATATAAGTGTATATATATATATATATATATATATATATATATATATATATCTACATATATATATATTTCAAGTGACTAACGAGTTCCGTGGCTATATGATCATTTCTATTCTCGCTTAAATCATACGCACGCGCTCCTGTTCGGCAGATGTTACCCTGAGCCACTCGCGCTCACTCCGCCACGCGGTGACGCCGTCGTGCTGCATTTCGTGGTTCGCTCGCGAACACGAAATCGCCGTATGTGGTATGAGTTTCTCGAGGAAGACAACAAGGTTTAATTTTAGATCACACACACACACAGAAACACATCCACACCCACATCGCTGCAGGCACAGCAGTTAATGGCATCGCGTCGCGAAGGGGGGGAACTCGAGCAGTTCTACCATCCCGCCTGCCCGTTCTCCAGCGCCTTCTCGACCACGAGTCGGCCCGTGAAACCAGACGTTCCCTGCTCTTCTTTGTGCTGCTGGTGCTGACACACGCGATGCGTTCCGCTTGACATGCTAATGACTACCGTTGGGCTGGAAAAGTGAAAGAAGAAAAGGAAGAAAATGGTCGGTTTTTTTTTCACTAGAACCTCCCAAGCGTTCTCTGTCTGCATCGTCCACGTGAAGGGCGTACGATATATACCGATCAACGACGTCGGTGTCATTAAACAATTAGGTGAATTGAATACTTTGGCTGCCTGTGCAGGTAGACTATTGTACAATACAATGGTCATGTGAGATATCATTCGAGCAAGGGCAGCCTTGCACGAATCAGTGAGTGTTCCATCGCTGCCTTTCAGTGGCTACGCAGTAATGTACGTAATACTGTGGAGCAAGGGCACAACAGGTTCAGTTGACCCGGGAAGTGTTCTTTTTCAGCTGAGGTTACAGACAATCAACCAATTATCTTCTAGTATGAGGTGGAATTGGGTTTCGTTTAGGAGCAAGCAAACAGAGATAAACCCGAACTCTTAAGGTCACGTCGAAATCGTCGAACAATTCGATTGCACCATCGAATTGACTTGACAATTAGCAAAAATTAGCTAATCTGAATTGCAAGAATGCAATCGTTGACCATATTGTTGAGCCGTATTGGTTCATTGTCGCCCAGCCCCAGCATATTTGAGAAAGATAGTTTAAGCAGGTATAATATATTTACTATATATATATATATATATATAGATATATATATATATATATATGCAGCCGTTCCTGCTGATTCAAGAAGCCAGCTGTGTAGAAGAATGAGTTCGTCAAACGGCGTAAATGTTCTCCAGCTTATTGTTCTATTTCATCCTGATAAGTGTGCTAATTGTCTGTAGTTAGAACGAGCTTCAACTATTACTATGGTATAATTTTGTTCCAATTTCACCCGTCCTTGTACCTAAACGTTGGTCCCGACTTCCCATTGAATCGATCCACAGTGCCCATTATCAACGGCATGTTCACGAGGGACACCCTAAACAGTGTTTCGTTTAGCACTCGGCCCAATAATCTACAACGCAATTTACGCGGTGAAATTTAGAACACACAGAAGTCATTAGTGTGCTGCTCCATCGGCGCAACGTTCCCTGGCAATTATCTGTAGAGAATTGTTTTGCCCCCGTGATGGCTGAGACGCCAACGTTGGAACTACGTAAGGATGCAGGGTAGTTAAATAGACGGATCGTAGAACACACTCAGAGTCGCAGGTTCAAATCCTGTCGCGGGCGCAGTTAGGTGTGGATTTTCGGTCTGACATGTCTCGTACTAAAACCATAGGACCGAAAAAAGTCTGATGGGAGAAGGACTCGGGCCCAGCCAGAAACAGAGAAGAATTTTTTATAGAAAGAACTATTTCTGTGAGATTGTAGAATATAATGTATTCCTGAATACACACAGGATTTATTTACCTACGGAACATACAATGAGAGCCGATATTAAAATAATGAAGATATTTTTTCAAATTTGCCATTCCGGTTCGCAGCTCTAGACTATGTGATTAACGTCGTTACACTGGACTCATATAAGTCTAACATAATGGGTTAGCGTGGGGGCAACACGGATGGTTGGTGACCATAGGGTACATATGTAAGAGTCGAAGCGGATGTTTTACTAACAAATTTGTCCATCACGTTGGTATCACTATCACGATTATGAAAAAAATCATCGGTTGTGATTCTTCGTATTTTTTACAACAATTACAACAGAGTCTATGCACACCATACTCTAATGCAGACTCACTGCAGATAGGGAAACAGGCCAAGAAACGCACTTTGCCCAATGTTTACCTTCATGTGTCGTTTTCCTTGCATTGATGCTTCTTATTGATGCGAATAATATGCTAATCGTATTTGATTGCTGTGTAAATTTCACGCAGCGATATATGCCAACTACTTTCACGTATGTTGATGCCTTTGGAAACTCCCTAATCGATACATTACCACCCCCACAGCAGGATATTGTAACTAAACTCGGTCAAATGTCCGTAATTCACCAGATTGTCCTACGATACATCTCTGCATCCATCGTTTCCTTTCTTTGAGTTTTCTCTCGGCTGTTCCCCATTTTATGTGAGAGGTCTCGGCTCTGAACCTCTAGGTATTGCTGCGAGGGCCGTAACCTTCGCTAGATCTCTCAAGGGGATCTCTGCATTCCTGTATACACTTCATCTAACGTTACCTTGGAGCGTAACTTTATTCGAGACGGTAAAGTACCAATGCCTAATAAAAAACGAAGAAAAAAAATGGTGTGAGTATCAATCCTGACCTAGCCTTAGAGAGAGCTATTCATAAATAGAGGAATAGGATGTTATTAACAGTCAAGAAGAAGTCACCTACCATAGAATACATCTGTTCTAGTTGGAACATGCTACATTGAGAATATTATATACTGTGCGAGAGCACTCTTTCCAATTTTTGTGCGCATATAGTGTGGTTAAATTCAGCGCTAATATGGATAGAGATGAATCTGTTCGTTCCTTATTCAATTACGGTTGCTGTCAAAACAATACGGGCAAACTGCCTCAGCTGACGCTAATGGTGTTGATATTTCTGCCTAGGCTCTAGTGGATTTGGGTGCCAGCATACGACAATAAATGAGGCCACGGTCTACCTTCACCGCCTCTAACGTTTAAACCCGACAATGAAGTAACAAGGTGACACAATTACGTTATAGCCTGTTAGTGTCGCAATCGTATTCATGCAACAATCAACAAAATACAACGGTAGAATCCCCTCTACATTATAAATAAAGAGTTCTTTTTGGAGCAAAATTTCATTTTTGTAGTTCTGGTTTAGATATATGTTTCATCTTCAACGATAGTTCGGATTAAGCTAAAAGGAAAATGCTATTAAGTTTGACATTTTTCAAACACGGAGTTGAACGGACAAGCCAGCTTCCCTGGCTAGCACAATAATCGATGACTCAGGAAACAAAAACATACTTGTTTCAACAAGTCATTTTTGTTTACTGTTAAACGTTGCCGTGTCCGTTAATGACTAGAATATCGAAGTGACTCATGAACGCAGCAGTGTGAAAATATCCTCGCCTGATCTGTCTGATCCTGTAGAGGACTGGAGGGGCAGATGAGCTTAGTTCGTTCGAATCGTATAGATGGTGAAAGTACAATATATTTATGTGTTCATTGGTGTGACGATAGGCGAGTTTTTGTATCTCACATAGAGGCATGCTCTTATATTTATGTTATTCATCTCCTGCCACAAGCCTGCCCCCTGCCTTCCCTCTCTATAGCATATTACTCCATAAGGACGTCATTATTCGATCTCCTATTAGGACTGCAAGCGCAACATCGCCTTCTTAGTGTTTTTTTTTCTGTTCGCCGTTACATGTTGACGTTCGAGACAATTTTAACCGGGCCGCATAACGCGTGTAAGCCAGAATATACCCTTAATGTCAGATCAAGTTCCGCTAGGGCGGAGAGGTAACGAGCTGTTCGTAGATTAGTGCACATCTTCTTTGTCCTTCTTCAGCATCTCGTCACACTGTAATTATTATAAGTTCTTATAGCACAGCTAAATCAAAATATCATCAAGCGACCGACGCCCCAAGTAGACCCGCAGTACAGCCAACCGTAGTGTGCCCTTACGTAAATATACGGTCGTTATTAGCACACCCTCTACGCCTCCTTAATGGATAATGATCGGTGTGGTCTGCGGTGGGTGATACTTAGTTTGGCAAACAAATTAAGAGATACCGTGCCGAGAAATGGATGCCCTGTTTTGCCAACTCTGGTCGGCATTAGAAAATACCGTTCACGGTAAGATAAGGAATTTGAACAACCTCATTATATAGAACAGACTGAGCGATGGCAATGTCGATCGAAGTCATCGAGGCACTAGTGCCACAAAATACTGAGTCTGCAACCAATATCTGGAGAAGTAGAAGCCAAATTGTGCTGTGACCGCTGTTGCTTGCTTATTTCAATTGCTATCGTTATCAGAACTACAACGCGGACAAATTCAGAAGCGAAGCTGACTTGGGGATCCCCAAAAATCGGATGACAATTAGTTGCTTCTTACCTTTATGCCATGCTGTGCGGCTGTTTAATATACTGGCGAGCACACATGTACGGCTATTTTGCTAGGGGGAAAAAAGCTTACTTCTCACACATACCTATGGAAGGTATGCGTCACAAGACAATAGTAGATTTGTGATGTAGGCTGCGTAACCCTATGGGCTAGGCTTCCATGCACAAACGTCTCATACTGCAGATTATGCACTATAAAATATAATGTTATGAGTACAATACACTTCACTTCACATTGAAAACAAAGGCTAAAGAAAGCAATCGATATTGAGAAAAGTCATATGGGGTTTGGGTCAACGTACAACAAATCTGCGCTCAATAATAGTACCATAAATTATGACAGCTACATCACATCTGGGTTGCCTAATCACTACGTCTACCCGCCATAGAAGCAGGTGTTAGGTACTTGTTACGTACTAGCAACAACTGTATTATGCGGTGTAAGATGGTGTGAACGAGAATTTGGGGTGAGCAATTCGACACAGGGTCAGCCAACAGCAACAACAGCTCCTTTGCAGATATCTATTGACTACATGTGTCTGCTCTTTTGGTTGCCCATAACATAAAAAAGCCGCTCATGTGTGTGTGTGTGTGGGTATCTATCTATCTATGCTGTGTATCTGTCAAGCAGCTGAACTATCAATATAAGCCGAATATAAAAACCAACTGCCACCATTGGTAATCAGCCTATTGTAAACTAGACTGTAGAAATCACTCTGCCGTGGGCTATTAATGTCAGGAACAGCCAAACATGATGCTTGCGTTGAGCGGTGGGAGGGTGTTCTATTGAAATCCGCATGCTTCAAACAACATTAGCCGAACTCCTGCTCGGTCGGAACACGATAAACAAACTTGACCCACTTCGACCAAAGACATATCAATTTTTTCCTTGCCCTACACTGTGTATACAGATGCAAAGGGGATCCTTGGCATCAATTGCGCAACCGTCGGATTTCTCCCACATGCCTCCCTTCTCCTCCTGCTGACTGAAGTTCGTTAATGGCTTTGCTCTTTGGTTGGCTTTGTCGACTGCTGGGTGGCAGAGTGTTCGTGGGGTGTGTTTAAGTGTCTGAGACCACACCACCGCCGCCGCCGGCTCCACCCAGATCCTTCAGCATGGGGAACACCGACGCGGGCCTTTCGTTTCCAGACTGCACCACTGTTCCCGCACTCAAGGGGTCAGCCCCCCCCCCCCCCCCCCATCAGACCAAAAACGCGTCAGCCAATGAAACGCGGCCGGCAGCTACCGACAAGCTGGCGAGGTCACAAGTAGTTCGTATAATATAGAGAACTCCATCGTTCGCGGTGTTTTCGCAGTGTGACTCGCTAGTGTTGCCTTTGGCCCCGAAAGCCCTGACCAAGCCCTGGGGGTCCATCGCTTGAGGCGTTCGAGCGAGCGGATTTCTTTGTACAACCAAGTGCTGCTTTCCCACTTCGACTCTGGCGGCAGTTGCTGCCGTCGTAGTTCGGCCGTCAGATTGGTCGGGGCCGCTGGGAAAAGTTTTTGGCACAGTTTTTGCAGGTGTTGCGCAGGCCACGTAGGACGTAGCAGGCCAGTATAGCGCAACGTGGGTGGCTTCTACGTCAATGAAAGAAACACACACGAGTATCTTTACGACAACATAACATCATATACACATGTATGCGGGAACTTGACTGAACGAGAGACAAAATAGAAAACACCATGGTCCTTGACGATGATGTAAATTAGGACAATATATATATATATATATATATATATATATATATATATATATATATATATATATATATATATATATATATGTATATATATGAAATAGCATTTTCCACCCAAGTGACAAGAAGCAACAAAAATATCGGGCCAAATGACCAAATGTAACTGGAAGATGGTTATCATAATAAATTGCTGCACTCTGCAAGACCCTCCTCCTGCTTTAAACGGAACCATAAAATTCGCCAAATTGCCCTAAACACCACACGCTATTCGCGCGTAATTTGCTGACTGGTAGCTTGTCGGCCGACAGTACATTTAGGCATCCATACATTTTCGGTATTCTCTCTCATAAGTAAATTCAATTAGCGGATGTTATGACCGTCAAATATGACTGATTCTGTACTACACCGAAGCCAAGGTATCTCGTGGAAATTGTGTCAGTTAAAGCTCACGTTCAGTGACTCTGAAACTTTATTCAGATATGCCAATATGCCAACGTGATATAACGGAAAAGGCTGAAAAACAATGCTCAATTAATGAAAACACATCCCCTATTCGAGATGATACTCTACATGCCCACGCTTACGCTCCAATAACGACTTGCATCTGTATAACGTAGCGCGGGCCAGTAATTGGCAACCTGCCGCTGTTCGCGATACGCCTGAGGCTTTTCTACTACCAATAACATTTGAAGCATTTACACCGACAAATTTAGCATTCAGACAAATGACCTTAAAGGACGGACAACTATTCAGATCCACAGTGCAAGAACGCATAATATGTTCGCGTGAAGTGCGTCACGTCGAAAGAGGTCATGATGCAGAGCTAACAACAAGAACAATGTGTGATTATTTACGTATATTTATGTCGGTTATATCTATTCTCGTTTAGTCGATAAAGGAGTTTTTGACATGCGTTGTTGTAACATGTTCATTGATTCGTTTGATTGGAGAGACGGGAATTCACTCCATACAGGCGGGCGATATCATTTGGATAAAAACAATAGTAAATTTTGCTCATTTTCAAGAAACGACGATCTAGGTATGTGTACACTCAGGCAACAATATCCATTCCACTGGTAATTGTGTGCTCCACGAGGGAAGAGCAGACGTGAGGTACGCCAGACAAGCACAGGTCTATTCATCGGAGATTAAAGAGGACTTCATCAAGCTCAAAGTACACTTCGTCGATGTGTCAACACTTTGGAACGCCCGTGATGTGCCTCCAAAGTAAATATGGATGATTCGGGGGGAAAGCAACCGAATGATTTGGCTTTAACTGAGTACTGCTCGGATTGGAGAAGCCATGAACTCCCGCTTTATCGGTCGCCTCGAAAAGGTCGAAAGTCAATTCGAATCAACTTTGAGAGGAACAGAAGAACCAGAGTTTCGGATCGTAGCCGCAGTTTTCCACACCCTACTCTGTACATCACAGAGCAACCAAGGCGTTGTTTGTTCAATTAATTTTGTTCTCAAGACAGGGTAGCGCTGTCGACAAAATTTGATATTTTTTTCACGAAAATAGTAGGAGACCTTTATGTCTCATGTACACAACGACGAGACAATTCTGGTTGGGCTCCGCCCTGCCAGAGTCAACTAGAAAAAGGGGATTGATGACAATCTGCAGGAGGAATCATACCACTCTGGAGACATATGTCGAATTACTACTGGGAAATTGCTATATTTAGTTAACCACGCAATATGAACAGAAAAAAATGGGTTTGAAAAACTGATTCAAAAACAGTCCCTCTAAATCATTCTCGCCGCTCCGCTTCGAGCAGTCCCCTCGGATGCGGGTAGTAGCTATCACTTAAAAAGGGCGAATTTACATATTTCAAGTGTCCAACCTTTGAGGAGAGCTTGAATTGCTTCAAAATCTGGAGCCACCCCCCCCCCCCAATAGCGCGCACTCTTTCCGCCTGTTCTATTCATTCGCTGAATTCACAGCGTCGTAACGCGGCATCGTATTTGGCGGTCGGGGCGCGATAGAGTCTCGTCTCTGCGGCAATAGGATAATTTCGGTGTGTCTAACACAGTGAGAGCAGCAACGTATTCTCTATACCCTCATCCTGTCGTTCTTGTCCTTGGTTTGGTGCAAGAATAAAGCTATTGACATGTAGACAAGTACAGGTGCTATCCTGTACTGATCATGTACTGTAGTATCCTATCCAGACCGTCTATCGGCTACAAGAAGGCATATTCATGTAATCACAAGGAGAGCAACCCGGGGGACGACAAGTGCCAGGAATAACGCAGCAATCAATTTGGGCCCTTCATTATAACATGTGTTCACATAAGAGCGTCGGCCAGTCAACGAGACGAGCTTGTATAGCTCGTTAATAACATATATTATACAATGATACATTGATATATCGAAACATAGAGAGAATATGGACGCTTTGTTTATGAAGAAAATTGACAAAAATGAAGACTCAAACAACCATAATAGTCATTAGACAAGGGCCCCATATTTCTTCATCAACTCGGCTCTCGGATGGTGAATTTGTGGCTAAAAGCTAAACAGGGATGAAGTCAACTATGGTATGTAAGTGTGACGTTATAGGGAGTTCCGGATAAAGCAAATTTTGCTGGTTGACCCACAGACAACGTTTAACGTCCACGGAATTGCGTTCGGCATTGCGGGAATTCCAGATTCGGAAGGCCGACTCAGGTACCACAATGGCTTTCGTCCGGTGTCGTCATGCGGTGGCAAGGGGTGTATGATCTTGAGAATCGTGAATCGGCTCACGAGGCGGCAAAGCTCCTTATCTAACTCGTAGGAGTGTGTGCATACTGAGTGCTCGGGCAATTATGCGTAGTTTAAATGGATATCCGTATCTAAAAGAGTTCATTTCAACAGAACCGTAAAAATACCTAAACGTTCAGTAGAATAAAATCATAAATCTTCGGATTCTGTTCAGTCATAAAAGGTGAGTTCGCTGTTCTAGCTGAGAAATTGTGTTCTCTACGGTCTCTGGCATATGGTTGCAGTAATTGAGCCGTACTATTTTTTGTGGATAGCTGTACCCAATACCACCAGGCTAATCGACTTAGAGTCGTAAATACATGATACTGTTTCACCAGGTTGGAGCAGTTCATAATAGAGCGCCCCTTTCTGATAGCACAAAATGAACGCCATGCTTACGGGCATGGATTCTGGGTAAACCATTTCTTCTGGCGTTGAGAATTATCTAACAATAGTCATTTTTTATCTCCCTTAACCTTTTGAACAGAAAATGCATTCCATTTTGTGGATGAAGCAGCGAAAAACAAATGGTGGGACCGTTGCCAATGACATCTTCATCGAGTTCATGTAGCATCCATTTTCCTTCCTATCTGCACCTTTACAAGCGGATGTAGGCAATAGTGGAGTGGGACTCCCAGCTGAGCTCAAGTTACTGGGCTCCATTTTTAAAAGAGAGATGGTCGTCTGTCTCTCGTGGCCGTCTGGAACGTTTCATGCATTGAAACGATTGTCGACAGACGTTTTCTGACATTACAGATTCTCCTTCACACGCAGTTCTCGCGATCGATCCACGCAGTTTTCGCGAGTTTCAATTATACTTTCGGAAATTTCAACCTTAGCTTGGACCTCGTTACCTGCTTTCTACTATACCATGCGCCTACACACATCCGTCATAACCGTTCATACAATTCCTTATCAAAACAAACGCTTACTAAATTTTATAATAAGGGACCTATTAATTTTCTGAGCTACCGAACCCTCTTGAAAGTGATTGTCACAGTAAACGTGTTTTGCATATTTTTGAAGGTACACAATTATCACATTTGGCTCTACTAACATCAAACTTGTTCCTCTACTTAGGCCGATTCCTGCGTCTAAAAGAAGCACCATACACGAGTACTTTGTTGTCGCGTAAAAAGGTTGCTTTGGAAGCCATATCCCATGGTACACATGCTTGAATTATTTTCTGTCTTTTTTTTGGCAATATTTGCGGTCTCAACACCATCCATGCTCAAAGCTGCGTATCGGCATTGTAAAATGCACTATCAAGAAGATTTGTGAGAAGATTGTTATCAAGAAGAATAATGTCAGGACATCCACATAAATTCAAGCAGTTCCTTCAATAAGCTGTCTTTTATAATATCAGCAATAATTTTTATACATACAAAATATTGACACTAAAACAAAATCGTGTCTCACATCTATGGATTAGTCAATATAGTTACTATTGATATTACGAACTCGTATTCCAACCTTATATTGTTTTCGAACGAGGTTTCTTATAAGCCTGGTTTTGCTTTAATCACCTAATCCGTCCTCAATTAATGGCTTCAGCAAAAATATAGTATCCTCCGAAAATCCGTAGGTATCACGAATCCGATACCCATTAGGGTGTCACAGGATCCTCCTCTCTAAAATACACAACCCTCGTATCACACTCTCATCTCTCGTGTACTGGCGCGTACTGACACCGTTAATCTGGTACAATTCGAAACGTGGACCCACCAGACATAATCAGCCGGGTCCGACGAGTGTTTGAGCTAACGTAGTCTTCGTGTTATATATAAAATTTGAGTGTCCGAGCTTCCGGTTGTGATTGTCCCACTATACCTTTGCACACTGACTATAGGACAAATTTCCACAACCGGAGAGTTCAGGATGATGAGGTCCCCTCATGAGGATTTTCAGTACCTGTAAGAGTGCGCTGTGGATAGTTCAAGAATTTATGGGTTAAGTTAGCTTGTCTATGCTTTAGAGCTGAATGAATTATCAGTTTGATATGTGGCTTCAGTTTTCGTAATACGCACATGCAGTGGTGTCTAAGTTAAAAGGAACATCCCAGAGGTCGAAAAGTTCTGATAAAGTTGTCCATGGGGCGCAAGTCCGGAAAAGGATATACGACTACCACCACTACGTAAAGGTCAGCCTCGTGTGCACGTAAGAAATATGTCACTACCTGGCTTCATCCAGGTTTGCTTACGCCTTTATGTGACGCTTTCGCTTGATCTTTAGTTTAAACTACTTGATCTGGTGAGTGCATTCGTCTTGCTTCCAGGTAGGCCGTGAACCTTTTGCTCTGCGAGCTCCACTATCAGCTCTAAAGTACGGTTGAAGTGTGGAATCTACGCAAATCCGAGGCAATGTTATATATACCAATACTTTCCCACTCAAAAAGTCTAGAGAAAGCTCGTCACGGTCTGATAAGCTTCTGCTCCCAAGTTAGATGAAGGCACCGCATGTACTGAAGTTCTTACTGAGCTTGACAGGAGCCTTCACTCACTTCGTAAGAAATCACAAATATTCCTCCCATTTTTGACTCGATGGCGTTTATGGATCGGAGATTGAAGACCATAAAATCTGCAGCATACAGTTTATGACACCCAGTTATGAGTTTACGGGGGGTTGATAGTTGATTAGGTTGCAGTGGTTGGAATATCTTCGACGTGAAAAGTTCAGCGCGGGCGCAGTGCGCCTTCGCTCGAGCTGTCAGCCCCGTAAGCTTGCGGGAAGCTCCCTGAATACTGGTATGAGTGAGGGATCATTCCGTCCGTTGAGCACGAGCCTGCACTAAATTTTCCAACTGCCTAGCTTCACTAACATTCGGCAATTGGAGTTGCTAATGGACGTTCGCGCTGTGTATAATAAAAGTCCATACGCATGTGTTAGCAAATTCAAACTGATTGTCTCAAGTTATACTTGCGTTAAAGTTTTCGGCTGAAGTTCGATAGGAACCTCTGCTCACCAAAATTAACCCACAGGTGCTATGTTTGCCCAGAGATTGCCCTCGGCCACTGTAGGGACAGTGAGATAATTCCGCTGTAGCAGCAATACTTTTAGAAAATCAAAAACCATGCATAGCGGTGGCCTACGTCGTAATTGTTCTGTCCAACCAGGATCTAGATCAGGTACAGTGCTCGAAGGGACGATAAGCAGCCTCCGTCAATCAAGATGAGGCAGCCTCATCAGATCTCCGAAGGATGGTGAAAGTCAACGCCAGACTTAGAGGCGAATTACGGTCCTTTTATTCATTCATGCCGGCAGTGAATGCTTAGTTAAAGGAATCCTTCGTCTTCGTGTGGTATTTGCAAAAAGTAAATTAACTCTAAAAGCCTGTTCCAGTAGTCTCACACATTGCAGACCAGTAAGATGTTCGCAGCTTAGGTGTTCTTCGGCGTTGACGCTGCTTTTGGTCCATTGCTCTCGATACTCGAACGTGCGAGATGGATGCGCCGATGTGTCGGCCCACTGGCGAGGCTTGGGCAAGTGTACGAAAACCGCATTACTGCTCTTCTTCTTCTACGACTTCCAACAAAGTGTTCCGTCATTTATTCTCTATCTGCCCTTACTTTCAAGGTGCTGACTTAGTTTATCTCTGTCCGACACCGAGTCAAGGAGTCAATGAGTGCACAACGATGCTGAGACAGGGCTCAGAGTAGTCGGCCATGTTGAATTGGCCAGATGTGCCCACTTTCATTGGCGCCCATATGTGACCTCTTTAGCGTGTCACCCGTGTTAGCTAGCAACTGTGCCACCAACCGCTAACTACTAACCGCTAGAGAGGTGTCTCGACGTCTGCTATTCTCGTCTGCGCTGAGTACATTTTGCGTGTGCAAGGGCCTCGTTGGCCTAAGTCTCCCTTTCGTATGTACTCTCCCATGACGTCATGCTTGCAAAACGCCAGCGGGCCTTTAGGGCCTCCCAAATCTCAAGCAAGGCCCCTTGCGGCCTTCCAAGTGCAACCGGATGAACGCGACGATACATGCGCTATGGACGCTACTCACGAGCGGCGCTTCTGGGAGCGTGCTTCTGTCATTGGCAGCAGCAAGCCCTGTCGCTGGGATCTAGGTAGCGCGTGTGTTCGTGCAGCCGGCCGGCCGGCCGACCGACCGACCTACCCTATCGTTTGGCCCAGCTAATGGAGCGTGTCCAAGTGGCTGCTACTCCCACCGCCACTACAACTACTGGTGCTCACTCCTGCTTCGTGTCTGTTGGTTGGCGTTCGGCTGGCATACGTCGCCGACGAGAAGATGGCGGCGCTCCGTGTTCCGGCTCTCTCTCCCTCTCTTTCTTTATCTATCCCTGTTATTCCATGTCTCCCGCTTGTTCCTGCTGCAGTTCTCCATGGCTCGTTCACTCGATCCTCCCCTTTCGTTTTCCTCGTCCTCCTGAGCACCGGAGCAGCTATGGTGGTACAGTGGGAGGAGCTCACTGGGTGAGTGAGCGACTGCCATCAACAGCGCCTGCCGCTTCGGTCACTGCTGGGTGGGTCTGTCTGTCTGTCGGCTATTCCCTTTTTCTAGAATGTGAACAACAAGCAGAACGGGCCGTGGAAGGTCTCTTATGTACCGTGCTGGCTGACGCCATGTCGACCGACTGTTCGCGTCCAACAGAAGCAGAACTCTACACACTGGTGACGGTACCAACAGCCACCGACCAGAGAGAGAGAGGAAGCGCGGTGAAGCGCTCGTTGGTGTTGAGCTGGTAGGGCAGCACATGCAGTGCTCTAGGTTCGTCCGCCCGCTCGGCAACCTCCGTTCCGTCGGTTGTGTTCGGCACCAAGGCCGAACTCAACGTTGCCCTCCTGAGGCCGCCGCTCACCCGCTGAGTTGATCCCGCTCTCTGCTCTTTGGTTCGTTCATGCGACACTGACTGGCAGGGGACTCATGTACAGTCCGAAAACATGCTGCAGCCAGCTGCAGTGGACCCTAGGAAAGGGCCTTTTAGCCAAAGGGACAAGGGGTAGTGCAAGGTGTGTACGGTAGCGTAGCAGCATGCTTGCTTGAGAGAAGTTGCTTATTGGGGACCCAACACCCAACTGTGAGAAATGAAGGGGACTTCTGTAAAGGTGGCGGGACGGAGGCACAGGCAGGTATGGCTATGGCCATAAATGTATTGAAGTATATTGCTGTTGCCATGGGAGACTGTGTCCGTTCTCCGTTCGAGAGCAGCTGAACGTACAAATCGTGAGTATGTTGCTAAGTGGCGCATCTTCTTGTCGGCGGTTCAAGTAATCGAGGTCTGAAATATATGCCGAAGGAAACAACTCTGCATTACAATTCAGGGTGCTGCGCTAGGCTAGTCAGGAAAGGTGCAGCATACCGTTTAGTTTTGCGCTGAAGAATCGATCGATGAAGATATCATTTTCGATGAAAAGCATTCACCACCTAGCAAATCTTCAGGGCTGACTCGCAGCCAATATTCACCACCTGGCTAACAGCTATAGTTAGCCATGAGTTCATTATTCAGCCAGTAAAACTTATCGTTATTTCGCTCATTGGCGTTTCGGCTAGTATTTTTACTGCATACGAGCTACGCAATTATTTGATGAAATATCTCCCTTTACCTACGATAGTGATTTGCGAGTTCTTTATGAAGCTCGTATACCCTTCACAGTCATTTCAACGTCGACAAATAGCATAGCGTAGAATACGACAACGTTGTCACCTATGCAGTTCTAACTATTCCCTTCGAATATACTTCATATTAAAAAGTGTTACCGTCGCTCAACTGAATATTTGTTCCTGACAACGTTGTACCGAGGGAGCGTTCTAGAAGTGGCACATGCATACCTACATGCGCGATAATTACCAGGGCCCTTAAATGTATAGCAGATTCATTGAGATCCTCGAATACTGCAAGAGCTAGATACAAAGAACTTCGAGGCAAATCCGCTCACAGTAGGTTCATTTAGTCCCATATGTATATAATGCCATAATTAATCGTCGTCTCACAACGCTTACTACAATGTCTGCCTCCCGTCATATTTCTCTCCACCTCGCAAAGCGGATAACGGTGCACACATGAATAGACTTCTCAGGTGTACGAACGTTTCCCGTATACAGTAATTTATTATGTTGTTCGGACTAAAGTTGCGCGCCTTCAAATTGCTATAACTTTTGAAGTAAACCAATGGAATCAAAGATATCTTAGTATGATTTAGAGTCGATTTTTCTCCTTATGTTTAATATTTAGATACTGAAGATAGCGCTTTAGAAGTTTTGAAGAGGCTACATATTTATTAGGGAGAGGTTGATTGACATAATTCATGTCTGTTGCGGAGGATAAATTAGTTCCATATGTTTCAGTACCTCTTAGTCTGGTTGTCTCGTTACAAGAGCTACTCTTATTAATTTTGCATTAGGTAGGCACAGCTTGTATTGGCGAATGCTAGACCGGTTGGCCAATACAATTTAGGTATAAAAAATACTTTTTTATACGACTGTCTTCGACGCCGATAGCAACTTATTATTATACTTAATTTAGACCTAGGCCAATCTGGCATTGAACGAGCCGACCCAACGGCTAGGCTCCTCTTAGGGCCTACCCAAGATCTACACAGACGACTTCCTTCCTCAAAATACAAGCGAAACACGTTTGTGCGGAAGTTAATACTAACTATGATATTTGCACTATCCGAGTGCGAAGTACGCTTTGCCGGCGCGACATATAATGCTTTTTATACTTCAAAGTCCATACGTTTTACACGGAATAGCCTAGTGGAGGTGCTAAATTCATGTAGTTATGTCAATCCACTTCTACCCTGCCGCTGACACAGTTGCTCTTCACAATTGTATGTCAAGCAAATAATTTTCCACTCATAAAACTCGCCTATGATAGCTCCAAGAGGTGAACTTAAACGCACACACACACACACACACAAACACAAGAATGTATCAAGGTTCCATATCTAGAGATTCAAGTGAATCGTATGTGAGTCCTCTCGTCAGTCGTTCGCAGCGCTGTATCTGGCCGTACACCGATCGTGATACGGTCTCTATATGTACCTTGAATCTCCGGTAACTCGGTTTATAAACGCCTCAGGCGATGAGCAGCCTTTCGGCATCAGAGGTGGCAGCCGTGTCCCCCTGAAGTTGTCTTGTGACCGATCTCTTCCCGCCGACGCCGGCATCAGCAGCGGCGACCCGGGGTGGTGGCCTGCGCTCTTCTTTCCTTCAAATATCCATCCAGTTTGAATAGCATTCAGTTACGAAGAATGGAAGAGGGGTCTCTATGCTTTCAAGCTCAGCCCCTTGACCATCCTTCCCGTTGCTCCCCAGCCGCCTCTTTGGCTGCATTCGGACGTAACGACGATAGAAACTCTTCCAGGGTAGAGCTTGCTTGTAAACATTGTCGACCCCTTGTCGTTGCTGGAGGCACATTCAGGCAGGCCTGCTTGGTTTGCGTTGCCTCTGCTGCAACTGGACCCGACAGTCTAGACTGACTTTCAACCTCCCCAGCGGCATAGGACAAGGCGGGATGGGGCTGCTTGTTTCGGTTAAGCCTGTCCCACTCTGCTGTCTATGCTAGCTCTCTCTCTCTCTCTCTTTCTCGCTCTCTTCCTCTCTCTCTCTCTCCTTCTTGCTCTTGCTTCTGCATAGCCGATATGCGCGTCGAGAGAATACCGGGCCCGCCCTGTGTATACGCTGTCTTCATGTGAGCCAGTATACATGTGTGTTTGTGTAAGTTTGTATATATGTATCAATAGAGAGAAAGATAGATGTTCGCAGGGCCTCGCCTCTGTTCGAGCATGTGCATATCGCTGTGCGATGGTGTGTCGGCGTTCGTTCTTTTCCATCGTATCCAACGGCGGAGTGTTGGCCGTGTGACGCGTTTTAGACGGTTCCAGACGCCAAAGGCTGGCACCCTCTTCCCGGACCCTCTCGGCCCTTGTAGAACGCAGACACTTCAGCAACGGCAGTCATCCCTTTTCCATATTCATGGTCTCGGAAACTCAGCGAGTCGTTCACTCCTGTAAGCGCGGGAGCGCTTTACAACATTCTCTCGCAGCGGGAACGAGTATACAGCAGGAGGCAAAGCAGGGCAATGCGGCCCAGCCCAGCTCAGCTGCACGCAACCCAACTGGAGGCAGCTCTATGCGAACCCTGTCCAGCGCCAACCTCGTCTAGCCTCCAACACGGACGCTTGTCCTCGAGGTCTTCTTCCAACAACTTCTTCACTTTTTCCCACTAGCTCATTTTTGCCGTCTATGTAGGAACGGCCGGCCGTCCGGAAGGAGGAAAAACCAGACGCAAGATAGACGACGAGCGGAGATCATGGTTACTACCACTTGCTCAGCTCAGCTGGCCGGCAATCCAGCAAGAGACGCATACTCTGGATGCGTGTCTCCCATACACGCATGCCAGATATGGAACAAACCGAAAGGGGACGACGGGCCGTTATAGAGAACCCCGAGTAGGTAGAACAGCAACAAGACGTAGTTGGGATTGAGCGACAGCGAACGAGCAGATGGACAAGCATATACTACCATGGTCGCGCGTATGGCAGTTGTTGTTGTTGATGCTGCTGCGGCTGTTGTTGTTGTTGTTGTTGATGCTGCTGCGGCTGTTGCTGTTGTAGCTGTTGTTCGTAACTCTGATGTGTATCTGTTGGAAATTTCGTTCAGATTTTTAGTAGCAAAGCACGGGGCTGACGATGGAGGTTAGCGACCGAGCCGGTTTGGGTGGAGGCGAAGAACGGGGGAATCGAGAAAGAGTCTATAACTGGTAGCGCACGAGGGTATACATCTCTCCCATCTCATGGTTGTACGTCGCAAGACTGAAAGCTATACGACTGCATGGAGCAAATACAAACGCGCCTTGTCGCCAGCGTACCGGCTGGCAGTATCCAGTCCTGTGGGTGCTGCCGCGGTACACTGCGGCTGTTTGCTCTTCTTATACCGGCCATATTACTCGGCCGGGCTGACGTCGCCTGACCTCAATGCATATATATATATATGGGTCGGCGGCGTAACGGAATCGAGTGGTTTACGCCTTAATGCTATATACTTGTGCTCCTCGTGCTTTGGGAGTTTAGTGGTTTGTGTGTGTAACTGCTTTCGGCAGTTATGGTGTCGAGAATGAACCAACAAACGAACAAGGAAAGCCTGATGTTCTGTCATTGCGGTTGCTACTGCTGTTGTTCGAATTTTTCTTTCGCTTTCTCTCTCACTCGCTATCTCTCACACACAATGTTTCTGTCTCACAGATTCGCTCTGCTGTTGCCGTTGTTGTTTTTGTGTATCTTCGTCGGTATAACAAAGTGGATGGCGCTACGTATAACGGATAATGGTGGCGTCCAGAGAACGCGGCCTGTTGGCACTTTCGTGGCCCGCTGCTACAACGTCAAGGCTACCGCTTTTCTAAACACTTTCTAAACAAGCAACGGATTCTAGAGGCTTCGACCGTTGCTAGCGCACTTGCGACCGTCAAGCTCGAGGATCTGAGATTGGTCCGGATTCGCCCTCCGGTCGGTTCCTTGTTCGTTTTTCCTTCGTTATTCTTGGGCACAACAAGAAATTGCAGCACAAGTTACCGTGAAGGCATAACGCACATGTAGCCTGCGAGTGAGAGCGCGGGGGAGAGAGAGAGAGCGAGCGAGAGCGAGAGGTCTTTGTTTAAATAAGAAGGCCGGAACTCTGATGCAAGTTGTCCATTCAGCGGCAACGCTAAGGCAGGCTGTGTGCCTCAGCCAACGGGCACACAAACCTACTGGTCGACAGACAGACACACACACTCGCACACAGACGCTCGCATCTTGTATGAACACTCATGCCCATCAAGCATTGCATGCCATGAGCCCATTCGAGATCGCTCCGTTTATGAGGCGGAACTTCAAGAGCCGTTTCGCGACGTTTCGACGCAGACACGACCAGTCAGCCTGTTCCGCTCTGATGTGCATATGATATATTCCTCCATGATGCCGTTTACCGAGTGAGAGTTACTCATCTATGTGCATTCATGTGATATAGTGCTAACGTTCGTCGTTTGCAAGTACACAATGCCGACGGACAGCCATACCCATAAGGTACTTGTCTCGCCTTGATATTATGACGTAAATATAATATAGGGGAGTGAAGAGCCTGGCCCATGTGTTGGCCGTGGGCTGTAAGGAACAACGGTACTTAATGGAATCACACTGCCTCCCCTCGTCAGACCCCTCCTTTGCGTGCCATGGATGCTACGTGCAGCGCCTACTTTCCGAAACGATGTGCACGATTGAGGATTTGGTTGGTTGGCTGGCTAGCCGGATATCAGTTGTCAAAGAACATGACACCGAACGCAGGATAACCGCTGTCGAAACGTAATGGCCCCATCGTCGTAGTTGGTGTCGGCGGGTCCGCCGCCCTCGCAGAGAGACCGTCCGCGCAGTACCATTTACGGTAGGGCCACATTCGGCAGTTGGCATTGTCATCACCTGATGCCGAGGCTCTTAATGAACTGAGCGTAATGAGTGCTAAATGTACTGGCTTGAGCCTGGACACATATAGACTGGCCGTGTGAACACCGATAGAGCCTGCTAAGGAAGGACTTTCCGGTCAGAGAAATGCATACTAAGCGGATGCCGCTCCACCAGACGCTAACCTAACGTAGACCTTTAACCGCAACCCGTAATTCCAATTCGTCGTACTTCCGAATGACATCCCCACCCGGGGTCCGCCCTGAAAGCCTCAATGCATAGCTAAACTTGCCCTATATATCATAATACTTCAAGCTTACCAAAGATTCGTTGTATCTTGAATACCAGATACGTTGTCGATCATTAGCGCGGCATAAATGCTTGCACAAGTATAATCGGTTAGGCTATCTCTTATAGGTTCGGAAAAGGCGTAATCATCGACATTTTAATATATTTACGTTGCATGTTTGAAAATTCTCGATAGGAAATAATGGAAACGATATAAGCTGAGACAGGTGAGCTGTGATAAACCTGAAATCTATGGGTCATTTATCCTGTTTTTTCGAGCTGACCCTCAGCTGTTCCCCTATGTGTGGGTCATTTATCCTACGCAAGCAAATATTACAGTTATCTAAAACCCATCAATATCGTCTTTTAGTACGTGAGCAAAAGCGATACTTTTTACACATCATTGATTGCCCATTGTTCCGAATATTTTACCTGAGTTTGTCGAGAATTTCATTGTGGTTAGCATTAACTATTTAGTTATTAGGTAACCTACCAGGGATTTTGGAACTTAAGTAGCACATGCCAATTTCGCACGTGTCGGCCTGCTGAATAAATTGGCCACGGCAAACTGCTATAGTGAAGCAAATTTCTAATTATTATTGTACGCGCGATTTGGATGCTGTCGTAAATATGACACGATATTTATGCGCACGGTATAGTTAGCACTTCCTTTGCACCGGCAAGGGAAGTGCTCGAGCTCAACTCGAGCAGCAGACGAGACTCAGATGCGAGAAATGATTTTCATGTTAAGGGGAAGCTACTCATAACTTTGCACGTTTAGAATGGGAGCGGACGCTCCCACATCGTTGTCACTACTCTAGAACAGTACACTCCATCCATGGTTGCTCCTGTAGACGGACTTCTCGTCACCGTTCATCATTTCAGTACATGTTTTTCTCTGAATGGCACTGCCAGCCGGGCCGGCCATCCCGAGTGTTGTTGCAGAGCTCAGAGTAAAAGGGGCTGCAGTGCAACGATGCTTCTGAGAGCGCAAACCACCGCGGTACATCCGCCCGTATAGAGACTGCGGCCGCCGTCTTCCAATTAGACAGAAGTGAGAATGGAGCGAGTCTCGGCGCTAATTTGTTCATTTCCGTTTCCGTTTGGCGTTATGGCGGTTGGCTAGCAGACCATTCCATGTTCGCCTACGCCGGGCGATCAGCTAGTGCCAACGCTGCTACACGGACTATGATGGTGCAACTTCAACAAGGCAACATAGCCTTTTCCAACTTCGCGCTCTGGGAAACTCTAGCGCTAACCAGCACAGAACACCACCACCAGAGTTGGGGCGGACCACACTGTGCTCGTGTTTGCCCTTGTTTGCCGTCCAAATACATATACACCCGTACTAGGGACGATACAAACCTATACCCTGCGTAGCCACACTATAGATGCTACATAGGTATTTAAAATATATATGCGGTACAAATCGTTCACACACTTGAATCAGTTATCAGTGTTACTTAAATGTGAATGTCTATATTAATGCAAAGAACTGGAGAGCTAGGACAAGTCGAAGAATATTATGTACATACGTGTATCAACTAAAAATCTCGACCTTCTGAAATACTGAAAAGACGCCGTTATATCCCTAAATGTATACTCCCAATATCTGCTCAATATCTACTTTGTAGCGTTTTAGTATCCTCGTTATGTTATGGTGTCTTGAAAGAGGTCCCTCGACAAATGCAAAAACACCTTGCGCAGTGCATATATTACATATGACAGAAGGCTCCCTTCAAATGAATATCGTCCTAGGGATCTTCTGTTCTTCTTGTTGCTATCACACTCGTTGTTACTTATTCGTAGATCAGTGGTATCCAGTAGATGGATCTTTTGATGGTAGACAGTTCCGTTGAACGAGACGAAGACATATTACCAGAAGTTGCCGACGCAGCCGCCGCTGTTACTGTCGAATGAGACCTCTCCTAACTTTCAAGAGCTTGAACACGACGCGGTGCACCCACAGCATACGTATGTGTACAACGATAGCCTGGTAGGCTATCGCTGCTATAGGAGTGAGCCAGGCACGCCATCCATCTTAGTTCTCATTTGGCCTACTATACTAACACTGCTACTACTAACTAATGATTATAATACGTAAAAGTATCATATATATATATATACCTATATACGCACATCACATGAAATATTTTTAGGATCTGACAGCACCTGTATACAAGTGCTGCTCATAAACAAATATAAACTGTAAACACATATCTTGATTTCTTTTTTATATAGTCACACGGTTCCGTAAGGTAGCGAGACAAGTTTGGTTACCTGTAACCGGTGAATATCACATGAAACCACTGAGCTTAGAGAACGTATCCGGGAATATTTACAAGCTGCCACATTTCATATGATCCACAATAGAGAGAGTCGACAAAGATGTTTACCAGCTGAACACAGGCTTAATCTTGGCTGAACTATTGAACTTTATTGGTTTCACTTTTCTCGTTAAGTATAGACTAGATCAATCTTCTGGAACGCACTGATCATTTAGCACCTTCTGTTTATCTACATAACTAGGCGAATTTGCAAATCTTCAGTAGACCACACAATCGAGTAATAGTACTACTTACCTATAACCATTTTGGCACTCTTCCCTGAACACGTTTAAAAAACGCAATAATAACCAAAAAATGATAGGATGATTTGTCTGAAATGCCCTGACTTGAGATCTGCAAATTTTCAATACTCTCGACACACCCAAAACGTTGTTTCTCCTCTCTACCCTCAGCTCTAGCAGAACTACACGGGCCATTTAGGCACTGCGGCGAATAGGCACGACCATTACGCTGCATTTTTATTTCATCACAAACCAACGCAGTGTCCACTTCGTGTATTCCTGCCCTCTCGTGAATGAACAGACGCGAACCCGAGAAGATCATCCTCCTCACAGAAGCACGTGGGTGGCATGTAGTCGTTTGCACCCTCGTCAGTAGAATGGATACCGCATAGCACACGGCAATGAGTTGCTGATTCCTTTTCTCCTATTCGTGGATACCAGTCCTATTCCTCTGGTTGGCAGTACCCGGCGGGATGTGGTGGGGACACGCGCGGGTACGGGCTACAAGGTACAACAAAGCCACACTCCTTCAGCCTCTTGCTCTTCTCGTGTGCCTTCGTTTCCGATCTACAATGGAGCTTCCGAGTCGGAAGCCGCAAAGAGGCGCGGCGGGTGGAAGACCGGCTGCAAGGCGGACAGCCAGCCAGCAGAGGTGGCCAAGATGCGAGGACAGTGATGCTGCACCGCGCACGCTACTCGAGTAGGAACCCTTTACCGGCCGACAAACAAAATGGAGGGGCAGTTCTTACGAGTTGTGTCGACCGACAGTGCCTCTTACTCTTTGCTGTCGCCCTTCTGCAACGAGCCGCCTTCGCGGCCCCCAACGCCATTCCTGTCGACGACGTAGAGAGATGAAGACACAGAATAAAGACCTTTGTTTGGCATTACTGCCGCCGACTACCCCGATGTTTTTCATACTCTGGCCAGGTTTTCCTTACGCTCAGCGTGCTACCTCGGCCCTGGTTGGTGTCCCCTTGTCTCTGTCTTTCCCTCTCCTTTTTCGGCATTAGTTTTCCTCGGCGCCTCTCTCATAGAGTTGTTGTATTCATGCAGTTTTTTGAAAGCCCATGACGGTACCCATGCAGGTCTACCAACCACTATCCCGGAAACAAAAAAAAGAACGCCCACGTCGGTGCGTGTAGAGGGAGACAGCACGCAAAAAAGGCATATTGCGAATTTATATTTCTTCATTCTTGTTTGTTTCGTTTCTCCTTACTGAAATTGCTGTCGCTGCTGATATCATGCTCGTTGAATGAATTTATTCCTTTCATGATTAAATGGCGCACCCAGTATATTAAAGATGCAGATCGTGTGGTGCTCATAGGCTAGTGTGTTGTAGGGTGTATACACGTTCATTTATACAACACTCGTAGACCAATTATTTGTATTTATATGAGTCTGACATGAAGGCTCAACTACTCGTTCATATCAGCTGGTTAGAGTGTAGAATAAGCTCTACATTCGACTATGAATACGTGCGCCGCGTCGACTCAACAACAGTAAGGTATACTTGGGTGCGGACTAACGAATGAATTCAGCGGCATCGCACCAGCTCGCGTTTGGTTAGAGGGGATGCAAAATGGCAATGACTGACAGATTTCCCAGTATCTACGTATGTATTTTCATGCCAAAAAATGTTTTGAAAAAGAGTCCAATTATTTGTCGCAATGAATTAGTTTCTTTGTAGTGACTGTTTAGTTCTTCGTGCTTTTACAGATTGGGTGTCTCGCTACAGAGATAACTGTTGTCGATGTTATCAGAATTACTTCACCCATACCGTCCGTGCTATCGTCGCAGACCTCTCCACGAATGGATCTACGCAGAGAAACCCACATTCGAATACTGGTGCTTCTGTATGCTGGCCTGGCCAGGGGAACTCTATTTCCAATTGGCTAACATTGATCTAACGTATTGACCTTCAAGTTTGTCATCTTTTTATACAGCAATGGTTTATAAAAGCAGCGTAACGAGAATGATCGATGGAATGGTAGCCATCTGAAACCCAAGTATGGCGTCGGCAGGTTCTCATAGTAATGCCTAAAGGTTAAGTGGTAAGGCTTGTCATATAGAGGAAGAGCTGAGGGTCAGCTCAAAGAAGAAAGAAGGTATGGCATCGAATGCTAGTTCTACCAGGGAAAGTTGGAGACTGAAACAATTGAGAAATGGAACAAAAAGAGAAATTGAAACAGCTTCTTGGGTTTCCCATCGAGTGGACCAGAGGCCACATAGGAATAACACTTTAGGTTGTACACACCAGTTCAACACGGCAGGAAACTGCTCTACACCGTGCTTCAGCAGCGAACTTTAAATATACTGTCAGCTATCTGCGCGGTATTAGCTGACGCCATTGTGATCGTACGCCAACGAGTGATTTAAGTAACGTTCACTATTTTTTTTACTGAGGAGGAAATTTTCTTGAAACGCACGAACACCACCAGAGACACTCCAATCTCCATTAAAGTGGGCCGGTCCAGTGCAGGGTTGACGTGGATGACAAAACGCCTCTACATGCTAAAACCGTCCTCTGCTGAGAGTCCATCTCTTCCCTAGAGTCGGCACGCTTGCCATTAATTCGATAACTAGGGAAGGTGTGTACTGCTCCGGCTAGTGTTGTATAGCCGGGTGCCTTAGTCTCCTATGACTACTTTGGCCTCCGTGTTGGGGTCCTGTCCGGGGACGCTCGGTCACCTAATCCCGGGCCCATAATAACGGGAATGCAACGTAACATTCACTAGACAACTCTAAGTAATCAGTATCATATCCGTTTACAGGCCGGTATATCAAACAAATTCACAACTTAGTGCGTCTGAAATCAAAGACAGTTACATATTTGTAGAAAATTAGGTTCACCACTTTCAACACGATTAAGGAATGGTTAAGTTTAAGGATTAATGTTATTTTCATCCAAGGTATTTCAATTGCCTGTGCACACGACACCTCGGTACAGACACTTTAAATGTCACTAAAGACGATATTAAGGCTGTTAAAGTTGATGACCTTGACCACTTCAATGTGCATTTCATGCATCAGCGTTAATACCAAGAGGCTTAGCATAGTTATTTTTTCCGTAGAGACAGAAAAAAGAGAGACTTCTATATCATATTTAGAGATAAGCATTTCGATGGCAGTATCAAGGCCGGATCATCTGTTCTCCGACGCCCTCTATGTTAAACTGTCACTGGTAAACAGAGAGAACTAAAGAACCAAACAGAGGGATTGGATGAATGGCTTCTGTGTGTGGTCTCGTATTTTCTTCCGCGTAACCAGGGAGAATGTCTCTCTCCCTTGACATTAACTCACAGTAGAGCAGAACGGGTCGAGCTGGACGCACATTGAACAAGTGAACGAAAATAGTGTCGGCGTTACTTCCTCAAAAGTTTGCCTTTCCTGCTGAATCTGCCTTGTCCCCTGCTAACCCCTTGACGCGGCAGCTGGCAGCCTCCCCCCTTCGGACCAAAAAGAAGTACTCAGTGCCCTGGCGTTTGCTAGTGCGATGCGTAGCGGCTGGGTGTGTGTGTGTGTGCGGGGCAATGTCCGCTCCCCCGTTCATCCGGCCACTCTTTGGGACCGAAGTGTAAAAAGAGAGACGACACCCGGCGTCCCCGCCAATCGCTCCGCTTCTCGCCGTTGGCGCCTTAAGTGGAAACGAAGGAAGGCGTCGCCCTGGTTGGGACTTCAGAACATAGTCCCAGTGGAGGAGTGGCTCTGGAAGAGCCAGGAAGTCCATGAGGAAAGGGAGGCTGGGATGAGGACACTTGAGACGAGGTCAAGAATAGGGGACTGTTTATCAGCTGGATACAGTTAGGAGGCGTCCAGTGTCCAGTGTAATCTGCTTGGGGGTTTGGCACTGGCGCTAGCATTGCCTTGGTGCTGAGCGGCTCATCTGGTGTGAGCGATAGAAACGATGGCTGCGGCCAGCGTAGGAAAAAAAGAACGCTGACATATACAGAGACACAATACAGGAGACGATCATACGGCAAACTTCGCAGAATGGAATCAGTGCAGGACGAAACTGGGGTTAACGCATTGCAAATATGCTGTACAAGAACGACATTATACGGTGATAATATTATTACGTATACCGAAAGCAGTACCGTGTAACTTAAATCTTGGCTGTAAGTCAACCCGGAGGATTTAATGTTATCACGTAATATTGTGCACGTCTAGTACGTGGCTAACAATTTGCTTACTACGAGAGTCAAGTATGCTCCGCTGTCACCAAGAGCTGCCGCAATCGGAAAATGGCGAACCGCTCGCACATGCCGTTGTGTTTAGAGAGAGGAGTACAAACAGTTTTTATTTTTTTCAGCCAAACATTTGCAGTAATGACCTGAGTGAGTAAGCCAATAGAGTAACCCACCTTTAGAAAGATTGGAGGTACATGGGACTTGAGTCTGGAGAGAGCGTTCACTGTGCCTGAAGTCATGGATAGTATCAACATACCAAACTAAATAGAATGTGGACCAGATGGAATCTAAAATGAGCACATCAAGGAGGCGATGACGTTCGCACTGTATTGGACAGCATTGTTCTACGTGTGTGTGGAACAGCGCAACATCCTAAGGCCTGCAGTGAGTGTCTCATGATGATAATCAAAAGCGGAATAGGAGACCAGAACGACCCATCTCTGTGGAGAGGAACTGCGAAGTAGAGCTGCGTATTTAAGTTATTATGTTATCGAGTATTGCCGTCCGGCGTTTCATGCCTTACTTAGAATTACGCGAAAAGCTGCCAGATGAGCAATTAGGCTTCAAAGCAAGCACGTCGATGAGGGCAGTGTGCAAGATTTTCATGGAAGAAATAGAGGTAGTATTGAAGGGTCCGCGGCAAACATTCTTTAATGCCACACATCAGCCAGAGGCAACCTTCAGTGAAGTTGACTCTATACATCGACCATACATCGACGATCTTGCAATGTACAGTAAAAGCAGGATGCAGTGATAATAAGTTCTTCCAGCTCTGCGGAATTAAGTTGTCGACACCGACCTGCGAATCAACAGAAGGCATGGGTTCAGGGTGGCCGATTGTCAACTACGGATTCATTCCGACTGGATGGAGAACCTGTAGACATTGTGACATCCTTCACCTACCTCGGTCTGACATAAACCACAACCGGGATGTCTTTCATGAACCATGTCGAAAAAAGGATGCGAAAGACGAGAGTTGCATCGATAACAACATCAGAAACTACCTGTGACAGATTACGGTATTCCATTTTTTAGTAAAGATATTAATCGCATGCGATCTCTCAGTCCTGGATGGAATTAAGCCAGCATTTCTGAAGTTGGTACAGGGACTTCACTCGTTTATCTAGAATCGACTTGTTTATTTGTCGGCAGAAACATCCCTTTCGTAGAAGGTCGCTATGCAACATACAATCCTTGGTAAATCGCAGCACACCAATGCTGGTTCATCGAGCTGGACCAGCGGGAGATCGCGGAAGTAGATCTCCTTGTCTTCACTACACCGGCTATGGTCGACAGCAACTAGAAGCCGGCCAGTAGATCAAACCATATAATAACCAGATTTTCAGTACACGGTTGCTATGCGGGACACAAGGCAGTGACCAACTAAACAAACAGTGGCTTTGTAAATACTATGGAGCTATTCAACAAAATACTATGCAAAATCATGCACACAGCTACAGTAGTCGTAATAACAATTGGCATCTCCTAATACATAATGTACAGTGTACAGAGTTCCTAAACTTGTTATATAACTACGATTGTTAATGCAAACGCGTTTTTATCACGATATTAAATAAACAGTCTCAAAATAAGTGAAATATATAACCGTAATATTTACAAATTAGACCAACCACTCAGGAAACCGCTTCTCCACGATTGCATTAAAACCTGCCTCAAACAGAGAATTTGGAAGTTGCGATTAGTGAACAATTCTTGGTGGAAAATTATTTCGACAAAGTCCCATTTCGCTTATTTCTCTCCTTCTCACCCATTTATTTCCTTACGCTAGGCCGACTAGAATACACACGCGCGAGATTTCCCTAATAGGTACGTGCCTAGGGCTCCAAGCAGCCCCTCGATCAATTGGCGGCAAACAGCGTCGGCTGTTCACGTTCTTGTTCCAAGTGTCTAGGCTTGTACGAAAACAGGTTTCTCCGATTTGGGCCGTATTCAATAGTTACCTATTTGGGTCGTCTTGAAAGCAATTAATGGAATTGACCCAAATGTGTTATTTGTATTACTGCCCTATCCTCATCCAGCTAACGCATCCAGCTAACCTTTGTCGGCAGTTATTCGTATTATCTACGACGTGCTATGTTGGGAGAAAAACTCACTCCTGGAAGAACTTGCCCTGAAGGCCCCACTGCCGGTCTGTTGATCCAAGCTATGCCCTTAGGTATTATGACGCGGCCGCTTCAGACGCCATCACAGGAGCTTACCTATTCTGCAGGCGAGCGCTTGCCTGACTCTGATGTATCTGAACTTTGTGATTCACCCCAGCTTGACTTTACCTGGTATTTTCATCACGATTCTCAGCTTTTTAGTCCCTATGTGCCCTTCGTTGGGAATGCAATGACGGAGAAGATTTCCTTCGAAGGTATACTAAAATTTAAACTAAAATAATATATATTAATACACTGAGACTTTGCTTCTTGGTCGTCAAGAGAAAGAAGGAAAATCGGTCTTCAAGATGAAAAATACAAACCTTGTATAAGCTGACTTACTTCTGACTTACTCCTTCCCTCGTATAGAGGACACGCTAATATATCGAATGGCTTGGTATGGGCGGTATAGTACGATGCACGCGTGCATGACAAATCTGCGTCAGGTTCTACGTAGTCAAGGCTCTTGAAATGCAGTTGCTATTTATGTACACTAAAGCGAGTCGGTGTGCACGGGTGTGGATGGGTGTGTCAACTCGTAGTGCAATTCGTATAAACAAGAGGACACTTACAGCAACACTACGCAACACTTGTTCTAATGCCTATTCTTATCCCATTCCTGCTTGGCCCTACCCACCGCTCCTATATTGACACGTTTCACTCACGCACGTGGTCTGGTCTGGCCTAGACGATTCGCTTCTCTTGGCGTTTAGGATGAGGACCTCTGCCCTCTAGCAAAACCTAGTCCCCCATACCGATGCTTGCGAGTCGCACGAGCCCACATAGCCAGCCATGATTCTCACTCAACATGCATCACTTTTCTTCAGTTCAGCTAGATTTGGCTGCACTCGGAGCCCCGGCGTCCCTTCCTTCACAAGTGCAACCCAATATCTCGTTTCCACAATGGCGAGCCCTCGAGTGCAATCGAAATCTACTCCTGGTAGAACGATTTCCCTCTAGTCACCGCCGCTGCTCGGCCGCCCCTATCACTATACTTGATTCCGGCAACAAGCGGGGCAGACTCGAATGAAGGGAGGCACGGCTCTAAAACTCTCTCGGACGCAGAATGTGCTTCGACGATGGTAAGATGTGGAGAGAGATGGAACGGACCAAAAAGACTGCCGAGTTCTACAAAAAAATAAAAACGCACGAACCGATGAAACGAACGAACGGGGGGAACTGACGGACGGACGAGCAAGCCAACACGAAACAACGCTGGCGGCTCACTAAAAAATCTCCTCCAGTATGGAGGGGAAAATTTCTACCCACCGGGTCGGCGCCTCGCCGCCCCGCAGCTCCGTAGCCACGACTGTTCATTCACGCACGAGCTCTGGGCGAAAATGGCGTTCCGAAGGATTTTCCTCGCTTCGATTCCGCCCTGGCCTTCCTCCCGCTCGTTCTCTTGTCCCACCGTATTTTCTTGCCTGCCTAGCAGGGAAAGACGCGCCAACCACGAGGCGCTTCTTCCAGCTCACTGATCGTGAGACGAGCGGATGAAGGGCCGAACGCGGCGCGACTCGACGCAACGAAACGGACCACCAACGAACGGTCGGACCGGTCCTTCCGCATTGCCGCAAGCAGGAGGGCCAGGGCGACGAGGGGATTACGGTGAATACCCGCATGGGGTAGCGGCCACATTTAAGGGCTCGCGTTCCCCGACGAAGGATCTACTACGCACCATGCTATACACTACTGGCGACTACACCTACGGTGTTCCCTCCAGTAGATCTCGGAGACCCCGTAGACAGACTCGCCGTCGCCCGAGCCAGAGGACAGGGTCCCTTCTCCACAAGCGGTCGTTGTTGTTGGAACAGCACTCTCGCCGCCGCTGCTGTCCTCGTCGGAGTGTTAGTGGCGCCGCAGTGGCGTATTGTCGAGAATGTTTTATCACAAAATGTCTGTGGTCGGTGGTGGTGTTGGCGGCGGCGGCAGTAGCGGCCAAAGCAGCAGCGGCATAGCAGTCTGCTGCGACGCGTAGCGTGGATGATATATTGAGTCTCTTCTTCTCCAAACTGAACAGGATAGCTGGAGGGGAGGCTAGCGTAGGGCCTAGCAGAAGCAGCGGCTGCTACCGCTGCCTCCGCCTAAGCTCAGAAGTAGACTGATCTCGTGTTCTGCAGGCGCGACCAGTGCCTCCTGAGGCAGGGAAGAGCCCGTCCTGCCTGATGTTAGTTGACCTCCCATACGCTTCCCTCTATACGATCTCCATGCGAGGAGCGGCCCCGGCGTCTGTTTCGAGGCAACTAAACAACTAGACGCCTGCTTGCGATATATAGGGACATCACTATGGACCGAGCACTAGGCGTCGTAATAACTACGCTAGGGTGTTCGCAGTGGGGCATTTCCTATCACTTCGCCTCAAAGATATCGGTGCAGTATCTGCAGATTCATCAACTCCCTCTTTTCAACTAACTCCACTCACTACACCGTTAGGAAGCATTTAGACTTCACGAAGCCAAGCTGGAGTCCGGATGACGGTCCACATTTTGCCTCAATTCGCCTTCACCTCTGCGCTGATCTAACCTTCCAATGCTTCGCTCGAGCAAACTCGAGCAACTATTATCAAGTACCCATAGATAATACAAGGACCACTTGTACTTTCAGCTAAACGGCTGCATAACTACAGTTGAGTCCAATTAGTTTCGGAGAAATAGCTGTAGGAGGGTCCAGGTAAGAGTTGCAACCGGACAGATAGCACAGCGGATAGACGTTAAACGAATGCATTCTCTTCTGGGGGTCCCTATTTGCAATTAAATATCAATTTCTTTCAACAACCACATTAAAGATAATATGTCATCAATACCATATTCAAACATCTTCTCTTTATGCTAATGCTGAACGGACAAGTATACAATTGTTTGCCATTCGCTGTGTGCATCATATATTAACTCATCTAATGCCTCATATAATGTATAGTTGTGGTTGTCAAAGGTCTAAGTTGCAAATTAATTTGATACTATATTCTGAAAAATATTCTGGTTTCTTAGGAAGGATAATAAGAACTTTAACTCCGACTGCTATAATTAAAGGTTGATTGCAAAAGTATCATATCATTATTAGTATTTTTTTTTATTAATAAGACAACAACGATTTTCGAAACTGTTAAGGTAGAAGCTGCTTGTGGTCTGAATCAACTCTTCCAATAATTATTTTACATTGTTTCCTTGCACCTCATTAATCCCCGTGTTGACTAACCAGCGACATATGTCTAGGCAGCGGCGGCGTTTTCAACGTTCGTCGTCCATGTTCGACACATGATATCCGGAAAGGTGCAATACCTTTCGTCCCCGGCACTCTGGAGCAAATCCGCTCAGTTGGCTAATAGCAACCGCTACTTGTACAGCCGGTGAGCTGCCGTTTGTGTATCCTACGCGACAACGGAGACGACACGACGTGTGCAGGCTGAGTTGGCTGCAATGCCCTAAGAGATTGCTTTATTCATATAAAGGGGAAGGTCTTGCAGACAGTCCACAACTTTCAACACAATGTCATCACCATATCCTTTGTGTCGCACGAACAGCTTACCAGCATCGCCGTAGCCTTGATGGCAAAGTTTGTTATTGCAGTTTTGAGACTTGAGGCACCATGTATAGGGAATTATGATGAGACACACCTGAATGGATCATAAACGATGAGATTAAAACAAGGATAGAAGAATGGGGTGGTTATTTTGGTATTCAAGTGATAACTATACTAGCTAACTATAGCGGAGTTTGTAAAGACTCGACAGCTTAATGCCCACTCATATTGGCGCTTAAGTCGCCAAGGAATTATGTCTAATTCCTTGTTGTGGCTTTACAAACTTCGCTATCGTTTGATTTTCGTTATGCCGCTGAGGTCCCTTGTCTTATCTGATACATATGCTACTCATACAATTTTGCATTTTACGAAACTTATAGGGGTGTATTCCAACACTATTAGTGATCATGAGACAACTTTATACTGTGGCTTGATCACCATCGCTAACCAAAGTTTGACGTTTTCTAACACACTCGTAGCGGATTACTATTTTATTTTTATGTAACGTTCTCACCATGTAACTAAATATATTTGTGACCGGAAAAGATTCCCAGTCATAGCAAGTACATTGGTCAGCTTTTACCGGTGGGCGACGAAACTCAAAAACGTCCCCTGTGTTGCCAGGAAGATAACGAACGCACTGCCTGTCAACCCTTCGGTTGGTCTCACGGGGATCTATGATAAGTTAGTAGCAGAAACTGCCTGCTTTCCTTGCTTCTGGGGAAGCCTTTTCTCAGTCTTGGATCTGTCGTCACGATCCTTTAGTTCTGATCTAACTTTGTCTCCAGTAATCTTGTGCCTTGCGCAGCAGCAGCCCAACCCGAAGCAATTTATGCATGACTTCTGTTATTTATTCATCATAGGGAGTGGGGTACCAAATGGACTTCGTCTCTGGCTGCTAACGCATGCTTATGCGACGTCAACGAATACAGTATAAAGCTGACCTTGGATCTCAAAATTCGGTGGTCCTTTCTAAACGCAAATGCGTGATAGTCCCATATGGACGACGTTCTATGATGGCAAGATGTGCCTTCCTTCCTTAGGCCTACTTTTCGGGTGTTCAAGCGGACGAGAGAGGATTTATCGTTTAGTTGGAAGTCAAATGGCCGGTAAGAATAGCGCGGTATTGGGTACGTTTGGGCTGGCGGGTCGCTGCGGAGTCCCGCCTTTCACGAGAGGAATATTTGCCGAGATGTTGCTCGGAACTTTGAATTTTCTAATCCACGATACCCACTTCCCCGCGTTTCGCCGACGGTTTGTTCTGTTGCAATATATTATATAAGACATTGTCCTCTTCCACTTTTTCGTATTCTCAACGGGGCGCGTTAGTCAACGAATACAGAGAATGGAAACAGTCCGCTGGGCAAACCTTCGATAAATTCATATGTAAACAGTGATCATACGGCAGCCCCTCAGGAAACTTTGACGAGAATACCGACGAGGAGAGTCTCGTTCATCAAATCGAATTACTACGATGTGAAAGTTAATGAGCAGGCCACATCATCGAAGGCCTCCCATCATTACCATCTCGATAAATTAGTACGTGTTGCATGCTGTACATGTAGTCTGCATCTCTCTATCTCCCTCCCTCTTCCTCCATATCTGGCTACTCGCGTTGTGTAAATATCACCATAGGAGTGGTGGGGATGCGATCAGCGCGGGACATACGAAGTGAGATAGGACAAGGGCACAACGCGAATCGTTGTCTCCCCATGGTGGCCATCTCGAGCAGCCTCGCTTCCGTCTCGTCTGCCCGGTTGATTGCTAATTGCCTTCCCGTCGTCAGCGTCGGGTATGCGATGTCTCCTCAGCGGAGTTTCCACGAGATACAGACAACAGGCCGGATATATGCCATAGTGTAGTGCTGTCTTGCTAGTCTAACTATATATACATATATATATATATATATATATATATATATATATATATATATATATATATATATATGTATAAATATATATATATATATTGTGCGAGTGTATATGTGGGATGGCTTTGGGCTGGGTCAAAACACAGTCACTCACCCTCTTTGGTTCTCTCTCGCCCTTCCACTGTTTTCCTCTCTCTCTCCCTCTCTCTCTCTATCCCTCTTCGCCGGCAATTTGAGTTATGCCATAACACAGCTCAACTGGACGTATCTTTTGGGCCGTACGCAACCATTCCTAATCATAGCATCAAACAGGTAGTATGCTCTCTCGAGTTGGCTGAGAAACGACGGGGATGAGCGTAAAATTCAACGGGTTAGTAGAAGTAAACCCAGCTCTGCGTAAGACGTGAGTCAACATATTATAGACATACATACGGTGTAGATATGATTCGAGAACGTCGATTATTGATTCTTGCTCAGCAATGGCGAATGTGTGTATCAGAAGAAAAGTATTTGGTCAAGAACTCGAGCGTCCGCACGCCAGCACGAGGCGGGGCGAGAGCAACAACGTCAGTATCAGCAGAACAAGAAATAGTAGTGTTGTGGTATCCAACGACGCCGCAGGTCTATACTTGATTTGCTCACAAGCGCGAAAGCTTAGTTAGGCAGCTCTCTCAGATGGGTCCATATGATTCGTGGGTATCCCAGATCCGGTTTCTCGCCCGCTCATCTGATTGTCTCATGCAGCTTCGACCCGACGGCTCCGTCCGATAGCTAAACCAGTAGTTAGCGAGTGAGCCGCGAACGGACTCGCGGGGAGGATGGCAACAGTGTTATTATTATTTCCCTAATTAGTAGTAATAGTAGTAGCAGTCGACAGCTTGCAACACCCGTTGGTCCTTCAACTTCCCTTACGGCTATCCCGCCTTCCCCTACCGCATCCGATTTTCCTGCACGAAGGCCAGGACCGTTGTTCCTTCATCCCATAGACATCCCCTCACGTTAGGCATATACTCAGCACGGTTTCCCTATGTAGAATACTACTCCTATGCAGGATCGACTCTACCTGAGTTGCGTGCGCGTGTTCGAGTTCAATGAGAGTCGTATTAGCTTCGAAGGAAATCCCAACAACAACGTGGAGGTTTCGGTGAATCAGTTGGGCTCATGCGGCTTCGCCCGTCTTTAGAACGAGTTGCTCCATGAACGCCTGTCAGTGTTCGCCGCTTTGGCAGATGATGCGTTTATACTTAATAATATTTACAATTGAGTTGGGCAGCGTTGATCACTGCCGTTAAATCTCAAAGTCAAGAAACAGTAGCAACATACGCACACACACGCGTATACCCAGGGTAGGTCAGCAAGGTACTCACACAGAACTCAATGGACGTAGTGGATGGGACCAAGCCAAAGCGTGGCGGTGCATCTGTGCAGCTAGGCAGGCATCTCCATTCAACTCAATAGTGATGAATAAAAGAAGTGTGGAAGTCTTAAACTCACGGAAGATTCCGGTACGCTCTTATTCACATAATCAGTTTGGGTAATCTCGTTCGCCTGTTACATTATCCATGATTGTGGTGTAGCTCGGGTGTGAACGTCTAAGGATGTGCTTGTATAAGACGATTGGATCCCTCAGATTGCAAATCTACGTGAAGATAGGCTAGAATGAGCCGAACGATGCGATGAAAAGAAGTCTTTCTACTCAGTGCCGCCTACACTCCCACTTGATTGCAAGCAGGATTACAAGTTTTACACAAGACGGCCTTCGCTGGCAGCGACTCTCGTATCCTTGTAAACGAATAACGTTCGTTCCGGAACACCACAGGAACCGATTCCTATTTGCCTCCACTGGTCATATTATTCCTCAACAATATTACCTGTTTAGACTCGTTCGGCTAATTGGATATCCAAGATTATCTATGAACGACTTTCGTGTTTAACAACAAGACGATATGCGGAAGTGAAGCACGTGCCAACTAAGGTCAAACAAATCTCTAAGCCATGACTCTGCGATGCTCAGGGCGCAGTTGTCGGGCAACCTCAAATGCGCATTGCGTTGCCGACCGCCTGCTGTTGGCCCGTCGCGAAAGGGAGCCATCACAGCGCCAGCGGGTGTCTGGGTGATTCGTCAGGACTTTTGTGTTGGCTGTTTGCAGGTACAAATAGCTTAGTATACAGATGGTTTACAAATATCCGTTCCTTTATAAGTTTAAGACTTTTTCTAGCCCTCGTGTATCCGTTTAACACGTTTTTCCATTGAGCGTATGTTGGTTTAGAATTCGAGCGAGGTTATAATAGTCGACTACGTCTGTACCTCGTTCCCGAACGTAATTAAATATAAGGACGAAAAATGGTTATTATATTATTGCAACTCGTATTGAGTGTTTAAGCCCGGTTGCCTATAGTATCCATAATTAACAGGATTTTCAGTTTATCGTATAAATCGAATGGTGAAGTAGAAATTATATCTATCTATATATATATTGTAAAAAGGCGGGGACTAATTAAAAATGCGATTTAGTCCAAAACGAAAGGATCCGCGCACGGGGCGGAGCAAACGAGGATAATCGTAATCGTATGGATATTAAGTTTGTGCACAACACGAAGGGGCACTGCAACGAGATAGAGAAACTTATGAAACCGCTACATATAGAGGGGTAGACACGGCGATGCTTCTTGTCACACGAACACGAGTGTGTTGTGTCTTTCGGTTTTATTCTCTCTTGCTCTCTCAAGTTCGTGATACCACCCGGCACATTCCTGCAGTCGACAACTCAGTGACCGAGTGGCACAATATCGATAAAGGCATAGCACATTTTATCACACAATGTTTGTTGATTGCCACGCTTTATGAGGCTTCGCGATTATTACATAAAATGTGTATAGAACGTAACACAATAATTCAAGGCATTATTATTAATCCTCTAATTTTGACTTTGTGTCTTTCGTCGCCAGGCTCCATCGATCATCATTTTTCACTAATGAGCAAGATTTCGAATAGTTCTAGAGCGGTAAAACGATATTTCAATAAATATTACAAAAAAAGTTTATATATATATATATATATATATATATATATATATATATATATATATATATGAGTTACATTTTATGCATAGCAATAACCCTGGTAACCTAAAGAGCTTTCAAAAATATTCGATAATGTTATTTTGATATCTCCATGATGGTGACATCTTGCAGACGCACAGCTGGCAGCAGGCACATCATACGATATTTCGAGGACGAAACTGGAGCACCAATAATTCCTCTACTTCTACGTAGCGTATGTCAGAAATAGACCGAAATAACTTTCGATGCATCTTCTGCATACGGTTTGAGATTCATGGTTACTTTCGAGTTCATGACCATTGCAACGCAAATTACCATGCCAATTCAGATCCGCTCCATACTCAGATTACTTAAATTTATATTTACAATGATTGTATGCTCTTAGGAATGTTGCTGTTCTTGGACAACAAGGTAAAGAAATTCCCCTGAAGCTATTTTATAAAGGAAAATTAATAAAAAATATTTGTATACACTTCGCAGAAATGTATATATATTTGTATATATATCATTCCCATGAAGCACAATATTTATTTACCCAAAAACGCGAGCAATAATTTCACTAAAACAATACATATATATGAATATATATATATATGGGTCACGAACTAAATGAAGTCAATCAGGTAGAGGGGGATTCATGCGTATATTCACCGAGATCTGTTAAGGTTATAGGCCCTGAGCAGTTGTACCACCAGCGCACAGCATCTGAAGGCAAAGCCGTCAATAACCCTAGAGTAAGAGAACGACGGATTGTACTTTTCTCAGGATACATTAAATGGCTGTATCCCCCCCTCCCCGTTCCAACCGCCTCAGGGATTTCCTTTGATGAGACAAGGTTTCGTAGCTTTGCGGTTGCGAGGCCTTCAGTGGTCGGAAGCAGTGTCCTCAGAACCCGCTTTTTGCCGGCCGGGTGTTTTAGACTAATCGCATTGGGACCATTGAGGGGGAGAAGGCCGTCCTATATCGTCTTCAATTCCAGCGTGTATACAGTCTGCTTAGCTTCTTGTTATTAGGAACGACAAAAACCTGGGTCAAATGAAGTGAACCGATTCGTCCAGAGAGCGTTCTCTCAATTAATTATCTATCGCCTAATTATCTATATCGATGCAAGTGAAGGCGACTGTGTAAAGTAGAGATTGAACGAACTATATTGTAGGTGTTTGCCACGATGGCATAATGCATCGAGAAAGTGAGGCAATATCTCATTAGACCAAGATTAAGTACGTAGGCGGCGAGCCCGGTGGTCGCTGATTCAAGCCCGGCGTACGACACATTCAAAGTGTATTTCAATGTATAAAAATTCTTTATTAGATAACGCTTTGGGTTCTTATTTTTAATTTGACATGTATTTTAATTTTATGTAAACTTCAGTTGGCATGAGGATTTAGTTAACTTAAATTTACTTCATGTACGCATTCAGCTGCCATGCTTCGAGGATTCAAAAGCTCCTTGATCTATGTGTTACCTTCATATCGATCCGTATTAAGATATCATATACGCTTAAGTTAAATAATGTTGCGGTAAGTATATACACCAAACCTGACCTGGCAGGATGATTATTCTAATTTCAGTGGGTATTTAAGATCACAAATAATTGACCGGTATGAATAGATAGTTAAACCGAATCATTACTATGTCATCTCATGAGGAAGGGAGTTCCAGACGGTCGGAAGGCGGCAAACGAGCGCATACGACTGGACTCCTTAAAGGCGAATGGCCGCTCGAACATCATCGAGCGTCTGGCCGAGCGATTTGTGATTGCCGTGATGGAGAAGACAATGTCCACGGGAACAATTCCTCTGTACATCTCGAAGGTAAGAAGTGCAAGATGCAATGACAGCATCGTACCCATCGGAAGGATGTCCATCTCCCTGAATAGATGAGCCGCTGAGTCCATGCGGCCGAAGATTGTCCGCAGTGCGTCGTTTTCAATAATTCCGCCTGGCGTAGTGGGCCGCAGCCCCAAATGGAAAAACCACACCAACGAACGGCAGGAATAGCGTCTTGTAAAGCAGGAACAAGCCTCAGGTGGATATGCCCAGATCCTTGTGCCGTCGAGTCGACGAGATGACAGTATAGGATTTTGGAGAGAGAACTGCAAAGTGATCCCGATATCTGAGCGCCTCATGGAAAGTTAAACCAAGGCATTTTGCTACAGGTGATTGGCAATTCCGGAGGTGAACCGGAACAGGTTCTAGATATCTCCGAGGCGAGAGAGACACCTGTTTTGTTGGTATTGATTGCTAGGCCAAACCTTCGAAAGTCTTTACAACTCTCTCTACTGCCACAAGAGCCGCATGTATGTCCCGTTGGATCTCAGAAGGCCGGATACGAAAAAGTAACCACGTATCGTCGGCGTGAGCAAACACCTTACATCCCGGAAGAGATATCGATAAGCATCTGGAACAATACATAGATGGAACGATAGAGCGGGTTTCAGTCCAGTGCAAAAAAGCAATTAGTGGACTTCTGCTGAATACTTCTGTTATCCGGTCTTACACGTATTTCGGTATCGTAACATCTTCGCCTTACGCGATCTCTTGCAAATAACGGAAGCGTTGTTAAATCGTAATACGCTAGTGTCCTTGTAGTGGAGTTATTTTCAGCGATACAGCAGCAGATCGGTAGACTAGAGGAATGGTCGAATGAACTAAGACAGACTCGACACGGATCGTTAGAAGTGAGACTAAGTGTTATTCGTGCGTAGTGAGTACACGGGGTCAAGCGACGGCTGGTGTGGTTCTTTATTGTTGCTCTTATGCTTGTCGTCGGCTGTTATATGATCGAGTGGGGTGTCGTGAGGTGTGCCCTTCGCGCGCGTATTTGAATATGCCCTTCAGTCTCTTAACGCTAAGTGAAGCTAGTCAGCAGTTTTCCCATGCCCGAAATAAAAATCAGTGCAATAGGAGCTGAGGCAAAATGTATGTAACCAGTAAATGGGTTCACATGTATGTATATATATATATATATATATATGTTTTTATTTATATACATGAATACATATGTATAACATGGACTTGCTCTTAGGGAAACAAGACTCCCTCTCAGGTAAATAAGTAGGTTTACGATTGAAGCGACACCTGCTTCAGACTTTTCTTAATTGCGAAGCATTTGACTTACCTCGGAACGGAGTCCATTAATAGCGCATGTACGACTTGCAATCATTCAATAACCCAGAGAGATTATTGGTAAATATACCAAAATTCAGATTTTTATCCCACCTCCTCTATAGTTGCCTTATTTTGCTTCATCCGATCATTTCGTGTCTATATGCTGTAAGAGAGTTGTTTTTTGGGGCTTTTATTCTCTCAGTAGGTTACTTTCTTGCTCTCCTTCCGCGTTCTGCATTGCAATGTCCGGCGATGCTATGCGGGCGATTGCGTAGCGAGAGTCTTCCGATGTCTGCTAGTCGTCCGGATCTTGCGGAAAGCCCATTTCCTAGGGTCTCTGCCTCCGCGCCTGCCGCTATTGGTGCCGCTTCCCGGTGAAGGGAACGCTGGTGTCCGGGAAGCACTTCACTGCAGGCTACCTGCTCTCCTGGTGTGGGGGCCAAATGCTCTATGGCATCCACGTCCATTCTAGGCAGTCGGCTTACCACGGGCTCGGCAGCCAAGCCTACGATCCGTGAGCGACTTTGTTGTGGCGTTTTCGAACTCACTCACTCGTTCTTTCTTTGCTCCCTTCTGTCGCCGTCCCTCTGTTCACTCTCCTTCTGCAGAAATGTGGCGGGGGGGCGGGGGCGGGGGCGCTTTCGTAGTTCGGTGGCGGCGATGGCGGTAGCGGTCGCAGCCTTCCGTCGTTGAAACTAGCGTCCGGCGTAGCGACGTGCAGTTGTCGAGCAGTGCGGAGGAGATAGACGCAGAGGATGAGGATGGGAAGATGCCTTGCTTAGAAGTGCAGGCGGCAAGCAGACGGCCCCTTCACCGGCCTCGCTGCCAATTCGATTTGCTGTCCCGCGCTCATATATACCATCGCCGCCCGCAACACTCCCACTACACAGAGGCGTTTGAGCAGTGTAGGAACAGCCGAACCTCAGTGTACTCACGTGGCGGTCTGGCCCGCTGCCTTCTTGCCTGACGGCAGGGCAAGGATGTTGCCGATGCAAGCACCAATCGATTTCATGGCGGCGTACCAACACACATCGTCTCCGTTGACCGCTTCAGGTCTATTAACGAAATGAGCTTGGCACGCTGACCGCACTCTCGCTAGCGGGGATTGGGTCGAGGACGGTCAACTAAAGAGACAGCTTCAGCGAGAAGAGGCCACGCTGTAGTTTACCTGTAAATGATCCAATTCGAACTTGTCGCTCAACCGGTATGGCGAAACTCTCTCCCGCGTATCGCTTCTGGAGGCGAAAGGTATGGTTGAAGTGGAAAAAACGAACAGACCGTCACGAGGAAACCGTGCATTTAAGGAGATAAATTAATCAACATTTAGAATGAATAAACCGCTACCCCTAGCGAATTTGAGGAAACGTGCCCAGATATTCAACATTATTGAGCTTCTACCTGGCACACCGGTTGTGTGCTAAGCTACGCTCACGGTCGAACGTGCTGCCAAAGTTTGACATTCATGCAACACGAATTCAGACAATAACATAATAGGAGGTTATTGTTGTGTTACGATGTGATGAGTGTGCTATGTACTGGCGAAGTTTGAACGACGCCTGAGTTAATTTAGCCTGCAGGTGCATGTATAATAGGCACAGCAAATTTAGCGAAACGAGCTAAAGGGGACGTTATAGCACGGGTAAGGCGTTGACGAGCTTAACTTTGACCTTTGCCGTGTAGTCTTGGGCTTGTCACAGGTATACATGAAAGACAATGACAAACGGAACGCGGAAGATTTTTTTCTGTAGACACCAACTATCCTTCAACCCGGCTAAGCGGTTTATGTACACATAATACTCAGGTGTCACACGTAACTAGTTGTCACTCTACTCGCTCAGCCTTCTGTATAGGCAAGCGTGCTGTGTACAAGCTTTAGCGTTAGTAATTCACTACAATAGAAATAAAATTTTATACCATGAGGTCTATGTAAGGGGTATTTTTTTGTATTCTCGGATGCGTCGCGATGCGGCGAACAACTTTGCAGATATTATCATCAGACGAAAATCCCATTTTCGACGATTTTTTTGCGTTTTTCGGCAACGATTTTAACATGGTGTTCTATGTAAGGAGTACTTTTCTCGCGTGTTTCCGATGCGTTTAGACACGCTGAACAACTTTATAATAGATATCCCTGTAGTGGTTGAAATTGTGTCAAGCATTTGTTAATCTTTTTTTATTTGAAAAGAACAAAAACGTACCACTAAAAAATTAACTGTTTTCGTCGTTTTTTGACGTTTTAATTTGACTTTCTCTTAACAATGCCAATTGGGGAGTTGTTACATTCGAGAAGCGGCATTTGTTGGTGTTTTTTTATATCTTTATTTCCCTCAGGTTTTCCTTTAATTTGATCGATTTAATCGATTTATTCCTTACACAGAGCATATATATATATATATATATATATATATATATTAGTTAGTTTGGTAAGCTGACTTATGTGTTGATCTGTTCTGACAGTTTCACCGGTTCGAGCAGTTTATATAGGGCATGCTCTTCTGATCCCACAATATTATTTTATGGCCACGAATTCTTGGTCTAACCAATCCCTTTTTGAGTTGGGGATTGTCGTAGAGTATCCATTTTTCATTCCCGTACTGATTTTTCACGGAGAACTTTCCCTTATTTGTGGAGCGAGCAATGAGTGAAACGGGTGCCAATGGCGTCTTCATTGAGTTCACTTGGCACTCACTTCCCCTCTTTTTACACCTTCCCTAGAGAAGCTGGACGACGCATTACAGTTGACGGGGCTACTCCCAGCTGAGCAGCAAACTATACAATTGGCTGGGCCGCATTGTCGTTCAAGAGATCGAGCAATTCGTTATCGTCTGTCCTCTCGTGGCTGTTCGAATTGTTCCTTGTATTGGAATGATTTTCGACAGACTCTCGCGGATAGGGTACCTTCGCTCTCAATTGCACATATGTATGATTCTCACAGTCTCAACAGCACTTTTTCCGAGCCCGAAAATAGTGAAGAAGACCAATGCTCGATATGCACGTTTTTAGTCTCCCTATTCGAACAGTTAGGCAGTTCTTACCAATGCACCCAGATAAACAAGAAACAGCTTATCTGCAGCGGAATTGATTTGTTGGAAACCCACCAAATTTGAAACCCATAGCGTTTATCTCAGTGAAACTACACAATTTGAAAAAGGATGGACGAAGTATCTAATCGGTCAACAAAGGGTGTTTTGCTTAATTTTACACTTCTATTTGCCATCCTCATGCTGCTGTTACAACATCACATATGTTGACAACGATGTAGCCCGTATCCCAAACCCGCTTAGTATTCTATTTTCAACAGCATTATTGGAGGCTCTTTTATGCAAAGAGATAGCTGATATTTGTATGTAGACTTTTGTTTTCCCTGCAGCAATCACTCTGCTCTAATGACAATTCATATCGATGGTGATGCTGCGTGACAGTAGTCACGCTAGACTTGCTAGCCATCAAAAGAGATTTTTCGACTTTTGAAGGCCAAAGCACATGTGAGAGGGTAGTTCAGGATAGGCGTCGACGATGCAGCCTGCATTCGGCGTTGTAACTTGGGAGTGTAGCCTTCGATTCGCTGGCTACTTCATTTCCGCCTGAATTCACGGTGAAAAATGTCCCCTAGATTGTTCAATAGAGCAGAGTTAAATTATATTTTAACTAATTCGATTTTAAAATTAGGTCCCATTTTTCAAGGTACCTTTTGTCCATTCGGCTAATATTTTGATATCCAGTAAGGATCATTGCGAATTATCCATTATTCATACGACAAGTCAGGAAAAGACCTCTGGCCACTCAGTATTTGTATGGATAGAACCTATCTTTATAGCACACGAGACATGTATGTATAATAAATGTCGCATCGTGCGGCTGGACATAATTAAGCCATACTCTTCACTCAGATATATATATATATATATATATATATACATATATCCTCAGGTTATGAACTCCACAATTGAACATACCGGCATGCCATAACTGATACACCACGTTGATTGTTAGTTAACATATAGGATCATTGTCTGGCGCAGTTAACATGCATAGCACAAATAAGAGATGAGGATACAGTGGATTCTTCTATTTCGCTCCCTCATATCTAGATTTGTCAATGCAGCTTGAACGCATCTTTGACGAATCATGTTCGAATTTGTTTTTTATAGAGCTATTTTAACTTCCCCTCTGGCTTTCAGAACCAACATCCTCATCCAAATTTGATTCACGTGATAGCGCACAATTCCCGAAAGGTGAACATCTCTTAGCACTCGATTGTTCGAGACGACACACCTGTACGCGAATGACCCATCTACTGGAAACAGGCCGACATGTCCACGATGGTGACTATCAACAGACTGCTTTGTTGCTGAAGGCTGACGAAGTTTCGGGTCTTTGTCTCCAGTTCGGAATAGTATTACACGTATGTCAGGGATGGCTCGGTTTGGATAGTCGCATCACTGCGCTGTTGTTTCAGCAATTCGAAATCGTTGTTATCGTCTGGATCGGACAGAAGGCAGGGAGCATACAGCCCCCCCAAGTCCGCCCCTGTGAACACTGCACCGTATGAACATTCGACTGTGCCGACCTTACAAGGACAGAGCAGCCGGGCCAGAACAACGCGACCACATGCATCCAGAGGTTTCGGACGCACGCGAACGGGCCGACACAGGATGCACTGTTCGGGCAATGCTCGTAGCGGAACGAATGTTTCGAAGCAGCCGAGATGATACGGGAGCTGTGTTTGCAGATATCGACCAACGTGCGCCCTTTCAGTCCGTTCGGTCGAGTTTCACCAGACCATACCGCCCTGCTGTACAGAAAAGCAGAAACCTCTTCTGGCTGCCACGCTAGCGGCGGTAGCCGTCCTTTGCGCGTTCAGTGCTTGGGGAATGGCGGCAAGGACGCTTTTTCTGTATAGGCCGCCAGGGAGCTGTTGAACCGCACGAGCTTACAGTCAGCGGATAGGAACGTTGTGGAGGCACCTGCGACTCGGACGCAGAACGAATAATGTCGAGAGCCGCTGCCGGCGGTTCTGCCACGGCCTCTGCCGCCGCCAGCAGGCGACGCGACCTGGGCGACGTGTGCGTGAGTGCTTATGCTGCCGCTTCAGTCCGAAGCAGAGGCGGGTTCTGGGAGAAACGGGAGGTTATGGCGGGTTATGGTTAGGTGCGACTGCGAACGCGAGTTGCCGGTAGAACGTTGAACGGATGTCTGGGGAATGAGTTGGGCCTGAGGCCAACGCGGCGGAGAAAGAGAGCTTGAGAGAGAGGGAAAGCTTGAGAGAGAGTGCGGGAGACAGCTGAGTGCCAACACTATCGTGGCCCTGGCACTTCCTCGTGCTGCTCTTCGGTTCCCAGGCTTCCAAACATGATTTGTAGACGACGTGGCCATCTCTGTCGCTGTCAGCAGGGAAGGCCCCGTACTTTTTCGAAACTCGAATACGCCTCGCCTCACGCTTCAACCCCCTGGTGTGCTTGCTCTCCCCATTTAGCCCCCCCCCCCCCCGCTCCCCGTTACTTCGATGCTGCTCTATTTCAGGCGGATCGCGCCTGCACCAAGCTCCTGCGCTCGCTCTTGAGATTTTTGCCATCCCCCTTTTCAAAGCGACGGTTTTCCTCGTTCACCTTGAGGACGCCTATGTCTTCGGCGGCTGCTTTACGGGACGGTTAGAGGAACGAATGGTCGAAACGAGTCGAATCCCGCTCCTGTCTTTCTCCCGAGTTCCCCAGAGTTTAGTGCAGGCGCAGCGGCCGCCGCCTCCGCCGCTGCGGCCGGCACCGCTTGTTCTGCGACATCGTTCCCTTGCGCTTCTTGGTCGCTCACCCGCTCGCTTGCTCGCTTTGTTGGCCGGTGCGGTGGCGCGTCGGCGTGGTCGGACATTCGTGCGCCGCACGTACTACGCCGCCAGGTTTGCCAACCCGGACAGCGGGTCCCACAGCAGCAATGTCAACGAGCGGCAGCCGTCCTTGTTTGTCGCCCCGATCCCATGCCCCGACGCTGTGTCCTCCTCCACATGGCCTCTCACTAGAAAGAGAGGATAAAGTGAGAGCAAGAACAGGGGCGACCAGAAGGGCAGCGATGTCTACAAAGACCTTGCCCTCGACATGGAAATTCAGCCTGCGAACGCTGCTGCTGACGACGACGACAGCGCCGCATTGAGATCGTAGAGCAACGGTTGTGCTGTCAACGTCATGACCGTTCTCGGACCAGGGAAAGCGTGCGAGTGAGGACCCTACAACCGAGAGGAATGGAAAACGAGGAAGAACCCGTTCAAACGGTTGACATCCTACGCACACATACACGCGGATATGTACAAATACCAGCAGTACAAATCTCTGAAGTGTTGGCGATATTGTGTTGGTGATATAATGACGAGATGACTTATCCCAATGGCTCCACTGGCTATGAGTCGAGGGCAGACATTAGGCGACGTTACAAGTTAGCAATGTAGCTGGCTGCTTAATTAGCTGTGAAGGAACATGTATAGCGTGGTATAAATATAAAGATATATATTAAACTCTTCGCATATGACTCGGTTTCGTACCCTGGGAACCCTGTGACTCGTTTAAAGGGTCAAAGAAGCCGTTATCGGGTAACCGATTACGTTTGTTCAGCTACTCCTCTAATTATTGTATGTTTAAAGTTATAAAACGAAATATTAACCTAACTAAGTTAACCTCTTGGTTTTCTCCGTGTGTTTAAACGATTTCTTATAGGGGTCGAAACCCCTAAGTCCCGAAAACTCTGAATAGGCAATATTTATTGTGACCCTGTGAATATCGATGTCGAATACATATTACGGGCATGCAGTGTAATCTAATTTACGATGGTCAAACTTGATGGAGCTTAAGATTATATTAGGAAGTAACATCATTTGAAAAATCTTGAATAGATCTGATAATTTGAAGAATCCTGCGTACATTTTATAATTTGAAAAATTCATAATAAATTTAACAATTTGAAAAATCTTGAATTGAGTCTGCTTCGATACAGCTGATGATTTAAAAAATCACTGAGTTTCAGCTGAGGTTAGAACTCGACATCACATTCACAGGCGGTTGTATTACTAATATGTCCTGTGCTCCGCACGATACTGCCATCGTGATGCAATGTTAATACTTGCACCAACAAAGACCTTCAAACACAACAAGCAAAACGTATGCTATAACTTACCTTCCTTGCTTGAAATTCACAAGTGTAAGCATCACACAATATATCTTTAGTATAAGTATGATACCTAATTCCTGCAGTATGAAAAATAATCTCAGTTATCTTGGGGTCTTTCCGCAGATAGCTACCGCCTGAGTCGTTCATTTTTCTTACAAATACTCGAGAGCCTCAGCTGTGATTCCACTGTCATTAACTGGTTTCAGTCATATCTGTCGGATAGAAGGTAGTCGGTCAAGGTATGTGACACCGTATCATATTGGTTTGAGATGAACATGGGAAGGATGTATTACATTATTGCGGACCTTCATGTTCATCGTCTTTATGAATTTCACATTGCTCACGTATCTCCAGTTGCTTGTTACAAGACAATTACCTATGTCGATGACAGGTCGCTATTGTTTCGCCCTCGTTCATCTGTTCTCAAATCCGACGCAAACGCAGCAATGTGAAACGTGCAGGATATTGTTAAAACCTTTGAGTTATTTGGCCTTATAATATAGTCAATGCAGACAAAATGGATCTAATTTCGTTGCGCACATCTCCAAGGAGCAATCGAAAGTGCAGTTCTGTGGGGAGCTGATTTCTTTTTCGCCGAGTATCAAACGGTTTGGTCAAATGTTTCATCAGCGGTTTACATGGGGCGTTCACATTAGAATCCTGACACCCAAATGTTCTGTGGCCCCATTTATCTATAATAGCACCCCCCAAGGGATGAGGAGTTCCCTTCTAAAGTTACACTTTTACTCCTATACAGTAAATGATGCTTATTCCCCTTGTCTACTCAGCATATCAATTTGGGAGAGTTGCTGTACAGTTATTAGTTATAGGACGGGAGTCATTCCGAAGAAATATCTATAGGTGGTTTTTGCAAGGAATCGTGAGAATTCAGTCCCAGACGTTTCTATGGTCTACTGCGTTTGTTCAAATTAGCAAGCTGAGCCAGGATTTCGCTCCTGGCTTTCAAAATGGTTAGAGGTCGTATTCTGTCTGACCGTATCTCTTTCCTGATAACGCACGGTGTCACAAGGACGACCCAACGTGCAATAGAATTTAGGAGGCTAAATGCCACAAGAGAGCCCAGTCGCCATAGTCTAGCATACCGAATACCTGCTGTCTGGGGCTCGCTTTCCACAGACCCTATAAATTAGGTCACTCAGAAAGTTCTCGCTAGAAGTTAAATAGGTATTGCTAAATTTTACTTGTATCCTGTACATTCCATCCATATGATTGTTTATCCAACAAATTGAATGTTCTATCAAATTCGGTACCCTACTTTTACTGTAATTGACACTGCAAACTATAACACATGATAATCTTCATCAATATGTTTTAATTTACAATTCATCTGTATTCTAAAATGTCATTTATACTAGCATATGGTACTCCTAGCGTCCATGGCCAGATTTGATTGATGAAATTCCCATCGTATAAATCAGCCAATTGTATGGTTCACACTGTAGCATAACATTTACCTGCGACGTACAGCGAATTCGATAGCAAGCTTCAGTGCGAGCGGAACTCGGCAGCACGTCTAAGTGACCGGCAACTTCCAGGCGCCAAACAGTGACATTGATAAACATCGACCGGCTTTATATCACCTGTATCTAGTCTAGCGCATTTACCGCATGGACGCTCTCCCCACCTTTTGGACGTGATGTTTTAAGCGCTTAGGTGACACGTCCAATTGTCGACCCGCAGTGCCGATATATTTCTAGGCCCAAAGAGGCGAAAACGACCATTTTCTAACGGGTGCGGGCAAATATTTCTCCGCACATGACAAAACGCATCATGCACTCTCAGCAATTTGTCGTCACGTGGAGTAGTTCATTGTGGAGGCTGAGTTCAACTTAGGTTTTCCTATTCGGTGGAGTAATTACGTAGTAGTGAAAGATGAAATGTTCGTTCCATCTTACGTTTGGACTAATCGGTGTCCCTCTAAATAAATAAATTTCCGGGCTGACCCACAGCCAACATTTAACGTCCATGGTGTAACTGCTTTTAGCATTGCTTCATCAGACGTACAACCCCTTTTAAATGCAAATGTGCAACGGTGGGGATCGAACCCGTGCACCTACGTGTCTCCTCCGATTGAAAGTCGCGCACAAGAAGGTGCACCACCAGGCCACCGGGCTTGACGTCCCCCTATAAAAACATTGTTTTACGTTACAGTTTCAGCTAATTTTCATAGAAGCGCAAACCTCAGCAAACTAACAACGGTCGAAATGACCAAGCCAAGTACCTCACGTTCACCGTGTACAATTGTCGCCCACTTATATAATTGACCTTATATACATTATTCACTTAGGACAGACCGCCAATATTTAAATGCACTCAGCGAGTAGCTGCTCAGGTGGCTTTGTTATCAACGTGGTCTAGCGCGTTTGTACTTGGCTATTAGAAAGCAGCTTGGCGTAAAGACGTCTCTTTAAATTAAGCGAAAGGCTGCCTGGTCATGCTGACATCTCCACCCCACCATTGTCGTAACTCCATACCGTGCTGGTAGAACCGACAAGATACTCCCAAAGAACCCGAATGGATAACGCTTTTAATGCCCATAAATGCATATTCCGTATTTTCTAATATTTCAGTTATCTACCTTAATCTTGTACGTGTCGCTGATATGTATGTAAAAGTCTGTAAAGATATGCGCACATATCTTCCTTGTGTAGGGTTCTAACAACATGTGAAACAGAGAGATGTAACTGACGAGCGTCTCAAGCGTGAGTCGTCATGCGCTCATACTCCCATATCCGACATTTATGCAGTAGGCCACATAGCGAGAGTTTGGAAGTAGAAGTATACAAATTGAGTTGGGCAGCGTGTGGACCCCGGGAACAACACGCCGTTCCTGGACGGCGTTCATTGGTCAGCGGTGTTGAGCACAGAACGAGCACCTCTCTAGGGTCCAGGTACATTGCACAATCGTACGCCGTCATGTGTTAGTGCAGATAGGTAATGGGGTAAGTGAATAGCACAGTCATAGAACTGGAAGCGTCGAAACACTCCTGCCAAGATGTTCATATTTTTAGACGCTCTGCGAATGTTTGTCTGTCTGCTAGCGGCTGCTGGTAGATTGTTCGTTGGACAATGTTGAATGGACTGGCGATGCTCGGACGAGGGCAGTGCTCGCTGGTGGTTCGCTATGACCGGCAGAAAACATTTACCGTGGCGCAAGTGGGCGATCAGAGAACCCTGAAGTAGAGTATCTTCCGCGAAACGCCGTTGAGCCAAGAAAATATGCACGAAGACACTTTACATATAATGCTTGCGCTCCCGTACAGTCCCTGGGGAGAAAAATACGGGGTCAGAACTTGCCAGTGAATGGAAGCCATTAGCAGAGAGACTTGTTTCGGTTAATGCTCGAGCGGTGTCTCCGTTATAGCATATAAATCTAGCGGAGGCTATCTATATACCTGGCTCCTAGTCCAGAGTCATGAGCCCCTTGTAAGGGTTTCAAAGGCTCAGCGCCTTTAAAAGATATATATATATATATATGTGTTGAATAGAGCAGCAGAAGGTGCATCTGGGAACGAATATTGCCTCTATAAAGGAACGAGCAACAATAGGACACTATAACCTTGGGTTAGGTAGCATAATTAGGTCGGGAGCGATAAAACGGGTAGCGACGGCCCAATTTTTCCGACGCACTTGTTAATCATTGATTGCTCGAAGGCGTTCACGCCACAAGTCTCCCCCTGGCTATAGTAAATCGAGAATTGGAAATAGTGTCGTTGGTCCAATATACAATATTGTAGCATTGTGGCAAATGACTTTGGAGGTCACTGTTCTTTGAAGTTAAGCTCGTTGGTAGACGAGCTTTCTATTAATCTGTATATAGTTAACCTTATCGATGCGAAGATCGCTTTTGCTTGGACAAAAGTTTATCTCCTTTGTATATATCGCTGCTTCAGGGCTTCTTTTACCAAAGTATGACCTCGATATCGGACTGAATGTACGGAACCACACTAATACTTTGTCGCGTCGTTTCAGTGGCGATGCCAGTATTATATCTGTCGGATATCATCTCGATGAGCCCATCGATAAATTTCTTGTACCACGACGCCCCTTTATGGGCCACAAGAACAAATTTCCCCATAGCCCTTCGAGCTTTCGTGCCACCTATAGGCTTATTGAAGATGACCCATAAATATTATACTGGGTTTGAGTCGGTAGAGATATTGAGTTAGGTCACAACGCGGAAACACTCAGATACTCACGATATGTTTATGGTACACGTTTGGCCTCAACGCTCTGTTGTGAAATCAATTCCTTTGTGCATGTTCTGACGAAAAACATACGACCAATGAGATAGAATCTATTTTGGTCACTGTGATGAATGGTGGAGAATCTGTACTGAATTGTCTGAGGGGTGCTTCCGATTCGAAGGCGCAATGAACTTGTACACTTGAAAGCGAACCGTTTCAAGCGAAACAAATGTAATTCTGGCTCCATCGTTAGCTGCGCCATATTTATTTTCTATGATCGAGTCTCCTAGCGACAATATTAGTTCTTGGTGTTCTGTAATAGTGCGATGGTCCTTCAAGAGGCCGAACAGCCGCGTTCAGCCTTAAGGCCCCATCCTTTTCCTTCCAATCTATCAACCATAGATATTTTGTTGAAACACTTTTTTTTTTTTATAATATATGTGGTATAGGGGGATATGATGGCGGTCCTCTGCGCGACAATGGAAAACGAGACTTTTTAATAATGATATCGAGTCGAACAATAATTATAGATTCTCTCGGCATGCAGGCAGCGTGATTAGTCTCGTTTTCCATTGTCACGCAGCGGACCGCCATCATAAACCCTCTATATCACACATCCTATCGACGGGTCGTAGCAGGCAGTGTAAACCTAGAGCGAAATTGATATCGGAGCGTATTTCGTGACAATATACCGGTGACAAGAAAACTCAAGCGGTAGAATCCCTATTGTTACCACACTTTATTCACTCCCCTACGAAGCATACGAAGCATTACGATCGTCGTCTCGTCAGCTTTCGGTGAGCAGCTAAGTCATTCACGATTAACCGCAAACTTCCACCGAACGACGCCCTGTCTCCGGGGCGGAATTTGCAGTCAACAATGGTTTCTCTCAGCGTTCGCTCCGAGGATTCCCCTCCTTCGTTTCAGCACACACGTACAATCCGCTATGCTACTTACAAATAGATAGGCAGAGGGGCGGCGGCGAGTGAGAGAGGCGCGAGAGTCGAGATAACATGGGTGCACGACTCACCTGGAATTTACGATCTTCGAAGGCGTCGTCGGCCATCAGCCGGCATGCACAAACTTTCATTTCAGCACCTCACCTAAGCCTGACTAGAAGAACAAAGCAACTTTCGTGCAATGGCCGGGAATAGAAACGAACGTGGACGGAGGAATGTGCTGCACATCGAACGGTCGGAACAAGAAACCCGCCTCTAACAGGAGGATTTTGCCGTGACAGCTACTTCCCGAGAACGCGGATGAACAGCAATTGTCAGCACGCGAAGTGATCCACCAGGATATACAGGATCTGGAATACTGAGAATATACCCCTTAAAAAAGAAGAACAATGTATGCGATGTGCCGCTCGACGTTTGATACGAACGAGTAGAAGGTGTCGCGGTAAACGTACAGAAGCCGGTGTAAATCATCGCAACAATGGGTATGAGACAGTACGAACTGATGATATTATTGATCGATTTGACAATCAGCGACAAGATGATGTGAGAAAAACAATTCGAATTCTTCCCTTCTGAGATCATGTTTTCTGGGCTTCGTGATTGCAAGTCGGACGGGCCTGTGTGACGGGATTTCATATCGCGTTTAGCTAACGCAACAAACGCTGAAATAACGAGGATGTATGTGCATGATGAAGATGAAGAAACACGCCACCCCCATGACAACCTATACCTGTAAACTTTAGGTGAAACTTCATTTCCAGGAATTTGTTCCATTGAGCATAACAGAGTCGGAATTTTTGGAGTTCTCCGCAGAAAGTTGGATGGCAGGTATTGTCTAATGAAAGCAGCCAAACGAGGAGCTGTAAATTGTGATTTTGCAAGTATCGAAAGACGACCCGCTGGAAGGGAACATCGTAAAGGCTTTCCGCTGCGGATAAAAAAAAATCACTGTCATAATGAGTGTAATTACTAACTTGTTTAGTATTAATATGCATTTATATTTACTCAATGACACTTGTACAGCGGCAGTAGGTAGGCACGTTCTCAATTCCCTATTATGGTTTAGCTTGGGCACTAGAATGTTTCCAGACTCATGGATCATCCAAGTCAACTCCCCTGCACTGGATCGGCCCACTTTCATGGAGATTCGAATGTCTCTGGTGGTGTCCATACGTTCGAACAAATTTCCTCCTCTCAAATAAAACAAAGACTCGCGGATGATTTCCTTATGAAGTTGGCTAAGTTTCGAAAATGTCAGACACATATCACTTAGGCACTTAGCATGAGAAACATCAAAAAATGTATTATTAGTGATCGAGAATCGGTTGAAATGACGATAAGAGCTAACAAGCACAATGGGGTTTGCGTTTTTGATACTTTAGAGTTTTCCAAACTGAGGTCTAAGATCTACGATCAATCCTCTGACGGGCCAGCCATAGAAAGCCATCAAAAATACGAAGAAATGGGATCATTTCTTGGACGGCTAAGTCTCTGGCTATCGGAAGCCAGAGGCCGCAAGTTCGAGCCCTGCCGTGTGACATATAAGAGAGCTTAAGCATTGTAAAATTGCAGCTCCGTCAATAAACCAATAAACCTTTACCTTTTACCCATATACTTGATATTATTGACTGTTCCCCACCGTGCTCTTCAATCACTTATGATCTCCCGTTTACAAGAAGTAATCGTTCGAGATAATGACGGTATTTTGTCCGCGTTGATTGGCGGTATTTAGAGAAACGGCGAAGGCATTGAGGGAGGGGGTATTCAGAGAAAAAGGGATACATATATATGACATAGTTAACGAATGTCAGCAGAATTATCTTCTCGTATTAATTGAATTGAAGCGGCTTACGTTTACTTTCATTGAGCGAGTCGGTGGCCGGATTCAACGGAGCGTTTTGATGGACATTAACAACGTATGAATTCGAACGAGCACCCTGTAAGAGAGAAGATTCTTACACAACAAGACTGTACCTGCACGGTCTGCACTAAAGTCGATCTCGGAGGTGCCAGATAATTTCACCAGGACTATGATGATTATTACTACTACTGCTACTAGTTTGGCAGACATCTATAAGTGAAGACCTTTCGACTTGTATGCACATCATCGAGCGAAGCGATCGTGTACAGGACAAATACTCACTCTGATGGCTGTATGCAAGAGAACCTGCCGCGAAACAGATGATTTATTTATGCGCTACCGCTTTCAATGGCTCAGTAACAATTGCTCTCACTCACTGCTCGGGGGCCCGCCATCTAACGCTCGAACAGGCGAATACATACGAAGTTTATCGATACTGATCATTCAGATACACTCAACCGTGTACACCACACGGATCGACACGCAAACTAATGACAGCGGCATTTTACCAACGCATTCGGTTTTGCTTCGGCTGTTTGGCCGACCGTAGCAGTTCAAACATCGGAGCCGCGTAGCTATGTTCCCGAGTATGCTTGGGGGAGCAAATGAAAGTACCCGCTACCAATATTAAATTCGTCGACCCTTAATTAGCTATGTATTCGCTATAATGCGCAGCAATGGCGGGTCTCCAGCTTTACGAGATCAATAAATAGCGGATGCGATGAAAGCGACTCGGGTGGCATGCCCCCCCCGGCCGCGTCTGTTGCCGCTAACATTGGCAGGTCGGCGGCTATCTCGATCTCTCCAGGAATATCGAGATATACTGAAGCAACTTGACGATGTACAATAACTGGTGGTCGCGTTGCGTGATCTGTGGCTGCTGCTGGTCGTTGATGAATTCGAGTTGGTCCTGTATGAAACTGCTGTTTCGGTCAATGATAATTAAACATTGCGGAAGGTTTTACGCCGTAGTGGAGCGAGTGGTCAATTTTTTAATCGCAAAAACCAAATCGAAAAATCGCATTCATTCTCACTAAGGCTACATATTATATTTCTTATTTATCGACATTATTATTATATTTCCTCGTCGCCTCACGACTTTTCGGATTCTATGAGGATGTGTGGTACTTGTATGTGCATAATTTTTACCAGCAATTCAATATAAACTCATGCGGAACGTCAATTCTAATAGTGCCACAGTGTGGTACAACTGGCGAGGTGCTTGCGGTTGTAGTATAACTGTAATTGCTTTAATATGTTTGAGACGATCCCTGCTCCCTCACTCCCAATCTCCTCCAAGTCTGCCAACGACTGGTCTGCGCCACCGGGGACAAGCGCGCAGGGTCCTTTCTTCTAAGTTAACAAGTAAGCAGCAGTTCCGGTAGATCTACCGGCCCCATAGCGAATCGCCACCCACTCCTACAAATTCTGAAGTAGAAATCAATATAAAATATAGCATGGGTAATACTCGCAAATGTAACAATAGAGTAATAATTTGCAACACTCCGCAATAAGCCGTCAGCGAGTGCTTAGGCTTAAGAGTCAGTGATGACACAGTTATTTTAATGAGAAGGAGGAGGGTCCGTTAATAAGCAATTGTCGGTGAGCGGGATGGTCGAACGGACATCCGTTGTTGTATGCAGGTATCTAATAAAAGTACACTGCATGTATGAGGTAATTAATCTCATATGTACAACGCATATGAGCATGTTAACACGCTTTTAACATTGTCAACATCTTCGCGACGTACACTCCAGCGGGAAGAACTACTTCTTAAAAATCCCTGGAAACATCCAACTTGTCCGAATTCTTTGAATTGTATTGATCCGAACGAATCAACACCAGTAGACGTGAATCATGGTGATGTTTCCAACCGAAGGTTTGACTGTGGCGAATGACTTCCCCTGCAGGTTTCACTCTAAACTTTAAACAAACATTGCAAGAGTGTGACACCCATTTTGCCGTACGACGTGCGTAAAAAACACGATATTTCGACCTCAGATGGTGCAATATCCAATTGGCGCCACCGGAGAGAGCTCACTTGGAGACATGCGTCCAGCCGACAAATAGCTCTGCGACAGCGAATCAAGCCTTTTTCGTCTATGAAGGGGTTAAGTTGATAGAGAGGGCTAGATTTGCCAATATCTCGACACCCTGACAGATATTCCCTCGTGAACTTTATCTTGGATCTGCTTCATCAAAACGGTCTGCGCCGCTTTGAATCATTTTTAATTAAGAAATTAATATTTAAAAGTCTGCCCGGTCATTATGATCCTGCGCTTGTAACACGTAATGTACGATATCACCCTTACTGCTTCCGACCATGACGAAACGCGAGCAGCGTCAAATTGATGATCGATTTTTTTGGACTTTGTAGCCATGCAAGCAAATGTAAAAGGTGTAACCTTGCGTTCATCGTATGTCGTGGTCACATGAGGAACTGTTGCTTTGCGATTCCAGAACCCCTAATTTCGCTAACCATTCGTTCGGGTCGTTCGAGCCACTTTTCCTAATCACTTTTTTCGACAGGCTGTATGCTATTGACAGAATATCAGCGGGGTTATCCTCGGTGGCCACACAATGACACTGCTTGGCCTCGGGGATTTCCTGTATTTTCCGCATCCGGTTAGCTACGAATTTCTTTCAATCTCGCGGGCTGTTCCCAAGTCAAGCTAACGTCGAGCCATTGTCTATCCAGAGGATTAGGTCATTGACATGTGGCTTAACTCATTTTTTAATTTATCGACTGCAGTTGCTGCTAACAATGATCCGAGAAGCTTTAGGCTTACGAAGAGTCGGACAACACTGTCGATTGACACATCGCCACCGGATTCGACGCTTTTAACTACAGCGTTGCATTTCTTGAGTAGATCTCTTAATAACTCCGTGTCCCAGTCGAACTTCCACAACATGTCCCTTTCTCCTAACGGAGAACTTCTAACATCGGGCCCTTTGGCAAAGGGTTTTGATTGTCAGGCAATAAATTAACACCTTGGTACAAGACATCGTTCGACGAAACCACGTCTCTAGGTCTCTTTTACCACTCTGAACTTAAAATCTTCACCAGACCCCATTGGTATTACCTGTAATGGGAGGTAATAGGAGAACTTGTCTTTTTTTTTGGCTGAGCAATCTAAGCGAAGGCTTTCTCGATGCACAAGTTAATCTCTTTGTCGATTGCATGAAACAAATGAGTTTTTCAATGCATCCTCTAAGAGGCTCTTTAGTTGAGCCCTGTCTAACGAAGTATTCCCGCTCAGCGTACATAGATTGTCCTTCAACGGGAGGGATAGAAAGTACCTGCCTCACCGTAAACGCTGTACTGACTCATAAAAAGAACTTTGAAGTTCTTTTTTCAAAGCTTTTTTCTCATCACTTTCGTCGCTAGGTGTTTCGACGCCAATTGTTTCCGACTTCCAGAATAAATCGATATCCTCCTTACTAGAAGAAGCTGGTCTACTGTCTGCGCAAGACACACGTCGAAAGGGAAGTTACGTGCATGGGCTTGTTATGCGATTCACGCGTAGCCACCGGGGCAAGCGGTTGCGAAAAATGTAACCCGCATATCAAGACCATACTACAAGAAGTGTTTGTATTATAGTACAGTCTTCCCTACCGCATGTAAATCAGCCAAGACGAATCTTTTTTTTGCCTCGATATCATTGAAATACTTATATTCACCTTTTCGGAATATTGAGTTGATTTTCGGAAGAAAACCTACGCCAATCAGTATGTCAGTAATCGGCGAAGCATCGCAAGCGGCCAAGTCAGCCAAAGGCGAAACTGGTACCTAACTCATGCCCAACTTGCGCTACAACCAGGCTATTGCTTGGTGGTGGCGGCGAAGCTACGCTGCGATCCGTGATCCAAAAGAATCCTACAACATACTCTGAAGCATCGGTAGTTTTTTCAATGGGTAATGCTGGGTTATACTTACAAATGTGACACCAGCGTCATAATTTGCTACAATATGTATTGCTGTACCCGACGTTTATGTGTCAAAGCGGTTTGAGCCTATTGGATGTGTGCATATTTCGCGTTGTAAGAGGAGTATAAAAGTTTTGGTCTATAAAGCCCAGTGCAAAAATAATGCGCCAAGCCAAATTCGTGGCATGACAGGGGGCAATTTCTGTTTTAATAGTTTTTTTGGACACCATCTGATTGGTTGGACGCATTACATCTGTACCACCCTTTTCTGAATGATTCATCATTGTGACGATTGACGATCGCCTACTCGTGCTTCACAATACACCGTTCGCACAATTGCTCATCACAATTGGAAGCCTTAGGTCTGCTGGAAGCACGAAATAATATATTACATAAATCTGTTCCCATTCACTGCCCTTTTACGTTTAGCTTCAACAGCGGTATTGTACTAGCGCCGCGTAACAGTAGTGGTCTCGGTGACGTAATGAAAGGCTCGTAGTCATCGACCTTTCCATGATCGTCTCCTCCATCCGGCTCCTCGAGTGTAGCCCTGGTTTCCCTGATCCATATACACCTCTCCGACTCTGGGTGGTTTTTAGTGGCTGTGGCCGTTGTAACCGTCATCCCATCATCATACAGCCATGGAGGCGGACATCGACCCACAGACATCCGCTGGTCGTCGCTCGGTGTGAATCTCCTCGGTCCATTATCTGCATATGCCGTCACCACAATGATAGGGGGCTGCCGAGTGGGTCAAGCCAGAGAAGCCATAGGAGCGCGATAAAGACGGATATGTAGAGCAGATGTGTCATCAGGAGCACCAGCATATCGGTGTCGCCCGGCATCTCTATACTATATACATTATATGCAACCATACGTATGTATACGCTTTTCCCGCTCCGGAGCCACGACCCGCGGCCAGTGCTGTTGACTAGCGTCCTGCGGCTAAATGTCGTCCGTAAAAGAACAAATACTATGAGAAAGGCACTCGAAGAGCAACAGAGAGAGAGAGATCCAACAAGAATGGCAGAGCGGGGTTGCAAACACGAATCGCCGCGATGTATGAAGGCTAAACAGACGCCACTAAAACTCTGTAGCCCTTTTGGCCTTGAAATCAATATACAATATAAAACAATACAAAAAGCAAGAACTATTATAACACTTCCATTCTTGGCTGACGCTGTAGTCACCAGGAAAATACACCAGGTGGAAAAAACCAATATCGTTGTATATTCGTTGTATACTACATATAAATGTTTGTATAACTTCACTTGTCGCTTTGTGTGCACGTACCTGTCCGTGCGCTGTGTGATCTGATGCGGGTTAATTTCGTGCGATAAACAGGGACCTTCATAATCGGTACACACTTTGAATAAAACACCGAAGCCGAAACCGAAGCTGATATACTGACATATAATATAATATTAGGTTAAAATGCTGACGTATTGTTCCTACTCGCCCTGTTGCATATGTTGATATTCATGTGGAAACCGGCAGGCAGAAGGAGCCGGGCACGTTTGGATATTTTCTACCACTCCTTTATCGAAGCACATGCTGATCAAAACTCGATATATCCATAACCACTGTAGTCTTGCCCTGACCTGCCACCAGGAATACAGAGCTGACGCGACCAGCTAAATAGCGCCTTCAGCTTTTCGTTCCAAATCGTGCTTCTCTCTCTCTCTCTCTCTCTGGGGATCGAATATTCTATGCATAACTAAAAATCTGCTCCACCAATTCTCTGCAGAGCCAACTATTTATTCTTAACCGTTCTCGAGAATATTTCCTGCCTCTCTCTTGCTAGGCCAACATTTGGCGCCGAGGACGAGCTGCTCGGAAGGCCATGAGATAATGAATTCTTGCGTTTCATTCCTACCGAATAGAGAAAGGTTGAAATCTAATCTAAAATATCATTATTATTATTATTATTACAATACAAAAGTAGAATACGACTCAGCTTCTCAAATCCGCTGCGGTGAAGGTAGACGATTATCTAATTAAACACGATTAGCTTAATGGAGACCAACGACTGAAGATGATTGCTTTTGTTTATCATTTTCTGCTTACTGTTGCATTCATTCTAATTCATTACGAGTCTACAGCAACTATCCTTTACAGCTTTCTCATCTCTGTGTGTTTATAAACGGATTTCAACAAGTAGACTTCGTTTCCACAGCTGGAGTCTCATAGACCCACACCGCGTCATCGGGGCATCATGCTAGCAGGAAGCAAACAAGGTGTCCTCTTATGCGAACGAATTGGATACCTGAGAACATGATGTTAGATATGTAGGTATATTAAAATTGCCACTCGCTTCCTCATCTACCAGACCAAACAAACATCGGCAGCTTGCTCATATACATATGAGCCTTTTAGCTTTTATTAATCTGCCAGACTGTTGACTCTAGTTTGAGGTAGGGAGTATTCATTGCATACATTACGGATTCCCCAGTGCATTCATAGGGTTATATAAACATTTTGATTTCTTAAATGATAGCAGCGTACGCAATCCGGCAGATAGGAACTCCGGAGGCCCTTATGAATTCCGGTCGCTAACGTTCGGATTCGTTTGTACTCCGCTCATACGAATTATTCCAGTCGCGAGGCATGATACAAGGGCATAGGTGAGCGAAGGCGAGCGGAATCTGCATGCTACTCTCGAAGTGACCTGAAGTTTCATTGGATCCTTCTCTCCCTCTATATTCTGCGGTGAAGCGTATATTGCAGGATGTTTCTCCATGTAGCAACTCTCCAAAAATCAAGTATCAAAGATCTTGGGTCACACCAATACATAGCAGCTCGGGCTGTCGGGTCCGTCCGAATTAGCTTTTGTATGATCTTTCACCGTTCGATAGTCCAAGACTTCCGTTTTGCTCAAGTAGTTCCTGATTGTTACATTACGCTGGGACTTAATTACCGGTATGTTTCAACCAATGTATCTTCTTCACAATTCCAATTCGCTACATAAGACCTCCATCTGCACAGCACTGGTTTGGCGTTTGGTCCTGCACAAAGAGAGAAAAAAATCCCTGAAACGAATTGTCGGTTTATTGCAGTTAAACTATACCTCTCTTAGTGTTTAATACTCTTCTTTTGGTCACAGTATTGACATTTCTTAGAGAATGAAATGCTGTTCTGCGGGAGAACATTGACAATTGGGAATACCTTCTCTCGTAAGTTGCTGGTTTTTAACTATAACTTCAAACAGCACGACTCCGGTGGGAACAGGCATTATTAAGTCTGGACGACAACGATAACCCGTCGAACGTACTGACGTACCACCCAGCTTACACGTACTGACGTACAATCCAGCGATAAATGGCTGTGTATTATATACTGGCTATAGCACTTGACAATCTATCTAAGGGGCATTGTTACAGGTAAACAGATCCGAGATGACTTCGAAATAATCCTCGAACCTGCGTCAAACTGTTGTTTGTCCGGAATCTCCAAACATAATAGCTGTTTCTCGTATTTTCTCAAACATGTGTTCCTTTTCTTGGAAAAAAAATATATTTCTTTAAAACTTAAGCTATTTTCCTCGCGGAAAACGGGAGCTGTTCACAAGCTGCAATGCGAAAGATGTGCAGACTTAAATCCAAATCAAAATATTACCTATAATACCAAATGAATAATTCTCTATTTCCGTCATTATTATTGTTATTATATCACGCATAAATAAAATGTGACTATGGCATACAAGGATAGACACAGCACGGATGAAAATGGTGCTACAAGCAAAACTAGCCGTGTCAGTGGAAGGCGATGATGACATTTGAAGCAGTTAAGTAGGGCACAGAAACAAGTAATTACCAATTGATCCGCCCTGACTGTGATCCTTAAGTATAAGGTCCATCGGCACTTCGTGGGCTCGTCCTTCATTAACTTTCACAACCCTCATAGTAATTAGTATAATGTGACTGTGATTAAAAGACAGCATCCGGTGAATTAGAAACATTACTGCAGATAGTTTTGAATTGACCCATCGTGTCACGGACAATCTCCGGTCAGGCATAGGACGACTGAAAACTAAGCAGAGTTTAAGGTAGCATCTTGAAATCATCGAATTATTTATGCTGTCGGTCGACGAGGGAGCTGCAATACTTCACGGGACAAAACCGTATTAAGGTAAAGGTTTATTGGTTTATTGAAGGAGCTGCAATTTTTACAATGCTTAAGCTCTCTTATATGTCACACGGCAGGGCTCGAACCTGCGGCCTCTGGCTTCCGATAGCCAGAGACTTAGCCGTCCAGGCCACCGCGCTGACCTAGACCTAGACTATGAAGAAGCTACTATTCTTGTATTTTTCTGCGAAATAGAACTGCGATTATATGCGACTGGAAGCTGTCGGCAATAGCCGAAATTGTCTGTTCAAGTTTCGTTTGCTCGGAACAAATTAGAGTATATAGAAAACATTAGTCCGTTTTTGGCTTCAGCTTAATGTCCTTTGAACTATTTACAGGTCTGGTCCCCAATATGGTGTGATATAACAATTATGGTAAAACATACGCTTCATTGAAAGCTGACAGCTTACGTGGGAACATTCTTCTCTCATTAATGATCCATCTAATGAATATCTCAGGTTGCCTTCATCAAATATTGTGCAATAGTAAGTCCTTTGAGGAATTATGGACCGGGGTGCCGAAACGCGTGTTCAGAGGTAGTGTTTGCCAAATCGGTGGAGCCTTCGGTCGTGATCAAATTTCAGACTAGGCCAAATTCGGTAGATAGATTCAACATTAGCACGATTAGAGGATTCCAGCGGTTCCTAAGGGCTTAGAGAAGGGGTTCCGGTCTAGCAGACGGCTTCACGCATGCACCCGGGTGGAGGTGATTGGTTCACGCTTAACTTGTCTACATGATCGCTTATAACAACAATCGACATAATACTAGCCCGCTTACGATCGTGTAGCACCTCTGGGGTGTGTGTATTCTCGGCTTATGAAAGCAGCCATCCGAGAGTTTGGTCCTATTAATAAACGTGCTCAATCGTCGAATCCGCTGAATTGCACGATACACGAGCCATCATGGGTTGGTTGGGTCGCTCGGTCAGCGTGTTATTCTGCTTAGATAAGCTCAGTCCGTAGTTGCAATTGCAACGTAATTCACTCAAGTGGCCCCCTTCATGCCATCCAGCCAAATCCATGCAATAATATATTGCATCTATTTTCGACCCACCCATTGTTGTCGTGAACGCCGATGACATGAGGCACATCGTACCTTCAAGGGAATTGAAGACAGGTGTTGCAGAACGTCTCCTAAGGTTTGTTGGCAAGTGGCTCGCGTTGTAAACTCGAACAAGCAAGTCAACGGCGGCGGCGGTGGTAGCTATTGGGGAGACTGTAACTTAAGAAGTCAGAGATTGGGGAGCCTTAACACATCGGCTACTTTAGAATATTGAGTTGCTGAGCGATAAGCGGGCTCGCGCTAAGAAATTTTATAGGATATTGTCTCAAATGCTGAGACGATTCGACCATACCACGTCAAATGCGCTTTTGTAATATACTCGTTGAAAACTCATCGCTTTTACAACCATCAGCAGCTTCGGCCAAAAGGATCGATGCTAACACCGGAAACAGTGCTATGGTTGTCTCTTCTGGTACTGTTTGTCTTCTGATGACCTTCATAAACATTTGAACAAGGAGCAGGTGAAGGAGATATTCAGTTTCGCTCTAGCTTAATAATGACTTCCTCCTCGCACGAAAACGCGAAGTGGAAGGCTGGATGACGGGGGTCATAGTAGTACATTAAAGTTGATGAGGTATTATCATTGTTATTGTTGGCAGTATTGATACCGCGACTGCTATTGCTAATCATTGTATCAGCCCAGTCTGTGGTGGAGTTCGTGGTCGCCCATGGTAATGAGATCACCCCTTGCTCTTTCTAACCCATTATATTATTATTATTAAAGCGTTTTATAGGAAATCTTCGTTTACCTTCGCAGCCGCAACTATTCCGGGCCGGCGCTAGACCAGTGGCACAGCCATTGTGGCCACCATTAACGGTATATAATGAGTGTGCGTACATATATAGATATATATATATATATACATATGTGTGTATGTATGTATGTATATACTATATTCGTGTAACATTAGCCTTCTTCTGCTTCTGCTAACACTGCTCGCTGCTAAGCCAGCGAGCACACGGTGGCTGCACCGCCCTCATTGCCACCGTGGTTTCTGTAGTTCGTCCCGTTCATTCAGATGTTTTATCGGCGTTGGTCAGGTTGGCAGGGAACCACGAGCGACGCATTCTGGCGGCTGGGCGACGAAAAAAAAAAACTATCCGACTGTATCGATTTATCTAGTCTGGCTCACTCAGCGCGACCGGAGCTGGCCGGTCGGCACGCTTTTGGCTGGTTCCCGCATAGAAATCCATTATGTCGGAGACTAGTAGTCGACCACCAGCAGCGGTTCAGTGTCGATCCCGGCCAAAGGACCTTTGCACATCCGTCCGATGGCCTTTACGTGGCCGGCTGCCTTCATCCGTTCCAATACCCGGTTGAGGTTGAGCCGATGCGGGTAAAATTTGCACCCGTCCCCTACAACGAAGGGATTCGGTCTCTTTCCAACTGAGGCCCAATGTATCCCTTTCTCTCTGACGGCCCAATGTATCCTGGTCTCTCCTTCTATTCTTCAAAAGCGAGGAGCCAGACAACCCGGTGCTATCGAAGAGCCGCAATGTGAGGCTGTGGGACAGACAGGATCCTCAATAAAAGTAGCTTTATCACAATAGCTAATATAATCGAGCTTAGGGAACTATGCTATACCGTGTACTGTCAATATGTTATCTAGAACTCATTACCTATGTTTTGATCCAGGTGGCTCTATCCTGAATTGACAGGACACAACCTTCGTATGCACGCACAATATCGGAGAGATATACAGCACAGAGCTCTCGCTGAGCTCGCGAAAGATAGAATTCATTTTTAAGACATTTTCCGTCAAGCTCATTATGGAGGTCCTTCCTTTTCTAGAGGTTTTGTTGCTTGGGCTGTAGTTCGGAACTATTTTCGTGTTACTTCAGGCTAGATGTCTCTTACGGGATTTCGAGCCAGAAACCATAGTGTTCGAAGACCTCGACGCTGCCCCCACGCCATCCCGCTTGACAAGCTTAGTCTAGCGCTCCGTTTCATGTCCGCCCTCTATCAGTCTGTCTTTTTTACCGCACTGCACGCTAGTTCATACACTTGCTGTGCATGCATGCATTATGTCTTTGAACAGAGTTGTTGGGATCGTCTCTCACGATGTCGCTGTACGATAACAAAGGGATATAGACGCAGTGGATGCATATTGCACTGAATGTATTCTAGTTTGCGCTTGTATATAAAGCTATTGCATTCACACAATAGAGCGTTCGATCTTAATGTTTTAGCGATCGTTCAACAGTCGTTCAATTTCGGTCAGTTTAGCAACTGATGTTAGAGGCATTTTTTGACAGCGTATAACATATAAATGTTGCTGATCGACTTAATCTGTTCATTCAATACGTTCAGCGCTCGCGAAGCTTACTTGGGTAGTGTTGAGTAGAAGCCTTAAATCGATTTTAGCAGTGGGTTAAGCCAACCGTTTCGCCAGTGCGGGTCGAAGCACTGCGAACCATTTCGGCATAGAATATATGGATATATGCTATTACTCCATTTATCTTCTCCTATCGCTCTCGTATTATATTGAAATTTATGTGCGAATCGACTCGATCGAGCCTCACTTAGGACATGTACTGTATTAGGGGATAGCGAATCTATAGCCCAGCCTTGTCAGTCGAAGCCAAAATCGACCTACGATCGAAACAAAATCAGCGGGTTTCATGAGCGAAGCCTGATCCGGTGACAGTTAATGCCGTCATACCACCGTTGCCAAATAGTTGTTGCCATACGAATATAATATTTGCAAATATACTACTTTAATCTAAATCAGACTGAAAGCTGCATAGTGGCAGGTAGTGATGAAAAGGTTTCAAATTCATAGAAAAATAAAGGAACAGTGGTTTTAAATGATTAATAACGATTCTAAATATCTCTTAACACATTTACCAAGCTAAATATGCATATTGAAGCATGGTTTGATAACGTTATACAATAAGTAACAGTTTTCGATAAGAAATTATATGCAATGTATTGTTGACGTTACATGTACAACTCCTTTTGTTCTTAGATTTTAAGCGTATGTGGTAACCGTCCTGATCGAAAAACATGCCTTGAAGCACATGTTAATGAATAATCGTAAGCATTAGGCAACACAGTTTTAGCGTACGATACCAATATTATAGTTTATACTAATACACTTTAGATTAGATTGACAAGTTTCCGGAGGCGAAACGACAAGCTGGCTTGTCCAGCCGGCAGTAAGGTGATGGATTGACCAAGGTATCCTATCATAAATTGTCATTAATAGCCAGGACAGCAAAAATTCGAAGCCCGTGTTTTACTAAGCGATGCAAATATAATATTATGCAAAGGCCGTTTCAAATAGCGACTTGCTCGAGAAACCTTCCTACGTTTCTCGTAGAGAAACTGGGGCGCCACGTGGCACTTTCGGAACACTACCTCCCGAGACATTGTATTTTAGAAGTCCTTACGGTATTAGGAACAATGACCAAGTCTAAAAATTCGTTGTTGTGCTTATAAATAATACTTCTCATTTGCCTAATCCTGTTTGAACTAACTGTAAAATACGAGTAAATAGCTACACGATTCAAAGTTCATATATATATATATATATATATATATATATATGCAGGGTGGTCGGAAAGTCAAGGAATTTAAACATTTAAAAAATGCTTGTTAAAGGTTTCTCGTCACATGTGATTTCACCACTCGTCGTTCTTTCAAAAGAGAAAATATATAATTCAAGCAGTGGTGCCAGATTTAGAAGATTTGAGAAGCATACATTGTATATAAAAATTTGTTGTAAAAATGAAAAGAATAAGATATTTTGCAGATCTACCGCCTTGGGGTAGACACAGTCCAATCAATATCGTTTCTTTTCAACGCCGCACAAAACAAAACGATTAGCATGCCCCTTTCTCTTTCTGGGTACTCTCTTCTCATTCCCGTATTACAAGGACAAGGAAACGTCCAAATTTTTCTCTTCGGGAGGGTGTGCCCGACGAGAAGCTTTGAAAATACCAAAGTTTCCACCTGTGTCGATCTGAGAGCTCCGTTCTGGTACATTTGGGCTAAGGATGTTTCGCACTATCAAGAAATCAGCATCTTATACTCCCCCACATAAACAGTGTATATCGCCATAAACTCATCTTTGTATCTCAGTTATATACGACTTAATGAAACGCTAATGGTGCGGCCTCACTTGGTAAACGTTGCGGAAGGTGTGATATCTTCGTTACCATATGTACACTGATACGTGTCGTCTGGGAAAAGCCTTTGGCTATTACCAGCACCCAACGTTTAGTGAGCTTCCTGGATAGTTAGAACCACTGAAATAAACATTGAAAAACATTGAAAAAGGTGTAGATGTACCTAAACGTACCGCGTTTCCTCTCGGCTAGTTTTTATTTTCTCTTTCGTGTCAGCTTTCCGGCATTCGACGCATGTCTACTGCTTGCCGCAACACCAAGTCTATCTCTACTCCGGGCTATACATTGCATTTGCCTACGGCTCTGTGCAGGCAGGCCCACTGCGTACGGTGTCTGTGTATGTTCCAATCGATCATGTCTCTCCTGCTTTCGGGGTCAGGAAACGCTCTAGGTGGAAACTGCAAAGTTGGCTCGTCCACTGTGATGTGATGTGAAGCGATGATGTATCTCCTCTTTGGTCAAATTCGGTCATCCTCCAAGAGACATACAGCCCAGCAAGGGCTTCTGGGATCAGACGTCGGCCAGCGCTTCTACCATCTCAACTCCTTCCCAGTAAGATGCCGAGTTTTTATGTTGAGGCGGGCAGAAGAAGACCTGCGAATAGTCATTCCTTATTGGTGCACGTAGGTCGATACCGCTGAATGAACTGGCATTTTTCTTAGCACGAATCCGTTACACTGATCATTTGACTTGAGGCCGATGGTACAGATATCGAATGATATCGTTGTCCAATCTGAAACAAACTCCATATTAAATTGCTCAGATGTGCGCTACTTGTCTTTCGGTTGCAAACTGATACGCACACGAATGCACTACGCCACCAAGCCATCAACAGGGCTTTTTTTTCAATTATTTATATGTGAGTTTTGCAATGCTTAATGCATATCTGTCACTCAGCCAAAGTGACTGGTGTGAGACTCACAAACTCACTAAACTCGCGTCGTGCACTCACCCCCAAGGCTCGGAAATTGCTAGGCATTACTTCGATACCATGGGAGTGGACTCCTATTATCTACTCTAACTTATCTATCTAATTTTCTTCACGCGCACGGACTCCACCAGAGATATTCCAATTTCCATAAAAGTAGATCGATCCAGCGCAGGGTTGACGTGGATGACAAAACTCTTCTACCTACTAGAGTCTATCTCTTCCCTTCAACATTGATACTTGATCAATTGGGAACGCATGGCGCTTCTTCGATTGGATATTTCGTTTACATTCGTATTTTATTTAATAGTGTGCTGGAACCCTTTGCACGGCGGTGCTTGTACAATATTCTCGATTAACTCCTTAGATGCAACAGCATCTATTTACATAAGACAGCCTGGCATTCCCTGGAAAATCTATTCACGCGAGAACGCAGACATGTATGCGTCGTAAATGTATTAAATACAATACCAAATAGTGAAACTTGTCCATGTGTCAAGCAATTCTTTAGCTTCCCAAGAGAGGAAATCCAATGCTGAGATGATTGTGCAACTCTCTGCTCTATCCGAATTACAGAAAAACAAGTATGTAATTCGTTCGAACTCATATAGAGACTCACGAATATGAACGACCGTTGCTTTTATTATATTTCCCGCTCTTTAATATAAATTTATCAGGAAATTGTGAATTCTTTGTCTAACATACAGCGTGGGTGCTATGGACATTAATTCTAATAAAAGTTCTTCCTTTTTGCTTGTCGTCCAATGTAAATAAGGGGCTATGCCAGCTCTTTCACGCAACTTCAGTTTCTTATTAAACTCGAATCTTCATCCGTTTATTTACGTATAACTAAAATAGACCATTCGCAGGGACGCGACTACTACCACGATTCTATTACCTTGAGTCGCGTGAACAATTTTTCTTCCTGGCTGAAACATATGCTCGTATAACCGCTTGGAATTGATCGGTGCAATTTTTTTGTGCAGAACGGTCTGTCGTGCAACACGGTCTGCAAATTCCATTCAGCATGTGCCATATAAACGAATCACTCAAACATAATAGATATAATAGACATTCCATGAATAAGTGCACGTAAATACAATACAAGCTCGTACTCTGATCGCAACAGAGAGCAGGGCAATTTTTAGCAAACTGTAGATTTAGGTCACATGAAACCTAGATGATAGACGCACTAATTAGGACAAATCCAAGCCAAGCGAGTGTAGTGCATGTCAGGGGCTAAAGCCATGCCTCGGAAGATCTACTCTACATACACGCATGCAGTCTGCATGTACGTAAGATTAAGATTGCAGTATGAATGCATTCTATTGCTCGGAGTCAGTGGTTATTGAGAGACAATCACTCACGTTTGGTATCTTCAGCTTTATTCATTTAGAAATGCACTTTTTTGCGCTAATTGAGATGCATCTGCTTGTTTCAAGTAAATTTCCTTCCAGTGTGGACGAATACATACAATCAGCTGCGGTATTTAGACTCATGGTGGACTTCTGACACGAGAGTCTCCAATGGAAATGACAACAATGGAGTCTGGCCTATCCAGAGAAGGCAGTGTCTGTCTGATCACTAGATGGTATTCGTCTCAGCCGCGGGCCGAATTCACTATCTCCGGCATCTCTAATCTCAATCATCTCGAATCTCTTTACGTTCAAGCTATATTTGTGTGGCGGGCTCGTCGCCAGCCTTGGCCTATCATACGTTTTTTTTCTCTTCTATTTTATTAAAAATAGCAAAGAGAATAAAAACTTCGCTTTCATATGTATGGTAGCATAAATAAAGATGAGTCAGATTGATGTTATTTTTTGGCGCAATGTTTAAGTTACACTAATAAATTATTGGGCAATTATCTACGTTTACCGTTAGGTTCGGTAGAGAGATATGCTATCCGCGAAACATGGCAACGGAGTGATTTTCGATAGAGTAACGTTAGTAGACTGCATCTCTTTCATGTTTACCAATGAATTTGTTTGAATACCACACAAAATACCGGCAGAGTGCTTCTGTTTCCCTGACGTAGACATAAGATAACGAAGATGAGATGAGAGAAACATCCGCAGCATTTGCAACTCTACCCTTGACAGGAAGTGCTTATGGAGTGCTCGAAATGAAGAGGGATCATAATCTCGTAAATATGAGAACGCGGAGTGAACGAAGATATCGTGGCGATATTCTGCCAGCGATAGAATAGCAGAGAGATCACAGGAGTCATAAGCACTTTGAGGGTTGGCTGGCGAAGTTTAAAGGTTGTACGCCTGTCGAGCCCGGTGGCCTGGTGGTGCATTCGTGTGCGCCTTGCAATCGGAGGAGAAACACGTAGGTGCGCGGGTTCGATCCCCACCGTTGCACACTTGCATCTAGAAGGAATCCATCTTATGAAGCAATGCTAAAAGCAGTACCGTGGACGTTAAATGTTGGCTGAGAGTCAGCCCGGAAACCTTAGCATTGTACGCCTTCTATGTTACCGTTCCAATTGGACGTATTTATATACGGAGCAAGCAGTCCGTTGGAAAGAATTTAAGAAAATGCGATTTTAGCTAGACACCATAAGGTGATATTACCAGCAAGTATCGAGCCTTTGCATCGACGTATTGATGAGACATCTCGAAGAGAGGCCCACCAGGCTCGGGACATGGTTTCAGTTTTCGCACAGTTTACAAGGGGGCGAGGGAGGGGGAGAGAGCATTTGAGGACGACGATGTGCAGAGCTAGTGTGGGCTTCAGGTAATGACTTGATCACCACTGGAGTCATTAGTAGACTATGCTGGCGTGCTGTTCCCCTACACTCTACGAAGAGTTTCCGGACGGACACAACTTGGTTCGACTGAGTATCCAATAGCCTGAGTAGACGCGGGGCCGAGCTCGCAAAGTTATAGGCAGGCCATCGGATAAGCTGGTCGCTGGCGGACCGTCATTGGTAGGACAAGTCTACCATCGGGCTTGTACAAATTGACGTCCTGATTAAGATTCCGTTCGCTCCCATCTAGCTCACACCCGGGCCCAGATTCCCAAGAAGATCCAAGATGGGGGGGGGGGTTCAGCCCCGTCGCACTCTTTCCACCTTCCAATTGGGCGGGACGAACTGGAGGGTTGGCTCGGAAAAAGCCGCTCTAGGGGCTTGGACGGTCGTAGTCCACCGACTCCGCAGGCACACATTCGTACTCCTCCGAGAGGTACACACAGAGATTAGTACCGTCAGGCTATCACCGGTCCCAGGAGGACGTGTCGTCGACTCGACCACCCACTTCTACGGGGCGAGCCGACAAGCGACACACACGATGAACTCGAAGTCGCTTCGTTACGCAATTGGCTTTGGCTTAAATAACTGCCGGAGCTCGTTCGCTCCTCCGTCTACGCGGGGCACGAGGTGACAATGAACAGCAGGACAAGCAGACGGCGCTGAAGATCGAGGGCATAGCGGGACATCAACTTTGTACAACTATGTATATATATATACACATCGCTGGGCAAGCAAACCACAAAATGCGGAAGTGGCCGTTTGATATGGTCTCTTATGGAATTTGATTTTGCTAAAGGCACTGTCGCATGGCCGGCTCGTGTCAAATGCACATGAGCTACGGCGAAAAATTGCAACTAGCATAGTTACCAACGTAAAGTCGCTTTTATGCTATAATGATGAAAGAGAAAATATGATACAGTCGCGTTGGGCATGCATACGCCGATCACATTAACTAAACATTTGATCATAATAGAAAAAAAAAAAAAAGAAGACAGGAACATTCTGTTGAACAGGAACATTCTGTTCGTTACTGTACAATATCAACAGAGCTTCGATATGATCTAAATAGAGATGTATTATGTGAGACTTATTTACGCATAGTATTTGAACGAACGACGGACAACTTTTAAGTTCGTTGATCATGAAGCTAGACTACCCTAAAAAAAGGCTGAATTTGTGTGAGTGTTAATGGTATAATTAAAATGTTCCTATGATCCACCACAGCGGATACATTTAGATAAAAATTACTAGATTGAGCGAGAAACCTCATGAACACTTCAGTTCCAAAAATAAAACACAGCGATCCATGATATGTTACTTACGTGTACGACCAACCGATCCGACCTTTCCTGCTGAATATGACATGTACCCGAGGTTGACCTGGCCCTCGAAGAGTCGATTATCATCAAAACATCGATACTGCTTGCTAATCACTTGTCTAGCCACCACTGTGTCACAAGTACACACAGGTCATCGTAGGTGACACCATCAACGTTCGCTGGTAGATGTTTTTCCTTTGTAAAGATCGTCAATGAAGCATCCTGCTGAGATCCGCACCTTTTCGATCTTTCCGCAGAAGTACGTCGAACCCCGACTGGCATCTCGTCTTTGCTCGCCAGTCCGTGCCAAGAAACAGCTCACTTCCTCATCACCGACAGACAGACCCGTTGCAACTAGGCCGGCTTCTCTTAAGGAGATTTTTACACAGTGCGTATTATTTAAATTAGATGGGTCAGAAACTGAAAAGATTTTCGTGTCTTCAGTGTCTATACACGTTTGGCTTGTATAGACACCCTATGTATAATATATATATATATATATATATATATGTATAGTTTCGCAATCCTATTTGAGAGTAACTTTCGTATGAAGTTTCTCCTTCCATGCAAATGCGTACCTAGATACCAAAATGTATTTGAAAACAAAATAGAAATATAAAAATAGATCAAAGGTTACCCCAAGCGATGGCGAATTTTGGCCAAGGTTTTGCATGAGCTGATAGGATTTTGAAAAAGGTTTGCTGTACTCTAAGAAAATATTTTCTAGATTTTTCTCTTTCTTTTGTGCTATAATACAAGCTACTAATGAGCATGTATTAATCAAACCTATGATTCTAAATAAAGCAAAAAAAAAAGTTACAGTTAGCTTCGAGAACGTCAGGACCCTTGGTTTGCCCTTCCATAGGGATGTTTCCCTCTCCGAACAAACATATATAGTATGATATTCACAGGGGTCATAGATGTATTCGGTCACCTTGTCATGTCACAAAAATGCATGTGTTTTATAAAACAATACGCTGCCAAAACTCGAAAGTCCACCCTGGCGAAGTATGTATACTTTACGAAAAGAGCTCAGTCATCTTTATTTAGGAACAAAATGCCATCCTTTTTTCGTTGGTATCAAGCCATACCAGGAGGTTGCGTACTCCTCAAAACAAAAATGCATATGCTACGGTACTGAGAAAAAGGTTCCTTTCAATTCCAATCAACTAAAGTTGGCATTTCGGTGGTAACAAATGGAAGTCCAAACTCGCAGATTGACAGAGGTACCTCTAGCTCTTCAACCACCATAATGGTTTTTAAGTAACTCCATGGAAAAAGATGCTAGCTTATCAAACGTGATCTTTCACGCTCTTTCATCTAGGCGTCTTTCATTTATTACTCTGTTTATTCTTGATCAGTTGAATTCGGGCATGGACCAAATACTCAGAGTTTCCGCTTGTTACGGGTTGGCCTTCCCAGAAAATCACATGTAATCATATATTTTCCCAAGTTATATCTCTACAGTCACTTTCACACCAACCCGACTGTTCATACGTTCTCAGGTTTACATGCATTCCATGGTCCCAACGGCGAATAATATTCCTCTTACTAGGCTCTATCACTTCTTTACGAGATCCGCGATGAGTTTTGAGACACCTTGAGTGTTTTTGCGTATTTTTATTTGGCTAGGCGTCTGCAAAGTTACGGAACCCTGAGAGAGACAAACAAAAGTTTGACGGTTTCGAGGGCAACCGTCTCGGCAATCTTTTTTCGTTCTCATTTTCTGCCAATGCATATTTAGATCGTAACATATATGTTAAAGCAAACAGGGATAAGCGAAAGTCCACAGAAAGTTCTCTGCAGACGGGGTAAACTTTGGCTAAAGCCTTGACCCGCTCGGTGGATTTTAGGGACAGTTTGCCGTCGTCTAGGAAAACTTATCCTGAAACTTCTCGGTTGAAATACAGGCCTACATACAAACAAAAAAGCGAAAACATCTGCAACATGTATTCCATAATAGTATTAAGGCGCTTATGTCTTCTTCTCTGTCCCGGGCTTCTCAGCGACAGACTCCACATAGTCAGTAAGAATCTTGAATCTATTCTACAAATTTGAATCTATTTGTTGTCCTTAAAAATTAAGCGAATCCATATAATCGCGGTGGACCCAACGAACACTGTACTATAATACTAGCTGGTCGAAAATATTGTGGCAACAGGCGTATATCATTTGATACGCCAAGAACTGAGAACGCAATACAGAAAAAAACATCGCTGTGATCCTTTCCACGGAAGCCCACTCATATTTCCCCGTTCTGTACGGTCAACGAGGGAGGTCAAATGGATGCATTGGTTAGTAGCAGTTACTTATGGTGAGTCTGGGTGCCTGTGCGCGCGAGTTTGTCGAGGCAAGGTTGGTGAGCGAGTTCAGTGTGACGAGGATGCCCTTGACGCAATCCACGGTGTCTCCGCCGCACGGACCACAGGATGAGACATGAACTAAGAGGCGCTAGCTGTTCGAGCGACACAGAGCGCGGAGAGCCCTCCATCTCGACGAGGGAACCTTCGCCACATGTAGTATAGTATATATATATATGTACCACGGTGACAGGCCGGCAGCAAAATATATCACCACCCTCTGGCTGCAGTGACTTGTGCTAATGAGTGAAATGTTGATTTATAGCTGGCACCTCCTCACGGGCTTCTCGCATCCAGTGACGACTCGCCGTGGGACACGCTGGCCAAGTAGAAATTGTCCACCATAGCAGGGTTTGTCGTCTCTACCAGAATAGCCCACTTCGTGCGTCATGTGCACCGAGAGGAGACAATGTGACCACACTGAGTGGTATATCGTACGGTGGTTGATGGCATAGATTTAGCCTGACTCGACAAACGGCTCCATATTTGACCAGATCTAGAGCGCCCACGAGGGAGGAAAAACGCTGTATCTAGTGGGTTAGTCGTCTACGAAGCTGCGACTGTTGGACTTGCCACTGCCACTCGATTCTAAGCGCTTGATTTAGAGACTTCAAGAATGAACAAAGGAAGGAGCCCTCGAACGCCTATGGGGTGTAGAGAGCTACGTTTTGACGGAGTTCTAACTTGTTATAAGTTCGAAGGGGACGAGCGTCGCCCGTTAAGGGAAATTGATAGTCGTTGACTCGGGATGCGGATAAAGCTATACCGTACAGGGCAATGCTGGAGCGATGATGGGTGTTCACTAGACGCCGCGTTTGGTTCACTACAACATAACTTGAAAAGGCGATATAAAAAGCATTTTAGAGCTCACTAAAATATTTATGTATGTAAAATGCTTATAAATTTAATAATCACAGGGACATTCTGTTGTTGCTTAAGCGTTTCTTACAGAAATTAGCATGTATGTGGGCAATGATATCTATTAATGTACAAGGCTGGCATAGATTATATATTACTGCGGGTATGTATTCGCCCGGCTCGTCTGAGAATATTATTTCAGGCGTCCGTATATCGTAGTGCATTTTACGGTGGCGTTTGCACAAGGATCTGCAAAATCGTTGCGTACTGTGATATGCTACAAGCCTATCCTGGAAAGCCGATCAACCACTATAAAGCTTTTTATAAAAGTTGCACGCCTGAATCGTCACTTCTAGAAAAAAAACTATATTTCTCCCCTGATAAACCCCGTAACGATAACCTGATTGCTTGTGTTTAATCCACGCAAGGGAGATATCCACTAGGCCACGCGCCTTTAAGGTCGCCCGTGCTAAAACGATGGGTGCCCCTGTTCAGCGCTGTGAGCTGAGGTCAAGAAAATGTCACTGCATGCGGCTCTTTGCTGCCGCGATATGCTTCTCCTTCTGCAGAGGTGAGAAATTGTAAGGATCTGGAACCACCTCGAACAAAGTGCTGTCATTACTCTAATCTATAGGAAATCTCATTTGTCGATAGAGACAGCATTGAGACTTGAGGTAGATGCCCGCAGGTCTTGCCTGCAGGGGCTCCAAGTTTCTTTGGCAAAGTCCACTTGAGCTTAGTTTGGACATCCTAAGACCTCTCGACGGCAAATCACCAAGGCTTTCCTCGCCCGCGCACAATAAGCTGACTCCCAATTCGTTATATGGTTTAATATTTTGCTTATCCGTCCCCTTACATTTTCTTCTTAGAATCCTTGTTTATTCGTCTCTGTTGAATCGCTCCAAACGCACCCCTAGTTATGGATATGATTATGTTAAGTTAACGTATCTTTTCTTGCACAATGCTCGTCTGCCGTTAGTCTATCTAAACGAGATAAGGTACAGAAATAACTGCCTCCAATACCTGGCTATACGGAGAATATAGCTTAATTTTCAACAGTTCATTATAATAAAAAGACCCTATTCATATATACACATCCTCAAAATGATTCCATGTGTCTACTTGATCTACAAAGTTTCCCTGCCAGCACATCGGCAGCGTAAATAGCTGTAGTTTGTGGCTGTCCTTGCACGTTGAATGCTTCCAGGTATTATTTATTGTGGGTAAGCTGGTTTCGTCGGCTTGAGAGTCTCATACTAGCGCTGGTTTATAGTTGGGCCGCTCAGCGCCTGTGTCCATCAGGCATTCCCGTAATATCTCCAAAATAGGTATTATTTATTGTACAGCAAGGCACGACTATTATGCTTGTCGTCCATGTAAATTTGGCACAACAAAATCACGTGAGATAATTCGGCTTGTTCAACTATTTTTTGAATCTTTACTCATAAACATGCCGTATAGGTTCCACATCATCTCGAGATACACGTATATATTATATATGCATATAAAATACATGTCGAGATTATATATATATATATATAGTAGTTGAAGAAAACAACTCCTGAGAACATGTTTAACTGTTTGCATTGAAAACTCGGGACTAGCCGATTGATGCCTAATTGACGCTTAGTTAGAAAGAGGTGCCTAATCATCCCCATGGCAGTCAAGGTAATAGCAAAGGTGCGATGTCATCATAAATGGCCATCTTTACTACTAATTAAGCTGGCCCGGGACTTGGCTACTAAAAAATTCCGATACCGTTGTTTGACACCGGCGGTCCCAGCCGGCTTGTTTAGCTGACAACCACGTCGCTTGTACTTCCTGTATCCTTGAATAACGATTAGGACCGAGCTGAACGTCTATTCCCGCTTTTGTCGACCAGGCAATCACAGCAATGATCTGGTTACACAGGAATATACTTTGTTTTATTGGTTCGAAATGTTTCAACTATATTTCATCATTGTGAGGTATTTCGATTTTTTCGATATGCCCTTAGATATCCCTGTTTTGGACCAATCAATGTTGCTCTACTGATTAACTTTATAAAAGTCGTTTGCTTATCTGCATAATGAAAGCTAACTAAAGTGGGCAGCAGTATAGCTTACTCATGGAAAGCAGGTTCGTGCAAGAACGTGCTTGAAAAGCTCAATTGTTTTACTCCAAGAGCAGATGCCGATGTTAGAGATAGGCAGCGATACGCTTTTGTCTCTGCTATCTGATTCCACACAAAGACCTTGCGAGGACGCAATCAACCGTCTGTTGGCTCGTTTCCAATCGTTTAGTCAGTAATTAAATATCAATTAATTCGTTGCCAAATTGTTGGCTGGTTGTCTCCATCAGCCGGGGCTAATCTTTCTTTAAATTATCAATTTGTACTGTTGAATGCCTGCAAGGAGAAGACGCAAGCCTACAAAAAGATGTCACAAAGCCGTATTGAACAACAATAGGCAGAGTTATCGGCTGTTTCATGGACGACGACAAGCATCAACGAATCCTCTTGTTTTTTCTATTTATCTTGTTGCTATTCCATGACGATGAGTTCTTAACTTATCCGGCCCTTGGCAGCTTGACTCAAGTTATTAAATTACCTGAGTATGGCAAACCCCTTTCAAAGATTTGACATTTTTAGCTATATGCTGTGCGGAACGTATGCTGTATTATTTATTAGAACGAAATGCAGTTCGGTCGGACAATGTGCTGGGTATACACAACTTAAAATACATCTAGTCTATATACAATTATCGTATATCCAGTGTCTTACACTCGTTAACAGCGCTGAGCACTGCTATAAACATGTGAGATTTGCTTCACATTAGACGACATCGATTTCAGCTGAGCACTGACACGTTACCAGATGAAATGGATTTACGTGAACTAATTCTCCCTTATATAGAATCTCTTTTTCTAGTATCCGTTACTAATTTTGTAGATATGGCAAAAACTATAGCTCTCACGATGTGCATCTATCTACTGACACACATCAAATATTAGAGCAGAACGAACCACGTCGACGGTTGCCTGGCCCTCGCCTCCCCCCGTTTGAGCATTGAACCGTTCTCGTCCTAGCTTCCAGGGCGCTGCTGGCAAGTCATGTTGTGGATTTTTGGGGAAACCTCGTACAAATTTATGGCGCCATAAATACTATCAGTAGAGATGGCGCCCCCATTCCGAACTCGGTCAGGGACCTCTGAGCCCGGTCCAGTTTCGGTCGAAGCTTGATACTGCGACTACCGCTAAACCATACGAGGGGTCGCTCCATAGGACCCCGGACGACCGACAGGCGCGCTGCGTCTGTACTGAGCGTCCTATCGTAGCTTTAATCTCTGGGGGACGAGAGGCGTTCTGGCGAATAGAAAAAGCCACGACGACGAAAGTAGAGTCAACCACCCCGTAGTAGAGCCAGCGTGGCCACCACCTCTTGGTGCTATCTGTACAAATTGTCCCACACATCTTCAAAAGTTCTTGAGATGCTGCGGTTCCCTGACATTTCGACGGCCCTACGCGCCCGTCTTATTAGTACAGCTGTTTCGAGGTCCGCGACAGATACAGCGACGTTACGCATAAAAATGTCTGGCCTCTAAGATGGATGAGCTTGGTCTGAGACCACTAGCAGCAGTGCAGGGTTAAATTCTCATCATCAGCGTGTCGCGGTGGCGCTCATCGTGGTGGTCGCTCGGACGCGGGAAGGACTCTTCGAAGGCAACGAGACTGAGAAACGGCCGTTGGTGGCCGGGCAGACGCGAGATGGAGACGCCCACACAGAGACGGAGATGGAGACGCACGATGTGCTGCTGCTGCTCGCTGACGACCCCGACAGCCGTCCCCAGGTTCCACCATCCCCGCCCAGCTTCGTCTAAGCCGACTTGGTTTTGAGTCGAGGTCTCCAGAGGCGAACTTTCCACTTTACAGGAGAGAATCCGCTCATTCGTCGCCCTCCACGATGCTCTTCAGTTGCTGTTAAGTGTTAGTTTTTCTAAATGTGACACATACAAATAGATGTAGGTACAACCGCATCTCACCGTTTTATAGCTAGGACTACGGAGCAGTGCGTCACTTGTAAAATGCTTTGCACCAGCTCTGCTCATTCGACATTTGATGTTGATGGGGAGAAGTATCGAGGGCTGGAAACGCAGCTCGTTGGGGTGTTGGATGTAATTGAAGATATGATGCTCAAATGTTGTTGTCTGAACCAGTAGTAGATTTGCTATCGAGTGCACTGACCGTTCTTGAAGGTCGCCCTGTAAGCGTTGTGTTTGAGATAAAGACAATCATAATTTATTCATATGTAGGTATAATAAAAGTAGGCCAACAGATGATTTGCTCCACTGTAAACGTTTTCTAATGTTAACTGTGCGAAAATTCAGTCAATGATTTCATCAACTAATCTTTTAAGGCTTTCTCCAGTGTAGCGGTGGAATTTTACGTTCCGGATGCGGTGAATAACCCAACATTCGGTACACGTTGGTTGACAAAGATACAGCGTATACGTCGACAAAAATTCACCCGAGTCATGTCATTACAAAAAAAATAACGATTTTTATATAACATTCTGTGCGGGGTTTTGATTGATATTGTCTGAACTGGTATAACTTCCGTACAATCCTTACGAGTTCGAGCAATCGACTATAATGCGACGCTTGCCGCCGATTGATTATGAAATCGATATGTATCGTATGCGCCGAAGTTCGTCCCGCTAGCCAGCTATCATTTCATGTTTGAAATGAAGATAGCAATTGAGGTTGAGGAAGGTTCGCTGCCAGATGCCAACAATCGAAACGATTACGATCCTAGTCGATCGACCGAGCGATACTTCAGCTTACCACAGAACGGAACCCCTTCCATGCCCGGTCATGGTTCGCAACCCAGGTGGCCTATCCTATCCTGGGTGTTTTCAAATGAGATGCATCGAAATTATCGATATAACCCTATAGACATATATGCCAGCCTTCCGCTGTACGCTGCTGCGCGTCGAACCACCAACAGTATACTCGTTGTGGCATAGTCCGCCAGGGTGCCGGCGGTGTCGCCAATGGTAGCATGACGATCACAAGTAGCACCATTAGACTATCGCCACCATTGCCGCTTCCTTCCTGAACTTTTTTTTTCCGCATTTTTCATTTCAGTCGGCCTTCCCTGGCCTGCTCGTTCCTTCATAGGCTACTGCACAATGCCCCCGCGCGCGTTGCACCAAAGTATCCGCCTCGGTACCCAAGTACCCGAGCCTCAACCGAGTCTTCCTCCCCGGCTGCACCCCCGATGGAAGAAAGGAAATGGGCTTTCGACGCGTTTGTCAGTTGGTCGCTACCTGTTGAACGCTACCTGAAGAGGTGCGGCAGAGCGAACCGGGTGTATCCGCGCTCGTCAGGGCCCCATCATCATGGAGCTGGCGAACACTGAGCGGAGAAGTTCGTCCCCCACAGCAGACTGGCAAACGCGGGAGGGAAGGGGAGGGGGTCGTTTGGGCTTAACGGCAGAGAGAAACGGTAATTTCCAGAGAGAACTACGCGATGTGATAGGCCGGACGAGCGGGGCGTAGACAAGCGACCCCTAGCGAGCCGGCAAAGAACATCAAGCAAATATTGAGGATGGGTAAGAGAAGAAGCCAGAGAATGTGAATAGTGGTATAGAAACGGCGCGAAACCCCATTTACAAGACTCGTACCGAATGACTGGCTGTGCCGTCCCATAGAAAGCTGCCCATATAAGAGCGTACGGAGAAAAGGGAGCTACTGTTCGATATGTTGTCCGGTATGGCATAGATTTACAACACAACTAAAGCAGCCCTGAGAGCAAGAAATGAAAGAGCGCAAGCAGTTCCAAACGATGTAGCAAGCGAGGTTTTATTGTTGCAATTCGAAATTGTGAATTATATATATAAATATATATATATATATATACGCGTGACAAACAGCGTCACAACCGTTTTCGTCCGGTATGCATTAGTACATAGTGGTACAGATGGCAGGTGGCTCTTCGTTTTTCAGTTTCAAAGAATTGATTTGAGAATGTTGCTTATTTCGATCGATAGGCCAAGCCCATACGCAAAAGTTGTCTAAGTTTAACTTGATTATGATTACTATGGCCTACCTGAATATTGTGTGGTTAGCTCATCTTCGTACGTTCGTTTTTCCTTCATTTATTATCTCGGGCGGGCCTTCCCGTCCTAATCGAATTAGGCTTGTTTCGCCAGCAAACTTGCTGAAATGTTGCACGCCGCGTAGCTATCGCCCTGGGCGCTGTTGACGCCGACATAGCTCTGAACTTACCGCCCTGAACGTCCATAAGCAGTTCCGCAATTAGTATGCCTCTATGCCTGTATATCGTCTGACCACCGCCAATAAGCTGTGTTTCACTGGCCGCTAGCGAGATTGCGCCATTGCATAGACTAGATGGTGGGGAGGGTCTGTGGCCTCACGAAGAGGCCAACCAGTCAGTCACGCGCTAGATGATAACCGACTTCCACTTCCCGATTCAATAACGAAACCTCTACCTATATGCGGGGTGAAGCCACTATGTGCTCAGTCGAGCTTCTTATCATTTTATATATTTCTTGCTCAGTCCGAGTTCCTGGCACCACAGTCACCCCGATTGCATGTTGTCTCAAACCGACGCGTGCTCAACACTTGAATATTCCCATTGGTGGTCATCCACACATTGGCACGCGTGCAATGCGACATGTTGGAGCACTCGTACACGCGAGGGTACAAAAGTGCTGAGTCTCACAACGTTCAACATAGATAGGGCGCCACCTCTCCGACCGCTCTCTCCACACGACCCCTGCAGACGTTCCTCGCAGCAGTTGACAGCGCAACTTAATCATATGGTGATTAATTAGTCGCAGTAGTGTCTGAAAGAGTTGTCCTGGTAGTTGCCCCCGTGGCAACGGCGGCGACGCGAATTTAGTAAGTGAATGGATGAATGAACGTGGGTCAGCGACGAAGGCAGGTGTACAGCACATTAGCAACATTTCTTTTACCGACAGATCCTGCTTAGGAGGAGGCGTTGTGATTTGATCAATATTTAATCATATTACTGTCTAACTAACTCTGTTAGTGACAGACGTATTGTTGTTGTTGTTATACTCATACAGAATGAAAAGGCTTGGAATAGGCATCGTTTCATTGTTCGTGCATTGCGTCTGTATGGCATGATTCGCAAGACCGCAGTTCCAGTTTAGCTCACCAGGTCTTGTGCCTGGCTCATTCACCCGCCGCGTCCCGTCAGACCTGAGACACCAGTATGGCACAAGATGCGAATAGGCATCATGCTGCTCTTTTTTGGGGTAGTGTCAAAATGATGACGCTAACAGCAGCCGCCTCTTACTTTTTATCGTAAACACATACACACGCGCACAGATATAACACGCACGCTCAATGCATGCATGCATGCGCGACTGTTGTACGTAGAAAGGCGATGAGCATAGTCAAGCGATGATGGGCCCGCCATCTGTCTATTACGGGTATTCGTATAAAGGCGATTTCTACGCATCGTGTGATAGTGGTACGAAGTGTGGACGCATGGAAGTTGGACCTGTTCTCTACCAAACAGCGGTTTTGACACCATTGAAGGTAGGCTGTCAGCCCGGCCAGGCAAGGCGTAGAAGGTAGTTGCGTATGAGAGCGCTGGTCGTGAGTCAACACGCAAGAAACACACTGTCTAGCAGCTCCGATCTCTTTGTGTGACTCAGGTGGCAAACGACTTTGTAATAAACCGGATCTGGAGCTTTAGACAGAAACAAGCCGTGACCGCTAGACAGAGAACGAGGGAACGGTTGAGCGATGTGGAGAGATGATGGGTTGCGGAACTCGATCTAAGGATAGAGCAGTGCTGTTTCCCGGAGAAAGAGACACACTTCAGGTCTATCAAGCGATGTATGTGAACTACAGAGGTCTTGAATTGAGCTCCGGAGTGGACCCCTGTTTACCCAGCCACTGATGGCGTTATTTATGATTCACTCCAGCTTTTATTATTACCGGAGACATCATTCGTAATGGTGGATACATACAGCCATAATTACGATACAGGAATTAGACATACGGAAATTTGATAGGGATATTTTTATAGATTGCTGTTTTTAGTTGGCAGACATCTCGTTTAATATAATAGAATCAAACAATACAATAGCTGAACGATCGTCAAACTTGACTATCACAATTTTACAATAACTATTATATCTTAATCGAAGCCCGTGTCGATCTTTTTCCAACTGGTTGCTCAAATATATATATGACCTCGTCTAGTCATAACTGGAAGTATTTGATCGGTACATATATAGTGTACACTACTTCGATGTTTGACATCTTTATGACCAGACCTGCTTCCTGTTCGCTTTACATTGCGCTTCTGTGTGGCCTCCAGACGATACCACCGTTGAATATCCGGCCAAGTAGGTGGTATTCGTCTTTGCAGCGCGATCCCGCGCTAGGGCACTAAAGGCCGCGCACCAATGGTGGTGGGTGGACGAGGCCATTCCCATCACTCGAGCTGGTAAATCGCATCCGGTTTGTTCGATTCCCGACTGCCTCTTCCTCCTCTATATCTCTTTCGTTCTCCATCGGGGTCTGCCTTGCCTCGGCCAGTTTGGTGTTCCAGACGTCTCGTGCAGTACGGTCAAACGGCCGTAGCGAGGCGGCTAGCCGCTAGACTGGCCCGCACTAGTTGAAACGGGCTGGGCACTCTCAATGTGGCTCTAGCGGTTTCCTCAGGACAGGCAGGACCAACCCGTAGTCCCCCCCCGCTCTAGGCCCATATTCTTCCCTTCGTCTAGGTTCCTCCGAAACGACTCGAAACGAACATTCTGCCTACCCGTGCTGCGGCCCCGTGCCAGCTGATTTCAGGGGAATACGGTGCGGGGTTAGGACATTAAACTGCTGAGCGCACCCATGCGAAGAGGGCCCCCACAGCAAGCCTCGTGCCCTTTGCCGCGGCGAGCCTAACACACCCACACTTATCCTCTAGCTCGATAGCTTCATCCTTTCTTCTCTCGACTCGCTGCGCCTTCTGCCCCTGGTCCGTCGGTCCCTTTGCATCGAGTCAGCCAATCTTATCACGCGATTCACTGGCCTCAATCCAAGACCTAACAGCCAGCTAGCGGCTTTGGGTTTGGTTCTCGCAAAGTGCGTGTGACAGACACTCGATCGAGCCGACGCCTCAAGATGACTGGCCCCGTTGCACTGACAATTCCATCCTCGCGCGAACGAGGACCACGATCGTAATCTTCCACCCGTAGCCGTTTCGGTCGAAGCTCAAACAGTCCAGTTTACGCAGCTCGGCACTCGGCCCTTTTCGACAAGGCGCCCGTTTCCCCTCGTGTCGCCAACCCCGACGAAGACGGCACTTCGAACACCGCCCACCACGAATTTCATCCACCGCCAGCAGCACTCCGTCAATGTGCAGCCGGACAGCGTAGCGTGGCGTTCTTGACACCAAACATTCCCCCCAGGACGCCGCTCGCATCGTGAAATATCCATCGCGTATTTCTATCACGTTTATGCATACGAAAATACGAGACGTCGAGGAAGTACTGCTAGACGGCAGTCATGTATGTGTTTGTGTGACCGCAGTGGTGGCGCACTGAACGAATATTAGCTTCCAGTCCCCGGATCTGTTAGCGAAGACAATGGGGGCGGCGACGGTTGACAAAAGGCGTGCGGCCTTAAGTTGACTATCCATAGTCGAATGGGCTGGGAGCATGTCCGAAATCGTTTTTCCGGAACCGTTTTTTGCCTAACGGAATTGCCGAACTGCCTTCGACGGTGGCGACGGCCACCGAACGGGCCATCTCGAGCCACATCGTTGAATACTACTGGCAGCAGCGCAGGGGCACAGGGCAGGGGCGAAGAGAGAGAGAGAGAGAGGTCATTTGTCGAGACGCACAAACGAACCCCCGAGCGCGAACCCCTCTTTCGCGAAGGCACTTCAACCAGATCAGACCTCCTCGATCTGAACGAGCACCCTCTGGCATAAACCATACCCCGCCTGCAGCTGTCTTTGCCACTGGCCGACTCGACTTGGCGGCTTGCGATCGGCCGATCAGAGCTAGCCACTTTCGTTCCTCTTGCTCTCCACTCTCGATGCGGCAATCGCACATCTATCTGTCGGCCTATACGCCGGTAAGAGGAGCACGGGTCGGCACATGAGCGAAGCGCAGGGACTACTTGCCGAGTGGAAACAAGCTCCAGTGCATGGCCATGTTTGTGTGTGGCCAGTGTTCGTACTTCGACAAGAAAGGAATCTGGCGTCGTGTCGCTGGTGTCTGTCACGAACCTGCTGTTCTGATTACCCTGCTAAACCTGCGGCCGGCCCGGACTATAACATCCACCCCTTCCCTTTTCTTCGTCTCTTCTCCACTTTCTCTCTTTCTCTCCCTCTCTCTCTCTCTCTTTTACCCTATCTCTCGTACATTGTAGCTGTCCGACGTCGTGTTAGTGGTGGACGCGGCAGCGGCGGCAGAAGATCGGGTGGAGGCGGCCGTGGGGTTTGCATGGACCGTGTGTTTGCCAGTGCGTCACTGTCCCTAATTAAAAGTAGCAACCGTTCGACTCGGACAGACGACGAGTCGCTTGTTGTTCTGTCGGGGCTGTGATTGGTTCCTTTATCGACGGTTCCCCTCGTTGTCTGCTGCCGGAGCAGAGGCTGCTCGTAGACTGCTCGCCCATCCTGCTCCTTAAGACTACTATCCTCGTACAGCGTACGTTGTAAGCTGGCTGACGAAAGCACGCAGAAGCTGACCCTGGAGCCCGAGAGTCAGCTCGATCGACTGGTCCTCGCGCAGTGACGTAGGAGTGGGAGGACGGAACCGTTCCACAGGACCGGCCTGGGAGTATTGGTGGGTACCGAGAAGCGAGAAGGGATGGCAAGGAGAGTGTCACATGATCAGCCGAGGGCTCGACTGAGGACGAGGTCGACTTGGCGGGCCATGACGCTACTAGGTACTTTGAACTCAGGCGGGTCGGGGGAAGGCTCTGGTGGGCGCGGTCATGGTTATCTCAATGAAGATTTGCTTCTGGACAGCTTTAGATGGAGGGCAGCGATTAAGATTAGTTGTCCCCTGCAGTGGATGGCTATCTTGATCGGCCCTGTTAGCAAAGCAACAACAGGACAATGGTCGCCTAACGTTGCGTCTATAAAGAGAAATGCAGGGACGACCAAACCACGAATGAATGCTGCGTTTAGCCAGTAATTCTATTGAAATTTATCTTCACTAAAGGAATCACTTTCTGTTCAAGTGGTGTTGGAGTTGGGTTGGCAATTACGGGTCACTTGCTACAACGACGCATTACACAGGCTCACGATATTACATTCGTTATCGGTGCTTTCTCATAAATGTTGCTGGTAGATACGGAATTGCGAAACGTTTCGTACGATATCCAAGCTAAAGTAAATTTGTAGATGAGTTTCATGGGAGTCGCTCACCACGGTCTGATCAGGAACCGGCCTCATCACGTCTGATTCGTTCTCGTCTACCCCAACTGCAATATAAGCCAAGTAAAGGTAAAGGTTTTATTGGTTTATTAAAGGAGCTGCAATTTTACAATGCTTAAGCTCTCTTATATGTTAAGATCTAGTTGCCGTTTCGAACATACATTAGGGACAAATCCGGTGGTATTTCGCAGATACCATGGTAAGATGCCTAGTAAATTTCTATATCAAATGCACGTTCTAGAAATAGTCCCAATAGTAAATATCCTTGGACGACATGCAACCTTCAAGTGAGTCGAAAGATTCCTCGGGTGTCAGCGAATGGCTTGAAATATTTATTCAAACATACAGTATTTAGGAATTATTTCTAGGCATTATGGGGGGGGGGTTCATTCGAACTGTCCGTGCTATCGAATGGCACACAGTCCGCACTACGCGATACAATGCGTTCATACTTGGAGTGCGAGCGCGCGCGGCAGGAACGTGGCTTCCTTTCGAACACTGAGTGGTTTCGATACGATCAGAAAGACGGACACTGCAACAAAAAGTGCAAATTCCCCCAAAAATCAACGGTAAATCATCACGCTTTTGTTTCTTCAAGGCCCTCCAGCTGAAATCCATCGACAACTAGTGAACACGTACAGCAGGTCTGCCTTATGCCAGCGAATGGTGCGACTTTGGTGCGATCGATTTAACACTAGAAATTTGGACACCGATGACCACCGAGGCGGGGACCAGAAATAAGGTGCGACAAGGGACGAACGGATTGACAGAATCAAGGCAGCTTTTGAGCAAACTAGAGCTAGGTCCATGGAGTCTTTGTCGGCTGAAACTGGGATTCCTCAGGAATTATTTCCAATATACTGAAGATGAAGAAAATAAATGCAAAATAGGTTCCCCGGCTATCTCATTACTCCGGTTTCGGTGTGGAATCGGTGTAAATAAAGCCGGGGAGTACCTCTAACTCATACCAAAATATCTTTGTTCTAACTCATTTGGTTCAAAAGATATTGGCATTTAAAGAGCAGGCAGTTCGAATGAAATGCCCCAATATATTACAGGTTAGTTATTTCATATCATCATGTATTTTAATATATATGCAATAACTTAGAGGATTATAAAACAACAACACATTTTTGGGAGAAACAAAAACTCAGATGTGGAAATATGTTTCGTCTTAGTTAAGTAGAGATCCGTCTGAGACATCCGAATTAAGGAAACTATGATATCATATATATTGTCTTTCGGACTCCTCTGATTGTTAAGGCACCCTATTAGGAAATCAGTAATTTATCACGTCCAAGATCTGAGATAGTCTCGTTTAGAATTCCCGGTGCGACGAGACAACGTAGGGGCGCAAGGAGTTAATGGCGGGATTAGAAAACTATTAATTAAGAGTTTAAGCGAGAATCGGTGCGCTTTCCTCTGCCATTGCTTTGCCCTGCCACCCGATCAGGTCAAAAGCGTTCGAAGCGGAATCGAAAATTGACTTGATATTTATTTGATACAGGCTGCAGTCTTCATCAGCTTCAAGTAACGCCAGTTTCGTCTGTGGCCACCATCATGGGATTTAGTTCTAACCAATATCACGAGCAGTCCCCCGTTATTTACTAATTTATCTAGGCACGTGGGAAAAGTAGAATCTTTCGCGTTGACCTAGACGCAAATACCTTCACTAAGGGCAGATTTTTTATTCGCTGGTCTAGGAACTTCTGGATAAGCCCATTACTGGGTCATGCACACTTCAACCTAAATGTCTGACAAGTCGACACCTCGGGCGCGGGACAGGTTACCTGGAACAGTTCCCTCCCGCTTCCAGATTCCCCGAAGCTGGAAAAACGTACAAAGACGGTGTGGACGTGGGCAGAGAAGGCTGAGAAAAGTTCAACTCAAAATGCCAGTATAAACGTTCTTCAATAAACTAGTGGGTAGCGACCTGGGGGAAGCCTAAACGACTGTCAACAGGTAACAGATTCGACCGTTTGAGGACCGATTACTTGAACTATACTTATTGTATGTGCTATGTCTACATCCGGCATCAATGACTCGATTAAATTCGGGGTATACAACCAGTCCCTATGTATCGCAAACATTTACATTATCTATGAGCGAATGCCCCCATTATTTAGTATGATTTTCCGTTGTAGTTGTTTCCTTCTACTGAGATGTTCATTGGGAAACTGACTTCTGTTGAAAAACTAACGGATGAACTTGCACTTCGATGGAACAAGGTCATACCTAAAATTTGAGGCTGAAATATGAAATATTCGTGTCGAGACTAAGAAAAGTTTAGCGCCAGAGATAACAGGGTTAGAGGAGTAAAGAAAAGAGTGACCACGCCGGGGTCAGTGAGCCGTCGTTAGGCATGCGGACATACAATATGGTGGGTTATGATACCTTATATCGCTGAGAAATGCACCGCACCTACGATTTATTCCTTGCTCTACCAACTATCGACCAAAATAATCTTAATCGAGCATATTTTTCCGCATCCGTGAATGGAACTTAGCCTCCACTGTCCTGTGCAGGGATCAGAATGCCTAACATGAATGAGGATATTTGCTTTTTGAGTCAATGACATACGCACTGATAGTGAATACATATTAGAATTCGAAAACTTGCTTATTTATCTTTGTCCACGTCGCTCCCAGGTACTCCCACTTGAATCGTTTTTAATATACGCCGGCACATCATAATTTGTCACATTATCATGTTTAATTATGAATGGCTTTTTAAGCTTGAAATTCATTTTGTATATTGCAGTTTTAATATAAATTATATAAAGTAATCTTTCTATACTATTTCGGTGTTGTGATTCCGTTTGAATGTATTTGATAGAATACCACGAGTTAAGTGAACCTTAATTAAACATTCAATAGCATTAGGGTCAAAATTCGCCTAACTCTTGTTTAGATTCTTTGAGGTTCAGGCGACCGTAATTGTGGGTATCCCTTCGAGCCCCAACCCCTTAGGCTCCGACTACTTTGTATACACAACATTTGTACTACAAATGTTGTGTATACAAAGTACAACGCTCTCGGCCTGGAAGCTGCATCTGTTTCAATGCTAGGCTGCATGTCCTAAGGCAACAATACTAAACAAGGAATTTCAAAGAGCCATCTACAGCCCTTGGGACACTATTGCGACCTCCCGGGATTCCTCCATGACAAATGGAAAGGTCCTTTGGAGAGAGCGTCTGTGAACTACGTGTTGGCAACCAAATGCATCCAACTCAGCTAGTCAGTTGCTAGGCAGGTCAAGAGCGTCCCTAGGCAGTAAAATATACGAGAGCAACTGGGGACACTCGTGTTCGGCTTCTCTGGCATTTGCAACCTACAGGAGACTCAGTAGCGATCCTTGTCTCAGGAGACATTACTGCGGACGACAGTGCACCAGTGTACAGACCACTATAGTTAGTGAGAACTCCAGGCCACTACCACGAACCTACATAAGAGCCGTTATCCTAACCCTGCAGCAGTCACCCGGGTGACGTTGGTTGCCACCGGACGACCAAGAAAAGCTCTCGGTATGTCGTCAAGTGAACAGGTTAGGCGCGTAGACAGCGTGCTCCACAACTGTACAAGGTGAAGATTTAAAGGAATCGAGCGTGGAGGCAGAGCAGTTTTTTCTCCAAGCATTAGCCTATCTGTTATATATATATTCTGACGCCAATGGGAAGCATGGCCAATACATTCCGTTTAGCTTCGTGGGATAATCTGCAATAGCGCGGGCTGGCGCTACAAATGGAGGAGCAGCAATAGTCTAGAAGAAAGCAGACGGCCTTGCCTACGGACGGTTAGTTTTGTAAGCATCTGCCTTGAAGTGGTAACTCAAAACTAAGATCCATCTTGAGCAGCTGGCGGCGATGAAACGGCAGAACGAAGAAAATCAGCTCAGAGTTCTCGTTCGATCAGCACACATCCGGACACACATTGCACACTCGTCGCGATCACACACTCCACTTCTTCAGTCAGGAACGAGACGAAGGGGCAGAATGAAGGAGGATTGAAGAAGCTGCTCGCACCCTCTCAGCTCTCACGAGGAGAAGTCTCTGGGAATGGAATAAGGAGATTCGTACAATGGAAAACCCCGCTCGTACAATGGCCCAGCCTGGACAGGCGGATCACCCCGCGGCTGGGCGAAATGCGGGCTCCGATCGCACCACTCAACGCTCCACAGACAACGAAGACAATGGAATAGTTTCTGACATGAAAAGAAGCCTCTCCTCAGCTTTTATCCTTGGGCATGCTGCCGCCGCTGCCTCCGCGCGCACACCTCGTTGCCATCATACATCAGACGGACCGCGTGTCCGAATGCCGTCCCTGCTGCCGCGAATGGCAGCGGCGAATTGGAGTGGCAAGGAAACATTGCGACTCTCGTCGAGGACTTGACTCGCTGACTTAGTCCGCTTGCGCGCTCTCTCTCGAAGAAAGCAACAGCAATATCAGCGACACGGGGGATTGGGAAACGGGGATACGGCCGGCGAGCGGCTGGAGCGCGCGAAGGGCCGGCGCGCGATAAAAAACAGAACAGATCGACGGGCGAGTGAGAAATAGAGCAGGATTGGGGAGTGAGCAGCGGTAACGGGAACAGCACAGCTACCATGGGAGAAACAAGATACAGAAGGGTCGTGGAAGAGGGAATCATAGAGAGAGGCAGAAAGCGGCAGCGCAGGCGGGGAGAAGATTGAAAGGGGAAGACTACGAGAGAGAAAGAAAGCCAGGGCGACAGGCCTTCGACGACCGAACTTCGATGGTCCCGTCTAAGCAACGGTAGGACTGAACTACATTGGCTGATACTGCCGCTGCTGGCGCCGATGCTGCTTCCCGCAGGGGACTGAGCTGGTAGCAGTCGACCGTGTGCTGGGACCTCGTCGAAAAGGAAAGAAAAAAGGGACGAGGAGAGAGCAAGGACACAAGCTGTCACACAGAGCCGACGCCTAAGTAAAGCGTCGCCAGCCTCGAAGTGCGGATGCATCCGATTTGGGAAACCTTCCTCGAATGACGGTCCGGTATCCAGAGGGAGGCGTCCTGGGAACCAATGTGAATGCGTGTGCGTTTCGTCTACCGACACCCATTCTCGCCTCGATCTACTACGACGAGCACACCATCGGAGTGGGTGATTTATTCATTGCCAACCAAGTTGTGCTCACAGTGGTGAGCAGCAGTGTCCGACAGCGTCTGTCACCGCTGTGGCTAGTAGACGGTAGAAGAAGAGAATATAGGGAGGTAAACATCATCATGAGCTAGCGCTTTTCGGAGAAGAGCCCAATCGTCCAGCGGAAACTGAAAGGTTTCTATTATACCTCACACATTCGATGTAGTTTGTCATATTTGGACGTCTGTCCTTCTGATGATGTGCGAGTGCAAGATGTCCCACACTTGTATGTTCTAATATTCTGGCGAAAGTGTCGTCGTTTGCTCGCTGTCTGCTTGCTGAATGTTGTGGGGCGTTACTTACTTGCGTTACGTTACCTCGGTAGGAAAGTCGACGCGATCTATTCTACCACAGACAAGAGTTTTCACGAAGTGCCCACTCGCCCCGCCCCCGCCTCAGCTTTCTGCAGCTTTCTTCAGAGACACGGCGAAGAGTACGGCCTGTGCAGCTTGCCGTGTGCCGTCTTATCGTCGTGTCATTCTTCTGTACAGGATCGTTCGTTGGTTCATTTCTTCCAGCGACATGTGTTCATCTTCTGCCAACACTAAAGCCGCCGCAACTAGGAAATGCCGCTGCGAAATGCAACTTACGGCTGCGTTTCAGCCTCTGCCCACGTCCTGTGCAGCGAGTCAGCTTCCAAGCTCATTGCGAGTTCGGTAGGTGCCCATGCAGTATGTCGAGAGGCCATCGGCACGCGGCGTGAGCCTTCTTCGCATTGCGTGGGTTCGCTGGTTGGCCGCCTTACAGATGGCGGGGTTTCGGTACCAGCTCCGTTCCGTCCTGTCTCAAGGGTTCTTTCGGGCCCAACGTACCCAAAAGCCTGGTGGTTGTGCGTCCCTCCTTGGAAGCTGGGAACTAACGGGGTAGTGCGAAGGAAAGCTCGCCGCCGGATAGAGCCAGCCTCATGTATGCTGTTTGCGCACTGGTGGCCCGCCGTTCGTATAGTGAGTGGCACAGCACAGGCACGCAGCGGCAACATGTGGTTTACATTGCGATTGGCGACAGCGGCAAGTACGTACTCTGCTGCTCAATGGCAGCAGGGTCGCCGGCGATGCCAGCGGCGTCGTGAACCAGCGGGGCCGCCCAAAGAAAACCTACTCTAATAGAGTTGCAACATTCGCAACGGAATAGGGCGTGGAGTATCCGCGCGCTGCGGACGGCTGAAGGAGTTAGCTTGTGGCATTGACTGAGGCACCGAGCGATACGCCGCCTGCGGTTGGGGCAGGCCACGACCAGGGGTGGGGACCGTGAGGGTCGACCCTTTCGTGGCGTTAGAACGAGAAGTTACCCCCCGAGGTCGCCACCCACGGTGGCTAGGATACGCGCGGGATTCTTTTGCATGGACCCGTCCCACACCTCGATGCGAATCTATCTCTCTCTCCCGGCATCGCCGCGTCTCGGATGGCGGACGCGCCTCGGAACTGGCGAAAAATCAATTTGACTCGGCACAGCGGCGACGACGACGACGAGCCGCCGCGTGGAGAAGCAACGCCAACGACCTCCTTCTCCCGAGCCAGCCGCAACTATCCCGCCACGGCTCGAGAACTTTAGAGCTTCGTTTTCAGTGGCGCTGCTTCTGCTGCTGCGCGCTGGGGCGAGATTCTGTCGAAAATGCGCGCGCAAACGATAGAGTATGTACTATCGCCAACAACTCTACCCGAATGTAGTATGTGTACACCGGCAGACATCAGTTAAGGCGATGAAGAAGACTACAGCCTGGCCGTTTCTCAATATCACGCAGTAGTAGTCACTGGGCGTTACTGGTGCACCTCAGCAAGAAACCGCAGACTTCGCATCGATGGAAATATAATATCATATATTCGAACAGAACGCCTAGAGGTCGAATTGTCTACAAATATCTGGCCTTGATACCAATGTCGCCACGGCTTATCAGAGCCCTTTATGTATCTGCCATAGAGATAGTTTATTTGAAAAATGGATAGACAAATATGGCATTGCCAAAAATGTGGATTGTTTCAAAATTGACCCGTCTGTATCTGTTGTCTCCTAAATTTATGTTTCGTCCCTATTGGTATTTACACAGCATCTTCAAAATTATCAAGATATCTGACATCGTAATGCACAAAAGGCTTATTACTATCAATTTAGTAATGTTATGTTGTGTGATATCTATTATTATCTACAGTTGAATCAAAACACCTGTTGTCTTGTTTCGATAAAGAGGACCAATCTACAGTTGATTCAAAACATCTGATCTTGTTTAGATAAAGAGGACCAATATGAACAGTCACAAATTCTAACTACGTATCAACGTAGGACTTCAATATTTACCTACCTACAATGCAAGGAAATCCAGATCTTCTAGATCCCTTGACCCGTTTACTCTCTGTGTAGGTGTGCTAAGCAGAATCCCATTCTGCGTCAACACGTACAAATGCAGTGGAAATGAAAGTCACCTCATACGTCGCTATATCCCATTGGGATAAAACTACTCAGCTCACCGGGCGGAGCCACGCTAGTTCCCCAAGGGTAAATAAAGTAGGTTCAGCTTTTGTTTATATTTCAGCGAGACGATCATCCTTGGGAATAGCTTCCTTCCTCTGTGTCGGGCAGGAACCACATCAAGTGTAAGTACGGATACATTGGGACAAGGCAATACATGCCATTGCTTGATGATTAATACTCCTCTTCCACATCATATAATACTATATTTCAATTGTTCATTTCCTTCTGCCCAATCGATAAAGCTTTGGACGGACCGTATCTTGTGAAGGGTGAATCAAAAGGGAATCAACTCGCATGAATGCACCGCCTGGCCCCGTTTGCTAAAGTGTCACAAGCCAGTTTCTCAGCACCGCTTACAAACGCCGCTTCTGCTAGATTCTTCTGCACGATTCAGCTGCACGGTTCTTATACAGATGCATTACACAAACAAACACTATATTCAAAGGTAAACATAGCGGCGTTAGCTCGATACATGTTGTGAACAAGGTGATTTTTATGGTAATCTTCGATAGTTCGTAATATACCGCGAAGAAATTCAGATATGATTGTTGCGTGTGACAACAACAATAATCCCCTGCAAATTGATACGATTCGTGCGGCAGCCCTCTGAAAGTTTCTCGTGCCAACGGGCCGCAGCGAGTTACGCCGAATTCAGCGGGGGTTTTTTGGCCACTTCTATTTCCTGGTGATCCTCCATCCCAGCCTATTTTTCCGACGAACTATCGTGAGGACGACATTGCGGCCGAGCCTTCGCCAGTGTACAATGCTTCCCTTTCAGCGTCTCCTTTCTTAAGATCCGGTTTCAGGGCTGCTTGGGTGCTACGCGGCACGCCGGCAGCTCGCCATTGGGGCTGGTTCTGCAACGTCAGGGACGGACAACGATCGGGGCATTGGTTACGGCTTGGCCTTCGGGCAAGTGGGGGCTGCAATGGGGATTTAAAACGAGTACAGACAGCCTCTACGTCCATCTTCCTCCCGGATGGCGGATGGTGGAGGGGATAAAATAAGAGCCCCCTACCAAACCCGCTTCCGAGGAAGTTGTGCTTCTTGGGTCGCAGTATGGCTGTGGTGTGACGCCGCAGGCCCAGCTGACTGAGGCTTGGGCTGGACGCGACGTCGTGTGAGATATCCTATTTGTCCTCATGGAAGTGGAGATGCTAGCGCCTGCCGTCCTTGGTAATGTGGCCGTACGACGGGAGTCTGGCCCGTTGAGGATCTAATAGGCACTTAGATAGCTGCACTCGGTCAGTGAGTCGCTCCTCTCACTAGCAGCTACCGACGAGCAGTGCCCGAGGAAAAGGTCACACAAACGCTAAGCTGGCTGTTCTCCCAGTGCAGTTCCACCCGAAAGTCAGGCCTTCGCAACGCCCTGCTTGCTCCCTCCATTGGACGGCTTCGTCGGCCAATGAGATCGACCTGAGGTTAACGTTAAAAGATGGCCGCCATCCACATCGTGGCCGTTCGCGCTGGTCAAACAAACAACTTTGGCGCCAGCGGGCCACTCCTTTTACCCCCATCGGGTGATCAAGAATCGAGGGATCGTCGGCGAGAGACGGACAAAAGATCCGGCATAGAAAGAGAGAGAGAGAGGGGGAAATAGAGGGTGAGAGAGAGATGTAATGGATAAAGAGGATCGTTGGCTAGACGGCCACCGGAATGGATACCTCGCAGCCTTTCAGCCACTATCTGACACCACTGACAAAGATGACCGCTGCGCTGAGCTTTTTGGTAGAGGCGCCAGCGTTAATGGAACATAACTCAACAACAGGTATTGAGGCCATTCGCATTAAGGCTATCTTTAGAGGAACAGTAGCAGAAGCACCTGTGACCTACCATTTTTGAAGTACTGCGGCGTTAGAGAGGCTGATACTTTAGGTATAATTAAAGACACTATGTATGATCAGGCTGACCAATACACATTCGCAAGGTATTATGATGTCGATGTCATCGCCTATTGTGAACGGAAGGTTTGTCTGTAGATATTATAGAATGATTCATAAGAAATGAAGGCCCCTTACATCCGTGACCTTGGGTTTTCGAGGTAGGGCTATTGTCCGTTACGGAAAACGTTATCGAGCCGCAACAAGCATGATCTCCAGTATCTCTAATATATAATGATAGTCGTATTACCTATCTACGTTATTCTGTTCCCTATGCTATCGGCCTAGAGCAGTGATCAGTGAGCTGGCAGGCTCGTTACTACGCTACTATGAAACTTCAGACATTTGCTGTCATTCATTCCCGGCAATCGGCGAGGTTTTCATCTGTTAATGAATAGCTAATAGTTGATACACCTAATAGTTAATGGTCCTCTATAATTGGGTGCACGTTCAATAACCCTAACGCACATTTTCCCTCTTCCTGATCTGAACCTGAAATCGTATGAGCAAAATTTTTTCCTGAAGATCTGATACCAATTAGCACTCCCGTGAAGCGAAGGTATTCCTATAAAATAACGTGCGTTTTTTACCTTTAACAAAATTTGCCACTTAGGCCAACTTGGCCACCGCCGCACATCGCAAGTACCCGGACATCTAAAAGCAAGACGGACAGATACCGTTTGTGCTGGCAAGATGGCTATCGTATCCTTCCTAGAGGAGGAATTGACGTGTTGGCGTCCATCGGGTGCTCGCATTGCCCTATAAATTCCTAATTAATACCTCACAGCCAGACGCGGCAGTATCCGGCGCGCCATGCGGTTGGGGTTGGTGCCTAGTTCAGGACTGTAGGTGTTACGGGCCACTCGCCGTCCTTTATCCATCTCGCTCCTCTTCCTTCTAGGCCTTCTGCCTCGTCGTTTCTGGCCTCATGGAGATCATTTCGCCGATCCTGCCGACCCTCTGTTCGCGTTCCAACGCTGGCTTGACTTCCGCCTCTCCTACACTGCAGCCTTCGCTCGCGGTGCTCTGGCTTTCATCCCCGTTCCATCTCTCCTCCACCGAGCCGGCTTTCTTCTATACATATCGTCGGCGCCCGCTACCGTTCGTCCACGGATATCGCTGGCCCTCTATCCGGTCCCGCTTGCTGCCTTCTCCTCTAGTCGCCCCTTTCGTCTCATCGTTTGCTCCTATTCTATCTCTGCGTCTGACTTCTATATACGTACGTAGGAGCTTCAGCTCTCGCCCTGTCGCCGTCGTTCGCGACCTCCCGCCACGCCGGTCGCCAGACGCCGCTGCCGCCGCCGGTATGTCTCGTCCGGTCTAGCCAGCCGTCTATGCTTCGTTGCCGGGTTCGTCTTCAGCTTCTACCCTGTTCCCTTATTTCGGTTGGGCCAGCAGAGCCGCTGCTGCTGCTGCTACCACCGCACCCAGATCTTTCTTCATGGATGACCCCTCCTGCTTGCTCCTGTGCTCTCTATTTCTCTCTGCTTCCCGCTCGCTGGTCTAAATGGAACGCCCCGCCCGTTGAACAGGACGATGCGGCACCGGCGACCGTTGCTCCATTAGGAGGGCTCCGCCGCCGCCGCCCCCTTCTGGCCGACGTCGTCCTGCTCGCTGACCGTCCTGACTCCTGGCCGTGGTGGCTAATCTTTCGAGCAGCGACTGAGAAAAAGAGGACGACATCTTTAACAGCAGCCGCGGCAACGCCAACGGCAACAGCGCCGGCCAACCCGGCAGCAATGGCTTCACCACCAACGGTGAGGCTTTGTCAAGTCCCTTCACTGTAGACAGAAACACCTACACGTTCTCCGGGCCATCCAAGCGGTTCGCCATTTTCATCTGAACGGATGTCCACTGTTGAGTATCCACGGCGCGATGCTGGACTAAGCGAAACGTTATTTTGTATTACGTAGCCTAAACCGTTGGCCGGCTCTACGCGTGAGACGAAGCCGCAGCAAGAAGCTGGGAACGAACTGGAGCCGTATGATCGTGAACAAAGGCTAATACGGGAACAGAGGCCTTTGTTTTAGTACTGCAATATGCTTCACCTAACAAGATCTTAGACCTCAAACTGGTCGACGAATAGCGAGACTTCGGGTGCCATGCGCTCGTGCCAACAAAATATGATTACACTCAGTGGTAGCAAACATTTGGAGGATAGTTCTTAACTACAAATATTTTGTGAAGCATACAAGAGGAGCCTCCAGCATTATAGTTCTTAGAAATAATTGCCTAAGGCGGCCCAAAAAGCAAAATCAATCTGGTGGATGGCTCTCTTCGTTCCGCTCAAAGCTGATTATTAGACAATTATTGAGTAAAGCAGCCAATATGATAGTTAATTGATGTTTCAGGTCAGACGGTAGAGTGACAAGTTGTGTTGGAAATGGCCGTTTAAGACGAAGGTTATAATAAAACCATGATCTTTCTTATACATCAAAAACATGTACTTTATTATCATTATTACTAAACAAGCAGTTTGATACAACTGCGAAAATGTGGTCATTGATAAATGAAATTTAATTGTGTATTATTAAATTAAAAATCAAGGTAATGAAATTCTACTTCATTTCAAAGGAGCACGACTTCATATATAGTGAAACAATTAATCTTTTAATTAAAAATAATTCACCCGTACGTAAATACTGAGCATCCTACGTCCTGCGGTCATGTTTACCTTTGTTCTGCTCAAAGGGCCAGCACCTTGTGATTACACTTGTTCTATACACTCGTGGGTAAGTCTAGGTAAGTATGAGTCTTGAAAAAGTTTATGCTCACTAACAAGCGCTATGGTTCATGGATCCGATTTCTCCATGTACTTATTCGAGCGGTAGCATAGACGAACTCGTTGCACACGAACTCGGCCGATCCCCAGAGAACAACTGAGCCCAATCTCCGAATCGCACTTTTCCTTGGTGTTGCCTAAAGTGCTAAAACTAAGAGAAATTTCAGGAGTGCCGCTCGCCTCGTTCAGTGTGCATCATCCATCACAAGCTGCCAGGATATTAGGAGTCGGAGAGCCGGTAGTTGGAGCTGAGATTATCAACTCTAAGCCATTGGGTCAGGGAAATGACTAAAAAAAAAAGTATCCTTTAATATTGGTTTCGCGAGAAGGGTCCTTTGTGGCGATTTTGTCTTTTATTGGTTATTCATCTCCATAATGTTATGGGGCTGAAATGTGCGTACCTGGCATACTGAAGAAAGCGATCTGACTTGAAAAGCTTAGGGTCTCAGGTTGTGAGTGTTGCCCCGGCGACGGCTTCGCGGGGATCATATGCAAATATGCATGTACGTTTTTGGTGCTCTACTGGTGGACGCTTCGGGTATGAGACCAATTCGAGCTCACAAAATTACAACAGTTGGAATTGTTAACAATAGCGCCCTTGCATGATGCCTGGCGCTCGGTACGCTCGTGTACGTCATGATCCGAAATGCCTGGCAAACCCTCGCTTTTTTAATATGCGAGCTATAATTGTACTGTGAGTCTATAATAATATATAATTAATTTTTATTAATATCAGTCAATATCAGTCACCTTCCCTATTCATTTTCAATAATACGTTTTGCTTTGTTTCTCCGATAATCTTCTATTTTCATTGTCTTGGTTGATCCCTCTGTGACAAAACGACTCTAGCGAATATGCATGTCGGCGAGCATTCGATAACCTTCAAACTCCAGAGTTCGCCTAACATCCCTAAAGTCCCTAAGGGCTCCGTACGACTTTTTCTCGGTATCCTACCATTCCGCCCCTGTGGATCGGTGTCTCTGGCGCAGCTACACTACATCCGCATCCACATTGCTCTGCGAAAAGCCATCGTAGACATCACAAAACGGCTACTGAACACCACACAGGACGGGGCGACATTCGCGAGCAAGCGGACTACCGCATATGGTTCTGTAGGAGCAACGAACGCAACTCCTTCATCCAATTTGCCATACACCCTTTTTTCTCCGGTCCACACTGCGCTATGCTGGCCTATGTTCTGCTCTCATATGTTAGCCTGTCCTGCGATGCACGGCCGAGGGCTGCATTGCGTTGCTCGAGCCGCGGCCGGGGCCGTAGTCGCGCGCCAACCAGCAGTCCCTGCAGACGAATGTCGCCCTCAACCGTGCGTCCCGCTCCGAGTTCGAGGGCGGCATCCTCCTGGATGTCACTGCTGGTCGACATCTAGCTTCCCTACCCTGTTCCGTTTAGTTGTTCCTTTCTGCTCTCGTTTCCTTGTTCTCTGTTGGCTGTTTCCCGACCTCATTGCGCCTGTTCGTGGCTCAGATGGCGGCGGCGGCGGCAGCAGTAAGACGAAGCAGCAACATAAAGATGCTTCCTCCATTTCGGGGCCGCAGTCCAGAAAGGGTTTCCCGATATTTATCGTTTGCTCATCGGTGAATGCTCCGGCCACTGCTGTCTATAGTCTATCGCGTGTCTATATCTGTCCATCCGGCCAGTCCGTTTACTGGTGTTCCCGCTGGACGAAAGACGACGACGACCTACATCGTGTGAGCGTGTGTTCGTGCGTGTGTGTGTCTGTGTGTCAATGCCTGTGTACTCGCCCATCTTATCTGCATGTCTCATATTCGTCTCTCTCTCTCTCTCCCTCTCTCTACGCAACTTGCTCACGTGCCTCTGTGGGTATGCCTCTCTCTCTGTCTCTCTCTCTCTCTCTCTATATATATATATATATATATTGCACGACGAGGCGTAGGTTATACGCCGTGCGTTACAATATGTTGTGTAGTACTTCTGCAGCACTGGTTGTTCTCTCTATTTATTGGCTGTGCGTTTCGACCGCTTATGGAGCACAACTGCTCGGAGGAGGGCGGGCAGATCGGACAGCCAACGACTGGCGAAGTAGGTCGAACCCATTGGGCAACCAAGTAAGACTGCTTGCTGCTGGGTTGCGCGACGATAACAAGACAGATCGAAGAGAGACCACAGAGAGAAATGGCGTGAACAGATAAGGACGAAAACAGAGGCCTCAAAAAACCGGAGGCGGTGGTGCCATTAAGAAAGAATGCTTGTTCGCGAGGGTTTCTGTATTATGCAACCGAAACAGAATGACACTGTGCAATGATTGCAGAGGACTTCTAATCCAATCTACTGAATCGGCTGATCTACATTTTGTTTTGTAAGTCGGAGCACACTTTGCTAGATTGACCACGGAACGAGCGTAGAAGATTATTTTGAAATGTAGGCTCGTATTATAATATTTCGACGAGTACCAAGTTCATCTCTATTTTTCGATCTGTAAGATATGATGTAAGATCATCATTTCATCATTCATTTGATGTAAGATCTTGTAATATCTGACTCCTCCTAGAGGGGGTATACGGGAGGCACGCAACTTGCTGGCTGCGTCAACGAGTGCGGATGGTAACTAATTTAGTTGGCGAAAGGCACACTGTGTAAATTTGCAAATGTTAAACCACGCGAACGATTAGGATCCTTCGAGTAGTTGTCCAATCGGTTGAATGTCTACAAACGCAAAATTCTATCCTGGTCCATTATTCTTCTACATTCAAAGAGTATAGAATCATCTCTTTGAAAGTCTCCAGATACTAGACATTTTACAAATCTACCTCACCTTGAGTATTAGCAGGACGCATTCATTCATATGGTTTTGCAATTGTAAGCATAGTCTTTTTGACAAGCATATAATATACACTACTGAAATGAAATAGCGCATAAATATTGAAATTAGTTAATCAAATCGAGGGCAGCCTATATATTTCATCTGCACGTTAAACGCGCCACCTATATGTTTCGTATTCGGCTGATTTGTTACTCATTGTAAGCCGTTCCGGACGCGTAGGAGAGATGAGTAGGGTCTGCGGTAACGAATTTCATTATTACCCTTACCGGCTCGTGCGTAAAGAAATCGCTGTCCATTAACTCGGGGGCTTGGCAGTAACCTTGACTTGAAGCGAGCCTTGCCTTCGGCCATTTACAGGGCTGTAGCGTACAATGAATGCTATCGGTTCGGTGTGATGAAATCCAGAATTTATTCTTTTATACCTGTTAAACTGTTAAATTCTAGCTTTTACGCTTCGAATAATTTATACATTCGCGAAACGGCGGATTAAATAACTACTAACATACGGATTCGCCGCTAGTTAGTATTGTCTTCAATGCTTATAGATACAACAGGAGTTTCCTTACATCAAGAGCTCTTCTAATCTTTGAATCTCAGAAACTCTCACAAGAAGACACAGAGAGAGAGAGAGAGAGAAAGAGAACAAGGTGCGGCTGTTTTATCTACATTTTGCTGTACAATAGCAGTTCACGCTAGAAACGTATGTCCCCGCCAGGTGTCCTGTTCTGCGTTTAACTAATTTTACAGATAGTATTTTAGTAATTTAAGAAAAATTTGTCGTATGGCTATATCTCAGTCATTCAGACCAACGTCTTCACACTCGTCGAGCATAGGTCGCTCTCAGTCGTCACAAATGCTGGTCAATAAGAAAACAAACACTGTAGGGGCTATATATCGATCCGAGTAATGAATAATAAATCAACTCAGAATTTTGTTCACGGTGTCTGCAGAACTGCGCGCGCATAATATGTACAATAGTCTCCTCTAATGTTTCTATGCTACGCCCTCTTCTGATAGCACGAACAGGGTAAATAAAAATACGTCCACATATCTTCATTATATTTGAACCTGTGCAATATGATGACCAATACACACGTTTAGTCTTCCCCCATATTTCGACGTTATATCATATATACATAGTATATTCATTTGAGCTTGGCTTGAGTAGGTCTTCGCGGCTCCAGAATACTCCTGCAATCCCGCTTTCCGATCCGCCAGAAGGGAAACCGCGTGCGATACAAATTCAGATACAGAGATGGAGCGCGAGAAGGAGAGAGGGCGAGAGAGAGAGAGAAAACACCTCAAAGGGCTGAGCTCTCGGCCTGCCGGCAATGTGTTCATGTTTTGACTTCGTTCATGACGTCATTCATACTGATGTATATCTGTCTGTCTGCTTCTGCGTTGCCATCAAGTCGTCATCATTTCATCGGTGGCTTAGCACGTAGTTGTACTGATGACCAAACAACCAGTCGCTGTTTGAGCCTCCGGCTCCGCCGAGCAGTGACCCTAACGAGGGACTGGCCGAATGAACTCCCGAATCGCTGAGGCCTCGAGCTGGCGGGTGGCCATGTCCTGCTTCCATGTACACGGTGGTCGTGGCAGGCGATGCTGGTGCTGGTGATTTTATCGGTGGTCCTACCTCAAGGGTTGGCCCAGTCGGAATCTTAATCACTTCGGGACTAATGATGTGCGACTCAGGATGGGTATGAACAACGGGTGCGATTGGAAGTGCAAGTGGTAGTGGAAGTGGCTTCGGGACGTGATGTTGTTTTGTAGTGATGACGAGCGGTGTCCACGACGGGCCTCGGCTCTTTCGCAACACTACGCCAGTGCCACCGCCGCCATCATCATCATCATGTGCAGATCCAGCTATACCAGCGGAGGAGTCCCACGAATATGCGTCACCTTCGTCATCTGCGTGGGGGGAGCGACTTCTTCGACTGTTGCCATTGCGCCGGTTTTTGCCACCGCCGCCTCCACCGCCGTAACCGCCCCCGCCGCCCCCGCTGCTTCCACCACCACCTCCATTGCCACCTTTAGAGCCTCCACCACCACCACCGTTATTGTTGCCCCCATATCCCCCGCCGCCACCTCCTCCTCCTCCATTGTTGTTATTCCCGTAGTTGTTGTTGTTGCTGTTGTTGTTGTTATTATTGTTATTATAACCTCCTCCTCCCCCACCACCGCCTCCGCCGCTGTTATTATTGTTACCACCATAACCACCGCCACCTCCTCGATTGTTGTTGTTGTTGCTGCTACCGTTTCCTCCACTTCGATTGTTATTCCCGTAACCGTCATTCCCGCCCCCACCACCACCTCTACCATAACCATTTCCTCCGTTTCCATTTCCACCGTTATTTCGATTCCTGTTATTACCATCCCCGTTTCCGCCACCGTAGCCGCCGTTATTTCCTCCTCCGCCGCCGCCACCACCACCATACCCACCACCACCGTTTCCGCCGCTGTTGTTGTTATTACCATAATTTCTAGCCCCACCTCCATTGCCACCACCCCCGCCATAGCCGCCACCCCCACCACCACCACCATTATTCCCGTTACGGTCATATCCACTACCGCCACCACCACCTCCGCCGCCACCTCCGTTACCATAACTATTGCCTCCACCGCCGCCATTTCCATTGCCTCCGTAACCGCCACCACCATTTCCATTTCCGCTATTGTTATTGCCATAGCCTCCACGATTGGACCCGCCGCCTCCTTTTCCTCCTCCTGCACCACCACCACCACCTCCTCTTCCACCTCCGCCCCCTCCGTAACGATTGCCCCCACCGCCTCCTCCTCCACCATTACCTCCTCCTCCTCCACCACCACCTCCTCCTCCGTAATTATTTCCTCCGCCCCCTCCCCCACCTCTCCCTCCGTAATTATTACCTCCGCCACCTTCTCCTCCTCTTCCGCCGCCGCCTCCTCCTCCTCCGTAATTATTACCCCCACCGCCTCCTCCTCCTCCTCGTCCTCCTCTTCCGCCCCCACCCCCTCCTCCTTTTCCACCACCTCCACCGTTTCCTCCTCCACCACCGCCACCATAACTACCGCTATTTCCTCCTCCTCCACCACCTCCATAGTTTCCATTCCCACCGCCGCCTCCTCCTCCTCCTCCTCCGTTTCCATAATTCCCACCAGCATTTCCCCCTCCTCTTCCGCCCCCACCCCCTCCGTAATTATTACCCCCGCCGCCTCCGCCTCCTCCTCCCCCTCTCCCCCCTCCTTTTCCGCCCCCGCCCCCTCCTCCTTTTCCACCACTTCCTCCGTTTCCTCCGCCACCGCCGCCACCATAACTACCACCATTTGCTCCTCCTCCTCCACCGCCTCCACCTTTGCCGCCGCCAGCACCACCATCACCGCCGTTGCCATGATCCTCCTCATAGTCGTAATCGTCGCCGCCGCCGCCGCCTCCATAGTTGTTGTTGTTGTTGTCTATGGTGCCACCTTTTCTTCCTCCACTAGCACCGCCACCGCGACCGCCGCCGCCGTAGCCTCCTCCTCCTCCTCCGCCGTTGCCGCCGTCTCCCCCTCCTCGATTACCTCCTCGTTTTCCACCGCCGCCCCCGCCACCGCCGCCCCCGCCGCCGTAGCCTCCTCCTCCTCCTCCTTCGTCGTTGTTGTAGTCATCGCCGACATCTCCGTGAGCTCCTTCCCCGTTGTTATCTGCAACGAGACAAGTGTAGTGCAATCACTATTATTATAATGTGATAGAGATGACTTCATCTTGTCCCCGAAGATTTACGTAAAACGCATCCTGTAGAGCGTCGACTTCGATATTTCCTAGACTTTTTTCTCATTAATCAATCACGTTCGATTTTCAAACGTAGCAAGACACTAATGAGACTGATACGCAATAAGTAATTATTACCCCCACCGCATCCATACATATGTTGTATGTTGATTTTTAGGTAGCTGAACTTAACTACTCACTCCTCATGGCATTCTCCGATTGAACGATGAGAGGCATTGCGCCAAATGACCTGGACATAAATTACGTTTGCTTTTAGAAACACAGTTTGAGATAGACTTCGGGAGCTTTCTTGGATGAAATCAGGGCTGAATTGAGTGCTAGGGTTCAAGAGGTCTAGCGTGGGATCGCTTTGTAGTTGAGATGAGGGATAGATAATTGTTGAAGGTAGAATTAATGGGTTCATGAGCGGAAGTTGACAAATGATCGAAAATTCATTGTTTTTTTTGCACGTAATAGTACCTGATTACCATAGCCATGGTTCTTATCGCCGTTAGACAATACTGTATATGTATATATACTTTTTGTCTTTTTTCGTATATATTATACTTTCAAGGACCAGTTTTTTGGTATTTTGAACTTGTACACCATTCAGCTTAGATACCAGACTATAATCTCGGAAAATTACAGAGCACAGCCTCTCCAGACTTCCATGTTGTAGTTCCACTACAGCGGCTTTCAAAGAAATTCTCTAAAGAGGTTCCAGAAACAGCGGCATGCAGCGTGTTTCAATTACAAATGCGTCAACCGCTTGCATACACATTATATTTATATGAGATGCGTGCGCTTTAGAAGACGGCAAGAAGACGGGATCGAATTGAAATAATGCTTGCCTATGACCAGCCCAAGGGGACAGTGAGGAAGGTCAATCCAGCGCAGACTACAACAACTTCGTAAGGGAAGAATATAGCAACAGTGCAACGTTGAAAATTTTGGTCGCTGTGAGACAACAGCAGCGTTGGGTGAGAAAACGCTGCCCGCTCGAGATCCCTAGGAAGTGGCTTACCCTTACATAAATATGTAGCGAGCGAGCTCGTAAACGCATACATAAGCACACACGCACTCGTCTGTCTGGGCTCAACTTCACCGAGCAGGACACAATCGAGCACGGATAGTGCTTGTCGGAGAGCTTATTTATTGTTCCCGCTACAAACTGAGGCAGGCGCGACCAGCATCCCCAAAGCCGAGCCAAGGGAATTGCTAAAGGGAATTTTGAAATTTTAAAGGGAGCAATTAAGCATCTTTGCGGGTCAACTTCAACATACGCTATTTTATTGTAGAGAAGCAAAACTCTGTAGGTAAACAAACAGTTATTAATGAACGTTGTCCAGCCTCGGATTCGTAGAAAACTTAGCTGCCATACTTTCCACACAGCGTTGAGTCACTTAAATGAGTTCACTTATTTAGTTTTCTTATAGGATCAAATGGGATACATTTATACAAAAGCCCATGTATCACGGAGGTCCACCCAATATCCAAATTCTTCTCGAAGCTTAAGAAACAAACATACAATAATTAGAGAACTAGTTGGAGATAGGGTGTCAGGCCGAGGCCGTCATTGTCCCAAGGAAAGCGATGGCATTGCCTCTCTGCACAGCGAGAGAAAGGCATTGCAGAAGGAAAGATCCTACGCGCTTGTCTCCGGTGGCACGGATCAGCTTATAGTATGCGATGAGTTAATCACCGAATCAGGACCAATACGAGCCTTGGCTTTCAGTAGGCTGTTACGCCTACTGAAAGCCAAGGGGAAAAAATATACACATGATATATGGGGAAAAAATGCCGCTTGTGCGAGATATATAATACAATATTATGTGGTACTACGTCAGCAATGGTACTTTCTGCTCATCTAGCTCTCACTTCGTAATTTCAAACACTGTGAAATACTGTATCGGATCACTTAATGACCGAGACAGGTTACTCACTGAATCCGGCGTGCGTGCATTCGATACAAATCCAGAGTGTAAAGATGATTCCGAACGCGACCAAGGTCGTGGACCTCATAATTATTAGTTTCTCTCCAGGACGCTGACTCTCTCTCACCCGTGTTTATGGCTAAAGTAAGAATCCGTTATCCAGAAATTTTCACTGCACAGTCGGTACGTTTGTATGACGCCACTAGGTACACAGTTTTCGTTTCTTGCGTCAATCAATCGTTGCTACTGTCGGGGGTTACGCCTTTGTTCAGATGTCGTCCAAGCTCACAAGGCTCGCCCGTTACTTTGGCGCAGTATTCCAGCACACGAGGTTACAGTTGTACCATATGCACATGCTCGCAAGAAACAAACGCACTTCTTTTAGCAATCACTTCATTATGCTCTTGCTTATCGCTTTGGGCTTACACCAATCATTTACCAGTATACACGACACCGTCAACCTGTTCTCTGTGTATGTAACAATTCGGTATCGGCCGGTTTGTGACGGCCCGCGCCAGCACCTGTTGTCGCCATCTTGATGTCATCAGACGGACTTTTATAGCGTGTCCCAATCGTGGGCTAGGAGTCCCGTTAGGGCGAGGGTGCATCGGGGCCAGCCAGCCACGGGCTGGATTTATCATAGATGATTCTTACTGTGTTGACAATTCCTTCCACAGGAGCCCCACGGCAAGGAAGGGAGAGCAAGAGCGAGCGAGATATTCGATCTAAACCGTCGCATCATTACGCAGCTGATATTCTGACACGTTTCGATGCGTGTCACATTGTGCGCAGGGCGCCGGTGCTGGCCATGAATATCGGCCGTCCAAAATCATTACGGTATACGCTGTTTTAGCCTTGGTCATGTGACTTATTGTGACTACAGTCTGAAGAGATAGAATAAGGGACGGGCGATTTGCGGCTAAAAGGGCAGTTCGTTTCCTGCTATTGACTCTCGTTGTCTTTTTCTTTTCGTTTGATGGTGGCCCCGTACGGCTTGCTTGACTTGACCGAAAGCATTTGACGTCGATTACCCACACTGCATTTCAGACCTTGTGTCTGGATTGGGACCAGCGTCTCACCGAAGCCGACCCCGACCCTGCGTGACCGCAGATGGAGGCAGATCAGGCGGATCGAGTGACCGCCACCCAGTTGGAGTCACCAAGTCATGAAAGGAATTCAGCTTGGCCTTCGGAAGTCAAGCGAAAAGAAATCAAGGAGGCAATTCGGGTCCGCTTCTCTGGACTTTTGATATATTGCCGATGATCACTTAGCGTTTCTGTGCGCCACACTCGTTGCAAGGACTCGTAGACGGTTTTGGACACGGTTCGAAACTGTGTGCTCGTCATCACTGAATCGCTTACGGCATCTATATGGACAAATGAGCCTGAGAAGTGTGTACGTATACCCACACACATATGCGAGTGCACGTATGTCTGTTTAAAATTGTTAAACCCGCTCACGTATAAAATATGCTCCGATCAGCTTCGCAGCTACGAATCCCTGAACAAAAAGCCGTTCCGTAGAACTGAACACAAGTGCAAAGTCATGTATTACAACTTGCCTGCCAACGGGCCGCGGCTACAGAAATACGGCCCCTCGGTTACGTACTGAACCAGATGCTTTCTGCTGTAAACGACGATTACTGCTCGGTTACTTCTTGCGATGTTACTTTTTCCAGTCCTTACACTCTCGCCGGTTCCCGGTGTGCCTAATTCGATACATGGCCTAATGTATGTAGTACTATGTATATATATATATATATAGAGAGAGAGAGAGAGAGGGGCGAGAGAGAAACACACACATGCGCACGCACGCATCGAGACTGATGATCGTGATGGGAGCCGTACTCCATCTCTCGGCCACAGAAACCCGCAGACGCTGCTACCGATGCCCATGTCGGCCCAGCCATTACTACGAGATGGCTAGACCAGGCATCTCGCAAACCTCCCGTACATACTCCGTTATAGAGAGAGTAGACATACTCAGTTACTCCCCCTACCGACTACTTTCCCTATCGGCCTCCTTCAACAGTGACTGCAGCACCAGCGGCGGCGGCGGCAACTGCAGCACCAGCAGTAATAGCAGAAGTATTTCCCTCCCTACCCGGGCGGGGGACTGTCGGCAGAACTCTTTTGTTATTTGTTAGCAATTTGTACTAGCTAGCGTCAGGAGCATACGGAGAAAGCCGGCAGGCAACCGGAGATCGCTGCGTGGACGGCCATCGAGTTTCTCTCCCTCGCGCGCGCTCTTTGCGCCTCTCAGTCTGCCTTTCTATCTCCCTGCCTTGCTCTGGAAGAGCGAGCTGGCTGAAGGACCACGAATAGATGCCGGGAGTGGCAGCGACTGCCAGCCGACAACGGGAACTCCGCTGCCCTAGCCTGAGAAAGCCTGCAGCGTCAGTGCGTCCGGCCAAGCGAATATATTAGCGTCTCCTAGACCAGCAGTAGGTAGCAGTGAGAGCGGGGAAGCAAGGAGACTGAGAAGCCTCAACGGAAACACTTGAGCGGTTTGGGGTTCCTGCAGGCCAGCAAGAAAAGGGACGTGAGGGTCCCTCCGTACGGAAGACTCCCGCCAGGGACCGAAGTGCAATCGAGAACGGGGATGAAGACTGGACCTCAGCAGCAGCAGCAGCAGCAAGCAGAGCCAGAGAAACAAGCAGCAAGCAGGCAGGCGGCTCCATTGATGAAACCAGTAGGACTATGTAGCAAAAGAGCTAACAAACATTACGGGGAATGGGAGCGAACCGGGGGGGAGGCGGGTGTTCGTCACTGGGGTACGCTGTGCTCGAGAGAAAAAGAGAGAGCTGTTTGGCTGTTTCGTCGGTTGCTTGCTTGCTGGCGCGGTAGTGATCCATGCTGCTGCTGCTGCTGCTACCACCAACGCTGCTCCAGTCGCCTCTGCTCCCTTCAAATGGTTCGGCAGCAACCGAGCGATCAGGACGACGACGACCGTCCCGGCGTTGTACTTGCAAGAAAACAAGCTTGTTGGCTGGCTGTCGACTAGTGAGCCATGCCAACTCCCCGAACCTAGACTTGTATAAGCGGCGTGGGCTTGTTGTCGAGAGGCAGTCGACAGTCGAGTTAGGGAAACGCGTGATTGGGGATGGAGGGACAGACGTTGGCATTAAGGGGATGTGGTGGAAAACTAGCCTTACGCTGCCGCGCCTTTGTGAAACGCTTTGTCACCCAAGGCTCCAGTTAGTAAGAAGAAAAGTTGGCCGGCTAGCAAGACAGACCGACAGACGGTTAGTCATTGCAGATGTGCGCCTCTTCTTGTCGACCTCTTGGAAGTCAGCGGGCGAAGGCCAGCGGTTGCCGAATTGCCGCGCGAACAAGCGCTTGAACAGCGAACAGCAGTCCTGTTGTTTAACATCAACACCCAGTTGAGTGACGTGATGACCGGAGTGAATAGCGTCAACTGTAGTTATTCCTAGAAAGGCAGTGAGAAAAAGAACAAATAAGAAGGCTATAGGGCTGTGTGATGACAGTTTGGTCAAGTCACCCTCGTTGAATTCGCTCTCCAGAGTAAATTAACAAGAGTACACATACAGCAGGATGCTGCTGGTGTCAAGAAGTTAAAGCTCAGGGGCATGTTGTCAGCGTTGGCAGGGGAGTCGGCAGGGAGACTGATGAATTTTTCACTGTACAGAGAGTCAGAGATGAGCCAAATACTGCGGGACGCTGAATGCGTTTCGATACACGTTATCATTACTGTGTTTCTCTGCAATGCTCGGCTATTTATCAAAGGCATAATCCTGCTGCATTGATTTCGTCTGCTATTGTCCGGACTATCACTCTATTATCCGGACCTGACTTGAACTGATTAGTTTTATGAATGCAATAGCTCGGGTAGAAATTGACCACGAGATCAATTAATTATGTGTAGTTCTTTGTGTCTGTAATATATATATATATATATATATTTATATATATATATATATATACTACTTCTTCTATCCAACGACCTTATTTAGAGCATATCCGATTTTCTTTCTTCATTTACACGTCGATGCAGCAAATAGCTTTAAACTCGTTTCATTTCCATCACAGACTGAAACGATTAGTTTCCGTCCAATAATATGACGTAAAATCAAATTCATCCAGCATCACATTCGCAGTTGTAATACTTCCGCTATCAGCCACATATTATTCACCAGGATCCGGAACTGGGCTGACTATAGGAGCTTGAAGCAAAGAGTCCCCTTAGGGCAAGTCAAAAAGGAAGCGGGCAAATGGTTGGCGGTCGACGCCGGTCGAGTATTTCCCCGCTCGACCCCGATCGTCGGGGCCGTCTCGCTGCTCCGCGAGTACCTTTGGCGTACCTCACATACTCCTCGCCTCCCTCATCCCCTCCCCGCGACCCTATGCCGTGATAATATATGTCGGCTCCGAACGGACGGAGCACCCTGTTGCAATGATGAATTTGCTTCCGGTAGAGTGAAATGGCCGAAAGACGAGAACGGAGAGAACGCGATGAAGAAGCTGCAGGAGGCAGTAGCGGAAGGGGTTCGCGGAAAAAAACACCGGGACCTGGACTCGGCCAGACGAGAAAGGCAGGAGAGGACGAATGAAGGAAAGAAGGAATCCAAGGAATCGAACGGCGAACCGGAGCGGAGCAGAGGAAAAATAGTGGAAACCCGGTGCCCCGAAATGGACGCGGGAGAGAATTCGATCAACCTCTTCTTGATCGACCCCTGAGGATCGCCCCAGCCGCGTTTCCCGTAGAGAGAGAAAATGGCAAAGGCGTGTATGGCGGGCAACTCGGGCAAATGCGGACGTGATGGGAGGTCAGCCAGGGAAGCACGAGGCTGGGGCCGCGCCAGAGTCGACGTCGGGGCTGCAGTGGGGGCCGATGGAGTCCAGAAGTGTATCCGTATTCTGTGGGAGCGAATCGGGCGGGAGGACGAACAGAGAGTGGCGGTGACTGAAGTGGAGGAGCTCACGAAGAAAAAGAAGAGCTTCAGGTCTTTAGAACGAAGACTTCTTGAGAGGTAGAGGAGTTAGTGGTGAGTAGTCGGTCGGCTGCGGGGTAGACGGCGGCGTCGGCAGCCGCAGCATTGGCGGCGACGGAAACCCAACGACGGGCCTAGTCGTTGGCTCTGATGTCGCGGGATGCCTTGCCTGGCCCTACTGCCGACCGCCAGGTCAGCCAGCCAGTCAGTCGGTCGGTCGACCTAGCTGGAAAGGAAAACTCTCTTCGATCAGCTGAATCGAGAGGACAGCCGACCCCAGCCTCGCCTGTCGAAAGGGGATCCAAGGAAACCAAACGACCCACCAGGAGGCTGTTTGCTCGACATGCGTTATGTGGGGGGGTTGCTGCGTTGAGAAAATTCCCTCCTCTCGGCCATCTAGTGAGCATTCCCCCTACCACCGGCAGACGTGTAAAGTCCGACAGGAAGACAGGTCCTCTTCTTTATTCGTTATATATAATGGGTCCATCTGTTCTTGGAAGAAATTTTCTGCTAGACATATGGATGTATCTGCAAGTGTCAGCGATTGGTGGAAATTAGTTGTCTCGATTCACTGTGTCTGCTACATAGGATGGCTAGGTAAGAAAAATTGGCTAGCCGGTTACATTTAACGGAAACCTCTACACATGCTCTATATGTATGGATCATAAATATTGTCCAACCGTGGACATGGCACTTATCGGCAGGCAACGCCTGCAAAAAAAATAGATTTAATTGTTTGAATATTATGCATTACGTTTGATTACACAACTTCAAGTGGGTACAAAAGCTGCGCAGCCCGCCGCGTGACGTGTCTGTTGCTGAACCTGACGCGGCAGGTCCAGATCTTCCTGTCGCGTCCTTCCGTCGCCTCGATCAAACTTAATATATTGTATAATATTAAGTGATTCGAGCAAAACCGCCGGATTTGTTTTTTTTTTAATTTTAATCGTTTTTAGTTAACGGCTATGCCATCGGCCTTCCTTGTATCCACGACGTCTCAAGCTGACACACTGTCCCCAACTGCGTCACTGATTATTTTTGAACCACACAATAATCTGAAATAAAATAGGGGATGCGTTAAACTCCATAAACACGTTATTTGTACACATTAATGAATACATTTTTTATGTATTATTATACAAAAAAAAAAATAAAAAAAATCTAGAATGTTGGAAATCTAGAACGCTTTACCATCTATACGGTTGCTCTTGCATAAGCTTCATATGGGCTCCGTGCAAGAGGTGATATATTATATCACTGAGAACCGCTCGAACTCACCCGGATTTTGGGGTTTGGTATCCCTCAGTCTCCACTTAAATTGGACCAAACCACCATATGCAGGTTGACAACACGAGTTGATTCCCTTCACGGCCAAAAACTCCTCGTCAACAGCAGCTTTGTGGGGATGAGCGTTGTCGTGGAGAAGCCACACACGCGTGCACTTGTTTGCGGTTTAGCTTTTTCGTGCACTTGTTAGCCACGTATCAAGATTCTCTGCCAAACGTTTTAATACACCTTTCCCGTGACAGAGGTTCTCTGAGATAGGAACCTATTGATGACGATCTCGTCGAAGTTCAGTGCCATAATCAGCACTCTTTTCGCATCGCGAATTTCACACGCCGTCCGGTTCAGCTGTTTCATCTGAGTACAAATATTGGTTCCTGTTAGGGTTCAAGTGCAATTAGGACGAAGTCTCATCAATTGTGAGAATACGTCACAGGGTTACCTCCGTCGTACAATAATAGTGGAAGTTCTGCCTGCATTGATGTGATTACATCGGCAATTTGTTGTATTTTCCTAAGGTCGATAATAACTTTTCCATACTATTTTGCGGTCCATCCAAGTAGTCGAATGGCACCAATTAACGAAGAAAAACTAACTTTCACCTCAGTGCAGAAATTATCGGGTTTGTTTGGTTCAACTGAAAAGCCCCGGGGCGTCTGCTGAACGTGAGGTGTTCCAGCCCGAGGCACGAGCACAGAAGGTGCTTGTTGTGATGAAACTTCAATGCCATGAACGAGGTGACGCCACTGCCTCTTAGAAGTCTGCTGTATACGGTTACGAGTTGCCACTCGTCGAGAGGGCAAGTTTCGTATCATGTGTTTCGTTATGCCTTGGGATCTTCATCAAAGAAACGGTGAATATGCTTTTCGCGTTCCCTCGATTTCACGATTTCTACCAATGCTTGTCACCAATCGTGTCCTGGCACAGTGGCCTTAACGCCATATCTTGCCTTGTATGGCAACTAATGCCGACACGGATTTCGGCCCAGTTGCAGTGAATAATTGAAAAGAGAAGCTCTTTAAGAGGAACTTTTTTGTAAAATCGCATATCTGGCTATTTGTGTAAGTCCGTAAAAGGAGGTACGTCAAGAGTCGAGCGATCGATGCCACATCTAAGCGAGACGCGTGTTGAGAACTTTGATTAGATTCGCTCCATAGCGTCTAAATGTTTTTTAAGGTATGGTCACCAGACTTCACAGCAGTATGTAAATTTGGGAAAAAACTAAGCTCTTATAGAGCTGCATATAAAATTCCGGCCTTTTCACAACAAAACTGCGAAAAAGTGTATTACAAACTAACGTTGCGAACTGAATGACTTATCTAATATGCAGGCTAAAACCTAAGTCCGGTGAGACCATAACGCCCAGGTCCTTCATACACTTCACAATCGGTATGGGCTGGTCGTTAAGAGTATATAGGTGACGGTCTGATAGACATAATGTCGCACACTTAGGAACGGATATTATTATCTAATTATTAAAGCACCACCTCGAGATCTCATCAGTGGCTTTCTGTAGATGACGTCATTCGGATGCGGTTTTCGACAGGCCATAAAAAGATCATTCGGGTAAAGTTTATGGGTTGTAGATTGCAGTATAGTATTTTTTTTATGTCTAAGTTATAAATACAAAATAAGATTTGTCCCAAACAGCTACCTTGAGGCACTCAAAGAGGCAAGCATAATAACTACTGATACCGTTTTTTTCCACGTACGCGTAATGAGCGGTTACATAGGTAGTCAGATATTCAACAACGGGAGCGTGAGCCAATTCCCAGTTTCTTGATTTTTGCTAAAAGTGAGGGGTAATTTACTCTATGAAACGTCCTAGAAAAATCGGAAGTCGAATATTTGTTTGTTGTTTATGTGAGTGGTCCAATCTTGAACCATATCAACCAGATGAGTGGCGATGGATTTCCCTTTGTAAAACCATGTTGTGACTCATCAAATGACCCCTAAGTTGTTAAAAAACTAAACACATGATCTACAAGCAATTTCTCAAATATAATACAAGCTATAGAGGACTGGGCCACTGGTCGATAGTTAGATCCCTTCTTGTGGACAGGGGTTACCCCAGTTATTTTAAAATACTCTGCTACAATGCCGTACGTAATAAGATATAAGGGTTCGGATATGATTACCCCAACTTTTTTGTAAAAAAAGAGGGGGAATTGAATCAGGAATAATGTTAATGAAATCAGTAAATGTAGATCAAAGGTAAATCGTAAATGTTAAAAATAAATCTTTGTAAATGTTAACCTTGGCTTTATCATCTGTTACAATCGTACCATCCCCTATAAGACCACCTATCTCCTATTTTCCTTTCAAACGCTTACCTGTGTACCGAAAAAATGAATTGAGATCCTTAAAGTCAAGATTTGATTCCTCAAGGAGGCGAAGCCTGGTGCTCGCTTTTGGTAACTTGGTTCCATTTCTAGGATTTGCATCACTTTTCATCAGAGTCTCTAGTTTATTTAAGCCGATTGCTTATTTGAAGCTGATTATTTACATCAATTAAATTATATAATCGAAGTCTCCAATATTTCTTGCCGTGTAATAATGTTAATACTGGTCTACGATTACAGATACGCTGACTGTAAAATTTGGAAAGGGTTAAATTTTTACTTTTTCAATTTTTAATGTTTACCTTAACATGAAATTGTCATAGCCCCGACCATACTATGCCACTGGCTATTATCAAGGTTATTGTAATGCTTAGCTCTCCGTGAGTAACCGACGCATTGATGAGACGCAACACTGATTAATAATCGAACGATCAAATTTCGCGCGACCCGCGAATTGGAATTTCACAGGTGCTCTTTGTTGGACTGGTTACGTTTTGACGATGTAACGGACTGACATGATTGGTCGATAAATGTACCCTTACCAAAATGGCTTGTAGAGGTGGCTATGTATATTACTGATCACGGTTTCAGTCGAGACAGATTTGCCAACTCTTATATGTAAATGCTCTTGGTGAGATCACACAGAGTAGACTTTAGCATGTATGCGCTAATGCTGGTATGCTCCTGGTAGCTGGTATGCTCTTAAGATAAACATTTCTAAGACTGCATGCATCTTACATTTGATGGATAGTAAATGCGTAGTGGTCCCAGCACTGTGGCAGCGTCATGATCGGCCGCCCAGCGTGGGCTAAGTTCGCAATATTGTTGTTATTGACAATGTATCCGCAGCGCCTTTCGAAAATGCCAAGCGACGCTGTCGCATGCTTAGATCGAAGACGAAGAGCATAATAAAAACTAACGATATTAGTAACACAATTATTTTAGCTCTAATAATCAGTTAAGTAGAATCAGAAAGCTACAGGCAGCAGCTCTAAAAGAAGAACCTATTATCCAAGACCTTCGTAGAACTCTCATCGCTAAAGGACAAATGCGTATTTCTGCTTTGCTCTCTGTGCACTGGCATCATACTGACGATTTGCCTACCCTAAGTCTTAGCTACTGAAGGTGGAGACATCAATTATCTATAATAATACTCTACGCCAGTCACAGATGTATTCGATGACAATTAGCGGTATTATACGCGAATTGTGCCTAGAAATACGAACCATTTTCACACGAAGCACGTACCGGTGGTAGTATAACATTAACAGCATAAAACATTGTACACTTCAATGCCACCAAACCTATGGAAAGTATTCGTCAACACATGTACGACTTATTTGTATTTATCCAGCTCACGTTCAGCACGTAATTAGTTTTGTAATCAAATGAATTCCTACAAGCTAGCTGCACATAATCATCCGAAACGCGTCGACTGGTTGTGCGTCATACAGAGATCCGCCGTTCGTTGCTAGGTAAGGTTACCGTCGCACTATGCCGATAGCTATTTCAATGATGGTCCAATGAAAGGCGTTTGCATCAGCGGAAGGCTGCCCAATGTCGGGATTTCCGATCCGCTGCCCAGTGAGTGTTATGGCCACCTTGGTGAGGCTTCTCCAATGGCCCGCAAGCCCAATGGCCCATCTTGCGTTATATAGCTGGCGAAGCCTGGGAGTCGCTTTTTAGCTGGTGCCGCTGCTGCTCTTCCTGAGATTAATGCGTAATGAATATAAGTAACCCCTAGAGAGGAATAGATATCTCTCTTCTACCGGGAATCCCGCCATCCCCATCCTAACCCAAGAAGCTCCCGGCGTTTGCGACGTACATACTATAGCACAACGGCAACTCCACGGTCCCGAGCGAGTAGGTCTCCTCCGCTCGTTCGCGTCAGTTGAGCACGGAGCAGGCAACACTTCCTGCCTTTGCTGCTAGCCAGGCATCCTCTCATCATGGATCTGCCCAGCGCGTTGCTTACGTACGGGAAACACCGCTGGGCCACTGCTGTTGGACTACTCAACCTCTCTTATTGATGGCCCAAGCCGTCTATCTGACTGCGCTCTTGTCTTGCCTACACTCGTATATGAATGGAAGCTGGCGCTTCTTGACTGCCACTACCTCGGCGACACCATGGCCTATTCCTCGCCCGTCCAGTTCGAGCAAATGGTTCCCACATCTTCTGGTAGTAATGTCGCTGGCGCTGTTGCCGTGCATGCTGTTGCCGTGCTGCCACGGAGCACTACCACACACAGACATGCACACAGCCATACAGACAGATGGACAGATCCAGAGAGAGAGAGAGAGAGGGAGAAAGAGAAACACATACGTGAATGTGCACGGCTAAGGTTATCCTGTCAGAGATTCGCTGTAATTCTACCTTCACGTGACTGCCGCGGACTATCCGATATGCCTTCAAGGCCTCCGTCTGATCGAACCCCACCAGAACTAGAGGGGCCCGCTACTTCTCGTTTGCTTCATTCAACCTGCGGAGACGAGGACGGCTCTCGCCTATCGACCCCCAATCCCGCCCCCATCTCCCATAGACCCTAAAGCGCACCCCTACGTGCAGTCTCCTTCTGGAGAAGCATCTCTCAGGATATCTCTTTGGTATCCCGCTGGGCGCCCTTGGGCCCAGACACCTTCACGACGTTGTGCCTGCTTTCCGATTTCTATGTGATGCTTGTGCTACGCCTGCAGCAATCGCTGCCGCTGTTGCCGGCCCCCAACTTTCGACCGTTAGGGTTCCATAACGGTAGTGGCGGACGCAAGACCCAGCATACAGAGAGAACGAGAGAGAGAGAGAGAGAGCTCCGTAGGGCTCTGGGGCTAGCTGGCGAGCGGGCGTTGATCGTCGATGGCCTGCCGCTGGCCTCTATACTATCCTGTATACGACTAATAGTAGTATAGGCCTGGGTCCCGTCGTCGCTTGGGTTTTCCGCTGCTGGAATAAGGAGAGAGTGTATCCCGGCTTCCCGGTCAGATTTTGGCCGGTCGTCCTCCCCAACGTCTCCGCCAAACAGCAGTCACGCCGCTGCTGTTGCTGCCAATTGACCAATAGGCGCTGGACGAATCCATTGCACCCAGATAGAATAAGAGTGGTGGTCGCGGTAGCGGTGGTGGTGGCGGCAAGATTTACGCCGCGCGTTCCCTCCTCTTTCTTTAGGACTACTGGTCCTGCGTCGTACTCGCCGTTTTGCCATACCGTCGCAGCGCCATTACAGAAATAAGGTGCTATCAGGCTCTTCGTATCGTCCGTCGGGTAGAGTCAGATGACTGCGTAAGTGGCCAGTCCTGGTTACCGGCATCCACCGGTGCCAATACAGGCAAACGAAGGGTGGACGAACCGAGAAGACGCTATATCTTATCTCCATTCCCGTTGCTGCTGCTGCTGCTGCTGCTACTGCTTCTGTTCTGTCTCGACGCCCGGCCCACATCAGATTGCCACTGGTTAGCATTGGTTCGGAACGGTTTGATCGGCCCGGCCGACCTTCGTCTCGTTTCTTTTCCCGTGCCGCTCGCCACTCATTCCGCTTTCCTCCGGCTGAGGGAGGACCTCCGACGGATGGTTATTGCCTTTCAACAACGCGCAAATCCTATCGTCCGTTTGTCGACGAACGAGGGGTGGGAGGGGGCACGCTCCAGGGTATGGATACAGAAGGCTGTGCAAAGGACCCCTCCGAGCCGACGAGGAACAGCCGACTCGCGGAGCAGTTGTACTCGGCCGCAAGTGATTCGTTGCAGACAGACGGACTCACAGAGATCCGCGGGCAGCAATCCTGCAGCGAACGCCGAGGAATCCAGGGAAGATTCCTGCAGCAAATAGGCCTCAGGCCCACAGGCAGGCATCTTCAGTGTCCCCAACACTACAGTCAGATGACGAGCCAAGGGAGGATGACTGCCTCATTTTGCCGCACCGTTTGACGGACAATGACGCGGCTATCACTGGCTCTCAGCTTCCCTCCGTTCATCTGTACCTACTGCAGATAGATCGATGGTCACTCTCATGCAAGGGTCGGGTGTACGCCAAAGATAATCCTATGAATTCGAGTATAGCTCGCATACATCTATGATTGGTGGCTCCAATCGTATACATATTCGATTAATATTATTTATCAGAATTCGTTATTTGCGTGTTAATCATGCTGTCGTATTGAGGCTTCAATGAATACTTCGGATCTATTTTTTTATATTAATTTATGACTTGTTTTGAGCATTTTGGTCTTAAAGGCTCAACATCACTAAACCCATCCGATGCGGTAAGTTGTCTTTGTAAATTCAATGATTTACGACAAATCTAAAAACATGCATAACAGTCTTACCTAGCTAGATATTACTCAAAAGCAATTTAAGTTACGATATGTTAAAAAAGCGCCCAATCCGCTAGGTTCCGATGTTTACTCCAGCATCATATGCCTCCCGCTAATACTCAAACGCAATTGGCGCATTTCTCTTTTCCAGCACCGACACTTACGCCACAATATAGACAACTATATAAATTCAATATTTGCGTCACTCAATACCTGCCTTCTCCCAAACAGGAGCTACGAGAGTTTACCATGCTACGTCCTCACGAAGCGCATTTCGTTCCATCTGCATAAATATGATAAGCAGACGAGCGCGCGCGTCTGTGTATGAACCCACACAAGGCATCGCTAGACAAAAACAGTCAATAATTCATAGTGAAAATCGTCGATGGCAATTTCGTCGTTGGCAAAATGTCCAGACGCAAGTCATTACAATGTATCTATCTAGAGATAGATCAGATATTTAGGTTTCCACGTAGCAGGACACTCTGTTTCAACCCCTGTTGCTCGCTTGCGTCGAAGCCAACCACGCTGATTGAGGTGTAGTCTCGGCAAGGCGATTTCCTGTCAGTCACAGGGAGCCCGGGAATGCCCATGGGGACTAAACGCAATCTTGCCTACCTACGCCGAACCTCACTGATGGGCTAACCACTATCCTACCAGCGATAGGCAAACGATTCTGAATTTTAAAACACGACAGGGGACCTACATCTACTGATTATGGCACTATCTTGGCCCACTGGTGACCGTGAATAATATATAATCTCAGATTACAAGAAAAATACGTCGCTCGTAGAACTATTTATCGTGGCCGCTTTTCGGAACGACATCCATCCCAATCTGTTCCGCATCTGTTTGAATACACTGGATATATTTTTGGCGATTCTGCATACGAAAGCTCTGTCGGGACGCATGTCGGGAACGCCACGTCAGTGCTAGCGGCCAACTGTATTTTCGCCTTTGACCAGGTCTCCCGTCGTCTTAGCCTGAAAATCTAGTGGATCCTTAATTTTTCGAACGTCGAAAACGGCGATCAACTACGCAGTTCCAATCGATGCCATTCTCGTAACAACCCTACAACGTCTACCGTGTTCTCAAAGGTTAAAACCGATGTGGCTGCGTCGCTGTCGTCGGCGTCCGCCGTCAATTTTCATATCTACGTCCTGTGTGTGCTAGTTCTAACCTTGGTCAATATTATTGTCTGAGTATGAAACGCTCAAAACCCACCCGTGTATATGAGCGGATACCAGACACACACACAACAGCTTGATGATGTTCGATTTTCGAACACGCACTACTACAACCCGTCGGAAATATGCCCGGCTATGTATCTCTCGGATGTGAGCTAAAACACGGGTATTTCTATCAGCAAACGCATGTCAAAGCATTTAGCATTTTGAATTTTGAGTAATTTTTCATTTATTCTAACGGATCGTATCGTTTGCAGCTCCAGACACGCAGCTCCCGAAGGTCTGCTTCAGCACCTACATTGTTTTAGCACCATGAGTCAACGGCCACTACCATCGACACCAACCCTTACAGGGGACGTGTACCGCGCCGTCCTGTACAGCTAACTGCCTCTTCATTTATAACAAACTCAGACACTTGCACCCCAAACAGGCGACTGACATGTGGGCGTACAAATTATGGACCTATTAATGTCCCATTACACCGAGGCTAGCTTAGCCAAGGCTCGTCGTTGTGATGCTTTTTTTTGATAATAAAAATAATAACAAAAATAATTACCACTATATTGTGGAACAACCGCCGCAAGCGCCACAACAGCAACAATATAACAACAACAACAGCAGCAACCCACAACAACAATCCACCGCAGTATTCAATGCATGTATAACCTCCATTGAAACAGCGGCACAAAGGTCGCCGTAACATGGCCGTAGAATGGAACCTCGATATTTTAATGGAGGGGTAGAGCGGACACAATTTTCGGGGGTTATGTATAGCTCTAAATGGCCCAAGCGAACTTAGGCTATCTACCAAATACACACGACTCGGAGAGCTACAGGCCACAACTACGACGATCTATGGCAACTCCACGGCGTCTACCAAAATAGCATATATATATATATTTATATATATATGAGTGTTGTTATCAGCCTCGATAAGAGCTATCTTATGCATTGCATCAATATATATGTAGATTACCGAGTGTGCTATTGTTTAAATATCTAAGTTAAAATGTTATCGTATTGGGCCTTGTTATCGGCCGCGCGCAAACGATATAGCGCATTGTAGAAGTCCGATCATAGATCAAGCATCTATGATCCACAATCAGGGGAATTATCGTGACTCATTTTATTCGGCTTTGTATTGTAGAAATAAAAATTGTGATCTTCTTTCGACCTGGATTTTGTGACGACGCTGCGAACTCAGCAACCAGCCAAAAGAATACGTGTATACCTTAGCAATAACAGCCCACACATTCCCGCATATTTATTGCCTGATGTACCGTTTTGTACATAAGCTCGGAATCCTGTAACAATTTTCACAGATTTGTTAGGGAAAATTTGTATTTCCGAGGGTGATTTTCTTCATGTAAAAATATATAAAATGTGGCTCGGCTACATGGCCACATGTTTTCATCAAACTTCGATACAGTCGTTATGTCGTAATCAAATATGTTCACACCCTATTAAAACTCGAAATCTGCAGAGACGGAACCTCAACGTTGTCACGACGAAAGATAGCGAACATCAACATGGACCCGTTTCGTTCAGTGTGGACGACGTGAGATTCATGTCATGTTGTTGCTCTACGGGACCGAACGCGGGGTGGTGTACCTACAGCAAAAGCGCGGTACATCTTGCAAGGCTAGAAAATTTGCCGCAACAGAAGCTGCCAAAACGGTGGACAAACAAGCGAAAGAACAAGCGATGGACGCCAACAACTGCCTCCCGCCGTGGTACCGCTGCTACTGCAAGCGGTGCTGTTTCGCAGAACTCTTCGTCAGGCCAGCACCATTCGAACTGGTCTCAACGAGCCCCGGGCTCGCCTGTCGGCCGCTGTCACACGCCGACTGCTGCAGTTGCCGATACTGAGCACGGCGGGACATTGACTGTCGCACGGCGTTCGTTTTCACATCGGGATTCGAGCAACTAATGCACCCCAGACGAGCTTCGCGTTCGCATACCCCCACCCCGCCAACCCCACACACACACAGACACCTTAACACCAACACAGACGCACATACACATTTGGCATCAAGCATTTCATCCACCCATGGAATGTGTTGCTTGCTTCTGACGTAAGCTATTTTCTTCTCCCATTTGAACATGAGTGAAACACAAGCGAGTCGCGACGGTCAGGCTGCGCAGCACCCTGACACGACGCTCCAGAGCCGATGGGACGACACACGGCGTCGCGCGATCGATGACGCCGACGCTGCGCGGTGATCATTCGTCGCGGCGACATTAATGACGATTCACGTTTCCCCGCTCAGAGCGAATGGAAGCGAGCAAACGAAATGACGAGAATTTCGCTGTTCCCGCAACGGTCCGCCTCTCCCAGCCGCTGGCTAAATTTCATCGTATCGTTCAACCAGTGAGCCGACACAGTGTCGCCCGGCCGACTATAGTAACATATACGTGTACCCACCGACATATCGTTCACTCAAGTGAAGCTTGTGGAGATATTATCGCTGGTCACTTGGAAGCCCGTAGGGTCCAGGCGATCAAATTCGCTGTCTTTACGCGCGGGCTTGATAATATAGCTGTTGTTGTTGCCGCTGTTGTTGTTGTTGTTGCCACCGCCGTTGTCGTTGTCGCCGCTGTTGTTGTTGTCGTAGCTGTTGGCTTTATTGTTGTTGTTGTTGTTGTTGTATGATCCTGGCACAACCAAAAACAAAACGCGAAACAAGAACAACAGAACTAAGGTAACAGTGAAAGTGCCCAACACGAGTCAAATATGCGCCCATGAGTGTGTGTGTGTGTGTTGTGCGATTCTAATATTTCTCCGCCGTCAGCTAGTTTAGTTGAGCGTAGATTGTTGATAGTGATGATATCATTGAACTTCTGCCCGCCATCCTATCCACACCGCGGGTGAAACGTAGTGTTAACGTCTTGAGACATTATCGGCGACAGGCACAAAGCGTTGAGGTGACTCGGGGTATATTGGGGCTGGGAGGTTTGAAGGCGGGGAGCGAACGTCTGATATGTCCGTTGTGGGGTGCTCGCGGCTACGGTGGGCGACGATGTCGCCGACGGTCAGTATAGGTCTAGGTAAAGTGGATCGTGGGTGAGAGCGCTTCAACAAAGTTGCTAGACAGCGTCGATTGTTGCACGTAGGTGTTGTTGGGGCGAGCGTGCGGTAGTTCGCAAGAAAAATGAGTTTTGTTGTTGTTGTTGTTCTTACACCAATATAGAAGTTTAATGTTGGGCAAATTACTGGCGTAACATGATCAGCACAAGCAGCTTGATTATATCGTCGTTGTTATTTTTTGGTGTTATTGTTGTTGTTGCTGTTGTTGTTGGTGCCAGTTTTTTTTGTGCTAGTGTTTGCTGATTATTGAAGTTGCTGTTGCTCTAACTACCGTTAGGCTAATAAGATGCGAGCTCTGGTCCATGTATCTTTTGGGGTGACGTTTGCTAACCTCGCTGAACCAATAACCTTCGTCGAATGGCTCCGGTTTATATAATTGGTCGCTGGATGTGCCTTTAGATAGAGAGGGAGTGCGTTGTTTAAGGTTTATATATAACTAACTGTATAATTAGACATAGGCGATTTCGGCGATTTGTTGCTACACACTATTTGTTTTTTTAATGAATCATTTTCGCGTGTAAATCTACATGCAATGCAATCTGAATCGCGTGTAACTCTACATGCAATGCAAACATCACTTCGCCGCAAGCTAGAACAAATACAAGTTGAGTCCAAATAATGATTATACGATAAAGAGACATTAATTCAACTCTGCTACCAGGAATTACACGGCTTAAACAAATATAGCATCAGAATGACAGTGCGTTTTATTTACCTTTGCCATGTCCTCGTTACGTCGACGTAGAAACGGGTCGACGCAATAAATGCATATATCTACATTAGATTGATATTACATAGTCAATTCGGCTATTTTCGAACACAATTATGCTAATATTGATTTTAAAAATTGCCGTTTTTGTATTAATAGCGAAATCCTCGCTGATACTCAGCGGTTGTATAACGGACATGGACGCTGGTGTCCACTCAAAAAGGCGGGTAGACGTTCAACTATACGACTGAATTTAATATTAAGTATTATACGAAATAAACCACTGGAGTACATGAACGAACGTAGTGGTAACGTTGGTAGCGTGATGCGTTTCATTAGCTTTGAACAGAGGTGCCCTCGTCCTCGGCTCAGCCTGAAGACAGAAAATGGTTGTACGCTAGGCTATAGTGTCGAGTTGTTCAAGGCTCAAAGGCAACCCCGTCCATATTGCAGTTATGCAAACATGAAATTACTGTTACTTACAAGATAATGCTGACGTCTAGCTGCTTTGTTTATGAATATACCCTTTGACAAACATAGCAGAACGAGTCCTCGTTTAAATCGTATGCTTCAGCGTGTCATTTACGTGGTGCCTTGCCATACAGTGGCTATTATACAGCAGAGTGATATATGCGATATCGTGTTATATACAACATCGTGTATATATAAGCATAAGGCGCATTTTGATTTGTGCAAGTTAACCGGTATTGTTGTACATACAATCTATCATACAATCTTCTATTATAATTGTGAAATCGTAATTGCATGAACAATTTGGTGATAATACACTCTTACTTTTACCCTATTTTTTAATCGAGAACTTAAGCATTGTAAAATTGCAGTTCCGGAAATAAACCGCAAATGTTATGTTATGTTATACAAGATCTACTGCTTCTATCATATTCAGGCTTAAGTAATCCGTGCAGGCAACAGCAGTGTTGCATCGTCTGCGTTCTACGTCAACTCAAATCTTCAAAATCATCCGCACATATCAGCCATTGTTCATATTGGCCTAGTCATGTTCTGTCACAGGGTGCTCTCTCTCTCTCGTACGTGCGCCTTTATAGGACATTTCCCGTCTCACCTGTCTATCCAGCAAGCTCTTTCTTTTGTGCATAGTTATTTGTTCAATGTGTAAAACCTGTCAATCCATCTTAATCCCTCGCTTCGTCCAATTCCTACTTCCCCTCTCTGGCGTACCCCTCTAACCTTCGCGCAGGCAGTCTATGGCATATTATTATTGGTTTCCGTACGACCAAGCTCGGGCTGGCTGGGTGGCCGGCGAACGTGCACCGAACGATGTCTGCTGCTGCCGAAGCATCGTGCGCGCCGCGGCTGCTGGTGCTGCTGCTTAAAGCCTTCGCTCACTTCACTCACTTTAACGATCCGATCCACCGAACGCGCTCTCCGTCGATCGGGGCGGCCAAGCAGCTTCAGTTGTTTTACTCCGAGGCTGGCTTGCGAACGAACCAGAAAGCATTAATGGCTTTTAGTGATACCGTTCTCGTTCGAGCTGGCGTTCCAGTGAGAGACCCAGCCGTCTTCGGGGCTACTCAGCCAGCCAGCAACCGTGGGTATCTGGTCTCTTTCTCTCTCTCTCTCTCTCTGTCTCTCTCGCTCTTTTCACCGGAATGAAGCGTGGAGCATGACTTATGCAGAGCATGGGGCAAGGCACAAATAGATATGCTTGTATAGGCAGACGGGCATGTTTGGTATAGTGTTAGGGGATGTTGTCGTTGTCAGGTGAACCTGTGTGCCTGTATATGTGAGGTTGTGCTAGTACCCTAATGCATGCTTCCTACAATGAGCTTGTATAGTATCGTACGGAACAAGTATATATGTATCATAGTATCCATCATGTCTTCTATCTTAAGGTCCTGCGTCCTTGTGCTAAGTCGCTCCGTCGATTTCAGGCCCACACTGTGCGGCTACTGCCACGAACAACACCACTAGGGCTCAGTAGCGAGAAATACCACTGGGAGCAAGAGGGGTGAATGGGACTTTACCTGAAAGGCGCCAACCCTACATCTCCACTATAGCGGATACAATATCCTATTACTGTTGAAATATGGTGGTTGCTGATGTTTCACATCGTGGACGTCACCGTCGTCGTCGTCATCATCACACCGTTGAAGGGGAATAAAAATTTAGATAAATGAACGCGCCAGTGAAGCTAGCGGGATGCGTTCATTCACACGGAACCACCACCACCCGTCACTGCCGTTGCGGTTGCTGCTGCTGCTGCTGCTGGTGGTAACGAGTGACCGAGCGAGCCAGCGAGCGGCGGACAGGCGAGGCCGCCATTGGCACCGTGTCCGGGGCTACTACAGCGGCAGCTGCCCTCAGTCACCGCATTCGCTAAGCGAGAGTGCCCGTGACCAGCGCGGTCGCGGTCGCACCGACCCGGCTAACTCAGTCAGGCCACGCGACCAGGCGAGCGAGCAAGCAACCAACCACTCACAGCATTGGCCCTGAGAGAGGGCCGTAGCCGGCCACACGGAAGTGAAGTACATCGCGGAGTGAATATGATACATTTTGCCAGGTCAAACCGCATCAGCAGCGAGGTGTATGTCAGTATGTCAAACAAAAATTGATGATGGTAACGCTGGCTATGTCACGTGCTCATGGCTATGTTTAGAGGCATGAGAGAACGAGTGTTGTGTCGATCGTCTTATGGATGTCGTATACGTTCTCCTATTGGGTGTCAGTGGTGAGAAGTGCCGAGGTGAGCACGGAAACACGACGGGCAGTGATTTGATTGAATTTCGCCTGAGCTCATTGACGACCAGAACGAACTGCGAACTGCTTTTTGCATATATTTTCTACGGATAGTATAATGATGGTCCGCAATAGCTCCCTTGGGATTGTCCCTGAAGCCATGAAACATGTGAGCGAGCTGTTGTGGCCGCTAACACCCGAGCTCTTGTGGGACTAGCGGACTGGTTTTATAATACATCATGAGCAGCGCGGGCATAGAGGAACATTTTTAATGAACATGATTCGCCGCTATTTCTGATAGCGGTAGCACGATTTAGGCAATTAAAGTAGATTTTCGCACTCTATCACACATGTTACCCTACTAGAAATAGTTGGAATGATGAGTGGCACTATTTAGTGTACAGCGCGGAACATTAAGCAGCGTTTATACTTGTATCTTAGAGAATAATACTTGAATCTTCAAAAATCATCTGTACATATCAGCCATCGTTCATATGTACGTGGCCATGTTGTGTCGCAAGGTGGTTTCGCTCTTTACTTACTCAGAAATTCGTTACACTTAAGACTCCAATAACAAAGAGAGGATAGCATTCAGAGTTCGCATGGGAAGGAAGTTGTGGAACTGTGCATTGCACCAATGATTTCTGGGGAGGTTTTTTTTTCAATACAGTAATCCGAGGTCTAGTTTCGGTGAGAAAAACACCTTCAGCAGCGTTCTTCTAACAGCGGGTTAGGCAAAATAAATCATTATCAGCCCATGCCTAAGTTAAGCAACGATTACATTTCTGTTACAGGAGCACTAGATCGTTGTTTTATCACAATAATCTTGAACTACCTTACACCTCTTCAACAACGTCATATGAACGTTATGCATTTCACATTAAAATAGATCAGTCGAAGACGTGTTCGTTGTCCCGGATCTACAGCTACACAGCCACCTTTACCTTCTCGAAGTTGGAAATCGGTTGGCAAAAGTGATTCGTCGCACTCATCGCCACGATTTGCTGCATAAGTGACACACAGGTGGCGTTCATCGACCGACGTGGATCCTGCACTCGCGACATTATGGGCTCTACTGACATATTTGGGGCATGGGCGACAGGTCGCTCCGAGCGGATCGACAGAGAGTAAAGAGACAGCCCCGCGGAAGCCGGGCCTCCTGACAGACAGTGGACTCATGGCCGTATGGGATTAACGTCAAAGTCTCGCCTCTTTCTCCTGCGGACTATCTCGGCCGACGTCGAATCTCCGCACCGACTTCTCCGCGAACAGAAAAGTGAACGAGAGGAGGGGTGTCTGAGACCCCTGCCCCTCTGTGCCGTTCCTTCAAGAAGGCGAACAGATGGAAGAGATGAGAAGAGGAGGAGACAAGATGAGATGCGGGGCAAAAGGAACGAACGAACGAAGAAGAAGCAAAGGACGGCAAAGCCAGGAGGAGGACATACGGACATCACAAGCGGGGGGAGAAATAAGGGCCACGGTGGCGCGGCAAACACGGAGGCGTCTCCAACGCCAAGCGCCTGCTACTACTAGAGTCAGAGGCGAACAAACCTAGTGAGAGAGAGGGAGAGAGAGAGAAGGGAAAGAGAAGATAGCGGGTCGGTGAAGAGAGAGAGAGAGCTTGAGCAGGATTGGAAACGGGAGCGTGGGATGGGGCCACTGACTAATCTCTTATTAATTACTCCGCTCTGCCGTCCGACTCTATCCGTGTTCTGCAGGAAGCCAGAGCAACGGCTCGACCCGCAGAGCCTTCTGACCATTCGACAGATCTCGACCTTCATGCCCCCGTGGGTTCGCTTCAGTTCAGACGAGTCCAGTCCAGCCACCAGGGGCCCGGCTTGTCTCAAGTCCGCGCCCGCGAACCACCGCCTCCGCATAAACACACAGCCACATACACACACACGCTGCGTCTCTGTCGTGTTGCCCGCCACGCCGTCGCCATGGAACGTGGCAGAGAGCGGCATAGAACGAGAGGGCGAGGGATAGGAATATATTACTACATCCTTCTTGCAGAATGGGGGACAGACTCGTCCCCAACGTCGGGACAAGAGAAAGAGCCAAGGAGAGAGGAGTAGTAATAGTAGTAGTAAAAGTAATCGAGGGCGGCAGAGAAGGCCGTTGGCGGTAGCGGTGGCGACGATGCTGGTGGCAGCGGTGAGGCTTATGATTGCGTTCACTGACATATGGCTATCGGTTGGTCGGCCTGTGACTCGACCGCTGTGTAGGTATCGAAGCCGAATACGGTGCTGCGCATGTAGAAGTACGCTGTAAAAGTTCGATGAAAAGAAACATACGGGAAAATTCTCGTACATTTGTTCTAGATTTGAAAAATTGTCTTCCAGACAGTGATGACCCACAAGTTCTATGCGGATGATTTTAAGTTGTATGTGCTAATTCTCTCATGCTGCTATAGACGCAGCTGAGGCGTGGTCTCGGCAAAATATAATAGCACCCTCATCTCTATACCAAAGTGCGCTGTCTTATGTTCTAGTCAATACAACAATCAATACTCTATTAACGGCAAGTCAATTAAGTACTCCATAAGGAATTTTGGTTAAATAGTAATGCTACTGAAAAGTGCATTCAGCCTTGATAATTTATAACACGATCTAATTATATTAAAAAAAAGACTATTCTTATGGTGCTCATTATAGGACCTCAGTCATTCTTAAGTACGTTTGCAATTAAACTCTCTGAAGATCAAACCTAAGGAAACATCTCAAAGTGGTTGACAGTGTACAATCCAGACTCATCAGTAGAGTGTAAGAATAATACGATATCCAAAAGAAGCGCAATTATCTCTTTTTCTATAATGGAAATACATGATTCCATCGATATGCAAATATTATACAGAAGAAGCTTAATCAAAATTCGACAATAAAAAATACTACTATCAGCACGATTGTGGACAACTTGCCAAATCGTCTACTCTGGCCGTTGCTCGCTCTGAGAAACATTACATGACGTTCTTGTGGGGGTCTCAAGTCTCTCCTTAGGACTGATGACACGTCTAATGAGGTAGTATAAACGATTTTTACACTAATTTAACGTCTCTTCGTGGCTAATTGCCGGTGAAGATTTCCAATTGGGGTACAGTACGTATATGTTACCAACCTTTTGGTTAATAAACGACTATCTGAATGGAATAATGATTACCACTATAACGATATCTGTCCAGAATTCAGTAAACGCTGAACGACATAGGAGTCGAATCTGTTTTTCCACCCTTGGAGGACCGTTACTGCCTGATGACCTGTTTACCTTTATTTGGTCGGGAAGCAGCACCACATTGACCGTGAGCAAATCCAGTGGAGAAATCGAAGTTGACAGAAACGACCGTGGCAACTTTTGCTGGAAGGGCAACCATTAATCGCCGCCAGGTGATCGATAAAGAAAGCTCCCGTCTTTAGTGGAGCACTATTTAGACCGGCTACTCAATGCGCATTTTGAACGATGGTAATGCTCGCCGTTCTAGCTTAGAGTTGCATACTCTTCACACATCACGATGTGCTTCATGAGCACACGTGTGTGGTTAAGATGCACCGTGCCAATGACCACGACGACATGGTTAATGAATGCGATACGATCTCAGCCGTACGTTCTCGATATATTGTTCTTTATGTACATTTTTCGAAGCTGTCGTTGCTAAGTATAATACTTTGTAGCTAAATGTGTATAGCGTTTATTGTTATACGCCTATTTCACTTAGTAAATAACTAAAATCAATATACCACTTAATCTTACATCGATCCAATGGTAACGTATCAATTGATATCGATAACTGTGCCAGCCAGTCGGCCAGGTGGAATACAAGGTGTGAATCGATCAAGAGTCAATGGGATATGGTTATAGGGGAAGTAAGCGACCACTGGGAGGCAGCGACGCTGACCGTGAGAATTGATTGCTTCGACTCCTCTTCCTTTCAGGACGATCTCTAGGACCGCCTCCGTTCCCTTCTTCCGGTCCTGGACAGTCCTGCTGGTGTTGGTGTTCCTATGAGGCAAGGATGGTAGTCGTGCGGCGAGCGGCCCCGGGATATTTGAAAAATAGCAGCTGCTGTGATATGCCACCCAGCGCTGGCAATTTTGAAATATTGCTCAGATACCTCGGGTGGCGCATTGAGCCGATTGCCGATGTCGGGGTCCGTGAGTTAGCAACGCTGCAGCAAATGCAGGGAATAACTAACACATTTTTCCAATGGCCTAGTAGCCTTGTATGAGGCTCGCGTTGCCCAATACTTCGTATTGTTTTAAATCGAACTGAGCCTCGATTCTGCTGCCTGCCGATCACTCGTAACGACTAGATCACTCTTGTCCGTATTTCTTTTTTTTAATATGGATAGATGACCCGGAAGGTCAAATTGCACTAGTAAACATTGTGACACACTATTCATTCTTAGCATTTTCACGAGACTTAGGCATTGTCAAAATTGCACTTCCGTCAATAAACCGTACTGTTTTGTACTGTATAGTATTTCCTATAACTCGAATAGGTAACACCAAGGCATTGAGACGAGTCAGAATGGTATATGGCTTCAGTTCATCAATATATCTCTTGAAGTACACAAAGGCGCCGAGATCGTCTCTGCCGTGGTCGAGATTCTCGATACAAATACACTTAAACGCGGGTGCTATGTATCATATGCAGTTACTCTGACCTCCCTCGGTCAACGCAACTAGCGACTAATGTATTCGTATACGCACGGAGAATTGGTTCAACGAGCGAGTGTCGAGTATGTATACTTTTGAACATCTGAGGAGACGCTTAGTTGGGCAAAAATTGGCATCATAACTCGTTTATCGATTTCGTTGAAAGCGACAAAAATCGAAGATCTATCCAGGTCCTCGTGCGAAATGGATCCTTCACGAGCGTCGAACAAAGATTTGAGATGTGAATTCTGAATACAAGCGATCACAGAATAAATGTATATAATTGCGTACTTACCAGCAGCAAAGATAGATAAACAGCCTGGTGTACAAGTTAACTCTTAATATCCATATTTCTCGGCAGCTCCCCACGAAATTGCATACAAGTATCGTAATACTCGTGAATAATGCACTTCAGGGTGGTTTACAAATAATTATACTTAAAGGAAAAATCGGATAGTTAAACACTGCCTATTTATAAGCAAGATAAGTTTTGGCATTTTGGTAGTAGTTTAATGAGAATGCATTAAAATCTAATCGCGGGGTGCAGGAAAACGGGCTCCAACCTAATGAGTCCGAAGATCGCATGGGCCTTTAACAGATCGGCGGCTCGTCCATTTATAAGGACATCATAAACGGTACTCGTGGGAGAAAGCGAAGAAATTCTCGTAATCGAGAATAGTCGTATCGTATAGCATTGCCGACCAGTTAACTAGGGCCGACGATGCTAATGCTGCCCATAAAGGCCATATCTGAACACAAAATAGGTAACGACGTTCGTGGGCAATTACTATTCCAGCCGACGGCTTTCGCTGATGTTGAGGTGGTCCCTTGGCTGCCATAAAACAAAATCGAGGTCTTTACCACAAGGGAAACTAATAGTCACCGAGTCGAGAACACCCTTAAGAATATTTCTAACCACCGGCCATGTTTAAGAGTAGGTTTATCAATTTGACAAGCGATATTTATGAGGATAACAACAAACAACTGGTCAACACCACGTCCCAATATGAAGTATGGTTTCTATTTATGTTAAATATTAGAGCCACTTATATGAATAGATGTTGTTTACCGACGACGAAATCTCTTGACGTAGTTTTTTTTGCTGAGGTACTTGCGAAGGAGCCGCGTCCTACCGGATCAAGTTATTAGCACGTCCTTCCAGATCACTGGATTGTAATGCTCTCAAAACACGAACAATACTCGATACCAATGGTAATAATGAATTATGCATGCAATAGCCTTGAAATTATCCAGAACAGCTCTATCATCTTGGCTTCGCCGCTGGAGCTGCGGCCCGCTTCGGCATCAGGGGATAAACAGCGTCACACAAGTGTAAATACCCGAGGCGAGCAAAATTATACAGAGAATACATGCGGAATGATAATATTTTCTCTGTAGATATCTATTCGAAATTATGTAAAAGAAAAGAAGGTTTTTTTATTTTTCTCGATTCCTTCTCTATTTATCGACCCCTCTGTTTGCCTGAGTTTCATTACACTGAGCTGCAGCATCGGAGACAGGAGGTGATGGTTCATCGGGTGACGGTGTGGGGGCAAAGCCGCTCGTTGGCGGCGTTGCCCTTCGGTGAACCTGTCAGGGTGCAGGTCACGTTCGACGACGGCGACAACGATCGGCGGTACCGAACCGCGTACGTAGGTATACGGACCAGCATCCACGGGCACATCGATCGCATCGCCGATTTGTGCCGATGCCACTTCCTACAACTGCGTGCACTGGTTTCTTTTGATTTTAACAGATATGCAAGCGTCCCACTCTGGGAGGAAAGCGTTCGAGCAGGTGGCACATTGGTGGTGAGCGCCACATTGGATATACACGTTGAACGCTATCATATTTGCATGTTTCCGGCCAACGATTCTTCTGTCCCAGTAATATATATATATATATATACGTTCAGCAGGTTCGTCATTGTGGCGAGCCAGATCATATACATTCTTCATACCATTGGGGATGGCTAAATGACACGCGTAATAATAATAATAATACTTGCAGGGGAAATTAAAATACGTCGAAATAGAGTGAATACCCACTTGATTTCAGCGTATTTTAATGAACTGATGAATCGCAAGGTGGATAAATCAGCGCTTCGTAGAACGATGCGAGGAGGCGTCTCACAAGATATCCAAAATTTGGCTATATTTCATTAATGCCATTCTTTTGCAGTTGCCAAATTGGTCAACACTTCCTACTCTTACTCTCATCACACGACTGTTATTACATAGCGTATACCCTGACATGGGCCCAAGACAAACGTATACTGTACAACACAATACAATGCTATGGTTTATTAGCGGAAGCGCAGTTTTTACAACGCTTAAGTCGCCGTTAACAAGAGTACAAAGAGTGTCACAACGTTGACGATGTCCTTTTTGCTGAAAATGGTTCAGTTTGAGTGATGTTTCAAAAAATTATCTAACACGGGTATCTCAATAAATCTCGGACAAATCGATTTGCGCCAGTCTCGCGCATGGTGATTCTCGCCGTCGTAGTCATCTCTCCGACGGCTGCAGCGTGATTCCATCCGAATCAACGCGGTGATCCGTTCGGTGTTCAATATGTGAACGCGAGTTGCCGTGGTCGATGAAGGGAGATCCACCACGCAGCTGCAGGCTGTCATTTGTCATTTTTACATCTACTCAGATAGAAAAAGCAGTCTTTGCTTCGTGTTCATACGTCCGACGAAATTAACAGCGGTGTAAAAGTGATGATGAAATGAACAAGGAATATCGGAAAATCAAAATATGGTAGAGGGTCAAACGGATATTGTTTCATTTCTGTGATTCACTTATCGTTCTTCGATAATAATAATAATAACCATAATAATAAATAATATTTAGTAAGATTGCTTGGTCTACGCTCTGTGACTGTCTTACAGACAAATAAACGAAATTTTATACTTGATACACGCTCTACATACGCCTTACGCAAATCACCTATTAATTCTTTCCTTACTACCGATAGAATCTAACCGTAATTTTTAACTTCTACGTCTATAATAAGAATTTATTAAATAGCCACTCTTTGGAGCTGTGCAAAGTCTAACGTACTGAACGCAGAGCTGTATCCATTAAGTCGCTTTCGCTGCGAATAGCGAAATGATTCAATGTATCTCATATAATAGATGTGCGATACGGACTCTTTGATTTGTATGAATATACGATTCATAATGTCGACTCATCGCTAGAGCGACGATTCGTCTCGATGGCGCCTTATGGTGCCATGCATTATTGTACCGCAAACAATCGGCACAACGGCTGTTACTGAACCTGTGACAATCTCTATATTCTAGATATGACATCATTGTGAACACATGTGCACGCGCGGGCGCTGAATCGCCCAGCCGATTCATATGTGCCGAGGGCATATTGCGCCGTCTTCCCTGGTGGGAAGCTCTCGTGCGACTCGCTCCGGGCCACATTTACAGACGTCCCTCTCTTACCCCTCGATGGTAGCCATAGACGGTAGATCACTGTCAGTCCAGTAGCCAGAATTCGGTAGTATCCGGAATCAGTCCGATAATGGGGCCGGATAGTTGCGTCCAATCACGACTCGCGACCGCTTACTGAATAGTACAAACGACTACGGAATGTTTTAGCACAGCAAAAAGATGACGGTGATATATATAATGCGTCCTCACACTTCGAGCTAGAAATTGTGGGATTGTACAAGGTGATCAATAGGTTGCTGCAGCTGGTGTCAGCGCAGTGACCAATAGCACTGGTACACACTACTACCCATTGGCCACATTTGTGTGTTCAGCTCACAGTGGCCAACTAGTGCTGGGAAATGTGGCCACCCAACAGAAAGTTCTTACACAGCCGAGTGGTCAAAGGTACACAAATGTATGTATGTTTTTTTTTTGTAAACCTGTTACTCGTTTATGAATGTTATCTTTAAGGGCATAAATCAATCAACAATTTTTATTGGATATGATTGATATCGAACAATGCCACTTATAATACAGCTGGTTACAATACAATCAATAACAGTAATAATAGTAACCGCAGCATCGAGAAATGATGGCGAGGGATTTCCTCGGACAATACAAAGTTATTCCAGTTCACCTTATGCCACATCACATTGTGCTATGTTCGTGTGTGTGTGGGTAGATTCTCATACTGTGCCCCTCCTTCTTGCCGTCAGTTCCACAGCAGCGCTGCAGAGCGGTTGCTGCCGTTCCGGGGAAGCCGCGATGGAAGCAGCGTCACGGTCTCCATCGCAGCTTCCCGGGAACAAAAGGCGCGGACCGAGGATTCGATCACAGTCACCACTATCCCCTCCCTGCCGCCAGAGCCAGGCTCGGCAGCGCTTTCTCCTCTGAGATCCGCCGCTGCCGAAATGGAAAATTAGCGTGGCCGGAACCGCCATTCGCTGTCCAACGGCGTTCGCAGGCTGCCCGGCCGTGGGCGGCCAACAGGAGAGGAGAAAAGGAGGCAGCAAGGGCGCCAGCGGCCGCGGCGGCGGCGAAGGATATTAAAAAATCTCGATCTCGTCACTATTCGACTCGTGCGGTCCAACAGGCGACAACGGTGAATTTGCATGATAATCGCCATATTTCGTTGAGGAGCAAGAATGGGAGAGAAAGCGAGAGAGAGAGAGAGAACCATGCCGCAAGTGAGTACGGGGGCCGAGAAATGGGTCTTCGGTCCTTGCTAAAGCTGCTACGCGAGGGAATCGGGGGCTGAGGCCGGATCGGGTCGGGCTGCGCCGCGCCGCGCTAGGCCGACTCGAGTCGAGCGTGATTATGGCGATTCGGATCTGCGGAACGGCGCCGCGGAGAAAAGAGTAGCGCAGCAAGAAGGCTGGTGAAGAGGGAAAATAAAATAAAAATTCGAGCGCTTCTTTTTGTCGAAGGCGACTAAGCGAGCGAGCCGGCCAGCAAGCGAGTGATCGAGTCAGCCCCGGCCACGGCCTGGCCGGCACGCAGTCACGCCTGGCAGCGAGGGGTATTTTTGCGTTTCTATATTTTTTCACACGCGCGCCAGCAGTGCGGCGAAAAAAATCTGTGTGTTTGGTCATAGTCACCGGTGGTGGTGGCGGCGGGGGCGCGGGGGGGGGGGGGGGGCAGCCGCGCCGACGAGGAGAAGAAATCGCCGCAGTGGCGGCAGTATGAAAGATGATATTGAAGTCGGTGTCAAAAGCGGCTTGGAGCGACCAAGTGCAGGCGAATTGTGTCCATGGACAAGAAGAAGCTCAAGAAAAACCTCGTCCGCCTCTTTTTCCCGCAGCATGAACGTGCTGTGCTGGCCGATCACATCGGGATCTGTGGCCGCACGACGAAAGGCTACTGACGCACTGGGGCCACTGTAGCTGGGGCAGCGTTCGTCGCGTCGGGCGCTGGTCGGTGAAAGATGGCGGGAATCTCGAGGGGAACACAAAAACCAGAGGCGGAGCGGGTTTTAGTCAGACGACCTCCTTTTGTCGTATGCGAAAAGGCCGACGATCGGCTTTCCGCCATTCCGAGATATCAGATCACACAGCTGGAGGATAAAGATGTAATCTGGCCCGATTACAGATGCCCGTAATCTGGCGCCCTGCTAGCGCCAACAATCTGCATCTGGCAATACCAACAAGAGGTCATTGATGGCATATGTGCTTGATGAATTTTGTTGAGAAACCAAAAAAATGAACCTTATGTAAACGTTGCAGCATGGCTGGTATCGTTTAATAATTCGCCGCGGCCGACAACGAAACAACAGCGGATATACGGCGGATAGATAGCGCACCTGTTCGAGCTTGCTCTCAATGTGTTGAAATTGACGAATGTCGTGAATTTTGTGTAGATGTAGCCACGTTCAATTGGTTGGCAAGACTACCTTTTTAAATTGAGTTTCTATGAAGTTTCAATCTATTTTTGGCATAAATGTCTATAAAAGTGGGTCTCCCATTATCTGCTAATGAGATGAGCAACAGATGATTTGAGCGAAACGAAGCCGCAGAGGAACAAGGTCTATTAAGGTTGTCTCTGTCTTCACTCAGTATTTGTATTCAGCGCAATCAAAACCGAACCAAGGTTGCATACCACCCCGCTCATGTTTTCTACTCGTTCAGGATGTTGGCGGCTGTGTATGTGGGGATGGTGTGTATACAGAAGGTGATACAAATGCAACCACTTACCTTCCTACTCGTAATAGCCTACACCCATTTGCGGTTTTCCTTTGTCGTCGGGTCGGGAACCTGCGCCTCTTTGCCTGCTCCTTTGTAGCATGTGCATAGCCACACACATGTATATATATATATATATATATCTATATTTCTATACAGATATGTAGATATAGGTGACTACAGGCGTAATATATCTGTGCTTGTTGTAACGTGTCAACTGCGTGGCCAGTAGTGGTCATTCGTGTTGCCATCAACGGTTCGGGTCGCGACTCCCGCTTGCCTGGACCCACAAGCCTCGCCCATTGTCCACGCCTCGATCATCGTTCCCCGCTTCCTCCGTGCGCTGGCGACATCCGGCAGTTCGGGCGTCTAAACGGCTTCGCTCGCAACCGACACAACGGAGTCGCACAGAAGCGGTAAACCTTCGTACTACCGAATGCCGGCAAAGCCGCTATTGCCCCAGCCCTGATACTGTATACATCAGTAGCAAACGTTAAGTCACTCAAGTGCGTGTTACTTCGCCATGGGAAGAGCCGTACATGCATTGATGCACGAGTGTCTCCTGTGCGTGCCGACGCTGTAGGCCTACCAAACGTGCGGCACGGACTCCGTCTTCACTCCCCGGACGGAAGGAAATATATCCGTCAGCATCAGCCATGCAAGCGTACTCAGTTGGTTCTCCCATAGGCGAGGTGGAAGAATGAAGGTACCATCACTTAGGTCACTCTGTGTTGGGCAAATCCCAAACGCAACACGCTATTTAATCATATATATATATATATATAGATAATATGTGGTATTTGTTATACCGGCCATTGAAGTATATATTGCGGTGCTTAAGCACTTGAATTTATTTCCTCATTCTCATGGGATTCTCACCTTCCAGGCTATAGCAGTTCAATGACGAATTATATTTATACCGGAAACGAGTTCGATCTATCGGTTATTGATACCCGTGAAAAGTTTAGTCCAGCTCAGCATAATGCATTAGCATTGTCGCATCAACTCTTTCTGGTGATTCGTTGCCTTCAGTGGTTTGCTCAGGCGCCCGCCGAAACAGAAACTTGTGAGGCTATTTTTGCTTTTTCTTGTTAAACTCGATGTCTCTCTGTTCGAGGCCGCTGTGTCGGACGACGTGATCGAAGGCTAGCCTCGAACTATTTAGTATTCAAAGTATTCACATCTTGATCGACAAGCCTGAGCAGTTCGCCCTTGGCCGAAATAGGGTAGTCTTACACTTGAAACTTGGCCTTCCACTTAGAGGCCTTCGTACACCGGAGAAGACTCGAGGTTCGAATATATTTACGCATTGCAATGTGACACAGTTTTGTACAGCGCTAGTGCAAATAAACAGCGCGCGCGCGCGCTGTTATACACGAAAGAATAGTGTATCTCTTAAATATTGCCGATTGCTCATAGCGGCCGAAACATCAAATGGCAGCCAAACGAAACAATATCCCCCGAACTGCACTGACTGAAGTAATACTTTGACAGTCCCGGTCAGAGCCCCAAGTCAAAATCGGTTCTGGGTTTAGTCTGTAAGAGTCTGACACTACCGAGCAAATACCTCGAGTGTGAGGCCTAGTGTCCATGCAGGATTTATTTTTAACCTCGTCAAAAAAAAAAGTCCCCCGAACTGACACTTGCAGCCCTGACCCAGTACAGCCTTTGCGGTTGTGTGACGCTGTCTGTACAAGAAGATGAGAAAACCATCGACGTGCTCCACAGTAACTACCAGTACTAAAAGGAAAACAGTTTGAACGTGTATCACAATATCCATTATAATTTGTGTCGTCTCAAAGAGCTGGCGATAGCGACGAATCTGTCACTTGACAAAGTGGTGTCTAACAGACCGTATTCATTATAGGACTAGCAATGCTATACATCGTCCTGCGATGAGTTTCGCGAGGCGTGTCGACTTCAGAGTGCACTTGACTCTGGAGACGACGACTAACGATTTCCGTCCTGACGAGTCCTGTGTCGCGTTTGAGTTTACAGGAACACGTCCTGTTTGCTAGCTGGTTTTGTGCAGCAGCAATTGAATACGGTTCCGGTCTGTTCTGGAATGTGCTCTGGAACGGCGCACCGGTGAGACTGGTCGAATAGGGAGCCCGCTCTGAAAACAACCAGCGACACAGCAACAGAGATAAACATGTATTAACATTACATTCCATGGAAAGGCACGCCCACGTCACTCTACGGTTCGGAACCTTAAGCGTCGAGCAATTTGGAGCTGTGCGCCACCGCACGGCCGAGAGCGCGAAACGCAAACGACAGGCGTAGATAGGTCGATTGATAAATAAAAGAATAATAACTTATGAATGCAAAGCAACACTAGGGTTCGGATCGAAGAAGCGAGCGTGTGTATAACAAGCATATGCACCTTTCAATCAAGTGCCGTGCCAAGTGATTGTACTACGAGTCATTTGTGTAGCCATAGCGAGTGGAGGCGGCAGAGTGTCGAGTTTCGTTTGCGGCTCGCCCCGACAACAGACATTTCTTTCATCAGACATTTCTCGCTGCGTATCCGTACGATATTGCATTACTATGGGAAATGTTAGGAGGAATAATTCACACTTCCGCTCGAGCCGCTGCAGGATTTGAACCTTCGGCCTGCGACGCGGTCCCACTATCGGTCCCTTCACCCAAACTGTGTCCCGCGGTATTGCCGATTCAGCGGTTTGGAGACGACTACATCTCAACTAGTCAATGCGCTTGTGAACGACAAGGAGAGACCTACTTGGAGACAGCTTTGGTGCCGAACTTCGTCACGTGACCCGGTGTTGTTGTTACCTGTGCTCAACTTTACGGTGACTGCACTCGGAGATATTCGAATAATCGACACTTATTCGAGCATGTACGTTAAAACACCCGAAATGGACGGGCACCTCAAACGTGTAATTGCCTGTTCCAATCTGCTTCATAAATATGGGTGCAAACAGATGCATTAAAGCAACGAAAATGATTCGCGCTTCCTTCGATGTGACCCTCACAATTTTTGAGGAGCTGGGCACTATTGCAACTTAAAAAGAGAATCCATTACATTAAATACATTAGATTGAATACATGTTAAAGTTACAAGCTGTACAAGTTAAAGTTACAAGCTGTACAAGTTAAAGTTACAAGCTGTACAAGTTAAAGTTACAAGCTGTACAAGTTAAAGTTGCCAGAGCTGCTGAGCTTGCATGAGAAAGCACGACCCGCTACAACTGTATGCAAGTGCACCGCGGCATTCGCTTGGCATTTAATACAGGAAGGTGCCTTCTTCACTGAGAGATGAGGCCTCTACAAAGCGACGTTCACAACACATAGCATTAATCGGCTTAAAAATAACGGCATAAAAATGAACCCGCTGAAACGGGGCCAGCCATCAACCTTCCAATTCCTTAATGGGGAACAGCGATTTAATTATTTGTGCGCCTCTCTGTCAAGTGAAGGGTCGATATATACATGTATATATATATATATATATATATATATATATATATATATATATATATATATATATATATATAACTACATATGTTATTTACTAGCTGAGTCGTTTGGTTCCGTCTCCCTTCACTACTTGGCGGCTGCTTGTTTGTGAGTAAGCTAACTTACTACGGCTCGACTTTCCGAGCAATAAGTCCACCAGCCTCATTAGACGCTTAATTAACATGTGTTTAATAACACGAACCGCCGCTATAACGCTGGGAGCTCCCCGGCTGTTTATGCCAGGAGCATGATGTCGCGTTAAGTCATTTTATAATATATTCGGCCGGTCTCTCGCACTCATTCCCGCTCCTAAATATTTCAATCGTTCCAATTCAATTCGGCCGTCAGTCAGCGGCCCAAATACAAAATCCATCGAACTTCAGCGCTTCTACTCATCAAGAATGAGCGTCGATCGGTTGACATTAAACGATTACTCTGGAAATTACAGCGAAGCTGGCCAGGTCAACGGGGCGGTAACATTTTGAGTATTAATGGACTTTCCGAGTGAGGACTTCTCTGATGTTGTAGCGGGCGGGGCGGGATACTCGGCCTTCAGGCTGAAAGGTGACGCGGGCGGGCGGGCGAGCCCTCTAGCTAGCAACCACGACCGATTTGATCGTCTGTACTCACGTTAACTTGCACTCAAAATCGTGCCAACGAACTCTGAACGAATTGCCAGCACGGGGTTGTGTGAATGTTCAACGTTGTCACCGTTTACGGTATCCACCGGGATCGTCGGCTCGCTCCCCAATGACACCCACAGACTCGATCCACCTGTCCTAATACAGCCCAGACCGAGAAAAACTGCACCTGCCCTCAACCTAGGTATGACCTTGCGGATGGCGCGCGCCGTTCTCGTTCGTCAGTGAGGCGCATAGCATGGCTCCGTGGTCTCCAGGTTTCTGCACGGGATACAGGTACAAGGAATTCCGTCCATGTCTTGCCAGTCTGCATATAGAACAGGTATGGACTTCGCGGTCGTGAAGGTAGAATATACTTATTTTAAGCTGAGTTATTATTCAGTGCTTGATAATACAGTGCGACTGAAGGTATAGATTATTGACGTTCCTTGACCTCATCGGTATACAAATGAGGCTCTTCGGCGAAGGGGCTACGATTTTCCAGTTGTAGCATTTTTGTCTGCGACACAATTCACGAGGATCCGAAATTAAGCAGGACGCTGGGGCAATTGGTGAGTTTCAGCGTCACCACGCATTCAAACGAATAACTTTGGTTTGTGTGAGGTAATACCGAAAGCAGTACCATAGACGTTAAATGTTGACTGAAAGTCAGCAGAAAATTTGTAGATTGGATCGAATATTTGGGTTACATCGAAAGAGACTTTTGACAAAGATCATCGAAGCATTAGGATCAGAAAGTGTAATACAGAGATGCAGAAACATTGCAAAATACGCTGGTTTTGTGAAGTATTTTTGTTTGCAAAATTCGAACTACCATAAAATCCTAGCTCAATTGAATAACGTTGGGACACACCCAAAATGACCACCCATCACACGCAGTGCATGCCAAATTGCCTATAATCGAGTCCAGAGAATCTATGATATTAGCCTGGCGTGGAACCTCTACTCTGGCACATGGTGGAACTCTGTGCTAGAGTGGAGCACATTTTACAAATTTACGATGCTTGACACAATAATCTTCTTCAATTCCCGTCCGAGGTAATTTTTGTAAGAGTCCATTCAGATATAGAATACACGATTAGAACTTATTGGAAGATGGCGTGCCCAAGTCAGCAAGCGATACGGGCGCATCTGTCTGTGTCAGTTACTGAGCATTGATTAGGGTAAATATACTCTCTGTTCATCGACATGTTGAGCTATTATACTTCACCCGTGTTGTAAATCTGGTGCCGGGCTGCTATGGGCGAGACGAGTAGGCCGTTCAGAGCGCACCAGTTAAAATTCGTTAGACCCGAAGTTGTACGACCATTTGATTACATAATAGACCGACGATGCATATCGGTCTAGCCTGCGCATATCGGTGGCCGATTTCCCCTTTTTCATTTTTTCTTGGGATGAACACGCAGCTATCACTCACCCGCAGTCGTTGAAATCGAACTCATGAATTTGGTAGAGAGTCGGAAGGAAGCAATCATCTATCAATCGTCATTCATAACACTGTCGCATATTGGTTGGACCAACCAATACACAGGTTTCAAAGGTATTGTAAAGAGTAAAAGATGTTGCAATATATAAATTGGAAATTTTGGGATGGACATGACACTTTGGAATTTTGGGACATGGAACTGCTTTCGGCATTGCTTCATAAGACGGACCCCTTTTAAAAAGCAGATTTGCAACGGTGGGGATCGAGCCCGTGCACCTTTGTGTCTTCTCCGATTCCGGGCTCGCCAAGGCGCTCCAGTTTGAGGTGTTCATAAATATATGAGGTGATTATAACTGCTGTAGCAATTCGACCGAGGTGAAAGTTATCACAAATCAAATTGCCAGTTCCATTGTTATTATCACCGAGGCTCCCACCTATTGAACTACTGGGCGACGACTAGGTACTCGAGCTTAGAGCCATACTTATTTTCCATGGGCCCACATTTTTCATTACCGTAGCAAGAAAATTCAATAAGCTAAATCCAGCTATCATTCGATAAATCGAATTATCATATATATTTTTACGCAGTTATGAATAATTTCGTTCTGTATTAGCTAATCGCCCGTAATGGACAAAGCTTAACTATGACACAAATAACATCATAATCATCCTCTAATGTCTAGTCAAGTACTTTTTCTCGTTTGTTCCTCCGTCGTTTCTAATATTAGCTCATTAGATGCTTAAAAGGGTGGGCTTTTCCCTTTTGTGTTAACCCATGCGTAGTTTATACGTTGGCATTTTTTTTTCGGTTATTCCGCCACCGGCGCCGCTGTCAATATCTATCTCATCGTGTTTGCTCATCAACCAAAAAACAGCTGGGCCTTTACAGCCTGCGGGTATTTATGGCCCAACAGAGTTCCAGCTTCAATATGGCCGTCCGCAACCTCGAATTTTCTCGGACAGGCGTTTTTCTCGCGCGGGCGTTGTATCATCATCAGTCTGCAATGGTTCCACCACCTTCATCTTCCCTTCTATTCGTGGCAGCATCTCTCTCTCTCTCTCTCTCTCTCTGACTCATTCCTTGGTTCTTTCTCGAAGCCCGATCTGACGGCGGTGCATTTTACACTGCAAGAAATACTATGAAAGAGGCGTGCGCCCCTTATTGTATCGTTTCGGATCATTTAGCTGCTTTTCTTTGCTGTCCGTCCAAGTGCCAAAATTGCACGTTTTATTTCCACTAATTTTTTGGTTGAGCCGAAGTCGTCCTCGTCCGCGTCGCCTCCCTCCTTCGTATCTTCGTCTGTTTTTCTCGTTTTGCATCGCATCCTCTTCTTTCTCTTCGTCCTCATTTTTTCGCGGGCAAATTCAATTCATCTCGTCTTCATCTTCGCCACCCTTTCCTCTCCCGCCTCCAATTCATCTCTGGGCTGTACGCGGACACGCAGGAGATGAATTGGAAGCAGTTTGTTGCTGCAGATCCTCATCATTAGCACGATCTCCGGCATCATCAGCGAACATCATGACTGCCAGATGATCGTTCCTTTACAGTGGTGGCAGGGCTGTTGTTCAGCAACGAACACCGGTAGTACGTGGTCGTCCCCAAAAAAAAGGCTGCTATCGTCGTCACCATGCCTCATCTGTTCGCGTTTCTCATCGTCTTGCTATATCTCTCGCTCCTCCTCGTCGCTGGCGTTTCGTTTGACTCGCGCGGCGCGCTCGAGCCTGAGCGTGGCCGGCCTGTGAATCAGCAAGTTTTGTGATGCGACTCTCAGCCAGGTCGGGTGATACGACGGAGAGAAGGAGCTGAATAGAGACGAACGGGTGGTGCCTTCTAGCGGCGAGCTTCGCTGCCGAGAACACCAAAAGGATACATTCACTCACATTGAAACTCAAACAGAGATACACACCCACACACAAATATGCGGACTCCTCCGTCACATATAAATACGTGTGTTATATGTGCACACACACACACACACACACACCCTCGCCCTGCAGAACGCATAGTAGCGCATAGTGAAAATATACAGGCGCCAGAAGACGCGTGCGCCGGCGTACACTCACACATGAACAGCGGCTTTCTTACTGTTTGCAGCGGCTCTTAAGTGTATATATTTACCTCTGCAGGGGAACTCCATCTCGACGCGGACGAGGTCTTTGCGGGAGTCGTTCGCTTGGTTCTCGCGGCGTGCTCAGTGTCGTGGCTAGCGGTCATCACTTTAAGCAGCAGTGGAGTTCATCCAGCAGCGCTCAGCCTGCCGAGCGTTTTTCCTAGGAACTACGAGAGGATACGGCCGGGTGCCCCTTGACGCACCCTCGCACGCGTAAACCCCGACTTCGCAGGCTATTTGGCTCCCCACCGACTGCATGGTCCAGCCTGCCGCACGCCCAGCTGCGATGAGCCAAGCAAGCCACGCTTTTCTCTCGCCGTCTCACTCTATCTCTCTGTTCTGTACACACGCGTCTGTTGCCACCGCCGCCGCCACCACCACCACAGCATCAACCGCCTTACCTTCTCGGCGACCGTTCTCCAGGCTAGTCACCGGCCGCCCGGCCGGCTAGCCACTGGCTGGAGCGGCAAGTGAACGCGGTTGGGGTGACGGGAGCACGGGGCCGCCACCCACGCTACCTCGCCTTCACCGCTCGAGTTCCGCATGCTCGCTCGCCTTCTCGTTCCCTGCCCCAGCGACGTGACCTGTGTGCCAATGAAGCGCGCAACCGTGGACAGGGAGGGAAGCGGACCAACCGGTCGGACCACAGTCGACACCCTGCCGAGCGCGGCCTCTCGCTGAACTCGCAGCTGTACTCGGAACGCTGTTAGCCGGTGTTACTAACAGTAGGGTAGTTGGAGTAGTAGTGATAGCGGTAGAGGGTTGCGGGCACTCGGAAGCACTGACACGGACCGACCGACGACGGACACAGCGATGTAGCGAGCGCCGCGGCAGAGGCAACGCAGGACGCAGTCTGTCCGACGACTAGGCCGCCGCTGCCGCCTCCGTCGCTGCTGCTGCTGCCGCCAGTGCCTGGTCTGGCTCAGCTGGCGCGAGACGTAGATGGGGACGGGCCTCAGGGACTAAGGTGCCGTAATGCGGACTGCCTATCTCTTTTTTTCCCTCTCTTTCTATCGAGGTCTTTGCTCGTTTTCTCAGCCTCGCACTCTTCCGCCGCTCAGCACTCTCCGACGACACTCACCGTTTCGCCCCCCCGCCGCGGTATTAAGAGCCAATTTACTTGCGGGTGGCCGCGCGGACCCAGAAGCAAAGCGTAGCAGACTCCACCGCTGTCGTTGTAACCACGACACGGACGACGGGACGACAGAGTAGAACCACCACCGCTGCAGCCGCCGCCATCGCCGTCGCCACCACAAATAGTGAAGGAAAAAGAAAGAGGAGAAGGCTTGGGTAGAGAAATCGAGGGAAAAATAAAGATAGAGATGGGGGGGGGGGGACAGTCTTACGGGTGTTAGGCCACGACGAAGGAGCGAGGAGGGAAGAGGGCATGACGGGAAGGTCTGGCTGAGTGTGACCAGGCTCCGCGCAGGCCCGAAAATCCAAAGAGGCTATGAACAAGATGTAGGTGCTGGTACGAGCATATCATGCCCCGCGCAAACGCTCCGGTCCCAAACCGCGGTTAGTCGCAAACGAGCCGTCACCGCGAAAGTGCCTAACGGCACCGGCACCCGATGGCAGCGGTGGTGTTATAGAATTATATATATTATTATTTCGGTGGTCTCCGACGAACCCAGCCATTGTGTCAACATGGCGGCGGCTGCTGCAACCGCATTTGCTGCTGTGCCAATCGAACACGTGCGATTAAAGATCAAATTGCTGACGGACGGTGGTCACGCCGTTGCGCTGGGCTAGCGCGCCGTTGACGAGAACAGGTCATGATCGCTGGGAAAAGGAGGTGAAGAAGCACCGTGTGTGCTCGAAAGACACTGGGAAAGGTTGATACAAATGTGAGACAATGACATGAATAGGGCAGATGATGGCAGGTGGCTCTGTGAAGTCGAGTCGTATCAATTCAATGTCAATGTATAGAAGATTGTGTTGTGGGCCAGCGTCGGCTACCGTAAAAGGGGTCCGGTCACTCAAGTACGTATACCATTATGCTGTGCGATCGCTGATACTGCTGCCGCTGTGAAATTGTACCCATAATTGTAATATTGTAAACATTCAATCATCTACTCGCCAATGAGGTCAAGGCGACCCGCACACACAATGTTCGAATAGATATTCTTTGTGTGTTCAATATCGGTATGGCTATGGAAAGACATTCATATGGCCGCTAAATTCGTCTCAGTTAGAAATCAACAAACGAGCTGACAAGAAGAATTTTACAAAGATCAATTCAACTCGAATTACTGTTCGCTGACGTATGAGCTAGAATATAAATTAGAGTGTACAGATTATTATCGATATTATTCCTGTAAGAACAAATTTATTCAAACATACAATAATTAGGAACTGTTTATGAATATTATTATTACAGTCAGTGACAAAATAGTCATAGGTAAGCACCTTCGAATATCCATATTTATCCTTTTATCATCGAATATATTTCGACGTCTCGATAACTCCACTAAATTTAAACAACTGTCTGCGACAACTACGTTTATCACAGAGGTTTGTTTTTGTTTTTTTAATACAGTTAGCATAGCCGTTTTACACCGGCCGTCTCCTTAATACAACTATCCCTATATATTTTGCATTAGCCAATGTCGATCCGTTCTCGTTATCCATACGTCGACGGAGAAGAAAATCAGCACCAGTGTCTTCCACACTCCCTTAGAGACACCAGCGGGGCGTATTGTTAATACGATCCTATCATACCCATTAGCACATAAAATTGGTCACTGCGACATGAATCATCACACGTATAAATATCGCATCGGTTGCGACATCGATGATTGATTGGGTTGAATGACGAAGCTCAAGAAGACGTGTCTGCAGATCTCCTCTTGCTTGGACTTCGCCAGCAGCAAGAGATCGCTTCATCCTTTCAACGCCTGTTCGACAATTTATTAAATGGCGCACGAGTGTGTGTGTGTGTGTCACAAAGGGACATCGATATGCGGTTTTATCATTGCGAAATGCCAACAACAGCCTTCGGACGCCACGTACGAATGTAACGTTATGCAACGTAGCCCCTGATGACGAAAGGCTAAAAAGGTAGAGAAATCTAAATTGCTAAACATGCCCTTCTGTTCGATGCTGCTCGTCCATCCCGCCACCCTTCAAACGCTTTCGATAGCAGCCATAGGGGAGCTATAAAAAGCAAAGTGCATTCATGTGTAACCAATAAATATCGTCTGTTTATTGCATTAGTCCTTTTATAGGTGACCGGACCAGTAGCAACAACAGTCTCCTGCTGTATGCCCGTAGACAGCAGAAGACAAAATAACTCGAAGACAGCCGGCAGAATAGTTCGCGATGGCAGCGGAAACACCAGATATCGACGTTGTTGTATAGTGAAGATACGGCACCGATCCGGCTAACAGGCAAGGAAGTTTCCTTCGTCGACGGAGGACGCACGGCAACTTTGTTCGGACAGATACGATTACAGAAAACATCTTCTATGAGCTTAATCCTGCCGTTGAGATCGTCTCTGTATCTGCCGTCAGTTCGTGTGATAGGGTGGATAACGTAATTGGACATCGGCTTCGTAGTGCGATTAGCACGGTGGCAATATGTATAATAGAAAGCGAAAATAAATAAATAAATAAAAAATAAAATGTAATAAAGAACGACTGGAACAGGCGAACAAGTTGTTTGCAGCCCCAGATGGTGAAGGTGATCTGCAATCAATTATTGGTGAGCTCACCTCGCGTTTCGGACTTTCGTGGACACCAACGTTTGACGGATGCAATTGAAAGCCGCATTGCATAAGGGAATGTGTCGACGATTCGGTTCTTCGATCAGTTTTCCTTGCATATCTCCATCTTGTAGCAGTGACTGATCTCATTAACCTCTTTTACGCTCTCTTCCGTTTATGCTGAAATCTGGCAAAATTTACAATCTCAATCTGTACATGTATCATTGTGCACGATAAACAACTCAACCAGTAAACACGGAAAATTGTCACGCGGAGGAGATCGATCTCCCTACCCATACAAGAACAAGCCGGCGCTAGACATAAATCCTAAATGGCTAGGTTCGCAGAATGTTTCCTAAAGCTGTTGAGTAGAAGTAGGTTAGCTGGGTTTCAGTTCAAGAGATTGTCCGCAACATGCCACCATCTCCCTACTGAAAACATGAGATTCCACTCAGTGCAACGATGCTGTCGTTGCTGAGCGCACTTTTTATGTTTCGCAGCAACACAACTGGCGTAGAAGACGAGTTCTAACGCTGGGGCGGTAACGCGATCCGCGAATGGCACCGCCTCACCTTCCGAGGGTGACGCTAATGGATTGGACACAGCTAAAATGTATAATACTATCCAAGGCTGTAACTCTAGCAGGACGTCCTTAACATGGCCGTGTGAGAAAATACGAGTCATTGTACAGGAGGGCTCTAGGAAGTAAACGTATCCAGTTGCTGGGTCGCCAATCAAGCGTTAGATGTGGAATTCGAGTTTAATAAGGTGGCCAAATTGAAATTAATCATACCCTCGCGCAAATTGGAACACTCTAACAGTGAAATAGTTATCCAATTTGCATCGTTTACCGCTAGTGAAATGTTCGCCTTATGTGATCTCATGAGAACGTTATGAGAACCTCATGTGTTTCTTAGAACTCGGCGAAATCCTCATTGTATCAAGATCATAGAGTATCTGTGCGGCCGTCCACCTTGTCCTTTACGGGAGCTGCTGTGTGACTATCCTCATCTTGTGTGCAACCTTGATTCCTCTTTTATAGGTGCTATCGGCATTCTATTTAGCTTTTTCTTTTTATACTAGTTATATATATATATATATATATATATATTAAGAATCGCTGGCTACAAGGATAATATTCGTTTGGCCTACTCATATATGAATAATGCAGGTTTCTCTTTGTCTACCACTACAACATAGTGAATACTTTAGTCTCGGCGAGCCGAGCTATATTACATACGGTAGACTGCTCATTCGTTTAGGAAATACGAGCGCTCTCCGCCGCCTTTGCCGCCTCCGCCGCGTTGTTGTATAGCCGCCGTGTGGACTTCTACGATCGGCCATTGTGGTGAGATGAGCCCCGCTCGGTCCTACTGCTCCATCTAGCCACTTTTCTGAGGGACGGCTGTGAGAAGCAAAGTTTTCCTTGTTACAGTTATGATTGCTTGATGGCATCGGGAGAGCGGTAGCAGTTGGCTGCATCGCCGTTACTCTGCCCCTGCCGCCGACAACGGCGACAGGCATCACGCGCTACAACTACACTACTTAGAACGGCCCCCAGCAGCGTGGCCACCGCCGCCAGAATTCTTGAACGCTGGAACGATTAGTTTCCTCCTCTGCTTCTTCGCCCCCTGCCCGTGGCTGGATTCTTCGCGTCGTCCACAAACACACCCACACATCCTCTCGCTTACAGATACATCCGTGCGTACACGCTACCCTCGAACTGAACGAAGGGCGCTCACACGCGACCGAGCGCGCTGCCCCTGCTAGAAACGGCTCGACGTAAAGGCTACCTAGTGCAGACTGGCTCGCCGCTACTCTGGCGTATCCCATGGCGCGGGGGACGGTTGTGGCACGGATCCGCTGGGACGGATGACGACGATGTCTGCGGTGCTTGCTGCAGACCATGGTCTCTTGTTGCTAGTGGCCAGCTAGGTAGTATACGTGGTAGTGGCACGAGTCAAGGCGTAGCTCTCGGGATCGGACGCTGCCCGCCGCGTAGGCCCGGCCATAAATAACATCAATTGCTGCTTCGCGACTACTATGCCTCGGCTATTCGCCCGCCAGACGAACGAACGGCATACATTCAGCCTGTCCGAGTGTGCACCGGACTAAGAAAGGAGGGAGAAGTCTGCCGAGTTACGGGAGGACGTCGTGGCGAAGCTTTTCCACCCTCTTCAGTTTTCTCCTATGGTCATGACACGAGCGAGATTGGGGCGCGGTGGGGGGGGAGGGGCCGGTAGCCACCGTGGGAGCGCAATAGAGTCTGCCCACGTCTACTGTATGCGTGCTGCTCTGAGACCCCGTACAGTGAAGTTGTGTGTCTGTGTGCATTCACTTGCTGTGAGTGTTTCCTACGGCGTTTGTAAGTGGCTTGCAAGGCACCCATGCGAGTGAGAAGTACCTGGGCGAGTGTTGCTATTGCTACGGTTGCAGCAGGCCGTCGAAGTTGGAAGATAGGCTGCTGTGGGCAACTAAACACCTCGAGGATTCCGTCGACTGGATTCTTCCATAGCACCAACGTCGTCTGGAAACATGTATACGTCCTACCTCTAGCCTGCTGCCCAAGGTCCGACCGTCCGCAAGGCCTCAACCTGTGCGGGCCGCGCTGTGGCCTCCGCGGCGTCAGCCGTGGCCAGCGTTCGAACGAAGCGGCTGGCGGCTTCCCGTCAAGTTGTCCCTCACAAGCCGAACGGTGTGCTTGCTCACCAGATAGATCCTCACGGCGAGTGTGCCACATAGGCCCACTTCGGTCGTCAGACAGGGAGTAGCAGTAGCAGCCAAGCCAGTGGAGAAGGAAGAACTTGCCCTTCGAAGCAAGCAGCAACCGGTAACCTGTTGCCGGTTTATAATTCACAACAGAGGCGGCTCGGTCCATCACTGACGAGAGGTGGCGGGGAGACGACGCCTAAGCAAGCAAGCGAGGCGTGCGTCCGACTTACGAGGTTGAAGTAGTAGCCAGCTACAAGCAACAGCAGCAACGCTGCTGCTGGCGGTGGTGCCAGCGTGTAAGCCTCGAGTAGGTTTCGCTACCGCGTAAAGCAGCCACGTCAGAGTGTGGTAACCAACAACAAGTCCCGTAGAGGTGGTGGTGGTGAGGCGCAGGCGGTCAGGGAGGCCGATCAGCCGTCCATCTCTGGCCACTAAGCTAGCCACCTCAACGGACTGCGGGTAGGCCCCGTAAAGCCAGCCAGCCGGCCGGTAAGTAATGACGTTTAACTTGCTTACGCTGCTGAACTATGGGAACGCAGCACTAGAGAAGTGCAGAATGAGAGACGATAGAAGAGAGGGAGACAGGCCCGGTTGTAGCGAGGTGTCCGGCGGAGCGCTTCTTGTTATACATAATACTTAGCCAAAATGTACACAAAGAAGAAGGCGGCGGAAGCCACCCGTAGTGCCGCTACTTGTACGGATTAGTTTGCGTGAAACGTTAATATCTGAGAATAGTAAAAATATTAAGGTGAGTAGATCAAATTTGTTTATGTGGACAAGGACAGGCTAGGCACTGCGGTCATCGCTGGTTGCTTTTTATATCGGGTGTATATACACATATATATATATATATGACCCTGTTTAAACTATTCTGAATATGATCTCGAACACGTACGTGTCCCTAAAGATGACGAACTTGTGAAGAATTTTATTCCCGTCATAAGGTTGTGTTAGACCAACCAGAATTAGCTGCGTTAACGTTTGTGGTTTAAGGTTAATTTAGAAAGATAAGTTGGTAAGATAAGTTGCTCCGATTAAAGGTACGGGCACATTTCTCAAGATAATTGTTAGGGGTGGACATAGGTTTTGTCGCTATTGTAAGGGAAAGCAAAAATGTTCATAACTATCACAAAACTCGCCGTATTTTTCTAATTCGCACTCCACCCTGTCATTGTCAAGCTCAGTGGGTCTTCCCGACTTCGTAGCGTCTTTGAGGTCAAAATCTAAATTTTTTGAACCACCTCTCAACAGTTTTAACTGAGGCACATTATGGTCCAAAAGCCTCACACAAGTCGGTAGCAGTATGTGCAGCCGTGTCTCCGAGTTTGAACTTGAATAAGAAAATAACGCAAGAAAATCGTCACGAGACAACTCCATTTTTATCTCATCAAGAAAACGTTTTTAAACCACCAATGTCGATGTCTTTTGCGCAATGAATGTGTTCGAAAGGATCCAATAACAACAATCAACTATGATTTTGTTTGCTTCTCTCCTCCAGAGCGGCAAAATTTGATGACCAAAAATGCGACAAAACATATTTCCACCCTTAATACAATCGCAGATTTAAAGCACCATCCAATTAACCAACTGAATATAAATACACGCAAACACAAAGAGGCTAAATTTAACTGTTTCGAGACAAAAATTTCTAAATCGACTTATCCATATAAAGCTTGACGGATGAATAACATAGCACTCAGCGAGCAAATATCATAAGAATCCGTGCAGAGTCCCTTATTTGGATCCATGTTCTCAATAATTATAATATTTAATCTGGCTTGTGTTGCGTCTCGACCTAGAATTTTCGATTGTAGGAGCTACAGACCTTCGTTCATTAAGTAGCCCTTGGGGATTTCCCTAGGATTTCCCACGGTTTTCGAGCGCAACAGAAATAACACAAATATAGACGAGTTGTGGAAATGCACTTTTCACATTCCCTCACATCGCCATCGAGACGACACTTATTAATGACTTCAAAAGCAGCGCAAATAAGGTGACACACGGCGTCGGCTACATCACGTACTGAGTCCACTAAACGGAGCCCGAGATGATTGACATTAGGCCGGGGAGCATTGATTTAGAGTTCTTCGCTAGAATAAAAACAATGTAGAATGAAGTAATTTCGAATGTTGTAATTCGCTTATGGCATCGAGTTCTTAAACGGTTTAAATGAGCTAACGGATATCCACGCTATTTTCTGAAAATTAGTCATATTTTCTAAGCTGGCATGTATCACATACACGCATATAGAACATATATATATATATATATATATATATATATATATATATATATATATATATATAACTCGCATCGTTTTGCTCTGAAGCAGCTAAGTCACGTCGATTTAACATCACATGCGTTCTGTACGCTTGGATGCTCGCATCGTACCTTGCATCTCGAGCACTAAGGCGCGCGCTTGCACCTTAGAGGTCAAGGTTGAAATTCCTTCCTCAAGGTTAACCGTCTATACAGTGGGCGTGAGCATTCACTGAGAGTCGCATAGCATTTGTGCTCAACCAGGTATATAGCACGTACACAGATTCTTGATTACGAAATCTAATATCAACCTGTAGTTAAGTGTATCCACTGGCCAGCATATTCGCGTTCTGGTTGGAAAAGCAGGAATGTATAATGTTGTCGGTAACGATTAATTAGCGTGGGCAAAAGCATGTGACTGTTTTAAAATACCGATTTTCTACTTGAAAGCTATTGAAACGTAGCTAACGGACTCCTCTATTATGATCACCATAACGGGCGAGGCTTGTTCGTTTTTGCAAGGCAAAATTTCAATATGGGACTTGTGGGCGAACCGGAAGTTGGGCGACCAACTTGTGGGCAAACTCGCGTCTCCTCGCGAATGAGCGTCACGTACTCCGGTTGATTATCATCTTATAACCGGGGATACATTTCCAGCTCTTCGAATACCAGTTTTAACTGTAATCTGGCTAATGGCTGGCTTGAGGTCCGACAAACACAGGCAAAGCAAGAGAAATTATTCACGTTGAAGCAAATGCGTACGCGAGAGTCAAAAAATTGAAACGCGTAATTAGCCTCCTTTATCCAGTATCCGATTCTATAGCCACTCCGACGGAGTAGACATTGGAAGCTGTCGAGCTCCTTTTAAGTCATTTTATTAGCATTTATGGCCTTTTGCTGGATTACAGGTAAATATACAAGTATTGTATATATATATATAAATTTACTAACATATCGTATATTCTACTCCTCGTCCTTCACAAGGGCAGCTCAATTCCTTTGCAGCCAGAGACATACCGTTGCTGTTATCGTGACGCCGGCTGCCACTACGGAAAGTATCCTCTGTGTCAAATCCACGTGAATATCCCAAAAGATATTTTCTGTGTCTCGTTACTTACAGGCCATATGAGAAATTGAAATCTACCTCGACTTCGAACTCACTATTCACTATCATAAAAAGAGAGAATTTAGGTCTGTACCCCTGAGAGCCCGAAGAGCAGCATGACATGGCTTAAGGATTCGTTGGAGGGTTCTAGCGGATGAAAACGAGACATTGTCTAGAGCTTCCCGGCAATCGTTTACGATGACAATAGAGGCAATGAACATTGCTTGGTCAAGTTTTGACGTATCTGCTCAACATTTTTTGACGTCCAGTACCGTTTTAAGAGACACGATCTTCGACGTTTCAGCTTCCGACCGATTGTAAATTCTCACAATGCCGTCCATATAATGAACCGAAGCAGGACAAGCATGATGCGAAACAGGCAATTAACATAAATGCTACGAGTTGCTAGACAGTGTGATAAACTACACATTACTGTTACGCACGAATGTTTAGAGACAGTTGCACTTTGGCGAACTGGTCATATTTTGAATTTCAAAAGATGAGCCGGTTGACACCACCTGTCACAGTGCGGTGTCATTTACATTTGTCGCCTCTACGCATATATATTAGACTGACCCAAAAATGAGACGACTATGCGCCGGCTTTCGAATTGGTAACCTGCGGACCGGGTCCCTTAGTTTTGCATTGTCAAAAGTCAAATGTCAAGTTTATGTTTCAAGGGAAGACCTGCCCAGCTGAAATCCATCGAGCGTTGGTTATTGTCACGGACATAATGTCCTAAGTCGACGACAGGTGTACCGTTGGTGTGCGCAGTTCAGGCAGGGCGACTGGGACATTAATGAACATCGAGGGCGCTCACCCCTTCCCGAGTCACGACTCGACGAACGGATCGAAATAGCTTTTGACCACCCCCCCTCCCTATTCTCCCGATTTAAGCCCGTGTGACTATGGTTGCTTACATCAATTAAAGAGGGATATAGGTGGCAAAAGGTATGCAAACATTGCTCCGAGCGGCCTTAACTAACGAAGTTATAAATGAGAGTAGAAATAGCGCATACCTAGCCGTTAGAAGGCTGTCGGAACTCTGAGACCAGTGTATAAATAAAAGAGGTGCATACTTCTAACTCATACAAAAAAATTTTGTTTTAAATCACTTAGTTTACCCACTATTGAAATTTATATTTGTACCGTTCTTTTGGGTCAGTCTAATATATGATATGAGCTTAAACAGTAACGCTTAGATATATGTATATATATATATATATATATATATATGTGTCTGTAACGCCAAGCTTTCGCCCCCACAATTCTCTCGGCCTGTTGTTGAAGGGTGCTTGTTGTGCTGTTTCTGTTATCGTCATTGCGCTATGGAGGGGATAGGATGTGAGGAGATCGTTAGGGAGACAATAGGGAGCAACAAGTGATTACACCGGAGTTGAACACTCGACTTCACCACTCGCGCCGTAATTGGCTGGTTTTGTCGAGCTCTCGCTCGGCTTCAATAGGAAAGTGCGGTGGGCGCGTTCAACATAGCGAATAGGCAGCTGTATACTATCCTCCTCCGCCCTGCGAGGTGGTTCGGATGGTGTGAGGTCATTGTGAGCAACGAACGATCGCGAGGCGATGTACATAGATACCTAGATAATAATCTTCCTCAGGCACGCGCAATAATAATGACAACTAATAACAATGACGTGATGGTGTTGGTTGAGTGAACCACTTCGGAGTTAAGCCTTCGTTTTCCGAGCTATCCGGGTCGACTGTACAACGGCAGGGGCGCAAACTAGCCAGCTACTATGGTTGAATAGATAGTGACATTATGGTGGTTAGATGGCGCGCGACGCACGACAGCGGTGTGTGCAGCGCTACACGCATCACACGATCCGGCCTGTTGGCAAGATCATCCTTAACACGTTCATGCCTCACTGTCCTATATAAGGCTTATGGGGACTATGCTCTGCTATATAAAGAGGGTCGCGGTTTACGCAGGGACATACACAATTTTACCTCTTCAGTCATAATGTGAAAGCATCTGTGTTACCAGTTAAGGATATTTCCGTCCGTAACAAGCCGATAGCCTGGTGGTTGAGCAGATGACGTCGGCAATTCGCAGGGGGGGCATAGGTCGGATAAATAAACCGGGAAGTTGGACAAGTTCACGGTCGCAGGTTCAAATCCTGCCTTGTATTCAGGACACCATGGATCTTTCTTCTGACATTTACAGTAGTGATGTCATAATGCGGATACGTGCCGAGAAATGTTTGATGGGAGAGGGGCTGAGGGCCAACCATATGGTTCCCACCTCCTCCCATCTGGTTTAACGAATTAAGTTCAGCTCATGTTGTACACGAGAGACAACCAATCATTTGTTGTGGAATGTAAATTCATTAACTATATTATTATGGAAAATCACGCATACCGTCAGCGTCATTGTTTAATTTACGTTACTTATTATGTGGGTTTAATTGGTGTTTAATTGATGTTAGTACAGCTCTTGCACCCCACCGACGAAATCGGCGGTAGGTCGGTCCACCAGAACTTCGGCGCATCGCAACATGTACGCGACTCCTCTGCAAAATGTGATGGGTGGTTATGGAAAGCGATATCTAGAGAACAACGGTGTGTCGCGAAGTGAACAGATCGGCAAATCCCGCTTGGGATCAACCAAAATAAGGCAAATCTCCCCAAGGTAAGTGAAATAAGATTTGAAGATTTTTTATTTGTGCAGGGATACGTATGATTGTCTCTACAGCCCGTCCTCTATCTCTGCCTCCGGGTAGAGCTTCATCGCTTTTTGTCTAACAAAACTGCACAATACTCTGGGCATCGGGCATATGCCGCGACGTTCCGGTTGATACGTTATTTGAAATGAGAAATACAATTCCGGATATGAGCACCTCTATATATCATGTCCTTATGTTCTTATTTAGCTTCACAAGAGCTTGTTTTATCTAGAAGACGGCTCCACTGTTGCCGTTCATTTGGTAATGTGTCCTTGTAGTTACGGTGACTATACGGTGACTCATTTGAGGGTACTTCTATTACTTTCACCGTTTGAAAAGTGGCGACCCTTAAATCCGCTTGGATAGGCTCCCCTTCAGCCGAATCCACTGAGGAGAAAGAGGGAGAGCGAGAGAGAGCGCTTTCTTCTGCCAATTCCATCATTCTGATCTGGTTAATCATCCTTATACAAGCCATTGACCATACTCGCTACCATGTTAGCCTGTATGTAAATGACCTATTACATCGACGTTTATTCTACTCCCCTCGGTGTCGTGCTCTTGCCGTTTACACTGGAGTATCATATCGTACACGCGTGTGTCTTCCACAACTTCGTCGGCTGCTCACTCGAGAGATCGGTCCTGATCGCTTAGCAATAGACTCTTCGATGAAGTGGCGAATGATGATGATCAATACTTCGGTACGTTCAGATATCGGCTGCCTCCTCTCCTGGATGACCGAGTGGCCCGACCAAAAGGGATCAGCCATCCAGCGTTGCCAGAAGCAGCAGAGAGGTAAAAACGTATCCGATGCATCGAAAGCGAAGTAACGCGGGGGCCATGGGGAGCGACAAACGATGGGTCGATGACCACGGGGCGGTTGGCCTCAGCTCACCTCGCGTCGTACCGCTTCGTCTTGGCGAATCTCCTGGGTTGGTTCTCTTCGCTTTCGTCGCCTCCATCTCCCTACCTCACTGCCTCTTCGCAGCCGTCGAGCTGCTACTGCCACCCTTGATCGGGGCTAAATGAGAGCCTGGTGCCTGCTGCCCAACGGTTCTCCACCCTCGAGAGGTCGGAAGTCAGTCGCTAATCGGTAGGCGACAAGCAAACGTAGACTGTGGGTCAGGACTGTGGTGGCTAGGCCAGTAGTACCAGCGCGACTCAGTGCGGTAGCAGCAGTGGCAGTGGTCAGTGCTACAGTGAGTTTCGTTTGGGCCGCCACGCCAACACGCCAACTCGCCCCAAGACTACGTCCCGGCAGCGGATCCGCACGACCTATAAGTGCGTGTGAGTTAGCAGGGTGGCGATTCGGGTACGCGTCTAGCGGATGTGCAAATCGCCGGCCGAGCGGCCGGCCCCGCGGGGCTGGAGGAACGGATCAATTACTGCCTTTCCTCGTGGCCGCCACGACCTCTGCTGCCGCTGCAGCCGTTTATTCCTGATGCTGCCACTGCTGCTGCTGCTGCAGCACGCTCGAACCCCTTCCTTGGTGTACCCATCCGTGCCTGCTGAGGATGGTCAGGAGTCCCCTCGCATAACACGTCTTCACAGTACTGCATTATCCCTATTCACCTAGCTCCTGGATACTAGCCCATCCTGACCATCTGGTGCGAATTAACACCCTCTCTTCCCCTACCCGAAGTCGCCTTGATGGCCGCGACAATCCCCGAAGGCGGGCATCCCCCCCCCCATCCGATATAGTCAGTCGGTAGGGTCTCCACTGTTCCTGCAGAACAGAGACAAGGAAGCTCAGGCCTAGGCGGGGCGTGAGGACGGACTCAGAAGCCCGCTAGGAATCGGAGCCACTGGGGGCTATGATAAGGGGTGACAGGATAGCCGAGTCAATGGATAATTGCCGGTCATCTTGGCTTGGCCAGCTAGCACACGAAAGAAAGACATCTCTTCGTATTTCGACGAGACGAGGATACCCGAGAGACACCGAGAGTGCCAGGGCGCTGCACGTCGACCTGGAGAGAAACGTCGAACATCGTAGTTTCACAGATCTGGCAGGTCGGTCGATTCCCTTCGATGCTGCTCGCCAAGGAGATGAGAATGACACGACCGCCGGAAGGATCTGGAAGGATATCTAAAGGCGAGAAACAGTCTGAGTGGAACGACTAGCGGTTGGCAATGGCGGTAGATAACAATAGGAAACGCCCATCGAGGCGACCATGGGTTATGTTCATGTCAGGCTTGGTTAGGTGACATCAGTGTCTTCGAAGGCATAGCACAGAGAAAATAGAGACGAAACGGACTACTGAAGGGATGTAATAAGTCGACTAGCAGCGTACTGAGACTTTTAGTGCTAGCAAGCGAAATAATGTTGCCATTGTTTGCATGTTCTTACCACTCGTTCCTATATGAATCGTTTGAATTTAGACGAAACATATGGCTTTTAGTTCCTCTCAGTATGCTAATATGAACTAGTTAAGCAGGAGCAAAAATAGGAATTCGATCAAATTGACTTGTGACCCCGAACACAGATAAGAGTCAGTCGGGCCAGCAGGATACGAGGCAACGATTTTGTTAGGATTCAGTTCAGTGGCTGTTCACCACGGCGCGACCGTTGTAGAGGAGCCACTGTAGACACTGTCGACTACCATGACGCCTGGTGTCTCCTGAGGGAGATGGTAAAGAGCAAGCTGGCTGGACGCTTAGCAGTCTCATATATCCACGAATCTGCCGCGAACATTCAGCTAGAGACCTGCCACTCTACTAGCGGGACTTGTTTTTTTCTGGGTCGCTCTTGCCCAGTGCTGTGTTTGGCGGGTATGTCCCCCTCTGGACCAGATTTAGGGGACAACGTCTAGCGGGGACCCTAGTGAGCTAGCAGTCCATTGCCTCTGGCTCTACACCCACCCCGCCACAAAGTTTTTGACCCACCGAGGAACTGGGCGCTCTGTGACGGATATATGATGACCCAGTTGGTCTGCACACCGTGTTCGTTGACTTTTCACTGGGTCAGTTTCCCTCCCTTCGTACGTCATCCAATTTATACACCCGTGGAGAGCACTTCTCAAACAACAAAAAGCGCGCATCCCTTTTTGACCACCACAACAAAAAAAGCCATGCGAAGACTTTCGCCGTTTAAGCCACAGTCGAGTTGTTACCGTTTGACAAAGGCAAAACATTCTCATAAATTCATTCTATTGTTTGCCCCTGCACCTGTAATCTCAAAGGAGTGTCGAATTGTCATAACAAGAAGACACAGAGAGATGATAGAATTAAAGGAGCTCTTCAAGGAATCACACTTGCGAATGGAGACCTCTCGTACTCTTGAATGTAAAACACTGGAACAGACCATCTGTTATGACATATCCCACACCAAAGTCCTTCATCGTGACCAAGATACAATAACTATAAGAGCAGAGTACTACTGAGGGAATAAAGACGCAAATTAAGCCTGAATTAAAATTTCGTCTTTGCCATATGCAAATATAGGGAATGTGTCTTGCCTGCAGAAGGTGGCACGGTCGCGTGAAATCTCTGTAGTTGAGTTGAACAATGGTAGTTAAATTGCCTAAAATGAGTGTATTTCAAGCCCTGTTTTTTTTCGGGTATAACAATTTATTATAATAGCTTAATAGAATAATTATGGGTTATATATAATATAAATTAAAAAAGAAATAATGATTATAAAGTAATAAATTTTACTACGGATAAAAATATATAAATATTTTCATTAACTTAAATTAAAATGGAAAACAAAATAAATAATATTTAAACGTATATAAAATTATAAAACTTACATAAAACGTATAATATTACTATAAAATTATATTAAATATCTGCGGTCGAAATGAAAAGCGCATGCAAATAGAGCAGTGTAGAAGCACTTCACGCAGAACTTATGTCATACAGATTATTTGGTCCTACTAGGATAATTTTCAACTCTTTTTAATGTTAAAATTCTGGTGGTTTTTTTTGCATCAAAATCATGATACCTTAGCTGTAAATATAGCGCAACCCACTATCATATATACTACTGAGCTATATTATTGTTTATACTTCTTTTTTAATTCGTATTTTACTATTTGCATATACTACACTCTATTGAAGACAAATATAAGACAACCTAGTGCAAACGTCGACATTATCGTGGAAGACAGCGGTCACTGACACCGCAAGAACCCTTTCAGTGTTTGTTTACACATCTAGGGCCGCTCATATTGTTCGATCGAGTTCCTATTTCTTTCATCCATGAACGTATGGTAGAATCAACCTGAATCGCCGTAAGAAAATATAACTAAGCAAAGCAATCCAATGAATTAGCGTTTTTATATACATTCGAACGAAGATGCATCAACAACAATTGCAACTGCTTCAAGGCGGCAATCTTGTTGAAGACTCCCCCGAAAGTGATTAAACACCACTGACGCAATCAACTTCCTCACTACCACAGTCAACTGCCCGATTCATACTTTCATACGTTCTCATTATAATTCTCACCATAATGATGTGAGCAGCGTTCTTATGTTCGATTGAACGACAAAAAGAAATTCGGGGCTCTTCTGTGCTCTTTAGTTGCTCTTAGCTCGACAATTAGCCTCTTTTATCATTGTCCCATTCTTCCCGCCGCTGTCGCACCCGTGATGGCTGGATGCCTGGCGACTATGAAGCATAGCCGCTTCTACTAAGTGAATTCCAATCCACCAGAAAACAGGGCGGGAACGGCCGCGTACAGCATGAGAAATGTATGTCCCCACTCTCCAAAGTGAATGAGAGGTGGTGGACCCCTCCGGTAAGCCAACCAGGACGTTTCCCACCAACGAAGGTTGGGCTAGATTGCTCAACTTGATAACGATATCGTTTGATGATTATCATTATGATATGACTCGAAAAGTTAATTAAGACCTTTTTCGTTCATTAATCTTCCGAATTGAGATGGGAGAGCCGTCCCGGTGCCCTGCAGAGCCATCACAGAAGACTGTCGAGCCACTCAGCTCCAAATGTTCGAAGATCCAATCTGATTCCAGCAGCCGATACGGGCTATCGGCCAGCTGCCGGGCTAGCATTATGCGTCGTATGTCTGTCATCATCTATTATCTGGCGAACGTTGTGACGCTGCACACGTGTCGCACTCGTTCGTTAGCAACAACCACGAGGTCATGAACTTGATAAGCTCACGAAATGTACGGTGTAGTATGCATGCGATAGTTTTGTGAATGCACGAATATAGTAGGCCCGTAGGCATGCACAAATATAGCGATTCGTTTGCAACTGGCTCCCAGCTATTCTCCCATTCGACCTTTCTCCACACTTATCCGTATGTCATCACTGCAGGAAATGTCGGGAAGACAAATCCACACCTCCCTGAGGCCTCAGTTGGAAATACCTCACTGCGGTCTATTCGTCCAACCCATATACCTAGGTGCCGGCTACGTTGCGGTCGTAGCGATTAAGGGGATCTCGTACCGGTGATGACGGAACTGCAGGGATCATTACCTTCGCTACTATATTTTTGAATATCTCCAACTGAGGATGAACTTGTTTTTTTGGTGAGAAGCCATCTTGACAGCAAGTGACTACTAGAGACAAGCTTCGCATCACTCCGGCCACAAGGGACTGGCAACGGCGTGACGTGAAGTGCATGTCCGGCAGCAGATGGACTAGAATCTTCGAAGGTGTGCATTACTAACATCAGCAATTTATATTCATAGAACTTGTAGAGACGTTGCTAATGACGTAATAACCTGCGTCAGTGCAGGATGACATATCTGAACATATAGGGCAAGAGCAAGCAAGCCATAACTGCGATTTCATAACTTGTAGATTTAATTTATGTTTATCAAACTGCGAAACGAACCTGTCACAGCAGGATCTCCTTCTTTAAGATTTATAGAGCATTATTTGAACCCCAGATTGTATACGCTATCTCATGGGGATCAACCGTCACGAACATCTGACTAGGTGGTTCATTGTTCGCCACGGCATACTTCAGTTGAGTTCAGTTTTACACAAAAATTGTTTAAAATAGTAGAGGAGATCCCCGTCTACGAGGTAACGCTTTTAATGTTTAAACAGTCTAAGGGTCTTAGTGAACTTGACTTCGTCATTACTGTCTGAAGCTTGATGCACGTGGTCCACGCTTCGTCCTGGCCAATTGTTAAATGACTTAGTGAGAATCATACAGTTCCCACATAATTCAAGTGTTCGCCTTGTAAACGTGTGGAACAATATTCCAAACGATATGAAAAATCACTTGTCTTTCAATCAATTCCAACATAAACTCCTCCTCTAAATTCTTCCTCGAAACTAAAAATTTAGTGACTCAATCAACTATGAACTGAGATTGCTGAAGTCAGTAGCTTGTTTGTGTCCCCATAGTAAGATAACCAGTTCTCAACTGAGGTTCTATTAAGGACGAGAGTATGACACTAATTATATATATGTATGTGATGTATCATATGATAATATAGTTCATTTTAATAATAATATATATATATATATATGGCTCCCACGCGCTATTTACTGCTATACATTTTGCAAAGCGATGCCCGAGGAGAGAGGGGTACAAAGATTATGCCCCATGTTATCTGCGTGGCGCCATTCCTTTCACCATCCCCGCCCCTAAAAACGGGTGCTATTTGCTGATCGAATTGTTTCCTCTCTGGCAGCGCAGGGGTTGAGGACGATGGCGAACCCGTGGATTTAGAATATCTATTTATCTATCTATCTACGGGAACGGTTGGGTGGATTCTTCGACTCCCTTCGACCACTGCCTAATCTGCGACAACTTGACGCACTCGGCAGATTCTCTTCGATTGAGCCACGTGTCTGAGATTGAAGGAAGGCAGAGGTACTGAAGAGGAATAAAGCCGGCAGATTCTCAGTTAGACGTAACGAACAGTCGCGATGTGGTGGCGGTAGTGGTGGGCGGTCCTGGACAACGGGATAGTGAGTGTACAGACAGGCCAGTGCCAGAGTACAACAGAAACACATTCTCCCGTTCTCCCACATACTCCACATCCAGCCCCGTTTTCAGGCCATTCGAAGGAAGAAGCCAAGATGGATGAATGGAGCTGGCCGTTCCCGGCCGACCACTGCTGCCTCTGCTTGCGCGGTGTCTCGCTGGCTGGCGAGGGGAACAAATACGCGGAGCAAAACGTCAGTTTGTCCCGAGCCGGGTTTAACTGTACCGGCAGATGCGCCCCTGTTCTCAACGGCGGCGAGTCCTATACGGTCCACTGATACAGTGCCCACCGCATCTCTCTCTCTCTATCTTTCTCTCTCAGTTCGCTCACGCTTGCCGCAAACGTCACAGGCTGGCGTTCCTCATCAATGCACCTCTTCTACCCCGTTTCAATTTCGGCCCATACAATGGCCTCCGTTTCTTTTAGATGGTATCGATTAACCGACCGAGACCGGACCCCCCCTCGTTCTCTTCAGCCCCATTACTCTCTTGCCTGGTACCTCAACTAAGATCCGAGCAGAACGAGCTGGCAGCAGCATCGAGAAATTTTAGTTCACTGTCGTGAGCAAAGTTCCACAAGATCGGGAGAGGCATTGACTGTACTGGAGGGGTTTCGGGGGATAACAAAATGAATACTAAGAGTCAATCAGTGGTGACCAAACCAGGTAGGACTGGGAGGTGTGCTGTTGTGTATTATACATTATTATTATTATATTTATCAAGTGTCATTTGGGAGGTGCGAGCGTGTGAATGACAATAGAGTGACACTTCTCGTCCAAGTATCAACACAACGGAAAAACAATACTTTATTCAACAAACATGTTGACGATCGTAATTTATATTATTATCAGTACAATATTATTAGTATTATAATTTGTTTAGTAAGAGAAGAAGCCGTGATAGAAGTATATTAAATATATAAAATATGTCTCATTAAAAATATATACTAAATATTAGGCGTATTTTCAATTCGCTTAGAACGAGTTCTTGAAATACGGACTTAAAAACTCGTAATGGCCACTTTGTAACAAACAAGATGAAACACAGAACACTGCTTGGCGAGTACGAAATGTACTGCCAAGCTGAATGCTTCTGACTTACTTAAACTACATGTATTACAACGTCCTTGACAGAACCTCAGTTGAGGAACAACTTCACTATGGGGACACAAGCAGGTTATATACTTTCGCAATTCACAGTTGGTTGACCCTCTATAATTCTAGATCCTTGAGGAATTTATTCGGCTTATGTTTGATTGTATTGATAGACAAATTATTTTGCATGTTGTTGGGTATATTGTTCCACGCGTTTACAAAGTGAACACTTATGTTGACTATGTTGACACTGAGCATGCCGTTGTAAATCAAGTACTACCTTGAGAGCATCATTCTGGATTACTTGGAACCTACTCACGACGCTCGTGAAGGTTGATCCTCCACGATATAGCGTACGCGGTCTCGATTTATGAATCGTAAAGAGGGAAATCCTGTTGTGACCCAACTGTTTTAATCTCGTAATGGAGGAAATCAGCATTTTCTGTCGATATCTTCGCTATTCCTTTCAAACCTTTCGAGAAGGTGACACCAAAGCACTGAGTCAGGGAGTCCGAAAAGTACATAACATCACCGTTCATATGCACGTGGTCACCAGTGAGACTAATCTGACACGGCGAGTTACTAAACACGAGGCAGTTAACTTTCGATATACTAATGGAACGCTTTAAGGCTCAAAAGATACCCTGTCCGCAACTGCGTCACTAACTATTGTACATATTAAGACATACACTAATATGAAATATTATATTATGAATAATATAGAGCTCTTAACAAAGACTCCGTGTATGTAATTTCCTGTAACTAAATATATAGTAATCAACCTATTTGCATCGATAATCATGCGTTGGTACTGTTTGGCCTTGGTGTGTAGCCATCCGATTACCATAACAGAAATACTATATTCCCTGCTATGTGCATTGCTTCTGTGTCACTCACGCTATTGTTTCACTTTTACCAAGAGCACTTCACTCTACTACATAATGAGATCAAGCACTCCCGCGTTCTCATATTACGCATAACGTTTGCCAACCAATATCGTTGTCTAAGAAGTTTTCCTTTTTCATCGTCTGCTCTATCGAGCGTATAGGAAGTTTAAGCCTGAGTCTCGTGGTTCTCTTCCAGTTCGTATCGTCATCGTCATCATCATTAGATGCGAGCCACTTTCAACACACTTAGACGATCTTTTGTGCCTTCGATTAGTGACTGTCTTTTTTCGGCGTTACGCAACGGGTAGGAAGGCGGGTCGCGCAGCGGCGCGTTCATGAATGTGAGTTAGATGCTGCGGGTCGCGCGTTTCGGGGATTGCTGTATGGATAGTGCATACATATATTAAGGGACGAGGCTGCTGCCACGGGCTACGGTGGGTCACTGATAGTTCTCGGTCAGATACTCTCTCTGCCTGTTCGTCTGTCCCTGATGGACCGACGCGGATGGCACGATGACCGCTAGAACAGCCAGCGCGTCCACTCCCATCCCAGTATCCATTCGCGGCTCAACCCAAGCGTCAGCCCCCAAGGGATACCCGCGCGGCCGAGGCAACCGCCTCAGTCACCATCTTCCAGTCTCCCGTCATCGGATGGCCAGTGAAGGCACCGGCGGCCAGCCAGCCAGCCAGGGTCTGTCTATGCCCCGCTGTCCAAGAAGAGAGAGGGCTCTATTGGACAGCCCGAGACCGCAGGGAACGCTGGTTTATCTACCCAACCCCAGCAAACCACCCCCGAAGCACCCCTTCCCATTTCCATCCTCCCCGACGCGAAAGAGTGAGAGACTTGCACGCTTTTTGCATTGCGGTTTTTAAGCAAGCACGCAAGCAACGAGCGGCGAAATGACGCCGCCACCAAAGAGGAGGGCCAGCTTGGCTTGATAGGGTCCGTGTTTGGGCGGAGGATATCTAGGGGACTATCGTGGGCTAAAGAGTGGATGGATGGTCACCCCCTGACGCGGCGGTGAGGCCGCGGGCTGCGCACGCGCCGCCATAGCGAACAGATAGATGAATTCTCCCGAGACATCCGTGTCCCTCTGTCAGTCCGCGAGATAACATTGAGCTAGCAGGAGAGAACGATCCAGTATACTGGCGTAGTGCGAGACTATGCGCGAGTTGATCGTTTCTACGGTACGTGCAATATAATGATGCGTTGACGTCTATAATGAGATAGAAGGAAAGCTCAATTTCATTACTGAATAGGTAAACATGCGCCATAGTCCTCTCATTTATCATTAGAGATCTATTTAACGATCTTAGTAATAATAAGTGCACAGTGGCATCGGCCGTTCTATGTGGATCCGTTCTTCGTGTGTTTGCTCTCGGTTGAATTATATAGCGTCTGTATGCGACTGCATGAATTTAGCTAAACTAGTAATATTTATATAGAATAATTACATACTGATCTCCTTATGGTAGTGGTTGGTGGGATTAAATTGGATAAGACCTCATCAGAATGCGACATCTGATTTACAACCGCTGGCACTTATGCTACAACTTAATCATGCCGAGTACATCAGTGCTTGCAGCAATTCAACCTTAAAAGATTTCGCTAGGTAGTGGGTGCAACGCTAGGTACGGCCGAGCCATTGTTCTATTGTTGAAGAGGTTAAGGGTAAATCCTGCACGGACAGCTGGCTTCGCAACTAAGGTATTTGCCTGGTAGTGTCAGACTCTTACAGACTAAACCCAGAACCGATTTTGACTTGGGCCACTGATCGGGACTATCAAAGTATTACTTCAGTCAGTGCCTTGCAGGGACCGGCAGTTGATTCCAACTATGTCCTATCCCTTAGTTCCTCCTCTGGGGCGAACCCTCTCGTCGAGGCGCAGCGGGTGGGTTCCGGGTATTTTACCTTCGGACAAGCGGTGCTATCCGCGCCCATGCTAGCCTATCCTTCTCCCGGCGGATCCTTTCGGCTAGTGTATGGCTGCTTGCGTGCTCACCGTTCTGTAGTCTTGCGCGACCCGGAGAGGCAGCGTCTACTGCGTTCTCCCGAGGGTCTTCTTGATGTACGCGCGAGACGTCGAGGCCGAGACCCAGACCGAGGCGCCAAAGAGCATGATCGATTCAGCGACCGACAGCAGCAGGCGCCTCTTGCCTTTTCGCGGGCCGTGGATATTCGGCATGATGTTCGGCAACTTGTGAAGCCTTCGCTGCCATCCTGACGTGCGCGGTGTCCCTCACGGCTTTGTCAAGGTGCGCCCCAAGATACTTGGCAGAATCTGTGGGCTGGATATCCTCTCCTCGTCTCCACGATCTTGACGTTCGGACACCGCTCCGACCGATGAGGAGGACGGCCTCAGTCTTCGATGGCGCTAGCTCGAGTCCGTGTTGTTCCATCCAGAACTGAATCTCTTCAAGTGTCTGGTTGGTGTTTCACTCTAGCCCTTCGGGAGTCCATGCTTGCACTGTGACTGCGAGGTCCTCCACGTAAACGATCAGGTCTAGCCGCTGAGGAAGATGTCTGATCCCCAGGACGCCATTATATCCTATATTCCAGAGCAGGGGGCCAAGGATTGAGCCTTGTGGAACCCAGTCGTTATGCGGAAGTCGAAACCCTCGCAACTCAGATCTCTGTCTTTAAGATATCCCGAGATCATCCTGACCAGGTACCGCGGGGCGCAGGGTTCTGGGAATAACGGCCCACAGCAGGCTGTTGAATGCTTTTTTCACATCCAGCAGCACTGTCAAGAACAGGTCCCTGGTTTGCACAGGGGATTCCCTGATGGTCTCGGCCTCGGGCAACACACTGCGGATAGCTGATAATACTGATCTCTTGCTTCTGAACCCGTATTACGCATTCGCCGGAACGGCCGAGCTACAATTGTATATCTATACGTCTCGAGCGATAACAACAAGCCACTTTTTGGTCGAATAACGCTGTCTTCACGAAGAAATATCAAAGGGATTTGTCCATGGGGACATACACAAATAGTGTAACATAGTATTTAATTATGAAGTAAAATACAAGCATGTGTCATTTTACACAAGTAGCAACATAATGTTAGACTTCATAAAGCCAATCAGCTAAAAATTACGTGTCAGACGAATTGTTTATAAGGCCACGTATTTTTGTCCTCATTCCTCGACGAAAGTCCTTCGCGCTCCTCGAAGACTTATGTAAGTGGGCCTGAAAGTGAGATCTGGCCAACGGGACGTCTGCTGCTGAAGAGTAATGAATTTTTTAGTTCCGGCAGGGGACGCTCTCCACCGAAAGACACTGACGAGGTGCTTCGCGCCACGTGCGGTGTTTTCAGAATGACGTAATGTGCGTCCATGTACAATAGATGTTATTTTCAGCACACGCTTCCTTGCACATCTTTAGTGAAGCGCTTCTTGGCCATAGCTCTGCACTTTTCAGAAAAGAACAAGTGCCTCCCCCTCCAAGGTAAGCACCGCGCAACTGTCCCGTTAATGGTATACTGGATTTGGAATTCTCTATTACATTTCATTATCCGTGGATCCTTAAGAGGCACGGCAAGGTGGAAGATGTTTTTGTAAACTGCTAACTAAAATCTCGGGCCTGGGGTGGTTTTTGCACAAACGACACTGTACAAATCTGCTGGACTACTATCCAGCGACCTCCGCCGCTCGAGGGATCGTTTATTTCTGTTTGTCATAGCTGACTCAATTGTGAATTAGCCAGTGAGAACTCATAAGACTGTGGCTTGTTCGGTTTTCTTTGCGAAGATCTCGCGTTTGCAAGTGTGCATATCAAGGACTACAATGTAATTCAAATTACATTGTGCTATTATGAACGGTGCTAACGTATGCAACCGGAGCGGATAACTGCAGAAGGACATCAGATAAAACAGCCCGTATGTTTCTTGACTGATTTCCCGCGATCGTTTTCGTATGAATTATTCAATAATTTGAATCAGCAGCGAAGAACCACCCTATCTACTAATTTATACGAATTAAACTTTATTACAGTATACGATTATAATAGAATATATAGTTTCCGGATAGTAGTATTAATTGAGTGGTATCAAAATAAATTTCTATAATCTGTCGTTGTTAGAATTAAACCTGTCCACCCGCCTCTAATGCGCGACTTGCCCACCCTTCACAGGCCTACCAGGTCGTCTCTTTTCCTTCGGCACATCTCTCATTGTCCGTGAATAGCTACGCGCTGCATCGATGGCTCCCTGACCTCCTATCTGATCGACGATGCGGCGATAGCTCGTCGAACCAAATAGGGAGGGGTTGCATTGCGCGCCTCGTATTGTACGTTTATTGTAATTGAACGCGCATGGCTTTTCGGGAACGAAGCGCTAACCGCTCGCTAAAATCGATACAACTTGACGAAAGATAATAAAGCTATGTTGTACCGCGAGTATAACGTAGCTTAATATTGCAAAGATAAACAGGCATGTTTGTTAATATACGGTGACACTGTACGAAATCTCCGATATGTGGGGGCATCTTGAAATTTTTTAAATCAGTTTATGTCGCAGGCAAGTATTAATTACTTCTTCGTAAACGTACTATACAAAGGCACACCTGATGGTTATACAGGTATGCCTTACACATGATGCAAATCTGTATAAAGCATGATCACATCGTATATGCTGTCCATTCAATGAGAAATACAGCTCTCATGAGGTCTGCAAGCAGCTGCCATCTCAAACACCGCATATCGAAATTCTGGTGGTTGTACGCCCTGTAGCACCCTGCTCAGTATTTATTATATATCTGAGATATTACCAGTGCCGTCCCTTATATGATGTGACTCAGATTTTACTAAGAGCCGATTCAGTTTACGAGCGGATAGCCTCTCCCATCATGTATTGTGTATTTCGGTGACACAGAGGAACGCGAGTTCCAAATACCCCGGAGATTCTTCGGAACAACAATCATTTCTCTCTATTTTTCATTTTCTCTAGTTCATTCTTTATTCGTTCCACTTCTGGTCACTACCCCACATCGTGGTTGTGGGCCCGACTCGCATTCAAGCTCCTCATTTCTCATCACGATAATGTGATGGTAGACGATTACGCTGTAATCTACCGCCGCCTCTGCCGCCGCCGCCCCCGTAGTCCCCGCAGCAGCAGCACCACCAGCCGATATCGGCGAGCGCCTAGCGACCACGAAGTACTCCCACGCCGATTTTGTCCTTTCGAATCCGTTGATCCACAATACCCCAAATGCTGTATACTCCCACAAGCGTATGGCGAGGCGGGTGGAGGGCCGCTCGGTGCGCATACGTTTCCCAAATTGAGGAGAGACCTCGCGCAGCGTCACTGGCTGCCGATCCTGGCCGTTTTAGTTTTAGCCTTTGTTGTAAGTGACTAAGTAATGAGGTCTGTTACTCTTTTTTCATTCGCTTTGCTTTTCTTCTAGTAGCCTGCGGATTTCTCTTTCCCGTTCTCTCCCGTTGCCTGCACCTCAGCAGTAAGACTCCGGGTTGCTTGGGCCCCCCTCCCTTTGTCGTCGCCTGAAGCTTCTCCCTCGTCCTCCTCCCTCGGCGGGTTTGCTTCATTCGTGACCTTTTAACACATACCGAGAAATCTGCGCACGGCTCGCAGACCGCGGCGCGGACGGTTCTGCGGCCTCAAGTGAGAGGACCTTCTCGATCCAGGAAACGGCTCGTCCTCTCGGACTCACGCCAAAGAAGGCGCCAGTGTGAGACCTCAGCCCCGTCGCCGCTGCGGCTACCAGTTGACCGGCTAACGCTGTTCACAATTCTCGACCGACCGAGCGGCCGCCGCCGCCACCGAGAAGTCGGCGGACACTCTACAATCGGCTAGCAGGGGGTGTGGGGGAGGCCGGACAGGCCCAGCGGGCCGAACACTTGAAGCCTTTTTCACTCCCTCTCTCTCTCTCTCTCGCCACGAAGACAGCGATCCTCCTTCCTCAAGGAATCAGTCCTTCAAAGACCAACATAGCCCAAACCTCCCTTGACGAGGTGGCGCAGCGCCGCTTCGTCTTTGTTAGCAAATCCCTCGGAATCCCCTAGCTAGACCCTGTTCGTCCTGCCTGCCGTCCGGCCGTTCGCGACCGCTTCCTCGTAGGCTCCAATTCCCACTAACTTGCCTGTCGCCTAGCCCCGACGGACCAGGCCAGGAGCCGAACGGGAAGTGGACGGTTAACTCTTCTACTGCTCCTGCTTTTTCAGCTCGCCAAGCACGGGTGTTCCTTTACTTCCTCGTTGCTCCTGCAGTATTTCGTCGTCTTCTCCCGCTATCATTCTCTCCGTATCTCTCGCTCCTCCTCTGCACCAAGCTACCGTCTCTCCGGTTCTCTTAGACGGCTTTCTCCTTCTTCGTTTTCTTCCTGTGTCACCATTGACACCGATCCCGGATAGTCAGTGGGGACGGTAACTAACCGTCAAGGGAGGACGGGACTAGTCGAGGTGGGGCCGGAGATGAGACGCTGACGAGATGTACAGGCTATGGCAAAAGCCGTGGGACACTGGCGGGCGTCCTCCGAGGCCCTTTCGCCCGTTGTTCGCGTCCACGACCGACTACAGAACAGCCGACGGCTGCAGTCGACCACCAGTGCCACGCGTCAACCGGATAAGATGTCCCAGCAGTTGGAGCCGGGTGAAGTAAGTGAACGACTAGACTCCAATACTAACCACATACCTCCGAGAGTTTCTCACGAGGAGATAGGGAGAAAGGAAGAGAGCGGGCAAAGGGGCCGGTCCACTGATGTCCTTTGGACTCCCATTTGGTTGGTCTCTGTGGCGACTGCCGGTGTGTCCGACATTTTGGCCGATCGCAGCGGTGAACCTCGGGGCCAGTGCAGTGAACGTTTGGCTCATCATGATGTGGACTCGTGATGGGCCTCACTTCCTGGACATCACCGATCGACGCCACGACAGGAGGGTTAGGTATTTCTATTGACACGACCTGGGGAAATCGCTGCCCTCGATTCAAAATCTCTAGAGCCTGATCACTTACCGGAATATCCGACAATTCTATGGCAATTTATATTCGCTCCCTTATATGTTGTCACTTCTATACCAATTTGCCATAAAACAATTAATTATCAGCAAAGGCTATATCTCACAGTATGAAAACCTAGTTACACGGAACTGAATAGCACACTGAGGTTATCGCAGGGTGGATTGCAAAAAATCAAAATCCTCTGAAAGATCGCACTCAAACAACAGCAGCTTCACATGGGAAGACGACCTAAGACAGGTTGTTCTATAGGCTAATGTATTTTGATTATATCTGCGAACGATTTCCCAACTGCACCTCGTCCCATCCGTGTCAGAGGCACCCCCAGCCTGAGCGGTATAGATCGAATGACCTGCGCTATGCCTCTATTGCGTGTCTCATAGGCCGTCGCCTTCGAATCGCCTGACAGATGTGCAATTTGAGACGTCGAATTCACATACTCTGCTGCTTGCTTCTGCAACTACTGCAGAAGGCTAAGCTAAGCCATGGTGTCTATGTTTTGAGGAGGAACTACCATCTGTAATATTACCTGTGCTTGCGCTGTCAATAATTCAACCGGCTACAACAGGACAGTGGCCAGCTCAATATGACACTTCGAAACGGCTAAGAAAAGGCCTTAAAACACGTGTCGTTTACCTTGCAAATACTTAGTCAATTTGTGATCTGTTGTAGTGTGTGCAGATCTGAACTGTGCTGCTTTTATAAGCAAACTCATTAATTTTTTTGTGTTTTAATATACGAACAAGTGTGTCTGAACCTTTGTAAGGATCAACGAATTCGGGGTCACGCGTGTCCCCAGCGTGTCAGGAATGGTTCCATGTAAACGAATCTGAGTGGTAGCATCTAGTTGCGGGGGATTGATTTGGTAGAGAGTGGTTCTCTTTGCTGATAACAGCCCAAATTGTCATAAAATTCTATCGTGCCCTAGAACAAAAGATACGACACCTGAAGTGGCATTAATGAATTTAAATGAGAGATAAGGTGACTGCATAAGAAGTAATTAATAACGTGTGAAACGAATAAAACACTATGCAAATATATAGAAAAAAAATATATATACACAATTATATAATAGACATGTAACTACAATTAAAGACAGACGAAATTATATAATTATATTGTAGACATACAAACCTATATAATTATATTATGGACGTAAAGGAATGGAAGTAAATCACAGAAATAAAGTGTTACTGATAGCAGAACCGCATGAGTAAAATCAGATAAGATAGCGTTGGAGCGCTGGATTGTCCTCATCGTCAGCATATCATCATGTCACAAAAACAGACACGTCAATGCTTTTGGTGTACATAGGAAAGACAGAAGCGATTATTTGCTCACGGGACTCGTGAACACCGATTGCCCATAATGAATCGTGGCAGCAGGACATCAGCCTTAGCAAAACATTACATTGGCGAAGGTAACACACTTGATATTGGTTTGGTGAAGGTGTTCCAGTCTTCTTGGCTGGTTCACGTAATGGTAAAGCTTTATTGACTTACTAAAGGGGCTGCAATTTCGCAATGCGTAAGCTCTCTTGTCATGCAGCGGGGCTCGAACCCGTCGCATCTGATTTTCGTGGCGTGCCATACACACTTACCACATTTATAACATACCCATCATCTTAAACCGAGTTACAAGCATATGACTTCGCGGATCTTTGTATCAATTCTATCGAAAACAATCTCGCGCGTTCCGCTGTGGAAATAGCATCTCCTACCTAACCAGTCTTCTCTCGTTAGTTCGTCCACTCATTACCGATCCAAGGTGTCATAATCGGTCCATGCTTTGCCACGTGTTTAATGGGCGCCTCAACCGCTCCCTTTTGCCGGGGTTGGGAAATATGAAAGTGATGAGGGAACTAGGTTTCTGCGTCAGTGGGATGCGTTTTTACATAAAATACATACGCGTTTTTACATAGAGATTATGTCCTATTTTTTGTCATCTATATAAGAGAATGGTGTGAAATTATTGTTAGAAAAGCGTTTAATGTGTTACGAGGCAGAATCCTGCAGTGGACACACCAAAGCACAAGGACAATTATTGTGTGTTTTAATATATGCAATAATTAGTGACGCAGTTGGGTACAGGGTGTCAGGGCGAGGTCGTCATGGTTCCGAGAGAGGCAACGACATTGTCTCTTTGTACAGCGAGGGAAAGTCGGCGCAGAACGAAGGACCCTGCGTGCTTGTCCCCGGTGGCGCGAACCAGCCTGTGACAGACCCCTTCGAGGAAATTGGCAGCGAGGGGAGTCAAAGCACATATAACCAGACATATTCTTTACTTAGAGAGTGCCCCTGAGATAGGATTAAAGCTGTTTTATTACCGCGATGCTCGACCATGATAACTACGAAGTTACGTGTGACTGGTTGATTCTGACCGAAACCGCTTAGGTATGGGCGAACGCTTTCGAAGGCTTCCAATTTGTAGAAGAATAACGTACCCATACATTTTCACTATATCTAGGCGAGGGGATGTATATATAATATTACACATAACAGTTAGATAATGGTAACAACAATTAAATCCCAAGTATTCGCTCTTTCCCAGTAGCACTATCATTGGCTAGTTACGCAAAACCAGGCATTTCGTTATTGGGAATCTGCTTGACAATGCGCCAAACAAACGTATTAGTCACTAGTTTGGCGGATTTTGACATTACAGAGCGTTGACCACGTAGATTATTTGATGTGATCTAAAAAAAATGACCGGCTTGCTCAAAGAAGCTGTCGGTAGGATGGGAGCATGTCCTGCCTGTCAAGTATTCTCATTTCGGACAACTTTCTGGATCTGGTTTAAGTCAGTTCTGAGCGAATCCATATGACGAAGGTGCACATGAATAAGCGAATAACATGCGATTCATATAACCTTGAATAAACAGAAGGAGAGTGAGAGGAACGAATCTCACGATTCAGTAGGATATTTCAGAACGACGAACTCGATTTTCTAACTGAATGTAGCAAAGCTGAGATCTTACACCGAGGTATTTTACCACTTCATTCTGTTTATCTTTCTGGTAGGGTCATTTTTTCTTGTATTCATCATTTCCAGGTGAATAGCCCGCACTTATTGACTGAAACCTGAGTCGTGTTCTTCTTGACCAAGCCACGCAGATATCAAACGGGTCCTACAAACGTGAGTAGTCTTGGCTGCGTTTAACAGGTTTCATCAATTTATAGGCATCGTCATACACGTCATATTCAATTGGTTCCTGCAGAATATGTTTGACAGAACAGTATTCTGAATAGGATTGTATTGGGGGCATCCCGTAGAGACAAGGTCGGGTCTGAAGAGCGGGCCGTTTCCCTTAACTTTAAATGTCCTTTAGCTTACGAAGTCAGAGATCCACGCGATGAGACGGGGGTCAAGCCCCATGGAGGGATAGAATCGTTGTTTGCAATATGGTCTTGAACGTGCAATTGATGTCGGTATATATTACATATACGGAACGCCTCCATTAATAGACACTGAGGCTCGGTCCACGAAGCCCATGCGACAGTCAAAAGTTGAACGACCTTTACGATAGGCAAACTGCCTAGGCGAAATTAAATATTCCGTTCCAGCATTAGACATTATCGCCTTGCACACAGAAAGCCAAATCAACCATGAGACCTGCTGCTTGACGGGTTATGTCTTTAACCATCTACTGCAGAATATTAGCTTTAAGTCCAGAAACATTCTTTACCTAGGGATGACAGTGGGCCTACATGTCATGGACGGCCAGTCGAGATGAGTGCAGTTCGGATCACCAATTATTACAATAGGGGTATTAACTTCACAAAGGTCAAGCTCATATTGTTTCGTGTTCAATATATCACAGACAGCCTTCCCCAGTGCCAGGAATTAAAATACAAGCATGGCGTTAAAATACAAGCATATGACATTTTTTTTAATCGGGGGCAGGCGGGAGAGTAGCTCATTTCCACGGTCACCTCGCGAGTCGGCGATCGCTTCAGTCTTCGTTTATCCTTTGAATTCCCTGACCTTGATCTGCTCTTGCCAGCCTCCAGGGATGAGGTGGTTTTGGCGAAGTAACCTGACGGAACAGTAACGAAGAACCAACCGTCATGTCCTGTTGGAGTCCGAAGGCATTCGGCTCTCACAGAGGGGACCGAGACTCCTGTCGATGTTTTGTATTAGGCTGAACATGTCTTAAACACTGAAATAATTTCTAGCTTTCGTTACAAACAAACACTTAAGCAGGGATTAATCTGGTCACTTAGGCCGTGTTAATCTGTGCCGTTTAATCGCGAGATGAGATTAATGCTATTGTTAAACGAAGATGTAATCAGCAAAGGCAACAATTTTATTGACTTACTGTCAAATTTTTACAGGCCTTCTGTTATATCGAATATTTCGTCTGAGGAGTATTCTACACTTCTCTTCTTTTATAGCAAATCCATGGAGTTTTCTCAAACTAGTGCAACCAAATTGTCTCTTTTCACAAGACTCTTGTACACAATTATTAAAGATTACATAAATCAATTAATTAATTACTCAATCGATTTACCGAAGGAGACCGCCTGTATGTTCATAAAACGTTCGATAGGTTTTGTGTGCGGGTGGAAGTGTCCGAATTTTTATCGTTAGCTTTAAAATCTTACTATTAATCGAATTCCCTCATACGAATTACCTCAATCGAATTCCCAATATTAATATTATATTTGTCACGTTACGAGTACGTTGGCATTCTGCCATCGAGTGCCCCTCTCAGCAAAGGTAAAAGGTAAAGCTTTATTGATTTACTAAAGGAACTGCATACAATGCTTAAGTTCTCTTATATGTTATGCAATGGGATTCGAACCTGCGGTGTTTTGTTCTCAAAAGTTCTTCTATTTGAATGTTCGTTACCATTCGATTCAGGAATGGCCTTAAATGTGATTCAATACTCTAAATGGACAGTCAGACATTGATCTTGACTGCTGCCGGTATAAACTTGCCGGGTTACCGACGGTCTTTGCATCAGACGAAAATATCGTTGAAACGTATTATTATAATTATTACTGTTATTAGCCAACGTAGCCAAGTTATTTATGGGTACGATTACGAAGGCCGAAGATGACTTAGCGGCCGTATTAAAAACGACGAGGCCCACAAATAACCCTTGGTCACTCCTGAAGAAATTGAAATAAGCATTTTACTGCAGATATTCGGTTTCACTGTAGGAGCTGGAGTGTGTTTAGCAAATTGCATGGTGTGCTTCTGAGATGGGATTTTAAGTGCATGCTTCTCTGCATAATCACCCGCCTTCTCAAGAACTGAACAGGTTTACTATTCATACGGACATCTAAGGAACACGCGAATAATGAGCACGAAATTATTCGAAAGGGTCAACAGGTTGTGACCGCACATCAAGGTGCCATAACCACGCTCTGCCTATACCTTTTTTTTGGGGATTACGGTAATGCATGATGCACATACGTGTTGGGCGGTCCATACCAACACTGGTGTGGGAATCACAAAAGTCCCGCACTAAACCCGCGTACCTCCCCCCTCCCCAGATGGCTCGGAAAGCTTGTAGCATTACTTCGACTGTTCCATCCGGGGGATCATGCAGTCCTACGCTCTGCCTATCCTACAATAAGCGAACTAACATAATTAGCATCAAGTGGGAACGCGAAACATTATTACAACGTCTGTCGGGTAAGCTATACTGGAACACGTTTGGCGGCATTGAATTGGCCAATATTTGTAAATTGAAATAAACGATGCGCAAAGAGCTATTTTCAGCGTTTACAGATTTAGCTGTGTAGGACTTATATATAATACGTTCGATTGGTGCGTGCCACCTCCTTATCTTAGGGAACTTCGCGCAATAGCAAGTTGGTAGCCCCAAAAATGTTCTCGTGGTGTTTTCGACACAACTTTGCTGAAACACACAATATCGTCCTCGACAATTTTCCACCAATAATTCGATTTATTCCTCATCGTGAAACTCATTTCGCTACTGAGGCACGATACATGCACGGGACATTTGTGCGATCTATTATTGTTGTCATACTCTCATCGTTTGCGTCTCTACATGTGTCCTTGGACGCCCTAGAGTATACTTCTATCGGGCTAATTCAGCCTGGCCTAGCTTGTCGTGGCGAAGCTTACAACACAATTGTTTGCAGCCACTAGAAGTGTTCTCCCAGCGCAGGGCAGTACGACAGGCCGCGGCCCGGGTATAGAGGAGCGAGCGACAGAAACATAGTTTTAGATACACAGAAAGGGGGCGTCAAACTGAAAATTCGGTCGAGTTTAGATGCTGCTGCTGCTGTTGGCTAGGCTCCATTTGTATACCGGCGAGACAGAACTTTCGGGAGCAAGTTCAGAAGGAACGCAACGGGATAGAGTTGAAGAAAAGCAAACGAAGTAAATGCGGAGCTTGAAACAGCGAAGCGCACAAGGAGACACGTAGAAAAGTGTGCTTCGCTTGTACAACCGTTCGTCGAGCCGGGCCGTAGCGAGCGAAGTCAGGCGTGCGAGCCGGACTCGCGAGAGTTCGGTAGCGTTCGCCAGTCGCTTTGCACGGATTTTGAGGCCACTTCTCTCTTCACTACACTCGCGGCCCGCGTCGTAGCGTACTTGTCACCAAGCTGCTTCGTTGATCCCTCTGGCCCGCCTGGCGTCGACTCTACACAACGACACAACAGCCGCATGTTTTTTCCGTAACGGAGTACATTGGACCACATGAGCGCCACTTGGAGAGCATTTTGGGATCTTCTATTGTAGAGGTTGTTGTCGCTTCCGTTGGAGCTGCGTGCAGTCCATGGTGGACAGCGTGTCTATGTGCGAGCGTGTGTGTGTGTGTCTGTGAGTGTCGCGCACGCCGATCACTGCTGGCAGTCAGCGACCAAAGGGGGAAGTCCGACCGACAAAACAACCAAGCATCCCCCGACGGCAGGACCGACCAGTTCCTGCTCTCGCTAGTGGCGGCCCAGGGACGGACGGCTGCTGACGGCCGGGTCGTTGACGGCGGTGGCTGCGGCGGTAGCTGCATCGCTTTAAAATGATTAATGTGTAAATAATGAACCGCGCTCTTCCTCTCTAGCTTACGCACTTTTGTTTTCCTGCCATCATCTTCTCTCCTCTACTCGCGTTCGTTCTGGCGCAACGCACGACAAGGATGACAGCGACGACGCTCCGCCGACAGCGACAACGCACTAGTAGAGTCCAAGTTCCTTCACCTCGGTCTCCCCTCTCGATAGCTGACTGTACCGTTTCCCTGAGTTCTTTCCCTTGCGATGTTCTCAGTTTCCCGGGCTATCCATGGTCCGTTCGTTCTAGCTCGTTCGCCACCGCCGCGTTACGGCGGCGCCGACTAGCCAGCGCTCTGATATTTCTCCACGACCGGCACGGTCTGGCCTTACCGTGGGGGGCACGGCTCGCATTGTGCCGGCATGCTGTTCTACGAGTAGCCTGCGTTCGTTTCTCCCCGTCTGTTTGCTACCATCTCGTCGTCCACGTCAGCAGACACACAGTTCGTACTGGTGGGCCGTCCGCCGGCTTGGCCCCACCGAGCGGCCCGAAATTCTCGAGCAAAGAGTCCCTGGGTCCCTAGCCGGGAAGGAATCTACGGACCCCACCGGGGCTTGTATTCTCGACTGGTTGGCTGCCCTCTGTATGTTACAACACGTGACAGAGGTCTCGGGGGAATATAAATGTATGCGCCTATCCCGCCCTAAGGACAATGTGTCTGATGATGCTGCTGCTGCTGCCTAGAAGACCAAAATGAAAGATCTTCGTCGACCTTGTTTTCAGGGGACCTTTCCCGTACGTTCGAGATTCTACGTTTGACTTCCGAGACGCACCTCTGTAAATATACATGTCTATGTACATATTATATATATTGAAAATTGACCAGAAGTTCAGTAAGAAAATTCCAACGTTTTCAAGACATCGACGTATAATAGCCTATGCTTTTTGTTTTGTGGATCTGTAAACTTGGTGACAAACACGGCGTTGATATGTACATACCATTGTGTGCGAATACGCAATACCATCAAGTCCTATTATTGATTTTGTTAAGGGGATCTTGGTTCGCATCGTCTAGTTCGAGCCACTGTTTTTACTAGAATAAATACTATAATTTCGATTGTTTGTGTTAATATGATAGCCCAACATCAATTGCAAGGTGTCCAGCAGCACTGTATTGAAAACACGTAGTTCATTGTATGTAAACATATTACATTTTGAAGCGTTTCTCCGTTAGGAAATCTCTAACGTGTTTGACAGACATCGACACTTTTACTGGATTGGTATTCATATTGTTCAACAATCGTGATATTGATGTTGTACAATGGTGTTCCTTTTGGCTTGCAGCTGCATGACCTTGTCACTCGCCAACTCCTTGATGACCCAATGTATTATTAGTATGTCGAGCACGACTTATGAGTAAGGACAGAGCTGAAATATTATAAACTCCTACTGACTTGAAACGAAGCGCCAAAATAAGCAAGCGCTGCTATAACTGAAATGATGTATGGATGTTTGCTATGTCATTGAAAATCACGACCGCTTTGGATTTCGTCATGAGCGGGTCAGTTATGAATGAAACAAGACTCTGTATATTTGTAAACTCGAAAGTGGGACGATGACGCATAGTCCTCAGGCCATTCCAGATATCTGCCCTCACAGGGGCGGCGGTAAATAGATCTAGATTGCCAGTAGACTATTCGCTCTCCAACCAGATCTTAATTACTCACATTTGCTACTCACGTTCAATATCATATTTATGCTCATTTCCACATGTTGTTAGCGCTTTCGTTCTGCCTGGTTCGAGTCGCAGGGATGACCCATGCCTGCTTCCGTTGAAATTATACACAGATTCTTAGAGAACTTCTGAAAGAGATGAACATCGTAGAAATCGTTTTGTCTGTTGGGGGATGCGATCCTATGCCCGTGCTGGCGTTCATCCATTTCGGGAAAACTGTCCCACACCTATAGCCCGCCATCGAAAATTAACGAGTGAAAATTAGCGGAAATGCGACAGATATTAACTTGAATGCGAATTGGTTATAGCTTGACTTGCGCTAGGCACTAAGCTTACCATTGCGATGACAATCGTATCCTCATATTAAAAACACGTATTCGTCTTTCCTGTTAATACGTGTGATTCGGCTTCTTCCACGTGGTAATCCCCGTACAGACTTAAAACGATTTGTTCAAGTGTTCGTTCCGTCAACAGATTCAGGGCACGATAAACAAACTTTAGTTTTGTTTGCCACCGACGACGAGAGCTCCATTTCAACAAAAAAAAATTGTGACTCTTTTTCAGCAGAGAGTGTCTGGGTGCTCTTCCCTGAGGTCTTCATTCATCCCCTGGTTGAATTCTGTCGGTGTTTCTGCGAATAGCTGAGACCAATGCAGTCGATTTTACTTCGCGGTCACCGAATATTTTCGCAGCCTGCTTGCTTTGCGCGCAGCGGGGATTCTATTTTGTGTCTATCTCCGTGAGCTTCGGTGAAATGGAGTACAATGTGGACCTATTTAAATGAGCTCCGAGGCTCTACGATGTTTAGCCTTCTCAGAGATATCACTCCACGTAGGTGGAAGCTCCTTAAATCTAGCACGTGACGAGATTCACTTGTCTACAGCCAGAGTAAAATTCGGAGATTAGGGATTCGTAGTGTTAGTAAATGACAAAAAAATTAGCGAAATGGACGCGAGTGGTACGTCTGTTATTGATACTGCTAACAATGAGCACATCTTGCGAGATTGCACTTCATATGTGTTACAGCCTGGGAGAAATCTACCTGTTACTAAAGTGGTCTACAACTTAGACAATTTGCAGATTGCTGAAAATTGTCGCCCAGTAGTGTATCCCAAAACAAGCTAAGAGGTTGTAAATCATGCTCTGATTCAAAGTCTTTTCGGCGGCATGTCAATAGTTCTACTAGCCGCACCAAGAAAAGCTGTCCATCGAGTACATGAGATCTGACCGCTTGACGATTAAAGGTGCCATCGGCAGTAGCTGAGCTATTTCCTTCACTCTTTGCTAAAATCGGATCTTCAACGGGATGATGGGAAAGGAATCCGGCGGACCAATCGCATCTGTCCGCATGTACCTGTCCATGCGGACGTATTTAGCTTTTCGGCAATATTCTATTTTCCCCTTGTTCTTCAATATGTACCAGGTGACTTCCATATTCGAAGGTAAATGAGGTCGCAGCATTACTACAACTAACTATCGACCAAGAACTGCTACTAAATTTCACGATAATATACAGTTTGAGAAACGCATAGGACGTCACCTTCAGGCTCACTCCAAAGGCATTGCTTTCTCATCAAACCCAAAACATGATTTTTATTCCCTTCGGTTCTGTGATCTTATTCTCTGTAATGACCACAACTACGCAGCTTTCATTCTTATAATGGGGCGAGGAATACCTCCATCATACCATCTCCCATGATGAATATCTCGATATCATTTTCTATGACAATTTTTCACCTGTAGTGTGCGCTTCGCCCAAGTCCGATCTTATGAATTGCTTTTAAAGTGCACGTATTAGTAATGGACTATCAAGTAATCATATTCTTATAGTATATATTAGAGCAATGGCGTCTGTCAAAATGAAACGACCTGGATTTATATTTGGGGGCTTTAATTGGTGTATTTCAAAAAGCTGAAAAGCTTCTCAATAGATGTTCCTTTATCCAAATGTTGATAGTGTTGGAGGTTTTTGAGAATTTTTGAATTTACGTCGTCGAAAAATCCCATCGTTTTTTTTATTACTTTTCATTTAATAAAAAAAACTTTCTTTCTTTTTGTCTTTGTTTACATTGAAAAATATTTCGAGGGTTTTAGGTCTATCGAGGGCGCTATACTTAAAAAAAACAACCTATCATTAACCTGTTCACTGTTTTTTTATCATTTTTCGACCCTTGATTTTCTCTTATCAATTTTCAATTAGTGGTGAATATCAACGTTCCCCAATTCAATCAATTGGGGAATCGTTCGTTTCGACGAGCAGGATGGATGGGGATCATTTTTATTGCTAATGGTTTTCTTCTAATTACACAAATTCATTAATTAAACGTTATAAAAGGAGTGTTTCTTATATCTAACAGCATTAATAATCTGTTCTTTCAAGATAAAAGATAACTTTCGAAATTCTGAACAAAATCGCGATTGGTATTCCTATACCTAAAATCGATCGTTTTGATATAATAGTTGTGTAAGCCAACCGACACCTCAGAACCCACGACAGCATTGCCACCAAAATTTCAAACTTTGAAGAGTCATAACCCTTTGAGACCTGGTGTCGGTCAAGGGGCCGAACCCACTGCCGATATACACCCAACTGACATCTCAAAAACCATTATTACCCAAAATGTTCGTCATCTATAGTCAGGATAACCTCATATGGAGAGGGATATGGATAAAGGCAGAGATAAGTATTTGGATATATTAATATTTTCACCATTTGTCGATATGTTTTTCTGTATGATCTTCTCTCATCATTGTCAATTGAGGAATTGTTGGCTTTGATAAGTGGCGCCTGTTAGTCGGTTAATATATGTATTACCGGCTACGATTTCTTTTATTATTCGTCAATTAATGAAGCTATGTGAAAGGCATGTTGCATAAATATAACATTGTTAGATTGTTCTTCCAACATGAACGATAAGTTTCCATATTCTGAATAAAATCCCATAGTGTGTTACTATAATTAAAGTTTATCGTTTTGATATGACAATCCTCGAGATAATGACCCAATGATGACCCAACTGACATCTCAGTGACCACTTGGATTGAAATGTTCGCACAAATCCTCCAAATAAATATATCACGAGCGGTATTACCTCATACAACGTCTGAGAAAGCCACTTATTAGAGATTAACACTCAAATTCAAAACATTCGAGAGTCAGAAGAAAGTCACGGCATCGACAAATAGCCAAAAGCTACTGCCGAAGCTTACACAACTAGCGCCCCCCGGAAGCCCCGGAATCTCAAAATGTTTGCACAAATATTCCAAATAAACATACCGAGAGCGGGACCGGAGTTGGCCGCCGCCCGCCAGAGCAAGGCCAATATTATACTTATGTGCGGAGTCCCCAGGGCTCCGTTGTGGGTCCTTCACTCATAAAGTGGATAGGTAATTCATTTCCTGGCTGAAAACGTGGGTGATTTTTTGAGAATGATTTGGCTCATGTTGAGACATGCGATTACACACGTGGAATTTCTGCCATATTTCTGTTTTTTTTTTCAAAAGATCCTTGTGCTCCATCGAGTTATCGGATCAATTTGGTAAACTTATGTTTGTCACATCGTCCGCTAAGGTCCATCAGCAAGGTGACCGTTCGACAAAGGTTAGACTGAACTAGCCACTTCCTCGAAATATGGCCGAAAATCTCTGCTTGTATTCGTATGCTGTGTCGCCTTCTATCTAGAGGGTTTCCAGAACTTGTCTATCTTTGTAGATCATCGTCTGAAAACTATGCTTATGTACACTATAGCGGTTTGGGGCCGGCCCTCCTTCTGAACACCTACATATTGTATCACCGTCCAACGTGATTCCATTCAGGCCATCTTTGTGGTACCAAGATCCACTAGGACATGCCACAGGAATATATGCCCTGATCTAGATGGGTGATACACAAATCTTTGTGTGCATCCCTCAAGGGTTAAAGTTCCTCAAACCGCCGCCTTCATCTATCTTCGTGATGTCCTCCCAGAAGTAGCCACGGAACGTTGCTAGGTCAATCAACTGAACCCAACTACGAAGATATCTAGTAAATTCTCCGAGGTATCAACACAGTTACATTTCGAATGCCTTGCTTACCCTTCATCCATGGAATCCGAAGCAGTTATACAATAAGTACAAATATATTAGCTATACTACTCAACCTGGTAATATACACCGTGTATAATCCTAGCGTTATTATTGTTAGTATTTTACCAATTAAATTTCTATTCCCTATCGTATTCCATGCGTTGCACTAACAGTGCAAGCTAAAGGCGACATAGCTATAGTGGTAGTAGCTGAGCGCAGGTACGAATGAATGGAAGCCATGTAGTAATATTTCATCAACAGCAGCAGCAGCAGCGGCCCGATTCACTTCCTCTTTCCCTCATCTTTAGTATGAGAGGTTCGCTATTTCTTCCCGGCGGCGTGCTGGCGCCTCGCTGCCAATAGTGCAGTCACTCACTCTCGGTCGTTCCCTGATTTTTTCCTCACTTGCTATTCCCGCGAACCCTACCCCCACCCACCCCCCACTTCTTGTCCATAAGCAGCCGTACGTTCATTGCTCGCTATCGCGCACACGGACACGTCGTGCGAGCGCTTGCCGCCCCGCTCTCATGTGATCGATTCCGACGAGCAGCCTCCGTGGAATCGTCCTTCTTGTCCTGGTCGTTCTAGCCGGTCAGGCCATGGCCGCTCTTGGCCCTCGTTGGTTCTCATGGTCGAGGGGGGGTGACCAGCCCCTCCATCCAGGCCCCGTTCTCGTTCTCGATGCTCTCGTACAGCCTTGAGGGACGCCATATCCAACACCCCACAGGCCCGTAGCCAGTGTATGCTATGGGGGATCGGAGCATGCAGACCTCTCCGAAGCAGCAGTCAGCCAACGGGGGCTCGCAGCCGCTTCGGGAATGGGGAAAGAGAGGGTCGTCAGCTATGAATATTTCATGCTCCATTGGCGGCGTTAATGGTCGCGGGAACACCGGCAGCCCCTGACCGGCCCCCGTTCCGGCCAGACCCGAATACTCACCCGGTGAACGTTGCGGGAGTGCAGCTGTGCAAGTGTGGCCTGCTCTAGCCTGTAGCGCCAACAGCCACACGACCGCCATACAGGCTGCCCCCCATCGACCATCGTTCGTGCTCCACGCTCTGCTGGCAACTTCCAGGGCTGTGGAGCTCTGCTCGCCACAGATAGCAGCAGGCGACGACGCACCCGAATATACACAGACACCAGCGCACACATCAACGGGCAACGGGTGCGACCGGTGGCCGCATCCAATGCGGTAGCAAGGGCCACCTAACAATGCAACAACAACGACGACAACAATAACAACAACAATAACAACGTCAATGCCGGCAGTAGCGGGCGCTGATGCCCAACGACGACGACAACGGACAAGAGAGACCTTTCTGCCGCCCAGCCGCCGCCGGCGGCCATATTCCTACTGCATCGATGATGCCTGCCTCATCTCCGAAATAATATTTATTTGCACAAAATCGGTACCGACCGGTGTACGAGGGGCTGACGTGGGGGGGGGGCAGCTGTGTGCGTCGCCGATCGGCAACAATCCGCTGCTCGCGTTATGGAACAACGAGCATACTTCTACCCCCATTATCATCACATCACATAAGGTATGATCATCATGCGCACGTACCTAAATGTGTACACGTATAATAACAATTGTATATGTGTATAACGATGTGTATATAATATTTCGTTGTTGACAGCATACGAAGGACAGCAACATGGCTATAACAACATGTTGTTCATATTGGAATTCAACTCGTTTGGTGATCGTGTGCTGACGAGAGCAGCATAGATGCCGCTCGTACCTATAGGCATGTTAATAATTGACGATAGCGGGGTAGATTTGGTGCAGTGTTGTAAGCATTCGGCGTTGCTAGACACCTATTGTCAGCTAACATGGAATTACCACGGATTCGCACAAGCTTACGTAGACACATATGTTTACGTAGACAGTGTCTTCAAGAGAACTTGTATGGGTATATTGCTTTGTAAACCTCTCCCTCCATATGTGCAAGGCAAAATGGGATACCTCAACTGATTGTGTTGATACGTTTACCGGTTCTCCAAACGATTACATACGTATAAGCCCGTGTATATGTGTGTGCCTGCATGAGTGATCTATAGGTGGGATCCTTTGGTCAATTTGCCTTAGTAATGGAGGCATTACACATACCTAATAAAGCTCAGTCTTTTCTGGTTCATGTCTCTGAAGATACAAGCGAATGCCACAAGGGGGCGGGATTTAGCGGGAGTATTGTAACATGTACATGCATCTGGACGGTCTTGGCCTCCTGATTTCCTTCTTAGTCTGGTGTAAAGATAGAAAAGTTGACGGCCAGCAGAGCCAGATAAGGAGTTCAGGAGTCCCCGCAAAGGTCCCCTCTGCCCATCCGCACACTCGTGCACAACTAGCCATAGGCAAAAAGCACCAAAAGTCTCTTCGCGCAGGAACGCCGTACGCCTGCGTAGCGACAGGTGAGTCCTCCATACAGGTGGTACGGCCGGCCTACTTCACCTGTTTCTTCTTTTGGCTGGCAGGTGTCAACTACAGAGGAGACATAATGGCTTTGGGTGTCCCAACGTGAAACGGATACAGCGAGACATGCGAGCCACTTACGCTTCACCAGCTGCTGTACTGGCGATCACGGTGTCAGCCGGTGCTAACCTGCGCTAACCTGTGGAAGGAGCCAAACATAACGGTGAGAAACTTCTCTCTCGAAATGGGAATATGATGACTTTAACAATCGAAACACGAGCATTTTCACGTGTGGCATATAATCAGTATAGCGAAAACGCAGCATAAACGAGGTCGTCAAAGGGGTCTTACCGAATATCTATTTCGATGAATAAGGTTAACCCAACACTTAGGTAATCATCTACATACGATACTATGCTGTAGCTTAGCATAACCAGTGGATGGTGACGGCGTTCTTTGGTCCTTGATAGTGTATGAGAGCGTGAACATCTTTGGAAAACGGTGTGAACCGAAGTTGAGATGTCAAATACTGTCAGACGACTATTTATAGAGCGGTACAACGGTGTTTGTTGCTTAGAAGTATGCATATACACGCGTGAAACAATATGTGTATGTTAGACTCGACTGACTCTGATTGTGAAAGATCGATGACCCGCGGCACTCTCACTGGCGAGTATTAATTACGGCAGCTATGTGCGTTGTGTATACGCCTGTGCTGCGTCTCCGATCACAACGCTGAAATATCGACTTGGCGTCGCGTAGCATTTGCCGCATGTAGACGTAGCTAAAATGTATGCGCAAAGCTCTGCCAGTCCATGGTGAACTAACCCGCATCCGGCGATGTCGAAGGCAACTGTGCCCTTTTCATTTTCAATATGCATACTCAGATGTCAATGTGGGTGCCCAAAAACAAAAATTAAGTAAAAATATGCATAAAAAGGCATCCGTAGAAGGCGGTAGATTCGAGTGAAAGTCTTAAAATTCTAGTGGTGTATAAGGCAATTTTTCCATTTTCTAACCGAGCTTATCTGGATTAGTTCGGATCTTCTTTAACCTTGAAATACACCTTACTATCACTACTACCTTGACAGATATGTCTTTACAGAGAAGTAAACAGAAAACGGAATGCATAGAAGTTTACCTTCGAAGAGAGTTCGAATCTTATTTATTATGTTTCCTTTCTCCGCCGTTTGCAGCCCTTCAGGACGAATCCTCTCGGTGCGCTGCGCCGGGCCGCTATTCAGCATTCCATGCGTTGAAAGCGATATATCCATATGTGCCAGGAACTGCTCTCCTGCCGCCCGCGAACACAAAGCCTCAATTTCCACCTGTGTACTTTGAATCTACTCGATTGTTGAAGTTTGTTTAACCGCCACTACCCCACGGAGTTAAAGCTACTTTTGAGCTTACGTTTTGTTTAAAGGAAAACGCCAACGGATTTTGACGAGATTGTAGCAGTTGACAGCTGTTTAGCCGACTGGCCGAGTTACTCTAGAAGGACCAAAAGAAAAAATAGAAACCGATCCTATTTTATAAACTTGAACCGTTGAAAATGCGCTAAAAGTACAATTCAAAGGTACCATTATTAACCAAAAGGGCTAGTACACAGTTATTAGAGTACTTACAATGATTATAATAAGTGTAGTGATTATTAGAAGTGATGGTCGTTTCCTGGAAGTCGAATCAGACGTGAGACTCTTCAAAGGAACAAACTGTCCATTCAGCATGTCAGTGCGCGCAACCGCCATTCTGCACACCGTGTACCCACAGAGGACGGAATTCAATGAAGTATTTGGCAGAGAGCTATTTGGTTGTAGCCGCTGAAATGAACGGATATCCGTGGTGGTGTGCAGGTTCGTTGGAAAGGGAAGTCGCACACTTCCCGGCGGAGCATCGCAGCGCGTAATGACCCTTCGAAGAAAGTTCGCCTGTATCCTCTCTAGCGCTTCAATTCATTTTTATTTTTAGGTAGAGCTTCCAGATTGCAGAGCGGTAAAGAAGGTTAAAAATGACAACCATCGTATAAAGCTCAGTATCGGAATCATGGACATTTTTGACAATAAAACTATATGCAAAGATGGTGGAGCTTGCTCGAAATAGTTTGTCGTCAGCGCGTACAGTTTCAAATAATCTGCATAGAACTTATGCTTTTGGAAACGCCATTTGGAGAATTATGTTTTAGGTCTAATACAAAGATGGAGAACGGTCGGGGGACGACACACAACTTTTGAGACACGACGGATGGGCACCAATCGCATGTGCTAAAGGCGTTGTTTATCTTTGCGCAGAATTTTCTCTCAGTCAGCCGGGCAGGTCTGCTCCTAGTAAAATGGTGTTGTGCGCTGTCGAGGAGATCATGGGGTATGAATGAATCCTACAAAGTTACGCGAAGCAAAACCACTCCTTATATGTATATTATCATAATAACTTTAATGTATATCGACTTGATATCAGAACGACCGTAGACGTTAAATGTTGGCTGCGGCTTTTTTATATTTTTTTAATATCAGAATGACGAAGGTTGGCTCTATTTTGGACTTTGTTTATGTTGAGCCAATCGCCTATAAGCGATCCATTTGGGACAAACTGTACCTACCCTACTTCGAGGTCGGACGTTTTCTAAGTAAAATATACAAACCTACTCAAGTTGGTAGAAGTCACATTGAACAAGAACCTTGCCTCTTTAGAATAGAAAACTTCGTGTCTCAAAGACGATGCTGTTGGCTCAAATCCTTGTCCAGGTATTATATACACGCCATGCAGAATGCGGTCGTTCAGAAACACCTGGCGTTTCCGACAGCACTAACAAAGAAATTCTACGTAAACGCGTGCTGTGTTAAAATCTCTCATTTCCATTGTTTTCCGACCTACGCATTTAGATTCGTATGCTTTCGGGACAGCGAAATGTATATACAGTTAGTAGAAGCATATATTAGCCATAAGGCAATGGTAAACGTTTATATTACAGGTCGATAGATGACCTAGATCCGTAACCAAATATAAATAGCCACTGAGTGCGGTCGGCGGCTTCGCAGTATTCTATAGTAAGCAGTCTAACACGAGGTTGAAAAAATCAGTTCGAGTAAACAGTGACGACATCAACTTTACCAGAAGCCTCTTTCGCCCTAAGTGTTACAATAATTTTAGCACTACCTTATCAAGGGTGTATGTAAACTGTAGACACAGTATATAGAAGTTGCACAAGTTGACTTCCATGCGTCCCTTAGTCGCCGTAGTTATTTATTTGTCTCTAGTGCTTGAGCTCTGGCATTCGGTGCACTCGATTGAGGATTGTACCTATTGCACGTCTGCTGGCTGTGTCTCTGCATACGCTTGTCAGAGCTAGTGTGTGCGTAGGTGCAAGGGTGTCTGTCACAGTGCGTGTGTGTAAATGGCCGCATGTGTCTGTGGATTGAATTGCTCGATTATAAAAAACGAACGGCGCCAATTTGCGGTGTCCGGGGCTCTCTCTTTCTCTCCCTTGCTGGATGCTGGTCCTCTATCTGTCTCGGGCCAACAGACTCTCTTCAAGCGGTCGACCCACAACGTCAGCGCAACCTTCGCCGGCGAGTCTGCGCTTCTACCACCGCTGCTGCTGCTACGCGAATTGACGTGGCCGATGCAAAAACTCCCCCTGCGTTGAAATGAATAGACTCCTCTGCGGTGACGACAGAGGCAAGCATCGCGCGGACGGTAACGGACAGCCGTCGCCACCGCCCGGAGTGTAGTGGTGGTGGCCCTGCAAAGGGCACGAGGGGAAGGGGCCGGAGCTCTGGCACGGAGAAGTAGGGAGGAAATAGCATCCCTCTTCCAACTGGGAGGTGACGCCAACCATTACGGACGGCAAACTGGCACGGTTCTCGTACGGACTCGAGGGCCGACCGGTGGAAAGCCGAAGAAAAGAGACCGAGAGAGAGGATGAGAGCGGGAGAACCCCGCGGACGCAGTGAAGTCTTCCCCCATCTCTTTTGCTGCTGCTGCTGCTTCTGCTGCTCCGTCTCTTGAATTGCTTCGTTCGCTGGTCCCCTCGGAAAGTGGCCCGAGGCCGCCATGACGCAGACCGGCCGTTGCGCCTCTTAGCGCACTATACACACTCACGTCTGGCCATACCATACACATAACAAGTCTCTATGCCTGCTCCTGCTGCTGCAGCTGCTCATGCTCCGTCCGGCCTAGCCTGGCCTCCTGACCAGCCATCCACCCGTCCACCGTTAACAGGAAAGCAGACATGAGGGTGCGGCATAGCATAGGGCTGTGCTAACGGCAACTATAAGACGTATGTTACGCCGTAGAACATTAGCGCTATTGCGCGTCGACAGGACCAAGGGGCAGACGACGGCAGCAGCAGTAGCAGCCAGCGTCAGTGCGCGCCAGGCAAAGAAGGAGTGGCACCGAAGACGACAAAACACTCAACTCGGTGTGGAACACGAGATCCAAAGTGCGAGGTGGCCAAATACCCACGCTGATTTATGGAAGACCATTTTCAATGTGACACCAAATGACAGACAGCGAGGTGGCTGCACATTGAGACGAGGTAAGTATGATATCACATACAGGTACGTTCACATCCTTGGTTTAGCAGTTCTTCTACCGAATGGTTAGGGAATGCGAGAAATTTGCGCACAGCTACACCGGGCTCGACGTAGCATCGAGGACAGATTAGCCAAATGCCGTTCGTTTGTGCTGTCCGTGAAACAGGACGGTTAAACCCACTGTCCTGACTGTGGACGGATGTCCCGTGGGGTTTCCACTCCTGTGCCTCCGCTGCCGCTGGCGTTTCTGGCTTATCATTATTATTATTGGTCTGATTGCTATGGCCGTAGTACCACCGTCGAGTTGCACGTCGTATACAGCACGACTATCCAGTGCAGCGTAATGGAAGGATGTCAAATAAAAGCGCTTCCGGCTTCGTTTCCGGCCCATTCATAAAATTTTGGAAATTGTTCTTTCGTCAGACGATGCACGAAAGAAGAAGGCTAGGCTGGCTGCATTTCTGCCTGTGAACACGCTAGATATATATGTATATATATATATATATATATATATATATTCATGAAGGCGGTGGAAGTTCCGAACGGCCCTCTGACCATTCCCGTCTGCGTCGTACAATTTGAACTCGTTCACGCCAGAGTGTGAGTTCTGTTCAAATCTGTTCCTTGTTTTCATCATTATGACAAAGCATCATCAAGCCTCTCTGAGCTGGCTCCAACAACCTCAACCCGAGGAAGAAGTCTGTAATGAATCTCGTCGGTATCGCATCGACGCTTGTCTTTGCCAGCCGATTTTGCCTGAGCAAAATGAGGAATGTCCGAATAGTGTGCATCTCTCTCAGCTATACGTACACTACGCCTATTTCATTTAAGTTATTTTCGCTGGATTCGTCTTGTGAACGGCTTTACTAAGCACAATTTCGTGCGAATCTTGTGATACGATGGCCTCGTTCTTGCCACTGCTATATTCGGAACGAGAGAATAGCCCATTCGGGAGACTGACAAGAGTTGTTCTCAAGACGACGAACGCATCCAGAAAATGTGTTACCGTCACCAGCATCGGATGTCATCCCTAACAGCAGAATCGCTGACACTTAGCATAATCTCAGCAACACGGGCTCTGCTAAGGATTATAATGGTCCTCTGTTCTTGTAGCGCTGCCTTTGTCAACAACTTCGCTTCTTTATGCATTCTTCCCCCATTAATCCTACAATAGGTAGATTCGAGGTTAACGAGGGCAGGATGCTCCAAGAATGGAACAACGGATCCGCCCACTTACCGAGACGGTGTCGGCGAGACAGAGGTCTTGCGCCACATATCTACAGCGGGAGAGGTAACAACGGGACGACGCAGGAGATTCAGTGACTCCAACCAATCTGGTGGTGATTTGGTTCCATGTTTACTTAGTACGACTTGTATGTAGTACACGAAGGATGTAAAATATATACGACTGCACTCAGGAGTGTGGTGAACAATTGACAGTCAGTTTGCGTTGTACTATAACAAACATATCATCTTGTGCTCAAAATATTTCTTAAGTTAAGGATCCTAGCTTGTGACATATGTAGATTGGTCTATAAATAAAAGCGGAGCGTCGCGCACTTTTTCAGCCTAATGTGATCGCTAATAATATAAACGAACTTGGGGGAGATGGTAAAGGTAAAGGTTTCATTGGTTTATTAAAGGAGCTGCAATTGTACAATGCTTAAGCTCTCTTATATGTCACGCAGCGGGGTGACAAAAGTAGGTCTACGGAGAGCAAAACGCAGGTTTTAGAATAGAACGATATAGCTCTAGTTACGTACAAGGTAAATTAAGAGTTGAAACGGATGAGTGAAGGTAAGTGAGACGCTCTGTGTGAATGACACACTTGCAAACGCTAGTGGCCCGCAAATTTATAAGCAATCTTCAAACGAGGGCTAAGCAAGGACATGTCTGCAAAACAGAACTTCATTTTGTGATGAGCACCAGTTTGTTATCTTTATTTCTATGAAAAGTTTATCTTTCGAAAACCCATCGTATTCGATCTATTAGGTTCAACAGAGTCCAGTTTTATTTCAATTCCTACGCGTTCTGACCAACCAATCATCAAACATTATTTACGAGCCACAAAGCCAAGAAAAATGTACGCACGCGATCACAGGTTGAAACAGAAAATGTTCGATGGCGATACGCGAGCACTCACTGGCCGACCGTTCGCGAAATGTCTGCGTATACCTATCGATAATACCCCAGTGTGATACAAGTCTGGGCGCTGTTGGGAGCTAGACAAAAGGCCAGACCTAGTCAGGCCAACAATCGGCCTATTTGAGTTTTCCGATTATCGGACCTGGTTGAGCTTTGCGTTTGCTGTCGCCAGCTCCATTGTCCCGGATTTCAAAGCAAAGAGAGAAGGACTAACAGGAGAAGGGGTACCTCTCAGACTTGCTGAGTGAGGGGTTAATAATTCAATGGGGCCAGGAGTTGCCTGCCGCGAGAGAGGGAGACATCGAGGTTCGGTTGCAATGACGGGACTACTAGGTACTTTCTCCGCCTGCAAGAAGGAAGGAGAGAACCTAGAGAGAGGACCTATTTCTCCAAGCTTCAGTCAGGATCGAGCTTGCCAGGGTCCACTCGGCCGATTCGCAGACGTTTCAGTCCCTACTCGGTCGGCGCAGGACCCGTCTTCGATACCGACAGAGACGCACTGAGGTCAGGCCAAGTGCGGTTTCAGCTCGGTGGACCCACATGAACCGCACGACCACGATTGGGCCATGGCGGTGTTGAGGGGCTGCGACTTTTTGAGGTAAATAGAGTACTATTTTTATGTGGTTACAACGAAGCAAGAAAATTCGGTAGGGTCTGAAGGCAAGAGGAAGGCAGAGCGACAGATAGAGGAGAGTGAGAAGATGCGGAGAGATTGGAGAAACTCCTGAAGTACGGAGGCAGTCTGCGAATCGTGTGTTGGTCCGCCTCACTAGGCTTCTTCGGATGGAGAAAATAAGATAGAATCTTTGTGGCGTGTTGAGCGTTTTGCGTTTCGAAGCATAAATTTGACGAGCCTACGCCAACTGAAGGTTTCCGGACACGCAGGTCGGTTTTTATCGTATTTCACACTGTCCTATCGAAAACGAGAGGAAATCACTGAAACGCTCTCGATAACATATTATACAATAATCGCTAGTAGATGATAGCAGCATTGGCGGATAGAGGTAGCTTGAGACGGATGTTGTAATCAGCGTGGAGGGAAAAGTTGCTAGAAATCTGGCGAAGACATCAACTACGCCCCGCGGAAAGGATGACCCGTTATTACAAGCAAGCACTCCGTTATTGCAATTCGACCAGGATGAAAATGGAGCTGAATGGAGAATAGAGACGTTGGACATATCAACGCTGCTCGCCCAACAGAATTCACCCAACAGAACGAAAGAACATATTCTATTATAGGAGCGTTTATTGTGCGTCCCGGGTCCGTTCACGATCCCCCTGTTTTAGAGCGGGTATTGATAGCAAAATTTGACCAAGGCTGCACCAGCGCACTGGTCGGGCCTTGTCTGTTTTAGCAGTCGACACACCGACTAAGTGAGCAGTGCATGAAGAATGAGTCGGAGAAACCACAGACGGATACGTGAATCAGAGAAAGAGATAGAGTTAGGCGGGGGAGGGGGGGGGGCGGCGGAGGGCATGGAAGAGTACGGAAAGCTAGGGAAAAGTCGAAAAATGTTAGCGTTCGGAGGTGGAAAAAACCGTTATGTCTGGGGAAGGCTTTTGGTGGACGCACAGAGCCATGAACGCGTGGACCACGCGCTTTCATGCGCAAGACTTCGTACTGCTGCTGCTTCTGCAGCAGTAGCATCAAAGTGCGCGAGCGCGGTGAATTCAAAAAAAAGAAGCCACAGGAGCTAGTGCCAAGTCTTACAAATTGCACGAGGAAACATTGCCGACAATGATCAGCGTCGCCGCTGGTTGTCCAGCCACAGTGACAGTGGCGCTGCTGGCTGCCAGCGCGAAGGCGACTGAAAGGCGGACGTTGGCAGCGATGGGAAGTCCGAGAGGGTAGCGCGGCAGGAAGAGAGGCCACGTCGGGAGAACAACAGAGAGAAAAAACTCGCCGGAAAAAGCGCACCACGATGCGGCGGCGGCGGCGACACCAGGCGAGAGGAAAGTGAACGGACTGGAGGGATCTCGCTTGTGGCGGCGGCGGCGGCGATGCTGCCGAGGGCCAAACGGCAGAGGACGGCCATGACGACGCGAGCAGGGGAGACTCGGGGCGAATCAAGGCAAAACGAAACTTGGAACTAGACGGTGGCGGGGGGGGGGCTGTCTACGCTGCAGCGTGAACTGGCCGGCGACACGATGCCGTCTACCGTCCATGGCCGTGGTCGTCATTGGTGTTGCATTGTTGTGGGTCGACTGAAAAGAAGCCGCGCTAGAAAAAAAAACGGGATGGGCGTTATCGCATTCGTTTGGAACTAGGACGGGGATGTTAGGGTAGGGGGTATTAAAATGGGGCACAGATAGAACTGGCTTGGAAGGAGTTGGAAGGGCATCAGCCTTGAACAGCGAGCGAACTGTTCGTTTGGTTTGAGCGGGCAACAGGCCATTGCTGGTGATACACGCCATACAGAGCCATTGATGAAGGACGTCGTCCTATTGTCACGGGACTATCTGGACAGCCTGCTATCATTTCCCGTTCGGCCTGGACGTCAGGACAATTCTACGTTGTACGGCTGATAGACGAGATCAGATCGGCTGTAACTATAGCAAGTGGCTGGAGCAGCTAGTAAGTCGATATTCACAGCGTAGCAGTGTAAATATATTAGTGGATATTTAGTGAACAAAATCATATGCGAGTTGGAAACGCATAATAGGCAGTAGTATCACAAGTGCATTTCTCATAATACGAATATACTAACTCGGTGTTAATCTAGGTATAATATTTGTTACGATTAAAAACAAAGGCGACTCGGCGTTCGGAGGGCGGACTGTGTACCGTATATCATAGTCCTGTACGATGTTAGTTGTACGAGTTACACGAAATGTCTTCAGGCTATTAAACCTATCTTAGGCATTGGTTGGAATTCTTACAGAATCACCCAGGGGTGATAAGGGTGAGTTCCTTATCACCCTTGGGATGAGTTGTATGCAAAAAGGCTAAGATGAAACTTTCTTTCAGAGTTATATGACGGAAGAAAAAGTGTAATTGAACTTAATCGCCTACCCCCTGGGCGACATATAACCAGTTCCACCAATTAATAACCCCGCGGAGCGTGAAAACAGGAAGGAAATGAGTATATCAGATGAAGTCAGCATATTTCTATGTGCCAAATCGCGATTTCCACCCGAGGTGTTCACCGACTATTACTTGTCCAATTTATTAGGGTGGTGAGTTCATCACCCAAATCTCTTTCGACCAGTTTCTGCCTATGATACACCTGCCTTCCGATGAAGACCTCGCAACGTCCACTGTTTAGGGCGACCGTCCCTCACCTAATCTTTCCGGTGGTGTTCTTTTGGCCCGAAGCTGCGAGTTGTTGCGCACTTCGTATTGTCGATTCGGTTCTCGTCTAGAGCAGAAGTCAAATGTCATTGGTCGCTATCGGCCGCCCACAGAACGCGCCATCATTTTCCCCGTCGCCAGCTCAATAACATCCAGCGGCAGCAACTCACCACCGGCACCACCAGTCACCCCCTCCAGTAGCACTAGGCATACCTTCAAGCAACTCATTTTATCCTTCTTGTTCAACTGCCTCGAGCACCCTTTACACAGCTTGCTCCGCTTTGCCGTGTGCTCCACCTTACGTGGATACCGAGCTAAAGCAAGCGTCAGGCCAAATCCCGTGCTGCCTGTCCTGAATCAATTTTTCCCCATAACACCCGACCTCTCACCCGGGATGCCCCTTAAAGCCAAATCGTATCACCAAAAGCCTCCCTCCTTACCCGGATAGCTGGTTGTCTGACGCTTGACTTCTTTCGGCAAAATGAAAAATTTCCCTTTAGAGAAGTTTTCCTGCCACTACAGCCGCGACCAGCCCGGTTGGTCACGGCGGTTGGAGCCACGGCAGTGGTAGTGGCTATAGTAACGCTGACAGCGGGCGTTTCAGCGACCCCTGAAACGACGACTATTCTGCTAGCGCCAGACGCTGGAGTCTGTGTCACCACAGACTGCGGCAGCTACCGAGAGAACTAGCGCCGTCTGAGAGAGTGTCGAAGAAGTCGAAGGAGCCCTCGAAGTGGATAGAACTCTTCGAAACGAACAGCACGGCGAGAGAGACCGCGGCTGACGTCGGCAGGCTTGCTGCTTCGTCCCGACGAGGCCGTCTTTGTGCTGCTGCTGCTGCTGGTTGGTGACAATGTCTTCGAGTTTTATCGCCTGAGAATGGACACGGAACGAGCGGCGTGAGTTGGGCAGGATGTCGGGATGGGAGACTGTCGACAAGGGCCTGCCTCTGGTACTAGGAAGGACGTAGTGGATAATTTAATTTAATCTCATTTTCACAGTGCTTAAGAGCTGCCGAGACTCTGCCCTGGGTCTCGGGACAGTTCGCGCCTCTGTTTCTGCTCTGCTCTCCCTGTTGCTGTCTCGGTCTTATCTAGGCCTGTTTCAATGATCGAGGACTCGACAGTCTGGACTGGTGGGGCACAGAACCGGGAAGACAGCGGGAGAGAGCCAATAAAAGGAAAGGCCGTTCGATACTTTTTGTGCTATGCTAATTCTCGGAAGTAAGCGAGATCGCTCGAAATCGAGAGAGAACACAAGATCGAACTAACAGAGTGTTGCGGTAGAGTTCTTTCGACACTTGCGATGAACGTGATACAGAGTGACTGACAAATCGAGAGCAAGAGCCAAAGGTACGGCTCATCAGATAAATCTATTATTTCTGAGTCACGCAGGAAAGACAGACTGAGCGAATGCATAACTGATGTGTGTTAGGTGGGACATTTTTCGACCTTAGGGACTTGTTGGCCTTTCGCATTTGTGGACTATTTCTGAACGTTTGCCTAAAAAAAAACGCCAAACTTCAATCCGCTGGATTTCATTGTGTACTGAGTTGTTTAGCAAGACTCCCACTAGTATAGACGTACCAGTATTACGTTAGCGATGACCGCCAGTTCAAGGTCAATCGCCGACTTGGCCGGGGAACCCAATCAAACATTTTGTTCTACGAGTACAGATTGAAGCAGCCATCAACAGTTCTTAAAATGGAGGGTATATGCTACATTAGTCTGAAGTTATGATACGCTCATATATCTTTGAGCAAATGTTTATTAAGACGGAGGGTATGCAATACATTACCCTGACGTTATAATATGCTCACATATCTTTTTAGTAGACTATTCTATATATCTACACCAAAAAAGCCACGAACCGACAGCACTGATTATCAACCACAATTTGAAAAGGATATCCGGATCGCTAAGAAATATTGTTACCAGACAACGTACGCCTAAGGCAAGATAAACTATGAGACGGAGATTTTCATTAGTTGAACGTTAGCTACCCGGTCTACCTAACAATAGTAGCGCCCATCAGAATCGTAGGACGGGCAACAGAATACAACAAAGACACCCGCGCGCATCCCATTGTGGACTTGCATCAATATTGTTCTTCTTGTTGTTGGCGTCGTCATCGTCGAAACGGTTGCCGCTATTCTAACGACCCCCTCTGCAGTTTGACTTTCCTGTAGGCACTTGTCGCCGCTGATAGTTGCAGACAGTTGTCGTCGTGTATCCAACTTTGGCCTTGATGTCCTTAGAGACCAGTCAGTCGTGCCTGATCACTAGACGGCCTTATACAGTGGATACAAGGGTCTGTCGACTGTCGACGATCGACAGTGCTGAGGACAGGCGAACAGCTATCTGCCATTGTACTGTTGGAAAGGATTAGGATGTGCTGAAAATAGGCCCTTGGCCCTCGTAGCTGCTCTAGCCGGTGGAGAAGAAGTGGACCCAGGACATTTGAGACGCCTCAGTTAGCTCAGGCATAGGCATAAACCCATTAGACTGGACGCCTCATGTGCGCCTACGTACGAAAGAAACAAACTCACTCAAAGAAATGTAGTGCTTGTAAACGAGGGAAAGGACTAGGTCAGCCTAAGCAAGACCCTGTATTAAGCACACTTCCACAATCTATATTCTCAGCCGATTGTTGCAATTGGCAGAACACGAAACCAAACTGGTAATGGCTTAACATACCAAAGTGCAACATTATACTGGTATAATTATTTATTTTTATAGAGGTTGAAGGTAAATCCTGCATGGACACCAGGCTTCACAACTAATATATTTGCCTGATAGTGTCAGACTCGTACTGACTAAACCCAGGACCGATTTTGACTTGGGCCACTGATCGGGACTGTCAAAAGTATTACTTCAGTCGGTGCCCTGCAGGGACCGGCAGTCGATTCCAACCATGTCCCAGACCTCAGTTCCTCCTCTGGGGCAAACCCTCCCGCCCAGCGGCAGCGAGTGAGTTCCGGGCATTTTCTCTTCGGACAAGCTCTGCTATCCGCGCCCGTTCTAGCCTATCCTTCTCCCGGAGGATCCTTTCGGCTAGTGTATTCCCTCTGTCCCACTTGTCTCTGGCCAGGCACATGTAGGAAACGAACCCTCGGATCCCGTCTTGCATGGCCCGCGTCAGTTCGGCGTCCGCGACCTCCTGTCGTACTTGCTCTGTGGCTCCACATGCTGCCAGTGTGTGAAGAGGATCGTCCTCTATTCCTGCATCGCACAGCATGCAGATGTCCGATGGGGCCTTACCAATCCTGTGGAGGTAGGATGTGAAGTCCCCGTGCCCTGTAATTAAGCTGCTCTAATGGATCTATAATACAACAACATTGTAGGAAACGACAATTGTGTACTTTCAAGTTCGTGGTTCGATACATTTACTCTATAAAGTTCACGCCGTCACTCTACTCTGCCTGATCGTTTCCTGGGTGAGGCTTACTTGTATTGTTGCAGATCAAATCTATCCCAGAATCGCAATTGAGATAAGTAGACAGGACGCTAGCATTTCTTATGGACGTGATGCGTGATAGGCGCGTCTGTGCAATCAGTTTTAAAAGAGAGGAGACTCTCTGCAGAATGCAAACGTAAAAGTACCCCAGTTCCCCAGCGTTCGAATAATCCGTCTATAACTGGGCATCCACTCGACGAACTTGTAACTCACTTCCCTGGGAGCCAATACTCAATCGGTTGTTCGTTGCTTTTCTTTCTCGATGTTTTCCCCCTCTTGTTTTTTGTCTAACGGCCGTAAATTTATGTACGAAGTAGCGGGGGGAATGTTCCTTTCCTTCTCTCAGCAGTAACGTCGACTATTTCCGTAGCAATTGGCTGAACGAGGCTTCTCCTCCATTCTTCTTCTCAATATATTCGTTTTCGCTGCCCTGTTTTCCTGTATTCAGCATAGCCTGTTCCCGTACCACGTACACGGACTATCTCATATGCAGTCTACCGACAAGCAAGCCATTGTATCCGCGCACATGCTACGATCCGACCCCAAGTCGATGGTACCCGACGGCCGTAACCGTCGTCGTGTGGGCAGATCGTCGGGGCCCTCGGTGCGGCTGGAATCTCGGCTGATTGCATGGCCCTTCGTATATGGCGTTGTTCACTGCGGAATGCCAGGAATGAACTCCCTCGTTACGGAGGAGAGGGAGGATTCCCCACGGACGACAATTAATATGAAAAAAACGCGCATGTAATCGCAAGTCTTAGTCGAATATCAGGAGGGGACAGCATACTCGAATATACTTAGCGTATGAGGTTTAACAAGGCGCACGGCTAGAGTGACAATGATGATTGACTTGGTAACGAGCATCAAATAGATTGTGGCAGCTATACACATATCTGCAGGTACATTTGCCGGATTTTTTGGGTAGCCACAAACAAGCTGCCTTGATTGACCAGGACCATGAATAGGATTTTCCGCAAGCGGATGTTTACTCCATATATATGTATATAATAAGTATATATGGAAGAGATAAAATGCATTTAATTATAAAAGTGGGCGACAATGGTACCCGCTGAACGTGACAAACACCTAAATATTGTATTAAGACTAGATAGAGGAGGCTATTCGACTCCGCTATCTATACTTAATAAAATATTTAAAACAAGGATTGTCTCACATTTCTTTCAAGATATTTGCATTAAAAATCTTGGAGGGGGTTGCTCTTGAAGGGGTTAAAGTTCGTTGATAAGTAGTTTTACACGTTCATAGGGTGCAATCACAATATATATATATATATATAAAGCGACTGCCAGTATTTGACCTACTCGGTAGGCTGTGGCGCTGCAACAATGTTTCGTACCCGGTATGGTACTGCATACAAATATATAAACATACCCCGAAATAGCACAGGCATCAATTGCGTTTATTCATCTGGCAACTGTACAGGTCCTTCAAAATAGTCACATCAAAAAATAAAGCTGAACCGTACAACCAAAAAAAAGTCAGCGATTGCTTCCTCGCCAGCTTTAAACGATCTGTATCTATGCAACGAGATACTCTGTTGCCTATTTTTGTTGACACGTTCACTTTCAAGTTTTATGACTTCCACATTCGGAGTGTTGCCTCCGCCGATTTTCTAGTCTGACTCTATCGTGTAGACGCCTGCGTTGGCCTATATCGATAGAAACAGCGAACGATATCAACTTCTAGCTTCCGAATTTGAAGGAGGGATAGTTGCAGCCTATACATAGTTGCTCTCTTAGCTGTTGGAGGAAACTCTGTGAAACTCTGTCTTGATATATCGTTTTGCCATATATCGTTGAAGAAAGAGAAATGTCTATTACCCTGTTCGTATCTGCCACCGTTGACTTTGCGCTTGCCACCGTCCTTAGCTTGGATTTTTTGTTATCTAGGGATGTTACAAACCCTCCCTTATCTCAAAAATGCATTTGTATCTATATTTATCTCTCTCTCTTTCTAAGAAGTTTTACGCTTTGCTATTTTTAGCCAATTGCAAATAGCATACTCGCTCCGTTTAGTTAGTTCATTCATCTTGGTCTGGTTGTAAAAGGTAAAGGTAAAGGTTTTATTGGTTTATTAAAGGAGCTGCAATTTTACAAAGGGACGGGCTACTATCGAGTAACAAATAAAATTAATAAAACGGATCGAACGGTATCTTTCTATAGCTGCCCGCATTCATCCACCCAATGAGCGCAACGTCTGAGACGTTCATATGGTACCTACCTACCGGAGCATCGGCAAACAGCGTGTTGTATTTTTTTCGAATTGGCCGAATTCTGCGAATCTATTGTTGACATCTATTATCTCACTTGATTGTTAAGTAGAAATGCAACATTCCAAAACATAGTTAACTGTCAGAAATTGGCGAGCTTGAAAGCCAGGGCTTTTGGAACCTTGTGACGGACGTTGAGTCGCAGCACCATATCATCTCCAAGGTCATAGAAACGCATATAAATTAAGCATAATCTAAGCGCCCGCCAAAGATCCAGACGGTATACAAACGTCTTGGAGGGCTATCCAAGACGAGGTAGGTAATGCTGACCTCGTGCAGGCTATTAGATTTGCGGTGTAATTTAATAACACAGGCCTCATTAAAAATTATCTCCTGAGCATATATAATATAATATTTATTAAGGAGGCTTTCGTTTAAACAACTCCTGGTAGCAGGGACAAGTTGTACCACCACATTGAGATGATAACAGGATGTAATCTACAATTGGTTCATACGTTTAACGAGAATATGGACGTGTATGTATATGGAAGTAATGAACGTTTACTTATCAAATATATACCTCTTTATTCACTAACATCTGATTGCTGACAGCTAGAAGATTGCTTGATTGTTACCTGAGTGAGATAATTGCTTAAGACCAAATCGTCATGATATTACGAGCTTTCGGGTGTCACAAATTTCAAATTTGTTTGCGATATTATACGAACGTAGCCTACTACACAAGGCACAGAGTAGGTTCACATATACGAAAAGGCTCCAGAGTGAACTCCCGGTTTAGGTTCAAAACGGGGGTTTTTTCTTTGGCAAACCTAAAAACCAAAGATATCTTTCTATCTATGCGTAGGTACGCGAAGGTCGTGGGCGTCCAAAGCACTAAATACATATGTAGGTCCACTTTGCTTAGTGCACTTAGCCAGGTCGGTGAGTTTCTTATCGGGCAATGAAAGGACATGCATCGCTGGGAAACTTCATTTAGACTAGACTTTACGGTGAGTTACAAGCAAAACGCGTGAGGTGCGCTGAACAATCTTTCATTTACCTGATAGTGCTTTTGGGTGGAGCTGTCCCTCTCTGAGTATATGCGTACGCACAGTTAGGCCAAACTTTATATAGGCCGAGTCACCTTGGTGAGGCTCACACAATTACAGACGAGTCGTACGTTTTTAAATAACTTTTGCCTTCGACTCCCAAGGACAACTCGTGTATCTAAAAGTGTAGAGAGCCGCGAAAGGGTTCAAACAGCTTGCGTGATGGCTAAATGTGAACAGATGGATCATCTGATATAGCTAAAGGCAGCTCGAACGTATTATATCAGAGAGTTATAATAATGGTGACGGTGATGATGTTATCATTATCATAATTGTTATTACTTTTCACACAATTAGGGATTACAGCATACAAATGAGAGATCATTTCTCACGTAATCATCAGTCGTAAGCCTTTTTGATACCCATATTCAACAAATATCCCGACGAAGATGTGGTCGATTATCTCGAATATAATCATCTACTCTAAACTAGCATAAGTGTGTTTAGAATGTACACAAATATATATATATATATATATATATATATTATTCAGGAATGATCCAGAAGTGAAGCAATATAATAAAGGTATGTGTAGTATCCTATTGTAAACGAAAATTCGTTGAACTCTTTTGCACGTTATATATAATATATATATATATATATATATATATGCTACTATATTTAATGCTACTATATTTACTTTGCATCCCCGAACCTGTACAGGTTGTAGCATACTTGTACAACAATGGAGCGCACCCTTACAGCCGCGGTTATCGGAGTGCTCAAAGACGACCCCATTAATGTTCAACGACAACAACAAAATGAACAACAGCAGCATTAGCAACAACAATAACGGGCGGCCACATTACACGAAACGCGACCTGAGCGCTACTGGGTCATGGCTCGTGCTCTCGCTATCGTCTCGCAAGTGGTCTATGGTTACCCTCATGGCTGCTTACTTCGTTCCTGCGTATTGCAGGGCTTCGTACCGTTGGCTACATCTCTGTTGTCGCCGTTGTCACTGCACCTACGGTTGGAAGCTCATCTCTGGGATGAAGGAACGGGGGCCCTGGGCCGGGAAGCAGAGCGAGCGACGACGAGGACAAGAAGTGTATTCATGTTTGCCACGCAGGACGCCAGCCCCACGTTCCGTGCGATGAGGTGCGCCCAAAAGCGCCGTGATAGAAAGCAGACGAGCGATGGGTTATATATATATATATATATATATTATAGAGGAAGGGAGAGACTAGCGGCATCGCTGGTCTTCATTTCGGCGATGGCTCGTTCCGGGGGCGTCTCGTGGCATCTAGCCATTGGGTCGCCGCCAGCCGGAGCCATGGCTCCGCAACAAGCAGGAGCGATGCGCCCTTCCGTTCGTGATGCATGACTCTCACCAGCACTTGTGACTTGGCTAGCGACTCGCCCTCGCGTTTCACACTCGGACGATGGGTGGCGAAGGTTCACTGGGGCCGGTCGCCTAACGCCATCGTAGAGGTTTCCTTTTTTTCCTCCACGTGGTCGTCATCCGAGTCCATCCAAGCCCGCTCTCTGACTCCTCTTTTGCTGTGCAGGTGGCGGCAGCTGGTCGCGGCACTTTGCGCTTCTTAATCAACTCCTCCTCCTCCTCCGCTGCGACCGGTGCCCGGCGTCGGCTGCGGCGGCGCCTTCTACTTTTCGAACGCGCGCGCGGCAAACGGCCAGACTCTGAGTCCGCCCGACACTCAACGCCGCTGCCGCCGGCCTTCTCCTCGCGTTTCGCTTGTGCTCTACCCCAGCGATAGCAGGCCAGCGATGATATTCTTCCAGATACTCATGTTCGTCCACGCAAACACACATCGTTTTCCACACGCCCGCACAGCATACGCGAGGTCGATCTATGCATTGAACGACGAGGCGTCAGCGGCCATGATCGCTTCTGTCAATGTCTGCTCGTGCCCCGGTCTTTCGGGTCTCGAGCCCTGTCCCGTATTCATGCGACCAGCAGGCCTCGCAGTCGCCGGTCGTCGGCAGACTGCTGTGGGTGGCGCAGAACTCTGCGACTACAGCACATCGTCGTCCGTGAACAAGTCAAGATGGAAGAACACGCTGAGATGCAGCTCAAAGGGATGAGATATCCCCAAGCATAGGAGACGTGGGATCTCACGTCCATCCGGGAGCGAGGAGGACACGAGGGCAGCAGCAGTAGCCGCAGTACTTAACAAGCTCCAATATTAACATGAATGCCGATGACACGAGGGTCATCCATCGATGGGCCCTCAGCGAGCTCATAAATATGCCGATATCTGCATTGTGCATTGCATAGTCGATTAAACATGGACACGTACGAGTCAATTTTGCACATCTGGAACTCACATTTCTTCGAGATGAATACCCGCCCCAATGTGCTGAGCCAGTACGCGGAGCACATCTTACCTCAGTGAAACAGCTGTTGTCCACCAAAGGATATTATATCGTCTTTGCGAACGCTAGCGACGCTCAACTAGTCTACTTATAAGAAGATGCGTTTTATATATGTTATATATAAATCTACCTTGGTATCAGTATCAGTTTATAAATAATTGTGATATACGACCTATTTTTTTTGAGTATTAGTTTTATCTACTTGCTCGTTTCGCACGTGAACGAGCTCACAGCAAAAAAAAAACCGAGCTCACACCATGTTAATGGGCTGGCACAACAACGGCCTTGCATAGGGGACCGGGGACTCCAATAGCAAAACAAGTACCGGTAGAGATGAAGAGTGATTGTCTTTCCTTTATTTGTTAGTTCGTTTGTATGAGGAGGACGAGATGAGGCAAAAGTGTTTGTTTACCTTCGGGGCAGAGGATGCAAGTCGAGGAGAAGCTGTTATTTGGCCTATTTGTCCTGTTTCGGCTCCTAGCAGTGCTCGATGTTCGGCAGCGTTACAGGCCTGTAACAGGGGCAATGCAGTGATTCTTGACGACGTCGCTAGTTTCTGCTGTTATTACCGGATTCGTCCTCTTCTGCCCGTTGTTCTTGTCCTTTCCGCCAAAGTCCGCAGTTATGTATGTCCACGCTCGTGTAGTGGTCGTGTTTCTACACACGAACCGGTAGTTCGGTAGTGTCTTTGTCTTCGCCCACACTTCGCATTGTCCACAAGTGGCAGGTTGGAGCCGTTGAAAACCTAGGCCGCTTCCGGTGACTGCTGCAATGAGCCGTATTTGCTTTCACCAGGTGACAATGAACGGAGGACGTGATTCCAGCGATTGCCTCAGAGTGCTGAACACAAGCTGGCTCGTTGCGTAACCCGAAGCGCCTGCTGATATTTGTCAATGTATTCTTTAAATATAGGAAAAAATGTGTGCTTCTATGCAGCGATCGTCGTTAGCATTCGTTGATAGTTTTGTCATGTTTTCTCAATATTAAGTGTGCACCCAATTGACCGGTTTGTGCAATTATGGTTTGAGGTGTACCACGAGGGTAAGGCAGATAGTGCTTGATACACGAAAGTTGTCGATATACAAGTATAAAGAGATACTTAGAAAAGCTTACTAGCAAAAATGTTGCATGAGGCATATGGTATACAAAATTTCCCCAAACAGAGTTACAAATTATTTTTTAAATAGATAATCGATAGACGTTTTGTGTCGCATGTGAAGTTGGTTATATACATTCAAATCGTTTAAGAGGTCAAGTATTGTGGGACCTCTACCTAGTCAACTAAAGGTGTCGTTTCAACTGATTTGAGGCAAGGATTGTCTAATTATGCTAGCCTATAATGTCTTACGAAGCAAAACGTGGACATTCCATGTTTGCTGAGAGCAGCCTGAAAACAATACTTAAGTCAAGTCCGGTGGCGTGGAGCATTCGTGTGCGCCTTGCAACTGGAGGAGACACGTAGGTGCACGGGTTCGATTGCCACCATTTTACATTTGCACCTAAGGGGCCCTCTTATGAAGCAAGGCCGAAAGCAGTTCCGTGGAAGTTAAATGCTGGAAAATTTACATTTAGCCCATGCTTTAAATTTTATTGTCTTCGGGATAGATGCGTGATCTAAATTGAGTTTCACTGCATCAAATATATCATCGCTACTACAACAGCGATATTAAACGGTAAGGGTCAAAGTTTTAGTGTCGTTTAGGTACTTACTCAGTTCGGTGAAGGTTGACGGCAAGTTCGGAGAAGCTGATTCTTCCATACTATCATATGGTTCAATCTCATATTTTAGTGCAGCAATACAGAAATTGGTTGTTTACTTATGACAGGCCGGCACTAAACCTTGGCTTGTTAAAGAATAAACGCACGTAAACAGTCTCTGAATATTCCTTCTCTGACGAAATGACGCTGAGAAATAGAATCAGCACTAATCGTGCTCGTATGATAATCAAGTAGCTTGCAATATATAGTTCCAGCAGGTTAACGATACGAATATTAAAGGGTCAATCAAAATGGAATATTAAAAATATATATGCGCATACTTACAGTTTAATAATATCGTATTTCATCGGTGGAATCGAGCAGCTGGACAATAGTTGGGCTCTCGACGGCACATACGTTGGGAAGCACGTTGCAGCTGGTTTGACAGACGCGAGGGCTCACAGTTTGTGGCAGAACGGGCCCAAACGGTTGATTTTGATGCTTAAGTTGACGAAAAGCGCTATGGCAACAAGAAAACGTCTGGGAAAAAGCGGGTTCATGAATGAAAATATGAAAAATGTTCCCTAGTTTATGTCGGCAATCCCGAGAACGGCTCGAACGAATGTGATTATACTGTGCAACTGCAACTAGAACCGGAAGTATCAAAATCACACTGTAAGGACATTAACAGCCGCTCGATCCCTGTACTAAACACAAATTACCGCTGTGGTTATAGCTCACATTTGTAGGTACTCTATAACCTATAGTTTAAACGTGCCGCTACGGAAGTTGATAGAAATGTGACATACATTACATGCACGGATTGCTTTTTTGGTCAGTGCTGAAGTTGATCACAGCCAAAATTTAGCAGGTTCGACTTTTTCATGTCGAGTTTCTGAATAAATGGATTAATTTGCCAATGAATTGGCTTTTGTTCTGGCTTCAATTTATTTGTACGTAAGCCACTATGCTGAAAGCCAGCAGCAAATCTCCTTGTGATGAATTTGTTTTCTAACATGCGTTTTCTTCCTTTTTCCTTTTCTTTCAAACGAACCCATGTGTTCTAGAATCTACTTGACTAAGGTATACTCATCATTTATACATGATCCAGGGTGTCGCATAAGAAGCGCAACTTACGACGTTTAAAAAGGTTACCCAACCAGCGAGAGCGTGTTCAAGAAGAACATTGTGTCTGGAAGCCCTAGAGGTGCGTAACTTCCCGAACACTCTGTAGACATATGGCACATCAAGAAAAAGTACTAGAAAAAGAAAGATGACAAAAAGTACCACCTACCGACCTACCCATCCGCTAGTCAGGAGTGTCGTATTAAAAGAGGAGTAAGAAGTATTTTACTATCGTCTTTGTCAGCAACAGAATTGCTACTCTCGTCTACCTCAGCCAAGGCAAGTCAAACGCCTAGCACAATTCAGGACCACCTTTGGCGCCTGTGTTTCTCATGCGATGCCGCCTTATATGTGTATCACGGGGCTGTGTTTGTCTGTAAGTGTCCTTCATACGGGGCCAGGATGGCTCGTTTCAATCGGGGTGAGTCAAGTGCGCCGCCAAGTGGCCGTGGAAAAATCGGCCACAGCGCGCCGAAGCCTGGCTGCTTCGAGGTCGTCGCGAGGGCCGTGGCTGGGAAACGTGGTGTCGGTGTTGGCGTCTGTGTGGGCGCGCCGAGTGTAGGGTTTATGGGAGACTCTGGGCGCTGGGGGGGATACGACGCTTTGCTGAAGTAGCGCCTTCAGGGGTCTTCTCAGTTACCTCCTCAGGTTTCTCTTGGAGCTTCAGTCCCAGTCGCGCCCCTCCTCCATCCGCCGCCCGCGATCTCCGCTTCTGCCGCTGTATGGCCGATTCCAACATCCAGTCTGCCTCGTCGCCCTTCCCAACGGACGGCTAGCTCAGCCACTGTGCCACGGCTGAGCGGCCGATGCTCCCGCTGCTGTCCCGGTTTGTGCAGCAGCAGCAGCCGTCACCGCCGCCGCCGCCGCGTCCGGCTCTTGGGTCTCCGCACCATTGACACTTTTGACAAAGTAGAAAGTAATCTTCTTATCCTCCGCCAGCTCGGATCCTCCAGCCCCGTCCAACCCCACCGCTGTCTCGGCGGCCTTTTGCCCCTATCGTCTTGCCGGCGGGCCGACCGTCGCCAGCGCCAATGTAGCAGCGTGGCCCATGGACCATGGCTGCGGACTCCGGCTGCCGCCGCTGTTACTACTACTCCTGCTGGTAGGTGCCCTGCATGACTCCTTGCCCTCTCCAGCGCTCTTTCTGCTTCGCTAGTGCTTTGCTCTCCTTTACTCTACTCTGCTTTCTTCGCATCCTATTCCAGCCGGTCGCGATGTCCTTCGAAACCCTCACACGCCAAGGGTGCGCTCCTCCCCGAGGTGCCGTCAACGAGGGTATCTGACCACCCTCCCGCAAGGAGGGTGTCACGACCGCCATTGCCACTATCAATATCGCTATTCATCTCACTGTGTCGCCGCGAACCAATGACAGTGATTACGCATTGGATATGCATTCAGTGATCTGGTGGCTCTCAGTTCAAACATACAAACTAACTTTATTACGAAATTGACGTGTGCATGGAATTCTTCGATTCGTATTTCCTTACGGATCCTATCCATATTGTGATTGGGAATGATCAAGAAATATTATTCTCGCTCCAGCGAAACAACGGAGATGGCCCGCTAACATTCTTACGTGTATTGCCAGCCAGATGAATCGATGCGAGCTCGCGCGAAGGGGGGCGCACGATACATTCCTCGAATGATGCATAAAGAGACTACGGCACGCGACTTCAATGCGAGTGCATATTCATTCCGCTTGCCGTGCAAAACGATGGGTCCATTCGCTGTCGATGCCTGAGCGACACCGGCGGCAATGTGTCGGCGGTTGAAAATGCGACGATGAATCAACTATGAATAGGTTTCGAGAGAGATTGAGGCTGTCTATTGCCTCTAGCTAAACCGCCTTCATGATAGGATGGCATGCCTTGCACCAGCGCGTTAGCTGGGTTAAACGTGACCATTGTCGTATTCTAAGTCTATACATCTGTACGGCGGCATTTGCACATGTTGTATTCTAAACACATACATATTAAAAATAGTCATCCTTACATTGATGTCGCGTGGCAATTTTATTGATATCTTAGTTAACAATAGCACAGTGCAAACATACAAACTAACTTTATTACGAAACTGACGTGTGCATGGAATTCTTCTGTGTTTGCGGGACAAGCGCGCTGGCTCTTTCCTCCTGCAGCGGCTGTCCCTCGCCGTGCAGAGAGGCAATGCCATCGCCTTCCTCGGGACATTGTCGTCCTCACCCCCCCCCCCATAATCCCTAGAAATCCCGCCCTACTGTATGTTTGAATAAATCATAGTAGTAGTTATTGCTTCTCCGCTTATAAACAAATAGCACAGTTTAGATTTATGCGTGTACCTTCTGTGACCAGACGGGATTATCGATCATTAAGCCCATTGGATCCTGTCACTCAAACAGACATTGATGGGAAATCCACGAACGACTTTCACGGGAAGAGCGAGGCTACAGAAAGTAAACAAGATAATGTGGCTGATGGTCTTATGGTTGGGATGGTTCTTTAATGTACAATGTTAATGCAAAAATTATAGCAGCATTATTATGGTTGAAATCAGCATTTTTATCGTCGAAATGTGATCATATATAATGATGAGGCGCATTTTTAAATCAACTTGACAAAGGCGAACATTATTCGAATAAATGTTGTTAGGTCATGAAGATTGCTGATCGCATGTTACAACTATTTGTTATTTTGAAGAATAGAAGTGTCATAGAAAAAGATGATTGAGCGATTAGAGACCAACTGGGAAACGTACTCCATTTCGAAATACGACAGCTATATGGCGGTGAGATACAAAATAGGCACTTTAACTACAATAAATCTTCATTTTTTAATTAATATTCCTGAACACACTAGAGATCCTGAAGCAGTCAATTATAGGGTTCTGATACCCTTTGTGTGGCTTGGAATCGCAACCATCGGACACACTGAGAACACAGACGTTGTTGGCCTACGCTGAAACCTAATAGTTCAAGCGTTTTCACCATGACGGCGCTTTACGAAGTCTATTTGTGATTGTCCATAAAATATTTATTCGTCATTTCAGGAAGAACTTCTATCGCAGGTGTCCTCTCGATGACCTTTGGGACGTATCAGGAATGATCGCCCACGACCATATCATCAAGTGCACCAGCACACCCCTGACGCGCCGCTTGGTCGTCATCGTTCGTACGGACCAGCGACGACGGAAGGTGACGATTGTCGCAATGAGAGAACGATCCGCGCCACGTAAGGTGCGCCAGCTGTCTGCCCAGGGGCCGCATCATTACCTGTCCATTACGAGGATGGGATGGCCTAGACGAGGTCAGCGGTGGTTGTGGTGGTGGCGGCGGCGGCGGCGCCAGCAGCGGCCGCCGAGAAGTCCGGACTCCACGAGGGTTTCCCTAGGGTTCTCGGATACCCCAAAGGGAGAGCTGGCCGAAGTGAGATGAAGCGAAGGCGGAGGACGATAGCGCGACAAAGGACACCGAAGAACAGCCATCACATCACGTCGACCACTCAACCTTCACAGCCCCGTTTCGACCCCCTTATATAGCGGATCGTCGATGGTGTCCTCGGAAACGCCGACGAGACGCGTGAGAGAAGCAGGCGTCGCGTCCTCTTTCGTGTATTCGTTCCGCTGTCTTCCGGTAGCCTAACGCAAGCACGAGGCGTGTGCTGGGGAAATCGTCGGCTGCGGGCGGAATCGCGGCGTCGCATACGGAAGCCCTTTACACCCTTCTATCCCTGCTGCACCCTTGCGCTGCCGTTCGCTGACAAGAACCGAGCCACCGAACCCGTTCCAGACAGAGATGAAGCCCAGGTTAGGGATTGGGATAGAGAGGGGCGGGAGCCGTGCAAAAGAGAAAGCTGTAACTACAAAGTTGGTACACGAAGGCGGCTAGACGTGGCCTGGCGTCGGTGTCTTCCGCTGTGGCATCGGGCTGGCATCCACATCGGGCATGGACGCTACGCCAGCCCGAGTTCCCATATGTAGCACGTCCACATTCCCATCGTACTATCTGAGGCCGGGAACGACAACCACAGCACGAGCAGAGCATACGGCCGGCCACCCGATGACAACCCCGTCGCCGTTCCCGCTTATCCTAACGCGGTGGTCGGGGTGAGCGTGGAGGGGGTGTTTCCCAACACCATTCCCATAGTCACCATGGCCTGTAGCAATAAGACATATCCGCGAGTCGGGCGTGTGCCACTTTCTCGCTTCTTCTACTTCCACACCTCTACATGTCTTTCTTATTCGCTCTCTCCGTTACCATTTTCAAATTGAGTCTCATTTGGCAGCCAGGACCCAAGAGCCTGACGGCGTCGCATTGGCATCGCAACGCGTGACAAAGCGCGCTGGGCGTTGCCACACAGCTCGTGCAACGTGGACTGCATTGAGTGGTAGTGGTGGCAGCATTCCTTTGAGGAGAAGAGAGCTCGGGCCATCGCCTCGCTGAAGGTTGCAGCACGCTTCATCGTCCCTTCTACTACAAGTACCACTACGGCCACTACCACTATTACTGCTCAAGCTGTAGAAGGAGGCATGGCAGCTATCAGCACACGCTGCAAACATAACAGTCAGCGGTCCATGCCGTTGCCGTGCTTTCCCATCCGTTACTCACTAGCTGATTCCTCCCTCACCCACGTTGGCCTACTCATAGCCCTTACATAAATGCCTCGCCACAGCTTCGTCCTGACCAGAAAGAAGTACGGGGAATTTACTTGTCTGCCCTTGAAGTGAGAAGACAAGGCCATACCGCCCTGAAGCGCCAACACGTCGGGCGCAGACAATCGGCCACGTAGAACACGGCACTAGAACAACTACAACCGTAACACAAAAAGAAACAACAACAACAATAACACGAACCGTAGCGGCGAAGACAACAACATCAACAACGGTAACTACACCTACTGATATTATAACGAGACGGAGTGGGCCGCTCCGCCACCAGCCTCCTTAAGATCCCGTGGATACGATTGAAGGGTATGCCGCCGCGAGAGCGCTTACAAGCAACCATCTGCCGAGCCACGTGCGTATCGCGGGGTAGAGTACAGTGGGTTGGGTAGCCGACGATTCAGCTCGGATGGAGCGTATCGTTGCCGAACATCCTCTAGCTTGCTCTCCTCGGGCGTTGGTTCTCAGAACAAAGAGGCAAAAAGTGGACTCACGTTTTCGTAATCATTTTCGTCTAAATCTCCCTCTGCACTCATCCGACAATAACAGTAGTAGAAAAGAGAGAAAAGGGTGGACACATTTGTACAGGCCACAGCACGCTCATACACATATGCATTTTTTAGGCTGTGCTGAATTACTTGTACATTACACAGATCTCGTTATCTGTTTTTCACCTACAATTGAACCCTATAGCAATAAATCTCCTCCTGAGTTAACCGCATGACAGATGTTAGATTCGTTAGGATGTCAGGCTTGTGGAGAAATTCTCGAATCCTCTATCTGTTAGTAAAGGTATATCCATCGATGAAAGGGACTGCAATTTCTAAAATGCCTAAGTTCTATTTATATGTTTAATGGTTTTATACTTAAATGTCTTTCACCATAGGCTGATGAGGAGGGGTACCCCCGTTTTCCTTGTTGATGTTATTGGAATACGGGGTTCGTGATTGTTTTGGTATGATGTTTTAGACTAAGGCAAGTTGTCCACAGCACAACATTGGGGTTATATCAAAATGGAACCGTGAATATTATGTTTAGCACTTCAACCTGTATCACTAGTTGTATCACTAGTCGTGAATCTGGCTCATGGGCGAGCTCTACTACAGTCTCACGCCGTTGTAACTCGACTTGACGATGCTGTGGGGGTGCATTCGTCTGCCATCCGAATCGTTCTCGATGACGAACAAACGCCGGCCCGTGTTACGCGTCCGCCGTCGTTGTGACTTCTTATCCAACGTTCTTTCTTTCCAATGACACAACGCGGACGCGGCCTTCTTCGGGGGCATGATCAGACAGACGACGGCGCACACCGCGGCGAACAGCAGCAGCAGCAACGGACGGATTGCTCGAGCGGCCGGGCTTTCACTCCGCCGCCGCGCTGCCAACTGAGACCCTTCCGTCGCGCGTTAGGAAGTCCCGCCAGCAGAACGCGAAAGAAAATAGAGGGGCGTCGCGGCCCCAGAGGCAAGGCCTGAGCCGGCCTTTTAGCTTGGCTAGCTGGCTGGTTGGTTGGCTGTAGTATTAATAGAATACGGAAGGCACGCTAGCAGAATAAACGGACGTGCGGAAAGCAGCAACGACAAGAGGGATGAGGGCGGAGAGCGAGGACGACGACGATGTCAAGACTCCAGCGAAGCGTTCGTTGTTCGACGTGGCCCGACGTTCCGACGCTGCTCTGGTTACAGGACAATAGGATGGGTAGCTACGCGACGCGGGCGCGACGCAGTCGAATGTGTAGCAACCTTGAAGGACGACGAACTACGATGAGGCTCAACAACGAGTGGGTAAACCTCCCCTCAACGACCGCCTCCACCTTCCTCTTGGAGGAAGCAAGAAGGCTGGGGGCACGACTCGGGGGCTTTCGGGGGCTACGACTGGTTGAGGAGTGGCACAGCAGCAGCAGGGGGAGGGATGGAGCGTGTCTGTTCGGGGCTTCGTCCCTCTCGGGATAGGGGAAACGGGATGAACGAGAAGAGGAGGACTAAAGCGACAACGACGGTCAAGGAGAGATGTCATTACCCAACCAACGCGACAGTCAGTGGCCGTCCGGCCGGCCAGCAACCAGGAGGCTTGGATTGGCTTGGCAAGCGAACGAACAGTGGTGGTGGTGGTGGTAGCGCTTCTGCGTTGGTCCAATTGGACCGTCGACGGACACGAACAGTAAAGGCTAGCCGAGACGGAACAAGAAGACGAGGCCGGCAGCAAAAGAAGCAGCAGAGAAGAAGACGAAGAAAAAAGAAGAGATCGACTAAGCACAGAACAGGGTTCGGGAATGGAGCCGATCGGACCGCGATGACGGCAGGCAGCCAGAGCGTCAGATAGGCAGTCAGACAACATATACACGTGGACATATACGCAGAGACGAGGCCGCTAAGCTGAAAGTAAACACGTGGGGTAATGCTGGCCGGGGGTCCGTGCCGGAGGATGCGGAACCGGGATATAAGGCAAAGGGCAGGAGAGAACGAAGGGAGGATAGGCTTGCGAATTGTGCACAGCTAAGCCGGCGACCGGTCAGTCTCTCAGACGGTTCTATGCTCTTGCTTCGCTTTTGTTGTTGGCAGCGGCTAGCCTCTGCCGTTTCCGAGGACTCGCAGAGGCTGCAGAGGTCGGCGCGAGAGACGGGCAAACTTCCACAGCTAGTGCCACGCTGCTGTTGCGCTTGGTACTGTATTTTTGGAGAGCTTCAGCTACGTGAAGAAGACGACGAAAGGCAAATAGCGAGAAGGCAATCCGAAAAAGACTTGAGCCTAAGTATTTGAGACAGTACATTTAGCTGGGCTTTTCCCTACAGTCAATAATATCTTTCATAAACAGACGTTGTATCGCGCTGGAAATAGCAGAACGCCAATCGCTTTGTCGCATTCGAAAGCTGCTACAATTGAAACGAACTGGGGTTGTGACAAGGACCACAGGAAAGGAACTGTGTGTCGTCGTCTGCATACAGGTTAACCATACATTAGGCAATTGCCATTCTAACTTAAATAGCTTACACAGTCATAGCCTATACCTATACAACGTTGTCAAACGAACGTGTGGATGGTCGCAACAGCAGTTCATCTCATTTGAGTTTCGTTTCTTTCTAGACAGAGAGGTAACGATACTCTCGTATATAATCCCAGCTGACCAGGCTGAAGCCATTGCAATGGCAAATGCTCTTTCAGATAGGAAAGAGCCTAGCCTTTTATTCTTAGTTGGGCGAGTAAATGAATAAAAATGAACTGTCTTGAAGGGGCTGCCGTTGCGGAAACGTCCAGTTCTGTTAATCTTTTTCATAATGTAGAGTTCGCCCCAAGGATGTAACTTATCACTTAAATACATCATTACAACAAAATTTAGCAACACCGACGAAGCAGGCCCTTTCTGGAAAAAGTTTTTGGATCTCTGCCCAGTGAAGTTATCGTACATCCCTAAGGCCTGTTCGCGATGTCCCAATAGTATTCCTCATTGTTTCTGCTGAGGTAACAAAATAGAATAGTCTGTGCTCCTTTGCAACTACCTGAATTGAATTCGTCATCTTTCTTTCTTCTGTTACTAAGCACATTGTCCACCAACAAATTCGTTTTTTAGCATTGTTTTTCTTTGCTAAATTTCGTGACCATTAATGAGAGCGCGGACTGTGTGCACACAGCGTTACTGGATGTCAAAATATTACTAAATGTCTGGATCTGCGGTCCTTTCTACGAGCAACTGAATCACAGCCTAATGAAAAATGGAAAGATAATTAAAAAGTGACCAGACTGATTATATAATGACACGTAAAACTTTATGATGCAATAGCTGGCAATTCGAATAGCATTACTTTTATGCACATCTCTCCATTTGACAAACTTGACGTAGGCATTTTAAAATAGTTAACGCTGAGCCAGTAAACATCCATCCTGATGCGCAAGCAATAATTTTACGCTATCTCTAGCGAACAGTATTCTGTAATGTCCATCCTTCAGACTGCTCAACAAACAACTATTCAAGACTCAAATACACCCTCTGTATTCATTGTTTTTGGAGGACAGTCGTACGCCCTCAAACAAGTACGTGTTTTAATTATTTTTTGTCGCAGGGAGACGCCGGAGCGGCACATTTCATTAAATCTCGTACGACATACATCGGCGCATTCGATTGGGAAAAACGATCGAATACTTTAACGAGCGCTGCTTACTACCACTAAATGGTGTTACTTTACATACCGGACGCGTATGGCGATATTTCCGTTTCGGTGATATCGCCTCCTGGTAACGATCCATTCGTACTATATGTACATAGTCATTTCGGATCAACATTTCTGAGCACAACATCCATCGGGTGCATTGCGCGCGAGGCCGGCTGCGTGCGCTCTCGTCGCATGGGAAACAACACAAACTGAAACGACGTTCGTTTTCGCCACTGGCAGAAAACAGGATCAGGAAACCATCTGGAAGAAAATCCCGCTCGTCGTCCCAGACCTCCTTGGCGCCCCCCCCCCCGTTTCATGGAAGCGATCGCCCCTTTGCTCGTGACGGCGGCGGCGGACTCAGCAAGCGATGTTAGTAAATGATCCAGAATGGTCCATGAACTATTTCCGCCAAACGACACAGTTCGAACGGAACAGCCCTGCATCTGCTCTCTTCTCTCTCTTCTGTTCCTTCTATAGACATAACTCACATCGGCAGCAGTTGATGGAATCGAATTTAGCGACGCTGGCGTCCCGGCCACGCTCGCCTATCAGCGTCAAGCACTGCAGCCATAGTGGTGGCACGGGTCGTCATACGTCCTTCCTTGTCGAGGCCTGCGCTCCTCCGCCGTGTAGTGATCACTCTCGATGCGGCGGCGGCCAACTGCGCATGGCCACATGACCACGCTCGTGAAAACCGAACGACTCGTTTGTAGTGCCAGTGTGGCTGGAACGAGCCTGAAAGTAGCTGCGGGTGCTCGCGTCAACAAAGCGAACACGAGCAGTCGTGGCCACTCGATCAGCACTGCCATCGCCTCCTGCCCAATCAATTTGTGACGGACGGTCGGTTGGTCGCTCGGACTGACTGAGTATACAGCGAGCGATATTGCTCGTTGGCCCGATCCCGCTCCTGTGACCATATATATATATATATATATATATATATACGTATACAGGCACAATCATGTATGGCTTGCTTGGAGCCAGTTGGCCTCAGACGTCGGGGTTGTAGCCTGACGGTTGTACGACTAGTGGCTGGCTAGTTTAGTGGCGTTGATGTTGTTTTTTGTTATTTTGTTTTAAAAATCGGTGCTAGCCTCGTTGCCACTGAGGAGAACGTGGAAATGGGCGACTGATTTTCTTAATATATATCTATATATACATATAATATATATAATGGAGTTAGCCGTACTCGCGACGCTCAGCGGAAGCTAAACTATACTCCAGAAGTAGAGCAACTGCTTAGATGCAGTTCTAGTGTTGTACTCGCTATTTTTTGTTATACCGATACCCAAGTGCACGAATCCAATCGCCTCCTGGAGACATTTAATAAATACTATAATTGTGAGGAAATTTGTGATACGAGCTAGTTAAATTGCTGGTGGACAAGTTTCCTTGGTACCGGTCAGGGTCACCCAATTGCCATTCTATGCTATTTACGGTCTATATTGAAAACTCAATGCATGAGCACAATGCATGAGCAGTTGTCAGTCATTGCACTTGTAGTGTTATACTAACACTACAAGTGCAATGACTGACAACCTTCACAACACGTTTCATCAATTTGACGTTGTACTTCGCCACTTCATTTACAATTGAACGCCACCAGCATTCGGGTGAACAATGCAATACTTATACTTATACTTATACTTAAGCATGTATATAGCAGTTCCGTCAATAAACATTTGTTTGAATTTGAATTTGAATGTGGCGTCCGAGATTAAGCCGTCGCTTCCCCACGATGGGGGCGAGGGATCGTATCTGCCGGAATGAGCCAGCCTGAATAAAAATCCTTATACAATAATAATACTGAAGGCAGTGAAACACAACCCTGACGTGAAGAGACACAGTTGAAGTCGATTAGACTGGTACAATGTAATTGAATTGAACAATTGGAAGACATTAGCCTATTTAATGGACATGGCATCGACTCGTCTGTTGAACTCTGAGGTAGACATAAATTCCATTGCATAGCCTTGAAGTTCAACCATTGTCTCTTTGTGTGTTTATGTTGTGCAGAACGTCCATTCACGTCCCCTGACCTGGGACCCGAAGGTTCCGACGACAACAATCTGGTTGTCCGCTGCTAGATCCGAGTAAATAAGAAGGACATCAAAAAACAAGTAGCAAAAAACCTAATTAAATGGAAACATGCACCCGATAATCGAAATCCGAAGTCACTGCATATCGATTTCCAATCGATTCAGACATAAATATTATTTCAGAATACATTCTTTATCTGCAGGACTTGACATCATTATATTAATGATGTTAGCTAATAATGGTAGCTATTATACATTGTATCAGAAACGGTGTGTCTCAAATCGCTGAAAAGAGGCATCTCAGGGTGCTGGGTAAAGGGCTAGTTATACGGTAGTAAGAGACACGTGGGATCACTGGTGGAGTTCCTTCGGTTTATTCATGCATGAGCTTCATATTATTGCTGGTGCTGCACATCCCTAGCCAGATGCTTGATCGTGGATAATGATTATTTATAATAATAATAATAATAATAAATCTGTATATATACATATATATATATATATATATATATATATATATATATACATAGACACATTTTGTATACGGCACTTATCGTATGCGGCAATAATGAGCAAAGATCCCACATCTCCAGGCTGGCCAGGGCAAGGCTCTGTTTGCCGGTCAGGCGGTGGCAGGAGCAATTTGAGCCTTTGGCTCATTCCAACGAAGTGCGACCGTGACGAAGAACTCTGTGCTGAGATCCGCCTTCGATATATACCTAGGCCCTCCTACCTCTGTTACAGTATAATCGGGCACGCGTGGGAAAGGTTGTTATACGTACGTAAAGCATTATTGGGGAGGGGGAGTCTGACGAGCGTAGGGAGAGATATAGAATAACATCGATATACTCACTATTGGCTGGTGATAGTCTTCTTCGGGTGGCGGAAGAAGGACACTGTGGTGCTGATAATGTTGTTGATAATATCACAATAATGGCAGATGTGTGGTATCGTTCGTCAGGTACCCCTGCGCAATGTCTTCGTGGACAGAGATTGCATCGGAAGGCCATTATTAAAGACTGGAGCCCAGCGAGTGATGGGCACCATGACGAGGTTGGGTAAGCTGTTTTAAGTTTTAGCTGTTTTTTTTAAGTTTTACTGTGTGTCATGTTTGTACATGTTTTTAATACAGCTATTTGCTATTGTGAACCGTTACATTAGGCAAAAGTACCATTTCATTGGTGGTACATTACATACATCAAAAACGATCTTTTCTATGAAACCGATATTAAGCTGGCAATCTTGTCTGCCGCAGTTTCTTGATGGGTAGATTACCCAGGCTTACAACACTAATGAGAAACCGGGATTGATCTCCAGTTCATTCAGGCATATCGATTTTTTGATGAGAATATTTTACTTCGTAATAAGAGAAGACCGCGAAGTTACCTTTGACTAGAGTTAATATTATCACATTACCGCCATTAATATTTCCGAGTTAGTACCCATAGCATTTGTAGAATGAGCCATCCTCAACTAGGAGATGTGCAATAGTCTACACATGCTGGTGTGCAGGAGCAGAATGATTATTAATAGATATTATTATAAGTGCTAGTAGTTTCATTATTTGAAAAACGCATTATAAAGAACCTGAATGAGGGAAGCTCCCTCTACTTGGTATCTATCATAGCTGCTGCGCTGTCAAACTGCAGCATTAAGCATATCCTCAAGGCCAGTCAGCTTCAAGGCCACGATAGTTTCGTCGTCGTTTTTGCTGGCAGAGAACAAGGGCCTCACTTGCGTTTCTCGGCCTTGCTGTGAAATTATCTTCCGATTAGCATATTCTTTATTATTATCATTATTATTATATTATACATATAGCCTCCTGTATTCATATATGTTCGACGGCCACTCAATGCAGTTCTACTACCCATTTGTTGGAGACATTTCAGGGCGAATCAAACTCTACGGGGAAGAAACGCGAGAGGAAGTAAGCCTATTTAGCTTCCAGCGTGGATTTCCCCATTTTCATATAATGGGGGTTCCAGATTTTCAGCTCAACTCAACCGTCTCCTCAGCGTCTGTCTCGTGTTGGTCCAGAACCTAATGACATCGTCATCCTACCCGTCATAGATGGTGTCCTACGCTTCCGGTATCTACCCTCATTCAGACGTTAGCTGAAAGTCGCCGATGGGTCTAAAAAGTCTAAAACTTGCGCCTGCCTCTACTTCTAGATAGATAGAGAAACAGAGAATGGCTGTTCAGTGTCCTCGCTGATGGCAAAACACAATTTTGCCTTCGTAAGGAATAAAGCGAAGTTTCCCCTTTAAAGGCGTGACTATGCACATATTAGGTAAAACGATATTTCGGACTGCACTATTGGAAACACATTTCACTTCTCTCAGTTTAAACACGCAGCTAGCCGAAGATGATTTATGGTGATATTTATATTTACTTTTCGGTTGAGTTAATTCTCAACATCATCGAAGATTGATGATCTGTGCTTCAACGCCTACTCGTAGGTAGTTGGTTTTTAGTGCAGTCGCGTCTCTCAGCGATAAACAGATATCCTCGGTGCCGTGGTCATGGAATACACAAACAATTACTTCGTAATGGCGTGGTGCACCTTGTAGCCGGTGGACACGTCGGTGCACGGGTTCAATACCCAACGTTGTACATTTGCATTTAGGAGCCCGTCTTACGAGGAGACGGAAAAACAATACCGTGGTTGAGAGTAAGCCCGAAAACATTGAGACTAAAGTGGAGACTGTGAACTGTCAATTACCTACATATAAGAGAGCTTAAGCATTGTAAAATTGCAGCTCCTTTGATAAACCAATGAAACCTTTACCTTTACCTAATGCCTACATATGAAACTAGAGCTACAGACGCGCTAATAACAACATCATTATCTGGAGACCTGCACGATAGCTTTGCCACTACATGCCCCTCAAGTGTTAATAGTAAAACATAACTCGAATCAGAATGAAAAACAATCATAGGTTCATCCCTCACTTCCATATGTATATCTAATAATTCATGCATTGTAAAATTGCAGTTTCCGGATATTATTATCCGGAAATTAAGCATTGTAAAATTACAGTTCCGGAAATAAACCTCAAATGTTATGTTATGTTATGCCTTATATTCCCCCTTCCCAATTTGCCTTAGAATAGAGGAGCCTTTGTATTGCACTACAGTGATGGTCTGCTGGTACATTTTCAGCCGTTCTCTCCACAATGCCATGCGAATATTTTGCCCATTCAGCGTCCGCTATCGGTGGCGCAAACTACAGCTGCCGGTCGTCATTCCAGTTCTTCTCATTTCTATCCTCGTGTTTACTTACATATTGCATATGTGTGTGTGTGTGTCCTCCAGAAGTTTGAAATTAGTTTCTGCAACTATTATTACCACTAGAATACATCGTCAGGCGTCGACCGTTTCACACGATCGCTTTGTTTGCTTGACCGTTCGTCTGTCCCAACTCGAAATGATAATAGCTAAGTGACGTACATACGATGATGATGATGATGGCGGGTACGAAGTTGATGCCACGGAGCTGAGTCGCTTCACCACAGGAGATCTTCTATCTCTCAGGAACCGGAGGGGTGGTGTCGATCAATGTATTCAGGCGTCACATCCTCTCCAATTATGAAATTAACAAGCTCGCTTGATTGACATCTACTGCAATGTTGTTGTCAAAGCCCCGCATAGCTCTATCGTATATTGTAAATTACTGCTCACCTGCACACATGCATTTTGACAGGGTCGTTTCATAATTTTTCTGTCATTTTGCCATATTCTAACATCCTCCATCCGTTGGAACAAACGTGCATATTCAAATATAACAGGGAAACAACGTATGGACAAACTGGATTTGTGAAACACGAGCACGTGGTTTCCAGATATAACTGTGATGTAAATACTACGATTTATTACGGATGCTCTGTCGAACATTGGAACGATGCAGTCGGTTGTTGGTCGAGAAAGTCGAAAAAAAACACAGACAATGGACTAAAATAAAGAATGTTTATTATTATATTTCTACTGTCTTAAAGAGTACCCTATGGCGCTGACACATTTTGCAATTTCCTGGAAAAACTCTGAAAATAAATCCAGATCTTTTAAAAATAGTCTAGATAATTTTTAAAAATGACGCGGACAGGCAAATTGTGTATAGGACGGTATTTATATTGTGTAAACATGCTGAACTTCAGTACGTCCTTCACTTTCTCGTCTCTGGTATTCATCTGAAAGGCTATAACGAGGAGTTCCCAATCTTAGAAAATATTATCGAAAATAATATTATTTCTTGGTGTATTTTCGTTCAGAACAAATCTGGACCTTTGACATTGAAAAATGTATTGTTGAGCCATGCAACTTATCATCCTATTGTAAAATTACATTGCAATCGTTATTAATTGCTAAAGAATCCTCCTATTTTTATATTATCACGAAAACATAACTATCATTAATTGTATAATAATTGACTTTGCTGACGGTACGCGCCGCTTTACAAGCTCCGTAAAGTACCGCATTTCTACCCTAACTGCCATCTAATCGAATTTCTACCTAAATAAGAACACACATCAAATAACATTATATAATCACTAGGTTTATTCCATTCGTACTACGCCTGCCCGAATCTCTGTTCGTCTCGCCTCCTCGGCCTTCGTTGAGTTCATAGAATAATTCCCACCGCTGCCGTCGAATATTTTCATCCACGACGCTCCATGATGCGGTCAGTATCGCCTTTATCCACTAGGCCTTATTATTAGCCCTTGCGTAACTTCCAATGCCCTCAGCCTCCCGCAAGCGTTCTCTTCACATGATAACCGACCTTCTTTCGTATTCCTTCTTGTTGTGTCCTTCCTACCTACTTGACGTACCATGAGCGAGTTGGTTGCTATCCATATGCCCACCATGCTGACATGAATCTATCGCGGCCTGAATCTGTCACGATGCTTCAATTGTGAAGTCTACCGTGTCGTCACACGCGATAGGTTGTAACATGTCGTTTGCCCTGGCGAGTGCACTTCCCGTGTTTGTGACTGCTGTTGCCTGTCGCTAGTAAAGTGACTTTGTCTTCTTCTCTATCATATGCCTCACAGCATCATCATCACCATCATCGGCATTACTCAATATATTAATATCGTTATTAGTATTATTGTTGTTGTTGGTGTTGTTATTATTATTATCATTGTTATTATTATTCCTTGTTGAGTCATGGCTATGAACACTACGCATGTACAAACATTTCGACACTTCAATGCAACATCCGTTCTCCTTTCTCGCTCCTGCTCCGACTCCTTGTCGTATCGTGCCGCTCCTCAGTTGACGAGTCATCATCTGTACCTAGGTGAGCTTATACCTAGCAGTACAGTTACACTACCTAGTATAGTACAGTAATTGGGCATTCATTCGTTCACTCAATGAGTTCATCCGTTCCATCCAATCATCATTAATTTTATATAGATATTTACACGCATTAGCACACGTCTGGGGTCGCCTTCCACTATATTCGTGTCCAACTGGGTGGAATGGGCGTCAATGACACCAATCGAAAACGAAGACGATCGCATCGCTTACGAAATCCTTCGGAGATCATTCACGGAACAGAGCGGGGTTCGTCTCCTTAACAGACCGTTGGGTCGTAGAGGGTTCCTGTCGAGGGCCCTCCGAGCTAAAGCCATGGAACGGGATCTAGCCAAAAGGGGAGCTTCCAAGGAATTTCGTTAAATGGCTGTTTCGTTTCGTTGATACGTCACATGGGACAACGGGTGGGGTTTGTTAAGAGGGCCGAAGGCGTCGCTCGGCCGGAATTCCCGAGTAGTCGCCTCCAACCATCTTCCATTGTCGTCCGTGGCTGACCATCAAGGCTTAAAGGTCATCGTGTTAGGGGAATCCCCAAACTCGACGGTTGTAACGGCGAACCCCCCCCCCCTTTCACCACAGCGTCTTCCGGGTTCGTTCTCTGCCTCTGCTCGGTCGTCGAATTTTAGCTCTTTGTTCCGTTCCTCTCATTTCGTAATAGGCCATCCACAGTAAATCCTTCAAGGACCCCATCGACCTCCTCCAGCGACTGACCAACTATCCGAGGATATGGCCAATCGTGCGCCAAGGACCTATCCGTAGCCGTGGAAGACATCAATCATTACGGGTAGACAGCACGCATGCGTTTGTGACAACGATATCGGAGCGCCACTCGTTGTCTGCACTGTATCATTATTCTAACTGTATAATTTGAAAAAAAAATAGAACGGTAAAGGTGACAACTATGACAGTCAGCGTTCAACAGAGATAGAGAAGAGCGTACTGCTGACTCCTGCCTCTCAATGGCAGCGAGGGACAGGCAGGTCATGTGCATCTTTGAGTGGCTGGCAGATACAGTGTACAGCTGCTGCTTCTGTCGAACCAATTCTTATTAATGTATGGAGAACACTCAACAAAATGTCCATGATCGTCGTTCTTTCTTCGTCAGCTACCAGTCTTGTGTGGCACTAAACATGTCATCGGTGTCGCGACCATGAGCCACACCCCATTCAGTTCGAATTTCGTCTGGTCCTCTCGAAAATGTGCTCGTCGTAGTCTCCAGGTAAACTCTACAGCGCCAACATCCCTGTCGCGATTAGTAAGGCGAACAGCGTCGAAGATGACGGAGTTAGTCTTCGTATGGCATCTGCTGTTGTCGCTGTATTGACTTTCTGCTGCTCTGAGTAGCCTTTCTTCGGCTCAAAGTCTTCGGGTCGACACGACGTATGCACCTGATTGAAACTTAGTTGCTCCTGGGCGCGCTGCACTTCGAGGGCGTACGCGACCGTCGTGTTATGTAGCTCGGACGGCTCCGAACAGAACGTTGTATTTGCCGCATGCGACATCTTCAGTACGGCTTGTATCCAGCCGAGCCGACAATCGCACGGAATGAAATTGCCTCGCAGCTGACGAACTTCCGGGCTGAGTCCGTCCAGTGAGCCCGGAACGAGATTCGTGATGCGGTTATTGACTAGCTTCACCGATCGTACGTTACGCGTACCCGCAAACGTTGCCGCCTTAATCGTCTGGATAATGTTTCCTTCCAGCAGGATCGTGTTGGCGTCCTTCAAGCCCGTAAACGCGCCTATAATCAACACAAAGCAAAAAATACGTAAGAAATAGCTCTGACAATTTAAACTGTAAGCATTAACTAACGTTTCCATACATGCAAAATGACCAGATTGAAGATTGACGTAAGACCCCATCAAAATACATCCTAGTCTATAGACTTTATTAACGCTCGTGGTGTCTGTCTGTCCGACAATGACTTCCGTTTCGTTTCGGCGGGTGACTTTTGGGGTTTAACTTTTTTCAATATGGGCATGTTTGGTATCATTGTGTAGCTATTGACGAGGGCTATCTTTTTAGGGGGGTGGGGGGTCGCTGGGGGGGTGGGGGTCAAAATGGGGGGGGATTTTTTAACATGAGGTCTATGTAGGGGGTGGTTTTCTCTGCATGTATCGATGCGTCTCGATGAGGCGAACAACTTTGTAAATATTGTCATCAGGCTAAATTGGCATTTTCGACCATTTTTTTGCCTTTTTCTAAAAGGTGTTTAACATGGTGATCTATGTAAGGGGTACTTTTCTCGCGTGTTTCTGATGCGTCTCGACGAGCTGAACACTTTTGCAATAGGTATACATATACCTAAAGTGGATACTTTTTGAATTAAAGCAAAAAACCTTAACATGGTGCTCTATGTAAGGGGTCACTTTCTTGCGCTTAATCGACATATTTCGACGAGCTGAACATTTTTGCAATAGGTGTTCCTATACCTAAAGTTGACCGTTTTCGAGTTGACCATTTTGGGGGCCGAAAAACCCCGAGGGGGTCAATTTTTCGACACTTTTCATTTTATTCGACTACTTTGCTTATGTTGGAAATGATCGGGGATCTGATCAGGTAAAAGCTCATCGGGAGCGCCATCTTTGTGATATTTTAAATTACGTCAAACATTTGCTAATATTTTTTTAACTGCAAATAACAAAAACCTATCACAAAAAATTGCACCGTTTTCGTCGTTTTCTGATACTTTCCTCTCGGTTTCTCTTAACAATGTCAATTGGGGAGTTGTTGCACTTGAGAAGGGGCATGTGTACGTATTTTTCTATATGTCGATTTCGCTCGGGTTTTCTTTTAATTTGACAAATTCATTTAACTAAGCTCGATTTAGTCCTTATACAGAGCATTGAGCATCCGTTTCATATTATTAGCTGATGCGCCTGGCCAAGCTGAACAAATCAACAATAGGTGTTCCTATACCTAAAGTCGACCGTTTTCGAAATAATGTCGATTATGCGTTTAGATGCTCAAAAACACTGTACTGTCCGTCTGTGTGTCCAGAAGAGAGTCATGGAACGGTGGAAGAACGCGCCGGCCAGGAGCCGAAGGCTCCTGGACGCCGCTCATACAACTGCGAGAGCGAGAAATGAGTCCCGGTGTCGGCCAGGAGCCGCAGGCTCCTGCCGACACTCATACAACTGCGGGGGACGCCGTCGGACAGGAGCCGAAGGCGACTGGACGACGTCCATACAACTGTGGAAGAACGCGCCGGCCAGGAGCCGAAGGCTCCTGGACGCCGCTCATACAACTGCGAGAGCGAGAAGTGAGTCCCGGTGTCGGCCAGGAGCCGCAGGCTCCTGCCGACACTCATACAACTGCGGGGGACGCCGTCGGACAGGAGCCGAAGGCGACTGGACGACGTCCATACAACTGTGGAAGAACGCGCCGGCCAGGAGCCGAAGGCTCCTGGACGCCGCTCATACAACTGCGAGAGCGAGAAGTGAGTCCCGGTGTCGGCCAGGAGCCGCAGGCTCCTGCCGACACTCATACAACTGCGTCTCAGAAACTCCCGAATCTCAATTTTTGGATTTCTCCAACATGTAACGATTAACATATCGCGAGCGGGACTCATACAACTGCGGGTTACACCGTCGGACAGGAGCCGAAGGCTCCTGGACGACGTCCATAGAACTGTGGAAGACGCGTCGGCCAGGAGCCGAAGGCTCCTGGACGCCGCTCATACAACTGCGAAAGCGAGAAGAGAGTCACGTGTGTCGGCCAGGGGCCCCAGGCTCCTGCCGACACTCATAGAACTGCGGGGGACGCCGTCGGACAGGAGCCGAAGGCGACTGGACGACGTCCATACAACTGTGGAAGAACGCGCCGGCCAGGAGCCGAAGGCTCCTGGACGCCGCTCATACAACTGCGAAAGCGAGAAGTGAGTCCCGGTGTCGGCCAGGAGCCGCAGGCTCCTGCCGACACTCATAGAACTGCGTCTCAGAAACTCCCGTATCTCAATTTTTTAATTTCTCCAACATGTAATGATAATATATCGCGAGCGGGACTAGAGTTGGCCGCTGCCCGCAGGGCAAGGCCAACTCTAGTCATATCTGTTAAATAAAACGGACCCGATTTTGTCATCACTGTCTGTTTCACGACATGTAACCATAAACGACAAGTGAACGATGTATGAACTGGTTCTTTTCTTGCATCTTTTCATTTATTTTCTAAATATTACGTGATTCTACGTCAAACAAAGTGATTCTAAAGCAAAAAGCTAGGCCCGCTGCGGAAACAAATCAGGGATGTTCGTAATCAGATAAAACTCACATCCCTTCCACTTCTCATCGATTTATCAAGAAGACCCAGGACGATTCCTCTTACTTTACCCCCCTTCAACAGCAGTGTGACCCACGCCGTTGGATTGGAGAGGATCGATTACGATAACAACACGGGAGGTAGTGGCGAAATACCCGTGGCTGGCTCACATGTGCATTATCAGCGATATTTTCTAGATTAAATTTTCATCGACTTTTGACACACGACCTGCGGCGGATGTGATCGCCCATCGCAATTGTCTGATTTCCGGTACTCTCTCTTGTTTCACTACCACTGGTGGCGACGCTCGCGAGCGAGCTTCCTTACTGCATGCCACTTGGAGTTCGTCGAAACCCGCTTACACCGTAACTCGCATCGAGTGCGCACTGCGTCGCAGACGACAACGCTACACGACAGACATTTGTGTGTCGTAAGCCTCCTCAAGTAAGTTTAGTCCAACATAGGATATTGTCGAAGCCTGCGAGATACCACCATCTTGTTCTGGCTTACACTTGGTCGTCAAGAAAACCGACCAGGAACAGTGGAGCTCGATCACAATGGCATCCGCCGTTCTCTACGTCAAAGCAATATACGGTAAAAAACGAAAAACGAGACAAGAGTCGAGGAACTCGAGAGGAATGGGTCGCAAGTGAGAAATGGGAAGAGAAATATAGAGAGGGAGAGAGAGAGAGACAGAGACGACCAGAGGTCAAGAAAAGACAAATTAAAATAGTGCTCAGCAAGAGAAGGGAACAGATGTCCGTCTATCCGCCGGTCGGCTACATGGTCTCCCATCCTTTCTTTATTGCCCAAAAGACAAGAGAACTCCACTCGAAAAAAGGACCGGAAAAAGCCGAAGACGAAGCACTCCAGGGCCGCTTTCCCGTGTCGTTACAGTGCTGGCGCTGTTAGTAGCAGGTACTAGTAGTCGCGTTAGTTAACCACACACGTCTCCTGCGGTGAAGTAGTCGGGTACCAGGTCTGGAATTCGACCGCGTCTCCTGCCCACTACGTGCAATCGGATCCATTCGGTTCTGTCTGAAGCGGGGACCTCATAGATTTCAAGCAAACATTGTTCTTGTGCCTCTGTACCACGAAAGGCAAGTGGCTGGTGTGGGGTGCGAGGGCATCCAGCTCGAGCCTGCCACCTCGAGCCTGCCACCTCGAAAAGCCGCCAAATTTGTTCGTGCAAAGAACGACCATTGTTCTGTCATGGCCTCGTTCAGTAGCTCACGACGGCTCGCGGAACGAGGCTGACAAGAGACATTTATAAGGACGTCTAGATGAAAGAAGCTCCATATATCCTATTATAAATACATGTACGACCATAGAAGGATGCACTGAAGGCAATCCGATACGGTAGCAGTAAATAGGTGGCATTTCTGCATCTGGGTCAAAGCCTGCTCTTCTGTGTCCACAAACGCTCCCACTGACCACTTGGTCTGTTCTGCCACTTTTCCAGCAGCCTCTTGATACTGTGTGTGGTTAGGGGGCTATCGAGAGAGGAAGAGAAATAGCGGATCTCCAAGGGAACCGACAACACAAGGCGGAAGTGCTCAGGCCTCACGAGATCCCTCCGACAGGCGGAACGCGCAAAGACGTAGAAGTCATTCCAGCGGCGTGCTAGGTTGTGGCAGTCGAGAGCCCTTGAAACTCGTAGTAACTCGCGCCAGAGGTTAGAAAGAACAGTATCAGTTCGGCAAGTATCTGACAAGAAGCCAATAGAGGAACTTCTGCTGCTAAAATTCGAAATATAATAAAGCCATGATTATTGCCACCAAAGGAACGGTTATTTCTTGGAAATCTTACAGTCGCTTCAGTCGAAATCGCCTTTGTAGTTTATCTTGAGGTTTTCATACTGTAAAATATTCACTGAAAGCGAAACATTCGTCCTTTTACAGCTAACGCGGTCAAGGCGACTTATCACTGCACGTTGTTACCGGTTGTTTTTTTCTCGAAAAGCAATTCGTACTATTTTCCGTCATCAGCTTTAGCAAAAAAGCGGCCAGTAGCAACGCCCTCAACAACTGTGATCCGGCATCGTGGCAAAAAACAAAGTACAATTGCGCACTATTGCGGTCCACTAGATGTACGTAAATCACCGGCAATGCCGCCTCAGTCTACAATAGTAGCATTGTCTATCACGGTATCCCACTGAGTAGGAATATTATCCACACAGCTCATTATTAATGCATTCAGCAGAATTGCTAGTGCACCAGTATATCTAGAATTGCATGGCTGGAATGATCTAGTAGACATCACTTCTACACAATTCCTGGAAGCCACATCATTGTCATCCGGCTTGTCACCGTTGATGAGCTTTTCCCTCGACAGCAGCGGGATGTCGAGATAAATGTCACCAGTACGAGTACAACTATATTTGCTACTGTCGCAACTGCTAGCGCAACAAGCAACAGTAGCAATAATAATACTATTGCTACTACTACTACGAGCTAGGAACAGGGATAACGAAGGCTGATAAGTGGGACTGAAGGTATGTAGCTGAAGGGGATGACGTTCCACAGGGGCAGGGTTCGGGGCGGTGGAATAGAGGAATCGGTGGCCGCTACTCTACAGTGGGGGGGGGGGGGACTTAGGGCCGCTCTACAGCACCGGGGAGTTAGGGCCGGCTGGTAGCTGGGCCGGCTAATACCGACTACAGCCCTCCTTTATGCGGGAATAGCGAGAGGGGACTAATGAGCTATTGGAAGAAGCAAGACCTGTCATCAGTCATTCATAGCTTCTTTCTTTCTTTCTTCCATGTACTACAGGGCACACACATCTATACAGGGTACAGACACAAGCGCAAACATCGACACACGCACACATAAACCCTCTTCACATGTTGTATATACTAACTCCTTGCCGGCCGTAGCCGTCTTCGTGTCCCGCTTGACCGTCATTCGTCTCCACCTCGGACGCCGCCTTCATGTCAGTAACAAAGCAGGACAGCTGAGTGAGAGAGATAGTTGAGGAGAGACAGAGAAAGGGGAGCGGCTGGCAGCACCCGAAACTCGTCGGTCCGTGTGCCCATGGGCCAGCCAGCAACGGCCACCATAGGACGAAACAGCTGGAAGATGCTGGCGTCAATGTAGAAAGAACATAGTCGACCGAATTGCACAAGGTCACGTTTGCATGGGGAGGGGCGGCTAACGTAACAAAAAGTAGGAGGTAGTAGCAACGATGGCAGCGTCTGTGGCAGCGAAAGAGCTATTTGGACTTAGCGGCGGGGCTGAATCCTTGGAATGGACGGGGATGGTCTGATGTCGGTTCCCATCATTGGAGTAACTCGGTGGGTAGCTAGGTCAGAGAGATGGGCCCACCCCGAGGCCGATGCTTGCGGGGAAAATTACTTGCGAAGCTGTTTATTGACTCTTCCATAACTTCCGCCCTGTCGGTCGCTGAAATGATTCAAGCCGCCGTTCAAGAACGCTGCAACTGGTGACGACGGATTTAACCAAATAAAAAAAAGCAGTTAAATAAGCTACAGATTTAAGCGTTTACCGAAATGAAGAGGAAGTTTACTGTTTGTGTGATTGGCAGAGAAATGCCTAGCTCGCAGATTGACAACCAGTGGCTAGGCAAGCGATCGAGTCGATTACGACTTTTGGAATCACTGTACACTGGGACATACAATTAACGTCAGCGAAAAATCCCACGCATGAGCTGAACAAAGCCGAGCTGAGCTAAGACCAAACTGTTGACTCTTTGGCGGTAACAGCGATGGTCCAAGCCGAAAAATGCACACTGCGACACAATCAGGCTTGAACTGTTAGACGTAAGAGTCCGTATAAAAATGGACAGATACATTCGATTCTGACAGCTCTTTAACGATGATCTCTATGATGACGTAGGAACGCAGCGTAGGTTATATCGTCAGGAGTAAAAACCGGTTCACGAATATCGCTGATTCAAAAGGATACCGTCCTACCGTCCTAGAAATGTTCATTGATCTTCAAGTCAGTGATGCCTGTAACGCTAGATGATATGATACATTGGATTTTTCTATCGACTTTTCTTCACTGGGATCACTGTGAACTAGGAATCCTTGTGCGTGTGCGTATCGGTCTGTCCGTCTGTGCGGTAGTGCGTTCATACTCTCACTTACCTGAATCGAAAACGCGTACAACCGAGTTGCTGATAATGATGCGGTCGACCTTGTTCAAGCCACGAAAGGCAAACTGTCCAATCGCGTCGGACTTCATCTGGTCGAACGCCAATTCGGTAACGTTCTCCAGACCGTGAAACGCGTCCGCCTGAATCGTGTCTACACGAAGCGGCATGTATATCACACCGACGTCGCGTATGTCATTAAATGCCTTTGTCTTGATGATTACTAGAGGATTAGCATCTAGAGAGATGTGCTCAATGTCTCGCGAATCTGTGAATAGGATAAATGGATGCAGACGATATTAGAGCAGATGCAAATTACAAACGTAGCCGTGTCATAATTGATTGTTATTCAAATATATTTGTATCTTGACAGGAGGCATACTATTCTATTTGAATACGTCCATCGGGGTTAAGTACAGTACGTAGAATCAAAAGGATCGGCGCAGTATGCAGCGCTTCTGAACGTATCTGCGATACAATGAACTTATGTATATATATATACATATACATATATGTTCGTGAAATAAATAGTACTTGGCAAGTGCGTACCAGCAAACGCGTTCGCTTCGATGCTCTGGATCCGGTTGTATCCTAAATTGAGGAATTGGATATGTTGCAGTCCTGAGAAGCTATAACTGGCTAGCACGGTCAGGGGGTTATTTTGCAGACTTAGTTCTTCCATGTGCTTTAAGCCTCGGAACGCGTTTGGTGCTACCACCTGAAACGAATGCACAACAAGACAATCCGTGCGTCCTTAAATCCTTGCAGGCCCGTGTGATTCGCATCGAATAAAAGACCACCCCCGCCCTCCGGAAGAAGAGAGCAACGAAAACATGTCACGAATACCTAAACACTGGGTCGTTAGGCGGCCAATGTAGCACGTGGTCAATAGGGGGGTTTACGATAGAACGTAGAGTGAAGTAGCCGCTTTCTCGTCTCCGTCTTTCACCACCTATTGCCAGTAATGTCCGCTTTGTTTTTTCGTCCACTCGTTCAGCTCCTCCACATTTAATCGGGGCCACGAGGGGATGCTGGTGTACCGGCGCCAAAGCGGCAGTTGGCGAACCCCGGCATGGCCAACTTAACGACCCTTCTGAGACCACGGCGTCGCCGTAACCCACCGCTCTTTGGGACTATCATTGTTATAGTTGGCGTGCTGCAGGCGCCGAAGCCTGCTGGTCTACGGCTAGTTTATGGTCGTGCCCTGCGGGAAGAGGAACACAGAGTACGCTAGAGGGGATACAACATTTCTCGTCCCCCCCTCCCCCCCCGCTTTAGCCCCCGACTCCCGCAGACAACGCATGGGCTGCGAAAAAAAGCCGAAGACTCGCTTCTCATTCTGGCAACTGCCGTCTTGCGCCGGCTAGCGGGTGAACATCCCCAGCTAAGGAGACACCGAGCAAAGGCCACCCTTGCCTCTATTCCTTCGACGTCGTACGCTCGTGCTTCAGCATGCCTCATGCGTCATGTCTCCCTTCTTACCGTAATCTGGTTGTTGTCAAGTAGAAGCTTCTTGAGGTGCCTGAAGTGCTTGAACGCGTCGGTTGGGATGAGTGAGATGCTGTTGCTCATCATCTGTATCTGGCGTGCGTCCTTGGGGATATACTTGGTTGGAAGCGAGTCCAGTCCGGCCTCCTGGCATAGGATCTGCAAATACAACAACAACAGTAGCAGCAGCAGAAGAAACAACGAGGTGAGTAAACGACTAAAGAAAACTTCACACGTATAATGCGATATGGGTTGGACCGTCTGAGACGAATAAAGCCTCAGAACCACAGCCCAGCTACCCACCAACTGCAACCACACCAACACCAGCAAAACAACGACTCCTAGACGCTTGCCCTACCGTCACTGTGTACTGTGAACCGGGTGTCTATGCTTTAGCTCAAATGAAAGATAGGGCAGAAGTCTCTAAAGATGTTGTTCTGTGGGGGCTGCGGAAAAAAAACAAGGACAGCGCAAGAAAATCTAATTCGACCAAGTTGGCTTCGCCTTCATATGCACACACACACTTCTTTGCTTCTTGGAGAGGAGGGTGAGGGTGTCGCTCGTTACTTTCTTGTTTACGAAGAATCAGGATCAACGTTGTCTGCAACTAGAATCTAGTAGGATCCCTTGCGTGTCTCTGCATAATATTGCCAGTAGTGGCGCGAAGTAGTTGCTAGCAGCGGTTGAACGAAAAACGGAGCCCTTTATACATGTATACAGATACCAGCGTGCACATAGCACTATGATGATCAGATACCGAAAGGCGAGACTAAAAGAGGAGTGATGAGAACTGGCGAAGATGATGACACCAACGATCAAATGGGGGGCAGACTGCAGGCTGCGGGCAGCGATCTGGAACATCCGCTAACGCTGCGTTGTACGGCCCACGTCGCACTGCACGCGTGCTGTACAAGCGGACACATAGACCCATATAGGCACGTGCACGCTCAGTTTAGCGATCAACGCGTGCTCGGCGTGGCCTGCACGCGCCTGATGGTCCATGTAAATTTAATATCGACATCACCTCTCGTTGTCTCTTGCTCGCCTAGTTCCATGCCTAGGCTTGTCTTGGCATTCTCATCGGCAGATGTGCACCGCCGCCTTGACAAGGGATACAGAGGAACAAGCGGCAAAGACAGCGCCACCGACGGCATACGATAACTGCGCATGGAGCCATGAGACCGGAGTCAAGGGGCAGCCGAAAGGGCCTCATCAAGAAGTTCACCCAGACGACGGAGAGACGAGCGCTTAGAGAAAAGAAAATACGATGGCAGCAGCAGCAGCAAAAGAGAAATTCAAGAACAGAAGGACGATGGCAGGACCAACGAGGTTCCCAGGAGAAACCTCACATACCGGTGAAATACCAAAATATTACACCGTCTTGCTTACCATGCCCCCCTCGCTTACTTTACACCTTGATCTCATCGTCCTTGGATCTCTCTCTCCCCCGTTCTCTCTATTCTCCCTCTCGCCTCCCCCTATCTCGCTGTGTGTCGTTATCGTTTGACGTCTATAGGAGAGCCAACGTTTAGGCATGCCTCAGCGTCTTGTAGCAAAAGAACAAAACATAGTTTTATACACCGCTAAACTGTATGAACGCATTCGGTACAATGACTTATAAGACTGTACGCGCTCTCTCCTTGCCGTCCTCCTCGGCCAATGCTTCCTCCTAAATACTCCATAATTCGATGGAGCGTCCAATCATTCATTCATCCGACTAAAGGAAGGCCACCAACATAACAGGCGCTTATCAAATGAAGATGCTCTCGACGCTGACGGTGACATTTTTAGGCCTCCTTTGATCGCCAGTGTACAGTGTACTACAATCACCCCTACTCTTTAATGCTACTGCTTCCACTTCTGAGCTGCTGTCCTTCCCCGTTTCCTCCAACCTCTCATACATAGCACATGACGGAGCGACGAGCACGATGAGCAAGTCACAGGGAAGCAGTGGTTCGTAGAAGGATCTGTGCTGATATAGGAGGGTTACATTCAAGGCGCCTCTCTACTACCCTACCAGCACAACCCCGCAGTGCTCATGCGTTTGCCCTATTGCGACCATACCCTGGTTCCCCTAGAAGTTGAGCTGCCATCTTTCTTTCCCTGTGGCGTTTGCTTCTTTCGAGTTCCTGTGGAACCCTCGCCTCGGCGGCGGTCTCAACGAGGTCGGGCTCGTGCACTTTGGCCTAAAGAGCGCGCCACCGCCGTCACCGGCACCAACGTCGGCTGGACGGTGTTGAAGGGCAAACGAGTGGGACAGCAAGATCTTTCTTGCAAGTTTTGAATAAACCGCCGCAGCCGTCGTCGCCGCTACCGTCTTTTAGTCCCGCTCGAGTCCTGCTCGCTGTCACTGCTACTGCTGATGCCGCCGCCACCACCACCAAAGGTTCACTTACACTGACAAGAGGAGCGAGGCGTACACAACTCCACTTCGCTTTTCTTGAGCACAACCCGACCGCAGCGAACACACTCGACTCGCCATCCACTGCCGCTGCCCGTCCCGCCCCTTAACAACGACGACGACTCGAGGCGCAACGAGAAGGATCTTTGTCCCAAACTTGTTCAACTCAGCCGGCCTCCGACCCGATGGGTCCGGGTGAGTGTCGGCCAATTCAGAGTACCGGACCGCACGCGGCTGTCCTCGACCGGCCGAGGTAAAGGAGAGCAGGCCCTGCCTTTCGGCAATTGGGCCTTCGTAGAAGCACGAGGGCCGTGGCTGCTGTCATATCCTCTGTCAGACCGGTGTCCCAATCACCCCCCCCCCCAGCGTAGTCCGGCAAGCCCTGAGAAGTGGCCGTAGTAGTTGAATTCTTCATACGGCACTTGTTTCTACGCATATTTTCAGATAGGGTGAGCACCGCTCCCACTCTGGGCGTCCTGGGAAACCCCTATTCAGTTCAAGGCCGACGGCCACGTCGCCTTTGTGGTAATCAGTAATGCTTGCTAGTTCGCTTCTAACTAGCAACCATCCACCACCCGCGCTATGTTAGGCAGCAAAAGTGAGTAACGCAAAGCGCGAACATCATCATTCATAGCGGTGCGCGACGACTTTGGACGTTTCGCGCGTATACACTTAATACACAAATGGTTGAAGATGGCGTGAGTAACACTTAAGTCTGTGTAGTAAATTTCACATAGTGCGCTGTTTAGTAATGTAGAATACTAGCAATGCTGTTATTTCGTGTTTTACTGCAATTATTTAATTTATTACTATATATATATAAACAACGAACTGGAACTTCAAAGACTTCCGGGGAAAAATCAAATACGTGGAAAGGCGGAGTACAAGGGCTAAACGGTACAACGAGCTCGGAGGTCCGATCCAGAGCGGTCAGGTCGGTGACGGTAGCGTAAGCTCGTCTTCCAAACTCCACAACATTATAGAGGGACAACCATTAACAGTAACCGTTCGACGCGGTCCGGGCATGCTTTTTCACAACGACGACAACGACGAGGATGGTAACGACAGCGTAGTGCAACAAGAGTTCGTCCGAGGCAACCGCAACGACAATAACAACAACGACGACAACAACAGCATGAGGAGTTACAGTAGCAGCCAAGCCGCAGCAAGCAAAAATGCTGAGTCACCAGAGGTCGCTCTCGGCCGCCGTGGTGCGACGACTTTTTGTGACGACGACGCTTGGCCGGTCCCGGCTGGTTCTCGGTCGTCGAGCCCCAATGGGACCCTTCCAAAGGGACAAAAGCCTAGTTGTCAGCGGACGGCTGCGTGACGCCAAAGAGAAGTGACAGCGCGTGGGGGACAAGAAGGCACTGGGTGAGCCCGCTGCCAGACGGGGCCAGCCACACCCTCGACCTTCGCGCTCGTCGCAGATCGTCATCTCTCACTTCTGCGGCAGTCGGGACGCCGGCGGCGGTCCGACCCGAACTGACACGACAGCAAGTGCAGCAGCCAGCAGAAGCAGCAGAATAGCGCACGATCGTTCGCCAAGTAAAGAAGTTCTTTACGCCAAGCAACGCCGTCGAAGAGAGATACCGACAACTGGTGTCTACCGGTGACCGCCGGCCCAGTCAGCACTCGTCGATGACAACAGCGAGAGACAGAGAGAGGCAAGTGAGAGAAAATGGTGGAAAACACCCATCAAAGTCTCTCGGCTCTCGCTTCCTCACCCATTCAACATCATCTCAAACGTACCTTAGCTATAGGGACCCAAACGCCTCCTTAGCTCATAGGGAGAAAAGTGGGGCATTCGTTGCGTAAGTCTCCTCGTTCAATCTGAACAGACACGTGGCGAGTGGTGAAACGGCTTGGTCAGCCTCTGGACGCAATTCTGTGTGACTATGTATCTGTCTTGTTTTTAATGTTACTTGTACGCTGATCTGATATTATAAACGGCGCCTAGACTTGTACAGCCTTTGCAATAGTCGATAGTATAGGGAGAAAATCGTTTACTTGTAGGTTCCCTGAGTTCCTTACTTTCACTTGTGTAGATAAGCAGGATGTGTCAGGAAACATTGTCAGTAGTTGTTTGATATGCTATATCTAAACGGACTCACCATGGACAAGCGATCGATGTACACCAGTCGTATAGTTATCTGCTCATGGGCATGGCATTGGTGAATTCGTTTGGTTGTATTAAGTAACCACAACTGTCATACAGGGATTTTCACGTTTGCACTCCAATCATGCAGATGCGGACATGTTGTCCGCATCTGCCTTATTCAACGAAGCTCTAACGTCCATAGACGGCCCCTCCACGCCGAGGTTCCCTACCTCAAACTCATGCCACAATGAATAGAAAGAAAAGCTGCTTTGTGTCCCCTCCGCCATTCTGCCATCTTCGCCTAGCCCAGCATTGTTGTCAGTTCGCGTTCGTTCTCTGCTCGAGCGATGCCGGGCTGAGTTAGTCCAGACTCCACCAGCTACCAACAGCCGCCCCTTCCGGACTTCTCTACAAAGAGAGCTTTTGAGTAGTTAGACAGACGGAGAAGCAACGCCGGAATAACAACCCCTTACCACCTCACAGCCAACGCATCCAGATAGAGCCAGGGTGGCTGCCAGCGTCCCCGTGCTCGATCTCATTCCGAGTTCTCAAAGCCCCCTTTTTTAAAAAACTTTCTTTGCACGAGCCCGCATTGCGACGACACTTGTGCGATTTGTCTGAGAGCTGGCAGTCCCAGCCTTGCACACATACACATATCGGTGCGCGACGCAAGAGAAATGCATCGTTACGGAACACCACATGGGGCTGTGCATTGAAGAACGAAGGAAGCAAGCAAGCATATGTGCAATTATCTATACACATACATATTCATATACACTGGAGGATGTGGGGAATAGGCTAGTAGGAATCAGACAGAAGGCGGCAGATAGCAGAAGATAATACTTTCACTTTGGAAAAACTAGGTTTCCTTATATATATATATATATTTAACAGAGTGCGCCATACAGACACGTACCGTATTGATGCCCGTATATGTTTCTCTCTCTCTCTCTCTCTCTGTCCCTGATTTACAACCAATCGATGAAAGGCTGCGCATGAGTAAACGCTATATGATCAGCGACCCTTTTGCACAATCCACAAAACCACGACGATATGTATGCCTCAGCTTTAAGCATATTAATTGACGAAACCAACAGTATCACCTGTAGAGTCGCCTGACTGATTACTAATATATATGTAGTATACCCTCTCAAGCATCGAATTTACATCGAACGAGATCATTTGCAATAAAAGCAACACTCTCATCAAGACGTTCACGCAATAGTTAGAATATAGAGATGTGTGTTGACCTGACGCTAGCGACAATAATTCGTCGACTGCAACCAGCCGTTCGACAATGTATCAGATTCAGATGGCTGAGTGGAGTACGTCCTTTCAAACAGAAACGCTCTTCCATAGAATACGCACAATGGTGGCCAAAGACAGTGATCAATCAATAGGTAAGTGCATCCTGCAGATGAAATATTGAATATTAATATATATTTTTATAATGATTGGTTGCGGTGTCATTTGCGTCACACGTCAATTCCAGGGCAGCTTTCAGCTCTGTGCACCCAACAGCGGTCCTCAGGATACTAAAGATACAGTGATGATATAAATATTTTTCTTTTCTATCGATTGAGTCTCCATTGAGACAACAATATTCTCATCTGGCTGGATGCATTTAAAAGGTAAATGATATCATAAGCATGTTAGACGCTACGTTCCATTCTGGGATTTTTGTAATTGTAACGGGAGTGCCTCGTCGAGGTTGGCCCTCGTCCTAACTAATACAGTTTGGCTGTTGTCCCTATGATCATAGATTAAGTATTTGATGTCTTCAGACGGATCTATTTTGCTGCAGGAATACTCAATATCGCAAGCCATGGCGTTTTCAACCCCATCTTGTTTTGCATTGTAACACATATGGAGTGCGCATTAGTCACCATTTGGCTGAAATAACCTATAAGGTAGATGCTATTATAGATATATGATAGATACTATATTATAGATATTAGGTAGATGCTATTAATTATTAATTCATATTAGTTGCGTTGTGTGGGTGTTATAATAAGCAGGATCCCTGAGAATGTCTTACACTTTGCCACCTGAGCGGTAGCCCTTGCACAGCTTTCGTAGGGTCTCCGTCCGTAATTTTCACATGCCTTTCCGGTGACGGTGCTTTTCGGAGATAGGACCCGATAGAAGATGACTCCGTCAAAGGTCGTGGCAATATAATGAGCATTCTTCATCTCCGCCAAATCTGTTCACCTATCTCAGGTCCAGCTGTTTCACTTGGGTATAAATATTGGCGGTTGGGTTGCACCATGAAATTTGAGCCATATCTCAACAATCGTGAGAATACGTTTCATGGTCGCTTCCATCTAAGAACAATAGCCTAAATGTTGCTCACAAAGAGAAACGCGGACGTCTGCCTGTTCCAACCACACTTCGCGTGGCACCCATTTGGCGCAGAATCTCCCTCACGCAAATAGCGTCCTTGACGATGCGCCGAACCACTGAAGTACGACAGTTCTATGTAGCTCGCTAGCGGAAGCAGAGACCAGTGATTCAGAACACTGGGAACACAATTTGCCTACTGCTTCGTGCCGTTTTTGAGCATCGTTCCGATCACCTCCAGTTGCACTTTGGCAGTTCGCCTCTCCTGCCTTAAACTTCCCACACATCAAAACCAAAACACAACCAAATCACCAAATCTGAGTGAATTAGACCAAGGCTGTGGTCTTGTAAAATGGCGAATTTGATAAAAGGCTCTTCGAGGGAAATGAGCATTTGAATTTTTTCTTAGCATCCACTGCTGGAAACTTCCACCAGATGTGTGAACACAGTTCTAGAAGAAGAATTGCCGGGCTGATTCTCAGCCAACATTGAACTCCACGGTACACATTAGGAATCTTAGTTTTGGTTTGAAAACAACACAGACATTAATGCAAATGGCTCCTTGAAGATCCTGCGGGTCTCCTTCAGTCTAAGACCGAAATTCGGCTCAGCATTTTTATCATCGAGAACGCCATGATTAGGAAAGGGGTTTCACCTAAGTTTCTTTCTTTTTTTATCGACCAATTTTTCACGAGTTGATCACGAAATCACCAGTCCGCTTTGTTTTCGTTGTGGTTCACACACAATCGAGGGACCGGATGAATTCGGATCGATAGTCCCCAATCGCGTGCCCTATCGAAGACTGGTGGGGATAACGATATGTAAAATGGGAACTAATAGCATCCTCGAGGAAGCATTTGACCAAACTGACTTTCAAAATTCAATCAGAGGCTTGCAAAGACAAAAAAACGATTCGAATTGGGTCTCCAACCAAGCTACATACATACAAATATGCATAAACAACACGGGCCGTGGAAACATCGTAGATACTTCAGCGATGGAAGCATCGAACGGTGTTCCGCGCCATTAAACACGGGGGAGAGAGAGAATACACCATTGTATGTGAGATAACAGCGTAAATCTCACAGTTGGATTGAAGGAAGAGCTAGATGGGCTCTCTCATGCTGTCAGTACTTGGAGCACGCCTCAGGCACTTACCTTGACCTATTTTATAGTTTCGTCATTTTATCAAAATCTCAGACACCTTCCGTGGAAAATGCAGATTTATAACAAACAAGAGCAATCAATAGAAAGTTGTCGTTGTTTTCTCGTTATATATATATATATATATATATTTCAACTCCATCACATATTATCCCATAACTCGGACTGGATACGAATGTAATTTTTTTTTATCCCCGGACGACAGTTAAAACAAAGCAAAGCCCATTGTCTGCATAACCCAGTCCCGCTTTGCTCACAGTTCTTTGTGACGGATGAGAGCGAATCCTCGCTTTCAAAAGACAAGCCATCCTTTGGCTCGGTTACACAAGCCCTAACCCTTATGTTGATACCCACATCCAGCACGCCAAGCAGATGCAGTTGGTTAGCTCAAACTGAGCGCGGACAGAGTCAAAATGAAAGCTTGCTTATTTTGAACCGGGCTATACCTCTCAAAGTAATCCCCACCCAAATGAATGTATCATTTAAAACCCTGACCGGAACTCTAGCAAATGTGTTCACATTGTATTCTAGACAATACGATCACATATTTGTTCAATGGACGCATGCCCAGTTGGATGGGCATTTACCATCTGAACAGTGGACGAAACTCACGCTTCCTGCTATCTTTTTTTCGTAAATAACCTAGTATTTTCGACCTCTTCGAAATTATCGATAGGTTTATGGAAATGTACTTACGGAATGCATTATTATTTGCAGGCGAATCAAGAGACACACGTTTCTCGAGAAGAGGTGGAGAGGAATTATTGTTGACAATTATTGACTTGGGTGGAGATGAATTATTATTGCCTGTATGTATTACTGTATGTTTGAATAAATTATGGCCACTAAAAAAAAAAATTATTATTGCCCGTTATTGACCTCTTTAGGCGCTGAAGAGGTCAATAACGGCCACTGGAATTCTTAGGGTGTATCTTAGGGTGCTGGTTGCTACAGACGTTGGCATGTTTGACATGGAAACATACTCTGGCCAGTCTTTATATCCGTGTATTGGTTTGTGCTATACATAAAAAGATCAACGATATAACACAATACCTTGTGTATATACACATCTATATTCTCACCCAACCAAACAAATACATCAGCAATATTTTCATACTTAAAATGAAGAGAAGAGTTAAAGAGAAGTTCGAAAAAAAGTCTTAGATTCCTTTTCAATGGAAAATACTATAAGTGAGGTTACAAACGCTATTTATATAGACAAAATCCAAGCTATTGCGTAGGTCGCAAGTTCACAGTAGAACTTAGAATAAATCGTCCAACGGCGATGATGGAAAACAATGTTCTTACATTTGTTTGTAACGAATATCATCGTTGAAACACCTCGATGAGAGGAAGAGCCAGCCGGAGACATCTTTGCCAACAGTTGGTTGCCCCCAAAGCAATTATTCTGTTGTCAGCATTGACGGATCGATACATACTTGTGCCAGAATGCTTATCAAGTATCTATCGTTTTCCCTGTCCTTGATCGCCCAAACCACGAATGGCCGTGTTGATTATCTTCTATTGTGACCACAAAACAACCATGTTTAGCCGTGTTCAACACATTTCATGATCCTCAACCCCAGGCCGAATATAGCCGAGCATCAGTAATAGAGAGAAATCGAAGTCCCCCGCTATATTCTAACCATCGAACTGCTGCAGAGATACAACTGCACTAATGAGGGGATTTAACCTCTCGTCGCTTATGGCCTGCCGTTCAGGCAGTTCTAACCTCTAATTTGGCCTTATGCAAGCGATTTGTTTTGTTGGCACCGGCTGTTCGAAGCATACGCCTGTATTTATCTAGCATGCTTCCGAATATTCATGTTGTAAAAGCTGAAGGTTAAATTGGTGTCCCGCGAGGTCAGCCGGACCTCGTTGCCTTCAGCCGGAATTCCACAGACATTCCGTGGCATGCAAAGATGTCATGGGAATGCCTTAATTTAGATGCGTCGTGAACTTTTCCTTGGGAAAACCCAAGCTCTGATAAGTAGAGGACTAGGCAGAGAGTTTCGTGACCCAGATGTTCGTCGCTTGTTGCGCAATAATTTCTGTGGTCAGCGCTCATGAAAAGTTGATTTTAGTCATCTTGTCATCCCCGGCGACATTCGGACAGCGGTGTCAGAGATGCTATCTAGGAGCACTTTGCTGCTGGACGTACCGACAGTGGTGGACTCTCTAGTTCGATTGTAAACAACTCCCTTCATGACTTTCTTGACTAACCAGAACTCACCGTTGTTTGACGATGAGCGTTAGTAACACGATCGAGCTTTGCCGAATCGGCAATGCTTGTAAGGACTGATAACGTAACTATAACAAATACAGTGCAACCAGACTGGGAAGGCGTACCTGCGTTATCGTTTGTCATCCTCTGTGATAAAAACCACGTAAATATGTCTATAGCAGTAAATATTTCTACAAACGCTCCACATAATCTGTTTCGCGCACAACTAAACTCCGCAAAGGAAGCAATATTCAAAAAAATCTATACCGGTATATCAAACTATAATATAATAGTAGCCGTAGCAGTGTTCACAGCACCGATGCCGGTTAAGGAAAGCTAGCCGAGGGGCAGCTAATCGACAACTAAATAATAGCATACAAATAGTAGCAGCACCGTGTGCCGCAGTGTGCGACCTTATCGTCCTTGAGTTGAATTCGACGCTTGCCACATTCGTATTAGTTGCCCGATAATTCCAGCTAATTCACACGTTTTGTACGTTTGTACTACGCCGATGTGGGGTCTGCGTAGTATCGTCGCTATTCGAGTTGGACGTTTGTCCGCACCGAGCGCATCATGCGAGAGAGAAGGCAGTGTAGCCCACACTCACGCAAGCACTTGCATTTCTTTAATATGCACCCTGGTATAACCACCCAGTTCCTTCAACTACCTCGCCACCTTACGCCATCCTATGCTCGCCTCTTCTTGGCCTCGACCCCGCAATTCTCCTTCTCTTTGCTTGGCAGAACCTTACGCTGCTTCATCCCGTTACCCACCCCGTGCCAGAGGTATGCTTGTCCCTGCTGCCCTCCCGTCCTTAAGTGCTTATACCCCCATATGCACTGGCAGCATCATATCTGTGTATGTGTGTCTGTCGTGTGCTGTGTGCTATCTCGTAGTTTAGCGACTCCCGCTGCAGTTGAGTGTTGAGTGCATCATCTTGCAGCCATTCTCTCGGACAGCGTCTGTTTTCGCTCTTGTGCTTCTCGGACCGCTGCTGCTGTTGCTGCTGCTGTTGCTGCTGCTGCTGGTGTTCCTGCTATCTTTCTTTCTATCCCTTTTTCGCTTCGCTTTTGGTGTCGGGCGGTCTTCGGTGCCGGGCCATTGTCGCGTCTGCACAGCCGTGGCGCGCCATAGCTGGCTGGAACGTAACGCACGCCATTGCTGCGTTCGCGTCGTAGGCTGCTCACCCGCCGCCTTTCGCTCTTTCTATCCTCTCTTTCTCGCTCTCATTTGCCTCTCATTGGCCGCTTTGCTTCTGCGGACGACCGACGCCGACGGTTCAAAGTCCAGAGTGAACCAACTGCAACTGCTTAATGGGCGTCATCATCAACACGACCGCCACCACCCACGAAAGCAACACCACCTCCGCTACCACTATGACCAGCATCATTACGTCATCAGCATCAACAACAGCAACATTGTGAAGGTCCCGCAAAAGTGTAAACTGTAGGGGAAGCCAGTGGTAGTCTGCCTCTGCCTTCCGGACCGGCTGAGCGTGCGAGCGTTCTCGTCGACGGTCCTTGTGCCCATCGCAATGGCACTGCATCAGCGGCTGTTGCCGCCAACGTCGGAGTGACGGCGCAGCTCACTGACTGCTACCTCCGCTACGTAGTGTACACCACTGCTACACCACCCACTACTGACTGCCCCACTGGTGAGTCCATGATGGCGGTGCTCGTTATGCGGTCGCCAGCTCGCCGTCGTAGTCTTCCTCGCTCACTCTTCCGCGGGCCTCGTCCGTCCAGTGCCGAGAGAGCCGTGATACGACGATACGACCAGCCCGACACCATCCCCCCCTTTTCTCAGACTGCCCCTCGGCACTCACCATAGACTCACCCCAACGGCCCCCTTCTCCTACTCCCAGCTATTCGTACGGGCATGGGATGGAGCGGTCGTCCTGCTGCTGCCCGCTCACTCTACCGTATTTTTCCTCGGGTTCGTCGTCAGCTGTGTTCGCGTGGACGCCGCGCCATACCAGCACGCGTACTATAGCCGGTGGCGCGCGCTATAGCTTCTACTGCTTCTGCTGCTAGACCGAAGACCGAGGACGATGGCGCTATCTCAGGCTCCTTTTTGCTAATGTCCTGTCTCCCCTTCGTCCGACGCCACCTTTTCCAGCACCGCCGCTACCACTACCAGCACTCTCGTACGGACGGCGGACGCTGCGGTGGTGGTTTTCGGACGTCCGTCCCGAAACTGCGGTTCCTCTAACAGCACGTCACAGTCAGCCAGTGCCACCGCTTCGGGGCGACGAGCGAGATGAGAAGTATGGGGGGTGTTCCCGATCCAGCTGCAGCAGTCCGATGTCCGAGCTTGCGAGCGAATAGAACATTGCCTGCCACTCTCGTGCAGTAGTGGTGTCGGACAGTCCTCGACAGAACCGCCCATCGCGTGACCACTCGAAAGCCCACCATTGGACAGATCTGGAAATTCGGCACAATTGCCGAGTGCGCCGTGGTACGTGGGATTGGATCAGGAAAGAGAGCCGCTCGTTTGTGCTGCCCTTGAGGTAATGTGATATATGAAAGTGTGTCTTTTAATCTTGCTCCTCTCGCGCAACTACTCGCCGAGAATATCTGTGGTACAATACTCCGTGATATTAGCGGGAATATTAGTAGATTCAGGGGAAATTTGAGGAGACGTGTCCGCGGCGCTCTCGGCAGATGATGTGCTTCGAATTTTTTTGCTGAGGTATAGGAGCTCCTTTGAGAGCGACCGCGTTTAACACAATGCAGATATTTCCTCCTACGAATCGGCTAATAAGCACTGAGTGCACCATCAGGCTAAGATGTTGCATCAGGCCTGCTCTGTATTCTTTCTCTCTCTATCTCTCTCTCCCTCTATGTGTTCCCACAAGTATACCCAAAAGCAAGCAGGACCTCGTACGCATCTGCCACGGGCAGAATAGAGGGTGCCGCTCTTTCAGAGTCGAGCCTAGTGGCGTGGTGCAATCGTGTGAACTTTGCAACTGGAGGTGCATGGCGAGTTTGATCCCCACCGTTGCACATTTGCATTTAAAGGTCCGTCTTACTAAGCAGTGCAAAAGCTATACGGTGGATGTTAAATGTTGGCTGCGAATCAGCCTGAAAACACCCATAAACATATTCATGGGATGACCTGTCAGATTCCCCCAGGGCATACCCGTACGTAGCCGATAGAGACCGCTACCCGCTGTCCGTGTCCACGTCACACAGAGAACGTTCGTACTCTCGTCCGGCCGGTTCCCTTTTAACAGGCAGCCACATAACAGCAGGCGGCAGCAAGCCAATCTCTGTTAACAGACGCAGTGAAAAGTGAGGCCAGCATCGCAAAAATGGCGTCGGGCCAGCTCGGGTGAATCGTGCGCTACACCGTGAACTTCACGTTCATCAAAGGTGAAAATATTACCTCTCAATATTAAATAGCTGCTTCGTCTGGCTGAGTTCGCTCTGAACCAGCTCTCCGCATGGGTGTGCACGCGATTGAAGTTCAACGTTGTTTTCTAGTGAGATCGGTTCGTAGTGGGTTCTCTATTGAAGAACAAGAACCCACACCAGCAGCACAGATAAGCGATAGCCACCCAGGGGTACAGCGCCAACAGGAGCCGATGGGAATAATGCACCGAGAACGACACTGGCCGAGGTCCACACCCCACACAATGTATCCGGCTCATTAGTCATTGGGAACTCAATCCGGTTGCGTTTTGACACGAACGATATCTTTGACGATAAGTAAGGGCATGACGCTACACATATATAATTTCACATAGAAATATGTAAATATGTATATATTTCATCGCTGCTATTGTCTACTACGATTGCAGCCTGTGATTCGGGATCGCGTTCGTCGATGGCGGTGACGACGGTTCTACAATAGGAACCGTAGTTATTGTGTTTCTCCATATGATACACGCTGTAATTAAGCTGTTTGCGTTACGTGAGGACTGAAACTGTGAAGAACATTTCAATTGTCTAAATGTCCAGTGGGACCGTAGGTGCAAACTAACTCGTCCATATAAAGTTAATAGTGAGCGACAATGCATTTGAGGTCGGTGGTTGTGGTGGTGCTACTGCTGTTAATATATATAAATACATATATAACCTAATTCGGACAAGATGTCAAATTTCACGTACGGTCCCAATGGACACATACGGCATTTAAAATCGTTTTCACATTTTCAGCCTTCACACAACGCAAACAGCTTAATTACTGCGTGCGGAGGGACACAATAAGTACGACTCCTATTGCAGAATCGTCGTCACCGCCATCGACGAACGGGATCCCCAATGACAGGCTATAATCGTCAATATACAATAGCAATGATGGACGTATTATGAGTAAGAACACGGCGGCACGACCAGCGAACCATTGTACAAATGGCCACACAGCATTATCAGAACGAGCAAACTTGCGTAACCAAAAGCGACATCGCTGTGTTAATAGGGCATGTTGTTGATCATTGTTCAATGGGACAAATAGTTAGCTTCGTTGATTACGCGATTCACAGTCTCGTCGATAAATGAAAACAACAAACGAGGCAGTCGGCACCGCAACAAGACAATGATGACCTTTTGGAGAGGGGTACAACTGTTATTGCTAAAGCGATATTGGATTGAATTAAATTAAGTGCGCCCCGTCGCTGCTCCGAACACTGTTTTACGTTGAGACGAGGGGGTCCGCCCTTGAGTATCATCGTCGCTGTTCGCTACAGCGATTCGTAAAACTATTTCGCCTATGGTGAGAAAGAAAGCTGTATAGCAGAAGCAATTGAAGGGAAAAATAGGAACCCGACCACTATAGTCTACCGCCCTCATCCAAGCTGCCAGGTGGATCAGAACAAAATTCGATAGTCCCGAGGAGGCTGGGAATAGCTGGGTGGGGTAACAAGAAGCCTGCGATGTGCACAGTGCGAGACAGGCTCCTTGGGCAAAGGGTGCCAGGCTCGCCTCGGAAGTGACGAGCTAGATTCGAGTAGCAGGCCGAACCCGAGTATAGCTCTCGAATCTCGGATCATCAGCCTGAGTTCGCTCAGAGAACAACATGTGGCCTTGTTGTTTCCTGTTCCTCCCAAGAGAACAGACCTCCCTCTCCCTTTTTTAGATGATTCAGCGAACCGTCGAAACACAACCCATCAGCAAATCGAGTTCTGGCTTGACACTGTCGTAAATCTCTAATAGCACGAACAATTGATTGCAACGTCCCCAGATATATAAGGGAAGACTTTGATAGTTTTTCAACCTTATTAAAATTGGTTGTCTGCGTATGTAGCTGCGAGGAACTTCCATTATTTTCATATGATGAATTATCCCGTGTGGCCTTCAGTCGGCACCGTCGACTTCGCAAGCGTTGGACAATCGGCTCTCAGGTGTTGCACTAATTAGTGTGCTGTATCAGTCAGTACTTGCCAATTGGAATAAGCAGAATTTATACGGTGGCGCTTTGTCCCATCCTGGCTGCAAATCAAGCCGAATCGGCTAGCCAAGGCGAAGCAAGGCATCTCGGGTATGGGTAGCAATCGCGTACGCGTTGCTGCAACAATTCGCGCTGGCAGCGGAGATCACAACGGCAACCGAGGTAGAGAATGGGGGTTGGCCTTTAAGGAGGCGGGGAAAACGTTTCAGGGTGAACAGAGCTAGAGGTCCACCCAGATGGGCAACTTGTTACCCTGCGACATAAAGTACACAGCAGTAGTAACGTCGCGTCATAAACGACGTTATGCGCTAATATCGCGCGCCGCGTCACATTATTAAGATCCCACACGCACGGAGCAGAGCACTGTCTGGGGACTATCATCACTCAAAGGGGACACGGCCAAGCCGTGTTTTCTTGGACGCACAGCAGCAAAGAGGACCATCAATATCACTGGCCAGATCATTGGATACGATCACAGCGCACAACAACGACGACGACAACGACAACAAAATATAATCACACAGCAAATAGGCGAAAGGAATATGGTGGCTATGACAATAGCTATTGGACACTGGCGTACAGCGAATAGAACATAAAGGATTCAAGGCCCCGGCGGGCAACATATAATTGCATTATATTTGTAAAACGAACACGTACAAGAACACAGTGACAGTAGGACAACTGATTTATCAGCTCTTTTTATCTCAAGTTCTGAGTAGCGAAGGAACGTTTATCTGGCATCTGAAAAGCAGAAGTCTGTTAATAGCTAATGCTTCGCTGGGATCGACTTCTTTTATAGGTTTCGTTGTTTTTATTTAGTAGCGCATCGATATCCAAACATGCAATTCAGAAATAAACCGATGTGAGTTTGGAAGAAAAATTTTAGTAAGGGCTGCAGTCTCTCAGTCATGATTCTTGCGCAACCGTCCCATTTCTTTAGGCGCGTTTCCGATCCACATTGAACGTGCTACACAAAGTGATATCGTCGTTATATTTGCGTAAAATCTCTTTCTAAGGTTTGCCCATTTCTGGAAGACTTGTGCGCGAGAGATATAATAATTCCTCACCGAACAATATGGGCCAAGACGTTTATCGGGCTAGCGCTCCAGGTTTGCCAGATAGATTTACCGTGTAGTCATAGTCTAGGTGCTTTCAACACATACATGTAAGTGTCTTCCACTTGGGGGAAGGCTATGAAAAGAAGAGTCCCTTTGTGATTTTGTGTGTCATTGTTTATGCCTTTGTATGTGCTTGTGGCCATTTATTAAGCGTACATAAGCATACACCCCACTTTATATTACAGCAACACAAACTCCGTGGAAAATAAACAGCATTGAATTTCGCCGTAACTGCCAGTATAAGCGGATCGTTCTGGATCTTAATGAAATATGGCCACACTGAAAGTAATTTCGGAAGAGTAGCACTTTTCATAGAGTTGTCATATACACGACATATCTAATGCCTCGCCTAACGCCTAGAACCACGAGCGACCTCGTCTCCTTCGAATTCGCTTTACGCTGGGTGACCACCACCGCAACCCGTGCATCGAGCACAACCGCAATTTGAGCTGTCGAGAACATTTTGCTACAAAGCGTCCGGGAATCGGACGAGTATATCGTATATGAATATGAACTGGGCGTCCGAAAGGTTTATCTACGGGGCTCGAGCGTAGAACTTTTCCTCCGTGTCAGATGGGTAAGTTACTGCCCGGAAAGACATTGCACAATACTGCGTGAAAAGGAACGAATCTCTCATTGTGACCTTCGTGCGTTGTCACTCAGCGTGCACGCTTGTTTTTTTCTGTAACAGCTGGAAGCGAGCAGTAGCATGGCCTTTCATGCACCTTGTATCTATCTGGCTGCACTACATAAAGCTGCTTGCTTGCACAGGTCGACATGAGCCCCATCCCCGTTGGGGTAAGGTGTGCGAGGGGTCTGCACACACAGACGACAGTGCTAGGACAGAACATTGTCGAACACGACTTTAATAGGAACACAAACATCGAGAACCTCTCGCGAGCCGTGAATGTAGCAACCTAGACAAGGCAACCTGAATGTTGTATCGTGGGATGTCCCCGTCGCGCTTGTTGGCGGTCGTCGGCTCGGTAGCACTCTGTTGTTCGACTGACAACACAGCAGCCTATGGGAACAAACGGATTTCGTCACCAGACGCATCTCGGGCAGGCGGGCGAATAAGCCCACCGATACGCGAGCCCACCATATGGTTCAGCGTAGAGAGGCATGGGACATTAAACATAATTACCCACACAAGCAAACGCGTGCATCCGATAAAGGGATGGTACGTCGGATCGGTTCCGTTGGTCGACTAACCCCAGGGGGGAAACGCACTGCGACCAATCGTGCGTCTACCACAGCCTATATTGTAGTGCATATATTTATCTAGCCACGCAATAGGAAGTATTGGTAAAGGTACAAGGGAGGCAATAACTCATTGAACAACGCTCAAAAATAACAACAACATTCGGTCATTTCCAACAACCACATAAACGAAACAAACCCTATATCCAATCACAATTTCTGCTACGATCGAGCCTGTTCTCGCCTGCGAATCCACCATAAATAGCACACTCGCGAGTTGATATTGCTAATCAACAATGCTAATCTCATTATATGACTATTCTCACATGCGTACACAATTGACATAGTTATATCGCCGTCCGACAAAGCAGTGTTATTACTCCCAGGTAAATTTTGCAGCACCCCTAAGGCAAATCTAACAGATGCATTCATTTACCCATACCATTTAACAATGATGTTCGAGTTCAGCCTTCAATACTGAACTATGACCTGGCTTTGGTGTCCCACAGGGATCATGCACATATTCTTCGATACTGCATGTTCCGGCGACAAGGAGAATGGAAGAGAGAAAACGACACTGTCTGCAAGGTTAATCCATGAGAGAAGGAAGTACACAAAGACCGCAATATGCATAGATGAAGCTGCTGCTTGCGGGCCGATAGCATCATCTCTTGCTTGAACTATTAACACGGCCTCAATGGACCTCAACAGCTTGGCACATAGGTACAAAACCGTATCCAGAACGATGTTGTCTGTTCGAAATAAATCATCTGCGACGGCTTGCATCAATAGATGCTGCGTCAAAAAGTTTGAACGTGACCGAGCACGACCTTGTGGGCCGCACTGCTTCGCCAAGGGCAAATCAGATAGCTGTATACATAGATCGATGTTCACGTCCGCTTTCTGTTTAAGCGTTGACGTGCGCGATGAATAGCTCCGTTTGGTAATTTTACCTCGTGTGTCGCGTCTAGTAAGCCCATTGTGTGGCATTGTGACCAGGCAGATGATTAAATCATTTCTAAGTCCGCTGGATATCTCGTCTCGGTAGTGGAAAGCTGGAGTTTTTTTTTAGACGTGTTCAACGAACTAACAGAGTTTTGGCCTTGAAAAGTTTTAGTTATGACAAAAAATTAACCTCAAGGCTTACTCGAAGTATTGCACAAGCTGTATTCTCATCCTGGATGTGAATTTACATCGTGAATACGGACAATGCCGCAAAATTGGTTACGGTTCAGAATGAGTCTAGTTGTCGTTTGCTATTTGTGTAATAATCATTTATGACACCATTATAATAAGATTTATTCAAACATGCAGTAGTTAGGAATTATTTCTAGGGATTATGGGGGGGGCAGAGGTGGACAATGTCCCGAGGAAGGCGATGGCATTGCCTCTCTGCACAGCGAGGGACAGGCGCTGCAGACGGAAAGAACCTGCGCGCTTGTCCCCAGTTGCGCGGATCAACCTATGATAGACCCCTTCGAGGAAGATCGCAGTGAGAGGGCCGTGCCCGCCCAAGGTCTCAAAAGCAAGGACACCATTTCATTACACCTCAGCCTTGAGTTGATTAGTAAAATGCAGGAAACACCTATACGGTATGCTAAATGGTCGAATATGCCCGTAGTAACGAGACCATACGATACACAGTTTAACCTAGATGGACTCTCTACATTATCGTCATTATCACTCGACCTGGCGAAACACCTTGAAACTCTAGGACGAATCGAGATGAACGCATACGGATCCGTTACATTCGCTCTTCGATTGTTCAGAGCTCGTACATCTGTTTACGTCCATTTTCCGTTCGCTTGTGTTAGTGAACAAACCACAGGCGTGTTGTCGGCTGTTGCTAATATAATACTAACCTGTTTGTTTGGAAGACACTTGCACTTTGGCGGGCAGAGGGTGCTCGAGGCGACAAGTCCTTTGTTGTGTCCACCGTTTCCACTGCTGGTTTCATCATTGCTATTTGGATTATTTGAGCTAGTTCCGCCGCTCGAGGTCATCGACGCTTCACCGAAGGTGGTTAGTGTCCCGAGCAGCAGGAAGACGATCAGGGCGAGACCCGGCCATCTGGCCTGACCCATCGTACCCGACGACCATATGGGACTCGTTAGTGCGGTCGCAGAACCCCACCGATGCTTGTACAGAGGCGGCTGCTGCTGCGTCGAATGCTGTGCTTGTTGTATGTGTTGTAGCTGTTGCTGAAGATGGCCGTGTCGCCGTATTCGCTGCGGTTGGCCGTGAAACGCCGGGCCGCGTATTCTATCGTCGCTGCTGCCTGTTGTGCTTCTGCTTTGGCTGTCGCGGCTAGCCGCGCACCCGCTACTGTCATGGTGGCCTATTGCCGCCCGCGGCATTATACAGCAGAGACCGCCTGTGGCAACAATAACAATTTCAAAACGCACAAAGTGAAACGGGTTAGTATGCGGAATGGACAGCTGAGAATAATTAGCTAAATTAGTAGAGTTCATTTTGTGTTTGCGTTTCTCCTGCATTCTTGATAGTGGCGACCTTGTTTTTTTTTTTAAAACAACACGGCAGACGCATCTTCTAGAAGAATCTTGTGGGAAGCGTAATAAGTAATAAGTGCTTGATGTAGATATTTTCAATGATTGAACATTACTTTTGTTTATTTCACAAAGTCAGGTTATTTGATCTATAGAAATATGACTATATATAGGCGTATATGTGCGAACTGTCCCCCGCCAAGTAACCTTGTACGTCGAGAGAGACGTCAGCCTCACGAAAAATAACAACTTTGAGGCGGTACATCTGTTGTAGAACTTGTTGGCGTTATTGCTTCTATTCTGCGGGCCCCAAGGCTACGGCTGTGCTAGAAATGGCCAGTCCATTCGATCGCCTATCCCACTGCTTATTGTTCGCATATATGTAGATGGAAGCATACATGGCGCTTATGACAGGACCTAATGCAGAGCGGAAGAACTCGACATCTATGAGAGTTGGAGTCTAAGACAGGGAGAGACAAGAACTTAGTCTCTGCATTCGTCAACAGGAAAATACGTAGTTACGTTCAAACTCGCAGAGAAGCGTTTGTCTGCCTAATGCAGCGACTGACTTCTTCGATCCAGTCACAAACTAAATCGAAAACGACAAGAATATGACGAGGCCGCACGGGCTGACAGTCGCAACTATTATAGCTCACTCTGGCTGGTATCACCTCCTGGTTGTCAATAAGCTCAGCTATAGGATTCCGGTCGAATTAGATTGTTCCCCAGTGATGCTCGTCATTTCGGGATTGTCTATATGCATCTTGGAGGAGAACGCGGCCCTTGAATGTCAGTGAGACCCGTGTTCAATTAGAGTAGATAGATTATCACCCAACCCTACAATTCGAGTGCTTAAAACAAGGCTGTATAGGGGGAGGGTCCAGATATTAGTGAGCTTAGAGCAGCGTCAGATAATACCCAGAAATTCGGTGGTTTGCGAAGATATTGCTAGCATTGAACAGCCGTCCGATGTCTGTTGGAGAAAGCCCCGTTAACAAGAGCAAGACAGGGATATTACGGTTAGGGGAAGACGTACGTTTTTGGTGGAAAAGCAAAAAAATCGCATTTTCAATTAAGAAATTAAAGTGGGTGTACGGTTGACAGGGATTATGAAACCTATCACTCACTATCAGTCTACTTCATTCTTACTATGAACTTATTCTTTCCTAATGTAAATTTACACGTGGCCTTACTATATATTAACTTGCTTTTGCGACAGGCCTCCAGTCCCTTTCCAAATCTCGGTACCTATCTGTGTTATGAAATTACGACGAGATGTGTCGGGAGAAAGATTCACAACTCCCTGAGGCCAAGAGAGGATTTGAATCTGCGATCTGGGACATCTCTCACTACCTATCTATTTATCCAAGCTGTGCCCGCAGATACTTCAGCTATCCCTTAAATCCTGTACACATTAAAGGTATACAGTTTAGTATAATCTAGAATAATCCTAATAAGAAGCTTCTTTAGGAGTGTCTCCTGGTCAAACATCGATGCATTTTATCGAATGATGTAGCAAGTGTGATCTCACCCGATCCTAATTGGTCACCACCTGCGAGTCCCGTGTTGTGACATATAGGAGAACTTAAGCATTGTGAAATTGCAGTTCCTCTGATAAACCGATAAAGCTTAACCTTCACCTTACCATCGATTGAACTGAATATTATTGGTTGTGAATCGGCTAGGAATCTTTGAAGCAATTGACCAATTCCCAAAATGTACATTGATGTTTACGGGTATGTCGTTCAACTTATGGCTCTATTGCACATTAGTTTTACATCAGATGATCACATTCGTTTTATTCAGCGACAACAATCCTTTCTTTAAAAACCCTCTTTATGCCTTTATGTCAAATATTCTGTACAAAGGGGCGCAGTCTTCTGTTGGTATTTAATTATATTTACATGAAGCTTATGGTGATATAACACTTTGATTGAATTAGTCCTACGCGTGTGTATGTTCTGCTTGTATAGAATCTGCCGGTTAGCAACTGTTATCACCACGTTATCTATAATATGTACGTCTTCCATCTAACAGGGGTTTCGCCTGACCGTCTGATATAAATTTCGTTGCACTATTATGCTCACAAGCTGTCATTCAACTGTACATCATGCTCCCCGCTTCGCCAGCCTAACAAGTTTATCGTCTCCGCCGAAGAATCACTGCAATATGAGAAAGTTAACTGTCAATAATCGATGCTGGACGCACAGAAATCTCGATAGGGACAAACGTAGCAAATACAGTAGTTGGCGCCACACCGCTAACCAGAGACATATATTTTGAGGACTTCAAATATACATGGAAAACTATATGGATGTCGACACTTGAGTTTTATCTCCTTCCTGACATGTGTTGGGGCGTGCATAGAGTCATCTCGTGTGAAACCAAAAGAAAAGGCGGAGGCTTTAAAGATTTACGAGTGGGTGCAGATTGATGATTGGATCGCTTGTCGAATCACTCAGGCCGTCAAAACGAGCCTTTCCCTTTGAGGTATCCGTAGTACCCGTTCATAGATAGGATCGCGCTGCCAGTGGTAGTCTATCGACTAGTGACAAGCAGGTGTGCAAGCATAGTTTACGATCCGTGAGCTGTATGAAAGTGGAACGGGAAGTCGGAAAGGTCCACAGAGAAAAATCCCGAGTACCCTGCGAAGCAGCTGTGTGTCCGTATGTATTTGCGCGGCGAGAACTTTTTGTTCGAACAACCTTTGCATTGCATACAAAGTTTATTTTCACAAGAGGCGAAATTCTCATTCAGGAATGACATACGGGGGTAGAGGAGGCACATACGTGAACTTTGCTGAAGGCTGCTAGTTCGAGTCCCGCAATGCATGATAGGTCCCCCTCTGAGCTCAAAGCCCTCGGGCTTGTACGGTGATGTTTAATAAAAGCCCTTCGACAGGCGTCTGGTATACAGCTTGAAATGTTAGTGAATAATATATAATACCAACAAATCAACCCGTCGTAGGTAACACGCCTTGCGTGCGTGCGGTGCAGCGAATTTGCGCAACAGGCAACCAACCGGCACCACAGATAATTTGCAGCCGCAAGCGAGTGAAATTCTCAAGCGTGCAAAGTTTGGGTTACAAATTACACAGACATTAAGAAAAGTGCAAATGAAATTAGCGCGCCTACGAAACTGGCTCTCGCATTTGCCGACCCATGGTAACCGTCGCTCGTACACTTCCAATTCGCTACGAGCAAAAGTTGCCCGCATAACGTTGATGCTTGTCATGGGCAAGGATCGCTTGCAATCGCTTCTACTGTATCTAAAATACAGACGCACGTCGGACTCTTTCGAAATTTCGGTCCTGTCTTCATGTCATCATGTTCATCCCGCTATTCACGAATCCCAATGTGCTATTGTGTAAGTGCCGCAATGTCGATTCCGCTGTAGACGTGCAGCTCTAAGATAGTGAGATGTTTTTTTTCCTGCATAGTGCCCCCTCTATGTATCTCCATCGCCCTATGTCCCATTTCTCGGACTCTTCATCGCATCCCTTTCGGCTTCCCGCGTCTCGTTTTGCTATTTATCCCCCTCGCCCCGACCTCGCTGGATCTCTTTCCTTCTTCACCCTTCGAGATATCAAAATGGCGTGAGAAAGTTAGAGAAGAATGGACCCGACGGCCGCTGTCGAGCACACGAACGCGTCGGGTCTCCTGGGGCGATTTCTCTATCGCTCGGCTGGCTCCGTGGAGCGAGTGTTGGGGAATACGGGGCACGAAAGGAGGAGTTCAGACAGGTCCTCCTTTTATTCCTCGTTCAGGTGGCGCAGCCACCGCCGTCCGCACTCACTACCGCCATTGCCCCCCTCTGTCGCCGCTTCAGCCATTCTACGGTTCGTGGCTGTAACAGCAGCATCATCGCGCAGCAAGCTTACGTAAGCGGCGAGTGGAAGAACGGGACAACCAGCGCCACCGAAGCAGAGCACAGCTCACTGTAGGAAACGCTTCGTCCTGACTAACCTGATGACCTTCGGCCGGTGTCTTTGCCTATTTGATGCAAACGACACAAAGGACAGTCAGTCGCCAGAAAGGACGGTTATGGTCGTTGGTCCTGGCCGCCAGGATCGGGATAACCCCGAACGTTTCTCCGAGTCGTTCGACCGGTCCATGCTTATTTCAGTGTGCTTAGTTCAGGCGTACGGGAGTGGAGAGCTGACGGACGAAGTCTGCGACTCCTTTCTTCTCGTTCTTGTGACCTGTACGTTACGGATACTGGACGTGGATCACCGTGGATACGAAACCACGTCAGCCGGCCGGTTAAGGTTGCAGCCGAACAGCAAGAACGAAAGGACGGGCGATGACAGTAGGTTCTTAAGTAGATTCCTTCGGTTAAGAGAGCTAAGGGACAAGCGAATAGATACAAATCGGAGAAATTCGCCGAGCTTTTACTTTTCACCTGGCAGTGGAACACTGCCCACGGCGAGGAACGTGCGGAAAAGCCAAAGACTGCCGATACGAAGAGGATACAAATAAAAGGCCATAGAAGAAGACTCCAAGACTTCAGTTGTCGAAGAACATGTTGAATCAATGTCCTTACGAGTTGTTCCTGATTTAGTGGTAACATGTTCGTGCGCATTCCTTTTCAAATACCAAACTCACTAAAATAACTAGAAAAAGTATAGTTACTATTCGCAGACATATCGTCGGAGGTCTTAACTTTCGACACTTATACAGGGTCATAATAACCGCGCAACAATCGTACCGGCTTTGGTATAGCGTCTATCATTAGATTAGTAAAAAAGCAGTTTTTTTTCTTGTCTGTCAAAGTGGCCCGGACCATGCTCTGTGGTTGGTGCAAGCTGCAGTTAATGGTACTTGGTATACAATATTCCAAAGCAAGACAACTGTCATGGTAAACATGTCCGGTACATCACACGCGTTCATGGTTTTCAGTAAATTATTTAGATCAACACGCCAAGGGGAATATGCATTCAAATCGAGAACCTAAGATCCAGTTCTTGCAAAATGTATAGGCTCGTAATCCCAAGGACGGTCAGCTCCACGAACAGTCAGATCCGAATAATCACACCGTCAACAGGTATGTTCTACTAACAATGTGTAGTTGGATTTCACCACAGATCGTGCTATAACTCAACACTCTCGTACGCGTATAGCATTGCAACAGCCCTATGGGCAGTATTTCGAATCATGTTCGGTCAGTGCTCTGGGAGGAAAACAGATCAGGAGATAATCGCGACTGCATGGCAAGCATTCCATCAGCAAATGGAATCGTTTGCGCGGCCATGCATTGTTCAGCCCTCCAGCTAACCCGTTGTCCTATCGCCAGCGACGATCCACCTGGCCCGTAAACAGTCCGCATCTCTCAGACCTCTCTCAGGTATGCGCTCGCCGGCTCCGAGGCTCGAGCTATTTGGTGTTCACCTATACACTATCAATATAAGCCAATAGCTATCTATCTGTGCATCGAAATATCTGTATATAATACGTATGAAGGCAGGTGGGTTTCTGTCCAGGCAGACACAGCACATCAACTGAACGATACCTCAGTATCAGGTCGTGATGTGGCGTGACACGACGCGGAATCAACCAACCGCCAGGCGAGCTCATAAATGAAGAGAGGGCGAGCAAGAGAGTGTGCGAGACGACTCGATACACTCACGCTAATAATAGCAATAATAATATCAGCATTCGCAACAGTCAGTCCGAAGGGTAAGGAGTGATAGCTGCTCGTGTGATCATAGTCATATATATACCTTATTCGTGGATAGCGGCTGCTGGCATAGAAGCCTTTTACCTGATCAGGATCGCACGGACATTGGATATCCAGTAGCGTAGGGGCATAGCAGTATTCGGCGAATGTGCTGCCCGTGTATCGACGAATACACGATATCGTCGAAACAACAATAACGAGGAGGCAAGGACAGAGCAAAAAAAGGACTATCGGTAGCGACGCCGAAGGTAGCTATGCATCCGCCCGTCTGTTTCCAGAAGGACAGGCTACACTGCAGGATAACAACGATGGGTATTGAAACCGCGGATTGATCGTCCAGGTCCAGTACTGTATCGTGTGTTGTATTGTGTCATACAGACCAGACAGTTGTGTTGCTGGGAAGTGGCGTTAACCGGCGGTGGGAAACGAGTGAGAGGATACGCTAAACGACAACCGTGGCCATGGACGGAGATCGGTTCGCTCTCGCTCTGCGACAACCAATCCTCGCACCAGCTGCTCCTACCGCCCATGTAATATCCAGCGTACGTGAGTCACGCTTCGGACTCGTCGACATCTGAATTAACTTTACGCTCGGCTGACAATGAAATGAAGTCAGAGGCAGGGGCCACGAGTGCATGGCAGAAGCGGTTCGAGTAGGTCCGCCTGCTTGCCTCGACTGCCGCATCTCTACGCAGTTCTCTACATACACAAGCACTCAGACAGATAGACATACGCATACCTGTGCGGGCATTCACATGCACATGTACACCAAATGCGAGTAAGTATGCACATGCAGACCCCCACGCAGACAGAGCCACAGATACAGAGATGCAAACAGAGACGTTTTAGAGCAGCCCGCTACAGAGACCACGACGGCGCCCAGCAGCAGCACCACTGCTGGCAAGGGCCATGGCTAGCCGAGAGTGTGACAGCTTTGTTATAGGTCGGGGGTCCGTCCGTGCAGGGCCACAAGGGAAGACTCGACAGGTCCTCGATTTAGAGAGATAGCAAATACCCAGCTTAGGCTAGCAGGAACGAAACAGGACACCCGTCTATTGGTCGACGGGCAGGCTCGAATAGGCCGAACAGGAGAGGCCTCGATCTATAGGCGTACGGGAGCACTCCACTGCGCAATGAGGTTGACAGTAGACGATGCACAACTCTGCGTTAGGTTGATCAGCGCGACGAACGGACGGAGAGACAGAGCAGAGGGCGAGGAACAGGATGAACACAATGTGACTCCTGACAGCTACCCAGCTGCTTGTCGCTACTTCGTGTCGATCTGGCACGGGAACGATCTGCCCAAGCCCGAAACAGACGAGTGGGTATATTCACATCTAGTTGTTCATTTACATGTATAGCCCACTGGTGTCTATTCCGCTGCTGTAAGACAGGAAGCTTAATTTATCCTGCCGAGCCAACGCGGCCAACGACCAAGGCGGTGGTTCAGACGACGCCGACAACCTCAATCTAACGATTAGGTCGTCCCGTGTCTACTTGGCCCTTGCCTTGTGGCTCCTTTGAGTGGGCGGACGTGAGTTTGTTCCATCCATATCAGGGGCCAGGGACATGGACATGAATCGGGCTTGACAAGCAAGCAGCATCGTGCCGCCTCTATCCGTGATATCAAGCTAAAGGGTCTTTCCGCCAAGAGGCGGAGATAGACAGCAAGAGTTGAACTGTACGAAACTTTTCGCATGTCTGGCTGAGAAATAGTTGATATTCTGTCTGGTCTTGCAAAAGCTGGGTAGGACACGGGAGACATCCAGCAGACAAATAAAAAATAAAGAGAAACAAAATTAAAGTGATGCAGAACAGCATTGAGGTTATTTATCACACGTGACAAATAGATCTCTCTATCCGTCTACATCTGCTCACGAGCAAAGAGGCTAACATGAATTCTAGTGGTAGTGCATCCGAATAGATATATATATATATACTTATGCTTCGTATTATTATTCAATATTCGTGTCCTCGTTTACCGCATTTGCAACACATGTACCCCACTATTGTGCAAAGAAAAATTTTATCGCAGCCACTAAGCTGTCACCAGCCATGAACATTCACTGAAGAAACCCATCGTGTTAAAAGGGGGGATCAAATATGAGGCCTGCAATAAAAACGTTCAAAGAAATATGAACGCAGATCCTGCCTGAAAGTAAGCGTCCGCTAAATTGGTTTAAAAATGTATGTATTTGTAATTGCCGCAGAATATGAAATTACTGTAAATTTTATGTATGCTCAATAAAAATGCTCTAGCTATTTTCTGATAACGATATTCAGTTTAGGTCCGCCTCTTAAATTGGTGCCTCTGTCTTATATATGACGGCAGTATTTCATTGTAAGAGATTTTCTTGGTAATCCAGCCGGAAATCTATTAACAGGGTTTATTAAATAATTAGCTTTTGATATTGTTTCTGTATCAAAGCGTTCCAAGAACTGACAGTATTGTGTGTGTTTATGGAACTTCTCATAATTTGCCTATTAACGTTGTTCGTCCAGAGATGAGTGAAACATAGAGGTGTTAAGGAAATTAAAACAAAATTGTCGACAGACAACAGTCCTTTGCTGTACTATTCTAAGCGCACACATTGGCATTATGACGCGCGAGAGTATGATATGCCTTTACGTACTTTGCAAGCGTAGATCTCGAAATACTACCAATCGGGTGGTAGGAACGTAATTAGTGATCATGTTAATGGAAACTGCAGTTCCCTTCTTTCTTGAACGCTCGATCTCTCAGATATTTATATACCTATTCTACATGTGTTGTGCACCTATATGTGTACGCTCGTGCACGGCAAGTTACATATTAAGGTCGACAATGTATGCGGATAGCGCAGCACAGATATGACTGCTGGGGGTGGAGGCAGATTGAGGAATTGGGACGCACGTTGGCTTCGGTTGTAGGGTGGGACGGATCAGGGCGCCGCGGTAGCGCGAACGACAACGGCGGACTAGGAGACTACTCCGGCATCGAAAGCAAGGAGGCAGGAAAGGAACACTGTGCGTGAGCTCGGATGAGAGATAGGGAAGGAATACGAAGCGATCGATGTATTAGGAAGTGATCTATTTTGTGTTCACGCCACGTACGGACGGCTCTAACCATCTCGCAGTGGAGGGGATGGAGGGGCTGGTTGTGTGGCTCCTCTAACCGGCCGAGCACCAACGGCGCTACAAAGAGCGACAGTCTGTGGCGGCGCAACGAGAGAGGAACAGCTACGCCAAGCAGAAGCAAGCTAGTAGAAAGCAGAGGCGCGGTGGTGGTAGCTGCGGCGGCTGCGGCAGCAGCAGGATTGGCACCGGCAGTTATATAGTAGTAATAGTAGCAGTAGTGTAGCTGTGGTGGTGGTGGTGGTGATGGTAGTGCTGGGACGGGCAGTTTCTCAGTTGGTGTTCAACCCGATGGCTGCGGAGACGGCGGCCAAGCCTCGCTTCTCTGGTGTCTGCCTGCCAGCTTCGCTACTACGCGCTGACTGAGCCCTGCCTACGGCCTGGGCTGAGTCCCTTCTCAGCTGCCACTGTTGGACTGCTACTGGCTCACTCGGACGGGTACCGAGCTGCTACCGAGCAGAGCCTGGAAGCCGCTCGTGGTATAGATATCCGATGGCAGACGGGGGGTCGAGGGACAGAATGAGGGACCTACAGATAGAGATAGAAGGGAAGAGGGAGAGCGAGAGAGATATACTAGAGGGAGGGAGGGAGGGAGTATAGCAGTGGCTGTAGCGGCAGCGTAGGTAACCGACAACGTCCGAGCGTAGTGCCCATCCGTCCGCTCGTCCGCCCATCGTAGACATACACAAAAGATAGGCAAACAGACAGGCGGCTGGGGGGCCAAACACCGGCGGCGGTGGAAGGCGGAGGAGGCTTCCGCTGTCCGATCGCGCTCTACGGATATACGTATCTATCTACACGACAGGCGTGGAGCAGCCATCGAGCAGACGGAGAGGGGAGGCAGTGGGAAAGCAAGGGCGAAGCTCCATCCTTGAAGAGAAATGGCTCATCGGCAGGGTGACGGGCCAACGCGACCTTCAAGAACCAATGTTGCTGGTTATCCATGGTGAGCTGGAGCCTTTGTCAGTGTTTATTATACCAATACGCCGAGCCGTAGATGCGTAACACATACACATACCCACGTACGCAGTGATACTCTTTTATGTGGCACATGTACAACCAGCCGGTTTGCGGCGATTTTTGCTTTGCTATTTCAGTACAAGTGATTAAACAGGGTGGACGATTGCTGCTGGGATGGAGGCGCTCGTTATCTCACGGATTGCACAGTTTCACGGATTCTGACGCAGGATTGTATCCATCTCTCGTCTTAGACTCTGCAGTGCTGTTCTTTTGGCAATCAGTGAAACGCCCCATTGAAGGTTGACTGAAAGCTCTGATTAGTCCGACAAAGTAGCTCACTCACTTGGGGCTACTCGGAGTCGACAAGGTTAGGGAGGTCATAACCGACAAGTCTCCGGAAACGTGTTTCCTTGACACAAGTACCAAGCGAGCAGTAACCTCCTCTGATAGTCGGCGACCTGGATACGTCGCCTGATACAATTGATACGCTACTCCCACAACGTAGTGCGGAACGTCGAAGATCGGCATTTTCCTCTATCGGACATATGCTTGATTCATCTCCGACAATATTTGAAGAAAATCGGGAAACTGCATGTGTTTATATTATACCTACTTCCTTGAAATGATAATGGTTCTCAAATATATATATATATATATATATATATACTGACGCAGGATTAATCTATAAAGATATATAGATATGTGCAGATTCCAGACGACCGCTTTACATTGCTTACGGGGGTCAATGATTCCTGAAAACTCGGTCTAAATAAAGACCACCAAAAAAATTACTGATGAAACTATGCCACTGGTGCTAAAGATAATAAATCAAGGCGGGCCTCCTATTACGGTAATAGGCTCAAGCGTACCACGTGTCCATGCATATATATATATATATATATATATATATATATATATATATATATATATACATATATATATATATATATATACATATATATATATACGCAACAAAGACTACCGAATAGCTGTGATCATGGCGGCAGGCGACGTATCTTCGTTTGGATTCTATACAGACTGCGTCGTAAACGCTCGAGCTTGCCAGCAGCATGGTCCCCGAGCTGGCTTCCCTCGCGACGGTCACCAGACACCGTACGACGTATGGTTGGACGGCTCGAGTCGACTTGACTCGACTCCACGATGGTGTCCGGCGGCCGCCGCCGCTGCAACCGCCTCTGCGTTGCACGCTAGCTGGTTCAAGGCAATGTGTGTCAGCCTTCAAAGCTCTGAGGCCGGAGAAGAGCGCTCGTCCGCCGTCGGCCTGCATCCCGCTGAATTGCCTCGATTTAGATAACGCGGTGGGCGCCACAACGGCCGAAAAAGGGGAAATGGCACAGGGTGGCTGAAGCGACGTCTCTTTCTCACACGCAGGCTCACGTACACCCACACATCGCTGCCAGGCAAAGCACTAACAGGGGTCGGGACTAACCGAGACGCAGGCGCTAGTCAGTCAAGTCAGACTCGAGTCAGACCCACACACACACACACAATTCTGAACCCAACCTCCGTCTGACGTCGGAATTGCCACTGCCGTCGCCTTCCGTCGCTAAACGGGATAAACTCAAGGGTAAAGGGAGATCCCGTCTACTCTACTCTACTACTACTATTACTACAATACAGCCACTATACAGTCAGTATCGCGAAAGCAAACGGATCCTACGAAGTTAACTCTCGCCATTTCATTCGACCGACCGATGGAGCGAGTGGATGGGGAGCCATCAGCTTGCCGCTTGTGCAGCTTCGAGAGGCCATAGGGGTAACGAACGAACATAGAAGTTACCGAATCGGAGAATGCCGACCACCACTATAGCGGGGTTTGTTGCCGTTCGTCTCGGCCGTTGAGCGCCGTCCAGTAGTCCTCTTCCCGATGTCTTTTGGCGACGGCCAAGCTATCGAACGACTTGGATTGTCATTTGCTGCTGCTGCTGCTATTGTTCGGTCCCTCGTCTGTCTGTCTGATCGTCAGTCAGTCAGCCGGCCAAGTAGACAGCCCAGCACAGCCCGTTGCTCGTCAATCGCTGCCATTTCGGTGCCCGCAAACGGGGGGGGGGGTATGTCAGGAACGGCGGAGTCGACGGCGGAGAATCGAGAAAGGGCGTATCTTTTCTGTGCCAGCGCCCGCCGCTGGGGTTTGTCTATCTTGAACTTAAACTTCGTCGGCTCGCGCCCGTCGTATTGAAGGAGAGGGTTCACCGTGGAGGGCTTGGAAGCAAGACTGTGCAATCATGGACACCTTAGCCGTAACCACCTCATACAAACTTGCAACACCCATAAAATCAGACATTGCTGTCCTTTACTAGTCACAGCTAAGTGGGATTCGTCATCTCGTGAATGAGAGATGGCGAACAATAGGCAATGACGAAACACGAAACTGTTGGAACAGGCCATAGCCCATACAGAGATAGACGGAAGTGCGCTGCGTGCCACAGGTGATCTTCTGCGCAAATGTGACTTCTATTTAACTACTCTGGCTAGATGTAGTCACGCCTCTGCGCTTTACCAGTCTCTCACATAGGCTGAGGGATCTGCCAATCTTTTCTTGTCTGACTCGACGACTAGACTAGTTTGACGACGATATACCGAAGGGTATATACCATATATCATAGAGGAACACTCAGATGAACGGAGCGGCTCAGTTGGAGCAAAGCAGGCGGTAATGCTACCATTGCTCTGAACGAACGTTCGGATGAAGCGCACAAAAATATTCTGGCATCACCTCTTTTGCAGTGGGCAGGTAGAAAGCGGGCTGTCGTAGGATGGAACGTTAGTCTATTGATAGCTAGACTGAACGTTAGTCTATTGATAAAGGTATACTATAATGAAACGAAACAGAGAAAGTCTGTTTATTATAATTGCGATTAATGCATAGACTGAATATAATTTCTGTGGGCGTTGCCCCTTGTATACTGTTACTTTTATGATAATCAAAACATTGATGTAAATAATGCCGTTTCCAGAAATCGGTAGCATTTGAAATAATCCATGAGACGACACTTTTTCGCTATTATTTTTACGAGAACTTAAGCGTTGTGATAAGACTGCAGTTCCGTTAATAAACCAAACCTTGTATTATTATTATTATTATTATTGTATTATAAAGCTTACGGTCACTTAAGGTGTAATGCTATTCATCATTTGTCAATACGCCACTGTAGGATACGCTTATAGTATGATGTAAATGAAAAATATTTCCAAACGAAATGGAAACCAATCAGTGGATTGCAGTTGGCTATTTATAGTAATACCTATTACTATTATTGTGATAGTGAGGCATAGCACATGGAATGATATTCTAAGGACACAGTACGATTTCCTCTGATTCAATTAAGCCTCGACCGAATATCTGTATCCCAATAACTCAAGCACGTGTATCGGTTACATAAGATCCTTACATGTGCATACATATACCCTGATGGCGCACAAGAATCATTCTTCATACAGAGCTTCCCGGTTATCACGGACCAAGTTTCTGGAAAACGAGACGCTCAGAAAGGCACACAATACGAATATGCCATGAGGTTGTTATTCTCAGCTGGGCACTGCCTCGTTGCCAGGCTAGACTAAACGACTAGCCGGACGTAAGGAAAACCGGTAATACATACAAACGTATCCACGACCTTTAGTGAACTCTGCCACCTTGAGTTCTGCTTTTTCGACCATTTCCAAGCCATTTGAACTCGACTCGACCGCTGACCGTATTGGCTTGACCTGTTTCGACCCTTCTCGCTGAAGAAGGCTAGGGGAGGGGGGTATTGGAAGCGAGGGCGGCTTTGGCCTGATGAGCGTTCTCCCGCCTCTGTTGGCGAGCACCCATGTGAAACGCCAGTACCATGGCTCACCTGCCTGAAACTATGCTAGAGACCTGGGAGAAACAGAGTCCTGGAAAGACTCAAGCGACGTTGGCCTTCGAGACTGAGCGGTGGAGCCGGGCCGTTCAGTCGCTCGAAGCAGTCGTCCTTTTTCCATCTCTCTGAGTGGCACGCCCAGCCACGAAAACCAAGGGCCCCAGGCAGACAGGCGGCAAGCAAGCAAGCCAGCCAGCCAGCCAGCAAAGCGGCATCCAGCTGCCTGCCGAGTGAAAAAGCGCCTCGTCGGTTACAGCAAGTGGCCTGATCGTAGAACGAGAGCGTACAGTAGGAAAAAAGAGACGAGATTACCTAAATTGAATGATTATTCTTATGCGGCACGCTATTCCCCTCTCCAACGTTGAACTCCAGTGCGATGCCGCTACCGTGGGGTGTCCTCGTTCCCCGCCACAACCATGCCCGCCGCCCCAATTTCCTACAACTACGACTACCACTAGCACCACTACTGACGCAGGGTGGCTCGTGGGTTGAGCCAAGACGTCTCGGCTTGAAAACGAGCGGGTGCTGCTTGCGTTGCTTCCGCCTCAACCGACCGCGTTCTCAATGAATTCCCAACAAGCCACAAGGCCGTTCTTTTGCCGTTCACTGCACTTGGCGCAGGGAGGCTAGATAAGCGCGTTGCTCTCCCCGTTTCTCCTCTCTCTCTCTGTATCTCTATATCTCTCCCTGTGCATTGTTCAGGAGCGTCGTTGGACTTTCGTGACGTAAAGCCGAATACGAGCGCGGCGAGACTTCAACTCACTTGCTGTTGGGGTGCAGCTAAAAGGAACGAAACCCGCGCGATGTTTGACGATGAAAACCTGAGCGACTTCGCTCAGGTTTAGGAAACAACTGTGGCAACCGAACGCGCTGAATGTATGTATGCCTACTTGCATGTACACGTTGTCGGTTGTAATACCAGTGCGATACTGCAATAAGGCAAGAGTTGTCAATGTCGAATGTCCGGTGTCGTGCTCGTCGCCGTGCGTGTTATTATCATGGCTAGATTTTTTAGATTCATCGGTCACTCAGAGTGAAGCCCTTGTAAAGCCATATCTAGCTGACTCGCGCCAGTTCAATTCGTTGCTCGGTAAGTCCGTCGAATGTCTCTCGAGCCTCAGGCATTCGGTTTTCTATGCAGAGTCGGACAAGCAACTACTGGCGGTCGCTATCAGCTTTTCTATTCCCTGTCCGGTACCCTGAAAGCCACAGGGTTCCGTTCACTATTAGATGGTAGCCGTCCGTTCGAGTCGTCTCTGAAGCCTTCAATGATATCGGCTGCGAGACTGCGAAGGTCCGTGGAGATCGGAAACTGGCGGCGAGGCGAAGCCCAATGCACCCCGTTCACTCGTGGATATGTCGGCCGCAAACAGCATGGCACGGCATGGTGGCATTTTTTGGCTGGCATGTTTACCCTACAGCACTTCCGCATGTCGTCTCTCCAGTCTCATATACACATACTATTACATAGCAGACTGTTAGTGTAAATATGTGCACGTGTGTGAGTTAATACTCAGTGCGGAAAAGGTTTCCGCCGTACTATTCATTTTCAGCCCAGCTGGAAGCCTGATGATGCTCTTCTGCGTTTTCCAATCTGCCGGGACGCCGTTCGCGTCCGCACAAGAGGCGCGCAAGGCTATACGTATAGAGAGACAGACATACGACGACCTCATCCATGGACATGTTGTCGCTGAGAGTTCCGTCCCACTGCCCGCCGCCATCATCGGCGTCGCGTTCCATTGAGTCAGCATAAGGACAGAGAAAGAAACCTCATGTATTCATTTTCGGTTTAGTCCACACCATATCCATAAGCCCTAAACACAACTATTCCTGCAATCGCTTGGCGGCGCCTCCTACTTATTGGGTCCACCATTGATGGAGCCCATCCATCGTGATCGTTATGGCATCGGAGGGCTGACGACGAGTTCAGCTACTGCAGAAAACGAGACAGCAGATTCAAGGGAAGAGTGATTGAGAGCGGAGAGAGAGAGAGAGAGAGATAGACGGGGCTGTTGAAAACTACTCTTGAGTCGCGCCCGATGAAAAGAGAGGTTAAGAAGACCGACCAGGTGTGGTCTAGCCTGTCCTCCGAAGGGTATTGGTGAATGATTGAGCAAGTCTGCTAACAATGGCCCTTTTTGATGAAGTGCAATATGCGTAGACCTATGCACAAGGAAAGTGTATGATTTTCAGGAATAGCGCTCAGGCTGTCCGCTTGAAGAGGTTATGCGCCACTGCTGCCTACATTCCGGTCATATTCAAAAGGATGAAGCTCGCGCATAGATTCTGAGCGAGAACAACTATGAGAAATAAACATATGCTCGTGCCTATGTTATCGCTGTACAATGTTGGAACTTCGCAACAATAAAGCACAACAAGGTTAGACATTCAACGCGTATGTCAGGTGACATAATTGTCAAAATAAAATGTTTGTATCTTTTACAGTTATCACTCGTATGATGAAATTGGACAGTAAAGGACAGGGTCAAGATTGGTCAGAGCGTTCCCCTGCGGCATGGCGCTAATGGAGCTGTGCGCTTGTGACAAACTCGTGTTCGTTCGTTTGTCAGCCACCAACAGGGTAAAGCGTTGCTGAAGCATGTTGTCTCATGCAGTTAAAGTTGAGCCCACAATGAATCTGATGCGTGTACGTCAGCCGGCGTAGACGGTGTGACAAATCGCGCGCTCTTGTTTGCTGTGACGCCGAGATGAACAAGGCTTCGAACAGGTGGATTTCTATCGATTTTGAGGATGACAATCACGGTGACAATAAACGGTACAGACATAGAACAGGGAGTATTAACGATTATTAATTTACAAGCGATAAGTTGGGAGGTACGAAAGTAACATTTGAGCGAATTTCCGCTAAACATTATGGTTAGCGAATTTTACGGGTGCCTCAGGAGAAATTAATGGCCTGCCAGGGTCTTATAGGTTAATGGTTGGTTTCCGTACCATGTTATATGTATGTGCATGTAAGACCTGTTCACTTTTTCGGGCTGACCCTTGCGTCTCAAACATTTAACGTCCACAGAACTGCTTTTGGCATTGCTTCATAAGAAGGACCCCTTTTTACAAATGCAAATATCCAACAGCGGGGATCCTACGTGTCTCCTCTGGTTGCGAGGCGCATACGAACGCACCATGCCAAAATGCTCGACGTGCATGCAAGACCTAAGGCAATGGGACATCTTACATGCTACAATGTTCCACATGCGTCTTCTATTTTATCCATAAAGTGTGTTCGCGTCTAGTGTCAGTCACTCAACGATTATATTATAGCAGTTAGTAAACTCGTGCAAAGTGGCTATTTTTAGCTTACCATTAGAGGGATTGAATGTCAAGCGATAAATGAGAATGGTTCAGGGAGGGCAACGACTTCCGCTCTATGTCAACTGTCAATTCATCACGGAGAGAAAAATAGAGCAAGAGCTATCCACGTACACTGGTCGTAAGTCTGTAGCTGGTGCTATTAAACAGAAGCCTGTCTGCTTTTTTATGTCAATAGTGCCGGGGAATCGTTGTAAAGCTTCCAAAGGCTAAGATTTACCACCGAGCAAGAACCTATGCAGACCTCGTACAAGGCTTGGATAAACAGGTACGTTGCCGTCGCTTATCTAGGAGATGACGGTTTTGACGCCTTTTGATAAACTATTATCAACGCAGGTTCTGGAGGAGAAGGCTACGTAGGAATATGGGTAACTACATCAGTGCAAAATCTCCTATGAATCAAATTAATATGATGTAGGTACACGACTTACTACAGCGCATTCGCTGCGCACTAACCGACAAACACGTCAATCTGAGCTTGTGACAGCGACGGACTTCCGAACGAGCCCCGTACACGCCATACAGCGTTAAATTGTATAGCCAGCTCATAGAGGAGTGGCATGATGGTGGTTGTTGCTGTTGTAACAGCCGTAGCGGCAGAATTACGTCCAGCCTAAGATTCAATTCAGCGTCCGGTGAAGTCCACTCCTGCCATTGTTTCTGCTTCAGCCCCTTCCAAGCTAACTTCTACTAGCTACACTGGGCCAAGGCTCGAACGTTGACCGAACCCATGTTGGCCGGAACTCAAGGTGCAAGTGTGTAAAACGCACCGAAGCGAACAACTTTCTTTCGTCGAAGTCCGAATCGATGTGTTTACGCTACGACAACGACAAGTGCGAACTACGCGATCGGCAGCAAGGTGTTGTCGCTTTCCAATGCCAGTGCAGTAGCCGCATCGGTTGTTCCTGGTTGCCGGCGGGCCGTAACTGTTAGCTGCACGTGGGGAAGTTGTCTCTACAAACGACGCAACAACATAGTCACTGCAGATATTAGCAGCTACAAAGGGAATAGTCCCTATCCCTGCCGCGTTCTCGCTCTACGTAACCGCCGTCAACAACAGAGTCTACGGGCCACGAGAAACAACGCTGCCTGTCACCGGCGACTCCGCAACGGCGGAATCGCATCCTTGGTCCTACGATTGCCGTAAAAGCATCGAGAAGTGGCAGCGAGGAACGAAACAGCGCAGCCGTCGAAGCAGACAGACGCGCGCTACATTGACTGTAGGCCTCCGCCAAATCTTTTTTCCTCCGTGGAACAATAGAGGAACACAAATTGAATTGGGCAAAGTTGTAACTCTGTAGAGTAACATCGTTGCTGTGCAGCTCGTTGAGGGTATGCGGCGTGTGTGGCCTTCGCGTCGGCCGCTTTTCGGCCTGTGTACGAACGCCGGCACCGGACACTCGTACGACCGGTATGTGCTGCTACTGCACGCGTTCCTCTGCTGGAAGAAAGCGAACTATGGGAGAGACGGCGAGGGGACCGAAGGCTCCGAGAGACGAACGAAAAAAAATGTTCTTTGACTTGCCATTTCTTTCTGGATGCTCCACATTGTCCCACCAGTACGGTTGAATGGATTGGTCCAGTAGTGGCCGGGGCGACTGACATGCCTTCGAAATTAAATTTGTTCGCGCCCCCCAGCAGGGACATGGACAGAAATAGGGAACGCCTCGAGCAGAAGTCTGAGTCAGGAGCGAATGGACGAGGGAGGGGAGTAGTATTATATAATCGAATAGTAGCACACAATACTTCCGTGTATTGCAAGGGATGAAGTCAGCTGTGATGATGAAATGGCATAATATTAAACAATGGAGAAAAACTGGTACATGTGGTGTCAGGATGGCATCCCCAGATGTAGCTAGAGCTTAGACGAAATAGGAAGTTGGCATATGGACGATTGTGTGTTTAGCAGTATGATCGCTGCGAGAGAGTTATCAGTATAACAGGGACCATATATGCAAAAGAGAAATGCAACCGATTTCGCATGTTTGTTCTCGTGTATTATTATTATTATTACCTTTAGACGACTGTATGCAGTGAAGACAAAAATATTAGGAGAACAGGAGCAAAAGCGATAACCAATGCAGATGGATCGAATCTTCTAACCTTTGCTTGCCGCGTTGTACAACGCACATTTGCTGTTGATGAGCCTGAGTGTTCAAAAGAACATCACGCGGACGCGACTGACTGGCGATTGAATAAAGCGCTTCTGAATGGGCGCAAACGCACTGCATCGGAGAGGGAAGCCCCTGCCTCGAAGTCGACTACTTTACTTGCAAAATGGGATCCAGAATAGAATAAAGAACCGGCTACATATGTCAGTAAGACGCTTGCAAGTGGCCGACATCCCACGAGCGACGTGTCATTCGTTCCATGAACGACGAAAAAGGCGAACAACGAAAGACGGCTGGAAGAGGCAACGCCATGTGGCTGGCGACGCATCAGGGGCTAAAAATAGCAAACTTTATGCGCCCCCATCGCCCCAAAGCCCCACGGTACCACCTCTTCGTCACCCCTCCGCCCCCCCCCCAACTAGGCCTCGGCCTTTTCCCGCAGTTCTGTCTTTCCTTTCCCTTCTTCATCTTCTTTCAGAAGCATGGTGGCGTTCCCATACGTCCCCGCTTGGTTTGGCGTGCGATCGGCTGCTCGCTGTCCTGTCCCAGCGGCTAGGCCTCTCTTTCCTCTACATCGACTGGTTTTCGCATTCTTACACTGGGTGGCGCAGTATCTGCGTATGTCTCTCTTTCTATCTATCTCTCTCGCGTCCACCCCTATCATGTCCAAGTCTTCTTCTCATAACTATTCGTTCACTGTTCACTGTCTAGCTTTGGCCCTTTCTTGCCCGGTAGTTGGTGTGCTACGTAGCCCTATAGGACTGCGGCCCGGCGACGAATTGACGATCACGGACGGGGCCGGTTACCCTGCTGTGGCCACTAAGACGCAAAATAGCGAAATGGCTAATAAGTGTAGGGTGCAGAGTACAGTGCGTTGCCGGGACATACGGGTATTAAGGAAGGGAAAATGGGAGTAGAAAATGACTCTGCCCCGGTATTCTGCTCCGCTGTGGCGGTTTCGCTTGTGGGAAAAGCGGAGGAAAGGGAACCATTCCTCTGCCAGCCCTCCCCGATTGTTGAAGGGTAAGTACGCCGCGGGCAGCTAGCGACCCCGCGGCGTACTTACGCGCCGAGTAGAGCCGTGTGCCCCAGGCATTCATCTCGAGGAAGCGGTCGGCGGCGGCGGCAGCAGCGTTGACTGTAGCCGGTGGTCCACAGAGAAACGAGGTACATCGGAATTTCTGCTGACCGTACGAGATATTAGCGAGCAACGCAAAAAAATAAGGACAAAAACGACGACGGTCGTGGCGGGCTGAACGGTGAATGACGCTCAAAAGGCCGTGCCGGCCTCACCCACCTTCTTGGGTCAGGCCACGCCAGGCTCCTCCAGTTCTTCTTCTTCTTCATCTTCACGGCCAACCAGCCGCTCCGCTGCTGGCAACTTGCTTCGACCCGTTCTCCATACTACAGCAACTCCAGCAAGTAAATGAGATCTTTTCCTTCCATCTGTCCGCCCATCCCGTGTGGCAAGCCTTCAGGGCCCCCCAGTCACCCCAGGAGAGCTGAGTGAAGTGAACAAGGTCGACTGCAGTGTGTACTCGCATACACCATGATTGAAAGAGACTAGAACTAGTTGTGGTGCCCGCGCTGGTGACGCTAGTGAGAGTAGTATTTCCTCAAGACTGGAGTTTCGGGGACGGCACGGGTTCCTCCGCTGCACCGTCGTCCCCTGGTCCCGGAAGCAGAGCGCTAGAGCCGTTTGCCGCTCTGTAAAGCCGGTTGTCTTTTGTCTCCGTCGTTCGTTCTCATCCGCCCCAGCTTGTAGCCCTGAGTCCTTAAGCAGTTGACGTGCTGACCCGGCACTTCTCCAGAAACCGCTGCTGATGCCGCCGCGACAGTCACTGCTGTCTCTCGCGTTCTCTTTCTAAGACATCGAAAACGGCGACGAAAAGGATCCGACCCGCCTCCCATGCTACTTGAGTGCTTCCCGGGTCGCGCTGTGCGCTAGGGTAATACAAGCATATATCCTTAGTGTGATGATCTTGAAGGACTTTGCCTCCTCTTTCTGATCTATCTATCTAGCTATCTGTATATATGAAGCGTTCTAATAGTGGATATGTTATGGTTTTGTTGTATATGGCGTATAAGGGAACACTGCGCAAACTATTGTTGCTACACTACCGAGGTAGTGAATGTCTGCCTCTACAAAATGTCTGCATCTAAGGCTCTAGACTGAGCTGTTGAATATCGACTAGTCCGTGGGTGCAGGAGACTCCACAAAAATGTTCATATTGCCTCAACTTCTTTTAAGGGCAATCCTCTTGATTAGCATTTATTTAAGCACGCTTCAGGCCGTCCACTAGCAAACTCCCATCACTTCCCACTGTAAATTGTACTGCAACGTGACACATCATAAATAAGCAACATTAAACTAATTCGTTTTCCCGTGCTAGTCGAACATCAGGGACGATGATATTGCGCCTATCATAGCCAGAAGCCACACCCTAACTTAACGACGAAAGAAGAAGCCTACCTTTACGGGATTTTAAGACTCCAGCATCAGCATCAGTCTGCGCCACTGCCAGCACTGAACGCAGCAATAACACAACGCCCGTGCTGGCACCAGCCCCCACCACCGTCCAACGGACATAGAAAGCGATGGAGGAAGGAGGCGCCAATGGCCAAGCAACGAAGTTTGTTCGTTCTTCTTTCGATGCCCTCTTCGATGCGCTTTCCGATACAAGAGGATGTTTCTCTGGAACGAAGTTGCTCGGACGGGTCGCATCTATGTAGTCAGTCCTTGCGTCTGCCTGGCGTTGCTTTAGGCTATCCTGACCCAGGCTTTGCTGTATCGACACACCCGTCGAAACAGCGGCCGTGCCCTTGGCTAGCGTCAGTGGCGTCGGCCCGAGGGGCGTCGGCCAGTCAGTCAACCTCTTTTGTCCTGTCTCTCTCTTGTTGTCTCCCTTTTTTGCTTTTCGCCCAACTGCTAGTACTACCTTCACTATTGCTTATTGGTGACCCGCTCAGCTGCCCAACACTCGCGGCGGATTCCAACAGTCACTTGCTCATTCGGGCGGCCGCGGTTTTGGGGGACATGGGACAAGTCGGGTATATTCGGCTGGTCGCTGACTTGCAACTCGGACAGCAGCAGACGGCAGTGGGCAACCGAACAATTCAGACAAGTATGCGATGCAGAGTCACTGCTGCGGCCCGCCATCAATGGTAACGTCGCTATTTTCCCGTCTCGCACATTCCCACCCCTGAGCTACGGCCTTTGGGGGGAGATACGCGGGTGAGATTAGGGGATGAATTTTTTTTTCTGCCCGCGATCCGGCACCTCTCGCTATTCTGCATGACGAACGCTTGCTGACTTCTTCGAGTGGCCCGGCGCGAAGTTTAGCGATTTTTACGATTCGAAAGGGCCGATCAATGCCGTCGACACCAACTCAGACGACGCCAAGCATCCTCCGACTCCGCTTCAATTCGCTTACACCGATCGCTCTGTCGGATCGTTGGAGGCTGAACTGGAAGATGACCGGGATCCAGTTGTACGCGGAGGCAGATGGGAAAGCTTGAGCCGAGATCGCTAGGGCCTATAGTGCTTGGTGAGGACACACAGCGTCGGTCCGGTCACTTTGCTATACCGTTGCGACTTGTACTAAAGAAGTAGCCCGGGAAGCAGGAGACGGAACTGCGCTTTATTTTAGATATGCATTATGTTATAGATACAGATTACGAGCGGCCGTTCTTTTGCCCCTTTGCGCAGAAGAGAACCCTTACGAAGAGGCACCGAATGGATATAAGTTGCTGCTTCGCTAGCGTTGTTGTAATCGAATTATGAGATACGATCCTAAAGCAATCGACCTGTTCACTCTAAACAGATTTCCGTGATGAAGAAACGAGATAACGCGAAATCGTGAAGACGAGAAAACTGGAAATCGAGAGGACGTAGGGTGCACGCCTCGATGGGCGAGGGTTTAAATGATCTACGTATCAATTTTATGTAGTCAAATTGTCAGGTATACGATACCTGCTCAAACTGAGTGTAACGGTGAGGTAGATTGGGGTCCACGTGTTCAGGGCCCGGTCCGGAAACGTGGACTCCATCCATGCCGATAAGCAAAAGCGATAAATCTATAAAGGATGAGTGCATCAGTGTTTACAATATGTACTACCCATTGTAAGAGGGCTCATCCAGCATAGCTCATGGTGGGCCCTGTACATCAGCGATCTTGCTCGATCAGGAAAATAATTGATAAATAAATATAGAGACAAGTAAAAAATGAAAATAGATCACATATAACCAGTGCTATAGAAAGCGAAATAACTGCCAGCAAATAAAATATTGCCCGAACTATCAGCTGACGATATACATATACAATACAGATACAGTGACAGTCATTGGTTTCATCGGCCTGTTTCGCAAAAATGCAATACAAAGATATGAAGATATGTTTGTAACTGGTACCAAACCTTTCTCCCAAAAAGCATTTCTCACCATGTATCTTTATCGCATTACTACATGAATTATCTCGAAGAACCTCCATACCTCTCTGAAACCGTGGCAGGATTTGAGCCTGGGGGATATCCTAAACCGGTCAAGATTCAGTAATTAAAATGTACTCTATTCAAACATACACTCCCGAGGGCCGCATTCTTTTGAATAAAGTGATATTAACTAAGGATAATTTACAAGTCATGTCTGATATATATATATATATATATATAACGCATAAACCCCAATTGAGTTCTGGAACTGAATTTGTAAAAAGTTCATGATGATAATGCTTAGAAAATACAAGCCCAAATCACAAAGAAAGTTATTATATGTAATATAGCAGCTTAGTAATTCTGACCGGATGAGCTTTGTCGCTCTGGATTGGTGATGTAAAAAGAAATTGATTTTTTGACAACCAGGGCAAGAATCCGGAAATATTGCGAAAAAATTTGGAAAGATTTGTCGAGTAGTCGGGGGTGGTTGGAAAGTGGGAGATAAATTATTTATTCTATTTGACCATGATAACGCCGTGATATATATATCCTTTTTTGTGTAAGGTCTGTCTTCCTGATATTTTCCATTTGTTTCCCAATATTTCCGGGAAAATCGTCCTTTTCCAAACTATCCAGAATAAATCCCAGCGTTTTCAATGCTGTCCTGGATGCCACGGATGAAGGGAAGCAATGAGTTCTATGTGACCCGTGCTGATATTTTTACCACTGAACTCAGTCCAGCATCTTACTCATCGAAATTTACCGAATCGAATGATAAATACATGGAGTATTGACCGTCGTAGTATAGATCGAGATATTTTGAAAGAACGTTTATTTTTGGAAATGCTTGCAGCAGGGCCAAGTGTAGCATAGCAAATATTGACATCAGCCAGTTCACTCTCAAAGTCACTAATATCAGCAGTTGGGGGCGACTGGCGGATCTGCTTTATGAGAGTGTGGGCATCAGCGAGGCGAGCAGCCTTCAGAGACTTCTTACTGGACTATGTGTGCTAAAGGAAGGCATTTATATAGAGGGATATAGATAAATAGGCCCTGGGGAACGTTGTACGTAACAATATGATTACTCGAAATTGCAGTACCAATATGTACACTTATATTACCTTCGTACACTTAGCGATTGCTAAGATAAGACTTGACCCAAGCACCTGTGACAGGAGAAAAATGGGAATGATATCGAGAAACATATCATGGGAAACAGGGTCGAATGCTTTAGCGACGTCAATCATGCTTGCAAGAGAAGAATTCTCCCATTCGAAGAACTATTATAGTGACGTAGTTGCAGATATCACAAAAAGCAAGATCACAAACCTGAGGGGAACAAAAACCATATTGTAAGTTTGAAAAACCCCATGATATTTAAGTAAGCCTCGAGTAGACGGTTTTTGCACTTCTTGCAAATCTTGAGTAACAAAGGATAGAGAATCGAAGGCTGGGGAGATAGGTTTATTATGAACGCTCACGGGCGAGCAATCATGTGCTGAGACAGCCGGAAAATCGAAGATAGGTGATCTGTGGCTAGTCTGCAATTGCACCGACTAGATGTGATAACAGTGAAGGTCTGACTTAAGCAAAATTGAAGGAAAAAATTCAGCTATTTCTGTGGCACCTTCAACCACCTAGGTGTCAGAAGAAGAACTTTGTAAGCCTTTTGACTTGTTTTCGGCAAGCCCTACTCACATCAGTGCGGTATTTGTTCATTTTGTACGAAGTGTTTTTGCATTGTTTGGTAGTTTTATCTTGAGGGTATTTCCTTCTATCAAGGGTTTGTATAGAACGACGAAGCTTCGGAGAAAGGTGTCGTAGTTTGAAAAGGTTGTTGGCTGTGAATGAAATTTTGTACAGGGAAGGCGGTTTCATAGATCCCGTAAAACGTATCATTAAAAAACCAACTTTCGTGTCTACATCTGAGAAATATCATATTGGTGACCAATCAACGAAAAAGGAGAGCCCCAATGTAACGATGCGAGTAACGATCTATTCACCCAAGCTACAACTACGACTAAGATGGTGTAATACTAGGATGCAATGAATACTAAGATATACTGATAGGTTTTAGCTCTAAGGTCCGAGACCAACAAGACGAAGTTGTCGTTTGAATCGATCATTAGACCTAACTGAAACCGCTCAGATCGTCAATGGATTGACAGGTTTGCTTGGCTGTTAAGTAGTTAGCCTACTGCGTCAGTTAGACAGCCCCGACATCCTGTAACAACGCAGAGTTGAGGCAGAGGCCTGCCCGGGCCCCAGGCACTGAACGACACTGTCAAAAAAGCGGGTTGCAGTGTCGTCATGGCTTCCGACATCTCGCGTCATCCCCTCTCACGAAGCGGATCGGCTTCGTCTGCACGCTAGATTTTGCGGCGTCTCGCTCTGCGGCGTCCTGGGTGGGCTCGGCTTGGGGTACAAGCCGAGGGAGCACACGAGCAGAGCTTCGAATGGCGCCGGGGTGGTGGGTAGTTCTTCGCGAAGCTGTTGAGAGGTTGAGAGCGTGCTCCCTCGCCTGAACAGCTCCCGATCATTACAAGGCCCATTGGAGCATTGAAGAGAGGCAGGATGGTAGCGGAGCCCTCGCTTTCACTGGGTGGTCTATCTGGCACTGACAGCACAGCTCGTCAACCTTCGGACCTCAAAGTCTAGAGCTCAGCGTTTAGTCAGTCAGCCCCTCCTCTCCTATCCCTAACCTAACATTCGAAGGATAACACTCCATTCGCACAGCCCCGGTTCAGATCCCCTCTCTGGAGCATCATCATGCCTTGCTTGTCCTTCGGTTCGCGACTCCGCCTCTGTTGTCTACTTGTCCGGGTAATTAGAATGAGAAGAAACGCCTACGGTGCCGGTGGCTGCAACCACAAGCGGGGGCCAGCCTGGCAGAAGCAGCAGCAAACGAAGAAGCTCCGTGCCCTCAATTCAGCCCTAGGCCTCTGTCACAGGAATTCAGCTATGGAGCCACCGATAACGGTATCGCCGTGAGGCTAGCAGCAGCAGCAGACGAATCTTCCCATTTAAAGGAAAGTCCGACAAAACCCTTCCAAGATATTCGGAGTTTTCGGGTTTCTCTTCCATTGAGAGAGAAGAACACCGCCATCGTCCCGCAACGCTCATCGATGAGGATATACACTTGCTGGAAGTGAAGCGTCCATGCGGAGAGACGTGTATGGGGTTGGTTATAATAGATGAGAATAACACACAGCGGGCTGGGAGAATATTCTGAGGGCATAAAACTGTCACGGCTGACAGCAGACAGAACACACTTCAGCTGGCCAGTGAGGAGCGGAGCGCTGATGGAGACGAGCTGCAATGAGGGACTGTTGGCACCGTTCGCTTCATCATCCGCCAGCCAGCTAGCTAGCTAACTAAGACAGAGAAATATAGGAAGTAAATACACATCGAAGTAATGAAGAAGGGACCTTTCGCCGGTGGTAGCCATTGTTGACTGCTTTCGGGATGAATGGGGGCGGAATTAATTGGGAATCGATACTTCACACCCGCTTTCTCTACCCGCCTTGCTTTTCCTATCTTCTATTTCTCTTCCCTCCTCTCTCTCTCTCTCTTTCTCCCCATCCCTTTAGCAGTCGCTCAGGCTCCTTTTCAGTCCGACAAGACGCTCGCTTCAAGGAGCCCGCCAGCGCTGAGACCTTCATATATTTCCAGCGGCACGTCGCCTGCCGAACGCAAAGTGAAAAACAAAAAAAACGAGCCCGGACGGCTGCAGGGCAACGAAGCCGTTCTGCCACTGCTTCTGCCGCCTCCGGAAAGTAGAAAAAAACTGCAAGAGTACGCAGCCACTGTAACAGCGGCAGCAGCAGAAACTAAAGACAGGCGAGATGAAGGGAAAGTAAAGAATCTGCGTGGATGGATGTGTGTTTGCGGCTGTGTAGCCATACGACGCGCATCTCTGGGGCGTACGTGAGAACCCTGCCTTAGGTAAGAAGCGAGGTTAGTTATCGAGGTCTGGCGCAGCGGCGAGCGCACCTCGAATGGAACAACAATGCATCCTTCCTCACGGTGATCGTTGCGACCCCCCGACTGAGCTACGCTCGAGTCAGGCGCCGTCTTTCGACACGGCGATGTGCGTGCACTACGCGCATTCAACTCAGCCTCTACCACTCCCCCGTCCACAGCTGACTGCTCGAATATGCTGAACAAGCGTAGGAGACGGATGGGCTAAAAACCAAACAGCAAAACGGTATGGACGAGCATGTGCGATAGTGACGTATGCACGATGTTTCGTGACTCCGAAACTCGAAATGCCTCACACGCTGAGTGGTTACTGATCATGCGACCTGAGCTATCATCATCATCAGCAGCGTCAATATCAGTGCCTTTATTACAGCGATCGTGATGATGATGATGGCGATGACAGTCATCATGGCCATCATCTCACCATCCGAGGACACGACGCACAAAGCACGTACGTATGCCCTGAAAGTTCTTGCAGGGCGATGTTTCCTCACCGTGTATTCGTTGTGTATATGTATACATATTGTTTATGCGTTGCTCCCTTCTCGCGGTACTAGCTCCTGGCTCGCTTCGTTTTACTCATTACACGTTTGTGAATAACCCTTCCAACGATCACTGCGACTCTCTTTGAGATAATAATTTCTGGCCTCAGAAAACAAAGAAATCGTTCACGGACAATACGAATGGTACTGCTCTCACTACCGCTGCCACAAGACCCTGTAGTATTGCCTTCGTTCTGGCTTGGACCCGAAGGAATGCCTTGTGTACCTATTATATACACGGACACGCGCGGGCACGTACTTCAAGCGAGCTGCTGGGCTACGAGATGGAGTGCACGACTCCTTCAGAGCGAATGAGCGCGCCTCCACGAACTGAGAGTTAGACGACCTTGTCCGGAGGGGCACTGCGTGATATGTCTGGGTGGTGAGGCCTCACCAAGACCTCGGTTCGATCATCTGCGTTTGCGATCAATGGAAGCTGGATATCTGCGAGGCAGCATTGCTCGTTACGAATAAGTGCAAAAGGCGTAGGTGGTCCCGAGAGCAGGGCCTCCCTGGCGGGTCCGCCCAGAAGTCCGCTCCTTGGCGTCGTAGTCGCGGCCAACGCAAAGAGACTGAAAGATCACGCGAGAGCGCACAGATAGGGGTGCGGCAGAAGAGGAGAATACGGGGAGACAGAGGGGCGAGTTTATGTGGGAGCAAAGTAAAGCGAACCAGAGGGAGTGAGAGAGGGCCATCTAGTGGGGACAGACTCTCAGAGGAAACGACGACGACAAGGACGCCAGTTAATTATCTTTGAATCCAGTTTCGAATCCCTTTCCATGACTCGGTCCTCGGACACGAGATAGAGAACAACAACAACTGCGATGGCGACGCTCTTCCCGATATCGTAAGCGCAGGGCCGGCGAATGCCCGTGCTGCAGAGTGGAGCAAGGCAAGCTTAGCCCTTAGTTCTCGCCGCCCGACCATAGCTGCTGCTGTAACGCCGGCCGGATAGAAAACGGAACGTGTGCCAGTTGGTGTCTGTCTGTTGGACTCCGATGAACTTTGCTCGAGGAAGGAGGACTGGGAAAGAACTCTAACCCACAGAGCAAAGGCGAGCGACCCGATCCGTCGGCTCGGTCCGACTGCCGGAGGCCGTCCAGGGACGAGTTTCCCGAAGGCACGAGAGAAGCGTAACCAGGACGGCGGAGTGGAACATCATCCAACACAGAAAAGAAAGAGAGACTCACACAGGACGAAGGCCACGACGAAAAATAAAGCAAGGACAGGCGCTGGGTGGGAGACCCTAGTCTTCAACGAACGGAGGAGGGAGGTGACAAAACTATCTTCAACAACGAGGACAACCTTGGTAAGTAGCTTAGCCTTTCAGATGTCTTTCGGATGCTGTCGCTTCGTATGAAAACGGCTATTTCTTGACTGTATATCATGATCACAGGTGGAGATATCCACTGTGTGTTTATTAGTATTATATCTCTTGTAGAGTGACAGACTCAAGTAACGTTCTTGGCACTAATATGCGACTAAACACAGCATGGTCTATTTTGTACATTTGCAAATTATCTAAGCACTGCACATCGATTTGTTCAAGTCTGTCGTCTCTTTACCTGACCGAAAGAACCTCCTAGCTCCGCCGTCCCGTTTAAAAGGAGCTCGATCGCATCCTGGAAGCTAACAGCCCAGATATTTTCCCGTTTAGCTATTACATAGTAAAGTCAAGCAGGCTTTCTGCTCAACTTTACATATAAGTGCCGCCATTTCTTTAGAACCCTTAGACGATCGTTCCTCAAAGAATACCGTACGAACCGCCCCCTTGAAATAAATATCGCCCATTGCCCTACTCGCTGCTATCGCTTCGTACTTTCGAGTGGCCTGGACCCGCGCACTATCTGAGGCGTATTACCACAATATATTGGGTCCGTTTCCCAACAATTTTTGCCACCACCTTGATCTGCACGAAATGACTTTGCATTTTCTCGTTATGTGTAAACGTCTAGAAAGAGGAGGAAAACGCAGATGTGTAGAGCATTCTTCGTGGCGCAATGGCCGCAACCAGAGCATTTTTGCTTTTGCTAGAAGGTAGACAAAATAACCTAGCTATATATGTACGTGTATGTAGTGCATGTCCGTAGTGCTCCTTGTGAAAACAAAATCCCCGCCCTAGCTGAGCACGTGTGCACGTAGATTCTTGTACTTGGCAAGGCGAACCTTAGATGAAACGGACGAATGAATTGAGCCACGACACGGAAGCTCTACTTTTAGCTGCTCTGCCTTACAACCGCTTAGTTGACGCGCGATGTTGTCGGTCATTCGACGTGTATAGTTTGCAACGCATAGCCTCGTGCGCAAACCCATCGAAAACTTCGTACGAGTGAGAAGAACGAGGGATCCGCCAATAGCAAGCGGTCGTTCAGATCAAATACCCCAAAGTTGAAGTGCGACTGACCGCTCGTTGACGCCAGCCTTAATCTGCCATGATGACGGTAGGAGTAGCCAGCAATGCTTGCCTAATTTACCCAGTTTCATGCCAGGCTACTTACACTACACCTGAATATGAGACCGGTGCCAACCGCCCTGACGCAAGCTGTGCTTACCAGTATACAACAGCAATAAGGAATTACACTACACCCCGCCCGTGCGAGCGTGCGTGAACTGCGCATATTGGAATAGGAGCTGCCAACTTCGATTAGATACCTATGATAAGTGATGGAAATAGTACGGAGCCAGCGAAAGTTGTCGAGTTCAAGCAGAATGCGAAATATGAATGGAACAGGTCGGGACAGCTCCTGCAGGAGCGAAATGAAGAACGCATCGGGAGATGTTCGGAGAGAGGAGACCGATGTAGGCGGGCTGCTGTGCCGACAAGGGCTTGTGATTGTTCGCCGCCTTATGCTGGGATGTCTACACGATAGTCAACGTGGGTATACAGCCCGGGGCAGTAATCATCGGAGACCCAGTGGGCGCCTGGATGGTGGTCGTTACTTCGAGCAGAAAAATGAGACAAAGCTGCGCCTGATAGCTCCTGTATAAGCGTGTTGTTTGTGTTATGTAGAAAAGGTTATTCATGTTTGCTTTTTTCGCGATAGGCTTCGAATCATGTCATTCATTTTCGATTAGTTGAATAAATTGTAGATACACAATTATTATTGAAGCAGTTGGGTACCAACCTAGAACCATTGATCCCCTCCCTAGTCAGAGATCTCACCTACCAAACTGCGGCCCGGGATTTCAAAACTCCGTGAACAGCTATGTGCAGTTAGAGACACCGGAACACATACTTCAGTATGTTGCCACAACTTGAATAACAACTAGCAATTTTGATCTCATTAATGCATTAACAGATACATGAGTGCTAAAATATCAAACATTTTCGTTGAATTCCGTGGTTATTTTTTGCACCGGTGTAGTTCGTCAAGACCATGTGTATTTCGTGCCAAGGTAACGTACGCAATTCCATATATGCTCCCCACATCCGTGGAGAAAATTATTTGCACGGACCCTGAGACCTGAAAGGGGATATCCGCTCATTACGTCTAGTCATAATTCTAATCCGGGGTCCACACAAGGCGCGTCCAATAGATTGTGAAATTGAGGGTACAATCGTTATGCGTCGATCCCCTTCTCGTGACGTCATGGGCTGTCACACTAACGAGCAGTTAGCGATCGATAACGTAGACGCCGGCTCAAAGAGTATCAATCTGGTAGCACAAATCCTATTAGCCGTTAGCACACGGTAGTGCGCGGACTAAGTCTACCTGCACGACAAATCAGCACAGTGATATTGTCCTTATATATATATATATATATAATTTTTAAAGGGACACTCCCAACGTGTTACTATTGACGTGACGAATAGGTGAAATCTTTTTCTTCTAACCCTGCTCTTGGTTTGACCTTTTTGGTCAAATTCTTTCAGATACAGATATTAAGTTACAGCTTGAGCTGAGCTTTCCGAATCTTCGACATTGGCTGTCTACGTTGTAATCTTATTTTGGGATTCGTTACGCGGTCCAGACCTCGAGGTAAACGCACTTTCGAATATAGTTTGCCTAAGTCGGGCAATGAAGATTAAATGATTCCTCTTTCTGCTATTCCGCTACACGTTTTCGATATCGAATTATAGTGTTCGAGGCTACATTCAATATCTTATTCATGCGTGTGCTTGTATTGCTTTCAACAGCATATAGAGCTAATAAGAAAATACTAACATTAGAAACTGATCATATAGTACACCCTTATAGAGGGTGCACTATATGATCAGTTTCTAAAATTAGTATTATTCTTATTAGTATTACAGTCTCGATGTATATTTGATATCAGGTACAATATCCGTTTTTTATGCCCATACAACATGTGGTTCGTGCTATATGATTGCTTCTCCCCTTAATTTCAAGCCGTGCTCGCTCTCTCTCGGTTTCCGCTTTCTTCTTTTTCTTTTCCTCTAAAGCTTCTAGCCTTTATTTGTGAACATATGCGGCAATATCTCATTCACATGAATGTGCATGGTATTTCACCTGTTTACGATAACATCGTTCAATAAGCTGTTACCGACGCGCTTCCCTATGGTCCTCGATGATCCGCGGAGGCTGGTCAATGAAATACATTTGGTCTCCTCGTCTCGTCGATCCAAGAGATTCGTTTGTGGATGCACCCCATTGATATCGGGATTTCACGTATTCATCAAAGGTACGCGTCGATACAGAAAAAGTTTTCGGAGATCCTACCAAAGCTGTTGGCCAACTGTTCAATGGCCACAAATTCCTGTCTGGCTTAGGGACTGTTGGGCTTACGCTTCTTGGGGCTATTTACGGGTTGTTCTCCGCATAACATCAACAAGAACGGTCTTCTAGTTCCGCGGCGATCCGGGATGTACAGCCATCGGCAAGCGTGTGTGTATTCGTTTCAGATATCATTTTAGAAATAACTAGATTCCCACTTGTCTACTAGATAGAATAGCCTTATTTATGTGGAATGAATGGAGGTCTGTTCACGTGTGTGAAATCGATACCTGCGACCCAGTGGTGGAACGAACGCGTCATAGATTTGCGACCCGTACTTGCAAATAGTAGTTGCTCAATATATATCTAGAAAGCCTATACGGTATCTCAATTTTGCTATTCCGATCACAAATCACGACCGCTACGCCGAAGGCTGATTAGATACGAGGCATTCTTTAAGTATCGAGCTGTTGCGTTGCTGTAGTCAGAATTGATGCAAAGAACTCGCCCGCATTCATCTATTACAATTGCTAGCGTACTGTCCTATATGTCTTGCACAGCCACCGCGAAACTGTTTCAGACCACGGTCCCATCTATAACGACACTCACGGATACTCGCTGCAGTGAGCACAATGTCTTCTTCCATCGACAGCTAACTCACTGGTTAGCCCACAAGGCTAGAAGCTTGAGATGCCGTAATGCGATGGCACAGACCTTTCGATCAACTATGATTAGCTGATCCGATTCGAAATAAATTGTGCACAACGCTACGTGTGATGCGGCGAACGATTATGTGCGCGCCAAGTTGAAGAATAATGAACACTCAATCAACCAATCGAATTCCGCACATGTTTGTCTAAGTTGACAGGTAGGCCCTTGCAAATAAACGAGAAAGGAAAATACGTGAGGACACAAAAATAGCCCTCGTAAATTGAGGGGAGGGAGTTAGTTGAGGGAGTTAGTTACTCTCACAAGGGAGTTAGTTGTTTATTTCTAACTGATATCGAGATAGGCCAAATAGTCGGAAGGCTAGCATCTCTGCACACACACACACACACACACACCTATACATATGTGTGTGTTTGTTAGGATAGTTACGCGATCATTTTGTGAACTGACCAACGTTTGACGGTTTTCGATAAACGTAAATGTTTCGTCCATACCTGGATATAAACGTCCATTTCGAAACAATATTAACTGAGAAAAAATTCAGAGAAGAGTCGAAGCTGGCGGCAGTGTTCACCAAGGATTCCATGAGTGCTTCAAGACTTTCATTAAAGTCTCTGAGATTACTTTTGGTGCTTTGCAGAATACGCTACTAACTAAGTATTGGCAGAAAGAGCAAGGAAAAATGCAGGGAAGATAACCTTCGGAAGCACGAAATTCTATGCAGTCTCCCATTGTGTGGAATCACTTTCCGAGCACCCTGTGTATATATATATATATACCATTATTTTATATTGTCCCTTTTATATCCCTTTAGTGTATCACTGACTAGGGTAATTTCAGTGACCTAGTAGCACAAACAACGATAATTAATTCTACTGTCTGTTCGTTCCTTACGATCATAGCCCTTTTGTATGCTTGAAGATTTCGCAACGACGGCTTGTATTGCTTGTGTTAGAACCCGTAACGGGCTCCACAAGGTCATCGAAATCAGCCAGGCGTACAGCCAGAGAGAAGTAGACGTATAAAGAACTGCCGATTGCTACTAACGTCACAATTGCTACGTCTCGACCCAAGTTCCGCAATGTTGTTTTAAGCCTTTCTCGGACAGCCGCACGGTCCTGCTGCACATTGTCATTATCACAGGGCGCACCGGGTACGCTGCCTCATTATTTCCCGTAGGCAAGCGGGCGCAGCACTCCATCGCTGTATGTTGTTCTATGTATGCGTACTCTGGGTGTCATCATTTATGTTCTTCTAAACGCAATGATGGTGCAAACGTCCGATGATCATTTTTTCATCATAATATCTAATTTGGCCAGCCGAATATGCCAAAATATGCCCACGATCCCATCCGTCCTTCAGCGCTGGATCAGTTTCGGGCCTTCACGAAATCGAATTCACTTCCATCAATCTGTCCATATCTTGACTAAACAGCATTTGCATAACACTGAGCTAAATCGAGTTAGTTTACCCTCCTCCGCGGCCCGATTCTGCTTCTCGCCGTTCGAATTATTGGAGCTAATTTGAATTCTTGTTGACTTATGACGAACCTGAACTGGATCGCTTAGAGCTATATAGTGCCATTTTCGAGCCGAACCTGAGAAGGGTGGGACAAGAAACGAGGACATGAGCCATTCAGTTAATTGCTCCTTAGAACACCCATTAACCCCAGCAGCTTTATTCATCGAGAAACTCCATTCTGACACATGATAATAACATAATACTGTTGTTACCAGCCTGCTGAACCAGCTGTCTCGCATTGCTAATGATTAAGGTTTAATGAGTAATGCTTGGGCTCAGACTAGCTGGCACTCTTAGTCTGTACAATATCAGTCAGAAGCATTTTGGACGGGCCGACAACAACGCGGACATTGGCGGATAATTTGGGAAAAAAAGCTAAAAATGGGAAATTATTCAAATAATGCAGGCCGATCCTCCTGTTTGTTTGGCGCCAGCGATTAACGTTCCGCTTAACGTCAACAGACAGCACAACCTCGAATAATTAAAGGTAATAAACATTTTCTGTCGCAATGCCGGCTGATGCGACCTGTACAGGTGGGTATAATACATCACAGAGGTTTCCGTAAAAATTACTTCGTCCACGTTGTGTATTCCGACACAACTGTCGAGTTATTCTAGCACGGTCGCTCTCTGGACGGATGCTGTATACCGATGTTGTTCAAAATACCTATGATTGTATACGATATTCGTGAACAAGAAAATCGATCATTGCCAGTTTTCTCAAAGGGGTCTCCCACAGTCTGTTGCAGGCCACCGGAGACAAGCGCGCAGAGTCCTCCCTTCTACAGCGCATTTTCCTCGCGGTACCATGAGGCAATGCTATCGCCTTCTCGGGACCATGACGGCCTCGCCTTGACACTCGGTACCCAACTGCGCCACTAATTCTTGCATATATTGAGACACACAATAATGCGCTATTTCTATATATAGTATGTAGAACAACTCGAAACTAGTGTTGTTGGATCCGATTCCTTCCAATCTATAGGAAGGACCGATCAGTTAACCGAACGATAACTGGTCTAGGGGGTACGCGAGCTCCAAAAGTATAACATGTAGTATATGCTTCCTACAAAACATGGCTCATGAGTTAGACGGGCCAATGTGGACTAGACACACAAACATTTCGGAACAATTGAGGGATCCATCGATTTGCCTTAATTACGGTTTAAGCAAATAATGGAACTGTCCCTTCGAAACCACCATAGATCCGGCACAGATTCGCAACGGCTTCAATATATAGCCTATTATTGCAAAGTTCAGTGATCATACTGTGCGGTCAACTGTGCGCGGGTGCATTTGCGTTCATCTATATCAACTTAGTTTTCTAACGGCGATTCTCTAAGGGGCAGTTTTCAAATTCGAATGTTCCTTTCGCAAACCCCCCCAACAACTCCGTACCTTGTGGCGGCACCCTTTTGTATCTCGTCGATCCTTAACAACGTCACCCTTTACAGCTGCTGGGACTTACAGACCTTTCAGCGTATCCGACGTTCAGGCCCTGTCTAACAGCATAGAGAACGGGGGCTGGCTGTGGTCATCAAATCCACTCGGCAGTTGTAGATTTCGAGGCTACCTCTCCGCCCGTCGTCGCATGGTCATTGCTTAGGTAACTACGCCGTCTAACACTCTTGTTCCTTCCAACCTTCCTACGGATTCCGCCCCTTTCTCCTCTAGCGAAGAGTTCTAACCCTCTCTGTTGGCCGAGGGGGTGTGCTTAGCGCCACCGACAGATATCTCAGTCCTACCTCCTTCTTGGCTGGGAAGGTTTCTTTCCTTCCGAGCCCACTCACCTCGTTGGCGTGTCTTTACTTTCCGGATTTTTTGTTCGACTTCTTCGCCGCCAGGTTTCTCCTCTTTTCCGCGTTCCGTTCTTCTACGGCGTCAACCGGAGTTGCATTGACTCCGACGGCCGAACGAGTTCCACTCGCCCTCGGTGGAGGCTTTCCGCCGTAACTTCTTATAAAGATATCTTGCCCCTTCACGCGGGACATTGTGTGGGGTGCGTGTATGTGAGTCTGCGTAGACCATTTGCACGTGACTATCGACACTTTTTCTTATCTTCAAGATTTCCCGGTTATAGACATTTGCCTTAGAGCAATCAGGACCAAAAGGAACATCTTCATCTGTTCTATTGTATAGTACTATTACGTTATAGCCCTGTCAGCCGTATGCAACACTCGATATTACTACTGTATGTTTGTGATTGTGTCGTCTGTAGTTGGCTCTGACTACAGGAATAATTTCTATGTCCGTCTAATTTACGATGTTACACCAGTATGAATATAGAACTTTGTTGCACGTGTTATTAAATGACAATGGATTAACGTGTCTCATGCTTATTCCACGTCTGACCAACGCAAGTAACTATAAGTCAGCAATAAATTAGCATCCGGCTAAAAGAAAGGAGACGACACGTCCCTTTCCACAGAGTTAGAACTCCATCAGGTTTTTTAAGCTCCTTAAAAAAAACTTTGTTTGCTATGTCCTGTTGGCCGGTATACGTGTAATCTTTTTGTTCAGTTTAGCAGCATAGATGGCCGGCCATTGTCTAAAGCGCAGTGAATGCCAGATAGACAGGTGCCCGTCGTGGTTATCAAAGCTCAGCAAAAGTGTCCTGCAATGCGTGCCTAGTATAGAAAGCAAGCAGTTTCAGATCTCAGCTTAGGTGCTATACGCCAAAGGCCACAGAGATCGCGAAGGTAGCCCAAACCGAACGGTCAAATGTTCGAGCAACCGATGTCTTCCAAATACAGACTACATGAGAATCGTTCATTATGTGACTCAAGATATAGTATATCTGCTGATACTTTTCTTCACATTTACTTTGGAAGGTACTTTACCATTAGAACGTGACGAAGCGCGGCCAGGAGTCTGCTAATTAGGTCCTAGACGAAGGCCTCGAGCGTAAGTGTTGCGATGTCTGCACAAGAAGAGTATAATTAAAATCGGTTTTTCTTAAAGTTGAGAATACATTTCGAGTCGTCGAATGAGTGAGGTTAAACGCATTTTAAATTATCCATCATTATTTACTTGCTATGGTGAATTTCTCCGATTTGGACCGAATCGATAAAAAAAACTAACTAGAAAGTTAGTCTTTCCCGATTGAGTCCCAACTCGAAATGTATTTCCAACCTGATTGCCAATGAAATGATACAGCCACGAGCAGCACATGCAACAGCAAATACCTGTTGAACCCTAGTCTCTTCGGCGACCATATTCTGGATATGATATTTAAGGATTGCAAAAAAATTGACGCTATTTGAGCGCCATCGACAACAATAACGGATTCCATCGGTGGCCCAACAGCCAGATGTAGATATGTAGATACTGAGAATGCTGGCAATTTACCGTTTGCTTTAGTCCGAATCGGTTCAGCTCGCGTCGGTTGGGTTTGATCCGTCCATCCATTGAGTTGAGTGTCGTGGTTCAGTTAGACACTATTTCTCAGAGCGTCAGGCCGCCGGCCACTGCCGCTGAAATGGAATTTGACAGCACCCCGTTCGGTGTCCGCGCCACTCGCTGGTGAGCTATGTGTGTTTGAATGGTCGATGTGACTCGGCCTGCTTCTATGAGGCCACCGGAAAGATGTTTACCCATTGAGAGGGCCTAGCTCTTCCTCTACAACTCCGTACCCTCTGTCCCTCACTGCACGCTCTGTATCGCGGCATCTCACCAACCGTAGTCTGGTCATGGCTACCAGCAACGATACGAGCAGCCGCCGGCAGCCTGCTGCCTGCTTGCTTGCTTGGTTCGCCGGTGCGCGGCTCTCGGTGCCGGTTGCTGGGTCGTATTAGCTTTAATGTGAATGCATGACGCTTGTACCAGGGTAGGCGCGTTTGGCTTGGTGAGGCCTTCTGAATTGCCTGAATCGGGCAGAGGTTCGTGATGTCTGCTCTGTATGTGCGCTGAGCCGCCATGGACATCATCGCCCAACAACTGCTGCCAACACCCTCGTAGAAACCAACAACAAAATGCGACGAATTCAAACATGGTACTGCCAGCACCTTTCAACATTATGTTTGTATAGTGCATGCACTGCGACTTACGACGAGCAGGCCACAACTATATTTTGGCTTTTGTATCGCACTCGGTAGTGTTTACAAGTAGTGTTTCGACAAAAATCAAGAAACAATTGCGCGTTACTACGTCGTATACCCTGCACACGACCACCCTGTTCATGTCAGGTATTCCACACAACGATGTCATAAATGTTTTCAATTACGAGTGCCAATCATTGGGCAACCGTAATTATCTCGTGGTTTATCTCAAGCATAGCAAATGACAACATGTACAAGTACGAGTGTCCCTTAGTTCGTGGCGAGCGCCAATCCAGCGACAGAACAAGATGGAAACCGCGGATAGGCTAGCGTCAATCTGTACAAAAAACACGCGTACGCTCTACGCGGCCCCTCAACTTCGTATATGCTCGCATAATCGGGTTTTTCGTTTTGTGAACTGAGTTGCAAACAGATCGTTCCCACCTTGGATTCAGCAGTACTCTCGGTAGGACCAATTGGTGGCATTTCGGAATGAAATATTGATACCAGCGTCGAAGTCGTGCAAGCTTCGTGTTCGCAAGCGCAAGTCAGCGGATATAAATACTCGGTCGATATGCGCTCGGTCGAATGCATTAGAAATAAAGCGAATCACAAAGTCCTCGATCACGATGGGGCGGACTGAAGGGATACCCGTTCTCTCAGTGAACGAAATCGCGGCTTTCGGGGTAGGAGGGATGGGGGCGGTGGCGGTAAAGGGCGTAGTGTACGGTGCCACTAGAGCGTTTCATTATACGTCAAGGTCGTCTAACGCGCTATTGAGATCTGGAATCGCCGGTGTCTGGATCTGTCCCTTGAGCGGAAGAGGTATTCACCAGACGGCTGGCGTTGTTCTTGCCCCATGGCAATGCGGTAGGCGGGTGGATTGCTGCGGCTGGTTGTGGTACGCTATGATCCAGATGTCGTAACGGTTGCCGGATTGAGAACCGGGCCATATGCGGCCATGAACGTAGCTGGTAGAGTGTACCAACTCGTAGCACCGGTGGAAATGACGAACCCGATACAAGCGATACTAGATGTGTAAAAGTAAGTGATAGTCGAAAATGCGTTGTTTTTAATTAATGACCTGATGGTTACTGATCGTGCACCAACTGTAATTGTATTGTTGCGTAAATCGTCCCAATCGTGTTCCCGATATAATATATATATATTATATATATATATATTATATCGGGAACATATATTATTGTTTGGCTCCAATATATTTGTCCATTCAGCGTACGTACTCGTTTTCTTCATTAAAACCCGTCTGTGCTCTATATTTCACAAGCAATTTATATTTTAACTAATATAACATTTAACGGTGCATAGTAAACGACTCGAACAACGCGTTGAACTTATGAATGCTTCAGATTTTACAAATGTATAACAAATAACAATATGAAGCTTTGTTTTTATCACATTATTTAAGCTCGGTGGTTAACTTTTCAAAAAATAGGTCAAATTGGCATAAAATGCCTTCGACATCACGCCATCGTGCGTAAAACACCACGATCCCCAAGTAAAGCTGTGTTTGTAGTGTAGTTTCGTCACACTTAAATACCACCTGGGACGCACGCATGACCTTGTGTAATATTATCATTCGACTCGAATGGATAATTTTTTTGCTCGTCCAGTACACGATTCCCTCCACACGGACACATACGTATTAAAAATGTTTTACGCGCCATTTGCCGTTTGCTAAATTTGCGAGGCAAATCGAGATATAAAACACTCAAGCGTAACGTGCCTGCGTCATATGTAATATGCTAATGGACCTGGTGTTTCCGCAGGTGCGACGTCAAGGAGTAATATCAAAGAACTGTGGAAATCGTCCCCAAAAGTATCTACCATTAGATCGGCTATGCATTTGGCTTGCTCGAACGGGGTGGGCCATTGTCACAAATTACTCGCGAGCGAATTTTCTACCGGGGAGACGTTTCCGATTCAGTGCCCATCCCGAAAGTCTTCATTCACATCACGGTATCCAGCTATGCTTGGTGTTTGCATGAATCCTCAAGTCAACTTGTCCATAGCCCTGCAAGTAGCGATTCAGCAATTTGCATAGTAACTGCAGGCCACGAACTACATCGGCGCGTGGTCTGGTATGGTCTAGCCGTAGAAGTCTTCCAGAACGCCCGTACATCTACCGTCAGCGCCGTTTCCACTGGGAATCCACCCCTTCGCAACTCATTAGCCGATTTGTGCGTTCTCAAATTCAGCACCAAGTGGAAATCATAGAAGAGAAAGCGTTCAAATTGCACATACTTCTGTATAGAATGCTACCCCCGCCCCGCCGTGCGCAAGGCGCTACAGTGTGTCCTTGGTATGAAATAACAATATGTTACGGACAATGCTTCTAGCAGCAGAGCCATTCCCGCAGCGCCAATTAGCTTGTGTGACTGCATCGAACACATTAGTAATAGTGCATGGTAATTACTATCTATTATTAACGCGTGCATCCGTGATAGTGATTTACTGTGAAACCGCAAACGTCGAACTGTCCTGATAACAAGTGGCCTGAGCGTCAATATCTCTGTGTCTCGTAGCCACGTAGATGCATACATAAATACATAAGCATTAAATGTAATACGCAAACTGAATAAGGCTCTTCAACAGTTTCCGAGTTTACGACAACGGGCGTGAGTCGTAGATCCAGAACGGCTCGAGGAAGACGAACGAGCTTGGCTCTGAGCCTGGTCGAAATTAAGGTCAGAGAAAGTCAAGCCTGAAGTGCACAGCAAACGCTGAGTAGAACCTTGCAGGCCTGACCAACGAACGATCGAATGGTTAAGGTCCCCTATTCAACGATCGACATTCAACCGATCGAGGGGCTGAAAAAAGCTAGGCCGCCGCACTCCATAATAACTTCCATTCAGATAACATTTAAATATATAGCCACGTCACAAATTGCTGCCTACGAGCGAGAAAGCCGTAGGAGGGTAGAATGTAGAGAGCGCAGCATACTCATCGTTGTCGTAGTCAGCCAGCGCCAAAACGCACCCCGAATACTGCCGCAGCAGCAATAGCTCGGTTTTTACTTGTGTGCTCGGGGGACTGTGTGATTTTTCTTGGCCGTACCCACTCACGATGATTGCATTTCGAAGGTCCCTGCGAAACGCGCGTATTATGGGAGTGGTCGCTCCTGCCCTAGTCGCTGCGGCTGGTAAGGAAGCAGGGGCAGTTCATAAATGCTTTGCCGAGAAGGCGTTGTGGAATCGACCAGTCGCACAGAAGAGAGATCAAGCGAGGAGAAGTCGTCTTCGATCGAAAGCCTACTCGGCTGTCTGTTGAACGCACGGCTATTGATCGCTTTGAAAACACGTGCATGATTTTAGAGAAAGGTAATGATACAGTATTACAGTAAGGTTGATTATTTAGCGGCAACATTCCCCTCACTTATTATATTTACTCGTTTTCATTAGTCCATTTATGTTATAATGTTTATAATATATAACATGTTGAGCTATCGTGTAGGGCCCTATGATGCTCTATTAATGTAAATGTACAGGTAATATTTATTTAGCAACTTTAAACATAGAATAATTAGGAATTCGTTGGGGGGGGGGGGGGGATTAATTGAGGACCGAGGCCATTATTGTCCAGAGGAAGGCGATGGCATTGTCACTTACTACAGGCTTCGCATCGGCCATATCTCAGAGGTCACTCGGTAGTGGCGCAGAGTAAAGTTATGTTGCAAATCAACTTTCAGACGATAGATACAAGGGCAGCTCATTTCAGCACTCGGTTCCCAGATATGGAGAGATATAATACTCTGTTGCATTACGTAGTCCTCTCGAGCATAAACAGATCAATGAGCGAAGCCGCAGTGTCCACCCGAAGCTTGTTGCACAATCTTTTCGCGGCATATGATGCAGGCGAAGCTGATACTGCAGGGGTCCTACGGGTGAATCCCGTTCGTGTTCCGGGTCTGTCATTGTGCTATTTCAGCATTCGGCTTCCTCTTTTTAAGTTTGTGGTCAAGTGATGCGAGTCAAGTGTGTGAAATAACGTGATTTTTATTTAAAATACTGTTTTCTTGATAGACGCCAATCACATTTATCAATACTTGTTTCGAGAATCTTTCATCGAGTTTATAAATAACTTGAGAAGACTATCAGATAACTCTATCGCTGGTACGTTTAAGTTACTACTATTTATCATCATTGACAATCGTTAGTAGTGACAGATAGTCGTGACCAGACGGAGACATCAGTGACAATGATAGTGCCAGTATCCGTTTCTTTTTGTAGGATCCCGCAGGAAGGTGACTATGGCCTATGGCAGGGATACCTTTGTCCGTGTATCACTGGATCAATTTGTTTATGTGGTCTGTGAGAGTAATAGCCGTGGGGTTCTCTGCAACTTGCATGTGCAATATGTCCTCGACCATCAATAAAATAACGTAACAAAAAAACCGAGTGATATAGAAAACAAACGGCGTACACTCTCTGTTGTTCTGCGTTCATTACGGAGCTGGGAAGGATACACAGTGAAGCTGCACTCTTATCAAAGGCGGTGGTAGTGCTGAAGACGTGTTTCTTTCGAAATATTTCAATCACTGCCACCATGGGGTGAAAATCGTGCCGCGAGATGAAAAGGGAGATCATACACCTCCCGATAGGAAGAATGTGCACACTAACGTTTATGCCGCAATAAATACCTCCGAGAACTCAGAACGACCAGCCAACGATTAGAGATGGCTGTATTAGAGAGTCATTCGTATCCTTCCTTGAGAGGCTTGGGAAGGTATCGCCGGTAGAACGGGCGCCGCGGGGTGTTGTCGGCGCAGGGGTAAGAGAGAGAGAGAGACGGCCTGTACTAATGTGATTTTGATGATGGCCGTAACCATGGAGCCTGAGGGGCCACCGGGCACTCGCACGGGTGAGCTCGCATTTCCAGAAACTCGATGCGTGTTTGTACGCGTGTGTCTCGTTCAACAAAAGCCCTGACAACGGCAAATTACTAGCGAAGTAGGTGCGACGGAGTAAGTACCAGAGGGCTTCACGATTCGTTCTGAAAAACTACGGCCGAGTAGAAGGATTGAGTGGTCGGAGGCGGCGGCGGCGCCAGCAGCCCACCACGCCGTGCCGGTTCCTCTCGGACGAGAAGGGTAAACTTGTCGGCCGAATGATGCACCCAGAACCGAGTTTTGGGTTCACTTACTCACGAATGCCGCTCGCGATGTCGGCGAGCGTGTCGGCGTAAAACGGCTGCACACAAAGAAACACTCGCTGCGACCACGATCACAACGGAGCACGGATGGCCCATGGATTTCGGCGGCTCATGGATTGTTTGTTTGCGTGTGTGTGTGTGTGCGGTGCGCAGTGAAATGGCAGGGCCCGAAAGATGGGAGCACCAACCAGCTCGCACCGCCTCCACTGGCTGGTGCTCCCTACCGGTCGGTCGGTGCTCCGGCCGAACCGGTCGCAAAAGCAAACGGACCAAGAGTAAACTAAGAGGGAACGCTAGAAGAAGTTCGGCCGGATGGGATGGAAGAAAAAAAATGAGAAGAAGTGGCGCCAAGCAAAAGGCGAGAGACAGAGATGCAGAGAGAGAGAGAGAGGAAAAAGCTGTGAGAATGCATACTTACATGCATATTCCCCGCCCCGATGTTTGTAGCGTCCTTGGACTGGGCGGCATCGCGGCGGGTGCGTGATCTTTCGTTGTTCATTTCGTTCTCGCTGCTCTGCTCTGCGGACAACTCCCTTTCTCGTCTCATTCCCTGTCCGCCCGTTCCTCTCTTTGAGGAAAACCTTGCCTAGCCTCAAGCGGCCCTCCTCGCAATACCGAAGAGGATATGGAAGCGCGTTCCCGAGATCTGCCGCTCTCATCCCGCTTCCACAAAGAGACTGTAACAGCAGCGGCGCTGTGAAGAAGGAAGAAGCGAACGCGGGCGGGCTAAAGCGGCGGATCGGAGATCGGAGATATCGAGGGCTTGGGGAGCATTCGCGACGGCATCGGGCGGGGGAGTTGTAATTGGAAAAGAGGGAGTTCATACCGTACGCGGCATTCCACATTGAAATGAATACACAGATACATACATGCATAAACACACACACACACACGGACACTCTCCAGGAAATACCCATCGATTCCGCATGTGAGGGACACATCCCAAGACGCGCAAGGACCCAAGCTGAGAGGGAATTATAGAGATGGAGAGTGAATCAAACGGGATGTGTTATGCTAGCTCAAACTGAACTATGCAGGTGCACAGTCGCAGAGGGCCACGCTGCGGTTTGCATATAAAGGCTGCTGGTAGGCACGCAGTTTAGTGCTGTGTGCTCGCCGTCGATGGCAGCGTGCAGAAGAGCCACTGTTGTGTATAATACCTACTTCCACAAAGTGGTCGGTCGGAGGCCGCCGGTACCAACACCGGTGGAAGTACACGATGATAAACCCCCTCGTCCGCTCGTGCTCTTCTGGCTGGCTCGGTGGCAGCGGTAGCGATGGCCATGGCGTGATGGAATGAGCCCGCTCCACTGGGGCAGCTTCAGAGGAAATCGTTTTGAGGTAGTTCGAGGCTCTCATAATCAATTTGTCGGAACAAACCCGTCTCGCTGAGATAGTTGCAGTTTAATGGCGGCGGCTCGAGCCGTAGCAGGACTAGGGACGTCAAATGGTGGCTGAGAGTCAGCCCCGAAAACGATTGTTGTTATATGCAGTAGCAGCAATCTCATACCTTTGATGATTGAACCTATATAGCCGGTATTCTCATAAGCACTCGAATCACGTAGTGCTCTCTCTGTGCTTACAAATATCGCCAGTATAGGCACCGCATACGAGATGCTGCAACGGTAGGACACGGCGTGATTCGATGCGTTCCACGGGTGGGCGCAGCATTTGCTGGAGATGCTGTGATACATCGTGGCATTGCAGAGCCTACGGCAGCGGCAACAGTATGATTTGATTGATGCTTGTGTCGTATGGCTGCTAACACGACTCGAGGGCACGGTCCGTACAATTGTGACGATGGCGACTATCACTGCTATAACTTCTAATGGATGGTGACGCTTTTATTGAATTAAATTGTCAAATGGTTGGATAGTGCGGGTGAGCGATAAGACAGAACGTGATACGGTGAAGTGCGAATGCAATGGACATTACTATCAGAGTTGACTGCTGGTGGTGGTGCTGTTTTCGGCAATAGATAGCACGGAGCTGGATTGGATTGACGTGGATCGCAGAGTATGACGACGTGATTCTCGTTGTCGGCGATACGCCCCTGATAGATATCATAGTTTGTGTTGGATTGATGTTTGACGTCCATAACACGTAGAAACAGTGGGGCATCACTGGTAGATTAGGGATTTGAAATTTGGAATATTGGAAATTTTGCGCAACGCTTACAACCAAGTGGAATATATACATATATAAATATATAAGAAGACGAAAGCCTGACCTTGTGCAATTCGCCTTTCTCGCTGTTGCCAAGGTGTTATTTCCAGAGCGAAGCGAGTAAATCCAAGTGTCTTCCTTCAGGTTAGCAAATTGCAATCGCAACATTGGAAATGGTACAGGCGTCGCTCGGACTGGTACATGCGCACATTACAGGTCTATACCTCTAAGATCATCTTCCGGAAATACCACATCAATCGCAATAGTTATTAGCCTCTAAATATGATATTGTAGATCTGTAAATGTCAGACTGCCAGTAGCTGTATAAGCGCCTATCGCATGTATCAACACCATTGATACATTCCACATGACAGTGAAAAAGCGGAGGGGGTCTGCTTTACCGAGGTTCGATTCTTCGATTACTCAATATATTTGTCAGGACGAATGGGAATTCCCATGTACGGAACGATCCTACAACACCTCTTGGTGCCTGTTGCGAATTGAAATTACGGGTTCCAGGACAATCGCCTGCGTCAATTACTTGCAAACAGACTTGGTGACAACCTTGTTGAAAATGCCGTCGATCCCGCGATATTAGGTACAATACGATAAATTGACCTCAGGCCGGTCAACATCCCCCTTGTGGGTGAGGATGTGTCTATATATAATTTTTTTTCATTGTGACCCTTCGTCTGACTAAAATCAGAGCGCCTGATGGAAATACTTTCAGCGTAGCAAAATCTGAATATCGCGCTTGATTGCATTCCCCTTACGATATTCCCACATTGGGACTGATTCTAAAAAAAAGAAAGCTGAGCACAATATTTATCCGCTGGCTCGCACCGTCGGTTATTCTGTTCGGCAGAGTGAAAGCCATCTAATTAATGTCCCATTCATAAATGCTACCTGCAGTATCTCAGTTTAGACAGTAGGACAAGCTTGGCGCCGTTGAGCCCACAGAATAGCACCAAACGCGATAAAGTGCTCTGCTTGAATGGTAAATCAGAGGTTAACGATGACATTGTCACTGAAGAGACTAAAGCTTCGAAGCGGTTCTGACCCGTCAAATGCTTAGACAAACGAGATATGATACATGGAATTCATCAGGCTGCATTTATCATTTGCAAATCCATTAGGGTGAAAATCATTCAAGCGTATGGCTGTCAAACGTTACTGGCCCCGTCCACCAACTCGAAGAGTTCCACACCGTTTTCTGTGCCCTGTGAGCTCTATCGTACGAAGATTCGCTCAAGGAACTGTTTTTGTTCACGTCGACGGAGCTCAGCCCGCACACCTGGGGATCGGGCTGCGCTACGGCTATCCAATACAGAGTGGCGACGCAAGTTGTGTCCTATATCACTATCGCTAATATGACTAACCTTGGAACAATTGTCGTTGACAATTCACACGACCCGAATTCACCGTTGTAAGTATAACCATTTAATGTACACAGCACGTCCACCGCTTAAGTCATATTTCACTTATGAGCACACACTTAGGTACACATGCACACAGAATAGACACAAAGGGCCTGCGTCGTACTTTGGAACGCTTTTAAGTCGCTTCTCGGCGGTCTTGCTGTTGCCGTTCGGGCAGCACTTGGTTCGTACGAGCGCACGTAATCGCTAAGGTTATCGTCGCTGATGTTGAACGTTGACAGTAGCAAACTTTCCACTAAACGCTGAAGGTCTCAAATCACGCCGACATACGAAGACTTGCCGCCGCTGACGTCTGTGCGCAATAGACTTCGTGCGCTGCTTCCAGATTATCGATCGATTAATCAGTCAATCGATCAGTCACCACTCTCACTGCCAATCCGTATATCGGGAACTGGTGTTGTGCGACTGGGCTTCCCCTTCGTTGGACCGCTGCTCCTGCTGACAAACGAGAACTCACTGACGAAAGGCGAGCAGAGATGAGATCTCTGCATGCACGCATACACTCACCGCAGTATTATCTATAGTCCAACAGAGGCGACCCGGCGTGCCCCGTTAGGGGGGTCAGAGCGGAACGAGCTGAACTGAACTGTGCGTCAGTCGATCGGCGATCGGCGCCGTCCGTTCGTCCTGAGCAATGCGCACTGAACAAGGCTGATCTTAGTATATCCTGCAGTTCGTATATAGGAATGAGAGAGAGAGAGAGAGATCAAGAGGCAGAGAGAGAACGCGCGAGAGGCACTATGTCTGTGTGTGGCAGTGGTGACTGTTGATTGTAAGGCAACTCCTCTAAATAGCGACGATCGTATAGTCACAAACGTGAAACGTGCTGTGAACAGTAATCTCCTCGTTGTTTTGGCTCGGCAGATCGCCTTCACGGCTGATCAGTCGGCTGCACGGTGCGTATCCTGACTCGCCGGCGTGCGGACCTCGTGTGTAGCCCACTGGCTCGTTGGAGCGCGTTCGCGCTGTCACGCTGTCCAGCGACGTTGCCCTCCTCCCTGGAGGGGTGCTGCCCTCTCCGCAGACTCCGGCCGTCCTCTCCCAGGCTGCGTGATCCAGGCGACATCTAGCAATGGTACGAGCAGAGTTTCGTGCAGCAGATGAGCCAACCTGCGGAACCACAGGGTACGGGGCCGGGTAGCAGTTGCGGACAGTATAAGCCGTAGTAGATAGTCAACGTACTACGACAACTACTTCTGCTGCGAGTATATTCGAGAGTGAGCAGGCCTCGTGTCGCCTGCCTTTCTTCGCCGGTTCATCCGGCAGCTGCTGGAGTGATTCTAGATCCGAGAACAATGACGGCGCTGCGACGACAGCAACGACACGAACGTTAATCCTTTAAGCATGCTGATCCAATTTGCATTTGCAGGCCACTCCGTAGAAAGGCCCGCTACGAGAACCGAAGTTATATAGAGGCAGAGATACAATTGGCATTACATCGGCATTATATTACCAGCTAAACCTGATAGGATCACAATCGAGACGGCTGAGGTATTGGCGTCGCAGAGAAGGGTAATCAACCTGTCGCGATTGTATTAAACTGCGAGGGAATACGTGTAATAAAGGCATAAATACATGATAGAATTTGACGATCAACTGTGATTCGCGTTGGTTCTGATATGTAATACGGGGTCAGCTATTATGGGCATAATCGTGTAATACAAAATAATTCACCATCCATAATAATAGTATATGTGGCAATATGTTTTATTTGTAAAGATTGAAACCTTTCAGCGCTAATTCACCTTGCGTGGGAGGCCTTGCTTCCAGGTGAGTGGACACTGCGCGGTAAACCGATATTGTGAATGGTATAAAATACGAAAAACTCACTGAGTCTGGGTCGATATCGGAACCTCACGGCTCCAAGCCCCGCGCCACTGATTCCTCGAAGCAGCGCGACATTCACGTCCGCTCTATTCACTTGAAGCCATCAATGTCTGTTTGCCTTATAACTCAATAACATTGGTCAATACCATTACTCTAGACAGGTTTCTCTCATTTGACTCTGACTTGAGGTTCAACCTTAGGCATCCTTTGTTAGTTCGTCCAAAATCCAAATTTAGGACTACTCTTATTTGGGCACATGCACAGTTTAACTGCCACTAGGGCGTAGTGTCTAAGTAATCGAGGTTGTAATCAAAGAGTCCCAGAATTTCGATTCCGTACTATTCGTGCTTTTCTTTAGAGTCATGGGGTTCTGGGTCTCATCATGGTGCGTAGTGGCGTCTGAACAAACAGGAAGAGAGAGTTTGCAAAAGGTTCATAGTGAGGAAAGAGGGGACTGATGGTTTAGAAAAACATGAATTTAGAATAGCTCTGGAAACAAAGTAGTTCGGCTGTTCACGCAAATTCAATTGTAAAACTAGTTCGCCTGAAACTCTAGGCCTAAATCCTTCCTAAATGTCAGCGAACTGTTGCTCCGCGCCCCCACGACATGACAACAATTGGTGTTTGCCGCGTCGAAACGTGTTTCGTAACTGTTTTCACATACCCAACTTCGTTTTGGAATCCGTGTAAGACATACGTGGGCCACGTGGAACGGTAAGTGCTCCTTGACACGAAAATTCACTGACACTTTGAATTCAGTGTACGTTGCAAATGAGCTAAATAGCTAAATCCTTACAGAATACTATACGCAGAAATGTTATATTTTTTAATTTATTATTATTATTTATATGTACACAGTTTTCTGTAGTATCGTTGAAATGCAGAGAAATTAAGGCTTCTTGCGAGAATGAGGTATGATGTGGGATCCCGCTTTTCGGTCTCTGACGCCCTGATCGCAGAAACACATGGTATGTATGAATATTTAGTAAGCAATGTGCTTCCCTGAACAGTCTGGAATATATCTGGATACACACAGACAGACGCGCCCAATATTATCTCTCGCTGAATCGAGCGATGTCACTTTTAATAAATCTCGTCAATCGAGTAGTTCCACTTAAACTAATTGTATGTGTGCACGCATTGCGTCTGATTTATCGAAGAACTTTGTCCGAAGAAGCACACACGTGCTTGGCACGTCACAATATTGTTGGCGATAGTGAGCGCAAAACTTTTTCAAGTTGCTTTACTGTATCCGTGTAAGGTATAAGGCACATTAATGGTTTACTCGGCTAAGGTACCTACAAATCTGATTGTTTTATCAAAAGTTTCTTGATCACTAAATGACACCATCGAATGGATAACGGATGCAGCCATTTGTATCACAAGTAAACGAAGCTATTTTGCAAGCGTACAGCTCCTTCGGTGGTCTGTTGAATCAATCGTCAAGAAGATCCTAAATACAATAAAGTGCGCTACTACCGTCAAATCGATGTACGTTGTCAGTTCTTTGAGTTCAGCAGACCCACAGCAAGGCGCACTATATATATATATATATATATATATATATATTACTCAGTAAGCAGAATTCCAGACGGGCGCCTAGACCCTCTTCTGCAGCTTTTTTTTGGTGGGGGAGAATGCATCACACAGACAAGGACCATTTTGTCATGGTACTGTAGGACTCCTGCTGGTGTATCAGACCTACCAATTCAGGTCTGCCATAGGTCGTCCACAATCTATTGAACGAAGCATTGAGTAATGGATCTCAAAATATTTTGTCTAACCATTTCGGTATTCGCGTGTATACACGGGAGAGAGAGAGAGAGAGAGAGAGAGAGAGAGGGGCAGCTCGAATATAAATTGCTGTAAAGAAATCGTATAATAACACAGCCAGTGTTGAACGTATAATATAGACAAGTTCATTACTCATTGGCAAGTTATGATCCGACACCAAACAGAGTTTTGATATTTCATAGCAAGCACTCAGCTCACAGTGGGTCGGTACGGAAGTATGGGTTGATTTTAGTCGTGCATAAAAAACGTGCTAGTATTACTAACCTGTAAGATGAATAAATCTGATATCCCATCACGAGGCGTACTACATCCCCGTAGATAGAACAATTGAGTGTAGCGAGCTAGCTTCCTTAGAGCACTATTAGCGAGTTAAGTTTGTAATATATTTATATATGCGTACGTGGATAGAGATAGATGCGTGGATATAGATGCGTACGTAGATGCGTACGATAGTGCGGTGCAGAGCACGACAAGTCGAACAAGCGCTGTTTAAGTTGTTCATAGCCGATAAGGGAGGCTGTGTAGGTCGCCATCCGGATCATATAGTTGCAACCTATTGCCATTGTATGACTGCATACACTTAAGGTACCTATTTTGGTTGGAACCGAAGGACTAAGGTTAGCGTCGAATAACTGAAAATGATGTCGAGTGACGAGAGCCACACCGTCCCGGTACAGATCAGTACGGCAGCCGCCTCGTGCGTCTCAGTCTTGTGGTCTAGACCGGTGTCGTCCTTTAGGTGATCAGAACAGAAGAATACCCTGCGGGAGTTTATTTCCAGCCCGGAACACTCAGTCAACCATCCTCCAGTTCCAATAATTGACGTTGAATAGATAAAAACATTAGCATAACAATGCGAAAATACAGTGCCAATCGTCATGGTTTCTCAATTAAGGTTATTGAAATTTCAGCTGTTAACCTCCACTAGAGGTCTGTTCGCCTTAAGTACACATTCCTTTGTCATTAGATGGTCGCCGCAATATTTAATGCCGAAAATGTTCTAGTCGAAATGAAAATGTTCTCGTGCTTGTTCACCTGCACGTAATGGTCCATCACTCCAATATACAGATGTTCGCTGGTTGCAAGAACTCACATTTACACTATCTAACCAATGAAACCTTGGCCAAAGCACTGCGTGGGATTTCAAGTGAATCGTCCCTCAGCTGGTTTGTACGCTAGCAACAGCAGGTCATCGGTTTCATAGGCATGTTGTATTCAGTAAAAGTGTTCTCGTAAGACAAAGCCTAGGCACAAACAACAGCAAGAAAACAGATACATATATGTATATATATATATATATATACAGATGAACGTCTAGGATTGCTAAACAGGACCTATGTATTGATCGGGTCGAAGAATATTATATATACGAATACATATATTTTTTTCTATTTTCTCACTTTTGAGGATCGGATAGGGTATTTGTTTATTCGTGTCTACACTGTCACAATCCAAACCAATGCACTTTTGAAGCCTAGCATTACGATCACATTGCACATAATTAAAATCGAAAAAGCTTCGTATATGTCGCGTATATCACCATAGGGTTGGGTGGCACAAATTCTACGTTCGCAATTCCTACTAAATATAGAATGCGAGCAGGGATTAGCGATGAAATATATGTGTTATATCCCAGCGCAAACGATCTAAACAGTCAGATAGATGAGAGTCCGGCCGCGTGTTCCTAATACGGTGAGCAGGTACGACAAACAGGGGCCAGCATCTAACGATATTCTATTAAGTACACGTATTTGGCTAGCTTAGTAACGCGCGTGCACGATGTGACGTGCAGTGTGCTACAGCCAGCGCCAGCAGCGGGGGTAACAGCAGAAGCAGATGCAGCGGCGAGATTCGGCCAAGCGTCGAGGCCATCAGGAGGCCACGTCGGGGGCGACGAAGGAGATGGAGGAACGAGGGAGCTAGCCGGCCGGGGGTCGGGTCGATTCGGGGCCGATCACTCATCTGAGGTCACTCAGTTCTTTTGCTGCTTGTAGCTGTGCCCTGTGCGGCTAACAAACCGCCCCTACGCTCATCCACGTCAAGATCACGTGCAACTCGCTGTGACCATCGTGTTCAACGGTCTCCGCATTGGAGCACCAAGGGCCCGGCCAGAGTCGAATGAGGCCTGCCATATGCCCCAAGCGCCGCGATGGGGTTATCAGTGTGAGCAGCAAAACGGAGGAGCAACAGCAACAACAACAGCAGCAGGTCGGTCGTTGAAGGACGATAGATCGTCGTTCTCCTTCACGCAGTCTGTGCAACGAAATGTATATATATATATATATATATATATATATATATATATATATATATATATATATATATATATATATATATATATATATATAGTAGTGAGGAAGATACACATATATGTATAAATAGACGTATATGTATGGCTATATGCAGCAATGCCCTAAACGCCTCTAGCCCTACTAGCGACCCTATGGTTTTCGCTATCGTTGCCTTTCGGCAAAGGAGGCGGATGCGGCTGCATACTCGCGTTGGCCCTTGGAGGGCCACCCAGGGAGCCATAGGTCACCTCGCTTAGTTTGTGTGTCTATTCTTGCAGATACATCATCTTCTGCTGCTAGGATCGGCCCACACGACAATCTCTGCTAGAGCTCCGTACCAGTGATGCTGGATCCACCGCCCAGCCCACTCGGGCCCAAAGTCCTGATCCAATCCGAGGAGGCTCGGTTGGACGACGTCGATAGACTGGTTGTTCGTCAGGACGCCAAACAGCTATCACATGTTCGTATCTGAAAAAAGACAACGCAAAAGCTTGGCTTCCCATGGGAGCGGCCTTACCACAGATTCCGCATGCAGAGCATAATAGTCCCGAAGCGGGCGTTGACTCACACACATCACACACTCAGAGCAACACAATGTATACAGTAAGTTACTCTTGTGTTTTTTGATGGACCTCCTGGTGTTGTATGTATTCTGAGTTACGGGAACCTCCCCTTTTCCTAACTAGACCCGAAGACAGTTCAAGGACAGCCGGTTACACACAAAATGTCACAGAGAGGGTTGCCGAAGGTCGTCAACTCACACACAGTATAGTTTGAGAGATACATTAAATGATGAAGACGACAATAGGAACAAAGTTAAGACCCAAATATGACTGGTTTCGTGAGGCATGCCCAATACTTTCAGTTCGTCCAAATACGCAGTTACGCTCACAAACACGAGACACATACCCCATAATAGACATCAGCATCATATAGCACGGATCAGATATGTGTGCATGCATGCAATGATTTCGTGTGTGTCTAAATAAGCTCGTTGGGCTCGGCTGTTACCGCCGTATTCGAGTGCATGGGTCCGCTGGGAGCCCTTGATGTTCTGCGAGGGAGGGGCTCGCACAGCCTTCCGTAACTACCTAAAGACCAAGGGGCCATGCCGATGCGCGGCGAGCCGGCGGTAGCGCAGCAGCATCAAAATCGGTGGCTGGTGGGGCTGCCGTACTTAACCATGACTATGCAGCGATTCTAAGTGCTGAACAGAGCATGCATTACGACTTTGGCACAGAGTACAGCCGAAAGGGGCAAAGATGGCCAGAGTGTGGGGTCAGGCGAGCGAGAGCAAACGGGTGTCTATCGGGGGGTTGTCTTACTATTATATATGGAGTGTGTCCGTCTAGGAACCCCGTTCCGCGTGCTTATTCCTCCTTGGAGGGCAGACCGGCTAGGCAATATAACTGTGTGTGCCGTCTTAGTCAGGGTGCGACCCGCTCGTTGCTTGATCTGGCCAAAACTGATAAGGAGGGATAAGCTCGTTATGGCCATACCATCCAGCGACTTGCTGCCCACCGACTGGCTCTCAGTTAGTAGCGAGCACCATGGTGGAACGCCGTGGCTGATGTCGATGCCGGCCATGAGTCTCGATGCTCCTCGCTTGGACGAGAGCCCGGAACCTCGGCCTTCTTGTCGGTGGGATGTATTGGAACGGCATGAGGTGGGGTGGCCGAATAACGCTGTCGGTATTGGCAGATGAGTTGCCGACGTTCACACAAGGACCGAAGCAAAAGGAAGAACGACGAGAGGAAGACATTGCTAGCAGCACGGGCGGCTTCAACTTCAAGCGCCGGACCGACGCCACTTGGGATGCTTAGCACGGCTGAGGGAATCACGGGAGTAGCATAGACTCATCCACACGGTTGTGTCTGTCAGTCCAGGAAGCAAGGAGTTCTTTGGGCTGGTGGGCCAATATAGGATTTGGCTAGATGCTTGTGTGTGTATATGGGAACGAAATCGATTTCGGGTGGCGCGACAGCGCAGTTATTGGGCAGTGGTCAGCAGTGGCGCACGTCCTTCGACAACTGCGTGGGCATCGTATTGGCTCGCAGTGCGTGCGGCTCATCTAATTCTGCAAGATTTCATGTGCCCATTGCGGGGCGGGGGGCACTTCGTTGCGATGCGGACACACTGAAGCCGAAGCCCCCACTGAGCGCTTGACAGCAGACATAGGAGCATTGGCAGATGTGTGCCGCCGGCGGCGATACGCGATGTCTCACCGAAACTTACCTTCTCTGTCAACGTTTACCCTGTGCTCAGTAAGCATGTTGTCTGCCTCGGCCATGTGTTCGAGGCGTATCCATATGGACGTTCTAAACGATACGTTCTAAAAGATATTTGCCGGCTTCTGTGGATGGCTTCTTGAGGATCATATATGCCAATGTATGCAGTGATGAGCCAAGCCTAGTCGAAGCAAGCGGCCCAGCCCTGGCTGGCGCTGCTGCATAGGCCCGTACACCAAGAAACGTGCACAGCTCGAGCGAACAAAAAACAGAGAATGGCAGGCAACGATAGAGAGACAGTATCTGTTGAGCGAGAAAGAGAGAGAGAGACAGAGAGAGAGTCAAAAGGGGGAAATATATGCAAAACGGCGTCTTCGAGCCTTGAATCGCCCGGAGAAGACACAGCCGATGGCGGGGCTGCTGGCAACGGTGTGGCTGCCGCAAAACATGAACGCGTGTCTTGCCGTACCATGAGGGTGCAGCAACGTCGCGGGGTTTCCTACCCGCAGAGGACGAAGGGATAGGCTGCTGTACGAACTTCGTTGCTCCGCCACCCAGCGCTGTGTATCTGCGCGGGTGCATGTACCATTGCTGTCTTCTCCGCGTGGTCCACGAATACAAATGGCATCGCTGTGCGCGAGCCATCCGGCGGCGCGTTGAATGCGGCTAGATGGTGTTTGGCCTCATAGGTATCAAGTGATGGGAGCCGAAATGGGGCTGCGTTTGGACGTTGAACGTTGCTGTTTGCGGGACAGTTTCGCCGGCCCTCAACCAACCACCGGCCGTACGTACAAACATGTGAGAACGAACTAAACGTACGAATGACTTTGGACGAGGCGATGTAAGTGTTAGACCTACGAGCAAATTCAGGAACAGCACGGACGCGGAGAGGGCGTTGCAGAAGGGCGAGGATGAGGTACTAGTAGGCACTATCATCCTTGGCTGAATTTTGACCGCGGGTACGGCGGGAATGGGCTACCCAGCGAGACTCCATCTATTAGGGATTCGTTGACACGCACACGAAGAACGTGCAGCGAACATATTGGCGTCAATGATGTGAACGACCTGGGGAATCACATGAACATCCGCATATTCTTCATCCACCTATTCCTGGCGCTGTTTGAAATGTATGTCGATTAGTTGCTGCTCGATCGTGTTTGCTCTCGACGCTGGCGTTAGTTAAAGAAACAGGAATCTGATCTACAACCCGAACGTGATATTCACATCAAAGCAAAGAGTCTTGTCATGTTCAGACCTCGTTTTCGTTTTGTTAGAAGGCATTAACGCTGGAAGCGAGTAAGCATGATCAATGCGGCGTTTTGAGCTCTTCCTTTTGTTGATTTGTGGCTGCTCGGAAATCGCGTGCGACAATATCAATCCCAAAAAAGTGCTGACCGCACCTGCTGAAACACCTGTTTACCGTCTGCATCTATGACGACACAGGGGGAAGATCCCGAAAAGTTCTCGTTATTCTTTACTAATCGTCTACGACGAACCTGTTTGCAAAGCAATTCCCATGCTCTGGGCAGAAACCGCTATGCTTATATATGAACGGTACATATTGCGTACCCAAATGGACTTTAGGTTCTATTTGCGCTTACTTAGTTTAAGTTACACAATGGACGTATCCTTTAGCATCCGCTGAGCTCATTTCACGTTAGCTAATTTCCGGACTATGAATAGCCTAGCATCCAAGATTGCTTTTTTTTTTTGTCGTTACCAATACGCGATACACAACTTGACCCGTCTGGGTGATAAACAACTATCGAAGTTACCGCTGTGTTACGTCCTTTGGAGGCAGATACGTCTTTGTCTGGAACAGCGTACGCGTGTCTGTGTTTGTGGATAATATAATTCATGCACTATTGAGTGCGCATTCACAGGGAAATAACATTAGTGATTTGGTACTTCCTTTGGAAACCCCAACTCTGTCAAAGTTTGACGTTCCCAAGAGGACTCGATACACAGCGGTTTGTGTTTAGATGAATATGATAATATACTCCATGTACATAATATACTAATAATTCAAACTTGTCCAGGTACAAAGCCCTACGGACCTTCGACACGTATTAGGCTCGTCCGAGAATCGAATTTCAACCAGAACTCAGGTTAAATTATAGGGTAATTACAACTAAAGCTTGCTTGTAATATTAACCGTGCACGCACGAGGACTGTTTTCAACCAAATACGTTTTAGTCGAATTATACCCTACGCAACTATAACCTTAGAACGATGGTCATCTTCGAACGATGGGCTCTTAATTATAATAGCAGATACTTTGTAATGCAAGTCCACCTGCAGTTCTTACAATACATAATCACCAAGTTCTGCACTTGGCTGGTAGTTATCAAAAGTTTGACCAAATAACAACCACGATCGTATTTTCTTCAAACGCACGGACACCAAAACACGGATTACAAGACAACGAAATGCTACAATACTGGCAAGTCCAGTAGTTATAGATCGCTACACAATTGATTTGCTGGGTGGACTGTTGGGGTGATGAGATCGCCTAAATCGAGTTTGAAAGCTAATTAAAGGCTACGATCACGTCCAAGTCCCTAAATATGTTCACTATTGGAATGATGGCGCCGTTGTAGGGTATGGACGCGGTTGCCTGTCGAATGCAATAGAGGCCCAAAATCATAATTACGATATATCATTAAAATTAGATGAATTCGTAAATTAATATTTAATCACCAATGGTCGGTAATTGTATAATTAATACAGAACAACTAAGCATGAGTCTTCTCTCAAGTGGGCTGCCACTGATGAACGATGTTCGCTACCGTTCGACCTCTTCGAACAATGAATGGATTATTTACGTTATTGAGGCAGTTGGTAGGTATATTCTATTATATGTACACTTTGATAACAAGCTTTCAGGATCCGGAAGCCGTCTGAATGTTGTTGTCTCCCGAGGCTCCTGCTGATCAAGTTGCGCATCTGAGCCGATTGCCAAATGCAGGAAAAAAAACGATGCTATTAAGTGCGGCATGGCTTGAATGGTGTCCCTGTAGACATGCTTTAAGCTTCGGAGCAGTCATCCCCAGCGATTGGCAGAGTCACCGCGATAACAGCACAGCACGGACGTTGTTTCATTGTATTGAAAACAGATTCGGTGCGTTAAAGCAGGGTCAACCACCTACCCATCATGTAATTGCATGGAACGTATAGCTGCGCATCCACTTTTTCTCGTAGGCACTGCTGAGCATTAGCCGTCGTGGTTACAATTCGAGATAGCTTAAGAACAGCAATGCCTCAGCTCATTGTACGTGGGCAACAATTTCGAATAATCCGCTTAAAAAAATGAGCATGAATGTGTTCTCTTCAAAGAACAATTTTTCATAAAGGTTTGCCTGAGCTGAGCTTCCCAGGTCCTTCTTCTTCGATCGGTGCTACCCGGAGCACGATACACGGGGCAACAATTAGCATGGATTAGCCGTTTCGTTGTATTTCTAACATGTAATGTATATCTCTTTTCTGTGGTTAAGGCTTAGTCTTAAAAATTGTACAGGAATATGAATAGCAAAATGTGGCCTCCTGTTGTGAACGAGACCGTTAATGAATCTCGTGTGATTAGGTGTTAGTTCAATTTCAATAAATGGGCATTTGATACATCGACAATGGTAATTAAATGCTACCCCCATCAAGCATTAGCTGTATTGCTATTACAATAGACATACGTATGTACAATATTTAATTTATCTATAATAATTGGACAACTATTCTAGCTAGGGTTAGTGGCTACTCTCGGAGCCGTCAGTCTGGTACACAGTGGATTCTAGAAAACAGACAGGAACAGCTAGTTCATATCCGATGAAAATAAATATATTATATACTTACTGAATCACCAACTAGTCTTACTATAACAGAATCCTGTTGACTGTTTTACATATTTGAGTTAAACCGGCCAAAATGTCAAACAGACCTCTCTCTCTCTATATATATATATATATATATACATAGGTCCTGTTTAGCAATCCAATACGTTAATATATATATATATATATATATATATATATATATATATATATATATATATATATATATATATATATATATATATATATATATATATATAGGGGTTTGCACAAAACCGTGGGGTCAGACGAATATATATATGTATATATCACTAAATGGGGATAGCCCGCAGGTATGTCGCGTTCCATTCGAGTGCTCTCGACCCTACGTGCTCTATATCACTGGAAAGGCAATTGTCAAATGGGATGTTTCATAATACTTACTCACAATTTCCGCTGTACAGACTGTTCTATATCACAGTATATATCCTCAAAAAGAAAACTTGTCAATCCCACAAACTGAGGCGAGTGTTTGAGACCCAGTCTACTTTATTCTTCTAAGTCACACGACGAAGCTCCTAACAATAACGAGCCAAACGATGTACACATATATTACCGGCTGACAAATGTTGATATTACTCCCGGCTGTTATTTAGCCTGCTGAGATTATTGCAACAAAGCAGCCGCAATCGTTATGGTTTCTGTATCGTCCACAACATTAAACGTTGTTTTCATGGGCTCTGAGGAAACGCCCCTTCTCGGCGCATTTGTCACGGCGACCATTTTTTCGCGTGGCACGCAATTTATATTTGGTAACTAGTTGCCGCCTTAATTGCCATTCGCAGTACGCAGCGCGGCGTGACACCAGCACATCATCATAAGCATGGTGACACTGCTGTAGGACAAGTAAAAAAGTATAATAGTTTGCCAACCATCTCAGTTACTTTCGCGTTTCGGGGGGGAGTCATATCGGCAGCGAGATACAGCAATACAGCCATTGTACTACGGCGAACGAGAAGAACGCTAATAATTTGTTACGACGCCGTGATTAGTATGTGTACCTCTAAAAACTGTGGTTGCTATTAGACGCAGTGGCTAAAGCGTGCCGGACATAAATGTGTAGGTTGCCTGCATGATCACAGAAGGCTATGGATCAGCTTGGGAACTAGAAATTGCATGGCCTTCACGACCTTCCTAGACACCTTGAGCGTGTCGATGGATCGGCCAACACAAACAGTTTGACTCTATTCGACGTTTACAAAGCTTTGTCTCTAGATGCGAACTTCAGCTGTTGCTGGCCGAGATCGAATTTTCACTTACGAACAGGAACCCAAGCTACCAACACTTCGGAGGAGAATCATAGTAGACCGGAAGCACGTGAGAGGGAGAATTTATGGATATGACAGAATTTGTATATATAGAATTTGTGAAAAATTAATGCATCTCCCAAGGAAAAATCCAGCAACAGAATCGTTAATCAAATCAAGCCGCGACCGATACCCACGTGTTGAGGCTGCCGTGCTGCCATAGGCTAGAAAGTCCCTCAGAGACGAGAAAGCTAAGTGCATAATCGACCAAGGTCTCGAGCAGCGAAGGGCAAAGCATCATTTCCTGGTTAAAGAAACTGTTCCTTTTTCAACACTAAACTCACCTACGGGGCACAGTCAACTGAGCACACGTCTAGCGGTGATGAATCTACTATGCATGAATAACATTACAGACTTCAGGCTGGCTGAAGGAGAACAAAAATGAGTCAACGCAAATACTCTCCTCTGCCCACTATTTGATGGGATTGACATGAACGGAGAAATATTGTCGGAACTCGGCAATCATTCATTCTCAAGTTATAGCATTATAACTATTTCGGGGAGGTATGATTTTAACGGTGCAGTATTTCTCGCCCGCTGTCAACTCTTTCACAGCTTTCAGTTATGGGGACATGTTGCTGGCAGACATGATCATTGCTTACTTCAGGATTTTTGCTTGTGAGCGCTTACACAGTTTCTGTTTGTGTCACATTCGCTTTACCTCATGTTTGATACTATGTACTATTCTAAACGGTGCCAAAGGATAGTACAACCTGCGGGGGCATAGTACCGGCTGCTCACACGCCACTTATCCCGACAGTGGAAGACGTAGAGCTGCTTCAGCTCCGGCCTCATTCCTTCCGTATCATTTATCGGTGCACGAACGGCCACAACGAACAGGCTTGATTGCCGGTGTAAAAGATATTTCTTGCTATACTCGTTCGATCCCTCTACCAGTGGCCTGTCGTGTGCTCCGCCGCCGTTCTAGCAATGCATTAGCCCAAGCGCGCCGCGGTGGATGGTACGCTGTTAGGCCTGCCGTCGGCGGGTCGACCCGCCAAATTCGCCGTTGTCGTTGTGCCACTGAGCGTCATTTATGCCCCACGCCGGCTTGACGCTTTGGTCCAACTGACACGTTCATCTCCCGGAGGCCACCCTCATTTCGCACCCCATTCTCTGCCGAGCTAATTCCCTTTTGCGTTTTCCTATTTACCCCTCCTCTACAGCGAGCAGTCACTCTCGTACACATTTCGACATTCGTATCGGCCAGCCAAACGATAGAAACGAGTAAGGGGGAGAGAGAGAGAAGGGGAGAGATAAACTGCAAGAGACGAGGAGGGAAGACCGGTGGCCGCTGGGCTATATTCTCTCGTGGACGCGCAAAAGGGCTGTACGTCGAAGAGCTCTATGTCGAGCAGCCTTATACTCTCCACTGTGACCAGTGACTTGAGCCGGCACCATTGCAGCCGGTGCTGCCGCTGCCAGTCGCTGGCAGTAGTTCTCTGTTTGTTGGCCCCTCAGTGGCGGTGGCTTGCCAGTCCACAAAATGCAAATAGCTAAACGATAAGATAACGCTGTATGTGGTGCGCTCTTCGCCGGAGCTACGGACCCTCTCTGGCTCGGTTCCTCGCTCTATGCAGAAGCTAGGGTGACAACCGAGACCGTGGCGGCAGCCGAGCAGTAGTCGACCGCCGCTTCCCGCAGCTCGACATCTCTGCTGCAGAAGCCACCCCCGGGGGTCCACAGGGTTGAGTTGAAGTTCTCCGGTTTCTCCTCTGACGCCAACGACGGCCGGGCTTTGGCTTCACTCTACCGGCAAGCTAAGCTCGCGGACCCGCAGGGCGGGTCCAGTCTACCCCTCTCAATGGCGTCCGCTGCTGGGGACGCGATTTCAAAAATCTTCCCCTAAGCGACGCTTCCCGCACACATGAGCTGGAAGTATGCGCGCACAGGCTTCGTCAGCGATACATAGATGAATGCCACAAACATCGGCATAGGGAAATTCGATAGGAAAACGACCATTACAGCCACCCTATCTACTTTGGAATAGACGGCATCTGAGGGCGTGGATAAACTCATATACGAAGGCTGTAAAGGGCTGTGTGGTCACCTACGTGGCGCTTAGAAGGTGACACCGTATGTCCCAGTCAGCGCAAGAGGTTATGACAACCTTTGTGAATATTACATGGCAAAATGTTTCACATGAAGCATGCTACTTTGGCGAAATGCAGCACTAATGCAATTCAACGACTACTACACCATAGTATTTATACATACCAGTTTTACAGATGATTGAATGCCGTTCCCTTGTCTAGTTGGAGCCCACTCCTTATTCTTATGGGCTAGGCATGGCTAACTGACATCACTTTTTGGTCCAATCGTGAAATTCTCTACTTGCTCAACTAACGGTGATTAATTTACGAGAGACCCGCCTGTACGCATAACGTTCATCAAGCTTCCCACCAAAAGAGCACAGCTTCACCTGGCTGACTAAGAACAGTGTGAGATAACGCAACAAGTCCTATCTGAACGACGTTGTTTACCAGAAAAATTATATAAGTCCCTTATTGCTGTCCCAGATTACGAACCGTGTAACCTATATCTCTGGGGGAGATATGGTCTACAAAGTTCGTATTACCAGATTCGTATTGCCATTATGACAGTTTACCATTTTCATGACCATTATTGTTATTTCTCATCATTTAACTAGGTAGGAGATGTTGGCCCTGTACTTGTTGATTTTATCATATTTTTTCTTGAGTTTATCACTGCCAGGTTTCCTTGATTACCGGCCGGGCGTATATCGGAGGACTGCAGACCAATGCGACGGATATGTACATACATGTGTTTGCAGATTTTAATGTAGCCCTGTTGACTTTCAAAATAGATGGGACGCTACGTATACCGCGCCCAAGCGGGCGGCGCAACCAGACGATCCGTCAGATGCACTTCGCGGACTTGACGACGAGCAGCTTTCGTTTCCCAGAATAAAGTGATGTTTTTTTACTACAAATTATGAGCACGATTAACATGTGTTTTTGCCGCACATGTGCACACTTGTACATGTATCGACTCACCCATTTCTTCCCATATAGGGATCCGGAGTGGCTGACTGAATCAGCGGCCCTGATGGAGTCGGTGGCTATTAAAGACGTTATAGACGTGTGATACAGCAATATAGATATTGACGAGCCTCTCCTTTACTAAAAATTCTAAAGCGTATTGATATAGTAGTAAGAGGCGACGATAAGACGGTGAGCGCACCCTAGAATTGTTATGAAGGTTGGTTCTTTGTTCTAGAGATACGGCTTTATTGTTCGTCCGTGATAGCAAAGCGATAAAAAAAACCCTATCTACATTTCTATAGAAAAAATAAGCGATAACCACCATCGATATTTGGAAAATCGTCAAAGGCGAAGAATACAGAGCTGTAGTAATCGTCATTGATAGGAGCATGAGTGCTGGTTTAGTTAAGGCATGTGGAAGCCAAGTCGATGCAAGGACAGTGATCCTGGCGGAAGGCAAAACTGCGCGTCGAGAAACCACAGTCAGTTTAAACTTATTGAATATATTTCTATAGGATGTCGTTGAGGAATGTGATGTTCGTAAACAATTCCATAAAGGGTCTCCGCTTCTTCATCGGGTCGAACGTCCAAAGTTACTTAACAATGGACAAAAAGATTAACAATTGGATTCGACAGCAAGACAGGCTAGGGCTCATGTGGTTTTGATTTGGCCCGACTGCGCAAAACAATACTCAAATTGAAGCGGAATATTTTAGCGTAGATTTAACTGAACCTTAATGAGCTTATAATGTCCGCATTTGTATATTCTTGCATGGCACAACTTGGTTAATCAGCTCGGCGCCGTTATCATATAACACATGTGAAGATATTGGAGATAGCGATGTTCCGACATGTTTAATTAGAGACGCACGGTTTTGCGATTCGAAGCTAAACAGATTCAATTTCGTGGCGTAGCTGCCGGCCTTCATTAAGCCCACTAACTAATTAGCTAAGGTCAATAGCAACAACGAACAAAAGGAATTAACGATATTGACAGGGGATTAGTAGTATCGGTACATGTACCGCGCCTACATAATGAAAGTCTCGCGGCAACCCCTATGAGTGTTACCATATATTTTGGTAATGATTATTGCCGCACCATCGGAAAGGTGGCCTTACTTGATTGTTGTTCGACAGATGTTCGCAGGTATGCCCTAGGACACTGACCACATCATCATTCTGAAGTCGTGCTCAGTTCTCAGGAGATGGCCCTTCTTTAACAGTCATTGTCAAATGGGATGGACGAATGTTGATCTCTGTTTTATCTGCTTCGTAACTCACTATTGCGCCCTCTCGCGCTCCACGGGGCTTCGCCATTTGCCACTCCTGGGCGACGAGTTACAGAGACGAAGTCGTTTATTCACTGATGGCCGCGTCACTATCGACACCGTAATCCTAACCACGACGGCACCAATTCGTCGACACACTCTGTGTTGTCTGTTGCTCACACTCGAGATGACTAGAAACAATGTTATCGGGGACAGTTCTACTGACCAATTCGTTCTCAGCCATTTCCGGACTCAACCATGAGCCGATCGAAAGGCCAGGAACGGTGGCGGGACCACCATCAGTATCTGCTTGCGAGTGGCTCTAAGAATAAATAACCCATGTGCCTTTTTCGCAGTCGAGCAAGCTACCACTTAATGACGTGTTTGTGTGTGAGGCAGGGTGATCTATGAAAGCACACGCCGCTCACTCGTGTATTCTCGTACACCTCAATGTTTACATAGAGTATGTACATATAAACATATATGAAGAGTGTGCCATGTGGTACCACCGTCGTAGAAGGCATGTGTCTCCATGTCGAAATAAATACGGGCACCTTTGGGGGTGACGTAAGTTTTGTTTGTGCTCTCTGGCTGTGCTGTCAACGCCGCGTCCTCCGGAACCGACGGCCCGTGAGGCCTTCTAAGGGCTACTGGTGCGTTTCCACGCCACGGCGAGCGTGATGCGAGAGTAATCAGTTCATTTAAGCCTGTGCCTGACAACGACTCCCCTCCATAAAGGCGTGGGGGAACGAGGCGGTGGTGCAGCCGCCGCATCGAGGGAGTTGCTGGGGGTATCAAAAAGCTGAACGCCTACAACCGCTACAGCCGCCACCGCCGCCGTGAGGTAGCCAGGAAACGCGGCTGTGTCCTCCAACGGCGATCCTCCTCCACCTCCTCTATCTTCCACTTCCCCGCACGACTCGCGCTACGCCTGTTTTCTCGGTGCTCCACCGCGGCTCAGTCAGCCCGCATGCTATCACGGATGCGTGCGGGCCACACCAGCACACATACACACACACACACACTCACATACTCTCATAGGTTCGCGCAAATTGCGGAAATCATACGACTGTAGGCGAACAGGAAGGGGGGCTCTCCGGGACGGAGACTGGCTATGGGTGAAATGCACACGTTCGCTGCTATTTATGAAGATAATCACTATGATAACGATGATGAGGGTGATACCGAAGATGGTGGCGAGACGGTGGCGGTGATGATGATTATTATGACCGTATGACGGAGTTATTACTGCACATAGAGACTGGCGCCATGTGGTGTTATGTTGCTGCTGCTGCGGCTTCTGTCGGTGTCGATGCCGTAACGGTACATGTCGCTGCCGTTCTCTCTACAGCGGTAGCGATTGCCTGTGACGCAGGGCGGGGCATTCGCAATTTGGCAAATGGGCGGAGCGGACGGCCACCGCAAAAAAAGCGCGTTTTCGCGCAAACCCTCGAATCGCCTCGGAAAATTTGCCCTAATACCATCAACGGCAGACAGACAAAGGAATTCCCCTCTCTCAATACAAACTTGGCTCCGTTCCCTCGGTGGATCTGCTTCTCAGGGGTGTTCTCAGGGGTGTTAGTGTTGCGTGTTCGAACCTGCCGTAAAAAGGTTCCAAAGTAGAGGTGGCACACCGCGTAGAAGAGTGAGGCGATGTTTCCGTGCAAAAATGCGTGTACACGTGTCGATGTGTGTATATGTGCGTTCGTTTGTTGGACTGAGTGTTACCTCCGTGCGTTCGTTACAAAGAAAAAAGGCCATTGACGAGACCAGAGACGAGACGAGACGAAACGCGATATGGACGGGATCATTGACGCAGGCACGAATGGAGGCCCACGGGCCCTGCTGGTCCCACAGCAGGACCACGACTAGCACCAGCGGCACTCTGGCTGATCCGGTTATACAGCCGTCGCACGGAACGGCTCTGAGTACCGCTCTTAGAGCAGAGCACACGACTAGCTAGCTGTTGGCCGACGCGGATCGCCAAGTGATCTGGCCCGGCCCTCACAGTCGGTGCGAGGTACGTCGAATGGTTGGGTGTAATAGGGAATAATGAGGCGCACGTACGTCAATATCAACATCACGTCGCGAGGCCCGCTTGAAGGATCACCTACCCTCGATCCTCTCCTCTGTGGAAAGGAATGCTCGTCTATTTCTTTGCCCAGCAGGCCGGCCCCATCCCCTAATCTCTCTCGCCGTTCCTATCGCTATCCGTTTCTGTCCGGCCACTGTGCAGCTGCCGCCGATCCTTTGGTCCTAGTATGTCCTAGTGTGTCTGCGTAGGCGCCTATAGGCTCTCTCAGTTCGCTCTGACGCCCGATGCCCTGTGTATGACTCGACCCGTTTTGCCTCAATCCTCTGTCCCCCCCAATGCTGCCGCGCGGACCCCTTTTGAGTCATCTTCGTGTACCCTCCTCGTCGAGTTGGCGCTCCACTGTGTAGAGTGAACCTCTCTATCTCTGCCAGATTCGCTATATCCTCAAGGCCGGAAATGCCCAGGACACCTGGCCTGCCCAGATCATTTGGCCTCATTCGCCGTCCTCTTACTCGAAGTGATGATCGACTGGTCCGATTATTATTAAGAGATAACTTTCGGTCGCGCTCTATGAGAGTAAAGCATTTTAATTCCCTCTCAGTTGTGATGGATAGAAGTTCGGCGTGTGTTATTTACAATATATATATATATATATATACATGGCTCAACAATAGTTTATTTTCGAGGCAGGAGCGTGTTCAACAGTATCGACCCTAAGCATACTGCAGCAGCTGAACAGTATAGCGTTGTGTGGCTATGCTCCACAGTCCATTTCGCGACGAATCTGTTTGTGTCACCGATGCCGCGTCTATGATGGCAGCCTCGAAGTATGATACGCGACGCGAGGGCATTAATATGATCAGAAGATTATTCAATCCATCACTCCTATTGGCATTAGTGGTCTGTCTGTTCATATTACGCGAAATCAAGCTAGATTTGCTGACTGAAGGTACAACTGGATTTACCTCACCGATGGGATCGATATATTTCGAAATAGCTGAACGTTGTTCGAACAACGTCGTTCAAATACCAGTAGTAAATGCGTTAAGCTGTGATAGCATTTTAGGTTGGGAAAACGTGAGGTTTCACTTGATAGGTCGTGTGGTCATTTCTTACTTGCAGCCTTTTCTTGCAGAGTCTATACTAGTGATAATATGACACTTGGATAGTCATTATTAAATCATGCAGGGAGACTCTACCGTAGTACATACATCCTGTATTTTGCCGATTACCCTTTATACAATTTTAAGAAATAAATCAACAAATACCTAGCATTTAGTAAATATGCAGAATTAACTGACACGATGAGCGGGCCAAATAGTGAGGGAAATTCAAATAAAAATTGTGACCTTATGATACAGCACTGGTCGTTTCAAGCTACATATTCAACGAGAAGCAAAGTCATGATTTAATGACAACAAAACCTACGCGACATTAATGATTTTGGGGACAGAAACGTCTCCGGGACAATATCACCACTCAAAAAGTTGTAGGCTCAGGAGAATGATCTGTGTCACTACAGAGACCAAGACCTTCCGATCTCTTTAAAAAAGGGCTGACTCATAGCCACCATTTATCGTCTACGGAGCAACTGCTTTCGGCATTGCGTCATAAGACGGACAACCCCTTTAAATGCAAATGTGCAACGGTGGGGATCGAACGCGTCTGTGCACCTACCTGCCCCCTCCTCCGATTGCAAGGCGCACACGAATGCACACGCGACCGGGCTCGACATCCGATCTATTTGTAGTTGTTATATTTAATTTTATTTATTTTCAGCCAAGACTGGCAGAGAATGGTGAGGTCAGATATGTAGAGCGAGGTAGAACGTTTCAATAGCACGTTTACTTATCTGGCCATGGCAGTGTCAATCACCGTTAACCGAGTTGTGGATCAAAGAGTACGGTCGGTACTCGCAATCTGGGGCGTAAATTTCCTCCCCGCAGAAGCTCTCTGTACACACGACTGTTTAACTTGAAAGTAGCACCTTCATAGCATATGGAATCCGACTTACTAGCCGTTGCAATCCCATCTGCCAATGATTTAAAGGGGCTCGACAAAGTAAAGCCGACCTCGCTGGAGGGCCTCTTGGTTGTCCACGCCACGACATGTAACATGCTGCTGTATATCTATTGACGGGGAAGCAGTCCTCATCGAGGAAGTACATATACATCTTCTTCAGCGTATATATATATAATATACATTATATATATATATATATATATATATTGTTTATAATAACGAGACTAGACACGCCTGAGGTCGATCACACACACACAGACACACGAGGTTGAAACGGGAAAAATATTTCTTTCTGCCCCCGTGTCCACATCCCCGGGCAGGGTTCCACCGTCGTCGTCTCTTGCTCGACCCCACGATATCCCCGACAGTGGCTTCTCGAGGCCCCGACCATGGCAATATTTGCGCTGCTTCTGTATAGAGGCACACAGTCTTGAATAAATATGTTTCGGTTTACTTTTCATATTCTCATCGTCGACCGGCTGGACGCCGCCTGTCCGCCGCGTTTGCTTAACTTTGACAAACAGGCTCTCTGCTTCCTGAAGCACGCCCGGTTCCCTAATGATGAGAATATGTTGTATTGATAATTTCGTGCTGCCAGTGTGCGTTTCGTGTTGCGGCCTATATCTGGCCAGGGCAGACAGAATCTTGGAAGATGGTATCAATCGTCTTAGCAAACAGTTCGTAGATATTAAAGCTACGATAGCTTATCCCACCGTCACCACGAAAAAAAAATATATATATATTATTACAATTCATAATAACATCATAAATTCTCATATTTAAATAATGTTACGTGCGCGTGAAATTTCAATTTCAAATAAAAATTCTATCCCTTCAACAGCTTCCACATTCAAATACATTGAGAATATAACAAATTCATCCGTACGATTATCCTTGTTCTGTCTCTCTACTCAATACTTAAATATTGGTCGCTGTTGATTCCGTTGGTACACACCGTCCTTGGCTTTACTGCCAAATTTAATTCTGTTTTCAAGTTTCCCTGCTAAACAAACTTGTCACCATAGCTTGCATTGAAGTCCACTGAAGATGGGGGGGGGATACCTTTTTATAGCCGTCATATTTTCACAGGTGGAATTCGCCAAACCAATGCCAATATCTATTTAGAACATACATCAGCAGAGAACATAGACCGACCAGTGGCGTATCGGGGAGCAGACAGCAGGTGTTCGTACGTGTTGTGTTCGTGTGTGATGAGTAAAATTATGGATCAACTCTCTCTACCTTCTATTCAAGGCGGAGAGTGACAAAATAACGTTCCCGTCTTGGAGAAAAGTAGGTTTATTGTTGAAGCAGCCTCTACTTTAACTGGAAAAGTTTTTTCCACACTGGAAACTTGTTCCTGATCCCCTCGCCATTGTATGAACCGGACTTGATGTTGACGTTTTATACGGGTCGTAAACCGCACCCGCTGTCGCCGTTCGCCCCAACAATGCCATGGCAGTTCAGGTCGAACGAAGGGTTTTCTGAATGAGCTTCGACGGAAATGCATTTGTTAGCGTGAGCAACAAGTATTCGTGTCTCGATCATTTGTGCATCGTCTACGAACGTAACGCATGCAGGGGACAGATGAAAACATGAAAATCGTGTTAACTCGATAAATTATGTTATTCAATACGTATACGTCCCAACGAGACGTTCTGGATGCAACAGTTGTGGTTCGAATTGAGACAGCTGTGTCGACCTATTCCCGCCCGCGACAGTGAAGACTTTGCGTTCTCAGAGGTTTTTGATGCTGGTTATTTTGTGTGGTGGCACCCGCCGCCCTGGACTCGAAAAAATATCCGAACGGCCTCTCAGATCCGAGTGGTTCTATCCTGTGAATTTTCAAAGTTGGCTCCGGGCTGTAATAAATTTGCCTCATGATCCAGCAACTGCTCAATGGGTCTGTGTAAAGGGGACAACTGCGTGGGAAAACTAATCCCTAGACGCACACAGAGGTACTGGAAACACTGTGTTGTTCTTTTGTGCGGTACTGAGAGGTAATTATTATATATTTGGCAAAGGCTAGCTGCCAGCTTTGACTGGCCGATCTTGAACAGCTTCGCTGATCCCGGCTAGTGACTAGTGTTAAGAATGTATCGTAAGCAGGAGGAAGATCTCCCCGGTAATGAAAATTCGATTTTGACTGAGAACTTGTCAATGTTGAAAGTATTTAATATCACTCGAGTATTGTTGGATTATATGTATATATATATATATGGCTTAGGGAGGAGGAAATTATATGGCTTAGGCTGGTCGATAAGTATTGAGCATTGTTTAACTCACTCTGGATTGCTGCACCTTTTGAAATCATGAATGATCTTAATCAATATAGTGTTGTTCGCTTTCCATTACTCTCACCCATCAGTCAGGCATCATGTGCGGAAGACACGTTCCATCATAGGAGGGGATCCACCCAGTCTTGAAGAGTTTCCCTTGCAGGTCACGGCAGTTTCCTGTTAATTTGTCGGTTTAGTTTACAGGCTCGTGCTGTGTTACGGTCCGGGTTGACCACTATACTCGGTTAGAGTTTACAATAAGGCACCTCATTTTTTAATCTCATCAAATTAACAGCATTACTTTATGGCCTTGAACTTCCTCTTGCATTGGGGATTATCGTAGAATATCAATTTTAGATCCAGCAGAAAGGTCTTAAATTGACTGAGCCGCATTTTTATCTGCGAGATCAAACAATTCGTCCTCGCCTGTCTCTCGTGGTCATTCCTGCACTAGGACGAGTTTTAACCGTTGCTATCTGATACTTGGGCTTTTTATTCGACGTCACCCATAGCCCTCGTTGCCTCGAAGATAGTGGAGAAAGCAATGTCGAATATGCGAGGTTTTGGTCTTCGTATTTGATCGTTTTGGCCAACTGAAGCTAATGCACCCGACCAAAGAGTAAGCAGTTAGTCTGATGCGGAAATAATTCGACCCGCCAAATTCTAGACCGATAGCTTTTATTTTAGTGAAACTACAAAATTTCACCGGCGGCAACCATTACTTATCGGCCAACCTGATACACAGACACAGTATATGTATTTCTCTGAATGCGGGGTGCCTTTATGCGGGGACCCCGCCCGATCTGTAGCTTTTCATGTTAGAGCAAGAATAGATAATAATCCGAGCAAGCGTATGCTATTTTCTGTCACATGGCAGCTACAATCGAGCTTATGTTACACTCTACAGCCATTGACAAGTAATGAGGTCTCTGCCCATAGAATATAGCTCTAAATATAGCATTTCACGGCGTGTCCTGTCGCTGACTTGTGATAAGGCAATTTCAACAGAACTTTGCAGGCATACTACCTGTAATGTGCTCAACTTAAACTAACAATAAAGTCTAAGAAACGCGTGTACGCTTTATTGCCACATTTCTGATTACAAAGGGTATTACTGGATAAAAAAAGAAAATGAGAATCGAGTGGCAGTTCATGCGCAGCGAAAGAAAACACCTTTGCCTGATTTACTTTTATTTACTTTACTTTATTTTATTACACAGCCACCCAGTGTCGACAACAATGGCAAGTATTCGCCGAGTTATACTCCATACATAACCTCTTCTGCATCATTATTTCCCATCTCAGTCACCGCTTCAGTCATCATCAGGCTGTGCCCCTTTAACATCATCCCTTCTCCGCTGTGTACTTGATTTATCAGCCGTTTGCACTTATTTCCCAAGGGATTGAGATCACGTGAGCTGTATGGCCGCTCGAGAACCTTCGTTTGGTTCAAGCAAGTCCGCGTGCGAGGCGCCCTTGAAGTTTTAGCGAGTCGTGGATAAATGCAACATTTTTGTTGTCGATGTTTTCGACACTTCATCTTATTGTTTTTGTTACACTCATGCCATTCGCCACTTAGAGACCTGCAAGGTCACGAATATAGATAATGGCCGAGGAGAAAAGTATTATAAAAACGACGCTAGCTCTAGAATAGCTCATTTTCGGTTATTATTGTTTGTTCTTCATCAATAGGGCACTCAAGCGCCAACTCTTTGAGCGCAACCCATACATTGAAGCTGCGGTGGGTGCAGGCTATTTGCGCTGACAATTCTTGGCTTGATTGACGGCCATTTTTCTTTGAAAGGGTCTTCAGCCGGTCGTCGTATAAGGTGCTTCTTCTACCGGGTGGTCTATCTTTGAACTTCGTAACACTCCCTCAAGCAGTCTGTTGAGAGTGTCTACAAATGTGTAAAATATTAGTGAAGGATTGGTTATACTAATTGGGTAACAACTGGACGCTGCTTAGGCACTGCGTGCCTAGGACCTGCGTACTACACATTTCATGCCAAGCCACATCCGGCGGTATTTTCATTTGAGAGGCCGCATGCACCCTGCTCTGTTATTCTATCTACCAGAAAGTAAACATTTCATTTTCATTTTCATTTCATTAGTGGTTTATTTTCGGAACTGCAGTTTCACAATGCTTAAGTTCTCGCAAAAAAAAAATTTGAATAAAAGGTGTATATACAACAAGGTCAGAATAATCTGACTTATAAAACGGTCAGGACAATCTGACTTACAACGTGGTCAGGATAGTCTGAGACATATCGTACCCGGGATCTGAAATATACAATTGTAACATAAACCATCACACCCATCTTGGGTGACTCAAGCGCAGCAAAACGCAATGTCAACTACAGGCAGACAAACAGAACCCGATCGAGTCAACGAGCACCACCGTAGTACCCCATACGCTCTCGTATTCGCTCCATTCGCGACGAGAGAAATAAAAATATCTTCCTTTTCCACTTTAACGTTTACGTCATTGTCGCCATTTGTCGGGGGAATGGGGGGGGGGGCTGACTCTGCTGTTCGCTGTTTGGGGCGTACGTGAACCGTCACGGGAACTCGTCGTCGCGTTCCAAGTACACGAGCCATCCGTAACGTGCGACACTACGCCTGCTGAACAACTACAAATGACGAAGGCATCAAACGATTCGGGACAGCTAGGTCGGCCGGTCGCGTTTCTGGTGGGCGATACGACCGTCTGACCGCTACGGGCACGTAACGAATGGTGGTGGGCACGCCGGCAGGCAACTCTCGAGCGGCGGCGGCGGCAGCTTCATTGTCCGGGTACCAGCTTCTGCCGCCCTTGCTGCTTGGTGCCTTTCCAAAATGGGAATTCCTCACATTGCTCCTGTCGACGCTCGCTCCACTTCGCTCACAAAGCGTTCAGCCATGAGTATCGGCTTCAGACTCGCTTCCTGCTTTCGCGGAGGCGGAGCCAGCAGCAGCGGGAGCGCCGGTCTAAATATTTCGCTATAAGGCCGCCGTCGGCTTCCTGCTAGCGCGCACGGGAAAGCCTGTTAACAGCCGAGCGATGTCCTCGGCCAAGCTACAGTTCTGGGGAAAACCGCGGACCACCGAAACCACGCATGAACGAGACGATATGGACAGTCTCGGATTGCAAAAGCGCCTATCCGACAAACGGCGACTCTTCTCACATCCTCCTCAACAACAAGCCTGAACAACGAACAACTACACGAGCCGCAGCCGTAGAGAGGACACGATGGAATAAGATCGCTAACCCGTCTGGCTGCAAGAACGCATACAGAACGGCTACTACACCACCCGGTCGCGGACATCACCGCCAACCGGCTGGCCGAAGCGAATCCACGGGCTTGCATCGCCGTTGTCATCGTCGGCGCCGTTGGTGGAAGACAAAAAGGTATTCCTGGGAATAGCAGCGCCACTCACTGGATAGGGAGGGCATAGGATGGGCGTCACCACGCCATGTCATGGCCGTCGCGCAGCGAAACGAAGCGAAGATCTCCTAGAACGATGGGGGTGGGTGGCCGTCCGTGGAGAATCTCTTTGTAGCTCAGCTCCGAGAGAGAGAGAGAGATGCAGCGAGTTCGAGAGAGAGAGAGAGAGCAAGGCCGCCGTTGCGCCGTCTGCGTACGCTAGGGCATCGCTTCCAGTCGTGGTGTCGCAGAGCCATGCAGTGGTGGCGGAGATGGCAGCTCTGGTCCGGGCATATAGCGGGCCGGTCGGAGACCAGCAGTCAGGCGGCCAGCGAACCAGCGTTAGAAAAGCCGCCCATTCGCTCTGTGCGCGCCGAACGAACGCTGCTGCTGCTGCTGCAGCCGCTGTCGTCGACGACAAGGGAAGCCATTAACATGGCCTTTTTAATTAGCGATATCATTACCCGCTGCTCTGCGTCGCATGCGTACTTGCCCCCTCGCCCGCTCGCCCATGGGCTCGTTCGCCGCTGGGCATTCGCTGTTATTCTGAAAGAGTAGCGAGGGACTGGGGCTGGAGCCGCCAGGGCGAGCTGTATGGACGACGAACGGAGGCCAAGAACGGTAGGAACCAGGCGGGGGGATAAGCAAGAGAGCGCGGGAAAGAGCGAAATTCAAGAGGGAGGGAGAGAGAGGAGAGAGAGATAGGTGTACATGTGGACGTATCGGGGCAAGGCAGGGGATGGTGGCCACTAAGGCCACGACGAAAGGGATGACGCTAGAACGTATGAACGAAGGACGAGCAGAACGCCGCGAGATTTTTGTGGCCAACGCGATGAGACATGATGATAGGAGGATCTAGCATGATAGGATAACGTTGCATAGGCGTCGGCGGGAGAGGGATGGTCAGAGGAGGAAACGGAGAAGAAATGGTTGAGATGGTTGTAGCACGAAGCGATGGCAGTAACACCTCTTCGAAGGGAGCGCGGTCGCGCTTCACAAGAAGGGGAGAGTGTGACTCGAGAGTAGCTCGCGCGGCTGCCAAATCACCGCGAACGATGAGGACGATGGCACGAGGCAAAATACGATGGACGCACGAGCAAATGGGCCAGTGTCCGCTAGAACTGAAACCACCCTTTAGGAGGCCGCTGGTCAAGAGAGAGAGAGAGAGAGAGAGAAAAAACTGTGAGGGATAGTAAAGGAGCGAAGACACCAACACGAGCCAATGCTCGGCAGGAGAGCCCCCATCACCGAGCGACGCGTCTACGCCTCGTACACTAAAGCGGCAGTGACCGCCGGGAAAGGGGTGGAACGTACGGGAAATTATCTATCGTGAGACGCGAGCCCCCTGTGGAGGGGCTGGCCGGAAAGTAGGAATAGGCTATCATTATGAGAGAAGGAAAAATGCATCTACCATGTAGGAAAAAGGAAGTATCATAGATACAGACGAGAATAGAGGAGAACGGGCTCGACGCAGCAGGAAGAGAAAGCCACATAGAGAGAGGGAGAGAGAGAGAAGAGGAGAAAGATATATGAGAGAAAAGACGAACGAAGCATATACTGTATAATGTGGCTGCGAAAGATGGGAACGGCGCAAGTTGCCAACTAGTCGAAAAAAGAGGCCCTGCGATGCTATAGCGAAACTGGCTGAAAGGAGAGAAGGGAACAACGGAATTCTGCCCAAATAAACAAGCGGAACTATAATGGCAAGCGATTAGTATTCGGAAATTACACTACGAACGTTTCTGGCAAGTCGGAAGCATCGAAGTGATCCTTGCGAGTACAGCGTACAGTGCTGCTGCTGGTATTTTACGACGGCTGCCGCTGCTGACCTATACTGTTAAATAGCTTATGATATGGCCGTATCCCGCTGGTGTGGTTTGAATTTCGAGGCGCCGGCACGAGCGGGCAGCAACCCGCTTTTCCGATTGGATCTAAGGGGTCATTTTAAGGGACATGGACAGCTCGGTAGCGTGAAGCGATTCCTATAGATAAATATAAAACACCTGTTAACTGGCAACGACTTGTTTCTGTGACACCCATTGATGCTGTGCACTAGTGTTTTGCGTTAAAAAATTAATATTTTATACCTCTAATTAGCTGGGTGAAGAAAATTTATTTCTCACTGCGAGCGGCCACTGGAACGAAGCATCAGGTCTGTACATAAGTCCGAGGAACAGTTTGAGCTATTCATATGTTAATTAGCCCTTGGCGGCGAAGCGGGAGATTACAAATGCTAGCCATAATAGAAATTAGAAGCTCCGTCGCCCATTTTAAGAGCTACGGCGGCAAGCACGAGCTAACACTAATCCCTATAATCGTTGCAAAGGACATTGTTTTCGTAGCAGTGAATCTCAGGTGACTAAACCCATCTCGAAAATTGTACAATTATGAATCGACAAACTTTAGTATAGTATAAACTCAAATGCCTATGTAAGTTGATTGATAATGCATACGAACTGTGCTCTTATCCTGGCTTGAAGCGTAACAACAAATAGTACAGCTCAGCTTGCTCCCTGTTTCTGAAAGAATCGCTAGAATAATTTATTCAAACATACAGTAGGGCGGGATTTCTAGGGATTATGGGGGGGGGGGTGAGGACGACAATGTTCCGAGGAAGGCGATGGCATTGCCTCTCTGCACGGCGAGGGACAGCCGCTGCAGGAGGAAAGAGCCAGCGCGCTTGTCCCCGGTGGCGCGGATCAGCCTATCAGAACAAAGCTAGTTCGATCACACAATATCTCGTAACAGAATACGATCTACTACAGTGATGTTTTGTTCTTCTGTTGTACTATATGGGCTGCAATGAATATTATAATAAGGTGAGCAACGCTATTGTCCTCAGGTAACTTAAGCATATGTGATGATAAGCATATGTGCAAAATCAGATTCGTATGAACGTTTCCAATAGAGTCCACCATCCTGATTATATTATATAACACGTAACGGCTACAGCCGCCAGCAGTAATATATATATTATAATATTAAATATCTGTTCGAGCTGGTGTAAGTTTTTTGGGTACATAGGTTTGAATAAGGAACGAACTACCACTCTTATAAAGGACATTGGTTGATACGGACATGAATATGGCAGCACTTCCAGGTGCGTTTGTGCACGCCCCCAGTTTGCTCGCGTCGCTTCATTAGAGCATTGAACCCTTTTTCGCGGGCCTTTATTGGACCGCATCGTTCAACTGCGAACAATATTTCAATTTTGTCTCCTTTTATATTTTATAGCTCCCCACCCCTCGCTCTGACCAACCTCTCTGTGACCTTGTAGTAATCGTATCTACTGTCCACGTTTGCTTTAGAAAGGAATACGCACGCACATCTGACAAGCGGTACCGGCAGCGCCAATTGCGTTTATTTTCGTTTAGTCACTTCTGGTTCACTCGTTCTCGCTTGTTCACTGCAGTGTTTTATCAGTTTTTGCTGGGAAGGAAGAAATCTATAGAGTGTCAGTTCGTTCGCTGCGCACGACATCCAGCAAGAGGTATAGTGTATATTGCTGTTGTTGTTGTTGTTGTTGCGGTCGTCACCGTGATAACCGTCACGCGTAGCCGAACTACAGTCACCTCTTACTTTTGGCCTAGACGGGGTCGGAGTGCAAGGGACTACGAGTGGCTCGGGCGGACTACCGAGGTATTCGCCCGCCACTTGAAATTTATTCCTCCTCCTCTTCCTCCTCCTCTTCCTCTTCTTCCTCCTCAGCCTGAAGGAGAAAAATAGTGCAATTACAACTTATTAGAGACATAGCGAATTCGCGGATGAGATATCACCTACATACTCAGCGACACACACACATAACAGGTCTACTCTCATCAAACGCCATATCGTCTCGATGGAATCCCTGTAGATCCCACCCTTACGAACTGTTTAACCATGACACTGCAGGCATCTGAGCGCAACATGGGCAGGCCAACTAATACAGCCGATTGTTTGTTAGCTTGTCGTGAGATTTTCCATCTAGGTCAGCTTTTCTCTCGTTGGTCCAATAATAAATCACGAGTCCTACAAATCATTACTTCATTGACAGACGGGTGAGAATATCATGTGAACACAGGGGGTGAATGCTACGTAATCGTGTCTAGTTGTATATATATACCTCTTCTTCCTCCTCCTCGGGTTCCGGTTCCGGTTCAGGTTGGCGCGCGGGCGGTGGCGGTTCCATAAAGTCCTCGGGAGGCTTGAACACCGGCACTGGAATCTCCTCGTCGTCGTCGTCGTAATCGGCACGGGTGCGGTCGTAGACTTGCTTGTTCTTCGGATTCTCCGGATCCCATTTGGGCAGCTCTTTCGGGCCTTCGCGCTCCTTGAAGGCCATCATCTTCTCTTCCCAGATCTTCTCGAGGTCTGCATCGCCGGCCGCTTCAAAGCCGCCGGAGAAGAGTTCCTTCTTGTCGTCGTACGTCCTGCGGTCGGTCCTACGCTCGTATTTCGAGGCAACCTGGATCTTGGGCTATTGGTAGTGGCAGAGTAAAGCGGTAACATGTAATTCATGGGTATTTGTCCTGTTGGTGACTTTAACTTACAGATAACTCTCAGACTAGGCGACTGTCATTCTCGAGGTTATGCGAATATAATTGACTTCACATAACGCTTATATGTATGTTAGATAGTGCATCTTTACTGCTACTTACAGGATACTTTCCTGACAGGGCCTCAGGGTCAAGACCCTTCTTCAGAGCCTTGTTCCTGTTGATCTGCCTCTGACGCTCAGCCAACTCCTTCAGCTGTTTTTAGCAAAGGAGCAATGCGAAATTAAAACAAGTTTTTAATCAAACAACTTATAGCAAAAGGAGATATTGAACAAATAACGTATTATAATATTACTAGAGACAACAATACCGAAGTGTTTGCTAAAACAAAATCGGTAGCAACAATGTTCGGGTAGTATCTGCCGGACACCCATTTGCAGATTGCTCGTTTTAGCCCAGATCCCGAAATCGTATATAGAGAAACAATAGAGACGTATACTTGCTCTAAGAATTATGCAGAAAGCTGTGTGCCTCTTGTGGACAGGTGGAACTTACATCGTAGTCCTGACGCTTCTGACGTTCCTCCAGATCGTACTTGTCAGACTCGAGAGTCACAATGCGCTCCCAAAGATCCTTGGCGCGCTTCTTCAGCTCATCGACGGGCAGACCCTCAATCTGGAGAGGCTGCACACGCATGGCCAGAATGGTCATCTTGTCCTCTTCCAGTTGCTCCTTGGTCTTGCCCATCTCACCGCGAGCGTGCATGATGTTGGCGAATTTGTCCAAGTTGGACGTACCCAGAGCGTTACCCATATCGACAGCGTCCTTCTTGCTGATGTTGAAGTTGGGCTTCACAGGCTCCATTTCCTTCTTCTCCTTGGCGGCCTGCATGGCCTGTCTCTTCTTCTCAGCCTCCTCAAGACGCTTGCGCTTGGCCTCAGCCTCCTTGACCTTCTTCTCCTCAACCTCTGTAATAATCGCATGGACTTGTTGAGTGGCTGTCCCACCAAGTTGGACGTTGTGTAGAGATGGACTTGGTCACAAACAAGCCATATACTTTTTCGATCTAGCTCGAAAAGAGCGCCTTCTTTGACAACAAACGACAAAATTATTCTCGTGTTTTGTTTTCTGTGGGGGATCGATTATATGTGGGCACATAGAGTACGATTATGCAGACAGCGTGCTCGGTATCTACACGTGTCATCTCGATATATCTAGAGTACGTCAGGAGGAACATTGCCATTGATCTACCGCCGTTTGTTCCGCGGACAAAGCATTGAATGCTGCGTTGAATGAAATTTGGCGCACAAACATGGTTAATTGTGACGAAAATTTTTTTTTGCTTTCCTTTGACAAAACCAAAAACAGTTCGCACAGCAGTTATACTATTCTACCAAAAGCTATAGCTCAATCTGAGCTCATGGTCAATGTATTCTCCTGGCGTATGTCTAAACCACTTCATAACAATGATGTCCCACTTAAGCTCGTAGACGTTTTCACAAATCGGTGCATTTGTGTGACTTCCTAACACCCCCCCCTTCCCTGATGTTATTAATCAAGTTTTGATTATACTATATTCCATAATATTGACAATAATAACACATCTGACGCCCTACCGCGCGCGCGCTGCTCTTCGCTACGCTTCTTGTACTCCATCATAGCGCCCTCCTGCTGAGCACGAGCTGCGCGACGCTTCGCTTGGCGCTCCTTGAGCCTGCGCAGGTCTTCGTCCTCCTTCGCGCGCTGGGCCTTGCGCTGCTCGATGTACTCCCGCCACATCTCCTCCTCCTCTTCCTTCTTCTTCCTCAGCTTCTCCTGTGGATTTCAAGGCATAGATTGTCTTGTCAGCACTGCGTGCACCGAGAGGAGCAACCCTCATGCTGCGTATATTCTAGCGGGGACTAACGGCTGCATTTTTCCTTTCACAACCAATGAAAACGTGTCCACTAAAATCATTCACATTATGGTCATCAGTGTTCTTCGCGATTTCTCTCTACTGTTTTGACAGAACGATTGTTATGGTCGACAAATATTATCATAGACAGATCACGAAATGCGCATCACTAGCATGCATGGATGACCAATAGGCACTTTAAAGAGACATGAAAATGTACTGACCTCCATCATCATCTCGGCCTCCGACATGGTTTTCGATTCGGGACGGACCGATTGGCGGCGAGCACTATAAAATCATCAGAGAGGTGTGAAAATCATTGAAGAAGACATCACCCCCAGGGGTCGAATTGCTATAACCACGGTACGCGCTATTGCAGATGAAATCTGGCAACATCCTCTCGAAGAATCGTAGTTATTTGGTCATGGAAGCGATTCATTAGTGGGCCCTCCAATAATTCAGATATGCTGGTAAGTGAAAAAGTTGAGTTGTTCTCTTCATTCACAGATTCTGCCGATATGCCATGGTATACCATTCACCGAAGTCATCCTTCGAGCTAATATTTATCGTGCGTTGTGAGCCAACCCGACTCATAAACCTGAATCTATCCTGTATCCTTTCATGCACGTTAATGTTATGGTTGCTTTGGGCTAATGGTGTGAGAAGCCTGATAATTCTATGATCAATGTACCTAACCTCATCTCGTTGTAAAGAGTCGACTGTGTGGTTTGCTGCTACGCGTGATTGTGCCATCGACTTTCAATTCCAAGTATAAAATAAACGAATATCACGAGGGATTTGATTGGGGATTACTATGACGATGAAGGCATAGGGCTTCCTCAGAAGGTGGCACAGCGCCAAATACGAGGTCGCCGAATAATTCCAGTCGATTGACTTCGACTTGTGTTGGTGACTTGAGCTTTCTTTCGCATGCTAGCACATATAGGGCGCACGTAATTCGTAATTACACAATATTAATAAAATAAAAGCAAACCACGAGGCGTATGCAATAATACTTGGCGTATGCACTACCAAGTCCCCAGGTATTTAGTCCTGTTCGTTTGTGCAGGCGGCCTGGTTAACGGCGTTCGGTAGGTGTTCGCAGGTACCGTTTATAAGTTCTCACTTCCAAGTTGTACTGCGGGCGAAAAAGAGAGGTCGAGTTTGCCTGGTAGCTAGCTAGCTAGGTAGGGTGGTCAAGAGACTGGTTATCAGGTCTGAACCAGACGTTGCCGGCCCTGAAATTTACTCGAACGGCAAGTGAACAACATCTTCTTGCTTCTAAATAGTAGCGTTTTTGTCTTCGGAACCTATTAGCTCTGAACGCAACACAACGAGGGACAGTTTGTCCTCCGGCAGCGGAGCAAAGTGCTTTGTTGCAAAGGACTCCTGTTGGTTATAATGTAAACTCCCTGTTCCAGAGAGGTGGCCTGTTGCACTAACTTCGTTAAAGTTGCCGAACCAAAAACTGGCCGAGAGGTCAAGAAGAATATAGAATGAGTAGACGCAACAGTGGAATCGAGCGCAACAGCCTGACGATATTGTTCGACGCTGGCAGACAATAACGTGTCCTTGTGGTGACGAGATCAAACTTTGTAGTAATGTCGTAAGATGGTGGGCAGGAGATAATATAAAATAAAACACAAATATCAAACAAGATAAAAATGGCCCTGCAGAATGGCCGGGCCAGATTTGACTGTGATTGTGGGGAAGTAGTAGTTACCATGTTCTTCAATTCATGTCAAGTTCAAATCTGACAGTTACACCTAAATCTCAAATGTCATTCACTAATCATAACTTGGTTATAACCGCTATTTGCAATGTTATGATTATTCACGCTATTTGCTCGCTGTCCCAGGGCAGGGGACCACTAATCGAGTTAGAAGACCTTCGTCTGTGGGTGACCTAGATCCGTATGGGTAGCAGCCGTAGCAAAACTGTTGTAAACAACAATGGACAACATTAACAGGTCCCCTTGGGCATTTCACTCTGTATTATTGCGCCTCACAGATATGGTTAGAACGAGCTGAACAGCGCTTGGGTTTCGCTCGGGGTCCGCCTTTGTCGAGGGCTCGGCCTTCGTGTAGAGAGTGACCCAGCTATTTCTGTTGTTTCTTAGTTCTTAGTTCGAGCAACCGTCCGTTTTCAACATATCCACAGGGCGTCTCGCTGTTGGCCAGGTATACTACTACAATGTCCGGGAAGCCCGTTGATTCTTTTGCTGACCACAGAGAATGCACTATTTTGGGAGTGCGCGATGTTTCACGCTAAACCCACTCGGTGACATTCCTGCCCAGTGGAACGGCCTGCGGCGTCCTAAGCATTAGAGTTCCTGGCAGAAAGGTCTCTTGGTTATAACGCCCTGCTCGAAGGTGAACGGCACGCACAAGGCGCCTGCTGGAGTTAGGAAACTCGTGTGTTCGTTCAGTAGCTTGTCGCATCCAACGAAAGCTGTGGATGGATGAATGTAATTTACGACCACTTCTGGTACTAGTCGTTTATATCGTAATATTATTTGACAATACAAAAACCCTGTGAACTTCTATACAGATGGCACAAACCCACTGCAAGATAACATTTTACACGCGTATCAATACAAATGTTCATGTGTAATCTATTTGTACATCGGCTACCTACAAAAGGTGTTAAATTGTCTGACTTGAGTGTTCAACTAGATCTATCTTAGTTGGGTTGAACTGCACAGGCAAGATTGGCTATCGAAATAGGGGTTAGTGTTGGCCCGGCCGCACAAGGCGCATCCAGCGACCGATCGGTGAGCTCGCAAATCGTTGCCATTATCAAACATTATCTTCATTTTCAAACAGTTGCAAGAATAATGCTCATGAGCACGACCCATGTAATGCAGCACGAGGTGGACCTTCGCTGAAGCAAGTCATTAATCAGGTTACATTTGTTCACTGTATGACGGGATATCAATCCGCTTCGAGCGAGTCATGAGCAAGTACCAAGTACAATGGACAAGCCGTTATCTGCGCATCGTTCCATAGATGACACTGAGGATATAATTACTCCACCAGGCGATGGAGGACGATTCAATGGAACTCTAGCAGTCCGGCATTTTGTGCTTTGGCACAAAGTCAGTGTTGCATCGCGATAAAACGATATATGTTCTCCAAAAATTTTACAAAAATGGGGCAAACGTAGAGGAACAGTCGTCGTTAAAGGCGCGACTCGTCTCTAAAACCGATTCTGGTACGAGAAGCAAAATGCAGCCCTCGAACGTTGGTTTTCGGCTCAAGGTGTATAATATGATATATCACTGTTGGTCGCACTAAGATGCCGCGTTGTGGCCCCAGCAGCGGTGCTAGGTCACCTTCCCGGAAGTACAGGCCTACAGATCGACGCGAATCGTACCCGAATGACTAACCACATCAATGTATAATAGTTAAAGTGACATTACAGAGCCTACTATAGGATCACTAGCAGAGACACGACGTAGACAAATCATCAATGGATCATTATCCGCTGTCGTGTCCGTGCGATTCGCCGTGCGCCTGTACTTCCGAGATGGTATGCGCACTCTCGGGCGGATACCTGACCAGGCAGAAAGATCACAATCGTATCGAAACAGCAATAACGCAAAAGATCACAAGGCGGGCAAGTTCAAGATGGGCAAACGGAAGAAACGAAAATACAAACAAAAACAGCAAAAAAAAAACAACAAAACAAAAACAAAATAAACGGGGATCGAAATGAAGGGGAAGAACAAGTGAAGCAATGATCGTCGTACCTGTCGTAATCGGACATAGCGAGCGCCTCGCTGTAACACCCACGACAACCAGCATCGCCAACGAAAGCAGCAGAACAACTTTAGAACGACGAGGCAATACAACAACAGCAGTAAACTCTTTAACTCGCGGTGGGGAGGGGGGCAAGAGTGGTACAAGAGGGAAAAATAGGGTGGGAGCCCAGAGGAACAAAGGGGTTGTTCGGGGGCCGACGGCGATACGGGGTCAGCAGCCGCTTGTCGCTCTGCTCAAGCGGCAGAATGCTCCAGCAGATATCAGCGTTTGAAACATGACGACTTGACTCGTTTGCTGAACGAATGAAATAGCTAACGACTAGCGCAGACAAACGAAGAGGGAGGGGCCAGGCCTGAGCTGGGGCTCAACGGCAGAAGCGCTCTTTGGGGAGGTTGGTTGGCCGGTCGGGACACGCGTATAGAGTAAAGGAAGACAAAATGGTCAAGGGGAGAACGTCGAAATATAGCTACAAGCTGGAAGGCCAAGGAGAGGTCCAAGGGGATCGAGTCTCCGCCACCCCAACGGAGTTTCACGGGACGAGGCGCGTGAGCGGTGCGCGTAGCCCGCGTGAGCACATGGGAGGTAGCGATGTGCAGTCTCGGCAGCTGATTGCCTAAAAACAGCGGCTTCCGCAGTAGCGGCGCCAGCATAACCAGCAGCAGCAGCAGCAATAGCAGCAGTCGTTTGGGTAGCGAAGTAGAGAAGTATGAGCCAGCCATTTCACCGAAAAATACCTCCATCGCACGCCCCCAGCAAGTCCGGCTTGGGGGCGTACGATGGAAGTATTCTCTCCCCTCTAGACGATCCCCTTCACAACTCACAAGAACTTCTTGCACTTCTTCACGACTGATTCTTCTTCTTCTTCTTGGGAACGGAGATGTTCAACGGGCACTAGACCTACGAAGACCAGCGCACGTATACGCTACGCCCTCGTTGGCCAGAGGTCTAAAAACGCTCTCGCGTGTGAGCTCATCCCGAAGGACGAGAGAATCGGGAGCGGCGAGGAGAGACGGAACGAAGCAAAAGATATCGAGAAGGGAGGGGGATGCCACGCGGATCGTACGCCGCGGCCGGCGAGTTGGCCAGGGAGGGGGCTCTGGGAAAACGGGAAGAGCAGAAAAACGGCGACGTTTAATGTCGATACCGCCCACCCACGCTTTCGTCCGCCCCGGATCGATGAAGCAGGAGCAGAAGAGGTATGACGTGAAGACGATCGCAACAGTGGGTTTGGCGGTGTATTGGTGCCGTTTAAGGGTAAAGAAAGACAAGTATCTAGTAGAAGGGAACGGGCTGTCAGGGGACCCTCGAGTTGATGGACCGAGAGGAAATGAGAGAAGCACAAAAGGTTTGTGACACAGGACATGGGTTATATAAGCGTATAAAAAAATTGCATATAGAAAATACGAATATGCAAACAACATACACATATATATAGTACAGATGTATATATATATATATATACGTGTATATATATATATATATAGAAGGGATAACAAAAATAAACAAAAAATTGCGACGCTTTGAAAAAGAGACAGGTGCGAGGCAACAATCGGTCGATGACGTGAAAAAACCCGAACTTGAACATGAGAACATATGAAAGACGACGCAACGGAAAAAAAACAACGGAAGGAAGGCCGAGTCTCAAATGCAAAATACGCATCAAGGCAAAACAAGAGATTGCGTATCACTTCCATGTGCTGGCTATGCCTAATGATCTAGACGGAACGGAAAACAGAAAAAATGCGAAACACAGCCGGGTTTTCCTTGATCCGTCGCCTAGCCCACCGTCAGACATAGGCTTCTAAGCAAATGGAGAACACGGGAAAGCTCGCAGGGCGTATAACGAGTATGGCGGGAAATACGAAACGAGAAACATATATATATATATGCACACGAAAATACGAGAACAACACGGATCACTTTTTCCACAGAGAGCTTGAGTCACTTCACTTTCAGGGCATAGACAGGCGCGAAGCAAAGCAAAAACGGCCCACGGTCAACAGCCCAATTATTTGCCCGCTCGAACAACGACTGCTTTCTTGCACTTTGCATAACAAACGACTCCGCGCTCAAGAACGGAATTTGAAGATGGGTAGATCTCCGACGACCTACAGGTCCCGAGACACGTAATTTAAGCTACGGAATATATATATCGTTCGTTGTCGAGCACCTAGAGTGATAATGCAACCGATCGTTGATAACACCACCAGGATAGCAAGACGCCACTGGCAAACAAAGCCACGATATGTGAGCGCACCAATTCACAGGTAGACGATACTATGGTGTCCGTAAGACTACGCGATATATCGTATTGTCAACGTACCGATAGGACAAGCAGCTAGTGCCTCGAACCGTCGGTGACTTTCGGTCGCCGCCATTTATAGGACGCCAGGGAGAGAATGAGTGGAACAACACACAATCGCGATTGAAAGGGTCGGCGAGGTGGTTGCCGCCGCCGCCGCTGGCGATGGCAAGAAAGACCACGGAGGGACAGACGGTCAACGTCTATGACAACAACAACGACAACAGCATCAGCAACGAAGACAGCGATTGCTGTTGCTGCTGCTGCTGCTGTCGACTCGACCGCACGAGTCCCTGCCGGCCCCGAGCGGTTGAGCAGGCCGCCTTCGAAAGTGTCTTTAGAGGACATTGCGGTGAGGCGGCTTAGACCGAGCTCCGGCCGAAAGATGAAAAGGTAGAGGGACATATAGGCTCCGCCTCGGCGGGGCAACTCGGACGATAGGAGACGATCGTGGCGTCTCATTCGGGCTATTTGACGGTGGCGATGGTGGGTGGTGTTTCTGCTGCTCTGCTGCGGTGGACCTAATGGAATAGCTAATGATTACAGTAATATGGCTGTTCGGGGACAGGAAGAGGAGGAGGCAGGTGTCGTTTGAAAACGTGGTCTTCGTCTGCTTTTGCGGTCGTTTTAATTAATGGCTTTTATGGTTCAGGTTTCAAAACACAATCCTATGATTTCATTGTTATGGAGTGATCAAATGTGTTCTGATGTTTCACAAACTGATCCGATCATAATTATATTATTGTATTATTGGCAGAGACTCATTCCCTACTCAGTACCCACAAACGAATTTGTGCCCTTTCTGCTACTTTGTACTCTGAGGTTATTGCCCTTTTGTATACTATACTAATAGGACGACAGCTGAAGAAAAGCGCCTTTTTTCCGGCATGGGAAGGTCGCATCATTTGCCCGACGGAGGTCAAGGTGAGGTCATGCTCCTGCATCTCTCCTACGTAACGAGGGCGATGTTTCCGGGCTCGGACGTCTCATTATAGGTAGATTTATACATACGATACACGGAGGTGCTCAGTGCTGAATACGGGTGTTCGATTGAGTTTACGAGTTGTAATCAATTTAGTCAATCTCATAGACATTATTCAGTTAATATTCCCATAGGCGATATAGTATATTATAGCAGCCGTGAAAAGGTTGCTAAAAAACGTAGTCTCTGGGAAGATTGATGATGGCGGCTAGTGAAAAGCTATGCAGAATCATTAACACTAACAACACTTGGAATAAATGTACGAGTTTTGAGCAAAACAAAAACAGTCAAGGTTGTTCAAAGAAATTGTAAAAGTGTGTCCAATGCCCTCTCCGCAAAGAATCTACATTTTGTGGAAAAAACCATCCTGTTTCTTGAAATCAAAGTGCGAATGAATGGATGATCATTTACAGTAGGTTACAGAAGAATAAGACTGATATAATTTTCTAACCGTTTTCGCTTGGGGACGATATTCGGAACCAACCTGGTCCGCGATACTTACGAGATATTTCTATTCTAATAATATCGACCGTCTTACGGAAGCTAGACAGGAGCAGAAAACAGGAATGACTTATCGAAATAGTGTACAGTCCGCAGTGTCAGTACAAACAAATAAAGACTTTTAAGGTTAGGAAGAATGGAAACAATAGGTGGCCACAGCTTGTTTGCGATGCTCAGAAAAAGGTCACTCAAAAGGTCGACCGGACATACGATCTCAGGCAAGGAACGATATCAAACCACTTCCCCTACAAGTAAAGTATTGCGTGTCTGATAAGATGGCCCCTTTGAATGCAAAGTGCAAGTAACCAGCAGTTCACAGGATAACGCCTCCTAGATCAAATTGAGCACTTTCATATTGACAGTTCTCATGCAGACAATGCAATGAGCTGCTAGTTAGGCAACGCTAAACGCACGGATGGTCTATGATAAATGATCGCTTTTAACCTAACAAAAAAATTCATACGGGTGCGCCATCGTTATTTTAGTAATACCGTGGTGCTTTCTGGTACACGTGGGTACGCGTACTCGACTGCTCACATACACAATAGCTATTTACCAAACAGCATCGAGTCCAAGGCCACGAGCAGATGGGCAAAATACGAGAAAAGTTAGATCGTTCGAAGCACAACGCCGCGGAGGGAGAGAGAGAGAGCCCGGAGAGGACCGAGGGCCTGCTACAGGTACTTCTCCATTTCATCCGCAAGGTGGTGACTTCGAGGGACGAAAAAAAAGGTACCAGATAGGGTGACTCGGGCCTGACAAGGCGATCGGACGACTCGTGTGTGCCCTGCCTCTCCGATCACTCTAAAAACGTCCCCGCACGCCGCTGCATTGAAAGATGAATCTCACCGAAACAGCTTTACGGCTCTTTTTATATTTTGTTTTTTATGCCACAGCCGCACATCGCTACTACAGCGCGAATTTTTGCACAGATGATAAGAGGTGGCGAAGCGAAGAGATGATTAACGAATTAGTGTGACAAATTCAGTCACTCAGGCAGGCGTTGCCATTAAGTGAATAGTGAGGTTTTTACTTGATTTGTTTTTTGTTTGTAGCCATACAATTTAACTCTGTTAAGTTGTCTTTACCGCTTCGGTGCGGTGATGACTAGCCGTGACTGTGCCTGGACCGCTTCCCTCGGCTGCCAGGCGGCTGCCATGAGCAATTAGTGTAGAGTTTGTAATTAGAAAAAAACGAGTGGTCGACGATCTGGAATCACGGATAGCTATTCAAATAGAGATTATACGTATCTTCTGGAAACTGATTTGTCAGGAGTGATTCCGAATTTACTCTCGGCTAATGCTACATGTAGTCAAATGTCGAGAAGAGCAATAACGATATTTATTGAAAAAATTGCCTTCCCAACAAATGAGTAAATATACTTATGAGGCGGTCCTTGATGAGGGAATGCCTGCTGATCATCCGCATAAAAGAAGCCATCTATCTGTACTGATATACAACAATTTAATAAGGATGAAATCAGAGAAGCGCACGCCCCGAGTGTACATAAAGTAACGTGTGTTTCGTCGGTCGAACAATCTGCGGTTCAACGCGTCAAAGTTCAGAGTAGATTTTTTTCTACCATTTCAACTGTCGTAGGTGGCAACGGCAGCGGTTGCACTGTTTGACGAATGCCGACTAAACGATTTCTACATTAGGCCGAAAGCACGACGTTGGCTTGTCACACCTATACTGTTATCTCAGATACAGACTATACTGATGGCTATCGCATAGGCGGATTGTGTATCCGATAGCGGCAGAAAGGTGCTTACGACAAACGGTGCGTGGTTAGCCTTGGCCGATGCCATCCGCTCGATTCGCTTGTAGAGACCGCTTTCGATTTGTTAGCTCAGAATAGGCTTCAGCACGGTTAATCGCCGTGTCTAGCGCGTACATTATAGGCCTCTTCTACCTGCACGCCGTTTCTCTCTCACGCTCCTTTCTCCGTAGTCCTATCAAACGAGACACACCCACAGACTGGCAAATAGACCTGATATCAATAGAGCCTTTTCACAGTCTGTCGCTGAGGCGCAACGAGAAGCGAGAGACTCCGGCTACAAACCAAAATGAAATGTATTACCAACTTTTGCTCTTGGCCAACTTTTTACACGCATGGAAAATCAATATTTGAACTGAAACGCGTTCCGAGGATGGGTGACCTCGAAGAATCGCGTAGATGGGAAAATATGGACTGACATTTTGCCAAAGGAGAGCAGTGCTTCTATAGATCATGACATTTGGAGGTTTCATTGCAATTCATGGTTGCTGAATAATCAACTCGCCTCTAACCGACATGCAAATGGAAATGCCTTCGAAGGATAACCAGGCATAGCGCGGCTCGTATTTTTCCAGCCTCCGAATCCGGATATACATAGTGAAACAACATGGAGTAGGGTGGTTTATGAGTACAAAAGCGTAGCTCCCGTTGCAATAAAAAAGAAAGTTATGGCAAGTGGCACTTTTTAAGAGGACCATGAAACAATTCGTGATTAAATCCGTGATTTTAAAAACTGGTTACTTTGAAAACAACGGGTCCCTTCGCCTGCGATAAATTCTACCTGATGTTGAGCCAGTATGGATTGGTGCTTCAAAAGATTTTTCACTACTTTATTAATGATTAAAAAGTTTAATCAGTCCTTGGAATGTCTATAATGTTTTGTATGCCCGACACGCCGACACGATAAGAGCCAAAATATCATCGGTCAATATATATATATATACATATGTATTGAGCTGTGGTATGTTTTTGGCTTTAAGCTCAATTGAGCTCTTCATCTAGATTACGTCCGTGTCTGTCGCCCGAGATCCCCTCTGGAGGCGTTACCGGCTTTGCCTGCGGCTAGACTCGGCCTAGCCAACCGGCAGTGCTCATGCTCTAACTGCGGGCATTGTACAGAGCTGCCGCTGAACGACTAACACAGGCGGAAAAGCAGCTCGTCGCCACCCAAACACCGGGTTAGGCAGTAGCTGCTGCCAGGTAGCAGAAATCACAGCAGAGAAACGGAGAAGAAGAAGAACAAGGCGAACCCCACTCTCATAGTGATCAGGTAGGCAAAGAACTGGTAGAAAGCTCTAGCCTGGCCCCACATGCCTTTCGGATGTGTTGTGGCCAGCCGAGTAGAGGACTAGCCCGCACTGGTCCAGTTGGTCCTCTTGTGGTCAGCCGTCGCCCTTCGTTTCGAATCGTCTCAAGCGACGCCGAACGGCCTCTTCCTGAGATAGGTAGTGTAGGGGTAGCCTCTCCCGGTAGCAGTATCCGAGACCAAACCACGACTCTCATGCCCTCTATACCCTGAACCTCCTGAGCGGAAGGGAAGCATGCAGGAAACCTATGCCATAGACATTCTGCAGGGGAAAAGGCTACAGTGTGCCTTCGCGCGGTGCCGACGCCTGTGGATGAATCTGCAGGTTGGAAATGGGTAGTGAGAGTCTTTGAAGATGCTCACCAATAGGCTCACCGTCAGCACACGTAAATGTCATCTTGTGGTTGCTCTCGTTGCTGTCTCCGTCTGGAGAACTAAGCGACTACATTGAGTATGGGGCGGCTACAAACCTCGCACAGAAATGAGTACAAACAGCCACGCTGCTACATATTATAGTATTATGTATAGTCGGATAAAAACGGCATCGTTCATAACCCTTTTAAAAAACTGGCTATATAAATATATATATATATATATTTATATGTGTCTCACATGTACGATATAAATTATATTGTCGTATGTATCAACTACAGATTTTTGAGAAAGCACTAACGCTTAGGTTAGCAGGTGTCGCATTTCGCGTTAATAGAGCTGTGCCTAATAGTTCCGGATATGCATGTACATGATAGGAAAACATAGTTCCCCCCTAATTCTTATACGCCAGTACAGAAAAAAAAACCCAGAACATAAATCGGATCACAATTTGCTATTATATATGTGCATATAACTGAATCAGAATTGAGTAGGCAGCTATCTCCATCACGCTGTATTTAGTTCTTGCAGCTTGCAGGCGTGAGACGGCCGCAAATGTAGGCTTAGCTGCCTCTGTGATTTAGTAGAAACCACTATGCTAGCAGTTGTGTACCCATTATATTCGATTCCTAGTCAAAGCTAGCAACTTATACTGAAAAAAACAGCCATTAACGAAATACAATGAACGCTAGATTTGACATTTCAAGGAAAGCAGTATCCTAAAAATTGACACTGTCACATCTCAGAGAATGCACCTTAAACCGTATTTAGAAGCATTGGCCACAGATTAAATTGAAGTAAGGAACATCATTACAATAGACAATCAAGTTTTCTAGATTCTTCAGCTTAATAGATAAACCACCTCCCTTAAGTGATGTCATAAAGTGATAAGAAAAATCGCATTGGATCTTAGTGAGCGAGACAGGGCAAACAAAGCAGAGTCCGGCTCATATATGTACCCATCAACCACGTCTGAATGAACCATTGATATAATGGTATCTATGTAAATACATGACGATATGGGATTCGCATAGGAAAATTCATCTACATGCTTCTTACGATTCGTCAGCTGTCTGTCCATTCGTTTCGTTGCTCTGTGGCAATCGATCAAAGCCTTCTTAGTGAGGCTAGCACACTCAGCCAAATCACATGGGAATCACTTGAAAGGACCAACCGTATATCCCTGCATTCGAGCAGGCACCTCCTCTGTGCACCCAGCAAGAAGAAGCGCGGAAGCTTGCAACCTTGAAGGAGGAACTCCATACATACCTATCAAATAGTCGTCGTTGTCCAGGAGAGAAAAACTCACCCAATTAACGCCAACGACTCGAGATAGATAAATACGACTGCGCCACTTGTAGAAACCTAATTTCTCTCACATCTTACGGCGCAGGTCTGTTTCGCACTTTGAGATTAGAAAATCATCTCGTAATTGGAAACTACCTTCCATGAGAACGGCAGGTCGGCCTAGATATTTAGCCGTGCTCTACTCTAGGTACAGAACGTTGGACCGCAGGCGAAATACGTTGGACATTCGAGAGTCACAGCTGCCAAAGCTTATGTAGTGCTATCGAAATATGACGTTATATAGGTCGATAAATGGCTAGAGACTTGTAAACTCCATAGGAGATCGCCACATATTTTGAGTGGCACGGATTGTCTTTGAATCAGCACCATCATATTCCGGCTTCCTGTGGATAATCTGGCTGGGGACGGATAGAAATAATTTGGTATGGTTAATATAAATTTAGTATAGTGTCAGCGAGTTTGCGATGCAATCTTAAACGCGTTGCGTTTATGGTCCACATTTAACTCCTAACACCCCTAACACACTTCGGGTGCACACTCTCTCTTATTTTATCCGGAGAAAGCGTAATGATCTTCACCCTAGTCAACTCTAACTGTGTATTGCAACTTAATGTAAGCTGACATTAGGAACCTGGAGAATCACAAAGAATCACTCAGTTTTGGATCGAATTCATATCCTATGTTCACAACATCATTGGGCTACTCGACTATTTTCTTTCAATATACCCGACTCAAAATGTAAAAGAAAAGCCCTTTGTGGCATTTGCGATTAAGGCACGGTATTACAACCTTCACAATTTTACCTGCATGCAATTTCCATCTAAAGTCGTATAGCTCAAATATTGACCTAACACATGCTACAGGAAATGATCGATTTGCACTTGAAAGGGGCACATGCTCGTTTTGGTAGGCCGTCTATACGCCTATGGTACAACGCGACTTGAACAAGTGACTACGAGAGCCATACTTAATTTAATGGCTTTCGCCTGCATACGTGAACTCCTTGCATGGATATGGGTAGAATGGCTTACCAACTTGTCTTTTCATCTATTCATGCATACAAATATGTATATATATATATATATATATATATATATATACAGTGAGATTGACGATAGTAACGTTAGCCAGATAGTATATCGTAAAAACACGATAATGCTACATAATAGCGATTGCAATATGTACCTAGAGAGGCGGTTCGACAGATTCGGCATCGTCGTCAATTTGTAGGTTCAAATACAACACCGAATTAACATAAAGTAGCTGTTCACATAACTATTTAAGGTCTAATAGAAAGTCAAATTGAGAACAGTGAACGAGCAACACAAAGGACAACTCGTTGTTCTGCTGAGGCGCGATTATTTAAACGCTGGTCGATATGCATCGCCGACCTTTACTATGAGGTGGGCCACCCACCGCTTAGGGTGGCTGCGATGACAGCCGTCGACCCATCGGCGACCTTAGACAAGTTTGCCAAAAACCGATAAGCGAAGGCACCGGAACACCTTCCGAGTGCCCACGCCCACTCACCGCCACACGTGATGACAAATCTCTGGCTACAATCAGGAAGGATACGCTTGAATGATTTAGACATTCTATGATAGCTGCACGCTCTGTCAAAGACTCGTCAAATGTGGCCACTTAAGGAACTATCACGCTCAGACAGACATTGCCGTTGCATTGCAGTTGAGGGAAAATTTACCATGATATGATGGAATGCTACTGGTCGGAAGGCGTAACAGTTTTGATTAACTCGAAAATTCACATCGAAGTGTGAGTTCGTCAATGCACGTGAAGTTGGCCTTGTCAACGCAGACTACACTATCCTTAGGAAATAGGAGGAATTAGAAAAGATAAGACGGCGGGACCTAGAAGGCCGACTGGGAGAGTCTTCCTCTGGAATCGTTGAAGAGGACCAAGCTTACCCCTCCCCCCCAACCCCCCGGAGGACTCTGAAGACATACTGAATAAGTGGTTCCACGCTTTTGGGGAAGTTAAATAAATTAAAAAAAAAAACTATCCTAACAAATATGTATATATTATGATAACCCACGGACTATGGTGAAAGCGGTATTCTTTATATAGACTTGGAAGAAATAATTAATTAATAGGTACGCAAATATATTATCGGCCTTTGTTCTCTGGATGATAATCCACGTCCGGGATGTACAGAGACGTCTTGACGTAAATAACTTCAGTCCTTGCTGCATGAAAACTACGTTCACACTCAACTGGAAGTTGCTGATCAGTGACACACATGTGTGTGACATATCAGATAGTTTCGTATCGCAAGCTATGGAATAGTACACAAAGCAGGACAGTGAGTTCCCCACCTAAAATAAATTAATTGCCTCATGACAACGTCTAGTATACACCTCTGAGGGTGTGAGAACCCTACCTCGAGTGAGAGCAGAAAATCTTCCCTCCCACGGCCTATTCTACATGCTTGACTCTTTCAAATGACACAATTTTCGGTGTCCACTGGAACATTTCGCACCTTCCTTGATCATGTCACTCTTACTGTCCAACAGCTCTACACACCACGATCGGGATGGTTGATCCACAGGTCTCTGTATGAATCACGCAACAAAAATGTTCGAATAAAGTTTACTACAACCTATATTAAAGGTCGTGCAGGTCAGTGCGGCAAAATAATGACTAGTAAACGAACAGGCTGTTAGGAAAACATCGGCATGTTACCATGCACAAATAGCCATATCGATGGAGGCTGCATGATTCGTTCAAAGCAAAGGCCGCAGGTTCGAGTCCCGCGACGTGACATATCTCTCTCTCTCTAGAGAGCTTCAAATTGTAGAAAAACTCCAGTTTCGTCAATAAACCATGAACAGTGTATTGTATTGGGTACGAATGGCAAAATCATTCGTTACTTGGCAATAAATCTCTTATGAGTATATTGAACAACTAAGCCTTGCCAAGTCATCTTTGCAAAGAAGCGAGCTTCAGTATTACGCACCTAAGTACATGAAAAGAGTGGTCCGGACTTCGTGTTTTCCTCTTTAGCATATTCTACATAGTGGACTAGAGGAGAAGATGAAAGAAACTCTACGGAGGCCCGTTCCAGGGCTGCACCTAAAAATGCTGAGTGAATTATTAAACAGGTACTAAACAGGTTCGAATGTTTCCGTGGCAAGATTATGCGCAAGAGATTGCATCGACACAGCTAACCGATCGAAAGTTTGACTAGATGAGCGGGACGGTCCGTGGAAGTCGATCAAGTCATGTCTTGACTGTTCACTAAATGGTGAGTTCCGCTTCGAAGTAATGATAGGAACCTTGATTCAACTACAGCCAATCTGACAAGAACCCTAATGATGAGCGATTATTCAAAAACGATCGGCATTTTATTAAATAATAATTAAACAAAGTAATAAGAAACCTTTTAGAGTATTTTCCTCAAAATGATCGATTCAAAGATACGGTATTGTCAAGTTCGTCGTAGTCCTTAAGGCAACACGGCACGCTAGCGAAGTAGCTAATACGCTCAGTGCATTTAGCCGAAATGAATTTTCTAATTAAAATTTTATTGCCTTTCCGCCCGAGAACGAGAGAGATGGATATAGCGAGAAAAGGACAAATAGAGAGTGTTATTACCAGAAAGTCAAGATTCACACGGCAGGCCAGAGACCAGCACAGATGCCGATAAGTTGCCGGTTGAGGCAAGCTTTCAATTTAATGCCAAATTGCTTATTGGTATTTTCATTTGAGGATGGTTTCGACTCATCATATGAATATCTGTCATCGTATAGTGATTAATGGCTACCTCTGCCTATGAGTGTTCGCAAATCATCCAAGCGTGGATTGTTTGTAGGACATAGGCACACACAAGCTGAGCGGCTGTGAAATGTACTCAGTCGTGCAAACAAAATACTGCAAATAGCCCAGTATTGACTGGGCAGACGCTGTCATTGGTAACGATCGCTCTGTTGAGGTTGGCTTTATTAATGAATGAATTCAAAACGGCCTATCACAATTAGCGGATGGGCCCACTCACCGGCACTAACAACGTTTCCTCTCTCATAGATCTGCTTCTGATTAACAATTCCGATGTCATAGACTCTCATTCACTCATGGATCCACCTTCTGAATCAACCCACAAAGCCCTGAGTTTTGGAGTGTTAATACGTCAACGAATGCGTTGCTGAGAGGAGCTCTGGCCTCAACTTTTGGATAGCTGACCACTACGAGGCCATGGATACTAGTGTTTAATCAGTATGCTGATGAGTATGCTGATGACCCATGTTCCTTGATTCCTGTAGAGTGGACGACAGGCATGATCGATTTGTGCAGTATATGAATTATCTTTTCTCCATTTACGCCCTTTCACGATATATCAGCTCCAGATTAAAGGGGCTCAAGGAACACGTGACAAAACACCTCAGTGGATGATATTCTAAATCGTAGTAGCTACGACGACGGCAGAGTCCCGAAATGATCTCGCTCCTCGCTGGTTACTCCTTCGGAGACACGTAGGTGCCCACACGGGTTCGCTCCCTACCGTTGCACATTTGCGTTTAAAGGGGTCCGTCTTATGAAGCAACGTTAAATGTTTAAGACTGTGAGCCAGCCCGGAAAATTTAATAGGTTACTTCTGTATGCAAGCAAAAATCAAAAGCTGATGTAGATAATTATAGAGCGGCTAGCCAAAAGCCCATCGCATTATCCTTGAGAAGGTCTTTGATCATGTCTGCTTCTTCCTTGTACATAAGTGGCTGCTGGTACTCACCACGGTTTTTCCAAAGGTCGCTCTACATGTACGCAGTTGGCTGACATGTTACAGGATTGGACTTTATACTTTAGTCATAAGCAGAAACTTGATTGTGTTTACTGCGATTTCTCCAAGGCGTTCGATATAGTCTCCCTTATTGGCTTGTTTTTCAAGATGCGCAAACTTCCATTGATCCTACGAGCATTGCTTGGATTCGAAATGACTCTGCTTGGATGGTGTGGACTCTCTGCAGTGTTGTATATTAATTCTTGGTATGAAAAATTAACTTCCTACAGTCATGGTTCACAAACTTTGTACAACTTTGACTTAAAGTTGTATAATATTATCCTGGAGGGAGGGAACTCTTGCAATACGCAATAGATGCTGTTGGGGGGTGGTGCGTGAAAATGATATGTTAATTTCTGTCCCGAAATGTGTTGTGCTCTCATCCTCTGACCACAGATTCGAATACTATTTATTTCAATGGTGACTCCAGACCTAAGGCTCGCACGCCGAAGGACCTGAGCCTAGTCGTCAGTTCTCTCCTCAGCTTTGACTCTCATACTTGTGAAGTGGTGCAGTCTGTCAAACTGTGTATGACACGGGCTTTGGGCAGCTTGTCGTCAAAATCAGTGATTTCTACCTTACGCTACGCTGTACAATAGTTTAGTTGTTCTCAAACTGTTGTATTGTTCTGTTGTTTGAAGGCCGTAGGTCAGTATGTTTCATAGATTAGGCAAACTATGAATGACCGATAGATTATTTGCGTTACGTACAGATAGCTTACGTGGTAGCCAAACAATCAGTGCACTCAAGGCCGCGGGCTCTGAGCGCCTAAATAATGTCCACATTTGGATAGCGTCTGCTGTAAACGCGCATCCCCTGGCTGTACATAATGGAGTATTTGAATTGATTTGGAAAAGTTCGTACAATCGCAGTTTCCTCATCGACAAAGCCGAACGCATATGTTCATAGCTCATCGATGAGGTGCACTGCGTCTACAAGCGAATATGAGACTACTCCTTTTTTTTGGAGTAGTTTGATTCAAATCGATTAGGTTGAGGCATAAGTTTCCGGGGTTTCATGAACAATGGAAAAATGACGCACTCAGATGGATTTAAACCAATTAACATATTTATTATGTACTCCCCGTTCACGACCTTTTCCCACCTTTCGATGAGCTGATGGATTCCATTTTTTCAATTTTTTCTTTTGAGTTAAAAAAGGCGACCAATCCCTGTTCAAGGTCCTCTGAATCGTCGAAATGCGGATCACTCAAAAAAATCGCCAGTGAACGGCACAGGTGGTAATCTGTTGGAGCAAGGTCTGGCGAATATGGTGGGTGCGCAATAACTTCCCGTCCGAACGTTTACCGCTTTGATGTTTCTCGCGGTGTGAGGCCTTGCGTTGTCGTGGTGGAGGATGACTTGACCTTGCCTGTCGGGTGTCTTCATCTGAATAGCCTCGTTTACACGATGCAACTGGGGTATGTAGAGGTCGCCCTTGCTGTAGCGGAGGCGGTTAGACCACGGCGAAATCCGAAGAAAAGCAGGTGTCGGAAATGCACTTGTTTATTGCCTGGAATCTCTCATATTTCGAGCCTGATTTCGAGTTGAAATCCAGTTCACAGCGAAAATCGTACTCCACAGGAGTGCAGAGCTGGAAAAAAGCTTCGAAACCAGTTGGGCTCAAAATAAGCGGAGAGGGGTCTTCGTGAACAGCAGGTTCAAACGAAGCCCGGGAACTTATCCTCAACCTAATAATTGAGGCTCTACAATGTACGAAGACCATTTAGGATCAAGCATCGGAATTCGCTCGAGCTGTTGCACGAGCGAATTGCTGAAATTGGATGTACTTGACAAGCAGGGAAACCTGCTTCCGCCGTATGATAGCTGCCCCGCAAAATTATGCCATGGTTAGTTTGGAATAGCAATGGAACCCATACAAATGTATTAAATTCTACGAAAAATGAAGTTCTCTAAATGTACCTGCAATTGAAGCTACAGTCTATATATTTTTCTGGAAGTGGAAATGGCTCGCACATTTAATCAATAATTGATTATTCTAGAGTCACCGGGACGGACCAACTTGTTATTAAACCGATAGGTCTGGCAGATAGGTGGTCGACAGAATGATGACCATCTATATGTACATATATATATATATATATATATATATATATATATATATATATTTAGTGTTCCGTCTCTTAATCTGAGACCCGTAATGGGAAGTGGATTTGTCATAGGAATTGGAAATGAATGTCAAATGTGAGCTTTGTATTCTTGTCATACAACGCTGACATAAGTTAGGGGATATATATATGTATATATATAGATCTCTGCAGGCATACCATGTACTGACGATTGTGGTCGGGTGACTTGCCGTGAAGGATGGCAGTGGTGTAGAGGTAACAGTGGAAGAGTATGTGTGCAACACAATCGCATTTACTAGTTTTTAGACATGTGACCGCAGGGTCGAGTTCGCAGCAGGCCTTCGTTGCTAACCCCCAGCTAGTCCCACTCAGCAACAAGTATTCCAGTGCAGACGGAGACAAAGGACCGCTAAAGTCTTTGTGGAGCGAGCGGGGGCGTCCGTTCAGTTTCTAGAGTGGAAACTCGAGCGGCTTCTCCTCTGCCAAACGGCATTGGCAGTACTAGAAGTACCAGTGCTGCCGCTAGTGTGACAGTGGTAACCTTTCGCTAACGTTCATCCCACGGTATCAGGCTCACCTCGTTCCCACTCCTGGCTTTCCTCTCTGCCAGAGATAGATAGATACAAAACACAGAATGATCCACCACGCTGGTTGCTGTTGTTGTCTGCATGCTGCCCTCGTGTAGGACGCGCCCCTGTCCTGGACAAGGCCGCTTCCGGCCTTAAGCATTTTCACTGCCTTTTCATCCATTGCGTTTCCTTTCACTACAACTCTGCACTGCATTTCATTCGCTACTCGTCAGAGACGACGACGACGCTTTACGCCTCCAGTTTCCCGCCTCCTCCGGATCCTCCTGTACCCAGCAGCCAAACGCTCTTTATTTCCTGCCGACTCGGCAACTACTTTCAACTATGTTTCAGGTTTGTCCGCGCGGTCCTGCACAGTCCGTCGGCGCGTTCATCCGTCCGCGCGTCCGTCTGTCTGTCTGTCTGAATTTCGAGAACGGGACAAAGATGAGGAGGAACAGTTTTTAGCTTTGACGCATCCTTCTCTCCTATGATACCCCCCCCCCTGTGCTGATGCTGCTTCTGCCCCCCGAGACGAGTGCACCAGCGTCCTCGTCCACTCGCCGCCGCCGCTTGACTTCTCGGACCCCGTCCATCCCTGGCCCTCGAACCTGTCCCAGATTGTCCAACATCTTTCGTTACCACCGTTCAGTTGCTGCCGTAGAGCTGCTGAGACGTTGCCAGCAGCCTCCTTCTTTCATTCTCCTCCAGTTCCTTTCCACTCCGACAAAGGTAGGTCCGAGGCAAGCGCAGGCTGAAGTTAGGCGGACACCGAAGCCGAGGCGAGGACAACGAGAGCGACAACGGCAGCGATGAAGACGATGACGACGACGACGAAGACTTCGAAGAAGGAAGAGGGAAAATATGGCCGATTTTTGTACCCTGCCACAGCACTGGCTCCCTCACTGTTCGCTGCTCACTGTCGACCCTCTATGCTCTGTTGCTCCCATGTATAGCTCTATGCGTCCAAGAAAGAGCAAGGAGAGCACTGAGTTGTCCTGTGTTCTCAGCGGCGCTTTGATCCTCTCCGGCTGAGTTTTTACGCCGCTGCAGCGTCTACACGTGGCTTCGTACGTATCTATCTTAGGTAGCTGTAGCAGCATATAGTACAGGCGGCAGTCGCCTACAACCATAAGTTGAAAAGCAGGGAGAAAAAGCTTCTACTGGTCGGCATGAGCGATGCAGTTTTCCAAGGTCATAGGTGTCAACACAGCGGTAGATCGCTCACTTGCGATGGCTGGGCGACCGCCACCGGCGAGAAGAGCTCACTGTGTGGCCGGTAAAGACTTTTCGTGCTGTCTAAGAGCTTCCTGATGTTTACTGCAATTAGGGGTTTCTCTAACTTAACCAGTGAAGCAAGGCTACTAAATTCGCGGTGGGGTGATTAGACAACCTGGGTTAAGCGAAGTAGTTCCTTAGCATCACCGTAGAGTGTACGGTACACTGATCTATGTCTTTTTTTTATCCTCGTGTAGGATAAAACTGCTATATCTCTAAGATTTGTGGGACTTACAGACAACAGCTCTAACAACGAAGACATGTTCACCGTATATCATCATCTATACTGTTACTATTAACGTATTTACTGCGTGTGTCAACTACAAGCCGACAACTTATCTGGTGGCAGGTGACTACGCTATATAAAGTGTAGGTGAGCAATGGATCACAAATGAAAACGGCTTCAAGGATAGCGCGCCAACTCAAAAACTCGGGATTTGACAGCTGACATCTTCAACGATACCACGGTAACAAGGGCAATGTTGCAAATGCGATGCGGTCGAGATAATTTTTTTAGCATTCAGCTATTTATTCCTATTTATTAAATACACCGAAGATGACGGGTCTCAGGAAATGTGGTCACTGTAGAAGAAGTGCATCGTTGTAAGGGCTCCCTGTTGGTACCAAGCGCTATAGTAACTATCGAGGAAAACTGATTTCCAGTAAGGCTCTCACTTTTCCGCTATCGCTAGCCAAAACAGCGACACTGCCACATGAATTCCCGTGATCCTTTTGCTTCGAAATTAATTTTTTCCTCATTCAAATAGACCCGAATTCAATTCCTGTGTGAATGAGGGACTTAGTCATTGACGGCTCTGATAGTCTTCTCTCAGAAGCTCCGTATATCTATGTGTAATAGAACGAAGGAAGAGGCAGACGTTATGTTGGTTTACTAAGAAAACTGCATTTTTTTTACCACGCTGAAGTAATCTATATATCACTACATACTGATGCGAGTTGGCCAATGAGAACTCACGCACTTCTCACGCTCAAGTAAACGTTGTATACGAGCGCCGTTTTTATTATTAATATCTGTATTACATATTGTGACTCCTTATCGCATGTTTTTATTGGTTGTATCATACACGGTGGTCTCTCGACCCGCAAATGGCGTTTACCTATGATAGTCGGTAATGGGTAATCATTTGGAGCTCTAAATTGACCTCTTATACAACTTCTTCTATAAAACACACAGAGTCTGGTTTGTGGATGAGGGACCACAAATGAGACAGCGATGCTTAGAAAACTCACATCGGAGCAGACTTAATTCGCCATTATCAGAAAATGCTTTGAGGACAGTGCTAAAAAGAAATATAATACAGGCTCATATAGGACTTGATCAGGAAAAATTTTACGAGGCTGGTAAAAACGATCTTGTAATAAGAATTTTATTAACATATTTACAAGCCGAAGACAGGTTTTTGTAACAACAGCTCGTTGGAAGAAGACGACTTGCATTTATTAATTATATAGGCACATTTTACACTTTTTTGGCGCTCCGTTTTATGCACGTTTTTAAGATTATCAGGTAAAGGGCAAAAATCATTCAAGCATGTGTAGTAGTTCAAAATGCGTTGACCAAGATGTGCACCTCTCCTGGTAATATAACATTTTGGTATAAATATACATATATATATATATATATATATATATATATATATATATAGGAGCTTAAATGGTTACAGATAGCAGTTACGGGTGGCAGACTTAGAAGAGATAACTGGAAACGCCTGGCGCCCTGCTGAACATGGTCAATTCGTTTACGTACCTGTACGTGATAAGAGCGATCGCGTTGCTCAGCTTAAAGATCGTGCCACCTGCCGCTCATAGAATCCAAGTATTTTTCCTCAAGCCGGTGATGGGTCTCCGCCAGCGATAACCCAATTGAGTACCCGTCGTGCACAATCCCCCTGAAACCGACACATGTGTGCCTTCATCGGAAAACAAGGACCCAATATTGCTAACATCGAGAGCTCATATGTCAAAACGCCGACAATGACGAACACAATATGGAAGGGTCCAATTAAGTAGAAGCGGCACTTGTCACGAAATTGATAGCCGGAAAGGTAGATTCTACCAATAGCCAGTGACTACAGAATATAGAAAGGGGTCTGTCTTATGAAGCTATGCCGACAGCAGAAATTTAAGATTGAGACAAGTGATTCACCTTAAGGAGACAAAGGTCAGTGTATATTACTCAAGAGACAGGCGCAACACCACGAGGACCACTCGCTGTTTTTCAGCCCCAAGGGCCACCCGAGGAGACTAAGCATGAGAAGAGCGTGAAAACCACGCCGTGTTTCTATTTAAGGGAAGCCTCCTGGCCAGAACATAACAAGAAGTAAAAAGGGGAGCGCGAGTAACAACCGCGCACGGACGGCGCCCCATTACACATTTAAACCAATAACCATAATAATACACACTGCACGTTAGACCCTTTGAAAGGCAAGCGCCAAATAGCTAATCCAACGATGAACGTGAAATCAAAATGCAACAGCACCTCAATAGAAATATTTGCAGTTCATGGGGTCCATCATCTTATATATGGGATTCGGCGGCGGCGGCGGTACGATGTCTACCGCAATTGCATTTGTAAATGGATCTTGTGAGCAGACAAGCTGCGCAATATGAGTTCAGGTCGGAAACAATGCTATCCATATCAGCTTTAACTGCTCCAGTTTCGACTAGAAGAAAAACATGCGCGTTTTTTTATTCTGTGTCTGTAGAATTGCTTAAATCTTCGTGGCCCAGTCACCAATGAAGCATAGAGACCAAAAACGTGGATACCCGACATGTTGTCTTCGTCAATATTTTCCTGCTGGGCTAAGTACGAATCGTATGTGCAGAAAAACTCCGCGAATCGTATGTGCAACTGATCGCGAAGGTGCGGCATCCGCAGGCGTCTGTCCAACGATGACTTCCGTGCAAGAAACGTTCCGGACGAGCACGAGAGATGGACGACGATAAAATGCTCGATCTCTTGAATGAAAATGCGGCTCAGTCAATTCGAGAGCTCTCTGCTCTCAGCTGGGCGTGGCCCAATCAACCATAGTGTGGAGACTACATGCGTTCGGAAGAGCGAAAAAGCAAGGAAAGTAGTTGTCAAATTAACTCAACGAAGATAACATTGACATCCGTCCCATCATCGGTTTGCTCGGCAAACTTCTGTGTAAAATTGCTACGGGAGATGAAAAGTGTATATTCTGCGATAATCCCCAACAGAAAATGGAGTGTTTAGGCCAGTGTTTCTGGCCATGAGGGCAGAATGCTGTTCATTTGGGGATTTATTATGAAATTTTCAAACAGAGTGGAATGGTCAACGAAGACCGTTACACAAGACAGTTCAGCAGACTAAGCCGAGAAATTGTCAGCAAACAGCCGTGGGGGAACAAACAAACAATAGTGATATTGGAACATTGCCCATGTTGCGTTGGCAAACCGCCGTACTGTAGCCAATCTTGGCTGGAAAATTCTGCCGCACCAGGCGTATAGCCCAGACATTGATCCATAACAAGATTACCTATTCAGATAAATGGGTGCACGGCCTGCGGGAGGAGCGCTTCAAGACAGAGGTGGAGGCCTGAAATTGGCTGGCTGGGTGGATCGCCTACCATGACGAGATTTTATACCAACGCGGGATCTACACGCTCTAGGTTATGATCGATGTACGCGAGTCATTGAAAGCGACGGACACTATAATGATTAATATTCGTTGTTTTTGGACCTGCCCGCATGCAAATGTAGGCACGTGCTGTCAGTGAGCTAGCCAGCTCGTACATTCGAACGTGTAACAACTATTGACGTCGATAGGTTGTCGATAACGTTATTTCGTAGGGTTATGTTACAATGTAATATGATATTATATATGTATATCTGTATCCACACACAACATATATACTATATGCTTTGAATGGTCAATATATAGAGACTATTGTATATTTTTCGCGTATAGTATTGAATTTAAAAAATGAAAAAGAAACTTGCAGTTTAAGGCTTAAATGAAAGGCCCGCGCTAAGTAATTTTGACAAGTTAAATAACACGTGAAACCTCTCAGACTATTCCGAGGCACGCAACGGTACCGTTGTTCAAAACCTCGTCCGTGAAGTGCAATAATCGCGTGCCACCTCCTCGCACGCTGGCAAAAATGGCACGATAAGCCCGACTTCCTTTATGTAATCGCATGTATTGAGTAATACAATAACCTATTGCTATTTCTCCCACGGTTCAGTTGAATATCACAACAAGATATATCACCTAGAGCGCGCGGCCACTCTTCATTGCGACGTTCTAAACACCATCAACTACCTACCTCTAAACCATTTACATTTTCACATGAACAGTAAATGCCATCCTCAAGTTTGGACGATCAGAACGGTCACGCTTCTCGCGTTTGTATCAGCGCCATCTGCGGTTAATATGCATTTATCAATTGCTCCTCAAAAGGTCAAGTACGGGATCATATGGGGTCAGTGTCAAGTAGGACCTCCGCGGGTTTTGCAGTTATACTCCTGGTCCTGCTCACAGCGGTCCTGTTATAGGATCCTGCGGCATTTCCAACTGCAGGATCGAAATATGCAATGACGAACACATGGTGAGTGGGAGAGTTGTCCTCGTGTCCGTGTGTACAAGAGGGTATTAGAAGTGGAAAGCTCGAGAGGAACGGACAGCAGCTGAGGTAAGGAAAAACGAGGCGTACACAGGATGCGGCTGGGGCTGAGGGATCTTCTAGCCGATTTAACAAGAGGATCTTCGGCGCCACCAAAGAGCTCCGCGGCCCCCGATACACCCCTCCCCATTGGTGGGTTTCTCCTGACTGCCAGCCTCTTTCGCTCGCTCTCTCTCTCTCTCTCGACCGATTCTGCTTCGATCCAACGAAAGCTCTGCCGGCCGACCCACCAATCGCTTTCGATTCCTCGCATCCGTTCGTTCTTTGTCTGTCTGTCTGTCGGTTCGCTGGAACGAACAGAAGCAACCAATTGACGGCGGAAGGGGCTGCGGACGCCGATAGAGGCCTGCTACCTAGACCAGAGGCAGCGAAGACCCGAAGTGCGGCGCGGTGGGGTTCCGGATGGAGGAGCCACCACCACCAACCACGCGCATCGAGTGGATGTGGATCGGCGGCGGACCAAGAATCGGCCCAACACTTGGCGGTGGAATCGGGTCGAGGCCGATCGGGGCCTGGCCGGCAAGAGGTGGACGATCAGGAAAACGCACAAGAGAAACAGGCCAGAGGGCTCAGCAACTGCGTGGCGTCGTGGCTGTGGCGCACTTCAGAGTGAGTGGGTGTGCGCGCGACGAGTTTGAAAGAGAACGGAGAGAAGGAAGCAGAGACAGAGCGCAAGATAGGCTGACGGCGGCTCGTGGGTAGGTAGGTCGATAGGTGGCAGACCGGAGGCAGCTCGGCAAAAGAGATGCCATTACCTCTCGAATGGGCCACTAGTTGGGGTAGGCGAATGGGCGGTCGGCGAGGAGGAGACAGCGAAACGGAGGAATGAAACCGGCGGATAGCTAGAAGGCAGCAGGAAGAAAAGCAGCGGGCCCAAAGACAACGAGAAGGAGAGCCACAACGGGAGATCCTCGTCTATGGCCGGCAACGGCCAACAAGCGGATCGAAGAACGGCAGGCAGAGAGAGAGCGAGAGAGAAAAAACGGCAAAGGCGGTACTAGCGACAGGAGGGTAAAGCAACAGTTTCGTTATCACCTACACAACGAAAGTCTGGAACTGCTGCTGCGTCTCCGGACCTCTCCCAGACAGTGGAGGAGAGAGAGATGGAGTTTAGGGTGGGGGGTGATATAGTGAGGTTGAGGGGGAACAGTCTTGAAGAGGAGAAAAAGAGATCGCGCACTTAAGACCGCTAACACTCAGACACGAACGGGATACGCGCACCGCTCGTGTAAGGCACACTTAGAACCATACTCGCGCGCAAGCTCACACAGACACAGTGCTGAAGCAAGAGATTGTCGAAGTCGAACACAGGCTGCGTCTTGATGGGGGGGGGCATACAAGGCAGCTTCGGAGAGGCCCCGACATGCCAAGAAATACGGTTTAGGGGATGAGGATACGATGGATGTGCCCTAGCCACTAGTATAGCGGGGCCTACTGTAGCTCCCGCTGTCGCAATCTAGCCGGCTGCAGACGCGGAATTGGGCATTGGCCCCCGTACAGACACCCGAACCTATACTACGTTCTCTATGGGATCCCGGTAGACCAACCTATATATAGAAGCTAGCAAATGGGATGCTACATGCCGGGAAACGAAGCACCGCGTTCCGTCTATATTGGACCCGGTAGATCGTCTGCACACCTCTAAAAACCATATCTATCAGATCTATGTGTGTGTGTGTGCGTGTGTCTGTGCTAGCTCCTCGTAAATGTTTCACTTTAGTCCTACTTCGAGAGCCCTTTTGACTTTTCAGATCCATTTCGCCATTTCATCCCTGATCAGTACCAACAGCTACAAGAGAAAATGCTCTCCCGAATGCGAAAGGCCGGTGGAGGAACAGTCCGGAAGGGTAAAAAAGGGCCGCCCCTATCTCCCGCCTTGATCCGCTTTCGCCTCACCCGGTAGGCAATGGTGATGCACTTAGGAAGAAGCATCAAGCAAAGTGTCGATGTTCTCTTTTAAGCACGACGAGGGCCGCCGCTTGGCACAACTCCTTCTCGACCTCACTGTTTTTTCGCTTCGACGCTCAAACGGGTTCCGCTCTCACTGACGCGATCTCCGTCCTTGACCTCGCCTGTGAGGTGATGCGCGAGTAAACGAGTTCTGAGGATTTGTGAGGCAAGGTAGCTCTGAAGGCGAACTAAGCAGGGGGAAATGGCTGTATTAAACTTATCCCGATCTACACAAAAGTGAGACCCTAACAACCAATCCGGGCAACACTGAAACATCGAATAGACTACGAAGTAATGGTTTGACAAGGCAACGTAATCAATCGGCAAAGGAATTCCTGCACATAACGATCACGCTTACTGTGTTTGCTGAGATCTGATCGACCACTGGATAAGGCAAACTCAAATACGAGTCATCCAAATGAAGAAGCGGTCTCAAGCTCGCATACAGACCTGACGCAGCCAACGTTGTTCAAAATAATATGTTAGCCGCAATTTGAGAAGGCACGCATAACAATACGACATCTGGGGTTATTTTGAGCTTCTGTTCAGACCGTTCATTTAATGATCGCGAACGAACTCACGAGCAGGCACTTATTATAGGAAGTCAATTAAAGTGCACGTGCATACGACCATTGCTCAGTGTTTTCGTATTTTCTTTCCAGTCCAATAATAGCAATAATGATATTTTCTTGTTGCAGATCGATTACGTCGACTTACCCCACGGCCATTACTCATCGCCTAAATTGAAGCAGCGGTAGAAACTCACCCGGGGTAATAGTTGTCTGATAGCAGACGAAACTACCCATACAATCACACTCAATATATTATCAACCCTTGTACGGTTGGCAACCGAGCGCACACGCGATCTTACGCCGAGTTCAACGGCATCGGCGTCAAAAACGTGAGTTGCTAGCAAAACATGATGGTCTGCCTAGGATGAAAAGATATAAGTAAGAATATGGACGAAACGACATATTGTTAGCGAATGAACGGTGCTGCTGGTGAACGTTGAATATGGAAGAGTTATGCCGCGCGTTAGGGAGCGCCAGCGTTAGTGGCAAGCAAAGTCGGACCACGTTACGGATGGCGGAGGACGACAGCACTCGTAGGGGGGTAGTTGTGTGCGTGTAATGTAAAAAGCGGCAATCGTGCGACTCAGAATAGGGTCTCTCCGAGTAGGGTATCCGACTAGAAAAAGGAGAACCTTTCGTTCTCTTCTCTCTCTCTCTCTCCCTCTCTCTCTCCCTCCCTTGCTGCGCCTGCTTGGCTTCTCTGCCGGCGGGAGGGAGGGCAGGCGCGAGGTCTGGCCGCTCATTCGTCCGCTTTCTCACTCACTGGCTCGCTTTACTCGGAATAACGGACACGGCCAAAAGAAAAGAGATTGAAGAACTTCGCGGTGGCGGAGCGGCACCGCAGAAGAAAGTGGCAGCCGGGCTGAATATCGGATCGGAACGGTAGGCGCGGCTGCTGAGAAGAAGGAAGAGCATTTTTGTCACAAGACACAGTACCTACCAGTGGGGTGGGTGGACGACCCCCTCCGTCCGCGTTTTCCCCCTTGGCAGCACATGTGTAAGGGGCCATACGAACGCCTTTAGCGCAGCGAAGATATATCGGCGCCATATTCACACTCAGTGGTGGCACCTTTAGAAGAGGACGCAGCGACGCGCGAGACTGGGTCGGACTTTATCGAGACTCTGCGGCGAGGGAAACGACGCGAGATAGATAGATAGATGGAGGGGTTCATGGAGTTCAATAGCTTCAACATTTAGGGATAATGCTGATAAAAAAAAATCTAGCCACCATGAACATGTCCGACAGATAAGGCAACCATGAGGATGGTTACGGAAAGATTACCTATTGTGAGGTCTTCTTTATGTGGAGATATTCGACCAGTATGGTTGAACCGCCGATGATGTATCCGCCGCACCATCTCGAGAGAGCATCGCCTAATGGCGTGGAAAGGGTGATTAATAAATAGGAATGAGTATGCGAATAAAAAGGAACACCGGGAAACACACGCACACATCCATATCGCCACACAGGCAGACACCAGAAAAGGGGAGTTTCGGGAATTGGCGGCGACGAAGGAAACACGAGGGCAATGAAGCCGAGGATACTGTGGAAGAATCTCTGCTAACGGAGGTGGGACAGGCTTCAGTCAGAACCGATGTACGTCAGCATGTGAGTATGCGTAAGACTGTCTATAGGCAAGGGATGTGCTCAGATGGCTAGACGTCGTGGGGCGCCTCAAGGGCTGCAAGCTGGCTAAAGGACTCACTCGGCAGGGCGTGAGCGTCGAGTAGTGGCCATAGGCTCTTGCAGTCCAAGGGCAAGTCAGAGAAGAAAGTACGGAAAAAATGATGAAAGTGAGCAGAACACACCCGCAGAACCCCGTAGTAGTCCGGAGGAACTCTCTCTATCTCCCCTTGGCAGGGTAGCAGTCTATAACGTAAGGGAGAACTCCGAAAGGAGATCTGCACCCCTATGGCGCTGCATCATTGCGTTTGTCGCCGTGCCCTCGGCAAACAAACCACGCCCAGTCACAGTAACACATCGAGTAACACATGGCTGTCGTCTGCTCAGGTATCTACTGTGTAGGAGGTAGCATCCATTCGTCACATGGATGATTTTGGTTGATTCTGTTGGGGAGCCAGAACTAGACGAGCCTAGGGGGAGGGCGCCCGAGGGAAACGGGGGTGTTTTTGTCGCTGACTTTCTTCCGTCTGTGTCTCCCGCTCACTATGTCTACCCGACTAACTCTCCTTCAGCGATGTGAGACTCGCATGCCGTCTCGGCATCCTGGCTCTGTCGGAGTCCCCATTGCCGCCCTCTACGTAGTCCTCTTCTACCTAGGACGGTCGGCCTTCTCCAGCGGCCACCTTTCATGTCGTCCTCCCTGCTGCAGCTGCTTTTCTTGCTTACTTGCTCCTACGCTCGCCTCCTAATCTTCTGCACACGCTTCTCTCCCCATTTCTTTTACCCGCCATCGGCGGCGCTAGCACTAGCAGCAGCCGCAATAGCAGCACAGCATAGCCCTTCCAGCTTTCCATCATTTTCTTTTCCATCATCAGTCTATCATTTGCATTAGCGGCGTTTTTGCATCTGGCGCTTCTTTCATCGTTCCTTTCGGCTTGTTCGAACCTTCCGAGCCGTGAGATCCTCGGCCTCTTGCGATTGTCGGTTCCGGCTACGAGGAACGCCTTTGAACGCGTGAGACGTCGCTGCCATCGTAGCGACTTGCCTGCCGGCTTGCCGGCATGCGTGCCTAGTAAAAATCGCGAGTCGTAATATGAATGGATCGTTTACGTTTGATGAAGAAAGGCCAAATGCAAATGGAGTCCAAGGACAACGATGAGCGAATCGCTGGCTCAGCTCAATTAGCATCATCACAGCTGTCAACGGCTGGCCATTAGACCATCGGTGGTCAAACACGCACGAGTGCAGGGACATCTGGTGAAGTTCTTGGATTTTTCGTTTGTAACTGTTGTTCGTCGTGGGCCATTGTTGCATATCGGCTCGTCATCTTTGTAAGTTTTGTAAACTTAACTTTCTAAATCTCATGTAACCTTTTTCTCTTATCGAGCTGGAATAACACTGGTTCCCTTTTGGTGGCCCTACGTGCCAATTAAGAGTGAGAACATCACGAATTCTCTAGACACAAAATTTTTTTTTGAAATTCTGTTTCATTGCTATACAGACCTGCAACCTGATCTCAGGGTCTCATCATCGCGGTCATGATGAAACAGGTGAAACCGGGTGCATAATTCATTTCGATGAGGCCGAATCCTAATAGAAGTTTCTCTTTCCAATATCATCCTTTTTCTTGATTGCTTTTAGATTATATGTATTGTTAAATGGAGTGGTGTGATTCTGGGTAGACACCACTCAACAAGATCCTCCAGTGAACGCGTAAGTGACGATAGAGTGATGGTCCATGGTAAATCCAAGAGCTCTGGACACCTATGGCGAATGAGGAATCACCGTGGTGGTCTGGTTTGCCTCCTTGATCAGGTGTCCGCGCAGCATGAGAAGCAAAAAATAAACAGTCCCACACACCATATGATCGGAAATAACAATAATATCATAATTCCATGAACTCATATGTCCAGCCGTTCACCAGTCTCGTAAGTTCGCACCAAGCGCTGTAGGTAGCTGTCCGTCGTCCAATCCTCTGCAGATCCCAATCCGACAGCTGACCAAAATTTGCACTCGCATTACGTAAACACACCATTATTATCCCAATTCATATTCGTCGCCCTTGCTACCAAGTATCTAACTCAACGGACAAAAATTCCCATGCCACATTTTCAACACTAGTACCTCTATTATTATTATCATTAGTATTAACAAGAACCATCGTCAAGACCATCACTTCATATATACAAAAATAGTCCCATAAATAATGTAGCAAATTATTAAGTGGATTTCCAATTTTCTTAGAAAGTGCTTTTTAAGTACTCACTCAAAAATTGAGGGCAGTGCAAGGCGCAAATGACATCAATAAGAGAACTCCAGGTGAACTAACGTTGAGCACGAGTGCATCGACGGCAGATATTACTGAAACAGAACTCCTGCGGAGGAAATTTAGGACAGCAACCGCAACGATTGTATGATGGCAAAGTAAGATGGCAAATATTATAACAGGGCACAAGGTCATGCAAATTTTCCAAACTATGCAGCCAAGCAGATACTCTATGTACAAGGGTAACGGCAGAATGTGAAGAGCGGGAACAAGGCGGCTTAGGGAGGATATGCAAACACATCGCAAAACTCTTTTTTTTTGCAATTTGGGGATACGTAGAACTCCATTATTATAATTAAGACCAAAGTATTCGACACCGTAAGCCATACGTTAGCTGAAAAATGCATGATATAAGGCAAGGCATTCTTGTGCACCCCGAGGAATTTCCTAACTTTTGAAATACCAGCTACGGCGGCAGCTAATTTAGGACAGAGTTGGCGCAAGGGCTCGTCACCAGACAAGTGCTCGTCTGTTATAGCCGAAGTCCATATTTCCTATAACGGAAGCGGTGCCCCTTATATACACGCGCCGAGTTCGTTCGGAATTTCTCAAATACTTTGCTAAATGGATAGGAGAGGAGATGGGCCGATAATTAGAACACGATTGCTTCTCGCCTTCGTTAAATATTGGAACTAGATGGGTTCTCAAAGGATTTAGAAAAAGGAGTCACATTCAATCATGATCTTTATCAATGCAGCAATGGGAAACGGAAGGTCTACAACTGGGCAACGCTACCACTGGAATCTAGTGGGGATGAACAGAAGTCAATCTAACTAATGATCTAATAGGTGACGTCTCCTTGTCGGGTTGCGATAGTTAAATATTATTACCTTGAGGTGGTCTTCTTGGAAACATATTTGTTACAACATAAGCGCCGATTTGCCGTATGTCCATGTCAATCCAAATGCGTAATAAATTATTTAGTGTATCTTCACTCAATTCAATTTCAGATACTCCAACACCTCGACCTGTAGAGTAAAGCATACGGGGAACTTACATCTACCAAATAATATATGAATCACATCGCATGAAGGGGCTTCGAGTTGGAGTTGTTTCGCAACATGTTTCGAGTAAGGCAATAGTTTGGTTTTTAGATGTCGTTTCTAGTTGCTAACATCATTACCGAGTCTGACCTAAGCGGACTGACGATCAGGAATAGGGGAGCCTTTCCAGGAAACGCGTGCACGGTTCGGAGAGAGCCAGTTGGTAGTGCTCAAACGTTCTTGATAGCGTTCGGCAAATTCAGAGCATGGCAATGAAGGAATGAGGATCTCCTGTTTGGTTTTTTCAAATATAGCTAGAGCAACTCCACTGGAGAAGTCAATTGTCCTATCAATATTTGACGTGATTATGAATCGACTACTGAAATCAACTTGGTATGAGCTTCATTGATTAACTTAAAATTATAATAGGTTCTCGTTGGGAAACCTGTTCGAATTTTAACTTCCTGTGGAAGGGCTGCCGACGTTATCGCTGGAGTAAGCTTAGATTGTTGTTTATCTTGTCGGCGCTGCAAGATGACGCATTCGCCGCGTTCAGTGAATAACGGATACCGATCACTGGACTCCAGTGGGGTTTTCAATGTGATCCTAACTCCTTAAGTATGCCTAACGATTGCCAAAGATTGATAACCTCATGTTGCAACTCTGGCTCGTGATATCGATATCACTTCTATAGTATTTGTTGAAGCGTTAACGACCTGCTTACAATTGCTGTAATCAACATCACATAGGGTAAAATACATCTCGTAAATGGGATTAAATATAGATTGGTTTATTAGAATAATTCATGATAATTATTGTAACAACTGCATACTTCACATATTCACATAGGCGCATACCGCAATTATCGATGACAGTCTCATAAATTCCACTCGCGTTCCTAAGGGCTTTAGAAGCCTTTCAGAAAAATAACGCTGTTATTGACATTAGCGTATGTTCAATGCGTCTCAAAGACGGCGATGAATCGACTTCCCCGTTAGATCTTCTATCGCTTACGCTCGTTGCGTTTCGTTCAAGTTGCTCCGGAAGTGAGACCAAGTGACTCATCTTCTTTTTCTTTCAAAATAAATATGCCTATATAGCATTATTATTATGGCGTTGCCTCGAATAATGTTGTGGTGATTTGCTCATGAACTGATACCCGATGATGACAGACAACGAGTTCTCCGCTATATGCATTCATTGGAGCGGGGGTTGATTGTGACTAGATATATTTTCGGTTAGAAATAGCTGAGGTAACAACAGACCACTTGAAAACAGACACTAGAATTCGATACGAAAACTACTCGTCCGAGGCAGAAGACGGATTATCCCTGCACTGCACAAGGTTACACACAAATTAAACGCGATAACAGGCAATATTCATTCAACGTTGTGAAGCCTCAATATAATTCCATCAGCGGGCCAAAATGTATCACGTTGAACCACGATCATGTTGTTGTCGTCGTCGTCCTCGTCGTCAAAGATGATCCGACAAGTGTCCTCGAACGCAGCAGTTCTCACAGTGCTCGGAGGTGTGATGTGTGAAATAAATTCTACGGGTAGATTATGGATATTTGAACGTTGACATTTTGGGGTGAGTTACTTGCGACGGAGGTCGTGCTTATTGCAGAGGTCCATAAAGATACTGATGGAACATTCCTTCTGGCAGCACTGCTCAGAGAACGACTCGAGATCCATGTTGTTCCGTTCAACTGCGAAATTCGTTCAACGAACCAAAAAGAAAAATAGCATGTTACCACTTTGCAAAACAAGCAACGTAAATGGAGGAAGACGAGGTGAACGCAGAACTTTACTACTACTAAACGATTTTAAAGGGTTTTCGGGCTGACTCTCAGCCAACATTTAATGTCCACGGTACTTCTTTTAGCATTGCCGCTGGTTTGTTACTACTACTAGAACTACCACTAATTATTCTAATAATAATAATTATTATTATTATTAAAACAAACTAGAATTAGACCTTGCCACCTGCGTGTACATGGTCTCTGGCCATATCTTGGAGAAATTCGAATTTTCAGCTGTTTCATTCTTTAGCCGACAGCAGCTGCCAAAGCAATTCCAATTAATACAGCCACTGCAGATAGTAAAAAAAATTAACGAGATTAATCCCCTTGACAATGAGACGACCTTCGGGAGATTTTGCGACTCGTCGGCTTTTCCCATCTCGCGATCGCCTCTGTCTATGGTATGATATTAGTTGAGCAAGAGTAAGACATATACTAAGATAAACGACAAAGGAATTGCCCATGGTGATTCGGTGAGTTCATCGCAACAATGGAATTGGGTGTCTCCCCATTCTTGTTTACCGGCCCACCAGATCGAATTCACAAACGAAAGCGTTCACTTGAAATTTGGGCTTGGCCCATGTTGAAATCATTGACTCCCGAGAACATACGATAAACGATCTCGTGTGCTATATTAGAATGTCATGTCTTATCGACTCGTTGGGCAACGACACCCTGGCGCAACGATGATGTTACCGAGGTGACTCCAGAAAAGCAGACAGCCTAACGGGAAGGAGGTGTCGTCATTCGAGATCACAAATGGGAGAGACGTTTCCGCCTTGCATACATTTAAATAGTTGAGTAACGGAGGGGAGGAGCTCTACTATGATAAAATCGCTATCAAAGAATCAAAATTCAGTGCGATCGAAACTACAATAGAAGGAACAGCTAAATATGGAAACTTATAAATGTGATTTTGGTGGGTGGTCTGTTTTTTGTCACCAAACAATGATTCACCAAACTATGAAAAATGCAATTCAGCAGCCTGGTAATATATATAACGTTATTAGTGTTATGGATAGCTAACCCACTCCAAACAGAATTAGGTAATAGGGTTACTCAGAATCAATAAAAATCGAAATTTAACGACTCTGAATGAAAAAGATAACCCATCAAATAATCGACATAACTATGGTAGAACCAAAGACAGCCGATTTAGCCCTGCATCAAACGTAATCTATCGACGGGTAGGATCAAAGCAATCGGGTGTTCTACTAGTTCGAACTTCAACCATTTCAGTCGCTAACCAATTCATAGAAACGTTGCGAATTGAACAAAATTCATACCCGGGAATAACAAAGAAAATCGGCTAAAAGGTAATACAGATACTTAGTTACATGATATCATTGTCATTATTATTATTATTATTATCTGTTAGCCTTTTTCATGTTATTATCTAGTGTTTGTGATATGTTTAAGCTTTTTCTAATCTTTCAAACTTTGTTTTATAATTATACTTCTAAAAACTCTCCCGAAATTCAGAAATCCACGTGCTTTCACACTTACGCGAAAGCATAACAACGCTGCTGGATTTCTAGTGAATGAGATGACACTATTTGTAAAATGATTTCTAAATATACCTTAGGGAAAGACCGATGACATTTCTAGTGGGTCGAAATTCCATACCTTATATTATACGGTATGGAATTTCGACCGATATATATATATATATATATATAGTATGGCTTGCAGCTTTCTGTAAGAAAAGACATCTTCAGCTAGCCTTGGCACACAATAGTAAACATATGTCGCACAAATATATTCCATCATCGTATCGTATATTATTATTTCGTTGACGCCAATCACGATTCACCAAAGGAGCAGCACTAAATGCCTACTTAGTATTTCTCCTCTTTTTTCGAAACTGAGGACACGCGCCCAATACCTGGCAAAAGGAATTAACAACATTTTCGTTTTATACAGGGAGTAAAATTGTGCAACATTTATAGTTATTTAATAACAAAGGAAGAGCTTACCCGAGTCATCATAGTCGGCTCTCTTGTGCGTTTGAATGGGTGGGAAGGAGCAGGCGATTGTCATGGCCTCGTAGAACTCATCCACGTTACAAACCTTATGGAACGCACACAGAGATTTATAAAAAAAAAGATAAAAACGAGATCGATCAGTCGGAGGCAACGCTGATGCTCTCCATGAAATCGAGGCCAACCGAATGCGGCAGAAGGGTTTCGAGCAGCGGAAGTACGTAACGAATTTATATAACATATTACAAAACCATGGAAAGAGAAAGATGTACTTAATACATCCTCATTGGAAAGTTTTTACACAATTGATGATTGCACTAGGGTTTTAGAGAAGTATAATATATATATATATATATATATATATATATATATATATATATATATATATATACCGAACGACGCACATTAATATCAATCAGATAACCGATCTGCACGGTCTGACCATATTGTCACTACTATTACTATAGACCACTTACGAACATAACGTATTATCACTGTCCCTTGACGGCATCTGGGCGATTTTCCGCACTGTGTGAAAGTAATTTTTGTATAAGCACTCATTTTTTCAAAAAATGCCCATTTTTCAAGAGAATAATTAGTATTCTGGAAGTACAAGCGGTCAGAACATTATATATATAATGCTGCGACCGCTTGCGCCTGCTGTATATATAATATACAGGAGCCATCTTTTGTGCTCTTTCAATAGACTAAACCCTATTATGTTTGACATACACAATTTACAGAAGTGGTAAACCCAGTATACTTGAAATTTCTCCATAGGGAAATGTTGGTGAATTATTGCCCAATTGCTAAATTATTGCGGGCTTGCACAGCCGCTCCGACACCATTTCCGAACTCGAAGTCTGCTAATTAGTTCTGCAAACACACATCCTAAAAAGGCTCTATCGACAATCAATTGTGCATTATTCACAGAGTAGTTGCAATTAACAGTAAAAATAGTTCAATATTTCGAACAACTATCAAAAACCTCAAAAGATGGCTTCCAATCCCACTATCTGCACTGATATTTGATATTAAAATGGGTGTATGAAGCCTTGCGATAACTTGTTCCTATCGAAAAATTGCAATCCTGAAAACCCGAGCCACCATTGAATTAAGTAGGCCCCCGGAGTATTTCTTCACACCTCCACCGCTTGCAAATGGACGCTTGCTCAATACGCCGGTGGATTTATACAGACCTAAAAGTTGATAGTTTCGGTGGAGCCATTCACAAGCACTTCATCTTTGGAAGCGACTGTTTGACTTGCTTTCCAGGTAGAAACTTGAAGCAGCTCGACCTGTAGCATCTTCGACTGACTACCAAATATTCTTCTAGCAAAGCCTAGTTGGCTAGCTAGGTCTCAATAGCGCGGAATACGGTCTCCAGGAAGCCTACAGCCTTTCAGTCCTTCCAGCCCAATACAACCCGACTACTTTCAGGAAAACAGGGCGCACATAAGAAGATACGGAGAAGGCTCCAGGCCGTTCGTTCTCGTTCTCTCTCGCTCCTCTTTTTCTACCTAAACGAAGGCTACTCATCAGCAGTTTGGATGGGAGCTTAGCCGCGTTCAAGCAGCTGACATGAAATAGCAAGCGGATTACATCACCGGAAGCCTAGCTGAGTTTCCAACAAACAGACAGCCTAATGGCGTCTGTTCTCAGGTTCGCTGTGTCAACAATGTACAATGTCAGTAGTTCACACTGTATGTAGACGCTAGGGACAAGCGGTCAGTTTCCCAATAGGTCTCGTCAATTAAAGAAGCGGCATTAAATAAGCTCGATATTTGCTAATGGATGCTTTACTTGTGTAGCCTAGATGTATAAGAAGCCCTCATTTCTTATCCAGTTACGCTAAGCGTATCATTTTGATTCAACTAGAAGATTAGATATTGGTTCATACACTAAAGGTGTATTCCAGCTGGCTAGCAATAATGGGTTTACAAACATATTTGACGATCGTCTCTGAGACTAAACCTCTACCACAAACAATCAGCGTTGTGCAGCTACATATTCTCATTAAAACAGCACGACCATTCTTACACAGACCCTGCACTATACCTGTGGAAAATCTGTTAAGTATCATGGCGTTGTTAATCGCATGGGAATGACATATGAACACCGGGCAAGGCTCTTTCTTATCTTCTTTTCGAAGCAACGTTGCTGTTAGATGCGGAGTCGAATGTAAAAAAGTAGGTTATAATCATATCTTACAGGAACTTTGTAAAAATTACTTAAACGTGCTAAAGTGACTGAAAGTTAACCAAAATATACCCAAGGTGTGTTTTTCACTATCATTCCCACTCTCACTGGAAGCAAATTGAGCATACAACCAAAAGACACCTCAGAACCCTATGTGAACAACGTCTTTGTTTGCGAGGCGCACTGTCGTCTATATAGCGCAAACACTTATAGATTGCTTATTTTCATTTTTGTTTTTATTGCGTCGAATAAAGTGTATAGCTAATTAGAGCGATAGTCTCAGTGACATACGGCAAGAAGGGTTTAGCAAACCTTGACGGTGGGAAGTAGCCGTCCATGACTAGGAACTACGGGACCAGCTGTGAGGAAAATTAGCATCCCCACGAAAAGGGGTCCCGAGACAAGTAGGCGAGAACGGAAAAACGACTGCATCTAAAATACGTTGGTAAACAAAAAAAACATCGAAAGACGCAAATGGTATCCAAAGGTCGTTTCGAATTTAGAGGATCCGTATCTCTGTCCTATAGGCATTGTAAAGGGATGCGGTTTCACCAGTATTTGTACAATAATTCATGTAGCTCCATGAACGATAGCCTCGAAGCATTTGAATTCGAGCACTTTTAATTAATGGATAAACGTCGGATCCGCCTACATTAGCTGCGAGGAGGCCGAGTGTAGGCGATCCAGCTACAATTGGATAGATGCCTACACTCGTTTGAAAAATACTCCGTTATCTACGCCTACCTCTGAGATATACTGTCTGCGTTATTCTTTTAGTTTTATGCTAATCTAACTTGTGTTAGTATGTTAAGGAGAATAACAAGCAAGGGGCTTCAGACACAAGGTCCAAGAAAATTGAAAAAAGAATACAAAATACAATAACTTCATCATACATCTGTATATAGAAAGAAGCTCACTTTTAACCCTATAGAATGCATTGGTCCACCAAACACTTCTAGGTCAATAATGCTATAATCAGTGTCTTCCGGTTTTGCGGGTAGAAAATATTAGAGATGATATTATTATTAATAAAATATATAGAGCCACTCAGTGGACATTGGCGTTATGTTGGTGCTGAGGTGTGTCAGTAACAAAGAAACTTACCTTATTTTCCAACTTGAGTACAGTTGAGCGCCGAAGGCCGGATCGAGTCTGTAAAACAATTTACTAATTTCGAGTATTTCAGTAGCAGACTGTTGAACATGTGCATTTTCTTCCAGAAACATTAGCCGGCCTCGATTCGATCTTCTCAATATGCCCTGCGCCATCAATCCGCCAAATAAGATTTACAACTTAAGGAGAACATTTTTCATAGATAAGATGACGAACTTGTTGAATATCGGTTATTGACAGCCAACGCACATCGGATGAGAGAACTGATAGATGAACGACTGGCAGCGCCGTATGTGCTGGCGAATTTCTCCATTATTTAACAAGTGGTGTAACGTTGCCTCACATATATGTTCATTGTGGCTCAAGGGCCCACATGCAGTGCTTAATAAAGAACCTCCACTATATGTCCGCCTAAGAACTGCCTTCTACGGCGTTAATCACTACGAAAGGTTAGGTTTATACACTAACGACTTCGAGATGTATTGAAAGCACTTGACCTTTCATATATATATATATATATATATATATATATTACTACGTGCCATCTCAGCAACTCTACGCAAACCTTACGCTTGATATGCATACGTTTTTTTTGGCAACGTGCAAGTGTGAGAGGAACAGTGTTTAGCAAGGCCGGCGAGAACTCGCGCAAGCATGAATCTTTGTTGTTCAAACAAACACCAATGTGTTGTTGTTGTTGTTGCTCGTGTGTACGTTTGTTGTCATGCATACGATCGAATGACTGTGACTCCGCTAGCTACTCACCCAGACGTAGTCGTAGTCGTTGTCGACTGCGAGAGAGTGTGTGTGATCGACAAAGAGGAACAAGGCGTTTTATACCCGTCGGGCGTCAGGGTCGGCACCTTGGAGCCGCATCTCGCCCCATCTCTGCCACCTAGACAATCGCTGCTGCTGCTGCTGTTGTTGCTGCAACAGCAGCAGCAGCAGCAGTAGCGATTGTCGACGACAACCACACGACCATACACTCGCTGGTAGCATAAGCGGGCTCAACGCACAGTCAGCTGGCGATCACGGAACGATACTGGAACAGCATACGTGCTATTGCGAATGAGAGCAGCGTGAGCTACATGAAGACCAGTCGGACTTAGAGAGTGATGAGCCAGCTCCGCCAGCTCGGAGGCAGCGTCGGCCCGCAGTATGCGGGCGCGCAGAGCCACACGAACAGTTGTAGCCTCTTACATACAAAAACACACATACACACACACAAACAAACACACAGAGTGCTGCAGTCAAACAGACGAGGTAAGACCTCGAGGTGCCATGATTGCGCAACGCGTGAGTGCTTCTCGGCGCGGCCTCCGCACAGCGGCCTCAGCATCATCCATCGTCAATACTGTTCACTTAATTTGGCAGGCGTTCGCCGGCCGGCGCGCGCGCACCGCCCATGGACCGGCGGAGTGTGCTGTGCGGGTTCGGAACTTCTCCCGGAAGCGACACTCGCTTCAGGTCACCTGGTGCGTGTCTAAAGCCGCCCATGACGTTACCTTTATCAAGGGAGCAGTGCAATAGTGTATAATAGTATACACGGCTTTCGCAAAGTGGGCCGAACATTGCGTGGGAAGATATTATTAGAATGTCATTAACGAGAAGGAAATGTTTTATACAACCATATAATACTATTCGACCTGAATTCGTGACGATATTGATGCTTTTAAGCAGTCTGCTCGCGAAACTGCATTCACCGGCAGCAACTCAAAGTGCAAAATAAGTTCCGTATGGATAAGGCTGTTTGATATTCTCTAGAACGGCTATTCTTAAAATAGACAACTACAAAATTGTTGAAACACATACACCTATCAAATGACTCCTGCTTAGTACGATTCAGGTGCCCAACATGGCACAAAGAACTATACTATTACTATGAAAGGCGGAAGACGCAGGTTCAAGCTCCCTGAAGTGACATAACCCTTTGAAAAAAGGAGAACTAAGCAAAACAGGTCTGTTAATGAGCCAACACCTAACGTACCGAATACAGCCGCAACCCGAAATGCGGTATTAAAACGTGGTTCATGTCCATGCGAAAACAAGCGAGTAGCACGCATAGAGACTACCGTAGGCGGTCAGCCCAATTAATCGCAGATTACACCGAAATTGTGTTGACGCAATGCCGCTCTCCTAATACGAGCAATAGAAGAAAGCATTGGAGAAGGGCTTGGCTTCAGAGAGTGCGGTGGTGCACCTCAGTGGACTGCTCCTTAGGAATATACCGGCTGAAGGACGCTTGTACCACGATTCAGTATGAACGCCACACAAATATCGAATACTCGAACGCGATTTGTCGCCCCAACATGGCACCTCCCATAGGAAATATTGACTTTGAAGACGCAATTCTCATTTTGACTATTTAATCAATTTAAATAACCGCAATACCGTTGAGTACGGTCTCGCTGTCAATGTTGTGCGTCGTTAATGATCTTTCGCATTACACGTCCGTCACGACTTAGGCTGCTATGCACTCATTTCTCTTCTCTGTATTGTTTGCAGTCATCAATGGACCGATTGATAGTTTTTAGCACCAAAAAATGACGAAGCATAACATCAGTATTAGTGAATCATCGTGACGTAAATACATACACGAGTAAACACACCGTCAAGCCCCGCCGGTTCAGCTGTTGGCTACAAAAGAGCGGACCTTGCTTTTTGGCTTTTGCTGAATTTTCCAATGCGCGTCTTTATCTAGGCAGATAAAGAACCGACCTCGCTCGCTCGCTCGCTTGCTGCCCCTTTATAGAGTCACCACACTACCGGTGTGCGTTCAGTTCTTTCGGCGGCTTAATATGCACTAATTACGGATTTCGTACCGAGGTGGGCGGCTGTCGCGCCGCGGCGATGATTTCCACTGGCATGATGTTATGTGGATTGTTTTCTAGCTGCTGATAAACTCGTTGCCTGTTATTGCCCTTTCGGGATGGTCGAGACTCTACAACTATTCACCTTGATACCGATATTGCTACAGACGGCGGTGTAAATAAACGCGGTCTGCTCTGACAAGGTTTTGTCACACGCTTGCTTTTTTCCGTATACTACTTAGTAAATTCTCGGGACGCGATTTGTCGAGAAGATACCGTGTTTATAATTGCCTAGTGTATTAAGATAAGAAGTAAGTAATTCCACTACAGACGAAACCCGCACGTAATAAAAAAGTTTACTAAGATGAACTGCCCGTTAAGCTGTTCATAAACTTCAACGCCGCCCATAACGCAGTGAATTTTTCATCGAGTTCATGATCGATAAGGGAATTACCAAGGTCCTCTTAAGCGAGTGGACAGGTTTCACTGGTCCGTTTGTCGTTTTCACTAATTTCTTGTCGTTTCACTAATTTCTTGTAATAAAGTTGTTTTATACAACTCATAGCTTGTGGTCTTCTGTTGCATTTGTGTGTGTGTGTGTGTTATCTAGCTTACATCGACAATGCAGCTGATAATTCTGTCCGACAAAATGTAAAGACAAGGACGCACTTCTGAGGATTTGTCGGTAATACGGCGTGTAAAAGATCCGGTCTATTGCATCGTAGGTCTCTCCTAACTTTTAACTAAGCCATTGTGCTACCAGAACAGTGGAGTCTTCAAGCTGAGAGAAAGTGGCAATTTTTAAGGTACAAGATGTATTTATTATAGTGCAGAGAAACGCTCACGGGAGGGTGACGACGAAGTGGTCAGCGAGTTCGTTCATCACGAGGAAGGAATTGGAGAACGACGCGCCAGTTTCGTCAGGTGGCGTTCCAGTAGGCCTCTCAAACAAATAAATATTAGCTTTGCCTCTGCATCCCCCTAAATCTTGATCACAATTTCTCCTCTAGTTGGTCCTCGGGAACGAGAGCTCAATCAGTTGTTGTTTCACAATGGCACCATTTTTCGAACCAGATGCCAAACCTAGCTTTAAACGTAAAAAAAAGCCAACACAGTCTCGATTATTATTAACTGACATTATTATTATTTACCTTTTCCCATATATATGTCTCCTACGTCTCTAAAGCTCATTATGCCTGAATGACCTTCCAACAATGGCATTACAGTCGCGGTTTGTTCCCGTGTTTTTGTTGTTAGGGTTATCAGCGATAATGTGGACCCACAACCCAGGATGTCTTCCCTACTCGCCCTAGGCTAAGGTTCTCGAAGATCGGGGACCTGGTGACCCGGTCCACTAACTCAACTACATACCCTCCCCACCCTTCAATTTTATGCAAACGGAAGAGTTTTCTATGCTATTCTATAATACAACGAGAGGCGCACATTTGACGTTAGAAATATACAACATGGAATACAACGAGATCTCAAGGTATCGTGATTTTATTGACTCAAACTATCGGTATGGGAATACAGAGTCAAAACACGATGTGTGTGTGTGTGTCTCTCTATGCCTAAACTGATTGCGTTTGAAATTAACTGAGCCCGTCGTTCCACAAGACCACGAATGCAATGACAATTGAATAATGACGTATACGGTAAAGCGATTTATAGGCTCAACCTCAACGTCACATCTTTGCCTTTTCATTGTCCGCTGAAGGACCCCCAGCTGTTGTTCCGACGGATGACATTTCCCCGTCGAACGGTGCTTGAATTACTACGAGAATTGTCAAGAGGGGGAATATAGAATAAGGACGAACATGCATTTCAAAATATCTCCCCTCCTCTACAAGGGACATTTCCTTGTGTGGAGCACTGTTACTGGTCTATTTTTTTGTTTAGCAGTCCCTCACTGGTTCCCTCATGTGACAGACCTCTGCTATGCGGGCTATTGCACCGTTCAAACCCACCCTATCAAACACAGCACGACTATCCCTGATGGGATCTAAGGTTCGCTCTAACGTTAGCCATTACTCTACCTGCTTTAAGAGCAACGACACCAAGTCCAAGAGAAACGACAGCGATTTTTGCTAAAACATCAACCTCGTCAACACGCCTGTGTAACCGTGATGAATAACCACCCGTGCAGCAATCTAGAATCTACAGTAATCACTCTGAATCTTCATCGGCAAAATCACAAATGCATTACATTATCCAGTCGCTCGACACAGAACGTTCATAACAAAAACCAGACTGTCCTTCGCAAAACGCGGCCGAATGTATCCGCAGGTCGGCTCGGCTTCAGGTGTTGCTGATAGCTTAAACCTGCCGAAATGTAATGTCGACCATTAACAAGAAGAGCCCCCCCTTGTTAAAAATCTTGAATACCACTTTCGGCTCAGCTCCGAAATATCTCGAATAACGAACAGCTGGGAGGGCCATTCGTTCGCCTGCAAATCTATTCGTTAGCTGCCAATAATCACTGTCTGCATTGCTCCCCGCTGAGGGTAGCAATGTCTGACCAGCCAGCGCCTGCACACTTACACACGTCTTAGCAGTTTGTTTCTTTTTGTTTCAAATACATTTCTCGTTTTTATCACCGCCTTCGCTATAGTCGCTCGAACGTCAGTCATAAACATGGCGCGTGGTGTGCGTCACTCGTTGTCTACTGTTGTTATCGCTGTGGCGTTAGCGGCGTCCATTTGCGCGAGTCGATCCCTAAGTCGACCCCAAGGATGGCGGACAATTACGAGAGGCAGAGACGACAGCGGACAACAGCAGCAGCAGCAGCACCGATACGACCTCGACCGCCGCTCTGACCGAGACCTTGCTCTCGCAGATCTCCGCCACTGTCGAAACATTTCGTTATCCCGATGCACAGCCGCCGACGATCACCACCGCCGCCGCCTCTGGTTGAAAAGCCTCACGGCGGCTTGAGCAACAACGTTTTTTCTCCCCGTATCGACTGGTGTCTGACAGCCTACGGCTATCGTCATTTGGCACTATCGTCCTCATTGTCATTGTTACCTTGGGCGGGGCACGAACTATGGATGTGTGTGTGTGTGTGTGTGTGTGTGTCAACCGATAGAACCGTAGTGGTTACGTAAAGCATCTTAGATAATCCAATTCAGCAGGTGTGCTAACGACCTCCAGCATGAAAAACTGCCGGATGACAGTACTTGAACAGCGAATGATTGAGCCACTTTGCCTGAGATGTAGAAACGAGCCGTGAGCGAAGCTGATGATGACGTTGGCGGTGCTCATCAGGATGACGGTAATGACATTAATAATAATAATAATGGTAATTGATAACAATTTAGTATTATTTAGTACTTATTGTTATCTGGTAAAGGGCGATCTGCGTTGATTCTCTGCGGTCTATGCACAGTCTCTATGTGATCTCTGTGCATCTATCGCCTGGACAGATCCTTCAGTTATGGCTTATAACTGAAGTTTGTATTTGTTTGCCTTCTCTCTATAACATTCGCAGAAGATGTCGTCTAATACGGCTATCCCACCTGTCTGATTATAATAAATAAGTTAGTAAATAGATCACGCACGCGCGCAATAGTAGTAACAACAACAACAGCAGCAGCACCACCGCGAACTCAGCGACGGGCCTTACTTAGGCATAGTGATCACGATGATACTACGAAACCATATGTATATGCATGTGTGCATATATGTATGTCTGTAGAATCTTTTGACCTTATGAGCCACTTCGTGCTTGTGATGGCCAAGGCGACCTTTTTTTCGCTCTACATCATCTCGCTTGATGTTGTGCCACTGCGTGACACATCATAAGAACGGGGATGTCATCACGTACCGTTTTTGCCGATATATATATATATATATATATATATATGTGTGTGTGTGTATCTGGATAATTTCCATTGGGAAGAACGAGGGTGACTCGAAGAGACGTGATATTGCCACGTGTAGCTCGCCATCTGTACCACTCGCATGGCCGTCTTCTTCTATCTACCTGTACGGCATATGAATAGGGCGCTGAATATTTATAATACGCGAATTTTCGCTGTTTTGCATCGTCGTTGGGAACTGCTGTACGACTGACATGTTCCGATGATTGTGGTACGATGAATCAGTTGAAATGCGACTACTTCTGTACGACGTGGTCGGACGTACACGACCCCTCGGATTGAACGCAATGTCCAACGGGCTTGCTACGTAGAAATAATGTTATGGGTCTACCATACCGCGGTGGACGAGCTGACGAACAAACAGTTGTTCGCGCCTCGATCTGATTGTCTGAGGGCTAGACAGTGTAGGTGGCAGGAAGCCATCTTATATGCGTAACATGATACGTTATATGATACTAATGTAGCGAATAATTCTATCCACATACAATTGCATATGATCTACATACGTTTGGTAGATTTGAACTGATTTGAGTAGATTTGAATTAAAGTTTGATTTGGAGTCTTTCAATCTGGGATTTCGGTTTTCTGACAAAATTACAAGAAACAGCTAGGTATATGTATATAACGGAGAGCAGCGCATGCGTTGAAGAAAGACAGTGATGCTGAAAGCAAAGACTACTCATTGTAGGCAAAAGCTCCCGTCCGCGTTTAGCGACAAAAAAGTTACCTCAAAAATCTCACAGGGATGATATAGAGTCAACCCGAGCTTACAGAGCTGGCTGCTAGTATTCAATTACTTTGATCAACTCGGTTTACTTCTAGCTGTTCGTTTGAACATCATATGATATGCTCAGAATGGCTATAACAAGCATGTTCTCAAAGTAATTCAAAGCGGGTCTGATTCTACGATATATCAAACAGCTCTCTGCCAGATAACACACGGTGGTATTTTTCCGCTCTTGTTCGTCATGTACGACACTAATCTACATAAGAGCAGTTCACAGATGATGCTCACAAGTAATGTCGCTACATTAGGAGCTCTTCGCATGAAGCAACAATCAACATGGCAGATCAAGTGTCAATCGACAATCTTTCTTCATCGCTATATCTAATTACTATGCTACTAAAAGTCAATTCCTAATTGTTTGGCTGTTTATGTGCACAGTAGGTCGGGTTTTTTTTTCGATCTGATAGAGTCACGTCTTGGACTGTGCAGCGACTTTGAATTTCAATTATTGGTAGGATATTTCTATTCGATTTCTCTCGTTTTCCTCATAGACCGTAAGGGACCTATTGACGAGTTCTTTTTGTTTGCATCAAAAGAGCGGAGTTCTGTCCGCTGTATATCTGTGTAGCACAAGACGTGCATAGATGCTTTATAGTTGTCGAAACCGGTGGCCTGGTGCTGCACACGGGTGCGCCTTGCAATCGGAGGAGACACATAGGTGCTCACATGGGCTTGATCCCCACCGTTGGACATTTGCATTTAAAGGGGTCCGTCTCATGAAGCAATGCCGAAAGCAGTTTCACCGTGGACATCTGTGAGCCACGTTGTCTGTGAGTCAGCCATAATGAAGTGCGATGTGTAAAAGCTGTGTTGCATTCATACTAAGTTGTGCGTTGCATCTTGCCTAAACTATATTAGGTCCGAAACGGTTTGAGCAATTTTGAACACACCCCACACTCACAAACAGGCGTCGCATGGCAAATTTCGAGGTTCGCTTGAGGAAACCTCAAGAAACCTGCAGGAAGGAGTGCAATTAGTGTAGTATTCTAGTGAGAGACATAGACCCGTGGAGCAAGATCAATGGAGGACAAGGAACGGATACACGCAACTAAAACAGTAGCATTTACTTCCGAATTACTTAGTTTAGATTAGGGTGGATGTTGCCTAACTAGAATAAGAATCAATAAAACAAATTAACTGTACAACGGTCGCGGGGCAAAACCCACGGGCACTCTTGCATACTACTATACAATAATGCCTTTCGTTGTTGTTTACTCGTGAATGCTTTCAGAGCCTCTCCAGTGGCTGGCGTTCCGTTTGAGTTGCCGCGATCGCATACGGCAATTTGAGATTTTAACAGGATCAACCCTCTAACGTCTTGGCACAATAAAGAGGCAACGTAGTCTGTATTTGAGCCCGCACCGTGGACGATCTTACATCCAGAATCCCATCTTCAATCGAATATTGGTGGAATAATCGCGCCATGTTGAATTGTAGATCATTAGATCTTGTAATCATGTAACTCTGGCACCTCTCAGCTAGCTCCTTGGCTCAGTTATCACGGACGCGTTTATTCGACAGCTGAACGACCTCTCGGGTGAACTACGCTACGAAGGACCGCTCACCGCCCGGATATCTGTGACCTTACTGCGAAATTTGGCGCTCGTCCGTTTGATTGAACAATTCGCGCTGCACCAGATTAGATCCGTAGCTCCCTCGGTGTAGATTGCGAGATATCGAATATCAAATGCGAAGCACTGCGTTCTCCTGCGCGGGACTTGTGGCGGCTATACTGTCCGAGGAGAGAGAAGCAACTTCTATAAGTGTGATGCGGGCTTTCTGTGCCTGACTGCAGAATATGCGGGGCGGCGGAGACGAGGGACGGTTTGTTGATTGACATTCGTTCCTTATTGGTGATCTAGTTAGTGAATGCAGCCACTACGTCAGCAGCAAACTAGATTCGAAACTCCTCGAATTGAATTTAATACATGCATGTGTGTTTTAGATCATTATAAAGCGGAACCGCATTATGCATATGTATAAAATGTTATGTGTGAAAACAACAACGCCTTAACCAAGACACTGCTTGATTTACGTTTGCAACGAGATGTTCAGATTCATACAAAGAAGGGGTGGCCTCCTAAACTTCGGAGTCTCAATTCTCATAAATAAGAGAAAAATAATCCTGCCAGCTTCGACTCCTGGAGCACTCATGGCCTTCATTGAAGTCCATTCAGATATCCGAAAGAACATGGGCGACTTCTTCCACAAAAGCCTACAGAGATTTAGGTCCTTCTTCGGCATCGTTAAGAAAAAAAAAAACTGCCGGTGAAGCGAACAGTGCTTGACGACGGGAACATATCTGAGGCACCAGAAACGCTATCAGACTAAGTGCGAGCCATTTGTGATTTGGCTATTAAGATTTTTCTCTGAGTCCACGACATGTTCAACTACATCTTAGCTCTAAGGAAACCAAGATGAGTTGGGTCTATTTCCAGACATAGCTGCGTGGGTTCAATTTCAAAGTGGATTTTCGATCATGAAACTGCAAGTAAAGCTCACGCGGTAAAATTAGAAACTCAACGATGTTTCGACTAAATAGTTTAAAAAGTTAATGTGGTCAAAATAGAGAATACATATATAGGAAGTAATTACTACCTCCCGACTTTGTGGTTCGATTTGCTGTTGATGCCTCCGTTCCGAAAATGATATTTTTCCATCAAAAATTGTCTTTTTTTTGCAAATTTGTTCACCGAGTTCTGTGAAGGGTAAAGGGTAAAGCTTCATTGGTTTATTAAAGGAGCTGCAATTTTACAATGCTTAAGCTCTCCTATATATCATCGCGCAGGGGGTGCAGTATTTTTCCTACTTCAGTGACCGGCAATTTTTTCATGGGTCCGAGTATTTTTCAGTCTTTCCCGAACTACATGGAGCTTAAATCGCAACGTTTACAACGTCTAGTACACGTACTATGCTGGCCTTCATGGCCAAGGCATTGACGTGCATTCATTTGGTATTTCCCGTCAATGCTTCATCGACAGAGTGCTTCGATTCGAGACAATTCTCTTCGTTTGCTTGTTTGGCTGCAGATGGCTGTAGACACAGTGAAGTTCTCTGCTCAGGGTCTAAGAATCGAGTCTACAGAGCCCCCTCTCCTGACAGGTCCTTACATTACAGATAGCTGACGGTCAGCGATCGAATAACCAATTCTCTGCTTCATATGACTGATACCGTTAACATATTTCATCAGGTTTACAGATGTATGCTAACGCAGACCCGGAAGCATGCTTACCTACCCTGTGAATATGGCTTCCTGACAATACGGTAGACAGATATATACGATCATGTGGCCAATAAAACCGAAACATAGTGACTAGCCATATCAGAAACCATCTCCAGCAACCTCGATACGCATAAGCCAGTGCTCAATGTGCGGCTAGAGTCCACATATTTGTTGTGCTGAGATACATATCGAGCACACAAATTTAAACGTCACACCTCGGCATCGTTGTTACGGCCAGGTCATACGGTTACAATCCGTGTACGCTCATGCGCATTTAGATGCGCGTTACCTACAAAAACCGCACACTTGGGGGATCGCTCCCAGTGGCTATGGACGAGGGCCGAAACAGTTGGGGTCGGTGGGGGTATTAAAAGGCCCAAAAAGACGTGTGACGAACGCCACGGTGAATACATCTACACTAAATATATGTAATATATACAATATATACTTGCATAGCCAACATTTATCTTGTCACAGGTCGGCCTATCCTACACTCGTTATGTACATTCTCTGTAGCATAAATATTGTCGTAAACATCCCGAGACCACCAGCCTAACGTACACAAGTGTTCAAGCTTTAGGCGGTATCTATGTTAATTAGTACACGCTGAGAACGGGGAAGAGAAGTCTTTGGACTCTAGGGCCCTCTGTCCACCCTCTGATCGCCCGAGCCGGGCAGCCGAGCGCCCGCTATGCACGGAACATCACCAACGAGATCAGCAGCGGCAGTAGCAAAGCAATGTTAGATACACAGCAAATTACCAGAGCGTACGGGGCATCGGCAGCACCCATTATACCGGGGGATACTACAAGCGAGCTGGTTTGAGCTACACGAAGCCCAAATATATCTACACTTGTGAGACCGTTGAAGCGGTCCATGCGAGCACTTGTTTAGATCCAGCAGGCCACAGGGTAGTTGCGGCCGAATGTGCCTAAATTTTGTTGCGTTTGTCCACTCGGCTCGGACGCCTAGTTGCTGCTGCTGCTGCTGCTGAGGCTGTTACGAGGGTTGTTTCCGTAAATGTTAGTGGCTTACTGACACCTCTCGTAACGGACATTAAACTTTCACGTCACTCGCCTCTTCTAGACGCAATGCAACGTTTCACATACGAGACTACGCCGGTGGCATACAAATGCACAATACCACATATTCGTATTCCTGCTGGATAGAAAGCATTGTTAATAATCGAGGAAGGAATCGAGAATGTGAAACTCAGCCCCCCTCAGTGTCGTTGCTGGCGACACCATGAGACGAGAGTTGGCGTACATTATCACAGCTATAAGTAGGCAAAAACATCCATTCTCATTGCGATGTGGGTATGTTTTATTGTGGATTTTGTTCAATTGTTACCAAAGTGGGGCAGACACTGCCTACGAATTAGGCCGGTGCCAGTTTACTGTTTTCGTAGGACAATGTACATTAGATCAGAGCGAGGATCGAGAAGAGGATCAAGGGTGATAGAACAACGAGGGAAGGATTTATAAGGCATCTCTCGTTGTTGCGATTGTATATATATATATATATATATATAATACATATTGCTGCAAATGCTAAGTAATTGGTATCTGATAATAATGCTACCTTTTTTTTTGTTTGTAAGCTTCACTGAATGAAAAATTTACCGCATAGCCACCAAGAAACATTTTACCATATTCACAAAACAAATGATACAAACCTGTAACGCGTCACAGGCTTTCATCTTCTGAGTCAACGAAGTTTGGGATTTGGGTACACTTTGAAAAATATTCTAAAAACAAACGAAAACGAAGATATAAATTTCAACAAAAGTTAAAGAAATATCCCACGATTTGATACGGGGACTATGCGGGGACACGTGTAGAAACGAAGATAACACACGGGAGGTCGGCCGTTTACTAATTAGAACAGATGAATGGGAGAGATGGACTGGTCCTGACGGAGGAACGAATGTTTTTTTTCTATGGTATCATATTTTAGATGCCGTAAACAGTCTACTGGTAAAGCGTATAGTCTCGCCTTATGATGAATCGACAAAATTATGGTATACGTTCGGGCTACGTGTTTAATAAAAATACTATTGCATGTACTTACAAAGTCTGCGATAAATCGAATCGTCACTTTTTACAGCGTAAACTTTTTAATACGAAATGTTAATAGTCGCACTGTGATATGGAATACAAACAATTATAGAAAATAGCTTCCAAAGTGAAGGTTAACAGCTTAGCGAGAGGAAACCCTATCCATGGGGCTATCCTGAGGCGACTTTGTATATACCAATATACAATACAAAGGCTATACCAATATTGTTGACCATTACGCGTAATTATTGATGACATACAACGTTATTGATGCTTAAAATATCATTCACAGTCATATATCACCAAAACCATAACCTAAATATTTATTTAAACATACAATAATTAGGAATTATTTGGGGGGGGGGGGAGGGATTAGTTGGGGACAGTGGCCGAGGCCGTCATTGTCCATGGCATTGCCTCCTCTGCCTCACAGTGAGGGACAGACGTTGCAGAATTAAACATCCTGCGCGCCTGGTGGCGCGGATCAGTCTATGCTCCTCCCAGTACACTCCTTCAATGACACATAAGAGAGCTTAAGCATTGTGGAATTGCAGCTCCTTTAATAAACCAATAAAGCTTTACCTTCGAGGAAGTTCGCAATGTATATCATACTTCATATCATATATCATACTTTTTGTATCATATTGAATAAATGTGGCCATACGAATAGAACTGTATTAGCCATTAAAGTTAAACAATGTCGCGAAGCTGCCCTGATTTTCAGTGAAGACTCCAGCAGAGTTTTCTCTCCTCTGTGCATTGCCAGGAGCGGCTGAAGCTCCTCTGTGAAAAATCGCTTCATCCATGCCCGAACTGCGTTTCACAGCTCGAAATATGTGTTTGCGTGCAATCCACACGTCCGGAAGATCCACAGTGTACACAACACTGCCTATCCGCTCTCCTCAGCACTATATATATATATATAATCTAGGTATGCGAATACATGGACGTCTCGTCATGCAAACGGGCAAAATTTATCTCACGTCCGAGCTGTGTCATCATCTACAGTGCATCTCATCCTCGTGGCCGCACAGACCACTTCTGACGACCACTACCCTCACTGGTTTTGGCAGCAACAGCAGCGGCCGCAGTACTACTGATTCGCTGCTGTTGACGCGATCAACTTTTACGATCCGGACCCGATAACGCGGAGCGACCAGCGTCGGGACTTCATTTCGGTTCTGACGTCAATTTTACTGGACGCTGTCTGCGCCTTGCTTGAAAGCTCGACGATGAGCTGAACATCTGTGTTTAGCGGTAGACTCGAAGTGCGTAGCTAGCCTATCTCTCTCTATCTCCTACGCTTGGTCTGAATCAGCAGTGCTGGATAGAGTGCCATCCTCGCGCCATGGTGTGTTCATGGTATCAGTGCCTACTGCTGCTGCTGCTCTGATTTCTATATACACATACATACATACGGATACACGGGGTTGCTACGTGAAACAGACACCGTACGCTGTTGGTTGTTTAGTGTCGGAGGTCGTAGATAGGACTCGACGATATCATCATCGCTGACCCGAATTCGCACCCTTTACCTCGGTTCCCATTTTCACATCACCTAATTATTAATCCCCTAGCGTTGCGTTCCGCTAAATACCACATATGAGAACTAACGGACATATAATTCATACATTCAACCAAGTAAAGAAATCAACAACATCGTCATGTGGACCGTAACAAATATGCTGCTATATGGAAGTGTAAGCTTGTGAAGGTCACGCCACGTTTGGCAGGATATGCATTACTAAGTCTTGCTGAAGGTGAGGTTCATGACTGTGAACTTTGGACCTGTGCTCGTTATAAATGCTGCTTAGACTTATTTTCATAATATAAAAAGTGCATTATTACATTATAGAAACTTCGAATACATCTTGCTATTTATGCTGTATTTTTCCTAAAAGATGGTACGAATCATTACGAAGATCGAGTTTTGCACTATTTGTGATAATACCTTTATTTAAAATTAATAAAATATAATAATCTATATATATATTGCACCAGTTTCCCTGACGTTTGTCTAATGGAGACTACTGCTGAGCTCAACACATTTAACCGTATAGTTTGATTACAATGTTACTTGTTACAAATAACTAAACTATTATTTGTTCCATGTAATTAACTTTCTTTCCATGCCTAGTGTCCTTGACACCAACATTACATCATAGTTAAATGGAATGAGATTATTGTTACAACGCTGGTAACGTGGATTGAATTCGTCTAGATATGGGATCAGGTCAATGATCAGGCCGCTTCGCTTGTTAATTGCGTAGAATTTATAACACCCTCAACCCAAAAGGGAAATAACGAATTAATTTTGCTCGGCAGCGAATTCATTTTGCTCGGATTAGTGTTTCTATTCACACATTTGACTTCTGACTTATCGCCGAACATGAACGTCCATCCTGTTAATGTTGAAATCACTTAAGGCCAGTAGTTCCGTAGTAGGTTACGCGACGGGAACGAGATTCAAATAGATAACGGTTAACAACTGTAAAGACGTTTGTCATACTAATTTTTTTCCTAACACTACAGAATTTTGTTACTACTGTTTTCTTTTCGAGCCACACGAATGCGCTCCCTTTTGTTAATAAAGGTGTTTTTGGAACTGAATTAAACTGAATTCGAAACAGAGCGTCAGCTGGAAGTCGAACTTTAAAGGATCTCACCATTGATAGGTGCTATATCTATCCCTTCATTCTATTTGCTGCTTGGAAGGATCCTGTAAAAACTTCGTTATCCTGTAATATCACTTAGTGATAAAATTGTATTACTTAATAATCCTGTAACATCGCATCCTGATCCTATAGTATTATTTGGATTTAATATTACTTGATGGCCTTATAATATTATCTGTCGGTGCATTCGTTGGGTAGAACTTCCGTTCAATCTTTCCGCGGTGGCGTTTTAGTGTGTGCTCGGCTCGCCCATCACCGACTGCTGTCAGTCACGCGTGGTAGTTCCCAACACCTCTTTTCGCGTATGTAAACGGCCCGCTCAAATACTTGGATATTGGAAATTTGACCACCCTTTATTTATGGTATTCTATGATCTACCAATGAGCTAATGGCAATGATTATACACGGACTCGAATGAAATATACGCTTGAAAATATATGCTGCTTACAGCTCTCACATTTGTTATTAGTATTTATTCTTGTGACATATCACTGATATTTTGTGCTCGGCTTTGAGAAGAGACCGGATCGACATGCATGTTCAGCATAATATCGCGCACCTAAATAAATGCACCTCTAAGCCCAATATAAAATGCACGAGAAACGTACCGAATGCCATGTATTTAGTCCATCAGGCAATATAAAATCTTAGGGACAAACGTTGTTGTTTTCGAAGTTCGCCATGATACGAAATCTGAGCATGGCTCGGTGGCTGACAATGAAACGGCTTGATAGTACGTTGGCTATTTGACACGAAACCTATCTGTTCGCATAGATCACTACCAAATTTCTTTAGAAATACGAGGGTTCTTAAGCTAGAGGCGAAATAATAGTCCATCTTCTGCAGTAAATTTTCGTGTTAGAGACAGTTTGTCATATCTCCACCAATGCACCAATATATTCTAAATAATCGATTTAGCGGCAAAAACGTTAACTCGAAGTGAATTTTAAGAAAAATGCCCTCCTATTTACTGTGTGTAAAACAAAAAAATCCTCCCTGTGGGTTTCAATCCCTCATGATTAGCGTTATTTAAAACTGTCTATTAAATAAAGTTTTATGTATAATCTAGGGAATGCGGTAAATAGGGTTAAGTGGATTTATGTTATGTTATGTGTTCCATGCATTCCCGTCAACACCCCAGAACGAATAAAAAAAATCCTCAGACTATTATTCTTAGTCGAACTTAATAAAGGTCAGACACCGATATCGGAACACCTTAAAGTCGAAATCAATCTATTGGACTGGCCGAGTCTCATGTCCAAAAGTCAGCGCGGTGATGGTGAGGTATTCTCCGTTCTTTTCTGAGACATCGAACCATAATTATATTGCTTATAACGGCAAACTACTATTACATTTTCTACCACTGCTTTGTACTGCCTAGCGAATTACGCACACGAATCCCATAGCACCGTCTATGTTCTTGAGTACTTTATACACAACTTACATACAATTTGCATTAACTGACGCGAGTTCCCTTGTACTCCTCGGATCAGCACAGAATATTCGTAATATGTGATAAAAAGTACAAAAAATAAAATCCGATAGAGGTAATACATAAGATAGGTGTTAGATGGTATCCAGTCTGCGTGTGGTCACACAGACTCACAAAGGTACCCAAGTTTCGTATAGATCACATTCTCACAAGACCCACTAAGATATTCGAGAAAAATGAGATATTGTACCCATTTGAAGAAAATGGAGATATATCAAGAACAACATATTAGTGACATCAATGCCCTCGTAAGTCCTCTTGAAGAAGTCTCCTTGCCAGTTAAACTATTGGGCAGGAACTAGCCCAATGTAGGCCATAGCGAGCTATATGATTGACTATACATTTAGTTCAATGAATAGTGCCAATTCGCGTTAGTTACATGCGGCTGGACTCAAATCCGTGCTATCTCGAAAGCTAAGGCGATATAGCGCAGTTCAGAAGCGGAGGGTATACCGGGCCTTAATTTGTACATGGCAACTTTATTTGAAAATGACCCATCTACTTTTGCTTTGTGTCTTACACCTGTAAGCTTATTTATGCCAATCCTGAATAAAAGCATTTTCCGCATTTAAGTGTGCCTGTAAGCAAGTTTATTTGACATAAGCTTTGATTTCTCTTCGATACACACAAGAAATATAATATGAATATACAAGTTCATCTTCTTCGGTTGTTACAACGTTCGATTTCTAAACACACTACGAGACGCGCGCTCAATCACTTGCACAATTGAGTCAAATATAACTTCCGGGTTTACGATAAATCATTTATTCTTCTACCCATATGTTTATGATGTCGTGATTTACATCAAAAATAAAGAACTCTACTACGTGTCCGTCTTACTCTCTCTCTCTCTATTTTCCTCGCTCCGTATCTGCATTAACCTTCTTCATTATGCCATACCACGGTTCATTTGGTAAACGTGGCTTTAATTATCCTGTACTAGACAACTGTCGCATTTGTTTTCGACACGTTCGTATTTTTGCGCGCGCTGTGCATTATACACCAAGCAAATGCATAGGGGAATCTCCCTGTGAACGTCGCCCTAAAACTGTGTTCTAAGGATTCACGTTACAAGGAAATGCGTGAACGACGTCAAGATTCAGTATCTCTCTCACTCTCATTCAACGTAGACCGCTGACCGCCATAAACACAATTATCAACCTCGTATCGACGCCATAGTTGTCCCCGATTAAGACTGCAAAAACACTTCTCTATACTGCGGAACATACGCCTTTGGCTGTTCGTCTCGTCGACAGTATTTCCATAACATTTAGAAGATATGAAATAAAAAATTCTTCTCAATAGAACTCCTCCTCATCATTGCCGACGGAAGGACCAGCATTCTTAATTTGATCCTGACTTCGATACATGCTAGCTATCTGTTCAGCTGGCGTTGCGTCCTCAGGATTTTTGTCGTCACGGATCCGAACAAAACGTGGGAAGCGAAGCGAAATTCCTTTTTCCGGATCAACCAGTCCAATTGCAGCCTTGTGTAGAGGAGAGATCGACAAATCAGCGCATTTAATCTCCCACACCTAAATGAGAAGGTAACAAGAGAAATTCTTATGGTTATCGAATCGAGACGCCTCGCAGCCATCACTTGTTATGTATAGGTGTTTGGGGCTCTCCTCAGTATATCCTCTGCCTTACATTGATATGAATCATTTGCGTATTTCGTTAAATATCGATATAAGAAAAATCAGATCTTTAGTGATTACCTGCACGGCATCAAACCAGTGATCGGGCTGAAGCGAAGAGTCGACATTGTAGTATGTCTTGGCCTTTTCGAGAACATGGTCCTTGAAGAAATTGCTATGCTGTTCCAGCTCCTCTTCCTTGAAACCTGTACCGATCTTGCACAGCGATTGGAACTCCTCGGTGTCCGGGTCATAACATGCCAATAGAAAGCCTCCGTATGTGCCGGTTCGTTTGCCTTTTCCCTTCCAGCCTCCAATAACGACGACGTCAATAGTATCCCCGACACCTTCTAGGTAGTCCTTCTTGAGCTTGAGCCAGTTGCGGGAGCGTTTCGCAATCTCGTACGTGGCTTCCTTGTCAAGGGTTTTTACCATCAGACCCTCGCAGTTGCCCTTGACGCTTTCTTCCAAATATTCTTGGATATCATCAACGTTGTCAAGGTCTGCGCTGGCGGCAAAACCAAATTCGCCCTCGACCTCACTGAAGTTTTCTTTCAGCAGGCGTCGCCTCTCACGGAACGGCTCTTTAACAAGCGATTTCCCGTTAAGGTAGAGCAAATCAAAAGCGAACACATACACCTGAATGGTAATGGTGCCATGATCGACATCCTTTTTCTTCCGATGCATCAGTGTTTGGAACGGCAGGATCTGTTTCTTTTCACGATCATACGCCACGGCTTCGGAATCAATGATAAAATCGGTAACGCCTTCCTTGACATGCTTGGTGATCCGCTGAATGATGTCCGGATACTTTGACGTGTTATTCTCTTGATTTCTGGAGAATATTGAAACGTTTCCACCCTTAACCATATGGATCTGCGCTCGCTCACCATCGTACTTAAACTCGCAGGTGAAACTCATATTTTCGAACCGTTTAAGAACTTCGGTCACGCCCTTAGTGGGATGTGCCAACATGGGCTTCATAGGTACGCTTGGAGTGATCTTGCATTTTTCTGGTAATGTCTCAAATCCGTCCTTTAAGAGCACCTCAATGATTTTGTCATAATTCGGACATTCACAATATACTGTTTTTAGCGTCAGTGTGGCTTCCTCAAGAGCTTTCTTTGTGGGCTCGGTGCCGAGCGTTTTTGCAAGTTTCGGTTGATTGTGCAACGTGATCGCATGGGCCAAAGCAGTGAGAAGGCTGGACTCTGCAAGGCCAATACGGAGCTTTCCAGTCAGCGATCGAATGAGAAACTTCGATTCGGAACCACGACAAGCCACAAACATGCTTTTGATCATATCGACCTTTTTACTTTGAACGCTGTGCCCGCTTAACTGTGTGATTTGCTTTAGCTTATTAAAAACGTTATTAAGGAGCAGTTTGGGTGGAGCAAAGATCATCTTCTGATTCGTTTTGCATGACTCCGCCACCATACCGAGGTCGCCCTTGCTGTGGACCTCCTTTTTGATCGCATCCAGTGTTCTTCCAGTCACCTCGGCGATAGCTTTCATTAACAGCGAGTCTCCTATGCCCAGCTCCTGGCCTTCATAGTCGGGCGCCGTTTTATTCAGACAGAGATACACTCCAAAGATTAGATCATTGGGAGAGAGAGCCAAGCAGCTTCTGAAGAAGTTACGAAGGATCTCAATCATCTTGAGACGGGATGAATTCTCATCAATACGTTCAAGTGTCTGACAAAATGCAAGGTATGGTATCTTTTCTCCCTCTTTCCAGGACGCGTCACTGACGGGGTCGTACTTGTCCTTGTCAGGCCGGAAGTCATTTTCTGTCGATTTAAGGGCGGGAGCCGGATTGCCAAATGTGATCGTCTTCTTGGGTTCGCCCTTAGCGTCCTTCGATGATTTCTCTTCTTTGTCTTCTTTGCTATCATCAACTTCATCACTCTCATCAACATCTTTCTTCGGTGAAACTGAAGCCTTTCCTTCCTGTTTAGGCCTTGGAGAGGTCGTCCGAGTTTGACTCGTTCGCTTTCGCTTAGGCTGAAAACAGAAGGTCTTCTTAGTAACAAATCCGGAAAATTTAACAAAAAGAATGGTATACAATCGCCAATGTAATAAAGATAAATAACAACCAGAATTATATTCTTAATGCCACAATATAGAGAATTTGTGGCAATGCTAGGTTTTAACCTCATTAGTGGATCCCTCGCAATGCTCGAATCCCAATAAGTGAAAGCTAACCTTGTCCTCCTTATTATCGTTGTCATCGCTGTCTACAGCGGTCGATGCTCGCTTGCTCGAAGGCTCCTTCTCACTGCTTTCGCCAGTGGACAGTCTGCGTTTGACCCCGGCTTTCTTGCCAGAGGATTTCTTTGTATCGGCCTCTAATGTTTCATTGCTGGCAGACTTGCTGTTCTTTGCAGGAGCCCTGTTCTCATTTGGCGACACCTTCGACGGACTCGGCTCGTCCTCGCTGTAAACGATGTTAATTATATAATAAAAATAGCCAGTACCCAATGTTCTATTCTAGTCAAGGACTGTACGATACATAAGGCGTCGGAGGAATTTGGTTTCAGTCGGACGCTTCTGAAGCACGAGAAGTATTTAATGATTTTGTTTTATCGGAAAAACCTGTTTAGGACTTCAAAGTGTATATTTTACAATATCATATACTGCTAGTTCTACTAGTCTAGATGTCTTCTTATCATTTACAGATTTGTTAATTAACGTTGTCTTTTATACGTCGGTGCTTGGTCATTCAAAAATCTATGAAAACGTGTAGTTGTGTTATTGTTTTAAAATGATTTGTTCATGTTATTCTACCATATCGCAAGTTTACCCCTTTGTAATATCAATGTGATACAATGAAGATCACTATGAAAACTATTATTTGTACATATTAGTCCATAACTTATCTTTACTATTTAACGTGAAATATAAAGCGTACACATCTACTTTGAGTTTGGTAAGTAACCCATAAAAGGTCGTGTCAACCAGTGAATCCACATGTACGGATTCCACACTTAGGTCAGGTAAAGCATTTAAATGTTCCAATTTGTCAATGCCACTCTATGCCCTCTTCATATATATATATATATATATATATATATATATATATACAGAGAGAAAGGGGAGAGAGAGAGAGATTATTTCAGTGACGAATCTGCGTACATCGAGCACATACATATATATATACAACATATTGCGTTAACGCACCTGCTACCATCGAGAATTCGACTCTTTCGTTTTCCCTTCAGCGTCTTCACAGGCGAATCACAGTCACTGCTGGCACCACCACCACCATCCCCACTGACAACATTGGTTTCATCCTCTTCAAGCTTGTTTTCTACCACTCGAGCGGCGTCCTGTGACGGACCACCTGTAGTGTCCTTCTTTCGGCTGAAGAATGTTGATATTTTCGACTGAGACATTTCTCGAAGTGACGACCCAACTGCAGATTTGCCACAACGACGGATTCGACCACTTAACTGGCCAATATGCAATTGCAGCTGCGATCGCTGTCGCTGGCTACCCAGGTGAGCGGAAATGGCGCCAAAACGAAATGATGCAAAACGAATTCGGCCGCCACAAATCTGTACGGGTAAAGCGAATCGTGGAGCATATAACGTCGTGCGAAACACACTACACAACATTCTTCGATGAAAATTACTTGAAAATTGCCATTATGCAGCGCAACTCCGTGCACGCGGCATATCTTAATTTGGAACTATTTGAAATTTGGCGCGCGACGTGCTCGCGCTCCGTTGTAAACATTTGCTCTCCCCAAATGTTTGTGTGTGTATGTCCATTATGCGCTGCTGACTAGGTTCAGTTTGTTTATTCGATTTTGCAGACGGCCAATTTTGTCGCGCTTTTGTATAGGAAACGGATCCGAACGCTGTTTTGTGGGGCCGGCGTAACTATGTATCACTGACAGTGTGAGTTATGACATATTTCGTTTGGTCGACGACGCTGAAAGTATTTAGCTGCTTGTGTTTGTGACTGTGCGCTAGAGAAAGTGCTGGTAAGTAAGATGTAGATCCGTTTTTGACAGCATAAAAAATATGGCGTATTTTGGATAAGTAATTCAGATCAATGCTCACACACCTTCCTTCCATACTCTCGAATTCGATTACTTTCTTGTCGCTAGAACAGCCTTTTTATTTTTATTACAGCAGGTTTATTTAATAGATTTATCTCCTTCGTTACGAAGGAGATAAATGATATGTGCTGTGGTTCTTCCTCTTAACTATTATACGATATCTATGAGAAGAGTTAATTTCGGTGTTACTCTGTGCATGTGCGTTTGGTATATATATAATACATAGCTGCTTCGTGTGATTTCGATCTTTGTCGCAGGCTACGCTGTTTCAGGACAGTCGTAACTGGGAATATCACCGCAATCAAGACACCGCTCCCTAAACAGATAAAATGTCAGGCTACTATTCAACAGCAGAGACGCGACGGATTGAAGGTGGAGGTGGCGCGGTCATAGCCTACGATCCCCCAAGCAAAAGAGCTAGGGGACCAAATACAGAATTGGCACTCGTTGGAGGCTCCGTCAATAGGGCGCTACAGATTTCGGTAGGTTCGAATTGTTTCACTGGCTACTCCTCAGAGTTAGTCGAAGCTTATCCAAAGGTGGATCTGACTAGCTTAATACGTTCGCAACTCTCATAGATAATGTTTGTTACTATTATATTATAATGTTTTTCTCTATTTCATTAATGTCAGCAGAAGTGATACTTGATCAGTTTGAATCAAATGTTGACTACCGATAATTCATATGGAGAAATAGAAAGTGATAACGCGTGTTTACATGTTTGTTACATCTGTCAAACTGTCGAATCGTTCCAAAGTAGCATGCCGCGCGTCCATGTTATCTTACACTGAACATGGTAATTTACTGAGATGCTTATCTATTTTATTTCGATGCCGATCAATGGGCACCACTAACGCGATTTCAGTAGTGAGAATATCAAAGAACACGTGTTGGTAATAATGTCATTTATTGCAGAAAGGTGCTCGAACATCGAGTCTATCCGCGCCGATCATGCTTCTAACGGGCCACCAGAAGGAATTATTCTCTGGGCGGTTTCACCCAGATGGGAGCTTCTTGGCTAGTTCCGGCTTCGACCGAGAGATCTTTTTCTGGAACACGTTCGGAGAATGCGAAAACTTCCATGTTATGACTGGTCACACCGGAGCGATCCTTGATATGCACTTCTCTACTGGCGGTTAGTGGAATATACTGTGATCACCATTGCCAAGAAATATTTGATTATATCGCCGTACTGTCTGTGCACAGCTACTAGTGCATTCTTCTCATTTCCGTCATGAAGATCTAATAATCAGTAACTACTGTATAATAAGATTGGACTAGGGCATACTATAATTTCAGTGACAAGGAAAAACTACCTATTCGAAAGAATTTCTTGGCTAGATAAACTTCGGAATTAGGATTCAGTGTTTAACTGGTGCTGTGCCGTATTTTTTAGGTGAATTCCTATATACGTGTTCGACCGATAAAACTCTATCGATCTGGGATGCGCAGGTTGGAGTCAGAGTTCGCAAGTTGCGTGGTCACACATCGTACGTGAATGCCCTGCATCCAGCACGGCGAGGACCTCAGCTTGTGGTATCTGCCGGAGATGATTCAACAGTTCGCCTTTGGGATGCCCGCAGAAAAACGCCTGTAAAAACTCTTCAAGATCATTACCAGCTCACAGCGATTAGCTTTAATGACACAGCCGACCAGGTATTGCAGTCCTATATACAGACAACATCAAAACTAATCCTTCTATCACACAGTCCTGTTTTGCATATGTTGCGTTCGATCCGTCAAGCACTGTTGCATGCGCGTCCTGGTCAACAGTACTTGGTGGATAATACTCGGGAAAGTCCTAGCATTTGTCTAGGACTGTAGGGGCTCGATGCATAATTAGAATTATGCTCCACTTTGCATGAAATCAAATTCATTAAATGTAACTTAGTTAAAATAGTTCCATATATAACACAAAACTTGCAAATTTAATCTATCCTATTGATGAGACTAGTACTTCGTCGTGTGGTTATTGGAAATGCCCTTTGCCGCAATAATGTTTACTACCGAAACTGTTAATTTATCTGTATGTAAATAGTAATTATTGAATTGCGTATTTCATTGATGTATGTTGTTTTATTGCTGTTATTGGTTCGTATTTCAAATTACTAATTAACTGCTTGGATTGTTTTGATGGTCTCTTTGTATTTGTTATAAAGGTAATCACTGGCGGCATTGATAACGCACTTAAGCTTTGGGACCTTCGAAAAGACGAGGTAGTCTTCCGGATGCATGGCCATCAGGACACGGTAACTGGTCTCACACTCAGTCATCAGGGAGGTCTGTTGTTATCCAATTCTATGGACGGAACGTTACGGGTGTGGGACGTGCGGCCCTATGCGCCTCCGGAGCGATGTGTTTCTTTATACCAGGCAAGTTTTGACTTTGAAATTTTGAACACTATTCTACCAGCTCAACTGACTTTGCACATATTAACTGTAATTCTCGAAAGTTTTTTTGCGATCGATCTTTTTTCTAGCGATAGCCTTAAAGAGATACATTTCATTGCGTGTATCATGCTCACTGTAGTGCTGTACAGTGTCGGCATTATTTTCCCAAATGATCACTCATTCACTTTGTTTCTACATACGTTTGAACAGGGCCATCAGCACAACTTCGAGAAGAACCTTCTCCGCTGCTCGTGGTCCCCCGACGACGCGCGCATCACTTGCGGTTCAGCAGACAAATGCGTTTACGTTTGGGACTTCCACTCGCGACGAATTCTCTATAAATTACCTGGTCACCTAGGCTCTGTAAACGACGTACGCTTCCACCCAAAAGAGCCAATAATTATGTCGGTTGGAAGTGATAAGCAAATCTTTTTAGGCGAGATTGAACCTTAGGAGACTGCACACACACACACACAGACAGCCACGTGAAGTATGAGGGCTAACGCAACGTGTCGTCCGTGGTTCTTCTGTGGTGATCCTTGTACTACCTGATGATTACAGATTCTAGTAGGTACCATTGTATATGCTGATTACGCTTCGCTGGCTTCATTATTGAGGAGTGTCTCTTCTCGAAGCTTATGGATAAGCAATGAATTCGTCTACTATGAGTCGCCAACTAAAGCACAATATATTAAATCTGAATTAGTATCATTAATAATAATAATAATCCACACGAGATATGAATGACTGAACTGCGGTATATTCTGATGGAAGGCAACGGTATGTCATCATGAGCAGCCATTTTTGGGGACCTGTCCTATCCTGAACAGTACGAATATCCTATTTCGGTTGCTTACATTGGTACAATATCGTGAATGTCTTATTAGATTATATATGCAAATTTACCTTGAAATCCGCACTCAAAAAATGGGCATGACTTCTCTGAATAGACTCGAATGCTTCTTGACAGCGTCGTTGTAAAATAAATCCCACTGTAGGTATAGGCCCAGATAGACGTTGACTGTTCGGGGCACCTGTAAACATGAGATGAGCGTATGATGTGGATGGTGTGATTACCAAAACGGACGAAACTACAGTACGAGAGTAAAGTAAATTTCGGGAGATACAGATACGTTAGAGCAGATCGTTGAGGCATGCGATCAAAGCGTGTCATAAAAATAGAAATAAGAATTGTATATTTTGAAACTGCTCTAAAATAAACAATTATATACTAAAGTGAACACTTATGACATCTCGTACTTGACAGTAGATAACAATCTATATCTATCAGATGACGCAATAATTGCAGGTAAATGCTCTCGAATTTATCGCAATGTACATTCTATGTGGTTATGGGGCTGCATGATCGCCTGTACACCCTGTGGGTATTTACATACAACCTTAAATGAAGTAACACTAATAATGCGACTTGTGCCATATGTTATATATTTTAGCAAAAAACTGATGCGCTCACTGTAGTAATATTCGGCTCTGAATTATACCTGGGTGGTCAATTTTCACCTTAATCATATAATTTCATTCCCTGTAGAGATCTATTTGTTGGCTCTAACTGAGTTCTTTCAGTTATTATAGCTCTCGAATACAGTGGACTCTTGCAGATTTATTGGATGTAGAGTGTTCGGAACCTATTTTTGTATTCCATATGTCGTGTAAGAATCGGTCTTACACTACCTATGGCTAGTAATGATTTTTCGAAATCTGTGGGAATTTCATACTCAGTTCTCGTGGCCCAGATCGTTCACATACGCATAACGTTCAGATGTTGCGTGCGCGAAATAATGGGTACAACGAAGCTGAGGCTTAATTCTGCCTTAGGATTGCGAGCATATTACATATGCAGGTGTAATGTGACAATGAAGTTGATCTGCTCAAGCGAATTCGTTGATCGTGCCGAAATTTTTGGTTGGATCTAGTGGAGGATGGAAGCATCGGTTACGCAGTCTACCACCGACTTGTGGGACCTACTTAAAGGTGCTTTGAAAAAAAGTTCAATCGGAGGCAACGGGCCATGCTCACGTGTACTGTTTACTGAGGCTCCTGATCTGACCGTTAGACTCAGGGGAGCAGTTTACAATATTATGATGCAGCGCTGTGTTCAAATGGAGCAACGAATAGAAACGCTTAAGATGGGTTGGGAGCCCAAGGGCGGCGGCCACCTAGCTACTCAAAACATTCACGTGGAAAAATGTCGTGTGTCGATGGAGCGGACTACCGCTAGTGACAGGGATGACAGCGAATGGTTAACGCCGCCTACGTCTCTGGTGGATAGCGACGTTACGGCTACGGGACATCAGCGCTGCATCAAACGCTTTTCTCATATGTATAATGTAGGTGACACGGTAGGAGAGATTCAAAAGGAAATGAAATGCTTGTTACGCGAAATGAAGAAAGGCCTACCGACGCCTGCGCGAAACAATCACTCGAAACTATCTGGCTCGGTCGTGGTTTGTGAGAGTCTAAAGCGAAAAAAACTGCGCAGAAGCCACGCAGCGAGAGGCGTCAACTCATTGGATCGAACGGTGGACGTCAAATGGGATTTAGCGCTGGACCCCGAGATCGGCCAGCATCGCCGCTGCTATGATTGTAACAGCTCGCATCGGTTATGCTACTGTAGCGGAGGGAGTGAGCATTTGGCAGAGTGTCACGAGGCGGCTAATTCAACGACGACCTGTTCGTCGGAGCATTGCTCTCTTTACTCGTTCGAGGACACGACAGAGGATGTTGACCGACGACAGGCGAATGACTCAGATAACGCGACTTCAACGACGACGTCGTGGAAAACTGCAGCTAATTCCCAGCATGTTGAATTGAAAGGTGATAGTCCTGAGTAAGACTTGTTCTCAGGGTTCCCCGAATCTTTATCAGTAACGTTGGCGTGTAACGTTTGGTCAGCACATGGGGTCGTTTAATACAATTTGCCAAAAATATTTAGAAAATGTATAGCCATGATCGTATTGCGCAAAGACGTTTAGTACAAAATATATGGCCTTGCTCTCCTTTGTTAACTCGGTTGTTCTCTTCGAATCTGTCAGATAATATTTGGAAAAATGCAAAACACAAACGTGTTTGTATACATAGGAACTTAATAATAAATTGGCAAAATAACAATATAAACTATTTTGTCAGTAATCCGCTTTGCATTTGCTCTAACAACACGAGTGCATGATTCATGCGGCTGTGAACCTCCAAAGGACTAACTGTTAAGCATTCTTTGGCAGACCCCTTAGATGGTCAGTTACTTTGTACTTTTTATTGTTTTACCTTAATCACATTTGATGAATAATGTCTACGGAAGAAGGCTCGTTGTGACACTTGTCTACGTCGCAATATATGGGTTACCCAGGATGTTTCCGTACAGCTTTCTGCAGTCTCTAGAGCCGATAAGCCTATCGAGGACTGATGCAGGTTGCAGAACAGCTAATTGCATTAGTGGTTTAGTGTGAGCCATTTTGTGGTATATATATACATATATATATATATATTATATATATATATACATTCGCCATTTTTTATCCTCCATCCAAAAAAAGAGGACTTACAAAAAAGGCATTACCGACTTAGTGGAACGCTGGAGGAAGACCGTCGCAAACTGTGGGGCTATTTCAATTAATAGGGAAACTCACCGAAGATACAAGGTTGGTACTACTTTTTTTGGGCGACATAGTTGCATAACCCTTTTTCGACATCTTCTTTTAAGTTGAACTTTTTTTTACGAAGATAGCTCGCGAGGCCCACGAAAAGATGGTAGTCTGAAGAGGCGAGGTCGGGGGAATACGGAGGATGTGGACCGGTTTTCCAGCCAAGCTCCTGAATTTTATTCTGTGTCACCGAACTGACATGAGGTCGCGCATGGAATAGGACCTATTGACGAGCATTGGACGGGTCCTCTTTTTTTTCAACCTGCTCCAGCTGATGACAGTATAGGACTGAATTGAGTGTTTGGCTCGTCGGCAGAAGCTCACGGTGGATGATGCCCCGAATATCCCACCAAACACGCAACATAACCTTCTATTGGTACCAATTTCGACAACTTTTTCTTAAATCCAATCCGTTTCAATGCGCTGACGTTCTACAGGTTGTTTCACTCACACAGCCCTCTCCGAGCAGCGCGGTAGCGTTACTGCGCAGCAGTTTCGCCTTTTTTGAACTCAAAAACGTAAAAATGGCGAATGTTCGATTGGTCGCTCTCCATGTTCACAGCCGATTTTCTTCCACAAGGGAAGAAAATCCATCTAGAAACGTGACTCGCGTCACCATCATGTTCTGCGGGTCCGAATTAGATGAAACAAACCTCCTCCCTCCCTCACTTAGCCCGCGCGCGATCACGGCAGAACGAGTCGGCAATGAGTCCACCTTGTAGACAGCAGGAACTTTCGATTCAACCTAATGTATACATATATATGTATATATAAATAGTAACATATATATATATATATATGTTACTATTTTTTAAATGTAATACACATTTAGTGATATTGCTTAACAAAATAGCACACTCGCAGTGTGTACGCAATACGACCTGTGGTATGAATATTACGAATCGATCTCTATGACAGCACGTTGTAATCTAGGGATAAACCTGAGAGTAACGTACAGGGGTCTCATCTGTGTCGGACCTTGAACTATGGCTGGCACATGCAAGGATTGTTACGTGTGGAAATTCATTCTATCTCGTCATACGCGTTGCACATTGTTCGTCCGAGTGTACACCAGGACCACATACCTAAGAGGTGGCTCGCCTTTCGTGTGCCACATCACAATTGCTTGCTTCATAATGAATTGAACAATTACAGAATCACACTGTCAATGTGCGCACATCACGTACTTTTTAAATACAAATGTTCGCTATAAAGGTCTCTTTAAGCTTTCTTTGTTTTTATTGATCACTTCTTATTTGTCAAACATTTTGAAACATGCCGTTTCTCTGCACTTACCGGGAGTGCGGCCTGAGATCTTGAACACGTTCTAGACGCTCACCTAGTAGCTAGCCGTTTTAAAGCAAGCGACTGAAGCTGCACAAATATTCATATCATATATGACAAAACGGGACATAGCTACATCGCGTGTACAGGCCAGGCATCCTGTGTCCGTGTTCATTGAACATGTTCGCCTGAAACCCGGCCGACATCGTCACAATGCCATTGTAACATACATTGACTCCATCGAGACGATTCTTGGTCTCTGACCCGCTCAACCGCCAGCTAGCTCGATGTTACGTTTCGTCTGAATCACACAACTGTCCATCTCTCATGGCTCAGTTGACTGTCGGCTGGTTATAGACGTGGCAGGGTCTGCCGCGCACATCAGAGTATGTCCCATTCTCGGTGGCTGACTCTTTTGAGATGGGACAAACTGCCATACAGACAGATTGACAGACCTACAGTCAAATCGATTGACAGGGTTTGACAGTAGGTAGGACAGCAAGCGACACTCGGACTGGTGTGTGTGTGTGTCGGTCGAGGAAGATCGGCTTGACGAGCCCCTGCAGGCACGTACTTGTTGCGAGATTTAATAAGGTCTCCTCATATAAGCTGCTTTATTGCACCCGGTTCTCGTGGGCGAGACGAATGTTCGGCGCTGTATATGTGAGAACACAAGAAACTATCGATGCGGACGCTACTACGAAGAGGGGGGGGCAGATGTAGAATAACAACTACAACGATTTCTTAAATATGCTTTGCCGTTTTTCTGTAAATGTAATCCTATCTAATGAACGCCCAGCCTTACTGAGCTGCACGTAAGGTATTTGCCCTCTTCAAATTAATCTCCCACGTTGTGTACTGTTTATCCAGGTAACATGAATCGAATCCAGAAATAATCTATGCATGCTACGAAAAAACCGCAGACCTAAATGTCAGGGTACGACCTGCAAAAAAAAGTAGGCAATTACGAAGCAGTTAATGAGTTTCGCTGGCGTTGCTCGACTTGTAGGTCTCTGCGTGAAGCTAATGTTTCAGCAGAGCATTACAAGGCGAGTTCAAACAAGAGTTCCCAGCCGAGTAACCACTTAAAGCCAGAATCCATTAGAATTACCCATAACAACATATTTGGAGGTTTCAGGTTGAGATATGCCTTGTGTCCTTGTCGCTCTTGACATAAATATGTTTACCCAGTTCGTATTCTTGTGTTAGCTTTTTCTAATGGAAGCACCCGATATTCTAGGTTACGTTGTACTGGCGGATTTGCTTGAGGAGACGTCCCATATATTGCAAGACGCTAAATTAGAAAACCCCGTCGTTCTAATGGCTCCATCACCATATGTTATGGTAGATAACTGTCTATTGCCTATAGCATATTCTCTAGAAGTTGTATATGCTTTATGCGTAGGGTATAATAGGGTAGATAGTAAAGAGAAGGGTTTTCTAGATTTTAACAACTCCTATCAGATTTATATTTTAACAACTTATTTATTAAATTTTAACAACTCTTTTACTTAATAACGAAACACTTATCTTTTTTGCCTTTTGTTGATATCTGCCCAACAGGTTTTCCAGGTATTCCCAGTCTCTCGACTCTTTATTCACATTTGCTTAGGCTATATTAGTCAACCTAGTATATCTAGAGAAGAGCTATCCAGTCGCTCAGCGACCAAGTCAAGGCGATTCAATGATAGAAATACGATTTAGCATTAGTAGTAAGAGATTAATCGCGTATATGTCAGGCTTCACGACATGTTTGCCTATCATATTTCACGGTAGCTCAGCGTAACAGGAAACAACGATGTCGGAGCTTCCGATAGCTCCTCATCCTTTTTATCCGGTGCTAGATGACACCACCGCTTTCGGAATTCGTACATTACCTGCGTTAGTGAGCATCGTCCTCTGCAGGGACCTGTCGCTGACGAATGAACTGGGATGCTTACTGGCAAAAGCGGTAAACGATGGCAGCTTGTGACCTTTTATCGTTCAGAAGATTTTGCCATCAGTGTGGCAAAATCGGATGATCACAAATCGATTCCGGCCTGGCCTAACCTATTCGACTGTGATGCTGACGACTTTGATGGGCGCACAATAGCCGAAAGCCGAGCGAGCCTTGCTGGTGACGCCAAGTCGATCAGTGGACGAGAAAATGCAACCAAAGCTCTTCGCGCAAATCTGGCGCTCAGAATAGTACGATATAACTAACACGTACTATTACTGACGTCCACCAGGTTCCGCAACATATGCCGTGGTGTGATCAGAGCAGCTTGACAGCTTAGTTCCGTTGTGGGACCTCCGACCAACGGATGCGGCGTGACCATTTTAAGATCGCACGAATGCCCACTGAGACGACGTTGCCAAATAGCATCGAAACGATAACACAAATCACTGAGCGCACACGGCAAAGGTAGGATGGGGAGAGGACCGATCAGAATCCCAAAGGTGCTTGCTGTTTGTTGTGTGGCCCTATACCGTGACGGGACATAGTGCCGTGATATATAGTCGCTGGGATGCGGTCGAATCACTAGCAATTTCTTTTTGCCAATGTTCGGCGCCATATTCAACAGGTGGCAATCGTCGAAAAATGGGACGATTGTCGGAGGATTACTCAAATGATCGAACTCATTCGATCAATCTAGCGCATCAGGTGTATTAGCATTAACCGCGTCGTTGTGCCATGTAATGCAGAATTCGGCAAGTTTCCCATTTCAAGTCCATGAACGTCAGTCCTAATGACATCTAGCCTCTATGGGGAAGTGCTCATCGAATATAATTTAAGGGAACAAAAATACATGTACGTTTACTTAGAAAATCAGAATACAAAATAATCGATCCATCGAATACAGCTGCTCTCAGGCTAACAAAATGCTCAAATGCATTATTGTCAATTGTATTCACGACCATTTCTCACAGTGGCAATGGCCCGACAATTAGTCTCTTCAGTTGTCCGCCACATCGGAATTAACGTAATACATTTTCTCAAGCATGCTGCTTACCTCTGTTCTCCCTGCCGTCTCTGGGTAGGCCACCGCAACATTTCTCCTTATGCTAGTTCCATGGACAAGGTCGACTCTGCCAGGTTGGCGCTCCTATTGAGCGGCCAGTGAAATAGGGCACGTGGACCTTGCGCGCGTTGAAGCTTCACCTTAACTCGCGTCTCGCAGAGCGCGTTCTTTCTCAAAGTGGGCACAGCTATTTTTGCCTTCACCCGTTATTAAGGCGTCCTTCGTCCCCGCCCATGATTGACATTTGCCATTATCGCTCCCGCATATACTCATCTATATCCAAAGACTGACACACCCGAGCAGAAACTGACAGGTACATATATTTGGATACGCAGTCGGCCAACGGCTATTAGGTACGGCCTGTGCATTGCTTCTGGCGTTGATTCGTGTCTCTACTGCTTTGCGCACTGCGCTACTGCTAATTGCATAACAAGCTCAGGTTGTGTTTTGTTTGCAATAGGTGCTGAAACCACTCACCAGCAGCAGTGGTATCCCCGTTGAAGGCCTTGCACGTAGCTTGTAGACTTGTCACAATGATCAATGACCATTCTATAAGGCGAGCGCTGCAGCTAGAGTCGGGCAGACGAAGCGACGCGAAATCGAGATGAAATAAAATGATATAACTTAATTTAATTCAAACCTATTCATACGTTGTCATCCTGCAGTTTTTTTTTTGTCAGTTTTTCATATCACCATAGTTGCAAACCGCAAGGTTTCAAATACTGCTTGAAGTTTGTAAGTCGACCCTGCGACCTCCGGGCATTTTGTCGGGAAATGTGGGGGGTCCCACATTTATTGTAGTGTCATCAGAAGAATAGCTCTGGACACATCGGGAAACTTGAGACGTTTTTAGCTGTGTGCAATTTGTTGGCATTACGACACCTCTTAGATTGCCAGCCCGGCGTTAAAAAGCCGCGAGGTTGAAGTTAGCAACATAAACGGTTGCGGTAAAGTTACCATGCTTTGAGCAGTTTTTCACACATTGTATCTAAAGTTTGCCCATTTGACAGTATCACATGAAACCCCAGTTCGGTTTCTACCGTGCTCGATCGTGGGCTTATGGTGAACCATGTTGTGCCCCTAACGAATGCATGTGCGGACAGTTCGCATGTGCATAGGATGACATTCGATGTAATATACTTGAGTCAAAATCATAGAATGTCACGGAAATAGTACACTTGCAAGAAGGTATGAACAATGCTGCCCATGAAACAATTAAGTTAACAATTATTTTAGATAATGCCAATGTATGCTCTAGGGGCCCGGAAAACGCCTATGTTTGCTTTCGTTTCCTTTCATTTTCACTCACTTTCGATTGATTATAAGGATCTGTTTAAGTTTAGGTGGTTCATTTTTTGGTGGATCTAACAACCGTAGCGGACGCTATATGGTTGATGGTTAAGGTTAACATGTGGGGCTCCTGATTATCTTTTATCTCATAAGGCTTTCATGCCTGTTACCATCTTTAAATATTCTATATGTTAATTTTCTCTTATCAATGGGAATTTAGGAAATTTTCGATCCCGATGAGCGGCATATTTTAGTGGCTGAAAATTAGGTTTCTGTTTTTGTATCCTCTTTTTGTTCATTCGTTAAATTGTTGCAGCTTAATGTAAGAGTTATTCCTTATGTAAAGATAACGGTAAAGCTTTATTGGTTTATTAAAGGAACTGCAATTGTTACAATGTTTAAGTTCTCTTGAACGTCATCACGCAACGGGACTCGAACCTGTGACCTCTGGCTTTTTACAGCCAGAGACTTAGCTGTCCAATCCACCGCACTGTATTTAGCGCTGCTAGGCACTAGGGGTAGCAGTATGGTATGCATTGACAACACTCTCGCTTCTCTAGAAAACCAAAAAAATAGATTCTATTAACAAAATCAGATTTTTTTCGATGAGTTCCACTATTTCCGAATGTTCTCGGAAAAATAGATACTTTTGTGATGTTTACCGAATTAATTCGAATGTTTCTCAGCATTTGCGGAATTAATACGAATTCCTCTAATTTTTTTAAACAAAAACGTAAATTTTCAGAATTTTTCGAAATAAATTTAGTTTTCTCAAGATGAAAATATGTGACTTGTTTCGTAGACAATTCATTGTGAAAACGAAACATAATGAGACCGTACATTATTTAGGTTCGTGCTGATATTTTCTCTTTCCTAAGCTATCCTGAACAAATCACAACAGGCAACACTAATATATATATATATATATATATATACGAGCAGCAAAACTGTGATCGAGCCCTTAAAAACTCGCAACTTTTGCAACAAATAAGTAAACTGGAAGATTAGATGGATGGACATTTAGTCTGGTTGATATGCGTGGTGTTCGCACAACCTTGCAGCATTCAAAATAGTTACGCAACTAATGGAGGGTTCTATTTCGTTTTGGAAACCCTAAACTGTGTGTCTATGGCGGGTTGCTCAACTCTCTTGGACGCTATCCCTATGACTTGCAGACCAAACCCAGCGATGTGGGAGTCTTCTCAATGGCTCGACATTTACAGCTTGCGTCACCATAGCTAATTATAGCTGACTTCCAGCTAATTTGTGGCCGGGGTAGAACAAGGGCCGAGAAGTTTTATGGCCATAGGTTCATCCACAAACCTTAAGCAAGGGCACTATTAGCCTCGCTATTGGGGTTCTCAACTTGCTCGAGAGCGATTTCCGAGACGGTCGGGGACTGCTGGTAATTTTCCTTCTTCCCTTCTTATACTGATGTGCATACACAATTGCTTATGAGTGATGCTCACTTGGAGTTGTACGTCGTGTCTTCCAGTCTGCGCCGGTCGATGGTGGCGTCAAACCGAGAGAAAGACTGTTGCCAATGTTCACACATAGCAACGCAGCGGCTGGATGGGAGTCTGGAAGATATTTGGACGTGTAATGCAATCGACTTAACCAAGCAGACCCCCGAACTGCATAAACAGCCTACCGTATCTGAAGGACACGTTCTGTGTAGCTGTGGCTTTAGTTACAGGATAGTAGTGTGTTACGGTTATGGTTACATGCACCCCATTGGGAATTGTCACAATTGTTTGATCGTATAATAATAACAATAATAATACCACCAAGCAACTTAGTGTACAGTAGCATAATTCATATTGAGTTAACCGCCATCCAATGTGATATTTCTAAAACAAATTGCCAGTGGCTCTTTTACAGCAATTTATTATATGTCCTTCCTCATTTTCATGTTCCCGAACCTCAAACCCTTCAGTGAAGTTTGTTCTTCGAGCACACTCAGTGTTTCGCATTTTTATATAACGCGCTCTGTTATTTACACTTTCTTATCGTACGAATGGCACCTTTGATCATTATTACAATTTTAAATCAGAGATTTCGTTGTCAGCATCTGTGCGTTGCGATCTACAGATAATCGATCCTGACGTCTCCCGAGTTATTTTTATGCCTCTGGCGGTGTAGCTACTTGGGCCATGATGAGGTATTACTTCAAACCATATGTATACTGTGGGATTCGTGCCGTGGTCTGCAATAGACAGATTTCAGCATGTTATCCGTTGGACAGAGGGCCACCACGGGTCCAACTCGAACTGTTTATGTAGATGTTTTTTCTATAATGTTTTGCGTCAGATATCACGTTGGAGGATGCACTCGATCAAGATCACTGATCCAGATGGTCTGCCAACAATCCTAAACATGTTTATTCCTAGAAGTGCATATGCCCTGTTTACACGAGCTGACCCTACACGTGTTTACTGTTTTTTCCGTTTTTAGTATTGAATCATTTTACTAGGTACCTAGGTACGTATAACCCAATACTGTGTGAATACATCGTGAAGTATTTTCGTTCCTGTGGAATTCGAACCGGAGACCTTAGGGTTCCAGTGTCTTCGGTGCGACCCACGTGCCGGTTAGATCGATGCATACTAAAACATAACGCCCCATATTATTCTTTTTCCCTCGATAAAACTTGAGAGATCATTTTCTTTTACCCGTTGCTTTTTTTGCTGCCTTGTATACAATTCCCAAAAATTGCGTGGTCAAATACGAATTTGACTGTGTCGTTTGTGAAAGAGTGTTTCGGGCCACGACCTGCATTTTTTATACAATAGAGTCAATGACTACCAAGAAAATCAACCGGTTCTCCACACCAATAGGAATGTGAAAAACTAGATTACTTCTTAAGCATAAACCTACGGGAACAGGAGTACATTGATCATCAAGTTTGGTTCCCATACGAGAGGGGAGAATAAATTAAGCCAGGTTCCCGCCCAAGGTCTAGGCAAAGACTGTTAAATCAGATCCATGAAAAAGGTGCATCCATTTGAGTAGGATCCCTTTGTAATTAGTCGCACGATGCTTCATCATACGCATCATGTGCAACCTCTCTAGTAGCTTTCTCTACAACGTGGTAAGCATTCGATCCTATCTGCATCGAATTCCCATGGCACCTAAATCCGAGACTGCTCAACGGTCACTATCCCATGCCATAATTTCTCTCAGTCTAATTTGGTGCAATATCTTCACTCGTGCCTGTCTCGCCGAGAAACTGAAAAAACCAAATTAGCCTTCGACAAATTGCCAGCCAACCGCTCGTTGTACACAACCCATGCTATGCACTGAGCCCCGCACTGACCACATCGTCTGCAAATAGTAAAATGCTGGGTCTGCGAACGTGTTCAGAATCATCGGGCGTATATATTGCCCGTAATGTTAGTATCCGTTTGGAGCTACTTTTGTATTACTTCGTACCATATGTGTCCCGCTGGGTTCGCCCCGGCGACCTTCGGGAGCCAAGACCTCGGCCGTTTAATCTTGAGCGACGAGCAGATGATGAAATGCTTGAATGTTTGTATTCTGTTATTCTTTATTCTTTTTATTCACACGAGTTATGTAATATTACAATATACCTATTTTACAAACAGTGTGGTGGTTTATAAATACGTTACAATGTGCTTTCACCAGTCGCTGTGGCGAGAGTTCGGTCGTTGTTGTGGCTATTATCTACGCTCAATTTCATCAAATGGTTCAGTGATCTTATTTGATTGCGCTCGCCCGCATGACATTTACAACATTTAGATCCGCAAAATTTACATTTACAGCGATCATTTGCGTCGTGGTATCCCTCGGATTGACATACAAGATAATGGAAGCCGTGTACGGCGAACCTAGTGATATGGTGTTATCTGTCATGGCCGGCGTCGTAGAAAATAAAGGGTCCATCTCACTCTTCTTCCTATTTTGGCAGTCAATGAACGTATGATAACTTTCTGTTTCTGGGAGATTGAACGTTTCGCGGACTTCTTCTACGAATGATGGTGTGTCGGTCAGCAGGTAGACCATTCGATTTCGGGCCGTCGCGTGCAATCCAAGTACCGATTTCAGGAACGCCGGTTTAACTCTGTCTAAGGTGGTCAGATCCCGGCAAGTGGGTTTGTCCCAGACAACCTGGAGTCCATATGTAGCTATAGGCGAGATATTCAGGTTAAATAATTTGAGGGCTGTGTCCACCGATAACCGTTGTGGTCGCTCGATTGTGTGTACTGCGATCAACGCTTTCCTGGCTCGCTTTTCAACATGCGGGGTGAATGACTTGCCTGTTATTCTTACAGTTGGTCCAAGGTATGTAAACGAATTAACTATTTGCAGTCGCTCCCTGTCTAATCGGAACGCGTCCGTCTCGCAAAGACTTCCCCCTTTTCGAAACTTCATTGCCACAGTCTTGGCTTTATTGATCTGAAGCCCGATGTCGGTTACATAGTTATTTAGGGTTGTCAACGCTTGCTGGGGATGAAATCTGCTCCTGCAGTACATCACGAGGTCGTCTGCGTATAAAATGAGGCTCACTGACGGGTGCCGTTGTTTAATACATGATGGAAGGTCGCTGATGAGGAGTGAAAAAAGCAACGGACTTAGGTTATCCCCTTGGGCGAACCCCGTCGCCTGTTCCACCCCGTGTCTCTCCACGACTCCATCGTCTATAAGTATCATGTTCTTCTGTAAAATATCTTTCAGCAGCCCTAGTACATTAAGAGGCACGCCTTGATATGCTAGTTTTGAGAGTGCTGTGCTTCTGGACGCCGAGTCAAAGGCGGCTTTAAAATCGACAAAAACTGCGTAGAGGTATTGCTTCGGGCGGTCCAATGTATTGTTCACATCGTCGATGAGTATCCTGCAAGCTGTCATCTGTTATAGTAATATGATTCGATTAAAGGGTTCTTGTAAATATTATTATTTTAAGTACATTTATTGATCTCACAGGACCAGAAGGGCGTCCCGGGTCGCAGTGCCTTACGTATAATATTGTAAAACAATACTGAATCACCACTGATACATGGACGAAATAGATGCGTTTTTTCGCCCTTGTATTTTGATGTTTTCTGCCTATTTTTCCCTTGACAAAATCTCACATCAGTCACAACTATACTTTCGATTCGGTAGAGCCAGTCGAGCTCTTCTGGCCAGAGAGATCAATTGCTGCGAGATTTTCAAGAAACGTTGACTCACACCGCATTTGATAAATTCCTCTGGGGTGACGGCACTTAATTTCATTTTTCTAGCAGGCAAATACATATCCAGTTTCAATTCGTGTCTCTTCACCGACAGAGCCTAAGTTTGTTTTGTAGCCTAAGAAAACTTGATGTTTGTCTCCGGTAGCTAAGGGAGCCAATTGTCGTATGACGATTCGAGAACTACGTAGCTTCAGGAGTTAATCACCGACAAGTTGATCGATATTTTATTTTCCAAGTGGCGTGTTTGCTTTAGAAGATCAATTGCCCCAGGGGGACTCCCAATCTAATCAAAGCACATAGAGACCCCGGGTAGAATGTAACCACGGAGAATAGCTAGATCAATTCCATCTCTCCGATTGGATACACGCCCGACTTGTCTAACAGAGTTGAAATTGTTTCATGGCTTCGTTCCGCACGAGAAGCGAACAGAAATAATACAAACTATGTGGGCTTTACATAATGCTAGAATTTAAGGGTTCACTATTGATGGATGACGACACCCGAAATTCCCAACGGTTGTCTCGGAGATACTTAAATGGAAGCGTTGTTTGAAGAGCAAATGCTAAAATATTTTCTTCGCCGCGTTGTTGCTGTCCAGGTAGAAATAATCGAGCCTGCGGGCATGGCGTGGTGGACAAGGTAGGCAGTACCAAAAAGGGAGTTTTGTGGAGTCTGAGGTTCAAATCTGAGTGGAGTCATATTTACTTTTATGGGCAGTATCTCCGCAATAAGATTTGTTAAGTAGTAGTGGCAACTAATGTGGTCTGCGGCATAGCTACCACTGTGCAGAAAGGAAGGCACCGTACACCCCCTGTATGCGTCATAAATACTGCATGTTTACATACACGGGGCTTTCTACAGACACCCTATTGATCACAGTAGTTGTTCACAGACGGGAAGTGCACAGAGGTCTTGAGAGATTGGGAGAGAAGGGAAGCAGCTGAGAGTCAGCTAACCACGTCATGTTCGTACGGTGAGGAGGATGTGTGGTGCTCGTGGCTGGGCTTGTACACATCTCACCACCCTTTACTGAAGTAATGCGATAAGCGATACCGGGAAGGGTGGTGCTGTTGAACATCGTCAACAGTTCCATAGGGGGGGCGGCCATGGTGTTGGCATGCATTAGCATGCCAACACTCCCCCTTTAAAAGTAGAAATAATCGAAGTCCTCCCATCTTGTATGTGTAAACGAAAACTAGGAACTATGAATAATAGACAAATCCCGTGCGTTAGTTTTTCTGTCATTTTCTCCTGTAACTAACAACGACAACTATTATATTATATAGTAACTTCTCTATCTCGCTCTCTCTCTCTCATACAATATCTGGATGGTATTTGATTCTATTGATTTGATTGCTGCGCAAACGAACCGTAAAGGTATGTAAGCTACTTATAATAAACTACTCGCTAATTCTGTTGACCACCTACGCAAGTGCATTGACTGTATTGGCTCACATGTTTCCACATGCTCGCCTGTCACTACAAATTCGTCAATTCCGTCCTTGAACCTTTTAATGTCTGGTTGCACTACAGTTCAAATTTTCGTTGCACGCTCAAAATATCCAACGGTGAACTGCACGTAGAACGGCAAGGTGTCCAAGTGAAACCTGCACTAGAACGACAGCTGCCCCATTTGAACCATATGAATGATACCGAGCTGCTCGAAAGGAGATACTAAGTGATTAGTATTAGGGATTTTTTTTCTAGACGAGCCTACAGTTAACGCTTGCAAAGGACTACCACCTGGAATTCGTTCGTTTTCCACAATTTTTTGCTGAAGCGCTGAAGGTAGTACTGTCAAACTGATTCCTCTGAGCCTCGTCAATATACATCATCATTTGAGAGGACAGCTTGATTCGTCACAGTTAACTTGATTTGACATGGGCTTTCATATTCGATTTGAGTAAAGGTTGACAAAATTGTGAACACCAGTTTTTCTCGAGAACATCGAGGCAAATCTAGAAGCGGGAGACGTGTTCTCGTAATCTTCGAGAGTCAAACAGTTGAAATCATGGGGCAGGTGTTAACTTTCCTGTCGCATAGTACTAATGGAGATTGCCGCAGTGGGCAACTTTCCTAGTGGACGACAAACCTCCAAGAGTGTTGTCAGGCCAGAGCCAACTGTTAGGATGCTGTGACTCTTCGATCGGATTCACCGAAGTGACTATTTAACAGACAACAAGGTTATGCAAGAGGTCGGCTTCCAAATAGAATGAACATGTCACTTATTAATAGTTGACTTGGCCCACGACGAGTGAACTCAATACCAGCGTTTGAGTACAATTTATTTCATGAGCAGCATAACGAATTGAGTCCTTGAGCATTTGTAGTCTATTCAGAAAGCTGGTATCATATGTTCTCACGGCGGGCGATGATCAGTTGCAATGATTTTACGAAGTCCTTCTTTATTCAAAAATGAGGTAACTGTGACAAATCAAGCTGTCCTCTCCAATGCTCCTTTAATAAACCAATAAACTTCTACCTTTATTTCTCTCTTTTCTTCTTATCAAAGGCCTAGCATGAGATCCTATTCATATGCAATCACGTGTGGCTAATTTCGGTCATTCTTCTTCTACCAAGAAACAAAGCACGTACATTGCAACGAAATCAGAGCATGTATATATATACATATATATATATATAAATGGGGAAAAATACTATAGATATATATATATATATATATATATCTGTGTGTATAGATTTCACCAGTTCCGTACTCTCTACGGAGTCGTAGCTGGTGGTGGTGAATACCTAATACAGGATTTTGAAGATGACCTGAACAACCTGTACAAAGACACTTAGAAACGACACTGTGCTGTTATGTGTTCTTGTGTAAAACGGCCAATTATGAACACAGACGGAAAATATGAGGCGGTATCTGATAAGTGGAAAAGGACCGATTGGATCGGAATCATACACAAACACTTTTATTATACGCCTCCTAGTTTGGGTAGTCACCTTCGTTCTCTCTGAGTGGATCCGCTTGGTTCACAGTCAATGATATTCACAGTCAGTGCGCGTGTCTTGGAAACGTGAGCTGATCAAAAATATTTATCTATTTATTTCATTCAAAAAGAGCACCGTTGACTAGTACCCATGTAAATCACCGCTTTGTTCTCGGACCGATACATGCAGGGCCCTATGCATGAACATAACATTAGGCTTTGCCGAACAGCATTTTAGTAAAAACAATCGTATTTACCCGTACATATGTTGACGAGCCCAGCAGACTAACCGACTGACCGATTAAAAGCAACCACCCGGCACGACAGATTTCAACAGGAGCAGCAAATTCGGGTACCACAAATTCGGGTAATTTTTTTTCATCAATATCAACCTAAACATTGTCAATTGAATATTTTAAAATAGATTGAACATAACCGCAGGAAATACATGTACGTAAAAATTAAAATATTAAACTCTTACAGTGAGGGCGATATATATATATATATATTTTTTGTGTATTTTCCCAAACAATACAATAAACAATACACCAAACATAATCATGGACGTCTAAAAAGATAACAAAAAAAATGCCATTTTACAGATAAACACATACACCCAGAGAGAGAGAGAGAGAGAGAGAGAGAGAGAGAGAGAGAGAGAGAGAGAGAGAGAGGGAGAGAAATCGTCCGCTTCCACGGAATGGTATTGTGCCATCGGAGAAGCCTAGTTAGCTCCCCGCTTATCCAACTCATTGTCCCTTCGTTGACGTCCCCATGTCCACCAGCGTTGCCAATTCGCCTCGCCCGTCTGAGGCCTATTTGATGTGCCGCCACTGTTAGGGCTGCCGTTGGCAACGCTACGGGCGCGATCATCACCGCCAACAGTAGCACAAGGTAGGTGGCCTGGATGGTGGCCCTCCCCCGCCGAGGTCCTTTCCACTGGGCGAGGGTGGCCATGACCACGCGGGCCGGCGACCAGCGAACGGCCAACGGCTCAGGAGGTTTTCCCGACAGTGGGCCCTGCAAGCAGCCAAGACATGGAGGGTCTACCTGTGTGAATGCGCAGGATCGACGACTGAAGACAGTGGCGTTTAGGTTGAGTTTCGTTTTAAGGAGGCGGCTACAGAAGTAGCAGAACGCGGCATATACGAAAACGCGAACAACAAGTTCACGACGAAATCGCTTTGTGCCCCGACAGCGCCAGCAGAAGTTGTTCCATGAGTTCCGATCGAAGGAGGTGAAACACAGAAAGCAAGAGAGAGAGAGAGAGAGAGAGAAAGAAAGAGAGCGCGCGTAAAGGATATGTTCTAAATTTGACACCAACCAAGGACAGCTTCTATCCGTTCTATGTGTTTCGTGAATTCGTCGAGCTCCGAGAAGATGCCGGGCTCGGCACGCGCGCGCGAGCACCAACAAACGAAAATCAGAAGGAGTGAAGGAGAGGTGCTTCGATATTTTGTCTATCGATCTGTCGAGCGAATCGGGGCATCCACGCAAAGTGCAAGCACATCGACTGGGCAGCGAGACGATTTGAGTTCGAACCAGATCAAGATGGCAAGCGATCAGATATAGAGAGAGAGAGGAGGAGAGCTGGTTTCGCTAACGAAGCGGAGCGAAGTCTAACACAATCAGTGTTCAACAGTGCAGAAGTACCGTCGGTACTTGATGTGCGACTTGATCATCGTCAGCTATCATCCCCCCGGGGGACTGGCTCGTTGTCGTTGAGAAGTTTCGGTAACTTTGTGAATTTCTGCCACTGACGCTAGTGGGCAGCAGCGGCAGTGCGCACAACGGTTGTCCCCGTACACTGCGCTGCGCTGACAAGTGGCGCAACCGCAACGAAAGAATCTGAATACAAAAGGGACCTCCCCAAAAACCACCCATCGACACCGGATTGGAAGTCGAAGTCAGTGTGAAGCCAGGTCGTTTCTATTCTTAATAAAACTACACATGCCTGCATAATCTCTCCACCTATCGATTTGTCTTGATCTTCTACATCCTTGTATTCACCGTCGCCTCTCGTCTATTCTAGACAGAGTTAGCCCAGTAAATCTGTTCATAGGGGACGTTGCGATCTCCAGCTCGCCTTCACCATTGTGCCAAATCAGCTACGAACTGCTTGGACGACGCAGCCTAAGCAGGACAGCTTAACCAACAACAAGTCACACTTTAATAACGAGAAGGAACAAGCAAAGCAAACAAAGGTAGAAGAACTGAAGGATATAGAGGAGGAATCACAGCGTTTTGCAGTGGTCAAATCAACAAGACATAGCAATAATAACAATAATAATTAATCACACAGCTTATCACCGTTGTTGATGCAGCGATCACGCTTTGCCGCGCACCACGTTAACTATTCGCCGCTGGAAAATCTAGCGATTCGCCGAGCGGTGGTTCGACCAAGAGCGCGGAGAGGCCATCGATCCAAAACGGTATCGGCTCCCACCAGCAGCAGCTGTCACCGCGGAAAGCAGTTGAAAGCAATAATTACTATTGCTGCTATCACCACGAATACTAGAGACTACTATCGGAGAGTTGTCAAAGCTAATAATTATCACCATCAGTGTCATCCTGCGACGGCCACTCCCATCACGACGTTTTACTGCTGATTGGTAGTCGATCAGTAGTCAGTCAGACGAATCAGGAGTGCGACGATCGATCGTGTCATTCACAGGCCGTCATAATACAATTCGATTCATATAGAGCAGTGACAATTCTCTCACCTTTGGAGTGCTGTCTTCGCTTGCACTGCCAGCAATTTCGCAACGACAGCAACAGCAGCAGCAGCAGGCGCCGCCACCGCCGCCGCCGCCGAAACAACAGCAGCCGTAGCAGCATCAGCAACAACAGCAACAATAAACAATTCGTCACGCAACCCGACACGTACAATGTCGTACTCAATTCACCACATATTGTTGTGAGCAAGGAAGAGTACAGACACACGTATACACATACACCGAGTGGTGCGAACGTTGTGAAAAGCGAAAACGTTCACTTCGACAACTCAGCGCTGTCCGCAACCCCGTTCACACAAACACACACACACACACACAAACCTTAGCAGCAAGAAAGAGAAGCCAAGGCGAACTTGACGACGGCATCAGCATCTCTCAAACCAACTAAGCAAATAGCATCTGCACGACAACTAATATAGCCTAAGCTAACGAGGACGACGTTACCGAGAAAATAATACAAATCCAACGCGAGAGCAATAAGCCAACAAGCACGCGGGCGACCAGAGCTGAAAAAAAGCTTTGAATGAGCTGGGAAGCTTTCAACAGTCAGCGAGGCAAACAAACTGAGATTGTGGTGGTGGAAGCGACGGCCTAGTTGTATAAAAGCTCGACAAAGACGGCAACGACCACTACCTGATCTCGGACGAAGCGGCCCGGGTTCGGCGCATGCCACACGATCGAACACAACAGCAACAACAACAACAACAGCAGCAGCAACAACAACAAGAACAACCAACAACAAAGGCAGAAAATCAGAGTCAGAATAAGCAAACGACGAGACATTATCACTCGATTTCCAAGAGCGCCCTGACGCATCGAGTACCACGAACCGGTGTGGCCGATATATTTGACATTCATCTTACTTCGTCGTGGGAACAGTATCGCCTAGGAAGAATCAGTAAGTCATCTTGCCATATCGAAATAACAGGAAAATGGACGAAGGTGAGAAAGATCTGAAACGAGTTTGATACAACAGCAGCAGCAGCAACAACAAGAACAACAACAATATCGATTGTTACTGTAACGACGATCCACCAAGAACCCCCCAAGGGACCAAGATCGGAAAGAAAATAAGGCCGAAACTCTCAAGTAGAAATTTGTTTTTACATCGGCCAGATACATTGCTTCTTGTTCGACCAATATACAATACATTAGACTGGACAAGTGGATTTGATTGGCTCGAGTTGGACTTGAGTTTTGTTCAAACAGCAAAGCAAAAATTGGCGCCGAATCAAGTGACGAGAAGAGTACGTGAACAACCGCACCGACACCACAGCAAAATTGACGAAAATCAACTAAGATCTATTTTACAATATTGGTTACCAACAGATGATTCCGACGACTGCACAGTTTCGGCGATAGTGTCTCGAAATTGACTGATGGTGCTACGATGTTGATAGATGATTGATTTTTGATTGCTATTCGCTAAACGGAATTGAATTTATCGTTCGAAGTAGTCATAATTGGAAACACGAAAAAAAGCGTGACATTGTGGTGATTGTGTGCGGGTGTGTCAAAGACGAGATCATTAATAAATACAAGTGAATCATAGTGGTATATCGAACGGCGTTCGCTTATCAACATCAAGCCTTTTGGATTCTCGGCTGCTCTTCTCTCGACGAACGAAGAGGTTCAACCCACACGGCAAAAATGAAGCTTATTCTGGCTATTGGCATCATCTGCGCTCAGGCGCCAATCAGCATCTCGCTCAAATCGTGAGTTTTAAGGGTGTTTTAGGCCAGCAGTTGATACATTGGTGAACCTGCCTCGCATTATGTGCAGGCCCTATGGAGGTAGATGTCTTATGGAAGCATAGCCCGTAAATTGGCATCGTAGGTTGACCCGCTCCAAACTAGTTCATGTATCGGCTAGTAACTGTGTGTTGTGTTACGGTTATTGCGGTTTTGTCTGCATCTCTCATAATAGTTCTTGCCCTGTTTGACTGTACATTGCAAAATGCATTTACCTCCTTTAAGTTTAGCGGTTAGTCGAATATTTGACTATCTTCTTTCCGCCGTGAAAAAGTCGCCTTGAGTTCATTGATTCAATGAATCTATTTTCTTCCTTGGTCAAGGTCTTTAATCAAGATAGCTCTAAATGTTTTCTGTTGAATAGATCGAATCTCGTCCCATGCTGTATCCATATGGACTATATGGTAACGAAACAAGGTGGCGTCCACCTCAAAGGGTATGCGTAGATCTCATGACTTCTGTGGAAGATTCGTTACCATGCCGCTTGTCGGTTCGCTGTGGTCGTGGTTCGCCGAGCCAGCAGTGACTGCTACAACAAAAGACCTTCGATGCTTTATTGTCCATTGACTTCTAATTCTCAGCTTTGGTGTTGCCTTTAGGACCATCCATGCAATTCCAATTGGGTCTAGCTGTTGTACCGATTTTCGGAACAATCCATTTTTATTTCGGTGAGTCAATCAGATTTGCTGCTGTCTATGGTTAGTGCGATTCGAAAAAAAACAATTAAGCACACGCCAAGTTGTACCCATGCATAACAGGTCTGATTGAGTCGTTGTCGTCTGAGTGCTAAAGGTGATACTTATTTAATGTCATAATTGATAGTCGTAGCAATGGATAGCGAAAGAGCTGGACTCGAACACCAAAGGCACTAATATGGCCGAGTGCGTGGCCACGCTAAACACCTGAAGTCGTAATTATAATATATTTCTGCTTGTGTGAGAAGGTTGACTTGAGCATCCGGTCATTTTGAATCATCGCCCTGTTGGTCTTGTTGCTTTTCGTCAACAAGCAAAGTTTGGCTGGGACAACTACGGAGTGTGCGGAATGTTACGCAACTTTATTGGAGACTAACTTGTCTTGGAGAACGGCTGAGGCCTCAACCCAGCAGTACCTAGGGATCTTGGGCAAAGACCCTGGCCTCAGGGAACTGTGCAGTTTCGTCTGATATTTCTCATAGTAACGCCACACGCATAAGAACTGAGAAACGTCTGGTGGGTATATGAAGGGCTGGAGGGCAGCTAGCCTCGAATGGAGACTGGCCCACAGGAGAGACTACCGAAAATTGGACGATTTCAAAGGTAAACTCTTCTGAATTTTTTCTGGTTATTTTCTTATGCCATACTTCGAATAGAGCCGTGTGTGCTAAAGTAAACGAAACCGAGAAGAAGTTTCGCGAAACGCGCTAGTGGGATCTTGTGCGCCCTCCAAATGTTCATTTTCTGTATATGCTCTTTTTTTCTCTGTTTCCTAAATATCCCCTAGTACCTAAGAGTGTGTCTAGATGAGAGGGGGATCACGACGATTCACTATAGGCTACCTTGTCAAAGCTTGACATCGTCATTGATAAATCGCCAGTTACCCTAAAGCATGATGAGAGTTACCAGCCCTCTACGCGAACCACCAGCCCTCTTTGCGGCTCCCGCTAGCCGATTCTGCTAGGCCACTCGCGTACGTACATTTATAGCGTCCAAGGAGCGCGAGCGGGAGACGGAGCCAAGGAGAATCACTACCACCTGGCAGCGATTTAACTGTCTGATCGTCAATCCGCGCAGGCATGACAGTTGGAATATCTGGCAAAAGGGCGTCTCTTCGATTGCTTCGGGTTCATAGGGGAGCACGCGTGTCGGATCCCGCAACATCGGGCTCGTTGCGGGTAAAGCCCACAGAGACAGAGGTCGCGGACAGTATTTCTCACGTCAGACATCAGTCAGTCAGTCAACGCAAAATGAGACGTAGCGTTATGCGGTTTTGTAGCGCGTACACCAATAGAGGCAGGCGCCGACTCAGCTCAACTTAGCTCAACTCATAGCACACACCACACAAAAACGTCTACCTATCTGTCCTATTCGATTGCGTAGATGTTCATCCCCCGTGTCCGTCGAACAGTCTCACATTGAACTCGCTAGGGAAACCCGTACATATGTAGATATTGTGCACAGAGTAGATGTCAGATCGACGGCCGGCCGCCCACCTGACAAACGAGCCGTAGACAGGATGGTGATCGTTCATTGTAGATGATGGTCAAATCGGCCAGCGATTATTTTCGACGAATTGGCGCTGAGCTGCGTCATGCAACTTTAGCGCGTCAATAACTACTAAACGATTGTGCCACGTGTAACCGTAGGGTAAATCTGCTATAATGGAAGTGAGCATTCGTAGAGGCTGGCAGGTTCGGTTAACCCAGTGCGACACAGAGTTGTCTTAATTAAAACATTGCGTAAACGCTCGATTTGCCTGTTTTATAGAACAACACACACACGAGCACACATGTGTCTCGATTGCACAATGTATGCATCAAGTAGAAACTAGAACTGTACAGCGTAGCAGTAAAATCGATAATAACTCGGAATCGATTCTGTTCGAAGGTTCAAATCGAGCCAAGCCGTCTGACGCCCTCTATAAGGCTATTATATACTATTATTATTGTTATTGTAGTGGTTCGCTTGTCGTGATGTTGTTGTTTTACTCGAGCGATGCAGTTGACGGCGGTAGCTCGCCCTGGTTCGTAAATGATATAAAACTCGGAGTGTGGCCAGCGGTGGGCAGGTGAGCCAGCACCGGACGATGATAGGCCGATGCTTATCGCTTCGTTTAGTCGCGCAGTCGTGTCGCCAGAAGCCACAGCTTCAGTCCACCCCCACGGCAAGCTGGCAGGTATGAGCTATGGCAGCGACCGCGCTAGGGTACGTCGACATTATGGGTGGCACGGTAAAGTGCATCCTGCCCTTGTGAATTGTGCCTGCCCCGCCGAAGGGACAAGTGACCAGAGAGTCGTATGGGCAAGCGAGCGAGGCTTGCCAACATTAACGGCGATGTTCGAGCTACCACAGTTGGAGGGGGTGGTGTGGGGTGTCTCGTGGGCTAAGCCTGCGGCAATGCTGGCGGTCGAAGCGAACGGGGGCTGGTTTCGGCAGTGGTTTACTGCAGCCGCGATCTGTCTGTTTCGTTGTCGGTTTGGTTGATGTCGCGCGGCAGTCCATCGGAGAATTGACCACCGGACCCCACAAACATGTATGCATACAAAAGCATCAGCAAGCAACTGATAGGGTCTCATGGCTCAGGAGAAGGAAGAAATAAGCGAACTTTACAGCAAGACGCAAGGGAACACGTAAAATGGCCAGACCGATTCGCGACTCACAATGTGAGCCGACTACAGCGAGGATGACGAAGACGTCAACCATGAAATAAAGACAAACTAAAATGTCGAGAGTGTGATTTTGGAGAAAATGCGACTGTTTTCTGGTCGAGCGATACTTGACGCCATTACCAGAAGCATCCGAGCGTTGGATAGTACTAATGTCGTTGCTAGCAACGCTACCTACAGGACAAAAAATGCGTTAGACAAAAAGCCCTGTTCTAGCTACGGTGTTGAATTTCTGGTGTATACCTGCCTGTCGGCGAGGTCGCCATTGCCAAGTAATTGAGTATGATGGGTTGTAATGAGAATTCTATAGAACTACGTGTCTATAAATTACAAGAAGTGTGTGCATGAAACCGCATGACTGTTCCGGTGCATTGTATATACCAATCTGTTTATTGTATATATACATATATATATATATATGTAAATATATACAAAGGCAGCTACCCTTGATTACATTTGCAGCAATCAAGGTGTGGGAGGTCTTGAACGCAATGCATTTTCGTTACAGTGCATAAATGGCAAGACAGACCAGAGAAGAAGTCGAAATTTAAACGACCTCTATGGCACACTACAAATGTTAATGGTGGGCATTTCTTTAGGAGAGATATTTGATATTCAACTAAAAACTACAACAGCCGTCTGCTATAGTAATGCTATTATATATTACCAGTAAATATCTATTTCGAGGTAAACGGTGTTTCTAATAACGCAGCAATTGTTCGTTTAATTGCATGGTTTCTCCTCGTCGTGTTGTGCTGACAATTCTCATTCCATAGTAGACCAAAATTTAAAGCGGCTAAAGCACCCCATTAAACTATTCGTGCATATATATATATATATATATATACTTTGAGACGATCGCTATATGCATATTATAGATATGTATCATGCATATGTGCATGTGACACCGGGTGCGATGCGAACTGTCTTACTGGAGTAGTTGCTGAAGCACGGATACACTACTCGCATTTTGTCCATACGACCCTGATACGGAACCCCCCATTTCCATGCCCCTATATCCATGCGAGTACAACTATGTAAGAGCGTAACGTAAAAGTTCATTAGTGTGTGATAATATCGATTATATCCCAGCCCCCGTTCTCGATGAGTTTCTGAATAAAGAACGTTCGTCAAGCTTCGATAGCCGAGAACAAGCTGGAAACTCTCGTATATGAAACCTAATCACGTTGAGCGGGCTTGTCGGCCAGTAATGTGATGCTCGAACCTCTTGTTTCTACAATCGGCTGCAGCAGCAGCAGCTGTCTTATAATCCAGCGCGGTTGCTGTCGAAGGCAGAATGCTGTCATCGTTTCAAGTAGTTTGGTTGACAGCCATGGCCCAGTATCACCATCACTAGCACAATAAGCACAAGTAGAAAATCATCTCCAAGGCTAGGGTACACATACGACGAGATGTCGTCAGGACTGGAGAAACCCCCCCTCTCAGAAACTGAAGAGCTTCATGATATGCGCTTCGACATAAAGCCTGATGAATATAAATATGATGGTGCGCTGATAGATGGCGCCGCTGTTCGTCGAACGTTGACACGATTGTGTCTAGTTTTGAAGACTTTAATTAATTGTGGTAATCCACCGCAAATTAGACAATTAAATATTATATATATATATACATATAAAATATTTTTATGTTATATCGACGTATGTCAGAAAAGATAATACGCCCGGATGCAAGGATTTATTTACAGCCATAGTTGGCTTTTGAGAAAGAGCTTTCCTTTTTGCTTTGAATAGCTGCTCTTTTCGTTTGATATCATATGAAGTGATAATTGTGAAATTGTACCCTAACGATAATAAATATCACTCCGCTTTACAATGGATGGTAACTGTTTATTAAGAAAGCAATACAGGGCGTATTGTGCTGTCGGGTGGAGCCCAGGTTGCAAAGATCTGTTGGGTACGGAGCACCTACGTGGGCACTCCTTGCCCAAATTTATCGCGGCGGAACAATCGCCCTGTCTGTATATATATATATATATATACATATATATGCACACTGTCTTTGTAGTAAATATACTTTAAATCGTCTTCATTGACTATGTATATCTGAGGAAGTAGCGGTGATGCTTTACTCGGATGGCTCTTTTTTTGGCAAAATTCGTCCTTGTTCAGGAAATATATAAGCTGTTGCTCAATGAAAACAGCTGGTAGATGACGACGAAAAGGTACTTTGAGACATGTTGTGTCAGTTATAGACAAAGATTTCATCCTTTTTATCCAAATAGGTAAGGCAAATGTACACTGGTGTATTAAAAGAACTGCACGTTTTGCAGTGCTTAAGTTATTTTATATGTTGCGCCGAGGGACTCAACTCTGCACCGTGTTGGAGGCATGTCGCTGTTTACTTCGACAGTAAAATCAGCGGTACTAATAGGTACTATAGAATTGCCTATTTTGTTTATCTCAGGGTTGTGACATGATCATCATTAAATTTATCAGCGTTTTTGCTGAAAACAGAAATATAGTCACGAGAAGATCATTATTATATTAGTATAATAATAATTACAACAAAATATATATATATATATATATATATGAACGGAAAAGGCGTCAGTCTTTACAACGTTTGACGTGTTTGTTCCCACAATATAATAGATGTTAAATATTATTAAATAATATTATGCTATATCCGCAATACTATAATATATTATTCATTATCTAACCAATATTGTAGAATTCATTGCTGACAAAAGTACTGAGTCGAATAGCTCCATTTCACATGCTATATCTACCATTCTTCTGTTGGCAGCCAATTGTCACCAGCTTAGCACAAGCAGTTAGCTTTAATGATTATGATTATATATGTTTGCTTTTAGCGCTATACTTAACGTCGTTACATAGTTATACATAGAACTATGAAACGCCTGTGACGGTGGAAGAGCATACATATGCTGTCGCCGCTGCTGCTGCCGCCGCTACATTTATTTGAACTCGGCGGTTGCTGTTGAGCTGTATCATATTTTTAATACCTGAGCCATCTGCCAGCGGTTGTCCGATCCAAGCCAACTGCTCGGGGCCTAGGGCTCTGGTGCTGCGATCTCGGCGTCTCAGTGTTGGTTTGAGTTCTTGGCGGATCGATACCGTCCCAATGGCACCGACAGATAACACAACTCGGGCATACATTATACGATACGCGTCGAAGCAAGTCCTCTAAAACGTGCTGGCTTATCCTAACGAAGCGGTGTAACTGTATCGTACAGAGGCGCAGCTGCAACAGGTAGTTAGGTAGGGGGCAGGGATTTAGTTGAGCAAAAGTAGAGTCTGTAATGAGAAGCTAATGAAATAATCCACTGTTGTGAAACGTCAGCACTCGAGGATCGCGCGATCGATGATGCCTCAAATGGATAATCGGCTATGTGGGATTTTTGGAAGCAGCGACACATTTAAATTTTTCTCGGCATATATATATATATATATATATTTAATGGGCACGATGATCGAATGCAGCAAGTAAGATAATAAAGGGTATAGGCTAAGTGAATTTAATATGGGCTACACGGACAGTTGGGCCAACTGTATATATATATATCATATTTTTATTCGCACATTGTATTCTTGATATTTGTTTCATCGATCGACTGTCTCTTCAATCGCTGTTAACAAGGGAAATATTCGACAAAGGTATTTTTTTTGTTTGGCCGCAGAATTTCATTTACATTTGTGCGTAATCCAACATTAGGTCACAATCAGTGCGATATTGGTATCCTCTGGCCAATCACACAAAGATGAGATATACATATAATTTTATTGGCGTGTACCTTATAAATATAAATTAGGAGCCTCAATATAATCAATTCGGATCCATTTGCAAAGTTCGGGTCAGTTCGATGGTGAATGCCAATTCATCAGAAACAGTGGTGTTGTCAAATACCAAACAAGGAGCAAGAATATCAAATATAATCATATATATATACCATATATGAAGTCAAAAAAAGGATTTATTTATCATGATTGTGACGAATGTCATCACAATGACATTGTACAGTCAAGGAACGGTAATTTTATAATTGACATTTTCCACGCGATGGCTAATAAATTGACTTTTATTATAGTAGCTACTATCTTTTTGTATTGTATTTTCAATATTCGTAAATTTTTCGATCTTCCCATGATTCGTGGATGCCGCTTATCTGCAAAGTATCATCGAAGTATACTATCGTGTCATCTCATGGTAGCGATAGGAATACATTATCAAAACAGCAAGATGTGCCTGACCAAGGTTACATGGTAAACAAACGAGATAGGCTCGTCCTCACGTGGAGTGGCGTCTTATCGCCGAAGGCAACCTTCAGCAAATATTATAAATGCATATCTTGCGTGTATGGAGATTGCTGATCCTATTCAGAATACCTATGTCACCATATGTTGACCCACGCCCTGCTTGTTTGTAATGCGTGGCCTGTAATGTGACAAGTTTCTCGATGGAATTTAGTAGGGAGGCGGCCTTCAAAGTCTGCTAAATCGGGTACGTGATGCAAGTGCGACATCTACACGAAGGCAAACCAAACATATCTAATAACCAAGCGTGTTCCTTAGTAATGTGTACTGATCGTTCTGTAAACGGGCTGGCTTTCGCAACAGCTCATCTGTTCGTGTGACCAAGTATCAGATACACTACGTAAAAAGCATACGATTTATTTGCACACCTGTCAAATATTTTCTGCTGTTTGGGTCCCGCCGACCCTGATGATGATACATCCTGATAACGCTCTTGCTTTGACGAGGCCAAGCCGCGGTTCGAACAAATTTCAGTCCAGAGTTGATGTGATGTACTTCAGTTAATTATAATGCTAATAGACCACGATACATTAGGGCAGCAGTCATACGTACGAGCGCTTGCCAAACTCGATATCACGGTGGTAGAAATGACGAATGTGCATGCCTAGTTAGTTCTAGCTATATGATATGAGCGTTTTGAACTAAATATCTCATAGACGAGTCGCTCGCGTGCACAGTGTGTGGTCCAATAAGCCAGAGCGTCGTGAGACTCCTGTGTGTATTACCAATATTTAGAGAGCGTCACCTTATTCCTCGCTAGATTTTTATTCTCGAATAACGTCACAGTATCACGATGAAGGCGTCGAGACTCACGGCCCTGCTATTTTCGCTCGAGACATTGAGCGCATCAGAGACAAAGACGATGGTGAAATCATAGATCAATACCTCGTCGCGCTACCTGTGCAGTCCCCTATTGATCTGTGCCGAAATCGTTAGTAGATTCGTTATGAGATGAAACTAAATGGCAGAGTCAACATACTTTCGACGGAACTTACAATGGCCTTCCAAGCAGAGAAGGTCGAATTTGCAGATCGTGTTGGACTTAACCGAAACACGTTCGCGGATCGTTATAAGCTTCGTGTAGTTTCACCAATGAGTGGCGATTTTTTCCACAAAGAAATAGGGACTATAAGGGATTCCGTTCGAATGATTCGAATTCCAGCTCGTCCATACATGCAGACCTGTAACAGAGGCCGTCACCTGCTAACAAATTGGCATAACCGTCCGGGTAGAAGAATCGTCGAGGAGAAACACAGAGATCGATGAGCAGGTCATCGGATCATCTCATTCGCTTCTGGAGGTGATACAGTAACAAACTGTTGTAAGGAAACTTTGTATATGAAGCGTTTGCAAGAGCATTGGTATTATGTGCTCTTCAACAAAAACTGCAATTCGAATAGAACTTGTTTTCTCTTGGCGCCCGTTTGCTCTTGAAACATGATTATCTCAAAGATCAACGGAGGTGTTGCCTCCCCGATCGTTACGTGGTATTGGTATAGCACCTAATCATATCCCACTGATCCACCCAGCAGCGTTCGTGGTAAACAGCCAGTACTGTTAAACACAATTAGTTTGTTCATGGATACTTCGTTTTGGACCTTTCAAAGACTGTAAATAACTTCAGCATACAATTGGTATGCTAAAGCTCCCAGGCACGAGTTGGTATATTAATACCATTCGAAGGTAGCTGATGCGGTCCCAAATGTTCGTATCCGTCAGGCCTTTTTTTTGAGAGGAGGAAATTTTCTTCAAACGCAGGAACACCACAAGAGACATTTCAATCTCCATGAAAATGGGCCGATCCAGTGCAGGGTTGACAAAATGCCTCTGCCTGCTAAAACCATTCTCTGCTGAGAGCCTATCATCCTTCAGGCCTAAAGAATCTCTATTATCGTGCATCTGATCGGTAACTCTATGGAGTCCAAATAGAGGCTAACCTTTGCAAGAAAAAGTCACATGAGATTGTGGGTTGTCAATTGTGTGTTTTGACCGTGCCGTGCATAGGTGCTGTAGTCTTTCTTAGCAAACTATCTATACGGAACATCTTATCTTGGCAGACATCGCGGTCGATGCTTGCTATATCCAGTGCGTGCACGACAGACATGTTAGATAATAAATGTCCTGTTATGGTCCGTCGAGACAACTAAATTGTCGCTAAATTGTTCCTCAGGATCAACTTGATCATCGTGTTTAAATTTGAAGCTCGGGCAGTCTTCATGATTGACCGAAGTCACCAAAAAGCCAAGATTCGGAGCAATTTACAGTATGTCCTTAGACATAACAGTCACTGCAATATGGAGAATCAACCTTCTTCCACTCCGGGGGCGATTAGACGTGAGCGATGCCAGCCCTAACAAAAAATACCAGTGTCAAATGCATCAGCTAAATTAGTTAAAAGTGGCTATTTCGTAATTAGCAGTTTCCGTTTAAAGGCCACACGGAACGTTCATATCCTCAAAGTCAAGTGAACATATTATGGTATTAGATAGCATGGGCAAATTCGTTCGTCCGTGATTTCTATAACATGACGAGTCAGCCCCGCCTGATACTTGTCCGAAATTCACAGGGTCACTTCGAAGCTAATTTCCATCGATAACAGTTCAGGGTAGTCATATAGAGTAACTGGGTCACTTATCACATTCGATTTGTTATGAAGTTCGTGGCTCGAGCCCTTGACAATCTCTCATATAACTAAATGGCGTGACAGGCGTCGGGTCAATCCATTAAATGAATAATCGCCCTGCACGCCTGTGTCCTAACGGAACTTAAATATATTTTTTTCACCATGTTAGCTTTATGTAGCCGTGCAAAAGATCATAATGTCGCTTATCTTTTTTTAATGCAGGACACATGCTCTATTTTTATCTATACGCGTTCATTTGTTTTCGTTTAGCTGGGACTCAGCGGGCCGATCGTCATTCATGCGTGTTTGTCCACTGTGTGTGAACCTCAACCTCGTTTAAAATGTTCAATCTGTCCGAAGCTGTCGCCCGCACCGGAATAGTCAGAGGCCATGCTCTGAGAATTTTACGATGAGTTGTTCAGCAGCCAGCGATCGCTGTCTCATCCGCTGTTCGACCAGTCACTAGCATAAATATCTTCTGCGCCTGTGCGTAATGACGTTCGTGCGTTAGATCGGGTTGGTTTGACTTACTCACCGGGTTTGTAGAAACACCGTTCTTATTGACGCCAGGTTCAATTCAACTATGGGATTAATCATAGCTTAGCTGAGGTTCAAATTTCTCACACTCGTTCTATTGTGCATTTTTGTAACATTGTACACGATAAGATGTTTGGCTTGTTCGAGTAGTCTGTTGATGAATTCTGGCAATGGACCAACCGCGAAATCCTTATACCGCCGCGATTGTCACCGCGTTACAGTCGTGCGAGGAGTATGTCCGGAACCGAGGGCCGTAAGAGTAGAAACAGCTGAGATCTGACAGCTTCTTCATTGTCCGCTTTGGGCTGGAACTATGCAACTCTACTCATACGCAACTGCTTGCCTAATGGCTCAGGTGGGCGCCCGTTCAAGACGATACGGACACTCGACTTCGGTGACCGGGACGACTCCAAATGAATTTCAACTGCACTCACTATGTGAAATCAAGAACAGTGATCATTTTGAGGTTCAACAGTCGAATCATCACTGTACACCGAGTGCAACTGATGCACATAAAGGGCTCTACGGTGACAAGTAACGGCCTCCATATGGCCGACAATACGATTCTAAGCGAAGACTAATCATTGGCTGAGTTGTGAGTATCTGTGTCGGCGTCACCCACACCGATCGACAAAGTAATAGCAGCGTGACTCAGTCACATTTAGGTTCGTGTCCGAAGAAGAATTGGCAACATAGCACATGTCATCCATAGTTTTGAATTCATCGAAAGTTCAACTTCGATCGAGAAATTCGAGCACAATGACTGCCTCGACAGTGGATTAGCTAGTCAGGTCTTATAAGGGCAGCTAGCCTCACTGAAACCTGACTTGAATTCACAGATAGTGACATATATCTACAGTTAAATCCCACTACGTTAAATCTAAAATATCACAACGTATAACAAGGAGGTACGAATGGCTCATACTATTGGGCAACACCTCGCATAGCTTCCATGGATGAGCCTTCTTCAAGCCACGTTTACAGGATACCGTGAAGTACTGAGCGTTCTTCGAACACCGCACTTGGGTTCCTCCGATCGTATTGAGACCTTTGCAAGCAATTTTATTGCAACAGTAGATCTGGAGGTCTGAGGAGAACAGTCACTTGGAAAAAAAACACATAATTTCCGACCATGATCCAACTCAAGGACAATGTGTTACCAACGATGCCATCTACCTCGTCGAAGATTCTATCCATGCTCAATACAATCATTCATTTCAGATAAAGTGCTTATTAGATATGTAACAACAGGAAAAACGGTAAACAGGTGTAAATAAACCATGCAATTATCTAAACTACCGCAATGCTAAAGGAAAATTCAGCCCGTTGAAACCGATTGATACTCGGATGTTCTGAGCGTACACCTGACCTAATGCGGTTTGCGCTTGACGTATTATGAAGTGCATATGTGAAGTCTACAACCTACATTGAATGAATGAATTAATAAATAAGTCGAATATATTCAGACAACTCATTAATACCATTTATGGAAATTATACATAGACTCATTGTTAATTGTCTTATACGAACTTCTGTAGTCCCTTCTAACAGAGGTCTAGGAAAAGGGGTTCATTTGATCCCACGTTCAGCGAGTTAGAGTTCGTCGGACGACGACCACATGGCCATGCTCAATATCAAGGGATAGTGGCTGCATAAAGAAGTTGCCCGCTTGTTGATCCCCCATAGCTTTGATCAGCCTGTCACCGACACCCCGAGCATATTAGCAGTAAGGACCCTCGGTCCACCTAAAGCTTAAGAAGCCTGAAAGCGGAATAGATAGGAGTCCTGGAGATCAGCGTACTTCCGGAGCTATCTTTGCCCTGCTGTTGCCCCGCGTATCCTGGCTGGGAGGACAAAAAGAAATGATAAATGCATAAATAAATGCTATATAATGTGCTTACGCGACACTCGTGTACAGTGAATAGAGTGGAAGCAAAGCTCGCTCGAATGTCGGTGCCTGTCCCTGCCCTTCTGCTATACATAGTATTTGTATCGGCCATTTTCGGTGGAGTCTCTACCAACGGAAACTATAGCTCGGAAGCCAGCTCCCCTCGCGGTAGGTGCACGAGTGGTCAGTATTCAGCTGAATAAATACCTCTCCTCCATCGCCACTTCGTTCGTTCGCACGCAATTAATTAATTAGTTAATCTTCCGGGCTGACGCTCGGCCAACATGTGCCGTTCTGCTTTCGTCATTGCTTCCATAGAACAAAAGGTGAACGTGCAACGGCGGGAATCAAACCCGGCGGGAATCGATTGTTTGCGTTACTCTCTGTCCCTCTCTCTCTCTCTTTCTCCCTCATCTCCTGATTCAGATTAAAGCCTAATATTGAGTATACGGTCGAACATGTCGGATATTGCTCGTTCGTGGTTGCAAAAACGATACAATATAAATAAACAATACGTCGAGAGGCATCAATAACGGAGTGAGTATATTATATGTGGAACTTAGGTTTTTATTACCTTGTATGAATGAGCGCATTGACTGTGCTCGTGTGAATCGACAAAAATCACAATAACAGAGACGCTCGTTAGCTTTGTGTATACCTTACGCGACTAAAGTAAGAAGAAGCTCCGGCCCTCGAACAAGTTTGTGATCGAAACGAACTCATGTTGAGTTGTGGCTTAATTCAAGTCATGTGCCCCTTGTATATATATATATATATGGAAAACGAGTGTTGAAGCATTTCGTCACCTATTATTTATGTATAAGCGGACCTCAGTATGCGCTGATCCATTCGCTCTCCGTAAAGCATGCAACAAATGTAAATGTGATTCTCATGTCGCGTGTTGATGTTGTTCTTTATCAGAATATGCCAACCTTTCTTTAAGCGATCGGCAGCGGAGATCATCCACCTGAGGGACAGAGGCAGAGACACACATACAAATTGCGATTCGTGTGCTGGTGGGGAGGGTGTACTGAAACGACTATTCTGAACATTTCGATACTGACAATATATATATATATATATATATATATGGGGGTTGAGAGATGGTTGATATTCATCGTAGATAGAAGCGGGAATGTGTGTATGTATGTATTGTGCTGAGTAAAAGAAGCCAAGTGGTGTGCCAAGCTGCGACGACAATGCTGATAGAACGACACGATTCATTTCTGAAATGGCCAAGTAGCGACGATAGCCATCTCGCAGAGATGGCTATCAGAGAGTGGTCACTTGGATGTACAGGTACGATGTCGATTGTTCGACATCTGCTAATGTTGCCCAGCCGACAACTGAGCATGACAAATAATTTAACATATTGGTCAATATGAGCCGACGAGATGAAGTGCAACTCCGTGTGGTGCGGTTCCGGGCCACGGAACTCGGCTGGAACGACTGACCAGCCGACCCTAGATATCCATAAGTATATATTGTATATATAATATAACCATAACATCGCGACGAATGAGAGGCAGCAAAGCCCTTACGGGCTACGCAAGTCGTAAACCAATACTGCCCTGAGATGACAATCGAAAGTTGGTTAGCTAAACCAACCAACTCTAATAGTAAACATGGGGTGGGGGCTGATTCGCAACGACACTGAACTCGCTTGACTAGACCAAACTAAATCGAGGTCATTTGTTCGGGCACGGAGTGTTTCCGTTGGAAATAAACCGTGTTATCATTAACTTTTTTGAGAGGACTAGAGCTGAAACGATTACGTTAGTTTCTGCTAACGGGCGGGGGGGGGGATACACGGGATAATTACCCGTTTGATTAGAGCAAGATGTTGTATATGTATACGTGGCAATTAAATGTATAAATAATAAAATAAGCAAGGAAGTGATGTGCACTACGTGCTACCAAACAAGCCAGCTTCAAGCTGGATTGTCCGAATCGCCAGCAATGGACACCGGCATACAGCCCGGAACGACGTGTTTTTTTTTTGTAGAATTAATCACCTTAAGAAGCGAACTTGGCAGTAGATGAACAGGTGTGATCACTCGTTGGAGGACTATTCGAAGTACAAATCGCATATTGACAGCTCTTCACCTGATTGATTCATCAATATGCGTCCTATGACGAGGCAGGATTTTGGATAAGGCCCTTCAGCGAGGTCCAACAGCGACGACGGCATTGACACCAGCGGCAACAACAACAACGACAGTAGTTGTACGATAGTAGAAGAGACAGCGAGCTCTGGCTGACTCTGGTGATACATACATACGGCGTAGAGTTTTGTACTATAGTTTTTGTGTCGAACACACACGGACACGACCACTTCGTTCGCGTATGCGCACCCGCTACCCGAGTTATTGTAGCTGGGTGGGTGGCCGGCTAGATGTTGCATATGCGAGTCGAATGGTCACTGCTGGACAAACCGGCGGTTTCGCCGTTTCAGCAACTTTCTTGGGTGGTTCCGGATTCTCTGGACGGCCTCGCGTGCGTCTCTTGTCTTAGCCGAGAAGTTGCTGCATAATTTAATACTACCAGGCGGGCAGGGTGGCAGCTAGTGTATGAGGCTTCTTGCTGCTGCTGCTGCTGCCGCTACTGAAGTAGTAGTCGCTCTGTTTCAGGCACAGCAAGTTCCACCACTGGCGATGCCCTCCGAATATTTGTATGTACATACCATGGATACACTACAAGTAAAAGCATAGAGTCCGTTAGCGTTAACGGGAAGAGTGACAAAATAGAGGGCAATTTTTGCCTCGTTCAACCAGTGGCATCTATTGCATTGCGTATCCCTGTCCGCCTCGGCTCGTCTGTGACTTCAGAGAGACCCCCACTGCGGGGAATCGACCGACGACTGCTTGGTGAACGGCGGCAACGAACCACATAAGCGGACCTCGACTAGGAACACAAATCGTGTTTTGCACTGTATACCATCTCTCCGAGAGGATGGACGCGCTGCAGAGCCGGGATTGCGTGTAATCCTCGTGGAAATTCTCGTGCCATATGGAGCAAGTGGATGGAGAAATCGGCGGCTTACGCCTGCTTTATGCTCACTTCGAAGCCGCTGCCAATTCGCATCGCGTTCAATTAATAGGGACACACAATGCAGAGTGCGACACACTCGAGATCGAAGTCCCTTTCGCGGTGACGCTCTCAGTACACTTGTGGATAGAATATCGATGTTTTGAGTCCTTGTATCGATACAAGAGAGCTCTCTGTGGCGAGTGCTAGACAGCGTCGGTGAGCGACGTTCAGAGCCGAACTTCGAACAACAGCAGTTAAATTAATGGGAATTGTTTGTTTATTTCTGCTGTTTTCGTAGTCTGATTTACACTGGCGTATCGCTGTCCATGGCCGTCGTATTGTTAATCACAAATTTGAGAAGTTTCAAAATGTGTTGCTGTTTGAATTATTATTTGCTTTTGTTCTTGGGTGGTCTGTATATATCGATACTACTTGAGATCGATGAGTTAACTTTTCACGCGATTAAATTTGTGCTGAAAATGTAGCCTTTCACCGTCTGATGCTTGAGTAAATTATAATTTTGAGCGTATGTGAGAACCTTTGTATGTTCTATCCAGGACATGTTCCCATACTGGTTCAGGTTCGGTTTTGAGTGTTTGTGTTAATTAGTAGTTATGATCAGTGGTTATATCGTCGGGGATTCGCCGGGCCGTGTCCAGTAGCCATTCTGGACACGGCCCGGTCTGGCCTGATCTCTTGCCAACGCTACTTGCTCGTTTGCAATTTCGTGACCATCTTTGATCGACCTGTGTTTCCCCTTCCGGCGAGGTCACCGATCACCTTACGCTGTGGCCTGCGGTGGGCCTGCCATCCTAGAGACCATCTTGGACCTGATCGTAGGGAGCGCAAGAGGACGCTTAGTGACCATAACTATTATGCGATTCTCGTAGCTAAGAAAGGACCAATCGATCTTTGTAAGATACGTAAATGACGTCACGCAAATATTTATATCATGCACCCGTGAACACGTGCTGATGATTTACTATACCAAGGTATTTCACTATAGCCCAATGTTGAACAATTGAGGCGAGCCTTGTGCGGCACTGCATATCATCCTACGGAGGAACATATGCGGCGTCGGACCGTCGAATAGCGTTGGATGGTAAACATTAATTTTGCCAACGGGTCATACGGGAACTGAGCGCGTTGCTTAAAAGACTTAACTTTGTAGGGTGTTGTACAATATAAGCCAAGTTGTCATATATATATATATATATATATATATATGTGATAATGTTTATTTAGCAGAGATAGACAGATGCACGAAGAGCTCATCAGGGCTATCTTATATCGCTGCAATGATGAATTAGTAGAGTCTGCGATATCGAATGTGAAGCGGTACTTGATATGCTAAATACAAATCACGACAATACATTGAGGAAAATAGATTCTGTGGCTGTCGGGGGAAGTTCTCTTGACAGTACCAATCATTTAGCGTGGCAACGTAAATATTCGATCGGGAGCAATAGTACGACGAGCGCTTGTAGCAAACATGTTCATCTGGTGGTATATGTCATAAAATCATAGCGCCCGAAGACATTATGATCTGCACGCTTTTATTATATATATATATATATTCGTATGATAAGAAAGTGCCAGTCAGTGATGTATTTGGGCTCTTTTTGTTCAAAACCATTATCGGATAGTTGATATCGGTAATATGTTCTATGCCACTGGACAAGAATAAACAATACCTCGAAACTGATCACGTCGTTAATACATCATACTTCGAACAAACCTGCCGTCTCTTCGTGCCCTTTCTAAATGCAGATAGATAGACCTTAAGATGTGGATGGCGCTGCGTAACACACCGCCAGCTCTGCTACGAGCTGCTAATTCAAGTCGTGTCCTTTTGCCAAGGATGGCAGCAAATCCTATAGGTCTACATAATAATACTACTTAGGCCAGTTGGTTCGTTTCTGTACACTTGACAGTGCGGTTGCTACACTAGCGCGCGCTCGAAAAGGGAGATAATTCCCGATGTTTATTCAGCACTTTGAATGGTAGGAATAGTCGCCCACAAACAGACGGACACCACTCATCGTCGGACGGAACTCGCTCACAGATACGTGGGCGGACGATTAGGCTGCCATAGAGTTTTGGCAGGCACCGCCACCAGTAGCAGCACCCGGCGAGTGGCTAAGCGTTATAGAACAACGGTCGGCATCGTCAGTCAATGGGAGTTTCGCTAAATGTGGTGATAGCTATATATATATATATATATGGATGCGTGCACAAGCACAACACGCGATCGAGTACACGTGTCATTGATGGGCAGCACACAGAATGATCTGATCACGTGGTAAAGGGCTTGTTCTTCAGGAAGAAAGATGAAGTGGTCTCTCGTATTCGTGACTCCCGATGATTATAAACAAAAACTTCACCTTTTTTTGTGATTCCGCTAGAACGAAGGTACATCCTACATCTAACGAAGCTGATGTGGTGCATTATTATTAAATTCGCACGTTCGTGTGCATCTGCCAACGTTACGGACAACTTGGTGTAGTTTTCCTGGTGAGACGTACCTGCGCGGGTTCAATCACCATCGGTGCACATTTACATTTAAAAAAGGCCGTCCGTCGTTACGAATGCCGAAAGCAGTTGTACCATGGACGCTAACTGGTAAAGGCTGTAAGTCAGCCTGCAAACAATGACTTTTTACTGCACTATTATTGTTGTTCCGTACCGAAACTAGCGTTAAGGTGATGAGATGCGGAGACATATGAGATTATTGGTCTCAATCGTATTTCCAGATATGAAAACGTTAAGTCCAAGTTACGATACAGGTTTGATCTTGCGCTTGCAGACTATATCTTCTATCATAACCCTTCGTTCGGGCACAAACGTTGCCGAGTGGGGAAAATTGTCCTTGTAAATATGAATGTATTTATACTCCGCATAACTAGCAGATCACATGTCGCTGTCCTCGCCGTAAGATGACAACGATTCAGCTAGTGACGAACGATCATAACTAAATATGTCTGGTGGACGTACTTCAATGAACATGCATCATAGTTCACCAGGGACTGTGTCCTTCCTCTGTTACTATTATTATGAATATATAATATTATTAATAGAAAATATATTATATATTTACAATATATTTAATAATAATCCTATAGTGAAAATCGGCGAATGCCTTATCACTGCACGAACTCGAAGAACGTGTATTGCTTAACAGAGAAAATGACACAACCACCTCAAAGAGGCCGTATCATTGCGTCAGCCGACTTCATTCGTTTGAGAGCTGCTCATTCGCAGATTTCGTGAGGTATCGCCACACATCTGGCGAGCCGACAACTGAGCTAGCTCAAACTAAAGTTGTATGCTCGGGCTATCATAATGTAGGCAAGCATCGCAACGATTTGCCATGCTTCAAACAGCAACGCCATCATGTCGTCATGGCGCATACAATCTATTGCAGTAACTAGCCATGTGTCTACGTCACGCACTGGGTAAACATAGCCTGTGATGCCAACGGAACGGCTGTAATTAGTGTGAATATGTGAAGCGTGTGTTGTCTACAAAAATTAGCCAGACACACCAGCTATAATACAAGTGTACAAGCCGCCTCTCTCTCTCTCTCTCGATGAGGCAGAGACGCCGCTGCGTTCCCCAGCTCCGCTCCTAACGTAAACTAACATTACTAAGCCGTCCCTGAACCTGAGGCTGAATAGAAAAGCAGGTTAAGCGGTTTCATTATGGGCGGACTCGTACAGTGCGCCAGTCGCAACTAGCGATTTTCCACGTTGTGAAGTTCGGAGACGCGATGTGCTTGTTTGTTTATTTCTTCGCTTGAACAAAAAATGATAAACGGAAACCCAGTTGAAATCAAAACTAGTAACAACTGTTCATAGATTCATATTTAAGGTGAACTTTGAACGCTGAGGCTGACCCGCCAATAATTTTTAGCAGACCCACTCACCAAACTAGGACCCGAGAACGATTGACGAGCTTGCTCGTATTCTCTTTCTTGGACCATACAGGGCAACGAATGAATACCCATTGTGTATTCCCGATAACGAACCATGCTTGGTCAAACTGTCAAAGTTGTATCTGGATATTCAAGTTCGGCTGGACTTGATTCTGTTCAGAACTTGTCCTCTCCTAGTGGCTTCGTTAACGCTCACAGCGGCATTGATTATTGAGAGGCGGCACACATGTATGCATTTAGTTTAAACATAATAATCCCGTAGAGAGCAGAGCGGTTGAGACTAGTCATGCAAGGATTGGCCTGACTCAACTCTCTGTATGCATAAGAGAAGCGAGATCGGAACAGAATCCGCCGCCTGGCAATCACCAAGACCTCAGTGCCCGATACGACACGGAGGTGTCTTGGTGAGAATCTCACGTGATTTTTAAGCATTGGTTAGAGTCGCTTTTTTACAAACCTTAGTGGACCCACCACTGGATCCCTCATCGGTATTGGGCGCGTTGTCGTGGAAACACGAAGAATTGCGTGCACGTCGCTGGCTTAATTCGTCGGTGATGTCTCAGTATTTTGATAGGATTGACATTGCTATGACTCATCCTCTCATACGCCACGTCGAGAGATTATCCAAATAAGTCCACCGAGACTGCCGATACATTGTACAACGAGCGGAAAACTTATTTTTCCGAAAATACGGAATCGCTGAGTCCAGTTTGGTAGGCATTTTAGGTTATAACCGTTTTGTTTATTTCTGCTTGACCTACTCTTAATAGATCTATATATATATATATATATATATACACTATATTACACTGTTTATCTGGTGGGGATCGGAGACTATATATAGCTTTTGTATATAAATTGCATTTATACTTGCCATTAGATTGGGTATCGTCATGAAGGGTTGGACTAAGCGCATACTAGCTAAGTTGACTTAGGTTTGTCCGGCAGGCCACAGAAGCAATGCTGAACAGCGGCACCGGAGGCCTGCTACAAACTAAGAACCGCTGAGGAAAGAGAAGCACTCACTAAGGCAGAAACAAATTCCTGATAAACATGATCAAATCAGCATTTATTTTTATATGTATTTTTCTGTGCGCGATCTTGAGCATTGATAACAACTCAAAGATGCATTATTTTTATTATCTTTCGCGCAGGAGATTTACCAAGAAGACAAGCAATTTCGACTGCTGTCCGATGCTAACGATCAACAACCGTAAAACTGCCACATTCATTTTATAATTGACGCCTTTGTCTCTGCTATCTTCCGATACTTTATTCTCTCGTCATCCGAGAGAACAAATAATAATAGTAATTATACTATAATAGTTGTTATATATATATATATATAAATATATATATATATATATATATATATATATAAATATATATATATATATATAAATATATATATATATATATAAATATATATATATATATATATATAAATATATATATATATATACACCATTACCTGATTATATTCAAACAGCGAACATCACTTAAGTTTGTCTATGTACATCGCTATCGGCAGTAGCTCAAAAATGCGATGCTTAAAATGCTAAACAGTAAATTGACAATCCAATCCAATTCGGATACGTTTCAAAATAAATTATTTAATTCTATTAACCAAAATGGTTGGTATTTACAATGATGTCAAATAGTAGATTACAGCATCTGCACATCGCAAATAGTCAGGAAGGGTGTAGTTATCTCTTCACATAGTTGGATATAGCTGTATATGTTGCACTTACGAAACCTGCTACTAGTATCAAACGATCGAACACTTAATATAAATAGGCTCTTCAATTCTCTGGGGCACAATGTTTTGCTGCGAGATCGCTGAGGACACCGCTTGTTCTAGAAGAACCGCTTGGTCGATGCGTATACATTATGCCTAGTGTATTTTATGTATATTCCCTTTTAATCCTATCTGAAGCTAATAATAGCGCTACGTGGTGTATTGTTTTCGGCGGCGCACGCCTATCATTTTAAGCAATATGACCAAAATATTTCCATTATTCATTTCAAAGCACAATAGAAAACCTTGAAGATATTTATATTACCTGCAGATGTCAGCAGAGCTCAAGGCGGATGCTAAGCTGAAGACAAGAGCGAACGCTTCAAACTAGGAGGCCTAGATCAATCGATTTATTCTCTCTCTCTCTCTCTAAACTTACTACTTGGCCACAACCGCAGCTCCTGAGACAGCCAGGACATTTAACAGTTGCTAACATTGGACATTCGGATCCCTCAAGGGTTCCCTCCGCAGTGAGCGAAGTGTATCGTTGTCCCGGACGAGAAGTAGCTACGCGTTGGATCTCCGCTTGGAGATCCAAGCAAAAAATCCCACCATCAGAAAATAGCGAGCTGTGGGAATTCGCCGATTTTTACTTGACACTGTGTCTGTCTCGGGCGCAGAGCAACGCAGTCGAAATCATCCCGTGAAAGAAGCTATTGGTCGATTGTGGGGCCAACCCCACATCGCGGTGGTCCCTGCTCGCAATCCGAGATCTGCCGCACGACGTCTGAAGGCGATTTCTAATGATACTTCAAGAACAAAACGAAGAAGAAACGAACTATGCGAGCCGTGCGACAATGGCATGCATTGGTATATCGTTCGGCCGATACTAAGAGTGTTGATTAGAATATTTAAAATTCATTCTAATGCACCGCCCGGTCAGTGTCCGAATCGCTCGCTGCATGTTCTTAATTTGCTCGTAAAACAATGAACGTGGATAGACGTGACGATTTGCTTAGTGTTTAGTTTTCAAGTAGGGTTCAAGTAAGTGTCACGTTTTTCACGTCAATGTTATTGACTCGATTTGTTACAGAGACGTGCAAATAATCGATGCGTTTCCAATTGTGCTGATCACTGCAGAAGTGGTCAACTTGTACAGGTGGCCCATTGGTGCTGGCTAATTGTTACACGCCGTCTAAAACTCACTTGATTGTACTCTAGGGTGTTTATCTCACGTACACGTCTGTTCCTTCTGTCTGTCTGGTCACATGCATCTCGATAAATAGCATTTTGAGAAAAAGTGCCATTCTTCCAATGGGTGCTTCGTTTACACGGTGCAGTGGACGATTGCGGATGCATTTCGACCCTGCGGTCGCCTCATGTTAGTCCGACTCTGGCGATACTCCCGATCGCGTAATAATTCACAGGTTTCATCGGTCAAGTTGACGCTGTGTCCTCATCATCCGTTGAAGTCAATCGACTGGAAGGCACAACCAAAAACAAAATATAATGATCAGAAAATTCGGCACTCGTGCAAAGTGCCCCGTGGAGATACTCTCGACAGCCTTCGAGTCCGCATTGAGGCCACGTAGATGACGATTTCTATGTTCTCTATTATGAACGCTCGGTTTGAGCAACATCGATGTCAATACGACACAACGACAAACAGTGCAAGCGTAAATCAGTCAGTATACAGCTCTCAGGAAACGAAGGTATTCATGTTAGCTGTGCGTTTATTATTAGTTAGCTGTGGCCACAAACAGTGGATTTCCACTATGCGGGCATAAGCATGCCCGCGTTCTGTTATTGCTCATCGTGCATGTGTTTTGTAGAAGGCATTCATGTAGAATTACGGCCCGTCGGAGTGGTTATAGCCTACTGTTCTGTTTGGTCACGTGCTGTGGCTTGCGGAACCCCGGGGGACGCAGTGAGGTCGTACAATATGTTTCTAGCACATTTTATGTGTCGCATTAATTATCCCCGTTTCCGTTCCAATAGTGACGCCGCTGTGGAGATACTGATCTCGACCAGTGCGTGGGCTACTCGTGTTTGTTGTATACTTATCCAATTTTCTACACGTTTCGACCACAATACCGGCTAGACGATATCAACTTTACGCGACTTTATGTAGGTGTAGGGATTGTTCGTGGTTGTAGGAACGGATGTGAGGAACGCTCGAGGCCAGCCGCACCCGATGGATATTGGTTAAGCTTGAAATTATTGTTATTGCGTCACCTTCGCTGTTCGATTCAATAGTGTGTATTACACACTCACGTATACCATCGTACGATATACGTAGTTAACAGTGGCTAATCCGCCGTCATCTAATAAACACAGCCGCTCGATAACGAACCCTATGGATCCAAGCTACGGTACAGCGTTGAGCTGTACAAGGGCAACTCGCTGCAGCCGCCGTCGCCAAGCGGAACCGTAAAACGGTCACGCTTAGCATTCTCATGGGCTCGGCGACTCACAGATTGCTCGCTACAAGCGGCTACCATTGACTGTCGACGGCTGCGAGCGACCCGGAATCCACTCTGGTGAATGCCGATCACAACGTGCTTAACAGAGCGCTGGCTACGACGGACAGCCAGCCCATATAGCCCTGACGTAAGACAAGTATCGAATAGCCCATACTAGATGGGATCAATAAAGATAAATATGAATAAGTGTCATCAAAGAACGGTTTGAGCGCGTGCGCGAATACTTCCATAATGATTGTGGCTAGTCGGATACGGCGCCCATTGGAAGGACGAAGCGGTAAATCACCGAAACGGCACACAGGAGGGATCCGAGCGCGTGTGTGGGAACGTGTCTGTAAACGGGACGAAGCGAGAAATGGTCGCGTTCAATGTACGTAGTTCGTTGTTGGAATATTCCGGCTCCTGATGCCTGGCCTAGTGCTCTGGCGCGGAGCTCGACAAAGGGGCGGTGAATTAGAGTTCTGCGGGACACATAATCAGAATAGGTTGGCAGAACGATAATATTGAGAGATAGCGTAGCACCGCACCCCCCGTGAGAAGGAGAGAAACAGAGAGCATTACGTACGTGACTCATACGTGCATTCGAGCCAGACGAGGGTACGAGCTCATCCAAGCTTTCGTTAAAGCAATGTCAGCCACCGGCTGCCAAAGTCAGAAGGTAGGCTAGATCATACCTAGCTCCGTAGCACCGTGCCGGATTGGCCCCTGATGAGCTCTACTCGGCGGATTGGTCCTCTAAGAGCGTCACCATCCGAGCTGTTCGCTGTGCGGGTGCGCACGTAGACCGCAGACAGACTTCAGCTGTCCCACACAAGACATCAGCCGCTCGCGTGGGGTGTCTATGGCCAATGGGTGTGACCCGCACGAGTTCTCTATTGGCACAGTCGGTCGGCATGGACCGCTGTTTTGGGGCGTGCGTTTGGCGGGTTGGGCCGTAACACCGATCTGACGGCGAGAGGAGAGCGCTCTTTGTCGTTTCGTAGCAGCACAATCGGATCGAACTATTTCATCTGGCGGGTTATCTGATGTTTCACAATACCGGGGGCAATTATGTGCCGTCACTTCGCCTCAAACGATTAGGTCGAGATTTACGCCGTTGAGGCATGTAGAGACTTATGCACGCGCCACAAGTACGCTGCAATATGCATATATATATATATATATATATATTCACTGGCAATATTCAGTGGACATTTTTACAGCAGCTGGCTTGGAATTCACGTCGACTACCACTGTCCTGCGGATTAATGAGCGATATCACGCACACTCGTGGATGATGTGTCATCGCAATAGACATAATAGCGACGTTTGGCGAACATGCACCAAACGAGCAGTGGCAATTGAGTACGTGTTCACATCAACTGGTGTTAGGATACCGGAGGCGGAACTGTGTGCAAATAAAATGGAAATTACGTTTGTTACGCCAAAGGAAAGACCACTCTTTGGCAACTGAGGGGGTTGCCCAACGCCGAGAGGTGAATAAACGCCGCAGCAAGAGCGGACGCCGAAATCGCACTTTTTCATAAATCCCTGCCTGCGTTGAAGTCGGCCTCACCGACCTTGAAAAACCGCTTCGCGAGCCTGATTCCCAGTTAATATAATTCCGTGCTCATCTCCGCAGCAATCCGTGATATGAACAGTGGATTGTGCAGGTGAACGCCGGGGCTGTACATAAATCAACAAGGATCGATATTGACAAACTGTTTGAGTTCCTGTATGCCTGCTTGCTTTTCTTATGTTGTTTAACTAATACAGTAATCTAATCAACAGTGGCACGTTTAACATAAACGTCCGACATTTTATGCCGGTCACCTGTCCCCCGACCGGCTACGTTCAGTGCTGTGCTCATTGCGACGTCTCGGTGATATTGTTATCGACCTCAACCCGTGGCTGGCTATTTGCTATATGGCACCCGTATCACCCGCACAGTTGCATCTGTTATTTTGCTTGGCTTCAACTATATCTGTTGGTTGTCGATATACTCCACTCTGCAATCGGGATATGAAAGGGACATTAGAGCGACGGATGACACGATATCTACACTGCGAGGACCGCAATAGTAACCGACTAGGTAACACAATCATGTGGAGATAACTTTTGTAAATATGGATCTGGTTACTTCCACGGATCTATTTACATATATCGATTATATCCCATGAGAAATACCCTGGGCCGAATAGACCTGCCAGCACCATTAGACAGTGCAGCCTCGGACACTGACTCATTTCTCCTGTGTGCTTTGCTATCTATAATATCAACGAAGGAAAAGCCATAAGCCGGCACCCCACGACGTCTCTCGCCTTGTGGCTGGCGGGATATAGAATTATGGCCTTGCCATTATGCCAATCATTCCTACCTCTTATAGGAGGGACAATACCGGAGAGAACACTGAACAGTCTCATTACTCCAACGGTTGTTCCGTCCCAGTAGACCGATATGACCGGTCATGATGTGCTCATTTGCATTTGCATTGTTTCTGCATTCGTCTCATTTCGTCGAGTTGCTTTTTTTTTCGTTACGTACCGAGGGCCAACCCTGTGTGTTTCGGTGTTGTGGCCTTTCTTAGCCTTGTGCTAGATAGAAATGATGAATACTTTCCGTATCGTCCATGAATGCTGTTCTTCTAATCGACTGACTGAGTCGATCGACTGAGAAAGCGGTTCTACGCAGTACTCTGCACTATATGAGCGCGATAAATGCGCGGCTATAGGACAGTAGGGGCGCTGACATATAGCTGCTGCTATCCTTCGAAGACAATTCTGTAACCCACCAGATGACGGTGAATATTTGAAGAGTGATGTGATCATTCGTCGCGGATGCGCTTCACTATGTGGGCAGGTACATTACAGCTGACAACGGAGACGACCGCAGACCATGTTGTTGTATAATGTAAACGCCACGCTTCGAGCTATGTATCGGAGAGATGGTTTTGCTTGTTGACAGGTAGTCCTGATGGTTAGGAATGTCCCGCCTGGAGTTTTATTATATTTCTGTAGGCCGTTACAGCATACATTTCTAAAGTTCTAACTCCTGCCTAGATAAATCTGTCAGAGATTATTCTTCGAACATACAGTAGACACAGACTGTTCGTATATAGACGACAAATCTCTATGATGAGAAACCTGTCACTGATTCGTCCCTATCACGATCTTGTGTAGACTCTATCCTCTGTCCGGGAGGGACGCCCATCAGGCATTCGACTTGTCGATGACAGGGGAAATACAAAGTGACAGTATACCTCCTATGAATAGATTTCTTGCATAATAGGAGCATGAAGTTGAAAAAAAACAAAGACACTGTTCACGCCGAAGTGAAAATACATCTTTGAATTGTGTTCTCCTGTTAAATAATGACGCGCTACATTATGACAGGTCTTTTTGAAATACGAAGAATCGTTGACAATCACGAGCCCTTGATGTGATTATAATCATTATGATATTAGGCAGGCATCTTTTGCAATTGTATGAACCGTCCATTTCTCTACCATGTTACCAGATTCAACTCACCGGGTCGATACTCGGGACGCCTGGCTTCACCTGCCGACAGCAATGATATCCGCTGCCTTTATGAACGCCGTGGATGTCAATCAATGCGAGCATGCCCGGGGACGGATGCCACGCGATGCAGAAGGGACTCGCATCAGCATGTAATATTTGTACTACAATTACGTTTGAAGCGCCGTTCAAATGCATCCATATCTTGTTGGGCTTAGCCAGTTAAACCTACTTGTCGCGTTTAGTGTAATGAACTTTGTCCTTTATCCAATCACTTTGTTTACTATTTGGCATCGCCTGTGGCGGCCGTGTTCATATTTTTTTCTTTTTTTTGAACCTCCCACCACTTTGTAAGTGGCAAGTTTATTAAGACAAAATTACGGAACATGTACACAATTCTTTCGTAATTATTATTACTACGTCACATTTTTTGTGGAAGTTCATCTTTCACACGTGCTTTCGCTCAAAGCATCCTCGCCGTACACACGGGTGACAGTTGGGAAACTTCTCCGCTACAGTGTTTCCCTATTAAATTTCCTTTTCAGAAGGAAATGTCGTGCAACAAAACATGACGAATGTGCAGTTCTTCTCTGCACACTTCGTTGCTCATTTCTGGGGCCAAATAAAGAAAGTTATCGAACGAAAGTGACCCTTGTAAAGGTGACACTTGACCAGCGCGGCTTGCTTTGTATTGTGCAATCAAAGCCCTCTTTCAACTGACCTTGCCTTGTAGCACACGGGGCGCGCTGCCGAGGATAGGACAAAAAACTCTTCCAAAGTTGTCACCTGATTGTACAGTGACGAATTACATTCAATGCGCGCTCAGGCGATCTCTCACGCCTCATTCACTATAACGATTGGAAGGGTAGTCTAAGAAGTCCATTCATTTGAAGGGATACCCTTTCCAAGCTTGACATATACACATTTCCAACTGCATACGTTCATACGCTCTTCATCGTTATCATTATTTCATGATAATTTTATTTTTGTTTGCTTTTATTCAACTCATGTGGGTCTCATAGGTCACCAGCGCGAAAGGAAGCTAATAATACGTATGAGATACAATAGTTAGAAACGACTGTTTATAATTCAACGTCTAGGAAGTGTTGTCTATCGTATGTGTGATATTACCACGGCGCGAGTGACTCGGCCCAGCGCACCCTAAACGCTATTTGCTTAGCTGCCTCACGCAGCTAACAACAGCAAATCATTTGGAATTGCACTGCCTTGCCACCAGTATTCTATCGAAGCGAAATATCAAGAGAGAAATAATTCCTAATTATTGTATGTTTGACTAAATTGTTTCGAAATTCGATAACGATTTTAGAAGAGAAATTCATGGTTGGCGTCTTTCTAAAGTGAAACTTCACAAACTTCAAAGAAGTTCCGGGGCGCACAACTCGGACTGAAAATAATAGCATATTTTCATTCATATCGTACGCCAACAACACCAACACCACGCTGGCCATAAATGTTCACTCGTTTTCACCTGTGAAACGTAATACCTCGCATTGCCAACGAGGGAGGACTTGACATAGGACACGTTGGCATCATGGTTAGAAACACGAATTGAGAGCCTGGGTTAAAAATAGGTGAGTGCATTACGATGTATTCCTTCAGATCAAAGGCAGCATATCTAGTTGTATAAAAGTAGATTTTCCGGGCTGACCACAGCCAACCTTTAATGTCCATGGTGCTGCTTTCGGCAGTGCTTCACAAGACGGACCCCTTAAAATGCAAATGTGCAACGGCGACGATCGAATCCATGTGTCCACCTACATGTCTCCTTCGATTGAAGGCAGTTGTACACGAGTGCACCGCGCCACCAGGCTCAATATACTTAGCTGTTCGTTATGATACAAGCAACCATCGAGTCGACCTGTGTCCCATTTCTCGATAGCCCAATGCATTAATGTGGCGCTGAATAAATGATTAGCCCATTGTCGTGCAAAATATATTCAACCTACAGGTGGATATAATATGATTAGTTAATTAGAAATATAGTAGAGCAGGGATAAATACATGCTGTCTAGTGAACTAGACCATGGTTTTTCTAGCTGACCCAACATTTGCTGTGCTTCGTTGGGGTCAGCGTGATTATGGTGGCGGTGGACTGGCTCCTTCGACGGCGCCGGCGATGGGCCGAACGCGGGTCGTCTTTTTTTTGTTGGCGTTACAACCACTCGACGGCCATAGTTTAGGTTCGCTTGGGCCCATTAATTTATCTTCATTTGCGATCTGTCGAAACCAGCATAAACACGAGCACCGCAACTGCCGCCGCCTCCGCCGTCAACGCCAGCAACCACTAACTAGTGTATCGCACGTTATGAACGATGTAACAAACAGCCTATGTGTTTATACACTTATATCACGCTAAATACATCACGCGTACGTCCCTTGTGGCTGTTATATGTGCATACAGCCGTGGTAGTTAGGCAGGTGCAGAGGCATAAATCTATTATATATATATATATATGATATTTGTTTATGGACCTTCAATCGCCTTGTCACATATCAAACCCAGCGCACTATGAGTCGTTTTAGCTGTATATGACCCGCAATCGGCCCGCAAACATCGGCAAAGGCCATTTCAAACCAGCCGCTGTGTCTATCCGCATATGCATGTGAATGAGACCTTTGCTTGGCCACGTTGGCTAGAACGGATATTGGTTAGATTTATTTCTACTGACGCTCATTTCCGTTAGTGCCAGCGGAGGCTGCAGCTGTCATGAGGTGTCACGTTGATGCTTATGTGCCTGCGGTAAGTGCAGCAGCGAGATGTAAGCTGCGACGAGAGGGTCCGGCGGTCAAAACGCGGAGATTCAGGTGTCGGAGTTGTTGCAAGACACAGTCGATACAGGCAGCATAGCAGGATCTTTTTCCTCTGAATCGTTCTGATTGCTGTTGCTGATGCAGCAAGACATGGGGTCCGCAGAAGCCGGGTAATCTCACGGACCATTTAGGTGGCCTCTGAGTTCTACCTACTTGGCGTTTCGATGAGAGACAATTGCTTTGCTGGTTGCCACAGCCAACGGAATCGGAGGCAGATATTTCCGAATACTGACGACGGCAGATTATCTTTCCAACAGAACGGACACGCCAAGGCAAGATCGTACGCCAAGGCTCCAAAATACATGTAAGTTCTGAGAGTTTATTAGCAGCAATTATGGTTGAAATACTTGCTTAATCTCGAGCTCCCGTTATCCCCAGCGAGAGTCAGAATGAATGCGGCACTGTACAATTAAAAGTAAATACTCCGTATACTGGAATTTAGCGGAATCCTTGATTCCGAGAAATCTCAGCCCTTGCAAATCAAGTCTGCTTTTGGCGAAAGGTTATAAAACCACGGGTTAGTTTCCACTCATTTCATTTATAGTATCTGACTATCGTTTCAACATCGGTTTCGGTCGCATCCATTTATACGTTAGCACAGCTATGAATATTATCCAGGTGAAATTCTATTTAGCTTACTTCGTATGATTCCCCTGGGCAACCAGCGGTAGCTATCTACTATCTTGCGACCTGTAACAGTTGCAGGTGTAACCCACACCCTATGGCCTCAACGTCTTCTCCACTTCTGTCGTAGGCTCGAAATATCCAAAACAGCTAGTCTGTATGTAGAGGTTTGCCAGCTAATTTTATGTCGTTACGATAAGCTGAATTGCCAAAGGCAACCGGGTAAATGAAGCCAGAAACAGCGACGAACGAATATCTCGGCCACAAAGTTTGGCATCAATAAAGTGCGAGTCGATCAAGTGTCTTCCTTCTTCGAACAGAGCTTTCGAACCTGTTCGACCACGCCACCAGCAGCACGGTTCAATCACAGCTGCAGATGTACGGTTGCAGTCTGTAATGAGTGCCCCGTCGAATTAGCGTAACATTTTTCGAGAAGGCCTCCTTGCTATGCTATTTTCGGCTTACGTTCAAGTTTCGCTGATGAGAACTACAGCAACAATGAGAAACGGAAATTGTGTTGGACACTAACTTATTTACTCTCCACCTGTACGGTGAACCTGCATTTGAAATCGGGTAGCGCATCCCTACAGACATCTAGCGAGATCTTAGGGTATGTATGAGGCCTTGCAAGGCTCGGAGGAATGGTGGACGCTCCATCGTTCATATGCTATTGCTGCTGTCGCTGCGTTCTGCTGAGATTAATGAAAAGGGCGAACCGCGTAACGAAGAGAATACAATAGAGAGCAGTAAGCTCCGAGCTAAAAAGTCAGGAAGACGAGCTTTACGAGTACGAGCTTTTTTGGCCTCGGCATTAAAAGTTGAAATGGAATCGGCTTAAACGCCGTTTTCGCTACAGTTCGATAAAGTGCTTGTTGTGCTCGTATTGGTTCGGCGAAGCCGGCACAAGGGATTCATTGAAAATGATATGCGTCGACTCTTGTGCGGATTCGGAGTTCTGGAAATGTTGAAAAGCGTAAGCTTTATAAATTATCACGTATACATGCAGCACGTGGGACAAACTAATACATGACGTGCTCCTGCCAACGTGAATACCCGAAGTAGCCTTCTTACCTGGACGGACACGTAGAAATCTTAAGGAACATAGATAGAAGAGAAGCTATAATGACAGTACCGTTGCCGAATTTCTCCTCGGCCGTACACACACATCATTTCAACGCGCCCCAAGTTTCGCTATATTCAGAAATCCATTGAGAAATATTCGCATTACCTATTCGATATTGTACTTTGCGATGTATTTCATGTTCATCTAGACGATGCATTTGATGTAAGGAAACATTTCATAGAGCGTGTTGTAAAAAAAAGAGGTATCACCGAATTCGTTCGTTAGAAAGTTGTTTTTATATTCGATGTAAGTCCCCTCGATATAAGGTTGTTGCTGCGCCTGAGCTGAGGCCTGTCAGATGGGGGACCAGCTGAGGGTCAGCTCGAAAAGCAGTATGTATAAGGTTGTTTTCAGAGCAGTGGTTTTAACGTCTATGTATTTGCTGGAAAGAACGAAGGATTGCTGTTTCTCGCCGCGTGACGCGATACATAGCATGTAATATCCGTGCAAGAGTGTACACAAGTCCCAAGTCGTTCTACACACTGCATCGGTGTAACCCTGCAGTAGACCTGTTCTACCTTGCGAAGTGTCTGTCTCAGATATCAGGGCCGGGGTTCAGCAAAAGCGAATCGTCCAAAAATGCACCTCTATTGTTTGTTGCGTTTTCACTCTGATCGATATCTATTCCGTGGTTGCCTGCGTCCTAGTGGGTTCATGAGCATTCTCTAGATCGGCAATTTCCTTCTAGCATTAAAGCACGAGATCAAAGCTTGCGTCCTCTTTGGGCGAAGCGCACTCGTGACAACCACTATCTTGGTAGAACTCCTCTCTTCCGATCGTAGTCCTTATGTTAGCTAATTTGTAGGTTGCCTCTGCAACCCGCCTTGTCGCAGACGGTTTCAAACTGACTCTTGAGGGATCAGTTGTTAGCGTAGTGGCGCCCGCTTTCCCCGCTGTCGAATGCCTTCTCGTTTCGGAGGGCCTTCTGACCTACCTCGAACGGTGTGCTAGCCAAGCTGGGTGGGTTTCGATGTCACCAAGACACCAATGCTCAACGCAGTCGTCTATTACGATTAGCATCTCTAGTCGACGGCAACATCCGCCGGTTGATACGAGACAATTTGCCTATCATAACATCCTTGTATGCCAGGAGATATCATGAGACCGCTATCTCAATGATGGTCTGGTTTGCGTGCTCTGTTACTATGTTGTAGTGAACTGATCGAGCACTTGTTCCGGTCTATATTCCAAACAACGCAATTTTAACTGAATAGAGAGAAATTATTTTTTCCCGCCGTGTAACCTAACGGTCGTCCCATGTGAGCTGCATTTACGCGTCCAGCAATGCGCAGAGCTGTTTCCACACGATACTACATATAGTTGCATTGCAAACAAATTATTGCCCTGCAGTATGAATATGGATACCTTATTTGGTGATTGGGGAGGCCTCTTTCGGATGTATCTCGTTGAAAGCAGCGGGACACGCCGACTCTACGCTTTGAGTGAAAACAGGACATCACTGATAGAATAATAGGCCGCGTTTATTTTGGAAGTGACCTGTTGCGCGAGGGATCAGCTCGCGAATGATTTTTTTCTTGGCCTGATGTTTGAAACAGGAACGAACGGAAGAAGGTGGTTCGTACTAAAACCAAAAGCTGGCGCCCACCGACAGCGCGTAATGAAGCCTTACTCACAAGGCCAACACAAAGTAACGGAACCTTTACTGTATGACAGCACTCAAATATGACAGCAACCTATATTAATAATAATTGTAATAATAAAGAGAATGTCAACAAAGAAAAAATAACAGAAATAACGCTTCTCTGCGAAAAGCGACCGCGCGATCAGCTAATCGCACATTACCGTAGATGGTACGATGATGCTGCTATGTGGTGTCGAAGGGCTGCCTTGATCCTTCAGGTGACGACAATGCATGCTGTCCGCGTGACACTTGGAAGAGGCGCAGATCAGCAACAACAGCATTCAGCACCAATGGTGTCCTTCTGTTGTTGTTCTTGTTCAGCTCCTATGGTAGCTAGCGTGTACCTGATGATGGTGGCGACTTATACATGCTAACGCCAGTGGCTAAACACACAACAAGAGGTATTCTTTGAGCTTTAGTATAAACGGCAATAATAGCATTCTCAGCCTGTGTTGCGTTAGCAAGCGGACGGCCACAACTCCAGTATGTCAACATGTAACTGCTAGGTATGTAGTGAATAGGCGGTGGCACAGCGCTCGAGAAGATCACAGATCGAGAGGGAAGAGGACCGACTCCCTGTGGCACTGAGAAGCTAATCGCCGATGGCTGCTTTGGCCAGATCTGTCTGAACGGTGAACGGTGTTGGGCTAGCAGCTGCGTGCTCGGGGCGATCCCAGCTGAGTGGTTAGGAAATTGTCTACGAATGTTCCAGGGGAAACTTTTACTGGCCTAGGGGGATGTGCACAGCGGGATTTCCCGCATAGTCTTCCTGCTGTTCACTGGTTTTTGGAGAAGAAGCTTAGTACTACTCACATGCTATGCTGGTTTTTTTTTTCTATTACATCTCGCTGTTCAGGAATCTACATATTTCCAAGATTGAGAACAATCCGAGTATACTATCTTTGTCGTACGATAATGTTAACATGACGCACAATCACAGACAGGGCGCAAACATCCCGATTAGCAAGCCCGTGTATTCGACGCTAAACTCATAGAAATCACTCTGTCTGTACAGTCACTGTTTTATGGATAGACTGAACGCCGCTGATAGACAAGCGCATGCTGTGACGAATCTATGCTTGCCACCATCTACGCAATGTTTACTTTTTGAGCAGTAACCCGCTAGACTCATGAGTGTGTCTCGTCGAAGCGGAACGAAACGCTACGTGTAATGAGGAGGTGTATCGGAGCAAAGCTGTAATTTGGATGTGTGTTCCTTTATCCAGCCGGGAGCGCTACTGTGAATACTATAGATTGTAAATTGCGCATTAAAATGGACTTTTCTAACGAACTGTGTTGTTTCTCTATTTTTCTCGTTCTCCACTATATAGTACGTCTAGGTACCCTTGTGACTGGGGCGCCACTCGTAGCGACGATGGGCCGAGAGGGCCGCCAGATATGCCACGCTCTCTGCCAGCGAGAGTGTGGGGGGTATTTATATTAGCGGCGACGGATCATGGAGAGCATTTAATAAATTGCGCGCCATTTAGTATCCGCTCGTATCCGGCGCCAACATAATGGCGGCGGCAGCAGCAGCAGTAGTAACATCAGGCGCCAACCTACAACCGGGACCACCGATGCAGAAGCTACCACGGGGTTAACTTCGGGTGGCGCTGATCCAACGAAACACAGTTCTTGACCGCGCTGCTCTGTGTTAATTTCCAAAGCATGACAACCCATTCGAGCGACGTTGGGGCCAGCCTGTTCCAGACCTCCAGCGGTACTGTAGCGCCTGTCTGTCTACCTGGGCAGTTGAGCATTACTGCAGTTTGAGTCACGCAGACGACTACGGCAGTGGTAGGTTCAGGCAGAACGACCGGAAGAGTAGACACGATTTGTATTTACGTCGTTCTATGGCCAGAGATATATACATGTATATATATATATATATATATTATATATATATATATATATATATATATATATATATATATATATATATATATATATTATATATATATATATACATGTATATATATATATATACAGCATATAGAAACGTTATGAATGACTCATATGATCTGGATGACCTATTATTGTCATTGAAGTACGATTATAATGTCTACAGCTACTCGCTCGCTTTCGCTCAGCTGTGGCGAATTACTGATAACTCATGGGTTGCGTATGAGGGGAGAAGAGACGACGGAAGGACTGTAGAGTACGGAGAATAGAAAATGGAGCACGCTTCAGAGAATCCCGACCACTCTGATCAATGATTGTAGACTATTGCAACAGATCAGTACCGCGAAATAATCATCAGAGTTACATATATATATAAATATATATATGTGTGTGTGTATCAGATATTACCCACCGTCTTCATGAGAGAACTTTGACGTGACAATGTAAGTGGTATTCTATGATATATTTTGATGCGATGATTGAGAATATCAGCCCTGTGCTGTCGTCCTTCGCGTCTGCTTTTGCGTTCAGGGGCACCAAATGTTCCCCTCGAATCCAAACGCTAATTACCCGATCACACTTTCACCTAAAGAAAAAGTCACTCTATTCGGTAGTGACCTATTCGAATCCCTTGACAGATCACACTATGGGCTATGTTATTCCTCAGCGTTATGCCGAAGATGCTCACTGTCGTCTTTGAGAGATTACTGCAGGGGCTGTGTGTTACTCGATTGAAGAAGGGAATACCCTCCTTCTGTTGTCTTGCCGAGATATCGATGCTGCGGTACCAGCTGTTTCATCAAAGGCCGCTAGCAGAAGCATAGCCAATAATAAAACGTCCCGCAAGTTCTCGGATCCGAAAATATAATACTTATTTGTCGCAGGCTGCGTGCAGATTAATTATCGGCTACAGACATACGTAGGTGTATTATAATGTGGAGATCATGACGATCTCACATTTGATGTACTAGCAGCGGCGGCACAACTACCACGAGTGATGCCTCCATGTGTGTATGAGTGAGTACATTAAATGTTCATGGAATCATTGGCATGAATTGGTGGACGGAAATGGTCTAATGGTGAAGGTGGCGCAGCGTCACGCTTTGCTTGCCTGTAATGTCTAGCACCGTTGGCAACGGTACCACGACATAGGTCGGATTGCCCACACCAGGACGTCCCGCTTCGACGCCGTCCTTCGTTCGTCCTGGTGACGATAGAGAACAGCGAGAACTAACGGTACTATTCCGAAAAGGGAGAGAGAGAGGTATTGGCTAATGATACCAATGGGATAATGTCAAACCAACCAATCAACCTCTTGGCTTTCGTGGTCGTATAGAATTCGAAGTCTAAGTTAAGAGCGAAATGGCAAATATATAGTATGTCTATTAAAACATCCTTTCTTTATCAACCATAACGCCCAACTGATTTGTGGCTCCGCAGAAATCATCGGTGGCGTCGCTATTTAGTTTTGTTGAGTTAGGCGCCATCTTCGCGAACTATTGTAGCCGGATTACCTGTCAGGGCATCAAAGCAGAGCAAACATTATGACACTGACCCCTCGATTCTACTTGCCGGACCCCGCGGGCTCCGCTACAAGGTTCCACACAACTTACTAGCTGTCTCGAATTGCATAGTCGATTTTTTTCTAAGGGTTGGGAGAATTAAATGAAGGGTGACGCTCCGCTTAAGCGGAAGTGACTAAATTTTATTTGTAATACCGCCAGCCGTAACATTGATCGATGGACAGTCAGACAATTAATTAGTTTAATTAGTGTGATCAACAGAGAGAGAGAGGACGGGAATAAAGACACTCGAAACAGAATCTTCGAACCGCTCAGATTTTTCAGCGTGAGCAGACACTGGAAGCGTGTCATTAATTCACCTAGTATCACTAATCTCCTCAAGGGCGGGCATTCGCTTGTTATCGTATCTGAAAACCTCTATTGAGTCACGAGAAGTCAGAGGAGACTCTCCCAGAAATCGGAATCTCATCGGCGCTCCTCGTCGGGCCGTTCTGTGTATAGGCAGAAGGATTTGGCAATCATTCAAATAAACTCAGGGTGCCAATGTGCTGTTGTAGTATTTGGTGTTTCGAGTTGATCCTACTCAAGGTTATAAGCGTGAACAAGGGGTGGTGCAACTATAGCCCATATTGTTTGTGTATATCACTCGCACTGCAATATGGACGATTATAAAAAATATGGCGGCCGGCCGAAAAATAACGAACTATGGCCTGATAATTCCCCTTTACGAAACGATAAGCTGAGGTATCGTTGCCGACCACGATGATGACCTTATCAAACGTTCTAGCTTTGTGGATAGAGGTCGATGGAGGATCTATTAGCTGAAGTAAGCCAATTATATCTGTGTCACAAGTTAACGACACGCTCAATAAGTGAGGAGCTATTAGTATTTAGAAAGGGGTGTACCCCTCTACAAATTGTATCATATCCTTCCGGATTGAGCTAGCCGAAATTAGCATTCCAGACCAGGCTAGTTCTAATGTCCCGTTATAGTGAATTTTTGGGGTGACATCACAAAGAAAAGAGAGAGCCAGCCACCGCATTGGCAACATGACCATCAGCGACTCCACCATCCGCGTTACTAATGCAGCGGTAACAGCAGCAGCAGCAAATAAATCGTACGGTGCCAGCACAAGCGTAAACATCTACAACAATTGCGCCCGCAGTATGTATGAAGATCAACAGCCTGATCCCTAAAGGACTTTTTTTTTTACCAGTGTTAATGTTTCATCTCCCCTCGAGCCTCTGTCGTGCCAACGTATATTGAATTATTATTATTTAGTGACAGATCCCGGCCGTGAACTGTATCGTTCAACCATGACTCCGTGATTCGAGAGTTACATCAATATAATGTAATATGCAGTAGTCCAAAAACGATAGTCAACTACCCATCTCGCATGCAGCACCGTGGATTGCGGGAGATACGTCTGGGTTGATAGGAACTAAGTGATGATTTCACAGATCAAGAGGTATACTCGGCGGGAATGCATGCATGATTGGTGACATCAGCTACAGGGTGTTTGGAATCTCTCACGCTATGAATGACTAAGCAAAGCTGTACTGGATAACATCAAAGATGTTTCGCGAACTTTTGTTCGATTTTCATTCTGCACGATAGATATTTACATAGCAATGTGTGCTTTAGAGCAAAAAAAAGTAGCATTCAAAGAATAAAATTGTGGAGGACGACGAACTTTGGAGGATGGCAAAAATCCCATCAGCACTTCAAGAAGTTCACTAACTTTTGAGTTCCTCTGGGATAACTTTTTGTGACCGTTTCTCTTCCTTTTTTGCCTAAGCGTGCACGATACCATTTATATTTATCGATACAAGTACTCGTCGAGCCCGGTAGCCCGGTGGTTCATTTATGTGCGCCTTGCAACCGGAGGAGGCACGTAGGTGCACGGGTTCGATACCCGCCGGTGCACATTTGTATTTAAGGGCCTCGTCTTATGAAGCAATGCCGAAAGCAGTTTTGTGGACGTCTAATGTTGGCTGCGAGTCAGCCCGGAAATTCGCTTTACTTTACTATCGATGTGCGCATTGGCATCGCGGTGCGATATATACCTACAAACATAATTTGAAATATAGAAAGTTAATTTATTGGCAGAAAAGAGAATGAGGAAATTGACAACAAAGGTTACCTTCGAGACCATCAAATCTGAATAGTTTCCGATACGGTGGCGTACTTTTCAGTAACATCCTGTATATGACAGGAATGATTAGAGCGATGATTAATCGGATTATTATCAACAACAGTATTGTGATTGGATGCCGATGCTAGGAGTTCCGGGTTGGGAGTTACGCCTCTGTTGTATACATATATATATATATAATGAATCTCATATGTAGCTGCTTACTTACGTGGATTCATTCTTTATTTCAGGTAAGTCAGGATCCGATGATTTGTCAGTGACTTTTTGGCAGAAGTCTATGATAGATTGCGTCGTAAATTATCGTAGCATATTAGCAACTGGAAAACAGTAAGTGTCAATGATAAAACCATTGTACCTGTAGTTATCGCTTACGCGTCGTAGAGGCAGGCGTAAATATCGAATCGTAGGATAGCCCGGCACAGGAAGTTGTCAAGAATAGTCAATGACGTCGGCACAGTGGTTAAACGCTGCTTTCTTACAGGATCCCTTCATTAGTAGCCTGAGCCTCATTAGAATGGGATAGCTTGATTGAAACCAATTCATTAAGCCGACATAAGCAACGTCGCAGTGCCATGGACATAGCTTGGATATATCGACTGGTGGTGGGATACGAGCCAGGTGGACTAAGAATAGGTGCCAATTTTCCAAAGTAATGCCATAAGGAAGCGTGCTGAAAAATGCTTGATAAAAGAAAACCTGAGGCGCAAAAAGCAAGTTACCTGAACTGCCGGTCAGCAGAACGGTCAACTTGTTGACAACAAACCGGATCAAGCTTAAACAAAATCGCTTGTTTTCGGCCTGTTCGGCGCAATATGCTGTCACAGGTAGAACCGGTGGCAACGTTACCTGATTCGGGAAAAAGCACACCAGTCAATAGTGAACGACTACATGGACCACTGGGAATAGCGAGCACGGTATGCCACCTGGCGAGCAGCATCCACGGACAGGGAACGGCTTAGATCCTTTTCTCGAATTCATTAGGCGACGATGGGTGCCATTTAGGTATGCTATTATGTTCAGCTATCTCTCTGGCCTGCTCAGTCCGGCAAGAAAGTTCACGAAAATTAAGTATTCTTACGTCAATAAACGGAGCAGCACGTTCCGTCTATTGTGCTTTGTACAATGCTGTAATAACGAGACAACTAACAACTAACTACCAATAGGGACCGAGGAAATAGTATGCATCTGGGGCAAGCAGATGATTTTTCTTCGCCTCTTGTTGATGCTCTGCTATCTTTCGGCATCTTAACAAAAGTATGCCTCCATTAGACAAGCGCTCGACGCGAGGCTTGAGGGGATAGGTTGCCCCTGTAGTGTTTCTGTGTCTAGATTCACTTTAGAGTTGAAGGATGATGCGTCGAATGCTCCTAGATTTCGACACGTTTCGTGGTACATTGCTTTCCTGAGGCTAACTGTACCTTGGCAGATGGACGCCTAGCAGCAGTCGTAGTCTACATGCAATGGGTTGATGAGCCAAAATCAATTACTAACCTAGCGGTTTAGTGTCTAACTTTGCCATGTTTCTTAAGGTAGCTCACTTGCCCTAAAAGACCACTACGCGTTGAAAAAATTGAATTTAGATTTATGAACAAAGGTAAAGTAACACATATTATATTGAGCTACACTCCACTATTCGATAGGCACAGTATCTGTAGCACAAATTATACCATAACGAAGCTCGAACCAGCGAATCACGCTCCATTTTTGTTATGAGCAAAAAACAACAACATTGTCAACAATAACAAAAGAGTCAGGTTGATGTTATGATGCTATTTCACCACCCCCATACAACGTGGAGGCAATTAGGCTTCTATGTGAGACGTGAGAGTGTATTTCGTAGGCCGTGAGGCCCGTTGATTTGGTAGAGGTCCCCAATTTGCGGTCGTGCGACCGCCGCCGCCTTTGCTCAAGGGGATTGGTGTAGGGGCAGACTGTCGGGGATTTGCCTGTCGGTCTCCATGATGCGTTGCCCCAGCACGCTTCTACATGTACACGGTAGTCGATTCACTCATAGGGCCGGGGGGGGGTATATAAAATTCACGCCGACACGGCAGAGGGCAGGTTACCACACAGGACACCTGGGCGCCTCGGCGAGAAACCGGAGTGAGAGGGAGAGAGAAAGAGAGAAGTCGAGTTTTAGCCGAGCTGAAGCTGACTCGACTGACTATCCGACACCGTAGAAATATAGAGTATTAGACGCCGCCGACAACAGTGAGTACAGTGTCGCCGAGATGACGTGCGTGAGAATAGCCGGCGTCAGTCAGCAGCTGAGCCCAATCCAACAGGAGAAACACGCCAATCCAACGGACGTCAACCACGAAAGCATGCCAGTGGCGACGCAGAACGCAGCACACTCTTGCTGCAATGGATGATGACCTCGCTCGAGGGCGACGTTCGTCCACCCGCAAATTCGACCGCTTGCCATTCAGCTTCGCCGCTCCCATCTCGTTTCAGGGTCGAGAGTGCAGAATTCGTTCATCCGCGCACCGCGCCAACACTTGTGCGTGATCAAGCCCACATGATTATGGCGCGTTCGATATCAGTACCGCAGGGTTGTTTCGTGTTCATTGTATAGTGCGAACGTATATGCTACGGAATCCCTACGAACCATCAAGAACCGATTGGTCTACTTTGACGTCGATTCCGGCACGAGTAAGTCGAATGGATGATTATATTTGAGTGCCCTTCAAGTATTGACGCCGAGAAAATCACGTCCGGCCTTCCCTATACGACCAGGCACCCCTGTGTTTTTCACATAGCCGGCATCAATGCCATCTAGTCCAAGTGGCTGAGGGGAGTCGTAACCACGACAATCATCATCTTCCGGGGTGTCGGCGAGAGGCCAACAAACAAATAGAGAACGAGGGAGACAGAGAGATCTAGAAATTGAGATGTGGAAGAGATCGACAACAAGAGGAAGATGAGGGTGGAAAAGAAATTGGGCCTTCTGGGAAGGTTGGACAGCATATCTCCGTGTCAAATTTAGCTGTGTTCATCGGGCCGAGATCAGACACAGAAAGAAAATTCGTATCTTCGAATTCGAAGAGGAATGATCACCGAGGATCCGAGGTGTCGGCTGACTGGTCTGAATTTAGAGACTAACTGCTATCAGATTCGGCTGACCTTCAATATTGATTGGGCTGAATTCGCATTCACGCCCCAATTATGATCGGATGACCAAACCGAAGTAAAACCCAACTAATGCTTGATATCGTCAATAAACCTTGATCTGAATGTTATCAGAGAGGAAAACTCTACTCGCGAAAGTGCAAAGAGTACACGTTAAGCGATAATGCCTTTGCCAATGTATTACTTTTTAATAAAAATTTGCTGTCTTTATTGTGTGAGGCTATCTCATTGGCGGCGCTGTGCGCGAATGCGCTGAGCCTCCACATACGGAGTCATATTGTATGGAAAACCGACAGCGTTTAGGGTAGTACTGTAGGTAGCAAACGTGTATTTTCGGCTGCCTACATAATTAATTGGGGTTAAACTCTGGCAGCGCATCCGTTACTTGACCAATAGGCCGATTCAGCAAATCTACCCGTGTCTCCATGTGAACGTGCTCATGGTTCGTCATCATCATCATCATCAGATAGCATTCGTTCATGTTGTCGTTGTGGAACTCGTCTTTTTGGACGGCCGCTCAAAGCTCAAAGTAATAGGTAGGTAGTTGCCTCTACTACAGGTGTGATGGGTGTCTATTTACGGGGGAAAACGGCCCCGCAGATTGCCATCCGCCAATGGTGCAAGAGGACATAGGTGAATAAGTGACGAGTCTTCTATGCTGGTGTGCATAGACACGTGTGAGGAGGATATGGTTGTAGCGTTTCCCAACAAACCCTGTTTTGCATTTGCGGCAGTTCATTGAGGGACAATTGAGAGCACGTATTGGGATTCCACTGTGAACGGCGATAACGGTGGTAATTCAAAAGTAACCAGCAATTCAGAACTGATCGGTGAGATCAGGCATGGCAAGCTTACGATTAAATGATCGGTTTTATTACATGCACAGTTAGTTGTCTGATACTTTTGAATTTCTCTCGATGCACAAATGCCAGATTAACAGAGAAACACAAGAGGTTAGCCATCGAAAAAGGCTACAAACGCTCATAGAACATCTTTCAGTCATCGAAGCCGTCTCCTTGAACATGGACCAGCGCTTTGACGCTATCGGAGAGGTCTGAGTCCATGCGGAGTTAGCCCTTGAATTCTACTAGCAGCCATGGTATCGTGGTCGGAATAGAGAAACACTGCCATTTCAGCAGGCCGTTGAGCAAGGCACCGTGCCAGTTGTGAAATATCCCACTACACGAAATTGTTCGCTGTTAAAACGTCTGTGAATTTCCTCAAAGATTCTTTGCAGTGCGGTACGAGCATCAAACATTGCGGAACGTACACGCTTCCCACTTCGGACATCACTGAAAACGACTTGAGCCCGTTTAACAGCAATGCAACGGAAGCTTTCGAAGTTTTGGAGATTCTAGGAAGTTGAAGGGGATTGTGAGACGCCACGGAAATGGGAAAACCATTGAACCAGTCTGATATGGATGGCGGTTGTTGTATATACCCCGCCTGATACGGTATAACACTAGATCTACAGTCAAGGGAAATGCATTCAGTATTCAATTTGCACGGCCGAATACAAGTTTCGCGATAGCGGCGGTCCACGCATCGGTACACGCGAATCGATTTCATCGAGTACAGGTGAAGGGAGACGTTTAACGTTGTAGGGCAGAGCATGGAGCCTTAAAGAATTGTGGATAAAAAATCAATACGAAAGATTAGCTGTGCTCCGTGCCAAGGGACGAGTGTTACATTCACCACATACGGTCATATTGCAAATAAATAATAATAATAAATAAACCAGCTGAAAATTGATGCATCCACTAACTGCTTCGGGATGGTTTAAAGGCGAGCCGATATTAATGAACTCGTCCATGAGGAGCTGTCACCGCCGTTGTTGTTTTCCCGTCTGACTTTACTGCAACCCGTTCCTCTTACAGCGGGAATACAATTGGTTACATCAACATGCTTGACTCCGCAGACGTTAACGTGTCTAGGGAGTGAAGGGTGTTGATGGACGGGTTTCATATAGAAGACGTAGCGTGATCAAATATTTACATTTCCCTTCAACCAATTGGAGAGAAATTGGTCACTTAGGTTAGTTCCTGAGCTCAAACAGCTGTAATTTTGTTTGTTACTTTGTATATATATATATATATACATTGGTCGCCTTTTGATGCCTGCCTGCGATATCAAATAACCGCTGCCCGGCTATTCTTTAGAGGACGTCTATTAGCAACAAGACGATTATCATATATGCATCAATCTGGTCCTCGAAATGGTAGGCCAGACAGTTGGCCGGCTGTAGTAGGTCAAGCCATGTGGCCTGTCCTTGTTCTCTTCGTAAACTCCCCTGTTGGCTCACATGCTCGCTTGTCGTGTCAATAGGACCGACCAACCGGACCTAGCCAAGTCTGCCATGGCCGTAGCCACATAGAGACAGACTGCTACAGTAACGGAGCATTTCGTCGCCTCATAAATCATTTAGCCGACGAATCGTTTGGTGCCTGTTGCTCTCACATCTTAGTCACTCTCCTTAAAAATAGTCGCACGTACTCGTTCACTTACACCTCAGCAGAGCATAGCCGTAGACGCCGAATAAGAACAACGACAACAGCAACTAGGGTTCCAGCGACTACAGCGCTTCCTGCGCGGAGAAAGAAAAGCCGTCCCGCCGGCACAAAGAACAGCTATTATGAAGGCAGAACTCAGGACGGAGAGATAGAGAGCGCGGGAACGCCTGGGTTCACCAGATACGACGGTTTAGCAGTACTAGAACTGCTAGCAAGCGGCAACCATCAATTGTTATGTATGATAGAGCATTAGAGCATGCACGATACGACGGTGGCTTGGTTTTGTAGCTCAGGTAATTTTTGAGTACTTTACTAAAAGGGTAAAAATGGCAGAACAGGAAGAAGGATGGCTCTTGCTAAGCTTGTGCTGCAAGAGCCATAATAAACAGTTGTTACCTGATCTATTATGATTCGTTTGTCTATCTCGAGACTCTAGAGGTAGACGGTAATTAATTGAAAAAGATGACAAAAAAACAAATTAACAAATTAGAACCTATCTTATAATCGATGGAGACCCTAATGATTCCGTCACCCCGAGTGGCAGACACACTGTGCATGCGAATGCAATATTTATCTAATTTCCGATTGGACACGCGCGGCTGCGCCTCTCCACGTCTTTATGCGAAGAGGAGTCACAAGTCAGAGCTGGAAGCTCTGCGGAGGAACAGCGACAAATAATATTTGACTTGACAGACGTTGTTCCCAATGAGAGGGGGGTCTGTTGCCAGTTGGCATATTGCATCAAGCGCAGCTGTCGCATAAGACGACCACAGACGAGCGTTCCTCTCGATCTATTGCCACTCTCGTTCTCTCCCATTTCGTTTCGTTGCCTCATCAGTTGCAAGCTACCGAGAGGGCGTCGGTCCGTACAACTTCTCACCGTCCTGTAATACTGTTCTGTATGTACTGGTCGACTAAAGCATCAGTGGGATACCCGGTCGAGTCCGAGGCCCCCTGAGTCGGCCGAGCCTCTGCGAAGCGAAGTGATTGTTTCTATATACTCTTGCGTTTGCTACCTGCTTTTCTAGGCATGTAGCTCTGTGCTTTCGACGACAAAGTCCCCGAACAACGTCACCGAGATACCTCGCGAACGGACCCGCCTTCTCCGTTCACCACGACCATCGTCTCTTGATGTGTTGAACATCTATTACATCTACTGGTTATGCAACCGGGGCAGGGCAAGCACGCGCCGCCCCACCGATATGACATGATTACTCCTCCTGAGGGTTCTCATGTCCCGTCTTGCTCTCACACAGTAGCTTGACCCGAGAGCGGGGAGGACTGGACTGAGCAGCCCAAGAGACGCTTGCATTTATACAAAGAAGCAAACACTAACTGAGTGACATCTTCGTTGCTTTCTGTCTTCCCGTGAGAGATGATTCCGAGGCGGGAGGTCTCGTTGTGGACGGTTGTTGTACGCAAGGGATGTGTTCGTCATTCTTGAGTATATGTATAGGGGCCTTTCAGGGGAAGCATTGAGGACGTCCACATAAGCCAAGAGCTCGAATGATAGACAATGCGAAAGAAAGGCCACACCTGTGGTCTTTGAGAGGAAAAGCGGCAACGAAGAAAGCAGTAAGGACAATGAAGAGTCTCAGAGAATCAAGAATGGCTTAACCTGCTGAGTAGAATTTTGCACGGCACCTTCGATTCTCTTAGGGATTCCTTTTATTGAGCTAGGCTTGTAAATATCATCTGAAGGGTGAACGGGACAGTACGCAAACCACTAGAGTTTGCTAGATAAAAACTTAAATATTTCGATTCGACGTATTCAAGCACCCTGCTGTTCGTCGTGCAACGAAACCCTGCAGTCCTTAGAATCAACACAACGTATCATTGAGCTCTTTTGTCGTTATCTTGCATGATGTACATCCTATATCAGTGTATCTACTCCATATGTAACGTTATTCTGGAAAGCTCGTTGAGGATTCTACAAAATCGCGAGGTACTACGTGAATATGCTCAGTCTTTTTCGAGCATGTTACGTCACAAAAGTAGAACGTCGGGCTGCACGTGAGTTTCCCCATTTTTATTTAAAGTATAATTTAATTTGACTATGCTACTATTTTAAAATTATAGACAGTAAATGTATGTTTAATCAAGAGGTTTGTGTTTTTTGATGGATACCTACATTTATTAGATGCATTATTATTATTAGTTATTGCTGAATAAATACTATAAATGTGGCATATGCGTATCGTATAATAGAAATATTTCTGTAAGCCTATGAACAGTCCGTGATCGTTAATTACATTGCAGTTCCGAATATAAACTTGATTTTGAAACATGAAACTTGAAACTTAATCTCCTCTATATCTGAATTATAACTAAAGGCAGCATGCCATGCATCGTGCCGAGGCATCCGGCTTACAATAAACGGCGTGCGTAATCTACCCCTCCTGTTATAGTATAGCAATCTACGAAGTGTCCATTGACTTCATCGTCAACCCCTGTCCAATTTCGCATTCATTCGAGGCGAACACAACGGAAATTGATGGCAACAGGAATGACCTAATCTTAAAATGCGAGTGCCGCACATGAAGCGGACGTTTCAGTCCGTTGGGTAGCAACCTAGACTTAGGCAGTATCGATGCGATTGTCACTGAGCTAGCAATTGACCGAAGGCCTCTGTGTAGGTATAGTCCCTTATATACAGAAAGGGCTAATGAAGTCACCCCTTGGTTGTGACCTTTAAGTTAGTTGCTATTGCCTCCTTAGACTATCCGAAGTCTTTCGTTTGCCTGACGTCTGTGGATGACATGGACCGCTGGACACCACATGTTTCACCAAAGCAACAACCATTGTAGCTAATAGGTATTTACGTGCAGCTCAAGTAGGCCCAAGTCCGCTAAAACACACTTAATCCTTGTTGCGCTTTACTGGCAGGCCCAAGCACAATGACATACATCACTGCATATCTATGTATTATGTATAATGGTAAATTGATATTTTTTTTAATATAGACGTTTTCAGCATCTATTGCACCTGTTTTTCTCTGCTACTACTTCAGGATCATGTGCGTCCCAGAAATCTACCTAGGCGGCGTCTGTGCACTAAGTGCTAAGCTACATCTGAACAGCACCACAGTGCGTGTCATCCAACCCGTTTAGTAATACGGAACTCGCATCTGTGTAGTGCAATTTCCTACCGAATCCTTCTATTTGCTGCCAAGTGGCAGATTTTCATTTAGTTAATTCACAAGGGGCTGACGCGCACTTGGTGGTAAGGACTTGCGTGCTTGTTTGACGTATCTAGCCTTCTACAATAGCCCCATGAAACTGGACGACGATGCAACATCGAGTTAGGTGATTCATTCTTCTCAAGGGAACATTGCGCAGCAGGGATCAAATATGTCAGTGTCTGCCGTCACTCTGGTTCGCCGAACCTCAAGTTGAACTGCAAGTAAGTTTGCAGTGCACGGGCAGTGCTGGCGGACGTACGAAGTCAGACCGTTGCATCAACCTGTGTGGTTCGAAAGCAGCCTGAGTTAGTTGGTACACAAGCGCTGGATGAAACAATGGGTAGAGCGCCGACTAGATGACTCCCGTTGGCATATTTGTCATCTTTGCTACAAGCGAGCACATCAAAGTTAACTATGCAGAGTTTTACTTTAGAACCCGACCAGCAAGGCCCTATTGGATTCATCCCTAGGGAAATCTGCGGTCGCCTCCATTCAAAATGTTGACCTTCGTTACGTTTCCGCTACTAATAGTTGTCTCTCTCTCTCTGTGCAGGCGGAGATTGTTGTTCCATTAGAAATGTCGAATTTAATAGACATAAATCATAATTTCAATTGAACCTCACGGTCGTTGCTTATAAGCTCTACGAGCCGAGGGACTACCGTTGAGCTCAAACAATATACGGCGCATGAATCGTTATAGCTTCAAACGTTATGGATGGGCCTCGATCTACTGTTGCTGCACAAGATTTAACACCACCTACAATTAATTTGCGAAGCGGTTGCGACATAACCAGAGACGTGGTAGAGTCAGATGATAGAGGGTGAACGGTAAAAAGGTAAACTTTGAATGGGTTTATTAAAGAAACTGCAATTTTTTGCAATGCTTAAGTTCTCCTAATATGTCACTCTGGAGATCCATAATATGCGATTCGCCGTGTAAGCTCATGCAGTGAGACATTTGCTGAACGGTTCTAGACGAGGCTCGAAACATTTTCACGCGGACAGAGCAAGAAGGAAATAATCATCCCTCACGTTAATAATCTCTTAATAGGGGCTCTGTGCCTTATGTGAAAACAAAATGCCTTATTCTGTACGGTCGACTTTCAGAACAATGATTGTATTTATTTTCTAGTGGGTCAACCTGTGTCACGTCGATTTCACTAAATCTGACATGCTCCACCTGACGAAATGCTACCCTTGTTATGCATTCCATGTCTGTACCATATAGGGATAGTCATATCAGCACTTAATAGACTTTATTCATAGATCTTGCTTTCGTTATGCCTCGATCCCTTAACTCGGCCCTGATTTTAGGTCGACACTTCGTAACGTTGACATATGAGCGATGGAGAGGGGTTTCTGTGACACCGATTCTCTTATGCTTACCAGACACATGATCAAATCTTAACGTGGGATCGCTCCGTCAACTGCAGACTTCTGCTGAGTCACACCATGACCCGGAGTCCATTGGCTTGACTTTTAGAAAGACAGAAATGCTAAAAAGTTCAGGTGTACCCGAAGAGGTTGACCTGCTGGACCTCAGCTACTTTCGAGTTCCTCCGCCAACACGGCCACTGGCTATGCCGTTCCCCACAATATCCACTCGCTAGAATATTCTGCCCTGAGAATAAATCACCGGGATTACACGGCGATAATTCCTCTTCAACTCTTCAATTATTCCACCTTAATCGAATTCAACGGCTCATCAATGTCCTGAGTTCCTAGTTTCCCAGTGAACACTTGATCAATGGATCTGATGACACCGACCGCAGACCCTTGGTGCGTCTACCTACATGTGGGTTAGTTGTAGGCCGGCGGCAAAAATGAACGCAATATTGCCTTCCCAAAAAACGGCAAAGTCTTTCAATATACTATTTCATCTATACCATTTTTCTGACATGAAGGGTATATATATATATAAATACATATAAGCTAGTGGAGTTAGTCAGTTTCAAATCACTTAGATCACAGCGGATACAATGATGCTTGCGAACGCTCGATAGTATATTACTCCAATGGGTCCTTGCTAAACTAAACATCACAAATTGAGAATGCCGTGTGAAAAATTCTATGGGTCTCGCTTGTAAGACGACAAGTTCCGCTTGCATCGAGACTGCTGCATTTCGATGTAGTGCTCGCCGAGAATCAACAATTCCTATTCTCGCTATCAAATAATTAACAACTTCAATAACATTTCATCGACTCGATTATCTTATTTTTGTGCCTAACATTTGTGTTTTCTTGGTATACCTCGATATCTCTTATGTCTGTTTGTTGAATGTTAAAATATCCGTTTGTCAGAGATTCACGAAAAATAGCATATTAAACATATACTTTGTGGACCGTTCAAATGTGATCGTGCTGTTTACGGTGTTTTCGAGAACGATAGTATCTCGGAGTATGATCGATGATGTTGAGTTCCTCTTGATGCTTAGTGGCCCTCATGCCAACGGAGAGAGATAGTATGCTGTACGCTATTGTATATTTCATACAATGTGGTGGGCATGTCCTGCATTGTCATCCCGATACGGCAATGTTCGGTGTCGCTTAAATGAGGCAGCAATCGAAATTTATAATTCAGACCATTATGTCTTGAGTGCGACGCACAACATTCCGATAAGGTCTTACGTCAGATTGAAGTCTACGTTACCTCTACCATAAGTAATTTAAATGTATTTTCATATTCAAACTATCATTTCCTAATATTTCAGTCATCGAGGCGTTGTGTTGTTTTGGCCCTGGCCGGGATCGTAGCACCTGTGTGTGTTGCGCTTCGGAGCTGAATGTTATTTTCGATTCTAAAATTAGCCTTTGGAACAAACATACGTTCACGTATAAATTTTTTGCGCATTGCCTTAAAGGCCTATGCCCACGGAACGTTATTATGGGCTGAAAAGTCGCATTGTACTCCAGAGCTTTGGAGTGGAAACGATTATCTCTTACGTGGAGATTTCACACGATCTATGTTGTCCTATATTCCATTCTGTGATTTGGCTTATGTTCGAGCAGACGCAGCTCATGACGTATGTACAGCTTCGAGGAACGGCTACACTGCATATAGTGCGATATGAGAAACAAGGGTCTTGTGTGGCCCGAAATAGCCACCCGGGTTAGAGTTGCGTTAGACTCCTAGCCGCAGCCCAAAGAGCCATAAGCTCTCGTGGGACATTATCTAAGATGCTTCTTGTTTCCGTAAGAGATGGATCACCGGCCACATTTTGCCGAGGCCGTCGCAACAAAGGGAACCCATCATTGAGATGTTCAGTGATGTACGTATCATTGTCTGTACATTGATCATGGACTGCTGCCGGATGCCACCGAGGATCTCAAGAAGAAAAAATAAATTGTTCATTCAGTAGACGTGTTTTCTAGAGAATTATGAGAGTATCAAAGTGGTACACAGTTCATATTTATACCTAAGATTTACGCCTTCCAAGGATATTCGGAACGTGATACCGAAGGGTGGTCCCATGAAGAAGTTTTATGTAAGTTGGCATATTCAACGTACTTTATTAGACGTGACACTACAAGCCCATGGGTCTAATCGAAGTGGATGGCCACGTTGTCCATAGAATAAATGAAATCAAATAAAATATGAAATACAAACAACGACACCGGCAAGTCACTGACGCGGTATAGGGTGCGTAGCTTAGGGGGTCCTTGGACGTGAATCAGCCAAGGTGTTAGGTCGTAGCCTATCCCGCTAGATGTATTATATCTCATAGGTCGGTGAGGGTGACATGAACCATGTGGCCTGCCATGCGTCGGGTTAGACGCATCATAGTAAAAAAAGATTTGGAAGTTTGCCTCAACGCAAATGTGTACTGAAGTACCTTGACGTAACTATGGCGAAGCTGGCGTGGTTCTCACCACCAGCTTAGTGGAAACGGGGCAACAGTTCGTGATCTTGCTATCGATCAATCGCGGATTTTCCACAGCTTTCTGATGCCCTTCCACCAATGGGGCGATGGGGGACTCCAGGAAAGGTTGGCTCCGCAGCAAACGGCTACCCCTCCCTTATTGAGGGATGCTCAAGGTTTCTACCCCTGAGCGCGGATGTAGTTTGGCGGAGCTTCGCTGTGAGGAGATGGCCAAGTGCGGACCTCCTGTTTGAGCAGTTCACAAGTTTGCCAATATGATTTGACAGGTCGATAAGATCTAGGCTGCAGAGGTCCGCCAGGATACATGCGAGCATGTTCCCTGAAATGCGTGTCTCGATACTTCACTGGAAGTGAAAATACGCCGACACAAGCGAATCGACTACCTTGATGGCTTCTCATGATTTCTAGATATAAGCTTTGAAAGTTAACTAGCCAAAAGGTGGATTGCCACGACCAGCATTAATTAAGGTGATTTTCTCTCGAAATATCCGAACACTCGTTGCGATTGAGCACAGCCTTCTCACAACATGTCATGTATATATAGATGTTGAAACAGGATATACCAAGGCAGTTCATACACGTGCGCACAAGGCTGGAACCCTTTGGTACTTCTTGCTCAGGCTATACATATGCACCCGTCATAACCGGCGCTCAATGAATGTTGCTGAGGCTGACAAAGCCATATACGTTATGTCTTATATCTAAGTTTAGCCATCTGTCCCCTGTTGCTTGAAGAAAAGAACTGCTGCTTCATAACTACCTACGAGCTTGGGAACATACTCTGTGGGTACCACCCTTATTATTATACGAATTGAAGCTAATACTACTATTAGTTTTACTAACATTTTTATAACATACCCCTATTGAAGCGTCTAACATCTAGGTATGACGTGTCACTGCTGCAAGCGAACAACCCCGCCTCTCGTTGTGGGAAAAATCCACCATTGTGACGCCTTTACTTTCAAGCAAATCCACTAAACGTAGCAGGGCAGACTACCCGGGCTCAGTGTCTCACTGTGTCACAGCTGAGTCGTACGTTGATCAACGAACTGTTAAGTGAACGCCATGCTTTTGCACCCCCGGTAGCTGTAGAGGTGCGGGGCCCAATTTTCATTAGCTGTCACACGCAGAACTTGGAGGAAAGTGAGAAGTTAGAGTTCTATTGCTACCTAAGACGTTATCAACAAGTCCTCGCGAGGCATTTCTTGGGGCATAGCAGGCGGCAAATTTACTGCGCTCCCTGACAGACGCTTACAACCACTACTTGCCGTGCCATCTGCCGGTTCCTAAGATCGTGTTTGCTTTTATGTAAAGCCACCAGGTGAGAGGGGCATAAGTCCTAAGGATCTGGGTTATCTGCGATTCTTCTCGAAGCTAGCTAAGGATTTGCGGCAAAAACAACTGCAGATCGTCCTCCAGAAGATTTTTTGTGTTATAGGAGAGTAAAGGATTTGGCCTGCTGTGAACGTATTACTATCCTCCGGTGCTCGTGCCTATCTGTGTATTGCTCGTTCATAGAAGAGTTCCCTCACGTCAGCGTATGGATACATGTCTTGTGTTTCGTCTAAAGGGTTTATATAAGAACTAAGCTTCATGTTCGCACGTGCGTCTGTGGTTGTTGTTGTTGCTACTTTTGTTGAAAGCCGTTCGGAATCACTCGTGCTGTTTACATGGCTGCTTTACATGGCTCGATTGTTGACAATTCATTGATCTAGCACCAATCAATGAATCTCAATATGTCATCGACGCCCTCAACAGCGTTTTTTGGCATTATAAATTTGAATATAATGCAATATCATATATTATAGGGTGGGGCGAACTAATAACTATAATTAGTATCATAGTTATGGTTCGCTTTGGCAGTCCCGGTCAGTGCCCCAAGTTAAAATCGGTTCCGGATTTAGTCAGTAAGAGTCAGACACCACCAGGTGTCAGAATCACACAATACCTTAGTATGAGGCCTGGTGTCCATGCAGGATTTACCTTTAACTTCTTCAAAAACAAAAAAGTTATGGTTTGCTAACGAGCCAATCTGTCGGCAGGCCCACATGCTCTAGCCTTTTTTTGCACCTTTAAGACAATTTAATTTCGAGGAATACTTACTTCCATTCCTTCAACAAATATGACAATATATGCTTTGTGAGTCTGAGGTTAGGCGAGGGTATCTGCGGCCCCCCAAAGAAAGAAGGGTCAATTTTGGATGACATACGAATAGACCTGAAAGATATACCGTTTAAAGATACAACACACTCGTACACTGGGCTTGTGACAACCATTCGAGCATTCGACTCCCGAAAGGCCAGCACAAATTTCGTTCACTCCTGTAGGAAATTGGAATACGGGGCTAAGTGTGAAATACTCTGTATGTATCAATATATGATAGGTACGAATATTATATTTATATATACATATTGACCTATATCTAATTGTAGTTTGTGTGTAACCATCTACGTCGGGTAGAGAGCGATTAGGTGAACAGATGATATCTATGATACATATGTAGATCTATGGTCACGATTTGATCATAGATGATATGGACCGATGAGTGACACCGCTGTGCAGAAACCGAATTAATCGGATATAATGCTGAACTCTTGGACGTACATGTAAACCGTTGTGTACTTGAAGCTGGAAATCTCTCAACGCGAATGAATCTCGTCAAATGAACAGACCGAATATATAATATATGTAGTGTATGGTACGCTTATCGTAAATAGTATTATATTTCGTAACCTTGTTGTTACGGTTGTATTCTATTTCGTTATCGCGATGCGTCCGACCATGGCAATAATCGAAACCTATTTTGCTTGTTACAGCTCGATGTGAGTAATTAAAGAACATATAGTACGAACTACAGATAATCTTAATACAGAAGGCTTTTTGGCTCTTTTGCGTACGTAAAAGTGTTGTGGTTTGCGTAGCAATGTGTGCGGAGAAACTTCGTGACCTAGTGAAGAGTGGCGCTGTCCTCTCTTATATTTTACACGTGTTTTATGTGGTCACGAGTAATGACGACATCCATTAGCCAGAAACAGCCGACGTTTGGATGCAACGGGCGGGCTTGACTCACGACCCTCGGATCTGGTCTTGGCAGCATACATGGCGGTACCACCTCGTTGAATGTGCATACGTGCACACACGCACCTGCATGCAGATATCTGCACATGTGCACATAGGCACGTCGCATCTTCTTCTATGATTGCAAGGGACTCGAGGGGGATTAGCCAAAACCAAATCCGAGAATCTTGGACCAAGGCCGCCCTTGACTCGACCCTTGTTAGGGCTATGTCTGCTATCTACATTTCATTTTTTGTCAACCCGAGGTCACTACCTATCCGGTCTAACAGCGCCTCATCAGCGTCCATACACATTAGGTATATTTCTAGGTACTATTAGATGGCATCGGTTCTTGCGGCTGCCGCTTTCGCCTTCGTCGCCAGTATCGATACTGTCGCTGCCGCCACCGCCGCAGCGTTCGTCTGGTCATTCGTTATTTCCTGCGACAGGGCGCATCGCATTCTGTCATCTGCGGGTCCAATATATCTCGCTCTCATTCTCGGCGGCTTCATCAAGCTCACTCCAGTTCACCTATAGTTCACTACTACTCGGTTCCAGTACGGCGATGATCACAGCGAGATCATCAGCTGGGCCTCGAATACGTTGGGCAAGCAACGGATATCAGATCTCTGATTTGTATCTGGGTATCTACGGTGTTCTCTTGCTACATTCTACAGAAGGACATGCCCTCTGCTCTCGATGTTGGTGTTCGTTAGCGTTAACCTCCTCTGGGCAGGGAGTGCTATTTTACTCAATGCGTCGGGGCCTTTTTCTACTACCGTGGCTGAAACGATGACCACAAACGATGCGTAGACCGAGCGAAATTCGCATGTAAATTTTGACTATACATACAATAAATCAATTCCCACCTAGACAGTTAATAGAACAAGTAACTTTTCTTGTTGAACAAACAGAACTACTAAGCGAATGCAATTCTCTTGAAATATGATTGAGCCTATACTCGGGATGGAAAAGTCGTAGTATATATCCGATTGGTTAGTGTTGGAGATTTATGTCAGGGAAGTGCTCGAATCGAAGAAAGCATTGTACAATAGCTGTGGTCAAGCTCTTTCTAATCATATCGGTTTGACGAGGCCGTTTACAATCAACGTACGATTTTCAATTCGTTTTTCTTTTCATTTGATTGTTTATTGACGAAACTGTAAACAAACGCTGCAGTTCTCGCTTGAAAATGGAGACAAAACGAACGATTTACTTTTGCGCATTGTATCGTGTATCGCAACAAGAATTCAACTAGTTATATTTTGTATAACAAAACTAAAATAGAGCACAAAATTTCAGTCGTGAAAGCGTCTTCCTGCAAAAACAGCTGTACACCAGAAATAGAGCTTATAATTACAGCTGCTTTACAGCCAAGAACTTTTTAAATTCGCATGCAAACTTTTTGGCAGAGGGGAAAGTGCGGATCTCTCGAGGAGACGGGTCCCAGACAGCCGGCAGGCTATAAACGAGAGCATGGTGGCTAGCTTCTCTAACGGCACCGTGGTATCTCAAAGCCAGTTGGCCTGCGGTTCATTCTTACCACCACAGCGGTGATCGGGAGAGCAATGTCATTCAAAATAAATCCTTTTGACGTCTTGAAAGCCATGAGCGCAACGTGAAGAGAATAAAGTACACTCAGTGGTGGCAGACCGTACTCCCCTAAAGATGTAAGCGACAGAGGCCCTGCGGCGTTTACCGAAAATCACACAAACAGCATCATTCTGGATAATCTCTCAGTCTCGAATTATCATTCTGTAGCCACCCCCCGCCACCCCCAAGACTGAGATCCTGTACCACAAAGGCAGTACCAGTAACATTTTATAGAGGCTTGACACACTTGAGGCTTGACACTCACCGGAATGCCAAGCTCCCTGACGCGCCGCAACGCGATGCCACTGCTGCATAGCATTTGGGCAGGACGTTTTCAAGGTGGTCTTGCCACCGGAGGACGGATCTAGTGTCTTTATATTTGGATAACTGCACAATGCGAGTCGATTGGCCTTCGATTGCCATGTTTGGCAATACTAACTAATATTAGTGGAATAGTTGTTATTCCATTATACTGAAAACTACCCAAATTCAAGAGAGGCTTAGCCCTCGTGTTCTCTCAGCTGTGCTCTTTTGCCCGATAGGCACAAGGTAATTTGTACGTCCCACATGAGTATCCATTGCTATCTTCACAATAAAACGCTGCACACCTCGGTAGAGCTCTGTGTCTCGAACCCGAATTTGTTGATACTTTTCAATGCTCACAGCGCTGAACAATCTGATTCTCGCACACACGCTTCTATTGGCGGACGAACAAAAGTAATTTTATTTTTAAGTTGTCCCTTGATAAGTGTACGCCGGCAATATTTTGTCGGATAATGTGGTGCGAAATATCTCCATTGGCCAACCTCCAAGGAAATATCCGTCAAGTTCGGAATGATATCGCGATTCGACATTGCAACATTACCACATGGTTAAATGTTATCCTGGTGACGCAAGACTTGCTTCCAGAGCACATGCTTAGTCCGTGCAATTATCTTGGCATATGGCTATTGCCGGAGCGGAGACAGACAATTAAGCGATGTTCAGCGATAACGAGCAGTCCTCGAGCACCACGCACTGAGCAAAAAATGAACGTTAACTTTTTAGATGTTTTACGGCTCCGTCGTTCGCCGTGCCCAACATGTGGGTATCTACATAACTAAATTTCTACAAGGCACTTCTCAGTATTCATGAACTGGTGTTGGTCGTATTCATGAACTCGGTGTTGCACGAAAGTAGATCTAATTTTGTCTCTGGATAGTTCGTGTGAAGGGATGCCGCTGTTAACTGTGCGATCCAAATGGCAATTTATCAAGACCCCAATGAGGGACAATATCAAATGGTAGGTTTTGTTTTCTATTCATACCTCATCTCATATAATATCCTACATAGACGAGGTACGAATCCCGCCATGGGGCGCTGTCAATCCCGCCACTCAGCTCAACCACCAACAATGTATCTTAAAAAAAGTACTTATTATTATTATTCTCAGAACAGCTCTGGAAGTGCGTAGCAATGTTTAGGTTTGGGGTTACTCGAACCGAAAGCTCAATCGCATGCCTGGGGCCAGCAATTGGTCTATTCATTTACCTTAATTACATTGAGCCTGCCAACTCGGATTTCAATTCGCATCCACTGTGCAATGCAAGGCTAACTCAATGACCTCGTAAGGATATCCCACATCGATCTATAGTTAACAGCGAACAGTAAATAGATATTGCAGAACTTAACACAGGCTCTAGATATGCATTCTATTATATTGTATCATTTCATATAATATAGAAAGGAATCACATGCTTTTTCAAGCGTTCATCCACTCTTTTTGTATTTCACTAGATTCTTCTCCGCAGCCTTGAATCTGTACGTAGCTCTACGAAGTAGAATAAATGTTGTGTAATTAGCCTTGACCAAGTTAACTATCAAGTGACATTGCATTAATGTTACTGCACGTTTACGACAATGCCTCCTAATTGTAATCAGGAGATCAGCAAATGGGATGGTTAGATGTCACGCTCCAGGCTGAGTCAGCTTTAGCGGCCATTACGTAGACTAAGCAATAACAAAATATGCTGTTTCGCCCTCTCATGTTGGCAGTTGGCCAATTGTTTGTTTTCCGGTCTATTTAACATTATATATAGTTGTTTGTTTATACACGGTATCGCTATAGGGTCATAAGGCAAGAGCTGACTTTAATTTACCCCATCGACCAAATCGTGCTGTGTAGAGGATAGAACTCATAAATAGATGAAATTGTACGGCAGTTCTTCTGGACAGGCCTCAGTATCTGACGTTGAAAGCGGCTTTACAGCGTTTATCGCTCCTTTGGCATTATTGTCCTCGTTCATTGTGGCTGTACTCAAGGGAATTCGATCAACAAGTTCTAATTTTTCCCGGTACTAATACTGAATAGTCTTAAAATACAATAGTATGTAAAACGCCCACAACGGTTGATCATGTTAAGACAATCTTGCCAAATGTTTTCTTCATATCACTCCTACCACTACATGAGTTCGTTAGAAGTATGAATTTGTAGGGACGTTTATGCCAACTGTTCGTCTTCAGGTATTTCAGCTAGAATGCATAGAGAAATATGCTTTTCGTTGGCGAGATTATGTCTCTGCCTCCTTTTCTCAAGGACTAGATGTCTTTCCCAGGAGACCTCGTGGTTGTGGCCTGTCTGTAAGTTTCTGGACGATCTACAATAAGACAGATTGCCCAATCTATCAACGCACCGGCAAGTCGGCAGAGGACTTAAAACACAAACTTCTCGTTCTCGTCCGTGTCCTACAGAACACCCACGCTCAAAGGTCTACCGCGCGGCCAAAACGAATAGGATTAGACAAAGCAAGCGGAGCCCCTCAAACGTAGAAGCTTTCCAGACGTTAATGTTTACCTTGTTTTGTTCGTAATACATTTTTGTGCAACAACAATAACAACGGGACGTTTGATTACGTCACGGTACGCCGTGCATAACTTCTGTTATTATTATTACATCGCCGTACGCTACGCACAATACGTGCAGAGATGTGCGGTGCGTAGTGACGCAAATAGCCGCCGTGTGCTCGACCTCGTTAGATTTCGGGAAATTTATAAGCAATCAGGAGGTATGTGGCTAGACCGTTCTGCGCATATGTAGCGAGCTGTGTATTTTGATTATTTTAATAAAGGTCGGATAGTTCACATGTTTGAAGCTTTTCTTCGTCGGTATTATTCCAGGGTGAAGTTGTTGCAGAAATCAGGGAAGTTCCTTATTCATTAAGATCGTGTGATTTTTTTAGCCTTAGAGTCCCTCCGATACAAGATCTACTTTTCTTGTAAAACATATATATATATATACATATATATATAATATATATCTGGAGAGAGAGAGAGAGTCTGGCATTGGTGTTTTGCCAGTGCAATTCGTTCAATTCGAGGAACTCGTATGTTTGTGACCCAGGTACCAAGAACGGCGTTGTATTTTTCTTCAAGAAAGCGTTTTGAGTCCAGGTTTCCTTCATGGATATCAGATATCCGAGAGGAAGTCTCGTTGTTCGTCTGTGGCCGGCCGTGCACGGGAATAGCAAATTCTATTCAGCTATGACAAATGGAGGCCGACGCGAGTTATTGTCTATGGGCCCGCTGTGTGCTTAAATCGGTAGAATAGGCACACTTGAAGCATATTTCGGTAGTGCTCGTTCGTTCCGGCAAACAAAAAGAGAACATGGACCGACCCGTGGAGAGAGAACGAAGTAGTCCACCCACCGTCCTGCGTCGCTCCAAATCGCTAGAAAGATCATTATTGTGGACAAATTACTTGTGCATGTATGTAGATGAGGAATCGCCACTGACTTCGAAACGCACCTGTGGCTAGGAACAGCACTAAAATTGGGGCGGAAAAAACCGCACGTGATTGCTTTATTTCGTCGTCAGCAATGCGTTTTTAAATTATATATTGGGGGAGGGGGAGTCATAATACCTTATTTATGTATTTCGGTTGCGGAACATGAAACGGCATATCCAGCAGGCCTTGTTTTGTACACACCTGAACTCAGGTCGGAAGGTAAGACGCATCAGTGCAGCTGCCCGTTGGCCATGTACAGCATGAATGCCTTGGACAAGCAAGCCTACTTTGTCGTAGCCCTGGGCTTTTTTCTTAAATATTTGTTTTGCCAGATCTCTGACGGAAATGGTGACATCCCACATGTGTCTCACGAACAACGGTATTGGTTTCATCCTCGTCTCGGGGTCCCCGACTCCCCGACCTCTCTCGAATTGGTATAAGTGGTCGAATAGGAGTTGTCGTGCGACACATGTTGTCCACTGCAAATCCTCTAATAGTTTCGCTTAGCCTACGCCAGTTGGCCAATATAAAAACAAATATTTCTTCCTACGTTTCTTATACTGCATCTAATCTTTTAGGAAAGAGAATATCATGTAGACATTTTGTCTGTGTCGGCCTATTCAATTGTCCGTGCCTTTGTTGCATAACGCCCAACCTCCGGCGTCACTCCCTCCATCGGGCGATGCTGATTCCCATCATTCTGGGCTACTACGCTTGCTACGAGCGGCGCGCCATGCAACAAGCTTTTAACCGAGAGAGAGAAAGAGAGCTATGCGTGCAGATGCTCCCGTTGAAATCGTATTGTCGCTTTCCGAATTGCGTGAGTTGCAACAGTTGCAGCGGTATCGATCGGCGAAACGCGAAGAGGAACTCCCGCGCACTGCTCCTTCGCGCTCCTGCGTCCACCGTCGGCGGCTGCCTGCCGCCTTCAACTGGCCTTGGGCTACGTCGTACCCAGAGAGGCCCACACTCCGGAGGTTGCAACTCGACTGAACTGGACCAGAGTTAGGCACGATTCTCATCATCAAACAAATAGGTCAAAATGGACTTCCTGCTCGCCACTGCCGCTTGCTGCTGACTGACCAATCGGTGTGGAGAAGTTTGCCTCTCTCTGTCTCTCTCTCTCTCTCATTCATTTTCGCCGGAGCAGAACGCAATCGCTGCATGTGACCACCACCATCATGTGTGTTTACTCTGCCATATCAGACTAGGGGTCCGGGACGTTCTTGTGGGAAAAGCGCTCTTTGGAAACCATCCAAGTAGCATTGAGTGAACAAGCGGAGTAGCCCCAAACAACTGAGTGTAGATTGCTTTGCGCGTTTCCTTACTGATACGAAAATACAAGATTCTTCACTGTTCACAGAGGTGTTCATCTCTTATGGCTGCGCAGCGATACTGAGTCGCACCTGGCGATATGATAATTATTCAGGAACATTGTCGCCACGCTGCTAAAATGTAACAAAATAAACAAATTACATCCGCCTCATATGGTGTACCCAACTGTCCCACACATATACTATCATCTAAGGTTCACTTTGGTAGACTTTCTGAGCGTGTCCGCAACATGCAGCACAATATATACGCGTTGCCTGTTACAGCACATGCAAGTGTTAACCAGCAAAACATTGGCGGTAGGTCTGGCAATTCGATGATGCTGTTTCGATACCTCGTTCCCTTGAGACGCGATCTCTCTCTTTCTCTCTCTCTATTACCCTCAGCCTTTCGCGCTTCAAAAGGCAGAGACTCCCTCCTCTAGCACCGGCCGTCCCCCTCGACAGCGAACCGCATCGCCGTTCTTCGGGTGTTACTGTTCCGTGTCCTGAAACAAGCAGAATATCTGTTCCCTGCTCCCGAGAAAACACTACACGGAGAAGTAGGAAGAAGGAGACACTTCGCGCGTCCGAGAGAGAGACAGGAGACTGTATGCGCTAACGTCCCTTACAACGTGTTGCTTTAAGTGATGTGGGCACCATTGACGCCGCAGCTGTGTGGCGCGTAACGTTGCAGTGCATCGAGCCATAGACCCCTGCCTATTGTGTGGGCTGGGCTCCCTGCGGTGGTGTCTTCGTCCAGCGCGGCGAAGACTCCCTGCCCCATCGGCTCGCACAGCGTTCTCTCGTCGTGGGTCTGCAGACAATGCCTCTGTAGCGCCAGCCTTACACACGCATATAGGCACATACGTCCGTGATCGGCGTTGGTGGTCGCGGCTTCGGCCTTGCACAACAATCTGCTACTGTTGTCGGAGTAATTCGCTCTGGAAAATTCACCCGCGCGGGGAGGCGGGGCAAACCGCACACAGACGCAAATGAAGAAACGGCCTTTCTAGTATATAGCGAGCATCTGGCGTGGGAATAGTGGGATAATGTGGTACTTCTGAGGTCTGTACGCCGATGTGGGTTGCAAGTATTTATTATTCAAGATGTACAAGCATGAGATAGGAGTTGGCTCGTGCCCGGGCACCGGGAACAGGACGATTCAGCAACTGTCAAACTTCAGATGGCTTTTTATGGTGGTGTGTGGAAGCAACTTACCTAGACACCTATCTGTTTGTAGGCATATATATATATATATATATATACATATACGCCTATTGGTGTGAATATAGTCTGCATTCTAAAACAGTGCAGGTCGAGTCCAAGTGAGTACAGTCCCGAGTTGCCGACTCACAAGGCGTTAAAGCATGGATGGCCAGCGTGGCACTACAAACTCCGCTATATCTGCTTGGCCTGACCTCCAGACGACGGATCCATTTATGAAGGCGGCGCCCATACCGACCGATTGTGAAGGAGGACAGTGAAGACTTCCAGTAAGGGCTCTATTTCTGAACGGGTAAATCCCACCAGATGAGAGATACTTAGCTGATTATTTTTTTGGAATCAGCTTTTGATTGATTGACGGCGTGGCATCTGGCGAAGTATTTGCTAATGACTATTACAATACGCCATCAATAAATTTAGCGTATACAGTGAGCTAAACTATCTGGTGGAATCGGCCACGTACACTACAATGTGTTCAGCAAACTGCAAGAGATTTGAACACTAAAGACCCCCGCGTCTAAAAGTATCCGAACGGTTCTAACTATACGGATATTCATTTACTGCTTTTAACCCTCAAACTACAACTGACCTGTCAAAGTGCAGCGGGGTTTCACACTGGTCGATCGTGTGTGTGTTATCGATTTTCTTCTTGCCGTGCCAACAACTAAGGTATTTGCGAAGCGCGTCAACCGACACTCGCGGAGTCGTGCCAGTGTTAACAAACCTCAACTACCCAAGGCCTTACGGATTGTACTCCGCAGTCTTGTTAATACCACTCATGTCGTTCACCGTTTCGACATACCCACTTTGAGAAGAGAACATACTAGACAGTGTTAACTGAGGTTTTTATGACTGAGATAAGTAGCCATATCCAAAGGCTGTCTGCCCGAGCACCGTTGACGGACGTTTGGCCGATACGTAAGTCCGATGTCCGACGAATACGGAGGTAACACATAAAGCCCACAGTGTGGCGGATAAGCTTGCGTACGCACGCCGTCCTGCTGAGATCTCATGTCCAGTATTATGGCGACAGGCCCATCGTGTCCTATGAGACCCGTTAAGGAAGCCTGCCGATTTTGTCCTTCCTTTGATTGTCATTTCATGTCAAGTCGACAGTGAAATGGGAAATTGTCTCAAGTACAAAGATCTTTATACTGGGCATCTAGCTGTTCATTATATACATATGTGTGTATTTATTTCATGATTTTTTTTCTAATTGAATAGATTTATTCATATATTATATATGTTTTAGTCCTTTTACACTGTCTTGTCAGAACAAGACAGTGTAATGTCCAAGTTTCACAAAACCCGCGTAGCGGAAAATCGCTCGATATTCCCCATGATACAGAGAGGAACAGGAGTACTTTGTCATTCTTACCAGACGCTCAGACATAGTGGGATCAAACGGAAACAGCTACTCGCCATTGTGAACTACACCCTAGGGTGGGGCGTAGAAAATACGTGCTCGCGTGATACGGCGCATTGAACCGCATCTGCATATGAATTCGTACCGCTGAGTAGAATGTAACTAAGTGTAATCATACCTTCCTGCACTTGAGCTTAAGTAATTTAAGAGGCTTCCTTTGTTCGATCATATATAATATGTTTTATATGTATATGTTGGTCGCCAGCCCATACGGGTAAAAATGCCAGTGAATTAGCCGTTCAGAACGAGACCAGTTCCCCCAAGTTAAGATCTTGGGAATCACGATGATCGAGATCGAGCGCGTAAATAGCAACAGCCATAATTAGAGGAGCGAACCATTTTCCTATATAGTCTGATCGTTAATGGTACGAACGGCCCAGGATTCACGAAGTTGTTGTTGTTCCATGTTGAAATAATAATATACACTCCAATTTATAGTTAAAATTCATATATATATATATATATATATATATATTACACACCCTATTTTAAGCCGCAGGTAGGATATGTCCATGCGGTTCTCAAGGGGCTTCTCGTACGAACCCGTATGAGCTTCTCACATTGAGCCTCTTACGACGGACGAGTTTTCCGCAAGTCACACGTGAACCCACTTCGTCAACATGAAATCAACTTTTGGATATTCTTCTAGTTTTCCATTTGTCGCTGGCAGCTTTGCAATCAGCTACGCCATCTCCAAGAGCTAACGAAGCGTTTGACAGGATTGGTCACAGTCAAGAGAGCAAAATTACCGGCAGCCGGATTTACCGTAGGTGGAGAAGTTCTCAAAGGGATTTCGGCGGTGGCTGAGAAACCCTGAAGATACTCTCTCTCTCTCTCTCTATCCCTACCTTCAGAACAAGCATTTACTCGGAAACACGCTACCGCAATAAGCCCGACAGCCTGGCCGCGGCCCTCGTCGGCAAACTGCCATAGTGGCCGGACGGACGCCCAGACGGTTTTGTCGTGAGTTGTGTTCTCGTCTGCGTTGGCCATCTGTCGTCGTCGGATAAACAACCCAGCTGGCCTAAGGCCGCGAGAGTGTCGTCGATTTGTAGTCCGCCCGCAGGCGATCGATGCTATTAACAGTGGCTATCCTGTGGAGCTTCGCTATCCCGAATCGATTTTTTCACCAGATTCTCTTCAGTGTGTTTCTGCCAAAGCTCGCACTGCTTGTTGGCGTCCTGTGCACGCGTACTATATTTACCATCATGCATCTTTACGAAAGGCATGTTATGATTCAATCGTGTCCACCCATGAGTTCCGTTCATATGCTATTGCGGTTTAGTGAAAAATATTAATTAGCTCGTCGCTAAGTGAATACGAAAAATTAAGTAGTATTTTGCCTTTTCAGCATACGTGTAGATAATCACTAATATGATAACAGCTGGAACGATACTGACAATCATGCGTATGGTAACGAGCGAGATTGAATTTCGCATAGAAATATTTATGAGTAAAAACAGTTGGTCGGATAACTGATTGTTGTGACCAATTACCCATTGATAATTGTAGTAACAGAAATCCGTTTCGCCCGCCTTGACAATGATGTACCACAACTGAACAAAGCTGTGTTCCTTATAAGTGATCAGGCAGTTCGAGGTGCGCTCCCTCAGCCGTTAGGAGATTGATCGAAAATCCGTTTTGTAACAAGAGGCTAGCTTTAAAGATGAATTCTTTAAAATGCATACGCTGAATGGAGTAATTTATGGTAATGTACTCAGACTTAGCGTTGCGAAGGTGTATTCTTGCCAATATAAAGATACTCCGATATCCTGACATCATACAATGAATGACGGCGCTGACTAAGGTCCGCGTTGCTCACCCCTCCCTGGGACTAACCAAAGTGTCAGTGCTTTGGAGGTTAACCTTATGTGCAGGATTTCTGCCTTTTTTTGTTATACAAATACGTTTGGCAGTACCATGTAATGCAAAGAGATGTAATGCATCAGAGAAAACATGGAAATCTCCAATAATGCTCATAGAGGCCCTTGAACTTTACTTTAAATCATCACCAGCCCCTCAAGGTTCTAAGTAAGTTTGACGTTCTCTGTCCGTTATTATTTTTGTCTCAACTCCGCTTAATTTTCTAAATGGTATTTTCAGAGGACAGAAAGCAAAACGATTACATGGAAGGTTTTATTTTATGGGGTTAGCTCTATGTGGGGTTGCTTAACTCGCTGTAGGCCCCCGAAGTCTTTGAGTGCTTTAATGTGTTCGTCGATTTCAGATAAAATATTGTAATCGTCATCTGCTAACAATAATTTCCATTCTATTATCAGGCTTCCCGGTAGAAATTGGATTCAGGCCATTTTTGGTCATCTTTTTCATTTCCTCGAGAGCAACGACGATCCCCCTGCCCATTTTCGGACACCCATAAGGACTGTACCTTCTGAGAAGGGCGATACGAAGTGGACACAATGTGACAACAGTGGGAATTCGTCTGATCATCGTAATCGAACGCGGCCTGTGCGACGTCGGACAGTTTACACCAGATCCTCGTTGTTGCGATCGACCCGCCAGAGGAATCGGCTTCCAAGTTCAATAAATTCTTAAATTAAATTTACTTTTTTGTGTACATTCATTTCTAGTAGCCTTTCATAACGGCTATCAATGTTAAGCCATCAATACAGAAACAACAACATCGCTTACGTCGGTCTTGGATCGAAGTTTCGTCGGGGTCTCTACACCTAGCTTCTAATCTGCGTAATACAGCCCAGTGCATCGTATGACTCGTATCTACACACCACACATGGAATGAAGTGTTGTTTTTTTATCTACCGTTTCTAATAATATAACATGAAATTGCAGTCGAACGCGACGCTGATCGTTCCTCCATTCAGCTGCACCCTTACGAGGACTTGTCCATTGCCTGCAACATTGGCCGCAAGTGGCAGCATTTAAAGATCCCTACCACAACAAGCGAACATTGACATCGGCACCCTCATACTCTCGCCATCGTCCATTACAATGTTCTTTCAATGTGTGTTCAAATGTTACCACGTTCGTCATCATACGTGGTAACCGAATGGACAACTCTACAGAGACTGATCGCCGATATCCGTCAGCGTCGATTCAACATGAAACAACACTCGGGCGAATTCCACCGAGCTCTGAGTAGTGGCCGCCAAATCGTTTTGGAGTGAACATCAGGGAACTTGTACGTTAGCGCGAAGGGGCCATTGGATGAGGAGTTTGAGCTTACAAGATTGGGGGAGGGGGGGGGCTCGGTTGACGAATCGAATCCCTTGCGAGTACCTGAAGAGTTCTGCGTTCGTTTAGAGGATGCCGGCCGTGCTTGGAAGAGTTCAGAGCTCGCCGTTCGACTAGCCGGTCCCGAACAGCAACCGATCTAGAAATGTCCGCAGCTCAATGATGGTTCCCTTGCCTGACCCGCACTCAGTCGTTAGCAGGAGACTGGAATCTACTAACGCAAACTAACGATCTTACTGTTGCCGGATAGACGGAGCGCACGTCGGAAAATAGCAGGCGACCAGAATTCCAGGGTTCATGGTGGTGAAGTTTATTGCTATGTATAATAATTCTGAAGGTGGGTGACGTTCCCATGACGTTCATATCATTGCGATCGTATCGCAACAAACGAAGATACCTCACAGTCGCATATGATTGCTCAATAGGTGTGACGCCCCTGATGGCCGGATTTCTATTAGAATTACTATGAAATGACCACTAGTATCATACATTGCTGTATTCCAATGTATGTACTACTAGAGAATCAATATGATTTCTTCGGCGAGCGTTCGATGCCACCACCGTTCGTTTCGGTTCTCTACCGGGCTGCAGCAAGTGGCCGAATCTAGTGGAAATTACTTATGCTCTCAATAATAAGTGGCCTTAGTATTACCTCACATTGACGAAATATCCATCTGCAAAGTGAAATCGCGCTGAAAATCTTCTGTATCTATCATTACGCGTCTTGATGAATATGGCTATATTCATGGAACAACGGCATACATAATAGATAGACGAGCGTACCGATTACAGAAGATGATGACAGAAGCTGCCCCACCGGAACATACACTGAAGTTGGCGAAAACGACAAGAAATCACTTCTGCCCCTATGAGCATGCTGCCGATGTGCGTGCGCTGAGACACTGCAACAGGCTACTCGCGTATCTGGGGACACCGTGCTACGGACAAAGCAACAACCGAACTCATTCAAATTGGCCGCGCAGTATTTGGCATTCGGTAATATCCATTGTTGTTTCAGCAGCGACATTCTCGGAAAGCGAATACCCTCAGGCAGACATTTCCTAAATCATTGGACACGTACATAGATTTGTTGATTACATAGAATATATATATATATATATATACTCGTTCAGTTGCAGTAGTGCTTCTGTTTGCTGTGGTTGTAGTTGCTGGCGATGAATGCCTTCGTACGAACACGACCGGCTCCGTAGGGTGGCCAACACAGAATACTGAACTGTGTGCACCACACTTCAAACAAGAGAAGCACCACAGGCCGTGACCAGAACAATTGTCTCCAGATGCGGAGCTGTGCTATTCGTTCGTCATTGTTTCGTTATTGTTATTTTTGTTATGGGGGCATCTCGTCAGGGAAGACCACGACACCGTCTCTCCTCGAAAATCCACAAAAATCATTTCCTAGAACGTCCGCTCACATAACCGATCGATCTGGCAGCGGTCATTCCAGATTCCGGTGGCAGCAAATCTGCTTTAGACTCTAGAGTCACACGGGAGCTTAGCCAATTCTGGGCATTTTATCGGCACTTCGCATTCGCCTGCGATTCGGTGACAGTGCTAAAAATGGTGTGTGCATTCGTTGCCTTCTGACAGGTGATGGCTATTGATATTGCGATCCTCGAAGTAGCGTTTGACGAACGTTTGAGTAGCGTTCGGTTGTTCGGGGTAATACCAAACGAGCAGCGGCATTGTAGGATTTTCGCAGAGAAAGACTACTACCACCGCATTCGTCATGCTGGGACAGACTCACAGTTATTGTATGTGGACGATTCTTCTTGTTATATTTTGTTGAGAAAAAGCTCCTCGTCTCTTTTTTGATTAAAGGGAGTCACCGTTTCAGGTGGCGCCACTTCCATAAGGTATATTAATATATCGGCTAACCGAAGAAGAACTCTGGTCGCGTTTGCAGTTAATTGTGCGATATAATTCCTCTAGCTGATCGCTGTCACCAGCTGTCATCAACATTGTCTAGACACGACCCATTGTTATTCGTGATTCTCGCCTTATCGATGGCAGACGTCGTCATGCCAAGGCACAGTGCGCTTGCACAGTGCCGGTCCTCTGGGTATTGGAGCGAATCTTAAAGTTCGACAGTGATAAGCATTCTATTCCATACATCTCTAGCGAGGCCCATCAGATATATATATATATATATATATATATATTATATATCCAGTCTATATTACTCCGACGACAATGACGACTGAGACTACTATTATTATTATTATTATTACCACGACTATGTGGCTATATGGCAATCGTCGCTATTCTCGCCCTCTATGCACTCTGCACCTCACAGTGCCCTGTGGTGTTCGGCTCTGCTGTTCGGCTCAGCGGTCAGTGGTGCCGACCTGTCTCTCCTTGGAGAGCACGCGTCGTTGGGCCCCAATCAACTCTAGCATGTCTATCACAATACGTTCTCGAACTAGATGCCCGGACAGAGACATGTCGATAGCATCATACACGGTGTGTTGTCATTTGTGGGTGGGGGGGATCTTTGCTGGTGATAGCAAAGACAGTTGATCTTATTGATAATACAAGCATGGTGTGAACAGCAATGAAAGTGCAATCAACCAAAAATCGTTGATTGGAGATTTGGAGCTAATTTGGAGCTTGGTCTAAAGTTTCCTTACAAAAGATGGCTGGCAGTGAGTGGACTGTGGGCCCATTTGTTGCGCAACTCTATCCAAGTTGTATTCTCATTCAATGCGGCGCTGCCGTATTTAGCCGAGTATTGTAGCTCCAATCTGCAAATAGCTTAACCGCAAGTAAGATCCTTAACAAATGTCAGCGGCCGGGCTCCTTGCAAGCGATGACCGGTTGTTTTTTACGAACGAATAGATACCTTCTCATTATGTCTCACGCATTCTATGAACTGCACCCGCTCTCCGTGAAATATGTTTTTGACATTTTTCCTCGCTATATGCCGTGTACCGTTACGAATCCTTTGGTATAGGTTTTCTAGGCTATAGCTACTTGTCGAGCCCGTTGGCGTCGTGGTGCATTCGTGGGCGGCTTCCAATGTTCAAGGCTGGAAGTCAGCACGAAAAATAGGCTATTTTTAGGCTATCGTATTTATACTTGAACGACGACTGTTGCCAACGCTCATTGGCCATCAAAATTTTTGTGAATTATGGAACGAAACCCATTACAGAAAAAGAACATTTCCAC